>CM057459.1:444536000-445848000 GCA_016271365.2 Neoceratodus forsteri | reverse complement strand
CTTCCCTTTCCAGCACTTTTGCTTTGCATGGATGCAAACAGGTCTATGTACAGATGGCTCCATTTTTTGAAGAAGTTATCTGTAACCCTGGTGCTGTTATACCAAGGGCTACTACCCCTGCCTGCTTCCCTAGCTGGAGGTTGAGGGGCCTGGGTTCGTAATTAGCTGCTACTGGGGTCTTCCCACCCACAGGGTACATACAATTTTGGTGCCTCCACCAAGAGCAGTGCTTAAGTGGGTTGCTATCAGGATTGGTACAGCCCTCTGGGAAGCTATAACCACCCACAGTCCCACCTAGTGATCTTGTACACTTAGTTTTACAACTGCAACACTTTTCACTTAAAATACAGGTTAACACCAGCAATAATGACATCCCCATGCGACACCCACTTACCAGCAGGGTTTGGTCCCTTGGCATTCCCCCTGCAACCCCCTGCAAAAGACAGTTTCAGTAATACAACATGCACTTTTAGAATGCGTTAATAATATTTCAGTGACCTCAGACCAGGTATTGATATTCTCACAAGCCAGGTTAACAGTGAAACAGTAAGTCAGATTTATTGAGGGGGACACGAACAAGGGAGGGGCGAGAATTTAGACAAATGATTACTTGACTGGACTGAGACAGGCTTTGTTACTTACTAATTACTTTAGCCCCTGACTGATCAGTATTTACAACTACTGGGTATCCAGAGTGGAAACAAGCATGCCTGAGGTGGTGCTGCGGGTTGGCCGGCATTGCATCTGATGTTGGGGCCCTTGAGGGTCACCTGTGAACCATAAACCATTTGTATCCGTGACCAGATGGCCCAGTCATTTTTAAACACTTTAAACCACGAACTGAATCAGATGGTACCATTAAACAATTGATGAAGTGCTGCAGGAAGCTACCCTGGTTTTACTCAGTGTACCCAGATGGATGGAAGAAGTCTCTGATGACATCAAGACCTGTTGCTTGTTTGAGCTGTAGGTGCGGACCTGGACCAACATGACTCACCTCCACTTCACTGCCTTTCCCGGTAGGTGGCTGCAACTTGCATCTTCTTGCTGTGCAGTGTCTGAATCCCCAATACTGGTCACTCATCAAGATGGTGTTGTTACAAGAACAGTCTGGCAGGGCCTCTGAAGACATGGGCCCTGGTGAGGAGTATTTTTCTTGAAAGTTTGCTCTGCATGCAGGTGAACCCTTCAGCTGGGCTTTGGCAGAAGTCCTCCTGTACTGAAGTAGCTCCTGATTTTGGCATAGGAGTCCCATGATCTTCACACACGCAGTAGGTCACAGGTTTGTAGCTGAAGAAGCAGCAGACTTTCCTTTTCTTTGGTTCTGCCAGATTTCTACTCAGCTGATTGCTGAGAAACCCTTTTTGGTCTGCTTAAGAGACAGTTCCAAGCAATTGATCCCCTTTAGGACCGAAATGGATGTTGCAGAGGCAATACAGGCCTCTCCTGCAAATGATGACAGAACCATACAGGCTCCTCTCTGTTCAGAGGCTCGAGCTGCAATGCACACTGTTCAAAAAACAGTCTCAAACTTGTCCAGTTTTCCTACATGCCAGTTAGTTGGGGAGCTGTCAATCACAGTTCCGGTGCTCTCATTGGTCTATTTAGGCACTAACTAGGAAGTTCACAGTTTCTCCCATAAGACACTACAATTAGGACCCCTCAAGGTCTCCTTCATCCTGATTGGTCAAAACAAGGAAGTCCAAGACCAAAGATGGCGGCTCCCCATCAGAGAGATACTGGTTATACTGGCAGTCCAAACAATTTATTTTAATTAAAGAACAGCAAGGAGTTAGAAATAAATATTTACAGTACATGAAAGGGCTCCCGCTGCACTGTAATCGACTGCAGAGTGGAGTCAATCAGGGAAGTGCCTGGCTGGTCACGAACACCATGGTACTCAGACCCAGCCCAGGCTATTTACACTATATACAGGTTGGAGCTCTTAAAGAGATAGCGCAGTGGCATGGACATGCGCATATACGCACAGCAACAGCAGCTCAGAGTGGAACATGGGTGATTTTTAACTTAAATTGCTAAGCAGCATTGCAGCATATGGAGATATTTTTTGGATGACTATAAACTTCAGCAAATCCTTACTGCATCTAGTAGGTTAAATAACAAAATAGGGAAGCACACCATCATTGATTGGATACTAATTAATAATATCGACAGAATCAGGTGGCATGGGCAACTGTTGGATTTAATCAGTGATCATGCTACTATTTGCTGTCTCTGGCATAATGCCACTGTTCACAACCCAATACCAAAAGTTATTTTGTACTATAATTGTAAAGGCTTTGAACCCTAAGCATTTCTGCATGATCTTTTGTATGTTGATTGGTCCTCTCTGGAGGCAATACCTGATGTAAATTGTGCCTTGAGCTTTTTTATTATAGAGTTCATGAAAATACTTGCTCTCCATGCTCCTTTGACTAGACTTTGGGTGAAAAATCTAAACTTAAAATGGCTAACTAAAAATCTTTTCAAATTAATGAGGGACAGAGATGCAGCCTGGGGTGTTTTCAAGAACTCTAAATTGTCATCTGGCTGGGTAGCTTTTACAGATGCTTGCGGAACAAGTGTATACAATAACTTATCATAGATAACAGTACACATTTCATGGACCAGCAGACATGTAGCATGAGTAACCCTAAACAATTCTGGAACTCTTATCAATTCATTAATCAGTCTCAGAACTGCCATGACCCCAATGATCCTTGAAGTCAATGGTGTTAAGCATATGGATCCAAAGACAGTAGCAGACTTGTTTAACAGCCATTTTAACAATTTAGAAAACTATAGATGCCCTACTAATGAAGAGGAACAATTAGCTGATTTAATTAAGTCAAATGTCAAACACAGAGTTATGTCATTCTCATTTTTATTTATTTAATTTCAAAAATGTCACAGTCAAGGCAGCCAGTAATTTGCTGAATCATTTAGAAACAGAAAAAGTTGATGTCAGCAATGGATTAATACCCAAATTCCTTAAAATAGCTTGAGACAATGTGTTGCATCCTGGCATCACCACTGTAAATGAAGTGGAACAGATAGAGGTATAAATGGTTTAGCAGAGCGATGAGAACTGCATTGTTAGATGTTTTAGTGGCAGAAGTCAAAAGGAATTAGATAGTTAATAGAGATGCTTCTAAAGGAAAGGCTAGTGGAGTGTCTTGAATCCAGTGGGTTACAAGACCCAAAGCAGCATGGATTCATGGGGGTTGGGAGTCATGTAGATGAACATGATCAAGTTCTCTGACTGGGTGATCAGGAAAATAGATCTGGGTGTGGCGGTGGACGTGGCCTGCATAAATGTCAGGAAGGTCTTTGGCACTGAAAAATAAGAGGCTCATAAGGAAACTGGACAGTTTGGCATGGGTCCCAAAGTACTAAACTGGGTATGAAATTGGTTGATAGGTGACAGAGGGTGGTGGTAAATGGCATTCACTTTGGGGAAGGAAGAATGACTGGGGGGGCACTACAGGGCTCAGTACTTAGATCAGTTTTGTTTAATGTCTTTATAAGAGACATTGCAGTGGAGCTGGAAGGGAAGGTATGCCTCTTTGCAGATGACACCAACATCTACAGTAGGGTGGACACTCAGGAAGGAGTGGAGAGAATAGGTGGAAACCTGAGCAAATGTGAAGAGTGGTCAAGGGTATGGCAGCTGGGTTTCAATGCAAAAAAGTGCAAAATCATGCACCTAGGGCACAGAAACCCAGAGACAGAGTATGAAATGGTGGGATAGCTATTGACAGACACTAAGCATGAAATGGTTCTCAGGGTAATCCTGTCTGATGACCTCAAGGTGGCGAAGCAATGCAATAAAACAGTGAGTAGGGACAGTGGGATGCTGGGGCACATATTGAGGGGGTATCACCAGTAGAAAGAGAGAGGTGGTGTTACCACTGTATAGATCGTTGGTGAGATCCCAGCTGGCGTACTGTGTCCAGTTCTGGAGACCACATCTCAGGAAGGACATAGACAAGGTGGAGGCTGTCTAGAGGAGGGAAACCAAATAGATGAAGGGGCTGCATCAAAAGCCCTATGAGGAGAGACTGTGAGATCTCATTACCTACACCCTGAAACAGAGGGGGCATGATAGAGACCTATAAATACTTCACAGGGTGAATATGATATGGGAGAGGAATATTTTTCAAAGGAGAGTGTGCATGAGAACAAGGGGGCATGCAATAAAGCTGGCAGGGTGGAATTTAGGAGGGGCATGATCAAATACGTCTTCACGGAAAGAGTGGTGGATGCCTGGAACAGTCTTCCAGTGGAGGTGGTGGGAGAAAAAACAGAGGTGGGCTTTGCACAAAGGAATCTTGATAGGAAAGTGTGGGGGGGGGGAGGTAGGGGAAGATCAGGGAGGGTCTGTGTTGACAGTACAGGAAGGGGGAAAATGGGCAGACTAGGAGGGCCACATGGCCCTTATCTGCTGACAAATTCTATGTTTCTATGAAGAAGGGTGACTCTATCACAGAGATACCCTGGTAGTTTTCTGAGCCAATATTTGGCACCAGCAGGGCAATATGGAGGTATTGTTTCATAATGAGGGAGGCCCAGACTAGGTCTTTGTACATTGTGCAATGGTGGATATGGGAATGGCAGACCATAACAAATTTGCAGTGTGAGTTAAAAAGGGGAGTAAGCTTAGCAAGGGCAGAGGTAGAGGCTCCAACGATAACTACAGCCCCATATTCAAGCAATTGGAAGATTGGGCATTTAACCACAGTTTTCTGGAACTTATTAGGGAAACAGTTTTTAACCCTGTAGAGAACCCTAAGGCTGGTGAGACATTTTCCCCACTATATGGTTTATGTGTACTGGATAGTCTAGCTATTGATCTAGGATCACCCCAAGGTATTTGTAAGAGTTTACAGAGTCAGTGGAGTCACCAGATAAGGAGCACAGCTTCAGAGAGGAGGAGGTTAATCACAACCAGTGGACAGTACCAAACAGCACAGTAACTGTTTTCTTATTATTCATAGCTGACAGATTCTGTAGGAACCATTTTTGTACATTAATGAAATTGGACTGAAGTGATAGCTATATGTCAGAGAGGGAGTGACCAGAGGAGAAAATTATAGTATAATCCACATACTGTACATGTGGGATTTACAGACATTTAGCCATCTGGGGAGACCGTTAATGGATACTGAGAAGAAAAGGTGGCCATGGACTGTCCGATAGGGGACCTCTAAAGAGACTGAGTGCCGAGAAGAAATTTAGGATCCTAATTTGACTGAGTGGGTCCTGTCCGAGAAGTAGGAATTGAACCAGCATAAGGGGGAGGCAGATGTGCCGGAAGAAGCTAGTTTGGCTAACAGCAGCATATGGTTAACAACATCAAATGCCTTAGCCAAGTCTATGAAGATTGCAGCAGTCCTCTGGCTGGCATTCATGTGGGAATGGATGTTGTCAGTGATTCTGAGCAGGGAAGTAAAGGTGGAATGGACAGGGCAGAAGCCCAAGTGGAAAGGAGTGATGAAGCCTGATTTGTCAAAATAATTAGAGTTGTTTACCGATCAGCCTCTGAAGTAATTTGGGGAGGAAGGATAGTGGAGATATGGGACCTTAGTTTGTCAGAACACTGGTAACATCTCCTTTATGAAGTGGGACAACCAGAGCATGTTTCCAACTTAAAAGGAAGATACCAGTGGCCAATGAATCACTGAAAATGTAAGTGATGGGGAAGCCAATGCTGGGACCCTGATGGGTAGCAATCTAGTGAGAGGCCATCAGAATCCCCAGAAGAGAGAACAGTCAGGGAATATAGTTCTCTGAGGATGTCTGATTCTAGGATGGGGTTAGACTGAATGTCCCTTAGGTTAAGGGAGGAATCAAGAGGCTAGAGGCTGCCAAAGAAGATATGAGAGTCCTGGGACTGTCTATGAAGAATTGGTTTAATGCATCAGCAGATAAGGGGCAACAAGTATTGCTCTGTGAGATTAAAGCAGACAGAGAGGTGTTAAGAAGGCAATGAACTGCTTTCCAAAATTTAGAAGGGACTGAGCCTCTGAATAGGAATTTGTTTTGTAAATAGGCAGCCTTGGCCTGCTGGATGATTTTGGTACAGTAGTTCCAGAGTCTGGTGAAAGCTTGCCTGTCACATGGCACCCTTGAAGCTTTGTGCCTAGACAAAGCAGCATGTCTCAGATGGAAGAGGTTGATAAGATTAAATGTGACTCAGAGAAGGTGTGAGCCACAAACTCTAGAATGTCTGAATGGGGCGGTGGGGGGGCTATTGCAGACAGAGTAAAAGGTATCAATAAAATGACTTAAGGCTACAACTGGGTCAGGAAAAGAAAGGATAGGCGTGGCAAAGATCTTGCACAAAACTCTCAGGGTGAAATGACTTGAAAAATCTAGCCAGAATAATTGTCAGGGTGCTTTGGGAATATTTATCTTCTTAACACAATAGATCAACGAATTGGTGATTGAAAATATTGGAAAGGGTATCTGCTACCACAGTTCTGTGAATATGAGAAATAAGAACCCAGCTGATTGTACTATGATTAGGAGACCTGATGTTGAAACGAGTGGGGACATTATCATCTGGGAGAGATTTAAGGCTTTCTGTTTGTTTTGAATAGAAAATACGCTCACCCACTGGTGAGGAATCCAAAACTCTTTAGAGAAATACAAACTGCCATGGACAGGGACCACTACAGGGGCCATGTTCTTTGACCTTTTTAAGATATTTGACTCCCTGGACCATGTGCTCCTCCCAAGCAAACTGAATGCGCTGAGTTCACTTGTTTCACCCCCTTTCCCTTTCCCCCTGGTCGCACATGGAAATGAACGTCAGCTCAGTGTGTCTCTCCCGGTTACCAAAATTGAAAATAAATAAATAAAATAAATAATTTCTTGATAAACTGGCTCAGAATTGGTCTCTGACAGGCACTGGATCATATCCTTTAAAGGAGTAAATCGAACCTGAGCCCATTGTGTCAGTTGTCCCCCAGTGTATCATGCTGGGCTCAATCCTGTTGTCACTCTTCATCAGTGACTTGCTCTGTGAGTCTGAGAATGTTTACTTCCACATATACATGAACGATACCATCCTATATACCCACAGGAGGAATATGCCTTTTGTCCATGCCTCCCTGCAGCAATGTTTTGATAAGGTCCAAGCCTTCTTTTTACAGAATAATTTGACATTGAATACAGACAAAACCCAAACAATGTTTTTTGTGTCCCAGAAGCAGTAGCCAACAGTTGGTTATCTATACTATTATATTTACAATAAAAAACTATGTTGATGTTCATTAGGGTTGCTATCTCACCACACACAAACAGCACAAAGGGTGGAAATATACTATTATGGTTGCAAAAACAATGTTCACAAAGTTTGGAAATGTCCTATTAGGGTTCTTATGGCAAACTCCCAAGGACAGTCTACAGGTATAAGACCATAGATCAATGGTGTGGTACCTCAAACATGGTCAACATATTAAAAATGGTATATAGAAACCCTAATCCCCACCCCTGCCCTCATGACTGATGGGCAAAGAACATGTCTGGAGTGATGCCGCATAAGTCTGAAACATAAAAATGTAAAAGAAAAAAACTGACAGCAGATAAGGGTCACTGGGCCCACCCAGTCTGCCAATTTTTTTATCTTCATTTTTACTGCAGACCCTAATTGATCTATGGTGCTATCTGGTTCCCCCTTCCTTACCCCAATGATTCCCTTGTGTCTATCTCAGGCATTTTTAAATTGAATCACTGTTTTTGCCCCCACTACCTCCACTAGAAGGCTGTTTCAGGAATCCACTACCCTTTCTGTGAAGAAGCACTTCCTCACATCTCTCCTGAATCTAACTCCCTCCAACTTCATAACATGTCCCCATGTACTAGAGCACCTTTTCTCTGAAACATACTTCCCCACCTGTACTTTATTAACCTCTGTGTGATATTTAAAGGTCTCTATTACACCCCCCCTCTCCCTCCTCTCCTCCAGGGTGTACATATTGAGTTCCTTAAGCCTGTTCTTGTAGGGCTTTTGATGCAGACCCTGCACCATTTTGGTAGCCCTCTTCCACACTGCCACCACTCTGTCCATGTCTTTCCTGAGATGTGGTCTCCAGAATTGGATGAGGTACTCATGGTGGGGTCTTACTAGCATTCTATATAGAGGCAACACCACTTTCCTGTTCCTGCTGGTGATACCCCTACGTATGCACCCTGGCATCCCACTAGCCCTTCTGACTGCCTTGTCACACTACCCAGACAACTTTAGGTCATCAGATATGATTACCCCAGGTCTCTTACCCTCTTGATCATTGTCAGTATCACTCCCTCCATTTTGTATTCTGCCCCCAAGTTTCTATGGCCCAAGTGCATTATTCTACACTTTTTTACAGTAAAACTCAGTTTCCATACCTTTGACCATGCCTCTAATTTTTTCAGATCCCTGCTCATCCTTTCCACTCCCCCAGTGTCCACTCTGTTGCTGATCTTGGTGTCCTCCACAAAGAGACAGACCTTCCCTTTCAGCTTCCCTGTTATGTCACTTATAAAGACATTAAAGAGGACTGGTCCCAGCACTTAACCCTGAGGTACTTTGCCAGTCACCCCCCCTTCCTTAGAGCGAACTCTGTTTACTACCACCCACTATCGTCTAGCTCCTAACCAATTTCATATCCAGTTTACCACATTATTGTCCACCTCCAAGCTACCCAACTTGCTTACTAGTCTCCTATATAATGGTGTCAAAAGCCTTGCTAATATCCAAGTAAGCCACGTCCACCACTCGTCCATGATCTAATTCCTTGGTCACCTAGTCAAAGAAAACTATCATATTTGTTTGGCATGACCTTCCCACTGTGAATATATGCTGCTTTAGATCCTGTAACCCACTAGATTCTAGATATTCTGCAATCCTTTCCTTTAGTAGCATTTCCATTACCTTATTCACCACTGAGGTCAGGCTGACAGGCCTATAATTGCCTGGGGAAAAAACACACAATTGGGCAGACTGAGTGGGCCCAGTGGCCCTTATCTGCTGTCACATTATATGTATCTATGTACAGTGCAATCTCGATCTAATGAACCCCCATTATATGGACATCCTGATCTAATGTACTGGTAGTATGTCTCCCAAGTGAATACACTCTGAAAGTTTTAATCCCACTTTTATGGACTCCCTATTATCTGAACTAATTTCATGTCTCCCAAGCAGTCTGGATAATTGAGATTGTACCGTATCTATGTATCTGCCCTTCTCCAGCCCTCTGGGATCACTTTGATCTCCAGTGATTTGTTAACCAAGTCTGGTGTCTCATACACATTGTAGATCTGTAATTATAATACCTTTTGGCTGCATACTTGTGAATGTTTACATCCATTATAACCTGTGCCATACTTGGCACACAATACTGTACATCCTCCACAAAGCAGCAGAATTGTTACACATTTAAAAGTACTCTACACATTGTATAGTTGTGAGACATACCATACTTAGAAATAGTTAAAGCAAGTTATATGTTTAGGACATGTATACTAATTTATACAAGGTTTTGTTGTAGCTGAATAAACAACCCCCCCCCCCAAACAGCCTTGTAGGACAGTGGAAGACCTTCTGCTTGGCCTTACGTCACCCCCATGGTGGAAGAAATCAGTCTGTAAGGTTGAGGTCAAGTTTGGTTAGTAAGTATCAAAAATGTGTTAGCCAACTCAATATGTATAGTGGCCATCATTTTCTAAGGCTCACAAATCATTTCATGGGCAAGTACTCAGTTGGATAATAAGTATCAAGATGTGGCAGTAAAACAAACTCTTTTTCTTGCCATTGGCCATCTGGCTAATGGATTTGTCTCACCCTGTTCACAAGGGTAGGGGAGGGGGGGAAGGAGTGGAGATTAGATATGCTATATGCCAATTTTAATATGTTGATCCAGTATGAGGTACCATACCGTTGATCTATAGCCCTGTATCTATAGACTCCTTGGATCATGAGGGTATGGGACATAGGAGGGTGGGTGGGAGTTAGACACAAAAAACCCTAATAAGACATTTCCAGACTTTATGGGCATTGGGTTTGCAACTGTATTGGTTTATTTCCAACCTTTGTGCAGTTTTTATTTTGTGCAGTATCAACCCTAATGAGAATTAACCTAGGTTTTTTTGCTATAGATTTCCTTACTTTCTAGGAAAGTTGTATAGTAATTTAATTTACTCATCCCTTGATAACCCTGTGAAAAGTTAGAAGGACTTCAGCAGAGGGGGTTCAGCAGTCTTTCCACTGACTATGTGCCATAATCCCCCCTGCTCCCGTGGGATATGGGACCATTTGGGTCTTTGAACTGAAAGTCAAGTGCACTAACAGATTTTCTTGCCACCCCTTACCAAAATCCTACATCTTCCCACCATTGTACAACATAATCAAGCCCTCTAATCCCTGGATAAAATCAAAACTCCCAACCCAACACACCCAGTATCCCTCATCTCCCTCATTCCCTTCCTCTTTATTATAAAATAATCATTGAAGCATAGTGATTGATTGATATGCATGGTCAGAAGCCTTTATTCATCCCCATCTCTCCCTTCACTGTAGCATCCCTTACAAGCACCTTTTAAAGTGCACACAAAATAGGAAAACCATTCTACTGCAAATCTGAAAAATATTCCTATTTTGAGAACATTTTGTACAATTATGAACACTTTTCAAAATGTACATAAAGTGGGAAACTGTCCTACTGCAAATCCTAAAAATATTCAAATTTTGAGTATTATTGTATATCTTAAAGGAGAAGATTCCTGTATATTTATGATTTGAATATGTCTGATGTATTTATTATACATCACATCAAGTACTGTACATATGTCAATAAGAGATCAGCCATTTCTTCTGTTGCAACACATATCTAGAATTTGAGGTTCTGACACAAGGCAATAAAATGTCAAGCAAGCCTCCATTTACATGCAAATGAGTCACTTGTAATACAGCCCCTCCTATCTGAAAGAGCTCCTGGTTCCTTACCGCCCCAGGCGATTGCTTCGCTCAGCTGATGAGGGGTTGCTAGAGATTCTGAGGGTGCGTTTAAGATCTGCTGGGGCCCAGGCATTCATGTTTGTGGCTTCTACCCTCTGGAATTCTCTACCCCGTCAGTTACGGGAGTGCCCAACTGTGGAGGGTTTTAAACAGGCATTGAAAACATACTTGTGGAGATGAGCTTTCGGCAATTGAAGTCTTTCTGATTTTAGTAGTGGTTTTATAATTGATTCTGTATTTATTTTTTAATGAGACTGTGTTTTATTATATGTTGATTTGTGCGGCACCTTGATTTTTGAAAGGCGCCTTAAAAATAAAGCATTATTGTTATTATTATTCCTTGATGTCACTGCAGCAACAATGCAGAACAAAACATAAGGGTGTCAATGCTGTCTAGCCTGATTTTAGTTTAAGTTTGCAATGTCTTAAGGCAGTTCTGTCATGCAACTCACACAGGGAGTAGTACTTGTAGCCTTAATACTGTATGTGTAGAGCAAATAACACATCTAATAGTATTTCATTCACAGGAAACAGAATCTGTTTCTTTGTACTGCTCATTTCTCTCTGTGAGACAGTTGTAACATGTTATGGAGAGCAGTAGACTGAATCAGTCACGCAACCAATCAACCAACCAATCAATCAATCGAGCAGTCAATCAGTCACTCTGTACTGAACCAGGTAAACACCCTTGAAAAGATTTATTACAAGGTGAGCCTGGGCAGTTTACTGAAGGATCACACAAGACTGGCTTATACACATCCCCTTTCAGCAGCCTGAAAGTGGAGAGCTAGATCATTTACTTTATAAAGTGTATTGTTTTACATTTCAAATGTTCCTTAAATCTGAGTTTCTGACTGGAAATACCAAGACACAGAATGCATATGACATGGGAGGAGTGAGCTAAGCAAATACAGAGCACTACAAACACTGAGACTGATTAGTTTCTTTACCTACAACAGCTGAGGTGTAGCATCTGATTTGTGAGGGACATCCTACTTCAAATGCTGGCATTACAAAGCGAGTGAGGGGGGCTGCCACAGCTTATCCTTAGTACCTTGAAAGTGAAATGCTGTAGCTCTCACATCACTGCCAATGATTTATAATGGGAATTGGGGCACTTTTAAAGTCATGGACCTGAGGGGCCATCACATTTTCCAAGGAGGTTAGGGGAACTTCTTAAGGGTTAGAGAGTAAGGGACTTGGGTAGGATTTGAACCAGAGTCCCCCAGTGCTTGTGCCTGTGCTTTAACCACTAGATTACCCTTCTTCCATATGCTGCACCTCATGCTTTCCTGGTAACCTATTCCTTGTTATAGCTGAATTCTTTCTTGCCTTACAGCAGCCATCCAATCACTGACTGCCTAGTTACAAAGAGAAAGGGGCCTATTTGCAAGATTGTTTCTCACTGCTGGTGTCAATCAAAACAGAGAATGCTAACACACACACACAACATAATACAACAGCTGTATAATACCACTTAAAACTCTTGTTGTACCCAGAGTCATTTATTGGGTAAACTGTTTTTGTTAACAGAAAAAGTAACACAACACATACAGGCACTTCCTTATATGAATACTGTATATACCTCAAATCAATACTGCATCACACTCATATGGTCCTAGTCCCTATTAGACCTGCACTTCAAGATGTGCACAACATTTAAAAGGTTCCTCTATTACTCAAGTGGGGAACCAAACATTGGAGGTATGGTTTACTAGTGGAACAGCATTTAGTGCAGCACCATTATCTGTTGCTCTGATGACATCATCCTCCAGCAACATTGATGGTAAAATGGAGGACAAACACATTGGTAACTTTTAAGGGCTGTATGTTTTTTATATAATCTAGATTTGGACAGCAATAGGACTGCTGGCAACTGGAGGAGGCACACAACAGTTACACATAAGGAGTTGGGACAATATTGGTGTGAAACTATGGGAGACTTCCCCTTTAAAACTGTTCATATTTTGAGTATAAACATATTAATATTTTGACTACATTTTGTAAACAACATTTTTTGTAAAGTATTACTTTGTAAACTTTTTATTTTTAATTACTAATTAATTTACTTAAACAACAAAGTACATTGTGTACCTTGTAGTAGCCCTCTCTCACAAACATTTAGCTTACACTCTATATTTGTTTTTTTTTAAAAGTACCATTAACTTAAAGTTTTTGTTTGTGTAAAACTTTAAAGTGGAAACAAATTATCCATGTACTTTTAGCTATTTTCTTGGTAATTTTAACATGTATGTGTGACCTATTACTTGCAATTAACTAAAACCATTAAAAAAACAACAACAACAACAAAAACAAAACCCTATTCCCATACGGTATCTACAAAACCCGGATGTTTCATAGCTCTAAATCATTTTTTAGTTATATGAGCACAAACATTTAGCTAGCAAGTCAGGCAGAAATATATAATTTCAGTCAATAATTTCTCCAGCAATACAAAACTGATCCTCCTGAAATCTGGAATGTTAAAAGACTCTTGGTCTGAGAAGGTGCACACCAAACATTAAAGTCCTAGGTTCTAAAACAGCCAGACCTCTGAAAATGGCCATTTTCAATGAAACACCAACACAACCCTAATATGCAGTTGCTACTGCACCTGTATAACTTATCAGGTATATTTATCAGGTTATAAATGAATGGAATAACTTGTCATCAATACAAAAGGTTCAAATGTATCCATTGTTTAAGACACTAGTCAAAACGTACTGTCTATATAATTCTCAATGCACTTGTTGATATGATACTGTATATAGTATACTTGTCTTTTGTTTTGTATTTACTCTTCTGTAATCTTGTTTTTATTGTTTTATGTCTAGGTCCTCCATGAAATTTGGCATTTAATGCTCATTGTGCTACCTGGTTAAGAAATGTTAAATAATAAAAAAAAATCTATACCCCAGATCATCATGAATGCCAGCTCGCTGTTGTATACAAATATCTGGGCATGTGACTGACCCCATTTCAGATGGAACCTGCACACTGAGAATCTAAAACAAACTGGTCCAAAAATTGGCTTCCTGTAGAGGAATAAGGCCTGCTTTCCTTCCCCTACATGTCTGCACATTATGAACATAATGTTAACTCCTCTGTTGGACTGCTGTGACATACTATACTACAGGGCCAACAAATCTGTCCTAAGTAAGCTAACTGCTCTCTACAAAAGGCTTGCTCACTTTGTACTAAACGCACCCCATGATAGCCACCACTTCACACTATATAGTAGACTGCATTAGCTGAACCTAGGTTACCACCAATGACTTCATCTGCTACACCTCATATACAAATGTACCACAGGTAAGGTGCCTGACTACCTCTTGGTCCTGGTAGACCACAGACAAATCCAGAAGGGGCTTAGATATGCAGCAGTACTGTAAGTTATTGTCCTTCAGATGAACATCAGAGTGGGCTCCTGCTGCTTCTTCCATGATGGCCTTCTGCCTTGGAGCAACCTGCATATTGGCCTGTGTCTCATCCTCCCCCTACCATGTTTGCCTCAATAGGAGGATGGTATATTCTGTACTGTTCACAGCCTGGGCCCTGATGTACCTGAGCAAGCTGAGAGACCCCATGGTATGGGTGACTACACCCTGTACTGATCTATGTCATATGCTGAATATGATGGGGTTTATCTATCCTTGTGAGACATATGTGGAAGGTAACTATAATCTGTTGCACTTTAACAGTTTGGTACTATGTGCCTTCCCACAAGTGAGGGAAAAGTGAAATGTTTAAATATTGTTGTGGTGAAAATCTGTGTTTGTATTTATGCTATAATGTAGAAACTGTACCTTCTTTAAGCTGTAACCAGACCCTGCTGAAGTTGGAAACCATTTTAAATGAGTTCCTGACTCAATGGTTTATCAATTTCTCATGAATGAAAGTGTTATTATTGAATGTATTATTACACAGCTAGAACAGGTTAAAGATATGAAGGTACTGTAGGGGCATGGGACAAGGATACACCAACCATGAACCTTGGCAGAATGGTCAGTAAGGTAACAAGTTAGGGAGGATTAGGAGCAAGTGCAGGGATTTTGTAAGTGACTGAACATAGAGCGTTTGAAGATGCAGACAATTAGGGACATCCTTGATGTTGTTAGGGAGAATGTTCCCATTAATGGATGTTTTAAGTGTGGTAAAAGCAAAAGTGGTATCATTGTCCAGATTATCAAGATCTAAATGGGCAAGGAACTATGTATCAGGAGTCTCATAAACTGTGACTTAATGGGCATTATCTATCATGCTGTGCTCGTATGGCGTTTTATTTTATGTAGGATACACCAAAAGTAAGTTAAAAAGAACCATACTAAGAACAATAAGGAGCAAAAAGGCTGTTTGGCCCATCAAGCTCCAAAATCTACATAGAGACAGAAGACTTTTTATTTGAAAACAAATAGCTGTCCAGCCTGTTTTTAAGTGTATTTTAATTTGGACTAATGATGATTTCAAATGGCAGACTGTTCCAAGGTCTGACTACTCTTTGTGAGAAATAGGAAGCTCTTTTTTAGGTTCTAAATTTACTTCTCATCAATTGAAGTGGATGACCTCTAGTGTTGAAGGTTATTCACTTGAAATCCAAACCACATTCAAATACTAAATTAGTGTTGTGAATGATATCCCATATAAATAAAAGGTCCCCCCCCCCAAGATGTCTTTGTTCTAAGGGTATTAAATTACATTTTAATAGCCTATTCTCATAAGAGACTGATTTGTCAGAAATAACCGCTTTTGTGATCTTCTCTAAATTTTCTCAATTCTATTTATGTTCTTATACTTAAAAGGGCACCACAGTTTGGAAACATAATCAAAGTATGGTCTAACATATGCACGGTAAAGGGGTAAGAAAACATCTGGGTCTCTAGAAGTTATAGTATGTCTAATTGCCCACCATGTTCTGTTAGCTTTATTAGTTGTATTTGTAATATGAATGTCAAAGTTTAGATTAGAATCAATAGTAATGCCTAGATCCCTTTCATTATCTTTGTTGGTTATGGGTTCATTATAAAGGTAATATTACGTTTTAAGATTGTTTTTTCTAAAATGTAGGACTGTGCATTTAGATGTGTTAAACCACAGGTTCCATTTTTTTTGACCAGGTCTCTAAGATGTCTAAATCTCTTTGGATAGTTGCTCAGTCTTCTAAGGAACTGGAAATATTGGCGAATTTGCAATCATCTGCATATTTAATAATGTTACTATGAACTTTGTGTGACAGATCAGATATAAATATTTGAAATATTACAGGTGCCAAAATTGATTCCTGAGGGACCCCACTACTAACAGATTCCCAAGTGGACTTATAACCATCTATAATTACCCTCTGTTTTCTATCCCTTAACCAATTTGCAATCCAGTGAATAAACAGAGGACTAATTTTGTGTAACAGCATCTTTTGGATAAATGCCCAATGTGGTACTGAATCAAAGGTTTTTTTGAAGTCCAGAAGGACTACACTGCATGGAATTTTTTTTATCACATTTGTCACTAATGTAGTCATAAAACCCCACCAAGTTCATAGATACAGAATATCCATTAATGAAACCATGCTGGATAGAGTCGATAGAAGTTACTGTCAGTGTGAGTTCATCTTTAACAATTCTATCAAGTATTTTACAAAATATTGAAGTGAGACTAATAGAATGGTAATTATCAGGGGAGCTTTTTTTCCTCCTTTTTTGAATTGAGGAATCACATTAGCCTCCTTCCATTCAGATGGAACCATACCAGAGTTGAAGTTTTTTTTCACATAAGATTTTAAGTGGAACACACAGATGATCTTTCATTAGGTGAATCATATCCCATGAAATGCCATCTGGGCCAGGAGAGGACCCCTTCTTAATGGTGATAAATTTGTTTTTGATGGTATCTAAGGACAGGTCCACATGGCCATGCACAGAACCAAGGTCTTTACATGAACCTGACGATGAATTGCTAAAGGATTTACAAAAATGTGAATTAAGTGCATCGGCAATTTTCTTTTGGTGTGTAATATCTGTCCCATTTATAATTAATAGTCCAACTTTACTTTCTTGTTTTTTGATTGAATTGATATAACTAAACAGAATTTTACTGTTACCTTTGTGTGCTTGCAATGCAAAATGTTTTCCCATGTCTAGCTTTGCTTTTTTAATTCCCTTTTTGCATTTTTTCTGAATATTTTTAAATGCTGACAATGTTTTAGCACATTTGTTGGCAGTATACCTCTTAAATAATTTGTTTTTCTTTTTAATAATTTTCAGTAGATTCCTAGATAGCCATTTTGGGTGAGTTTGAAATTTTCTTTTCTTTATTTTTGGAATAAATTTGTTTTTTGCATCTAAAATAATGGATTTAATTGAATGCCTCATATCTTCTATATCCTTTGTAATTAAACGTTCACTCCAATTTATGTTGGCCAGTTGTTCAAGACATTTATATTTGCTTTATGAAAGGCAAATATTTCTGTTACTTTTTTCAGAGTCAAGAAACACAAACTGAAGATTAAAAATAAAAGAATTATGATCACTATTACCTATTGGCATTGAAACTAAACAATTGGTAATTATTAAAGGTTCACTGCCTAGGACAATATCAAGAATATTAGACCCACGAGTTGGGGATGTAACAAATTGTGATAAATTTAGCTCTTTGCATGTTTTTTAAAAATTATTTTGATGTCTGAAGTGCAGCCGATTTATTTACCCAATTTATGTCACTCAAATTTAAGTCTCCCATAAATATTATATTCCCTAAATCTGCTGCAGTTGCCATTTCTGTCATTATTTCATTTAAAATTTGCTTTTGTGAGTCAGGAGCCCTGTAACATAGGCCTAATATAAAGTTACTATTATTTTGTTTTTTAATACTCACCCAAAGTGACGCAACAAGACTTGATTCTGATTTGATTTTGCTTGAAATGTTACTCACATTTAAAGCAGAGTTCATAAACAGCTCAATTCCCCCACCCCTGTGATTTTCTCTACCTAGATGGAACAGAGTATAGCCTGTAATAGATTGCACCCAGGCTGGATCTTTAGGTCACCAGGTCTATGTAATGCCAATTATGTCTGGGGAGCTCTTATTTTATTCTTAATACCAGTTCATCAAATTTGTTACCTAAACTTCAAGCATTTCAAGTTCAAGTTCAAGTTTATTGCAGGAAAACTCCATTGAGCAAGCTCATTCACAAGGAGGTCCTGTGACATAAACACTTAAAGTACAAACATAGATAGGTAATAACAGTATATACATGAAATGCACGTTACATGATACAGGCTGGATATACATACAAGGATACCACATAGGGTGACCGCAGGTGGTAAACATTAATATGACACAGGGGAAGTGACTTACAGGTTGCATACTGATAAATGAAACATGATGACTGGTGTGTGCAATACATATATTTTGGCAGCTAGAACAAACAACAGACTACAACTGATATGGGGGGAGGAGTGATTTGATAGAGTAGCAGTGGAGCGTAAGCATAGATAAAGCCAGGAGTAGAAGGGAAGGGAAAGCAGTTAATATGACAAAGCAATTATACCTTACCAGTGGATAAATATGGCATTTAGCAGATGAAAGCTTAGATTATCCTTTCCTATCTGTTTTATTGAACGTTGACAGAAACTGATTACATTTTCCCCCCCCTTCTACCAGTTTAAAATGACAGAAGAGACATAGAGTTGAAATTGCTGACAAAGCTCATTTATTCCATGTTTGTTTAAGTGTAAACCATCCCTTGCAAATAAATTATAATTTTTATTGAAATTACCCCAGCTATTAATGAAAGTCAAGTCTTCAGTTGAACACCAGTTTAATAATCTTGCATTGATCTGCTTTATAGTGTTATTCTTTTCATGCTTTGCACATGGGATCGGAAGTATTCCAGAAATAAAGACATTGCAATTTTTAGATTTAATAATTTTTCCTAGTTCAATAATATCAACGCACATGTCTTCTTTGTGGGAGTAACCCACATTATTAGTGCCAACGTGGATAATGACATTGGAAGGCTGGGTAACTAAACTGTTAATTCTTGGTGAAATATCTTCAATTTTAGCTCCAGAAAAACAATGAACTAAAGTTTCATTGTTACATAGGCGTGAATCAACGTACTTCACAATTGAGTCCCCTATAATAGCAATGGGTAACGCAGCAACAGCATCATCACTTGCATGTGCAGAATCAAGCTGCACAGTAGTGAGAGGAGTGAATCTATTGCTAATTTCCAAGGATCTGGTTGGTGCATTGTAAGAGGAGGGAAAGTTATGTGTTCTACCACGTATACAATCAGCTCTTCTACCCTTTTTAAATTTTCATTTTGGGATAGATTCCCATCCTTCTTCTACTTCTGACAGTAGCTCTCTACCTCTCTCATTAGAAGTATTTGATACCTGAGTAATAGGAGGAGGAGGGGCTGAAGGTAGTTGAGGATTATTTATATCTGCCTTGACTGGGATAATTTGAGTGGCAGTTTGCACCTCACCCTCTACAGACCTACACTGGGGACTGCAGGCTTGAGTAAGGTTAACATTTGGAGACCCATTCTCACTATTCATAGGAGATGGGAGACCTCTGACCATATTATCTACAAAATGTTTAAGTTCTCTTAATTCATTAACAGTTTGTAATTCTGTAATTAAAATTGAAATTGCATTTTTTTAATGCTGTTATCTCCAAGCAATATGAACAGTCTGTTTCAGTAGCTAGGTTAACATCATTAGAAACAGTGTGGAGTACATGTTTACAGGTACCATAACTCACCAGAACCTGCCCTGTGTTTAAGGTCAACAACAGTATGTTTGCTACAGAGCTAGCCATTTTATCTATACAAAAGTTGTGCTCACTAAAGTCAGGTTCTCAAGGGGCACTGTTCTGTGTAGTCTGATGGCTAGAAGTTCACTGCTAGACCCACAGGCCCCACTGGACATGCTCAACACATGCACAGAGATGTGCGTGGAACTGCGTGCTTGCCCATGCACCCTCGCTCTGCTCACGGTGTGAGCAGTTTTTATAGTTGGGACCTGGAAGTCACGTCATGTGACCAATTTTTGGAGTCCCAACCACAACAACCACAGAGCTACAATTACACCTGGTACTGCTTAAAACACTAGATGCCCTACATGGCAGTAAGCCGAGGCACAAGACACAAGTTAAAAGTGTCTCCCTCCTAGTGAACTGAGGGATACTCAGCTGTCTCCTGGTACTGTAGTCCTAACAAGGACTACACTTCCCAGGCAGCAGTAGTACCCAGCAGACAGATCTGGAGTTCTTACAGGATTTTAGCTACACACAGCAGAGAGTAACGCAGCCTGGACTGGAGCCTGTCTCACACCTTTTAGTTATCCCACAGGTCAGTCCCGCTTGCCCCACTGACTGCACTGCAATGTTTAAAAGATGAGTTTCTAAAAAGAGCAGCACTAAAAGAGCCCAAACATGTTCAGTTGACACACTTTAACCCAATGCTACATTCCAGAAACTCAGAATTCCAACAGTGGGATTCCCCCCCCCAGAGTTAGTAATCATATTTAAGGGGGATGTGAGGGCAAAGCCCCCCAAAACATGGAGCACAAGCAGAATCCCACAGTCAGGATTTTGAGTTTTGGGAATGTGGCATTGAGCTAAAGTGTGTCGGGCAAATGAGTGTCAGGAACTCTTTGTAGATCCTTAGAGAGCATGTCTAGGCAGTGAATAATCATGATATGGAATATGCAAACAGCCAAACATATCTGGAATTCTGGAGGATCTGGAAAACTTCAACTAAAAGCAACTGGCATACAAAATTTGATTAATTACACATACATTACTTTTAAACTAAAAAAAAATATATACTGTACAGTCAATGGTTCGCTCCATTCCCCAATGTCAGAAAAATGCACAATAATCTACATTTTTGATCGCATAACTAATGTAACTGAACAATTTGGTTCTTACCATTACTTGGATTTTTGATTCAGGTTCTAATTTTGAATATTATATCTCTCATCTTTCCAAGAAAATCAACATGAAGTCACATTTTCTCTTCAGGAATAAGCATTTTTTTACACTACAGCAAGAATTTTGATTGCAAAGCAGGCTTTTCTTCCAGTTCTGGAATATACACATATTTTATTACATGGCTCCAGTAGCAAAGTATTTTGAGATATCACATACTTTATAATTCAGTTTGTAGATTTGCCCTTTTACTACCCTATAAAATTCATTATTGCACATTGTGTAACAGTTTTGCTGTTCTACACCCAAATGATTATGTTAAGCTTAATTATTTATTCTTGAACAAAGTGTTTTCAACTAAGACTCTTTTAGACTTAGCACCAATGTTTGCAGTGAAAAACAGTTTTATTTCATCTACATTCAACTGTTCAGCCCATATTTACTGTAAATCACTGGCCCTTCTCTGTAATGTTCACATTTGTACTTAGTCAAATTGTAATTATATTCTAAAGTTGTCTGTTATATCATGTCTTACATTTTCTATCCACCTCCCCCCCCTCCCCCAGGATGCACCTGGAAACAAGCCAATTGCTCAGTATGCCTTTCCTGGTGATACTTTTAAATAAATACACAAATAAATAAAATGATATAACCATTGACTTATGCTCTAGCATCAGTTTCAAAACTTTTCAAGAGACTGCCATAGTGGTGTTCCACAATTAGTTTAAACTCATAGTTAGGTTTGACTTCGTCTACAAATGTAGATTGTTTTGTAATTTTGTTAAACAATTGCATATATAAATATAATATATTTACTGGTTAGTGGTTATAAATCACTGCCAGAGAGTGCTCAACAGCTCCGTAAACCACATATGTGGTTTATGGAGCTCTGTAAACCACGGGCACAACAGTACTGCAGCATCACCCCAAAAAAAAAGTGCTGAACAAGCTGTCCTCACACTGGATGTTCACTAGTGCTATACCATCAGTTAGTCAGTGTGAGACACAAGCTTGTCAGCAGTAAGAAACAGAAATAAAATAAAGCATTTCAGTTCTTTAGATAAATATGGCAATAGCATCCCATTTTGTTCATCTGAACGAAAGTGACAGGCAACAATTTATAGAAGAGTAGGAAAATAAAAACACACTGAAAAAAAAAAGTGATGTTCAGCTCTTCACGAAGTACCTTGAAGAAAAGGGCACTTGCCCTTAATTCTTAAAAGCAGAAAATACAAAACCCAGTTACTATGAAAAAAAAAAACATGTGGAAGTGTGATTTAATGGGGATGTTATGCACTTTCGGGGTGTGTGATGCTCATATAAACCCCTCGGGCTTTGCCCTCAGGGTTTATGAGGCATCACACACCATAAACCACACTTTCACATGCATTATTCTACATGTAAATGTTTGCTGATTAATCAAATCATGACCCACTTCACTTATCCCTAATTGCAATCACTAACATGGCTGTTAACTTTACTCACTGAGAACCTTCAACAAAGTCCCAAAATGTAAAGCTCCCTTAAATTTTTAAAAGATAAGACAAATAAATGACTAAATATTATTTCCTCTCATGATCCCCTCTTTACACATAAACATATTTCAAAAATTAAGTATAATTCACAGTTTTAATTCTTGGTGTTTATTTGGTGACCATGAAAACCCTCCCTCCTATTCTAATCAGCTTGCCAGGGCACTCTCTTCTGCTTACCCTACCACAGATAAAATTGAGATCTTGGCTCCTTATAATGCCTTCTGCCGTTTGTGAGGGGTGAGCAGTCTACCAGAGGAATTCTGATGAAGTTTAAATTCTTGTATTCCATGGTAAACAAGCATTCTAATTATTGAACATATGGAAAGATAGATTATTGACAGGTGGGGAAGGATTACTTTTTACTAGTTAGTTACTTTTAGCACAAGAAAATGCACATGAGGTTAATACACTTTCAGGTGCTGAAGGAATGCATATGCACCTAGGTATGCATTAACCCTAGACATCCAATGCCCTGTTGTGCTTTATTGCTTACTAATTCACCAGATTCCTAGGGTTCTACCACACTCCTAGAATTTGTCCATCTTGTAACCTTTCCAGAACTTGTATCCCAGACTTTTAAACCCTTCCAAAATATGCATTTCACCTCTGCACTGCTCCGATTTGCAACTCTGCCTTGTGTTCCTTCTACTGTTAGACCTTTAACCCAACATCTTTCCGAGAATTTGCACCTCTAATACTGAATCCTTCCCATATTTTAACTTTTGCCCTCTCTTCCCTCTCAAAATGTGTACCTTACTTTTGCATCCCTCCAGATACGCACTCTTTATTATGCACCTTTCCCAAAAGCTGTAATTTTAGCTGCTACCTCTTCAAACATTTGCACCATTACCCCTGCACTCCTCTGTAAATGTTCACCTCCTGCCCTCCTCCCCAACTTTGTATCTTTACCTCTGCACCCCTCCTGAAATCAGCATTTCTACTGTACTCCTGCATTCCTCCCAAACTTTGTACCTGTTCCACTGCACTCCTCTCAAAATTTGCAACCTTTTCAAAATTTGCATTCTCTTATCCCACACCCCTCCCAAAATATGTATCTCCACCATTACCAAAATGTGTTCCCCTTGCACCCCTCCCAGGGATACATTTAAAAATTGTGGGGGCAGGACAGAAGTCAAATAATTTTGAAGGGTTGTAGGGAGATGCAAATTTGGGGGTGGGAATGAGAATAGGGCATGCAGATTTAATGATGAGAGCAGGGGAAGGGGGTACACATTTTGAGAGGGGTGCCAATTTGGAGAGTAGTGCAAGAAAGGTACACATTTTGGGAGTCATGGGGTAGGGAGTTCAAATGTTTGAAGGGGTGTAATGGTAAGGGTATAAATTATGGTATAGGTGCAGGTGTAGAGTTATACATTTTGGCAACAGTGCTGGAGCAATGAGTAGAAATTTTCAAAAGATGTGGGGTACAGCACACATTTTGGGAGGAGTAAACATCTCGGAGGAGTGAGGTAATGTACACATTTTATAGGGAGTGGGGAGTTTAGGCTACAAACTTTGGAAAAGGTGTAAGGGCTGGGGTGTACAATTTGGGGAGAGAGTGAGGATATCAAGTACAAATTTTGTGAGGGGTGTCAAGACAGAAGTACAAATTCTGGAATAAGTGCATATTTAGGGAGGGTGCAGGGGAGGTATAAATTTTGAAGTCTGCAGAACAAGAGTTACAAATGTTTGGTGCGCTGTTTCAATATGGTTTTAAATTGTGGAAGGAATACATAAGAAATGGTATAAATATTAGGAAGGGTACAAACTGTGGGGTTGGTGAGTGACACGGTAAAAATTCAGGTTATGCATGAGGGTTAAATTATGGATTTTGGGGAGGAGTGCAGGAGAAAGGGTACAAATCTTGTGTGGAGAGCAGGGTAGAATATCTATCTGTCTGTCTGTCTGTCTGTCTGTCTGTCTGTCTGTCTATCTATCTATCTATCTATCTATCTATCTATCTATCTATCTCTCTCAAATGTTTTACCAGGAAAGACATACTGAGCTGGTAACAGCTCATAGAAACATAGAATATAATGGCAGATAAGGACCAACCAGTCCACCTAGTCTGCCCATTTCTCTACTAGGTTTAGCAATCCCTACCCTAATTTGGACTACTCCTCCCCAGCTCTGCTTCACAGCAGGGTGCCCTTATGCTTATCCCATGCACTTTTGAACCCCCCCCCTACTGTTTTTGCTTAAACCACCTCTGCCGGAAGGCTGTTCCACTGATCCACCACCCTGTCTGTGAAAAAATACTTCCTAACATTCCCCCTAAGCCTCCTTTCCTCCAGCCTCTTGTCATTGTGCACTTATTTCTCTGAAATATACTTCTCACCTGTACCCTGTTTATTTCCCAAAGGTATTTGAAAGTCTCTATCATATCCCCTCTCTCCCTTCTCTCTTTCAGTGAATAGATGTTAAGTTCCTTGAGTCTTTCTCATAAGGCTTCTGGTGCAGTCCATGTGTCATTTGAGTAGCTCTTCTCTGGACTGCTTCCATTCTGTTTATGTCCTTCCTGAGATGCGGTCTCCAGAAATGGACACAGTATTCCAGATGAGGCCTCACCAGTGATCTATACAGTGTCATCACTTCACTTCTCCTACTGGTTATGCACCTTCCTATGCACCCCAGAATTCTGTTTGCTTTCCCCGCTGCTTTTTGAAATTGTTTGGATGATTTCAGGTAATGGGATATGATAACCCCCAGGTCTCTCTCCTGACTTGTGGTGGCTAGAACCTGCCCCCCATCCTGTATTCCTCTCTTGGATTTCTGTGTTCCAGTTGCATTATATTGCACTTCTTAGTGTTGCAACCCAACTGCCATGCCCTTGACCATTCTTAGTGGATCATTTCTCATTTTTTCAAGCCCCTCTGTTGTAGATCTTTGTGTTGTCTGAAAACATGCATTCTTTCCCCTCCAGCCTTTCTGCAATGTCACTGAGGAAGACATTGAATAGGACTGGGCCCAGCACTGATCCTTGTGGCACCCCATTAGTCACCTCCCTCTCTTTGGATTTTATGCCATTTATTACCACCCTCTGGGCCCTGCCTTTTAACCAATTTCTAACCCATTGTGCCACCTTAGAGCCCACACCCAGGTTCCCCAGTTTGTTAAGCAACCTTCTATGTGGAATGATGTTGAAGGCCTTGCTGAAATCCAGGTAGGCCACATCCACTGCCCCAACCTGATACACTACCGTGGCTCATTTCCAGATGCATCCTGGGGGGGGAAGGGAAGAGAAGAGAAGAGAAGAGAAGAGAAGAGAAGAGAAGAGAAGAGGACAGATCCAAGGTGCAATGTACAAAAATAATACAGCAATATGAAAATAAGTAAAACAATACATACAAATTACAACAGCAACTTCAGATACCATATAGTAAAATATTAGAGTAAATTATAAAATAGAAGAAGAAAATCAAACTGTGACCAACAAAACAATAATATATGGACTATATGGAGTAGGGAGTAGTGACTGATTAACTGTTGGATAGGGGGAAGGCTGGTAACAGAAATCCACCCCAATATCAGAAACAGCTGCAGAAGTGAGTAGATAATTCATAGAGGAGAGATTGTAGAGATTGTAGAGCATGGAGGGAAGGAGCAGAGCAAATGGAAATGTGTGTGTTGTGGAAGGGGTGGGAGCCCCAGATTTTAAGGAAGTGGAATCAGACGGCAACTTGGCCAGTGGTAGAGTGCATTGGTGGGAGAGCAAGTGTTATGTAGGGAGTAAGAGGTAGAAGAGGGAAAAGACAAGAGAGGAGCAAGATATAATGAGAGAGAGCCAAACCAAAATTTGGAGATAAATGAGGGACAGTGGGAAAGGTGCTTGACATTAAGAGAGGGAAGTGAGAGAGAGGGAGGTATACAAAGAACAGTGATGAGTACACAGGAGTTTGTCAAAGGCAAAAAGACAGGATAAAAATAGGTGTTTAATCTAGCTAAAGTGGACCTTGGAGCAGCACTGTAAACAAAGTCTCCATGATCAAAAATGATGATCAGGGTGGGCATACAGGTATTCTACTTCATGTCTATAGAAGTACAAATAGTGAGATGGTTTCAGATGTACACATTTTGGGAGGGGAGTGGGAATAATAGGTAGAAATTATGTGCAGGGTGCAGGGAAAGGGAATACAACTTTGGTTGCATGCAGATTTGGAGAGTAGTGCAGGGAGCAGTATAAATCTGGGGAATTGCGCTGAGGCAAAAGGCATCATTTTTGGGAGGGTGCAGCATTTTAGTTATGGGGGAATATGAAGCAAGGATACACACTTTGGGAATGGCACACAGTTTGGTAGTGGTGCAGGGGCATTTGGTAGAAACTGTGGGAAGGTGGAAGGGTTAGGGAATGAATTTTGGGAGGCATGCAGGAGATGTGATACAAATCTAGGCGAAAAGTGAGAGTAGGAGTTCAAATTTTGTAGGGAGTGTGGGGCTAATGGTACATATAAGAGGGCTGTAGGGGTGCACACTTTGTGAAGGAGGAGATAGATGGTATACATTTTGTAATGGGTAGGGGTACAACTTATGGAAGCTGTGCTGGGACAGTGCGTACAAATGTTTGGAGGGGTGTGGCTATAGGGGCATACATTTTTGGTAATGGCAATAGGGCACAGGGTAGACATTTGGGGAATGTACAGTAGGGCATAAATTGTTGGAGTGATATAGGAGAAAGGGTACAGACATTGTGAGAGAGTGGGGGAAGGATATCAAATTTGGGGAGGACTGTGAGTGGTGAGGGTGCAAATGTTGGTAGGGGTGCACAACAGGAGTTCATATTTTGAAGGGTTTCATGGTTGAGGGTACAGATTCAGTGAGCCATGCACATTTTTGGATGGGTGCAGAATAAAAGGAGGTAGTTATAAGTATAAATGTTTGCAAGGTGTGTGGGAGAAGAGGTACAGTTTTGAGAGTGGTGCAAGGTAGAGTTACAAATTTGGAAGAGATGTGTGATAGGAGTGCATATTTTTGAACTGTTGCAAGGGAGGGGGGTGCCAATTTTTGGGAAGAGGCAGGATAGAGGTGCATGTTTTTGTAGCATTATACATTTGGGGAGAGAAACAGGAGTAATAGTGTACTTTATATTTCAGACCGTTGTGTAACCCCAGGAAAGGGCAGGAATCTGACTAGAATAGAATAGAACAGAAGGCTGTATTTGGGAGTGGAAGAAAAAAAAAGAACAAAATTTACATTGTACGAACCTGACGGGTATGGAGCAGGCTTTAATATGGAGCATGCTTTATCATTTATTTTTTTTATTTGTTTCTGTTTGTATTGTATTTTGCTGTACAGTGCTCTGAGCCCCAGGGAATGGGTGCTTGACAAACACATTTTAATACTTTTACTCCTATTACTTTGCATTATGCCCTAAGTGTTAATGATTAGCCTGGTGAACATGTCAGATATAACTATTCTTATGTGTAAATGCCCCTATTAGACAACTGAGAAAATCAAAAGATTTTTTTTGTTATTTTACAATTTGATGTACTGTATATGTGTATACTGAGCTAATAATAATGATTGAAATTTCACTCATGATTCTGCAAGCTGGTCAGGCAAAGTCTGAGGGGTTTTGTGAGAAATCAACAAATAAGATAGGCAATAAAACAGCACCTATACATGAAACTGGGCAATTTCTGTACTTTATTTACAGTTGGTAAATCCTGGTTCTCCTAATGTTGCATAAAGTTTCTATTTGACAAGGACTGCAATTGATTTTCAAAGAACAAACTGCTGGCACCTCTAAAAACATGTTGGAAAAATATACTTTCTGCATAGTTCAGCTTATATTCTGCTTGTATTCTACCCAACCTGCAGAATATCCTGGTGCGAGGCAGCTTCCAAACATTTCCTCCATCCTCCCTTCCAGGTACCAACACTTGCAATGGACTCCACTGTTATACTTGCAAGTTTATTTCTAGTGTCACTGAAATTAAAGGTCCCACAGGTGTTTTTCACATCACCAAGGAGTTCTCATGCACTTCAAATAATGTGATGTATTGTATTCTTTGCAGGAAGTGTGCTGCTGTTTACGTCAGAGAAACTGACAGATGTCTGGCTGACTGATTCAGGGAACATTACAGGGCAGTCAGGAACGAAGACACTGATAAACTGATCATATCCCAGTTTATCTTCAGGGAACCACAAAGTCAATGGTCTTTCTGTTTGTGTCATTCAGCAGAGTTTCTGGGATGTTGGCCAGAGAAAAAACATAGAAACCAAGCTGATGGTCCACCTAAGCTCCCTGCAGCTCTCTGGTTTAAAGCTGCAGTATTTGTTACTTGGCAAATATTTCATCATATTCAGCAATTTCTTTTATCAAAAATGTATTTCTGACATCCTCAGATATTTCTGACATCCTTAGAGTCATCCTCAGTGTATTTTGCATTTTCTCAGATATGTTTAAAACCACTTCTGTGGCTAAATTTGTAATTAGTCTCATCATTGAATATGGCCACCACTTGTAGTCTTTAAAAATCTCTTTTATTGAGGATACCTGTTCAATGTACATTGTAGATTCAAAATGTGGATGTATTAGGATGGTACAGTATTACCAAATGTTTCTGATGGTAAACAACACAAGCACTGAACTAAGATATTTACGTTTTTTTTTTATCTTGGTTCAGGAATGGAAGAAAACAAAAAGAAAAATGTGTATCCAAATATTTTTTCCCGGAAAATATTGTTGCTGAAGAAAACTATATGATCGCTAACAAATACTGCTGCTTTAAATGACTTATTTTCTACTAACATCCTTCAGCCACCTTATGGTCTACCACTGTAATGTGTCCCTTTTACACCCTCTCCCCATCATATTTTTGCTTGCATGTGTACATGGTAGGTTCGAATGTGTGGATATGTCTGCACATACTTCCATCCAGTGTGTGTGTGTGTGTGTGTGTGTGTGTGTAGAGGCATACTCACATGGGCATTCCAGCTATATGTGCCTATCTATTTTCATTTTCTCCAGATATCTCTGTCTCCTTCCTCTGTCTCCTTCCCCCACAATTGTCACCTTTCAGCCTTCTTACTATGCCTTGTTAATTAGTCTCCACTTGAGGACACCTCAGCTCATTCATCCTACTATGCCTTTTCATATCCATCACCACCTTTTTTAGCCAGTTTCTATTCTTACCTTGCCTATTATCACTTTTTCTCCTAGATCCTACTCATATTTTCTCCCTCACCTAGTTCCCTTATTTCCCCTTACCTCTCTATTAACTTTGCTTTTTTTCTCTTTTAGGTTATTCCTGAAGAAGTCTGATGGTTGAAACATCGATTCTAACTCTATTTTCTGTTTTCAGTGTGCACGTAATTTTACCTTTTTGTTTTGTTTTCAGCCCACACATTGATGCAGTACCTTATTTTTTGTATTTTGTTTCTCTATCTTCCCCAGTATTTTTTTCTGGGTTTAAATATTTTAAAAAATAAAAATAAATACAGTAAATGTAATTACTGTGCATTGTACAACTGTCAACTCTGGGGTTCTAGCATGCATTTGTTGCTGGCTTTGCCAAATCTAGGGTAATTTCAGATTGGGTTTTGGTTTTGAATTTGAAAAGACTTAGTTTACAAAGCCTATGTGATTGTATTTTATTTATTAAAATTTAGGAACTACAACCCTTTGAGTCGGAGACTCTTTTGCAAAGGCTCTGCATCCAAGAAAACAGTCACAGACAGTGGGCAGTAAAAATTACTAGCAAAACATACAAGACTCAGGGTACAATAATTACACCAAATTCTGACATGGTTCTAACAATAAAGTTATACAAAAGACAAGCATACTCATCTCGTTTACCCAGTTGGTTAACTGGTCAACAGCTGAGGGACAGGAGAGAAGCAATCCAAGGGATATTGTTAGATACAAGGTGGGAGAAGGGATGTGCAAGGCAAGTAGGGGTGAAGTTTGGGTACCGAGTCTACTGGGTTCATCAGGATTATGGGGGGGGGGGCATGAAGGCAGTCACAATTAGAGGAGGCAAGTAACAGCTGTCATAGCTCAAATCTGAAGGGTCCCAGTCTCTTTTATTAAAGTGCAGTGCATACATTTTATTGTGCTATCGTGCCAGCAGCTCAAGGGAGTTACCCAGGTGTTTGACAGGGCATCTGATTTCCATACCTCCCTTTACGCTACTCCAAACTCTAAAAGGCTTCATTACCACATCCTCTACAGTCTTTATTTTATAGGCCCACTAAAGCAGGATCTATTTTTCATGTGCAATAGTATGTCTGGTGACTGTAACTTATCTATCCCTCTGGATGGGGACACGAGACTATGTAATACCCCTCCTCAGCCTGGAGTGGACCTCCCCCACCACTATGAGATGCAATTGATGGCCTGCCAGTTTCTGTGTAGCACCTCATTAGAGGGATCCTCAGTGTTAAAGACCTAGATTGCATTCTTCCATTTTAACCTGCCCTTTATTCAGCCGATCACATCCATCATTTCCCAGTTTTAACCACAGCCCCTTAACTGTAAGTACTCAGCCCCTCCTTGATTTGAAACCAACCATCCTCACCCAGCTGCTTGTACCCCTGCAGCCTGGAAAAAAAACATTAATCACATCCAGGTAACTATCTGTTGTAAGTTGCTGTTGCCAGTCTTCAGATTGCTGTCATAGTGGGTACTTAAATGCAGATGCCTCTACCTTTTCCGTGGTTGAAGAATTGGCACAACACACTGTGATGCTATATGCCGTGCTACTTTTAGATGGCAGAGACAGGGGGAGAGAGGCATCAGAGTGGGAGCATCCATTGTGAGAGCGAGTCAAAGATTCATAAGTTTGCTCTATACTAAGGTATGTAGACAAGGCTGACTGTGGAAGCTGCTATGCTGGGAGCCAGTGTATAGACCAGGGAGCAAATATGTAAAAGTGAAAAAAGTGCATGTGTGGCCAAAAGAGTTGTGCGTAAGAGGGTGCCTTGCATAACTGCAGTTCTTTCCGCATGCATGCAGTTTTCTAAAGGGTGACTTTCTTCAACCTTTCCCAGGTTTTATGGCAGCTTGTGCAGTTGCACAAAACTCCTGTGCCCAGTATTACCAGGCACGGCATTTTTGCACATCCGCACAAAAAAATGAGAATGTCGCACATGCACAAAAAATGCAGAAAACTGCATTTCCAAGGGTGCATGGATTTTCCCTGCACCAGTGAGTTATGCACAGGAACTTAAAGGGAAATGTCCATCTAGGATTAAATTAATCAGTATTGTTACCAATAGAAATCTGCTTTACATAAGCTATTGACAACCTGTAACACTTTTAGGGCCAGAATTATACCCATTTCGTTTCCCCTCCCTTTATAGCTTCATGCATCCATTTACTAAATCACAAGCACAGGAAATGACATCACATCTGGGGAAACACATATACTCAATAAATATTTTAACCAGGAGAGGCACACTAAGCTGAAGCTTGAGTCTAGGCATGACCCGAGAGAACAAGAAAGTTAAGTGACTTGCTCAGGATCATGCAGTAATGTAAATGAGGACTGTGGGATTCAAACCCAGATTTCCAAGTTTCCAGTTCAAAGCCTTAAACCACTGCACTATACAGCCTCCATGAAATGCAGAGGAAATGAAACAAAAAATGCTTTTACCCGGACCATGGGACTGTGAACTTGTCTCTAATCTTGAAGGGATTACTATAAACAAAAGTTGTGTACTGCCAGTGCCAGCAGTTTCCAAGCTCCTTTGGGGTTTATACTGCTTTGTACAATGTTTTGTGACATTTCAGTTTAGTAAAATGTTTAGTGCCAGTGTGATTTGCACAATATTCTGTTACTGTGGTAATACTGTAAATAATTGTTGTTCCTGTACCTATTTAGTTCCAGTATTTGTTAGCACTGAAGTAGTTGTGTTTAAACTTATTTTGTTGGCATCATGTTCTGTCATTTGTAGGAGTGTGATCTAGTGACTAGAGGAGCACAAGCTTGGGGCCCAGGAGATGAGAGTTTCAAACCTCAGGAAAGTCAAATACTAACTGTGTGACCTTGAGTAAGTCACATAATCCCCCAGTGCTCCTGTCCACCTACCAGCAGAAATGAATAGCAGCAGAACCCCACTGGAAATAAGGCAACACATCTCAGCTGGACTATCCTGGGTAAATAAGTTGTAACAAAATAATTGCTTTGTGTTGGTGTGTGATAGGATGGCTGTCTGAACATAGGTGCCAGAACCTGCAGGTGCGTGTGGGGGGTGGACACCCCCCACTTTTGCTCATGAGCATTCAAAGTGCCCCTAAATGCATGCAATGTCAGAAGGGAAGCAATCATGGTCTCTTATTACTACAGAGCTCCCACCCACACACACACGCGTACACACTCACTTTTCCTCATGTTCCAGCACTACTCCTTCTGAAGGTTGCAACATAAAAATATAAATTTTTATCTGAACACCATCCAGAAATAGATTTCTTTTCACCAAAGTAAAAGAAAAAACACAGCAGATTTTTTTTTTCATTTCATGATTCCAGCTGTTTCACTCTGTCTTTCCAGCAGGAAATCTCCAGCAGCCCCTGCTTTTTGAGATAAAACCTTTTCACTTCCCTGATGCTCTCAGGTGCAATCACTAAACTATTAAGTGGCTGGTTGTGACAGCTCATCAAGAGGCCTAACTCTTCTTTTTCTCTTACATTGAAAGAGGCAGTATAATGCAGTGGTTTAAGGTTCTAAGCTATAAACCTAGAAACCTGGGTTTGAATCCCACAGTCCTTACTTGCATTACTGTAGGATCCTGAGCAAGTCACTTAACTTTCTTGTGCTCTCAGGTTGTACCTGGACTCAAGCTTCAGCTTAGTGTGCTTTTCCTGGTTAAAATATTTATTGACTATATGTGTTTCCCCAGATATGATGTCATTTCCTGTGCTTGTGATTCAGTAAATGGATGCCTGCAGCTATAAAGGGAGGGGAAACTGAATGGGTATAATTTTGGCCCTAGAAGTGTTACAGGTTCAGTCAATAGTTTATGTAAAGTAGATTTCCATTGGTAACAATATTGATTAATTTAATCCTAGATGGATGTTTCCCTTTAATCCCTGGGCCATACCAAGCTCTTTGAAAACTGAGCCCCAAGAGAAGCTGGGTGCGAGCAGGGGGTTAGGAGGAGTAAAGGAGGTTCAAGTGAAGGCTTCAAAACTAGAGGTTTGCTGTGTGTGGGGGCAGGTGAGACATAGAAATTTCAGTCTTTGGCTGGGGACCATGAAACCTGATGTCTGCAGATGAGTAGTAGTAGTAGTAGTAGTAGTGGTATTTTATTCATAAGACATAGGGTAATGAAGAAAAAAAAAATGAGCCTGAAAACCAGTTCTACCACAGAATCTGGGCCATTTCTAAGCTGTGATAGTCTGGCTCACCCTCAGTTTCCTATGAGCCATCCTAGTTTCAGACAGCTCATTGTTCTAAGAGCTGGTTTAGACTAACTCTAGCACATACTAGTCCTTTTCAAAATTTGGTGGTTGACTCCTTTAATGTTTTCATAACGAGTTTGAAGCTGTTGTCATCGCTGAAATGTGTAACTGAAGAAGAACCAACTTTTGCTTATTTTTAGATGAATGAAAGTTGTCTTTATTATGAATTCAGTTGCCATGAAACTAGTGCAACTACTTGGTCTTTAGAAATGCTGTGCAGAACTCAGTGACCTTAGGCTTAGCCAAGATGCCAGCATAACAGAGGCTGCAGATGCAGTTGGTGGATTGTTTTTTTGGTCCAAGGTCTATGGGTTGATCACTCCTGTTTTTTTTTAAACTTGTACTTTATTACTTTTTCAAGTCATCACAAACCCTTACATTCTGAGGTGATTGATATACAGAAATAATCTATGAATTAGAATACTAAAAAATAATAAGGTTGAACAGTACATTGTCAATTTTATTTAGATATTGCAGCTGTATGCCACTGAAGGGAATGCTGCATTTTGTCCAAGGAGGAGATCCCATGTCCATCTGGGGGAGTGAGGAAAATGACCAGAGCCAGATCACAGGGGATGCACACCCTCACAAGAATGATTGTCCAGTTGACTTGATCACCCCTGTTAAATGCAGTACCAGTTCCTGGAGAAATTAACACATACACTAATGATTTGAGGGATGGTCAGTCTTTAATTTTTTTCCATCCTTTGTTTCTTCCCCTTAGGTCCCTGGTCTGCCATGCCTTCCAAAGGCACTGTCCAGCCTTGTCACTGACCTTCTGATGGACTTACTGGTTATCCACAACTTACCCACAACCACTGAGGTAGTGGGTGACCTGTCAGGTGGGTTATGCGTAGGTCTGTGGGGGGTGCCATCAGGGACATCTGCATAGACCTGGACTTTTTCCTCTTTTTCCCTGAGTACGCGGGCATGCAATGTTATATATGCATATGCACAAACATGCATGCATCGACACTCAGTGGCAGCCCCTTCCCCTACAATGTGCACACACTGTGCTATCACCAGGCTTCCACCAGATGGCACCAAAGCAGTGAGATGTGGCATCTCCCCCTCCCCAAAGGAGGAGCGCTGTCTTTGAGATGCTCAATCAACCCTCCCCTGGGTGGCCCCCAAGCAGCCCAAGGTCATTTCTGAACCTGGATTTGCAGCACAGCAAGAGGTAGCAGTACTTCTACACTAGCAGGGCAGCTAGATAGTCAGTCTTTAAGAACATGCTTAAAACAAGTGCAGAATGGTGTTAATTTGTTGTGTGCAGAAGATACAATGAGAAGAAGCAGATTCTTTCCTGAAGAAAATGAACCATCTGAAAGTGGTAACGCTATCATGTTGGGGTTTTCCTTAATTTTCAAACCCCAGTCATGGACAGCATTAACATTTTTCAGAGGAAAAAGTTGCTGCATTTCTGACAGACCAAGTCAGCATGACACTGGGAATTCTTCACATTTTAACAGCCTGCCTTATTGCAGTTGTATGCAACAGTTTGGAGACACATTTCACCAGGCCCTCACTATCAGGCTTTCTCTTACACGGATACCTCTGATATCCGGCTATTACATCATGTTTACATTACGTACATTTCTACTCTTGTTATAGATGCCATACTGTATTATGCAAAGTATGTGACACACACATGCACGCACGCACACTATGATTGTGGAGGCAGATCCTTGCCTACCTTCCTAACTGAAAAATTGGTTCTGGTGTTACTCCCCAAAGAGATGGGGGGAGATGCAGCAGGAGTAAGTCTGGTGTAAGAAAGGAGAATCCGAGAACATTTTCCAGAAACTTATTCTGGAAAAAACCACGGGAAATGTAATTATATTAATATAAAACCTTAAGTTCTTAAAGTTGCTGCCTCTTCCGATGTGTTGTATGATCAACTATCAGTGGTTCCCCCACAGCTTCAGGGGAAAAGAAAGGAGAAAACAGCCCCAGATTTAAAGAGATAGTGATGCCTTGCAGAAAGCATTTAAAATGATGTACAGTTCTAGTTGTTTTTTTCCTCAAATTTTCTCATCTTCACCTTATTCTCTATTACTAAGGAGATTTCTGTGGAAACGGGATCCTTGGCTTTTGGACGAGATCTGTTCTGGCTGCTTGTCTCCTTGCAGTGCCATAATCTGCTACCTGTGACATTATTGTCATTTCCACAGCACCTAATTATGATTCATAAACCAGGGATTATGACATCACTTTTAGGCCGGCAGCATGAGCAGATAAAGTCTGAGGGACAACGATTCTGTTTTCCAGCAGCTGTGCTTAGTAATGGACTGTGAAGGGAAGATAAATACCCAAATATGTGAAGTATAAGCATAATTCTGTGTAAATGTGTATTTCAGTGTTTTCTCAGAGAGGCACATGTTCCTTAAGTGATGCCAACTGAATTTATGTCACCAGTCTGTGCTGCAGCACCAGAAAGGTAGCAGGAGCCCTGAATCACAGCAAAAGCCAATATTCTTTTTGTGAAGGCATCTGTTTTTGTGTGTTCCAAGTGAGATAAATTCCCTAACAGTTCTTTTTTTAATTGGTGGGGGGAGCACATCAGAGCCTTTATAGAAATGTACTTGTCTGTATAGGGAACAATGGAGGCTGAAGATTTCTATGTGAAAAAACAGCTATGCAGGTATTTGCTGTTATTTAACTAAGCTGTCACTGGGGTTAAATGCAAAATAGTTTTATACAGATGCAAGCCTCATCTGCATGGGAGTAACAGACAATACTCCATATCTGTGAGATGGGGCAGGCTAAAAACATGCAGACTTGCATGCGTCTTTAAATGTGTTAGAGTGGCAGCTCTGCATCATTGCAAAGCGTTTGCGATGCTGCTTGTTGGCTCATGATCGAGCTAACTTGAGGGTTCAGTAACAAGAAAACTCATTGTCCAAACAGGATAAGAAAACCTGACATCCACAACCAGATTTGATAAGGAGAAGGCTATAGGACAGTGTCATCTGGGAGGACCTTTTTCTAGTCAGTTCAGCTTTCTTTCTGTCAAAAAGACAAGCCCTGCTTTTACTCTGACAATCTTGCATCATACAGTTGAATAAATGAAGGTGTGAACAACAGGCTGCAAGAACGCTGCAGATATGGTGTAAATGAATGAGTCCTCCATGAGCTGGAGAAGCCCTGCCTGCAAATTGCAAAGAAAATGCCAGGCAGCTAAATAATTATCTTTAAAATGTAGAATAGCAAGTTGTAGTTTTAGAACGTTTAATACTAAACATGATTTTAGTTGTCTGGTTAAAATAAATTCTGGATGCTTTAATTACTTAATTGTTGAAAGCTAAGGGTGACTCCCGAAGATTTACCAAGCTGCTGGACATTGATTTTCTTTCTGTCTGAATGAGAAAGTGAATGAATTTTGGTTTTATTTTGTGTCTTTCCTGAAGATCGACTGGCAGAACTGAGACTGGCTTACATAAAAGAGGAGACTTAAGGGTGACACGATTACAGTATTTAAAGTGGATAATGCTATCATACCATGCACAGGTGTTCAAGATGTCCAAGGATGAAAAGTCAAGGGAGGACTCAATATCATTGAAAGGGTAGAAAATTTTTTTTTTTAATTCTTTTGTAAGTGGTTAAGGCCCACTGCACACAAAGCCCATTTGTAGGGGCAACCTGGGAGTAAAAGGAGGTTAACTGACTTGCTCAGGCTCGCACAGTATGCATGCCAGTCTGTTGGCACATCAATATTATTACCCCTTGCAATACCAGTGACCTTGGTTTGGAAGTGAGCCCACTTTATCAGGGTCTGGTGGGGGGAGGTGGAGAGGATTGAGCATCCTATAGTAAACTCACTTCCTCGAGAGTGGGAGGTCTGTGTTCTCCACTGGGCTGCTGCCACCTGAGTGATAACAGGTAGTAGAGCAAGCTGGAGGTGCAAGTGGATGAGGGGTGTCTCCTGACTGTGATGTGAGCATGCTTGCATGCTCCCATCTCTGCAGTCCTCACCATGAGGCACCCGAGGGTGGGAGAAACTGGAAAAATGCTGCCTGCCAAAGCAGGATGATGTGACGTCCTCTCGCAGGCCCTGCACTGCTTACTGGGATTCCTGCCACATCTGAGTTTAACACCCTGTGGGGCTCAGGGTACCCTGGAGGGCACCCCCACAGGGAGCAAACTATGCAGCACTGACTGTCAGGTAAAAATTAAGTCCTTGAGCTGGTGGGTGACAGGCTAGGGGTGACATTGGTGGTGGGAGCAAGCCAGGTAGTGGGGAGCATAAAAAAAAGTTTACACAGTATGTAAGTGGAGATTGTGGAAATCAGACCAGGTCTGCTGTATGTATCAAGAACAAGTACAAGGATTTGAAATAGACTTTCTAATCAAGTTGTCCTAGTCAATACTGTTTCTGTCTATCAATCAGGAACTGCCAGTGATTCAGATATGCTGTCTGCAGCTGGTGCAAAATGCAGCTGCTTGACTGCTGACCTCTGCACCAAACCTGGGAACATACTTCCCCAGTCCTCCACAGCCTGCACTGACTTCCTATTACATGGCATCCTGACTTCAGGATTTGACTTCTGGTATAGAAGGTTGTTATGTACTATCCCCTCATTACATCCAAGAGCTGCATGACATCCTAACGGATGGTCATGGAAAGGAAGGGTACTTTGTTCTCATAGTCAGGGCCTGTTTAAGGCTCCTATGGCAAGTTTAAAATCTGCTGGAGATAGAACTTTTGCTTGAGATGCTCCCTCAGTGGAATGCTTTAAGAGACTTTTGAAGATGTGATTCTTCAAACAGGCATTTCCCCAATGATTTCTGAATAGTATTTCATGGCTGCTTTTATAGTTTTTTTTAAACTTCCTGTTTCTGCCCCTGTTGCCACCTTGACCCTCTTCCTGCCCTCTGCCAATCACCCTGCCCCATTATCCCCACCTACCACACTCATTACCATGGCCCAGTTGGCTCAGTAAGCTGGACAATCCTCTGGATATCCCCTGGATGGGTTGGGGAGAGGAGACCTTCTGAACCATGTGGATGTGTCAAATTGGTGAGGAAGGGGCACATGGACTGGGTATACCATGTCTCTAATCCTGCCATTGTGGGGTTTTCTTGGTTCCTCCCAAACCCTCAGAACATCACTGTTGAGGACATAATGGGCATGCATACACTGTACATGCTAAAGCACTGATGTAAGCAACATCCCACCCACAGGCCCTTTGACCTCACTGCCATCTGTTGTCACCAAGGGGGGCAGTACTCTGAAGGATCTTACCTGCCCTTCCTGGAGGAGAGGATCCTTTGGGATGCTCAGTCCTCTCCCCTTCTGATTGGTCCTCGATGACCCCAGCTTGTTCCTGAACCTGTGTTGCTGGCTTTGTTTTATAGGAGTTTATAGATTTGTATATCTTATTTATTTTCTTTTTTAAGTTTTGTGTTAATGTACAATGGCATCTTTATATTTGTTTACTGTAAGGCATTTTATGCCTGGGAAAAGCTCAAAATTAAAAGCTTGTGTGTCTGCCTGTCTGTCTCTATCCATCAATTAATCTATCTATCTATCTATCTATCTATCTATCTATCTATCTATCTATCATCTCTCTCTCTCTCTCTCTCTATGTATCTAGCATGTCTGTCTGTAACTACACACCTTGAAGGGAAAGAGGTAGCAGAGTGTTCAGGCTAAGTTGGTGGGAGCGAGAACTCGATGGGCCAATGATCTTGTTTCTTTCCTAAATCTGCATGTTCACATGTTTATTTATTAAATGTTTTTTTATCCATGCATGCATGCATCCCTAAATATGTATCCATGATATAACCAATGAGATAGCTGTTTCAATTCCAGTGATGTGTCTCCATCATGACATTTCAAAGTGTTTAATAAATCAGTGAGTTGTTTACTGGTAGTGCAGGGACATGTGCAGTGCTTAAACACTCAACAATCACGCAGAGGCATGAACAATTGCTACGTAGCCTGTTTCATGAATGGGTGATAATAGACATTAACCAGGACACAGGGTTAATCCCCTACTCTTACAACAGTTACCATGGGATATTTAACTTCCACCTGGAGAGCTACCAGAGGTGGGTGGAAAAGACTAAGATGTAATGCTTTAAGTAAGGGATGGCACCTCCAGCATGGCAGCACTTTCTTAGTGCTGCACTGTAGTGCCAGCATTAGGTACGGTCCCATGTCGCTGGGGTGGGATATATAGCAACCTTCTGGCTCAGATACAAGTGCTACCAGTGTCTCACTAACACCGATTCTACATAGTTCCCAAATCAAATTGGGGACAACATGATTTATTCTCCCTCTCAACACAGCTTCCTACTCCTACTATGTAACCTCAATATGCTAGCATTTCTTGTAGTGTTGTAAAAGGTAGGTAGGTAAGCAGATTCTCCCTTCACAACAAAGTCCTTGGGGTTATCATACCTGATTACCTCAAAGCAGCAAAGTAGTTTGACAAAGCAGTAGGTAGGGCCAGAGGAATGCTGGGATGCATAGGGAGAGGTATCTCCAGCAGGAGGAGGAAGGTTGGAGTTGCAGCTGTATCGCTCCCTTGTGAGACCTCACCTGGAGCATTGTGTCCAGTTCTGGAGACTACACCTCAAAAAGGAACATAGACAGGGTGGCAGTTCAAAGAAGGGCAGCACAAATGGTGCAAGGATTGCATCAAAAGCCCTATGAAGAGAGACTCAGGGATCTCAACATGTACACCCTGGAAGAGAGGAGAGCGAGAGGTCACATGCTAGAGACCTACAAGTTCCTCACGGTGGTGAACAGTGAGCAGGAGTGGAGTCTCTTTCAAATGAGGAAAAGCACCAGGACCAGAGGGCATGCGATGAAGCTGGGGAGTGGAGGTTTTTAGAGGGATGTAAGGAAGTACTACTTCACTGAAAGAGTGGTGGACACCTGGAACAGACTGCCAGCAGAACTGATGGAGGTGAAAACAGTATGGGACTTCAAGCCTGCATGGGATAGTTATAGGGGAGTATTAGTATATAGACAGGGAGGAGGGAGGTCACTGGAGACGAGTTAGTCTGCAGAGATAGATTAGGGAGGGATCATCTGGGCAGACAGGGTGGGTCAGATGATCCTTTTCTGCTGACAAATTCTATGTTTCTATGTTAAAAGAGCTAACCAGACATTGATTCATTCTTATAAGTAGAAGTTATCACCTTGCCCAAGGCAGATGACCACAGAGTTCAGGAGGCCCAGTGAGATCTTAGTCTGCACTGGTAGACAACCAAAAACAGTATCACCAGTGAATGTGACCTGCCCTTCTGTCTTGTGTGACTGAGATCTGCAGACTTGTAGCATCCAGCTTTCCTGTCCATTCTACATGCCAAAGCTGACTCTAAAAATTAAACTGCTGTTGCAATGTTGCAGGCAAACCCACAAACACCAGCACCAGGTTTCCTTCTGAGTTGCTGCTGCTTGGGAAAGCCCTTTGTTCACTTTTTCCCCAGGACAGTAGTATTGGCAATAGGGATACTTGCATCAAAAATATAAAAATGACAACAGTATTGCATTATGGTATCACTCACTAGCTCCCCCTTATTTCAAGGCTCTTCTTGGTCCATTTTGTGTCAATAAATGTGAATACCATTACTAAAAAAAGCTATGTATATTATCTATTACTGTTTATGTTCAATATTTTACTTATTAGTAGCTCCCTGGCAGTATAGTCTAGAGGTTAGAGGAATGAGGTGTAAACAAGCTTGATACATCCAGCAGACCAGACCTGAGTTTGATTCTCACAACCTCCACTTGCATACTGTATGACTCTGAGCAAGTCACTTAACCGCCCAGTGCTCCCAGGTCGCCCCTGAAAACAGGCACTTGTGTCTAGTGGGCCTTATCCGGTTACCAAAGGCTAAAATAAAAATTAAAAATAAAATAAATATCATCTCTGCCATAAGTCTTACATATAAACACTGCTATTCTTGTCTTTGTAGTGGATTATATCAGTTAGCCTGTGTTTAAAATTTTTTTCTTAATTTCCTATATTATATGAATTTTCTTCGTTACCCACTGTGTGTTGTCTGTGCTAACCAGGACCTTCTTGTAAATGAGCAGTGCTCAATGGAGCTTTTTCCTGGCAAAATAAATACAGAGAAAAATAAAGTGTAACCTCTGTGACAAAGAGCATATTTTTGTGTTTATATTTTTTACATGGATTTGTTTGTCCCCAGTTATGCTAGCTATTTTAGTGATAACCTTTTTTTTTTTACCTATTCCCTGCTGTGACTCAAGTGCTGGTGTCAGGCTAAATGACCTACTCCATAAGGGATCTGTGGCTGTGGCTCCCACCAGTCCCAAGATGGGGGCCCTAATCCCCTTGGGTCACAGCTGATGCACTCACCTATGGTTCTGGGAAATTTCCCAACATCAGCCCTGTACTCTAAACGCAAGCCCCACTTGCAGAAGAATGACCCCTGACTCTTCAATTTAGAGCCAGTGACCATCACTCCATGGCCATGGGCACGTGAGTGACAGTGATGTCATTAACTGGAGCCCCACCCAACAGGTTGAGTGCATCATTTTCTTGAAATGTCAAACCCACCACTGGAAGATGTGGAAGTCCCGAGCTCACTTCAGATCCCTGGTCTTCAGCATGGCAAAAAACAAGGCATTGATACCAATAAAGTGATACTTTTCACTACATCAGGCTTCTGTAGGAACAGTTGATCCAAAGGAACACATAGAATACAGTACTAGTAAATGTCAGGGACTGTCCCGGAAATTTTGGGGCTGTTGATAACTGTTCACAAGGAAGGAATAAGCTTTCCTGGCAGAGTGAGTCATGCACATTTGGTAGTCTGTCCTCCCACTGAAGCACTTTCTTTCCATATGAATTCTGGTAACAGGCAGCATATACAGCATTAATGCTAACATGTAGGAGTCAGTCAAAGCTAAAAACCCCTATCACGATTAGCATTAACAATGTACAGCCCACAGATGACCTCAGATTCGGTTGAAAAATGGAGGAAGAGATGAGCCCCCAGGCTCTCCAGCTACGGCACAGCACCTGGCAGAAAGAGAATATCAAAAACTACTTAAACTGTAGCCTGTACGAGAAAAAAGTAACATAATCATTTGAATCATCTAAAGGAAACATCTGGTGAAACAGTTCACTGTTCTCTCATATAGAAAACCACTAAGAAAAGCTCCAGTGAAGGAGTTCACTTTGCTGTCTGTGGTACACAGTTAGCCAGTTATGCTTATATGCATACTCATAACTATTTCAGACTTACAAATTGCTTGGGGTAAGATTAAGAAAACAGTGCAGCTGCAAAATAATCACTCATATCCTGTTTCTATTTACAGTTTAGAGTAAAAATGGCTCACTAAAGAATGTTGGGCTGTACGCAGAACAATAACTCTAGTGTTTACACCCCAGCATTCTCTTCTTACTAATATGATTCAGCAGTCTCCCATGTTACTGAATCCCATATTATTGAATGCCACATTGTTAAACTGCTTTAGTAAAACTAACATAAAAATGGTGTTAAAACTACAGTAATGTTCACGTGTACAGCCCATTATTTCTTATTTTTTTTGGCAGTTTCAATGCTTCCTCTAGAAGACATCTTTGAACATTGCATAATATCTAGTAATAAAATACATATTTTAATTAATTCATTCATTCATTCGTTCATTCATTTATTTGTTTAACACACTGCTGGGCAAGCTCACCCACTCAGGCTTAAAATACATAAAAATATGCAGGCATGAAAATAGAACAAATAGAGAATAATACATGGGTGGAGTGTATAACAAGATTTTTTACACACACCTGTGGTGTTGGATGCTACTTAAATCCCGAGAGCGAAGCAAGTGAATTTGAGTTTAACACAATACCCATGTCTTCTTTTATATAATTGTTGTGGAGTGTTTTCTCGCCATAGCAGTTACAAAAATGCAACTTGATTTCAATGCCAGTAGCCACGGTCATGCTGAAGCAGCAAGGCGGTGTGCATATGTGTGAAGCGAGGGCAACCTAGTGCGTGTTGCTATTACCAGCTAGTTATAACGGCAAATTGTAACCAGTTTTCCCTATGGGAGAAAAAGATCTCCAGGTATTATAATACAGCTGCATACAGTACACAGTAGAATCAGCAACATGGCACAGTTTATTACATAGTAAGTGGCAGAAGGGACTTGGGGTCCATGTTGCCTGCCCCTCCTGATACACAGCAATGACTATATCCCAATATGAGTAAGGACATGCTGTACATCTACGCTTAACTGCTTGAATGCCACCCCCACTTATGCTTTAAAAAGGTGACACACTACGTTTTGAAACATGTAAGTAGTCTAAATTGCGAACATTTTGCACCCCATGTGGATTCCTGCCACCACGATGGCAGGGGAAGTGGCAAATGGGACTAAGGATACTAGGTTAAATGTCTGAAGTAGGCATGTGGTGGCAACTGGGGGCCAAAAATCTCTATCGTACAAAAAAAAAAGTAAACAACAGGGTTTGTGTTCCATTTAAAAAGATAGGTTCTGCAATTTTCTCTGGGCTGTTCATGTATGCTGCTGAGTGCTTCTCTGGGTACAGTCTGTGTACTACCAGCATCTAACTCACTTCTCTGTAAAATCTTTGGATACAGTATGCATGAAAGCCACTATATAAAACATATCATTGTGGTCTGTTCTGTACACTTACACTATCTGCAGTGCAATGACTCCACTATCAAGTAAAAGGAACATTCATATGCAATGTGGAAGGTCTGTCTGTGGGTTAGCTTCGGTACTAGAAAGGGAAATTACCTTTTTTTGCTCTCATACATGTCCCTCAGAAAACCACTGAAAAAATGGAATGTTTCGATGCATTTGTGTCTGACTCACTGAAAACTTAAAAAGTGAAAAAGTCCCATTCAACATAAAATGAAAGATAAAGACTTGGAAATTTCCCCAAACTGAGGAATGAGTAAATACTTAACTACATGGCTAACTGTGATGTCTTTGGTGAGCACTCAAAGAGTTTTAAATTTGGCATGATTATGTGACTCAAAATTGAAAATTAGTGTTCTGTTTGCTTTTTTGTCAATACTAATTGCTCCCTTTGGAGACTGACACAGCAAGCCTCCCCTTACAAAGCTTTATAGAAGTATGGCAGGGCATCTGCATTTCTAAATGTCTTGGCATTAATATACATCTCAGTCAAGGTCCCCCAGAGCTTCTCTGTTGAAAGTGGGTATAACAAAGGATTTAAGGACCAATCCTAAAACCAGGGCCTAACAAACCCAGCTCATTTTCAAATAGACCTAATTTGTTAGGTCTGCTTGTGTAAGCACAAAGCAGACAGAATGGCAACATGCCAGCACTGTATGGCGTTTGCTGGTGTGACCGTGTTGGGGCAAATGCTGTTGAGTTTTGTGGAGATTTGACTGTGAACAGCATATTACAAGCAGGCTGGTGATAAAGATAGCAGTGGTCTAAGGCTCTGAGCTGCAAATTTGGTGACATCCAGCAGACCAGACCTGGGTTTGAATCCCACAGCTTCCACTTGCATACTGTGTGATCCTGAGCAAGTCACTTAACCTCCTTGTGCTCCCAGGTTGCTCCTGTAAAAAAGCTTTCAGCTTAGTGTGCTATACCTGGTTAAACAACTAAATAAATAAATAAATAAAAAAGATAGCTTGGCCATGGCAATAAACTTCTTACATATGAAAGGATACATCCGCTCCTATCATAAGAAGTTTTTGCCGATTATCATACTAACTGGGTGTGATTATCATCAGCTGTGCTTCCAGCTCACTCCCCAGAACATGATCTCTCTCTCTTCTCCAAGTGGGCTCTCTCAATGCCTCTAGCAGCTGTTCCTCTAATGGCCCACCAAGTGGGCTTTCTCATCACTGCTAGTGGTGGCTTCCCTTACAGCCTGCAGAGTAGACTCTCTCAACACCACTAGTGACAGCTCCCCTTGCAGCCCACTGAGCATCATCTCAGTACCACCAGTGGTACCTCAATGTCACCAGCAATGGCTCACCTCATGGCTTGCCAAGTGGCCTCTCAATGCCAGCAGTGTAGTTCAACTCATGCCCCCCCGCAGGATTTTGCAAACACCCAACCTGGCATTTCTTCCCCCCCACAGTCCGACATTGGGGTGCCCACCCCCAGTGCTAGCTAACACCCCCAAAAACAGAATATGACACTGGGGTGCCCACCCCTGGTGTCACCAACCAAGTACCTGAAAATAAGGAAACCGTCTCTCATCATTTTCTGCCCCACATCATCTTTATTTCCCTGTTAAAAAAAAATATCTCGATGTTGTCTGCTACTTCCCTTCCTGACCCTTGGGCGGCCCACTCCCCATCTCTGCCTCCATCTCAGCACCCTCACTCCCAACATCCCTCATTTACCAATTGGGTCCTCCCAGGATGACTGACACATCCTGCTGCTTCCAATGCTGAACAGGAACTGAGGTACATAAAGTACAATTAAGTTTAGTTAATGGATTGTTAGTGTGTTTTGAGCTTTTACTCACAACTTTGTAATTTTTTAACATTTTTACACCAAATTTTCAAAATAACATTTTTGAGACTCCACCTCATGAACAAGGCAGGTGAAAGTTTTCAAATCCCCCCAAAACATGTTTTCACATTTGCTCCTCAAAAACACCTTTTGGATGGGATTTAAAACATTCCACCTGTCTTGTTCATAAGATAGGGTCATAAAAAGACTATGTTAAAAATTTGTGGTCAAGAGTCTCAGCGTGCACCAAAACTTGTAACAGCACAAAGGAACAGCTCCACTAGTACAAGTCCAAAAATGTAATGAAAATCTTGGCAGTCATAAGTTTTTTGGACTTGTTCTGCCCAGGACTGGTTGCAGACAAGGTAATTGTTGAGAAGATAGCTTTAGGAAGCACTATGGAGACACATCAAAGTGCTTCATTTTTCATCCTACAGCCCCTGCCTGAGAGACAGCAGGGGCCCAAACAACTTCATGCAGAGGTCTCCCCAGACTCTACGGAGCAGACTCAGCCACCACCAGCCAAGCTACTTATTCTAGATAGAGTCCTCAAGGAGCTCACTGGTGTTAAAGAGGCCATCATGGAGCTGGTTAGTGACATGAAGATGATCCATCGGGCCACAGAGGTGCTCATACGGTGTGTGGGCAATGCTGAGGCAAGGCTCACTTCAGTGGAGGACCTCCGAGCTAGAATGGAACCAGAGCTGGCCACTTTGTGACAAAAGGAGGTGCAGCTGGAAGAATGCATCGAAGACCAAGATGGACATAGTTGCCAGAATAATTTGGTTTTGGTTGGGCTTCCAGAGAGGGCTGAAGGCCCCTATGCTCCGAAGTTTGTGCAGAAACTGTTACAGAAAATAGAAGGGCCCTCGTCATATGCCTCAATGTATATTATCGAGCAGGCCCACCGCTCACTCTGTCTGTGCCATCTAAAGGAGAAAAGCCATGGCCCATTATATTCTAGCTATTGAACTACCTTGACAAACAGCACATTCTCTGCAAGGTCAGAAAAATCAAGGAACTGCAGTGGGCGGGCAAGAGGCTTTTCTTAATTCAAGATCTTATCCCTCACATCTGACAGAGGCAAGCAGAATACAAGGGCATCAAGTCCAAGTTGTTGGCTGCCCAGATCTGATACAGAGTCCCGTATCCTGCTAAACTGATGATCACTATAGGAGATGGCCAGAAACAGTTTGCATCGGCTGATCAGGCCAGGAAGAAACTTCGACATTATTCCCCTCTTTATTCCCACCTGATCACAGGGGTAGACCAGTGCCCTAAGGATCAGCAATATGGATGGAGCAGTAGGAGTGATCAGCCTGAGGGGTCTGAAGATGCAGCAGTATTATCTGCACAGTACAGTTAATTGAATATCCTGCAAGAGTTCCTGGTTTAAAAAGCTCAGTTGTTTCTTTTTTTCTTGGCAGTGGGTCTGGGGCCAACCAGAGACCTTGCTTGGTATGAGCAGGGAGTGGTGAGTGTGCTGATTTTCTCAAATTCAGGGGTCTAGGCCACTAATGTTTACATAAATGGGACTGCACTCATGATGGCGGGTGATTGGAAGGGGCTTGTTGTTGGGAAAACAGCGTAATTCCACTGTAGTGATATAGATAATGTTGCTACCTCATCAGGTTTGTGGGAGGCTTGCACATGGTGTGGCACGTTCATCTTTCTGTGTTTTAAGTGTCTTTCCTGCTGAGTGCTGGGTGTTACCGGCTTTCTGGCCCCCCACTTCTGCACCTCGGCAGGTTCATAAATGTATATGTTCCCAAGTGCTTAGTGGGGCATGGGACCACCATAGGGGTGGTGGCAGGGAATGGAACACTGCTAGCTTGCGGAGAACACCCCCTATCTGTGTTTAGACTGTGCAGGGGGGATGGACATCTTGATAACAGACTGTGGCCTGGCTATGAAATGACAGACTTGCAGATAAACTCTGCCCAGACTACCACTTTGCACTGTTCTTATTAAATGGTTCTAAGTAAGTATTCAAATGTTTTGGTGATTTTACATTTTTCTTAGATGGAGTCTAGTTAAACTTAATCTAAAATTTTAGGCTCTGAGCCTTGATTTGGGCAGTTGGGGTCAAGGGATCTGGCCCCAATAGGAGGACACTCCTGCCATGCAGGTAGGGAGAGCATATAATGGACTCCTTGGTGACAGTAATTTTGGGTAGATTGGTGCCCGACTGCCCTTCTGATCTCCATACTGTAGCCTAACCGCATGTAGCCCTGGGCTGATGGACCTTCATGATGGCTATAGTATATGGATTGCAAATGCATTTTCAATTAATGTACTCAGCTTGAGACAATCTTCTAGACTTCCAGGTCAATCACGGACCTACAGGTGAGGAGAATGGTCAACTGGACCAGGGCAGGAGAGGTGAGGTGGATGTTTACTGTGTTCATGGTTTCTGTATATAATGTTCAATGCTGGAATGAGGGATGTAATAATGCTCTCGGGGTGGAAGGGCAATAGAGAGAATGACAATCTGAGCAGGGGTGGTGTGGCCCGGCAAGTGTATCAGACCAGTCATGCCCATATTTGTATCATCTTGAATGGGTAGTACAGTAAAGGTAGCTTCCCAGAATATTAAGGGAGGACTGGCAAGGGAAAAAAGATGCTGCATATTAAAACATCTGAAGAAATGGAGAATCACAGTGGCACATCTGCAGGGAACGTACTTTAAAAATAACTGATCATAGGTTTTTGAAGGGAGTGGATGGACCAGGTTTACAGGGCAGGGGATAGCACTACACAAAGAGGGGTGACAATTCTAATAGCTGAGCAGGTACCCTTTCAGCTCATCCAGGCAATTAGGGATCCAAGGGGTAGATATACTTTTTTGCATGGTAGGTAGGACACTGTGAGATGTTACTGGGCTCTGCATATGGTCACAGCCTGGACAATCCAGCATTTTTTTCTTCTGACTTATCGGTGCTTCTTGCTCCATTTTTTAGGCTTCCTATGTTGATTGGGAGGGGGGAGACTTGAATCTGGTACATAAACCACATATACTGTAGATAGGTTGGGAGGAAGGAAACAGAGTTATACCCTGGGCAAAGAGTGCTGAGGAAACATATGGATGGCTTGGGACTCCTTGACCCCTGGCAAATTCTGCATCTTCAGGATAGAGCATATTTGTTCTATGCAGTACTCCCCCCCCCACTCACCACTTGCTCCTGTACTCCTCCCTATCCCTAATGCCTCTACCTGCTAGGCGTCGGGTCCTTAGCCTCTCCTTCATTGCCAAATTCTGGTTTGGGACTCTCCCCCATCTCAACTCCTGCCTAGCCCTTAAAAACTCATCGACATAGTCCCCTTGATCTAGGGATGCTCGAACTTTCTCCCTTCCTCATCCATGCACTTGCTCAGGTCAGGCAGCGCTCAGGTCAGGCAGCATTCTCCTACTATCTCCCTCACCTCTAGAATCAGCTTCCTTGTAATATTCACCACTCCTCCTCCCCTGCTGCCCTGAAATCTCAACTCCAAATGGTAACTTCCACTAGTTGCTCTTATCATCCCCCATCCTCAGTCCCCCTCCTGCACCCCCCCAGCCAACCCCTCCCCCTCTATTGCATGCTAATCCATTCTTCACGCTAGGCATCCTAGGCCCCAGATCTGACCTTCTGTTGCCTAGCTCTCTGTCCTATACCAACTTAACCCTTCACTATCTGCTTGCAATTTGTATGAACCAGAGTTGTTTTTCCATGCCCATCCTGCACCATGTTGTACTTTATTGTAATAGTTTATTTGTACTTAGTCCTTTGCTACTGTAAATTATTTCTTGTTTGACAATCTTGAACAGTGATGCAACTATTATATTAATTCCCTATGAAATTGTATATATTCTTGTATTACTTTCTCCTATTTATGTTGTGTACAATATCTGCCTTAGGGTGTAGGTTTATAGGCATTTAATGCATGCCTGGGGTGCTGTGAGGACACTTGACCTGCAGCCTCGTGCCTCACAATGCACCCCAGGCATGCATTAAACGCCTATAAATCCACACCTTGTTGTGAGTTATTGTTTTGTTATTACCCTGTATTATGTTTTGCCTCTCACCCAGGTTGCACCTGGAAATGAACCTCGGCTCAGTGTGCCTTTCCTGGTTACCAGTTTTTAAATAAATAAATAAGAAGACTTGTTTGCATATAGAATTTGTTTTCTGAGTCAGGAATCCTTGCTGGGAGTCAATGGTTATTAGATTCAATCTATGGTCCTGTCTGATCATACAATTCTGTCTGATCATACTATACAGTTAGATGTTAGTAAGAGGGCAGAGGTGGACAGGACCTGGAAATTCAATACACAACTTCTCAGAGAAAAAACAATAGTTGACAAAATTAAAAAGCATAGCCACTCATTTTTCTCACCCAATACTGATACAGTGCAAGCGGCAGATATGTTGTGGGGTGCTGCATAAAGTTACAATATCTGAGGGGAGAATTCATTCATCTGGCCACCATTAGAAAGAAAGAAAAAAAGAAGTTAAGGCTTCTGCTTTATTGCCAGAAATTAGAGAACTAGAGCACACTTTAAAACCTGACAATTCATCAGAGACCTAGTACTGCCTGAATAGTGCAAGAGCTGCATATGTAGAATTATTGAAAGAGAAAGCAGAGCAAGCTATTTTTAGATCAAACGAGAAATATATAGACTAAGAAGAGAAGGCAAACCAGTTGATGGCCTTAAGGCTTTGCCACAGGAAGGCAAGCGGGTAGTTAAAGGATTAAGGAAGGATGTTTAGAGATTGCTATCAACCGCTTTACACACATGAGCCAAGGGATGAGAGGGTTGAGGTGGCCCTAGGTTGTTTCCTGCAGGTTGTACCACTTCCCATCCTAACACAGACCAGCAGGCAGCCCTAGTGGGGGTGATTCAAGAGGGGGAGATGTCGAGGACTATAAAAAATATGGCTGTCGATAAAGCCCCAGGACCAGATGACTTCTCATCCAACATTTATAAACAGTTTAAAGTTGAACTAACCTCACACTTGACCTCAATCTTTAACAACCTGCATGAGGATGGAATCTCAGATCCCACTCTGACAGAAGTGAGAATAACACTTATTCATAAATCAGCAAAGAATGAGACCCTAGCAGAGACTTGTAGACAAATATCCCTGATTAATGTTGATATGAAAATATTGGCCAAAGTTTTGGCCAGTCGGTTGAGTCTGGTGTCATACTCTCATTGGGCCAGAGCAGGTAGGATTTATGTCTGGGAGACTGTCCAGTGATCACCTGTGGAAATTGCTACACCTGGTTTCTGCATCCAGGGAGACCAGTCCTCCTGTGGCTTTGGACTCCCTGGACACAGAAAAGGCCCTTGACAGTGTGGCATAGGAATATTTTTTATAATATTGAAAAAAATAGGATATTCTGGAATTGTTCATTAATTTGGTCAAAGTATTGTACCAGTCCCCATCAAAAAGAGTTCACAGCAATGGGGTGCTGTCAGAGCCTATGCAGTTACACAGGAACATGCAGCAGGGGTGCCCTTTATTACCACTGCTATTTAGTTTGTATTTGGAACAGCTCACCCTAAAGATTAAAAGTGCCAATACTGTGAGGGATCTGGATTGGAAAACATGATTTTAAACTGCCCACATATGTGGACAACATCCTCCTTCATGTCTCCGACCCAAAGGTTTCCATTCCAGCAGCTCTCTGTATTATAGACTTCAGTAAATTTTCCTCCTATAAACTTAAAGTAGGCAAAACTAGTGTTTTGTCCCTAAACAATGTATCCAAACATGACATTTGGGCTCTGGGCCTCCAATGGCAGCCGAAACATTTAACATACTTGGGTATCAGGGAGTCTAAGTGTAGATCCAAACTTAAGGGGTTGAACTTGGATCACCTAGTACACCAAATTGAGCAGGATCTGGCAAGGTGGGAGTCACTACCCTTATCCCTCTGGGCCATATTGATGTAATTAATTTAAATATTCTGCTGAGGATTCTTTATCCATTTAGCATGCTGAATCTTGAACTTCCTATGTACTGGTTATGTTCCCTACTTTTCTGGGTTATCCAATTCATCTGGCAAGGTAAAAGTGCCAGAAGAAGCTACCAAAAATTATCTGGTCTGAAGGAGGTAGGGAGGGGACTACAGCAGCCCAATTTCATGTTTTATTATCTAGCTTTACACAGTAGGAAATACTTGCAATGGAGTGACCCCATTGAGCAGCCTACTGCCAGGGACTATAAACCACAGTGGCTAGTAATCAACTAAGAATTGTGCAAGGAGAGTGAGATTCAGCTTAAATCCCTATTATTCACCCTCACAGCAAAAATACCAAGGCCAATTAGAACTACCCCTATAACGTGGTCTGTGAAAGCACACAGACCAATGTGTAGACGAATGCCCATATCCCTACGTTGTGATACCGCTCAACCTTTATTTCTCAACCTTAATTTCCAAATTGGGGACAAACCATTAGACCTGAGCAACCCAGGGATTGCTCTCCTTCCTTGGGGAGAGGAGGAAACTGTTATGGCTGTGTGACTGCCACTAGTGGAGACCAACTTGCAGCACAGTCAAAAGCAGCAGAAGGGGAGGGTTTCCATCAGATGCATGTTATGCAGGCGCGCCACCCCATGAATAAGCAACTGCCTCATTGCACGCCACCACCCTAGGGAAGAACATCAGGTGACAGGAGGAAAATGCCAGCTGTACAAGCCAGGACTCCCCTGCAGGCTCTCGCATTACCAACATGGCTGACCACCCACCACATTGTGGTCTGGGCTAAGTGGTGGATAAACAATGGACCAACAAAGGAATGCTGAGCTCAACCAGACCAGGGCAGGGTGCGAGCACAAGGCTACCACCCCAAACAGTCAACCACACAAATCAAGGTACTCGCACTCCAGAGCAAGGAGTGTGTCTCCAGTGAAGGTAAAAATGACTGAGTCACTGTCATCAAGCAAATAGCTGGTTTGTTTCCAAATGTACTGTAGGCAATGCTGGAGTATATCAAACAATAAGCCATCAGACCATAGTCCAGGTGCCCTGATGCTTCGCCATGTAAGGGCTTCATCAGGAGGTGGCTACCTGGAGTTGGACCCTCCCTTTATTGTAGACAAACCTCAACCTCATCAATCAACTTGACATGTTCATATTTCATCATCTCATGAATGATAAATTAAATCAAAAGTGTAAGCAATAAAAGAATGCATGTGAAAATAAAAATATGAATGCAAATAAAAATGCAAATAAGGGATAGGTGGTGGATAACCTGTAAGTCTGTGAGAAGGTCAGTGACAGGGTGGGAGGGAGGGGTGCCTAGGATGAGACTGGAATGAGAAATGGCTTTGTGGAAAATAAAAAAGCAGGACCCCACTGAAATCAAGATATTACATCTTAATTATGCTATCATGGGTAAATTCTGTACAAAAATGTGTAAAAGCAGGACCCCTTTACAAAAGAGATATTGCTGCTGTTTTAACTAGTAATGGTGTGCAAGCAAACATGCCTGGAATTGACAAAGACTTGTTTTTGTCAGTGGGTAAAGTGAGTTCCAATGATTTCATCTCTGTCCTTGGTAATGCTATTCTTCACTGTCTGCTAAGAGTACAGGTACATGATACTAGGTTTGTCTTTTAGCTTGTTTTTTTTCTTTTTTCAACTTTATTTCACTCCCGTCACGGCCCAGAGGTCCTCTCTCAGGCATCCTAACCTTATTCTGCCTGCCTGAGGATCCCTGAACTGTGTCTCCTCTCTCCCCCATCTCTGCTTGCCAACACCCACGGTTTAATCCATCCGGGGTGGGTCGCCCCCATCCTATTTGGGTGCTCTTAGTAAGGCAGTCTCCGGCAGTGGATGAGGGGGTGGCAGGGGAGATTGAAGGCCAGTCGAGGAAGCCTGGTGTAGGGCATGGGGGATGGGTGCCATCGCCTGATCCTTGGCGCCGTTTTTTCCTTGTTCCATGATGTTGTACGCCCCCAATGTAGGACGTGCAATGCCACCCAGCCCATGATATGGGTGCTCCCACCCACATCTGGAAGACAGCTGCCTGACATCTTCCCTTGCTTTGCAAGCGTAAGTGTATAGCAGTGCTGCCGGTCTCCACTGGGGGCCACTGCTGCACTGGGTTACCCCTGGATCCTTCCCCGAGAGAGGAGAGCAGTCCATTGGACGCTCGATCCTCTCTCTCACCTGCCGACCCCCAGCGGTTCGGGCTCGTTCTAGAACCTGAGTCGCCGGTGCGGCGCGAGGTGTGGCATCCAGCACCTCAACCCTCAGTGCCACCGGGCTGGCCTAGCTTGTTTTTTGATACTAGTTTGTTACACATCTGACTCCATTGTTGCATATAGCATTAGTCCTAGTTAGTGGTGAAGTATTTGACCAGAAAAAGTTCAGCAAACCTCAACCTTGAACTCAGTTATGTACATGTTGACTTTGGAGAGAGGAACGCATGTTCTTTTTCTGTCACTGTATCCCTGATCTCTGCTATTGGTTGTGGTAGCAGCCTGCTTGTTTGCTACCAGTGGATGGGGCTCCTGAGCTGTCAATCAATGAGTGCGCACTGTATATAGAATGTGCTCATTGACAACTCAGTTGGTGGCTGGCCATGGTGGAGAGCAGAGGGCTGTGCCAGTCGTTGGCTCAAGTTGGGGATGGGGGAAGAGGGGTGGGGCATTGCTTGCCTGGGGGGCCACTAGACCACCATGGAATGAAAACTATTCTTATGTGGGCAGATTGGGGCTGTGGGGGTCTGCTAGACCACCAGGGACATGTTTGCTTTTAATAAAAGGGAATCAAGACTGTGGGGAGTCCGCTAGACCACCTGGGATGTGTTTGATTTCAATAAAAGGGGATCGGGGCTGGGGGGGGCTGCTAGACCACCAGAGATGGGATTAATACTAACAAAAGGGGATCAGGGCTGGGGGTCCACTAGACCACCTGGGATGGGATTAATACTAATAAAAGGGAATTGGGGCTGGGGGGTCTGCTAGACCACCAGGGATGGGATTAATATTAATAAAAGGGGATCAGGGATGGAGAGACCACCACACATGTTCCCTCCTGCCCATGGAGAGCTCTGAGAGTGGCACAAGTGCACTAACCCTAGCAGAGGGTGAAAGTCTAAGGGTACTTAGACTTTTAACCTCTGGGGGGGTTTACAGAATCCCGAATTAGGGGATAGGGCAGCTTGTGCCTGCTGCATGCCCCCTAGCACCATGCCACAGACAATTATGTGCTGCAAGGATGGCGCAAGCCCCCTTTGGTGCACACAGTCTGTGGTTGATGCAGGCTGCATTTGTGAAATGTTCCTGGTGCATCTTTTGGAGCAAGCGGCACTTTGCTCCTTTCCTTGTGGTGCAAGCCCCTTGTGCCATTCTGGGTGCTTTGAGAATCAGGCCCATAGCATGGTGTAAAGTAAATGGTTCTGTAGTACCTTTTTGAAGGTGGATTTTGAGGGACAGTTAAGTATGGTGGTAGAAAGGGAGTTCAAGAGCCTAGGGGCAAAGGTTGAAAAGGCCTATTTACCCATTTTTGTGGCACATTTGGGAATAATGAGTGTGGCTGGGTCCACAGATCTGAAGGAGTATGAGAGGTGGACACTTTGTAACAGAAGGACTGAAGCATCATGAGTAGTGGATCTAAGTAAGTTATATATAAGACAATAAAGTGAGTTGGAACATGTAGCTAAGTGGGAGGACCAACCCAAAGTTGCATATTATGAGCAGTGATAGGTAAGGTATGGGGAGGAAGAGGAAACTGACAAATAATTTTGTAGGGTACAACCTATTTGTGAAGGATTCTTTTGAGGACAATTGCATAAATAAGGGAGCTTTATTGCAGGCAAGGGAGAAGAATGCCTTGGGAGTGAAGAAGTCGCAGACCCTGTAAGCCATGCCTGGCTTGGAGTTCATAGCTTTCAGGTGGTGGTGATGACAGTGCAGATGTCGAGAGCCATATCAAGGGCGATGGGCCAAATCAAGGGTGATGCCAAGATATCTGAATTACCCTACAACAGAGAGAAGAGAGCCATCTGAGCAGGTGATGGTAAGAGGGATGGCACATGACAGCCTGTAGGCCTTTGACCTAAAGATCATGGCTTGCATCTTAGTGGCATTGAGGACAAGCTTGTTGTTGACCAGCCAGTTCTGTACTTGTGAGAAGTCTTGTCTGAGTTGAATATTTAGCTGAGATGGGTGGGGGAAACTAAAGTATAGGGCAATATAGTCTGCATACATGATTGTGGAGTAGACTGAAGAGGCAAGGGGGAGATTCTAATAAATATTGAAAAAAGAAGTGCCCCAAGAATGGATCCCCAGGGACCCCTTGGTTAATAGGGACAATATTGAAGGAGGCATCACCAAATGAGACAAATTGATTCCTGTCAAGCAGGTAGCTAGAGGACCAGGCTGAGGCACAGAGGAGAGGACAGTTTCGGTTAGGATGAGATGGAGAAGGGTGCAATCCACTAAGTCAAAGGCTTTGGAAAGGTCAGTGAAGACTGAACCACTGAGAGAGCCTTTATCCATTGCAACCTTGATGTCAATAGTTGGACTAAGGTGGTGGTGGTGCTGTGCTCTTTTTAAAAGCTATTTTGGCAGGGGGTGAGAAAATTATATTTTTGGGAGGTAAACAGTAAGTTGGGTGGCTACTACATTTTCAAGTAGTTTACACAGGACAGGCAGGAGGGCAATGGGACAGTATTGGGAGGTGAGCTTTGGATTGCCCTTTTTGGTGAGAGGGACAACTGTTGCCATAGTCCAGGAAGTGTGAATAATGTCAGATATAAGGGAAAAGTTAAATATGTGAGTAAGGAGGCAGGCTAAGATGGGAATGTCTAACTGCATAATTTTAGGTTCACAACCATCAGGCCGAGGACTGCCGCTGAGGAGGAGAGAGTTGAGGAGGGTAAGAACGTCCTTTCTTGTGACAGTTTTCAGCAAAAATTGGGTATGGGCCTGGGGTGCCAGAATGCCAGCTATAGTTTCTAAGGCAAAGGGTGGCAGGTGGAGTAAGCAGAAAGGTCAGTGAAGTGTGCATTGAAGGCATTTGCTATGGTGAAATGATTTTTGCAGTGGGCAGCATTAATTATCATGTCACCTTGGGTTCATTGGTGGAGTCTTCAATGAGACCTTTAATTTGCTCTCCAAAATACCCAGAGTTGCCTGCAGAGGTCAGCAATTGCTCTTTGCAGAGCAGGTAGCCTTTTTGCATTGATTACATAGGTTTCAATAGGTGAGCCAGTTCCAGTGGATGGAGGAGGCCTTGTAAACTGGCCAGCAGCAATCTCTATCTTTAAAGCAGGATAGCAGGTCACTATGCAACCAGAAGGCAACAATGCCTGTAACCCTCCTCTTAGAATGAAGGATGAGTTGGTCCTGCAAGATGATAATGTAGCACTGAAAGAGGTCAAGGGCTGTATCAACACAGGAGAAGGAGAGGATGGAGACAATTATTTAGGGAGAGCTTTTCAGTAAGGGAAGAGGAACCAATGCGAGAGAACTCCCTGAAGTTGATACCTTTGTGGGGGGACTTTGGGACCTGGATTTTTCAAAAGCATAAGTGGGAGAGTGATCACTAATGGAGTTTTGTAAAACACCAACATGTTGGACCCTGTTGGGTTGGTTTGAAAGCTTCTTGGCCAGTAATGAGTGGTGCAAGCCACTACTAGATGGTTGGGTAGGGTCAGAGATAATTTTGGTAGTGTGTGTGTGTGTGTGTGTGTGTGTGCACACAAATGGAGGAGGGCCCCAATTATTTTTTCAGAAAAAACAACCCATGTGTTTGTCAGTGCCAGTGATACGAAAGACATACAACACAAATAGTGCATCTACCCCAGTATTAATCCCCAGATCTGCTCTAAAGCTATTTTTGGCAACTGTGTGGCCAACTTATGTCCCTGTGCTATCAAAGACCTCCTCAGATTCCCAGCATTTCTGATAAATTAGCTAAGCTGCAAGCTGTGAGGAAGTCATACTGCTGCTTGGCATGTGTTTCCTCTGGCTGAACTTTCAAAGTGCTGTCTAGTGCATTTACATCAATTCCATGACGTCAGGTCTTTGAAGGCTTGCTGCTGTGAGCTTGTGGGTATACTTACAACACACGTAGGTTACTGAGGTATGAAACTGCTACATAAAAAGGTAGTGGAAACTACTTTAAATCTAAAACGTTGAGGAAGAAGGTGTAAAGATCACAGGAGTGGGAGGTGAGTGAGTTTGTAGGTGACGGACTGAGCTGCTTCATTCAAAATAACTTATGTAAGTGAGCTGATCTTGGCCCTTTCCAAATACAGGAATGCTAGTTTAATACTTTAATGGTCATTACTGAGACCCTCCACACATAGGGAAGTATTTCTAAAGCTGTGAACTGAAAATGAACAGAGTTTTTTGATTATATCATAAAGTATATTCACATGTGGTAAGAAAACTGATTAGGAGTTCACACAGTATGTTAAATAGTACCTTGACTTAACTACTCCAGATTTAAAATCAGCAGCTGTACATCTTACCTGGCAGTGTCAGAAATATGATACTTAATGGACTAAATGAATTCTTCAATATTTTTAAGCCTTGCTAGTGCTTTTGATATATAACAGGCAAGCAAGTGCACTGTTGACACCCAAGACTGCTTTGCCAGCATACTATACTGCATCCCAGCACTGACCTGGAAGAGAACCCTCTCTTAACATTTCAGTACTCATCGCAATCTCAGTCTCTTGTATATGTTATATCTACAGTTACTGTGTGTGCTATAGTTATAAGAATGCATTCTCGGGCTCCTTGTGTGAGAGAACTGAGAAGTGAAGCTGAACAGATATGGCACATAAAGGACTTGAGAAGAAATTCAAATTGCCATAAGAGACACTGGAGCTATAATATACAATATAAACTTAATATAAATAATGGCAAGTACTTCCCCTTTTTAAAAAATGGAACTTGAAGTTTAAATCAAATAGTATTACTTTGCAAAACATAGCACAATCCCTGCATGGGAAATAGACTAACTGAACTTCAGAATTGTATAACTACTGTATCAACATGAGACTCCTCATACATATCAAACTTGTACTTCCTGTGAAGTTGACCTTCTTTAAAAATCTTTTTGTGTGGACCTTCAAAGAAACTTACAACTGTCTCCACTAATAACCTGCTACTCTTGTACCTTGCTGTCTCCTTCTGCCTAATATGCCTCCTCCTATGTTACTCATCTACTTGAATGAAATGTACATTGTGTAAAAATCTATAATATATTTTTTCTATATGTTTTCTATTATATATGATTGCCTCCGCACAGAGCCCTTTTCTCTGGAATTGACTATCTAAATGTGTATCATGTTGGCATATGAATAACCTGTTTCCTTGCACTCTATATCAGATTGCCTTGTGCACATACTGTTTTCATATTGTACTTTACTTGCTTGTACCTGACTCAGGTCCACCTTGTAAATGAGTTGTCTCAATGGTGTTTCACCTGGATAAATAAAGATTGATTGATTGACATGTGTAAGAGTACCTGGTATGTTTAGAAAGAAACAGTCCTCCTGATTGACCAAAATAATGTCATGATTAATAATGAGTGGGGATTGTAGGCTGTTGCCAATTCTACTGAACTGTCTGATAATTTGGTAATATGGCTTGCTGTCCAATCACACATGTAATGAGATGACAAATGGATCCATTTACGCCACACATAGCACCCACTGATAATACCCCTTGGGACTACCCCAGGGCAACTGTTTCAGCCTCATTTGTAAAGAACCTTTTCCAATTTTTCTGGGGGAGATGCTTTAAGCAAATTTTGGATTTGTTCCTTGCTGAGTTCCCCCATACTCATTTTACTTCTGACCCAAGTCTTTGAGACACTCACTGATACCTTCAGCTCTAACATGCTCACAGCATAAATGTTTTGTTCATGGTGAAACTTCTATTACACGTGATTTCTTCTTTTTCTTCTTGCTACTTGTAATAGCTCATTAAATTATATTTCAGAAATCTAACCTTTGAAGTTATCCTACACGTGCAAAATATTAACCCTTGCTGTGCTGCGGACTGATATATCGGTCCAAAATTCCTATATGTTCTAATTCTGTTGGCAGCCTAAGGGTTGAAGAACACAGGGCATCTTCTCATGGAGGAAAATCTACCAATAATTTGTGCAAGTGAACAAGATCTTAATTATATGTAGTCAAATATTAGCATTGATTAACAGTTTTTTAACAATATATACACATTATGAAGGACATAAGGTTTTAAAAAACTTTTCATAATTTTTTAACTTATGAAGTACTGGTAGATGCTGGCTTACCTATGAAAAAATGATGACGGACCAGTACAGCAAATTAATTAGTTGTACTTCCAGGTTTTAATGATTTTCTCTGAGAGGTGAGCATAATGTTTTTGTCCTGGAAATTTTCAGTGGTAATGGTTAAGAAGGGCAACTGACGTTTGAGTGTGCTGTCAGTATTCTTACGTGTAACTATTTTATTTGTCTTGTAAGCAGGCATGAATCACAACTGGTACCTGGATCATTTTCATGGCTGGGCTGGTGTGACCATGACTGACTGAAGTTGAATCCCAAGTACCTGTAGGTTTACGGATTGTTACCAGGGAGTTAAGTGTTGATGCCTGAAGACTGACAATAGGTAATTAGTTTAACAGAATCAATTATTTTAAGAAAACAGAAGAACACATATTTTATAGAACAATTTTACTTTTGGTTATCTGATTCTACTCAGGACCTTGGCCACCCCACCGTCTTGGTCAAGTATCTCTTGCACAAGGCTCAGTGAGAGCTTTTCCTGGTTCAAGTAAGGATCACCAAGGCAAGTGCTGCTACCCTGCTGCCTCAAGGACTTCCATGCAATAGTTTAGGATTTGGATTATCCCACTTTCACTGAGATAATGCTGCTGCGTATGAACAAATAAAGACCCTTCATGAGTCTTCATCCCACCTGCTCTCTCTGTAAACTCTCATTAAACCTTTGACACCTGCCATTCCCATGTGTCTGTTGGAACTGTTATTTCTCATGTTTCCAAAAGAAATACTCTGTGGCATGTGTTCCAGCTGTTCCCCCATGTAAGTCACTTGGTACCTTAGTTTCTCCTGTTCTGATATCAAGAGCACAACAACCTTCATGAAGTCTATATGTGCAGCACTAAGAGGACTGAATACTCTTAAGTGAGTGAAAGGTGTGCTACTGTGTCACTTCCTATACTGCAATAAGAAGTGTCTCCCTGGAGGTGCTGACAATATATATGGATAAAGGACTGGGACTGAATCAGTACATGTCCCTTCACATGTAACTCAGTATAGTTAATTGAATACAACAGGTGACAACATGAAGATTGTTCCCCTTATTTCTATATTTCCAGTTTCATTCCTTTTCAAAGCATTGTTGTTCTCATTTGTCAAAAGTTCATATACTTGTTCTTGGAACCATATTATTTACTTTTTTGGAGCACTGCAGGACTAGCTTCACTGCTGTTTAAATTGCTGTTGTATTTTAACATTTTTCAGATGAACTACTTTTATTTTATTAGGGGAAGGCAAGCTAGAGAGAAGCCACCAACAGCTTTTCTTTTAAAAGCAGAGTCTGTTAAAGCTGCAGTTACAGTAGGTGTCTTAACCATCTACTTAAACCAAAGTATACCGTACAGCTAGCTTAATTATTTGCAGTAGTTTACGTTGTTATATTCTGCTTGTAATAAATCAAAAGATTCACAATGAAATGTGACCTCTGAAATGGCTGGAGCAGACTACAAAAATGAAGGTCAGACTCTTAAAATGGAACAGATGGAATTCTAAGTACACTCTTTTGTGATTTTGGCATTGACAAATGCTTGTGTTAATTTGAGAGCATCAGAATGTTTACTTCTACTTTTATTGGTCCCTATTATCTGTATCCAAATTGAATCAGTTCAACATAAGGTCTGTTGAGAGCATCAGCCACAAGGCTCTATTTTGAAAGGGCAGGCAGTTACTAAATCACAATCTACATACAACACGACAATGAACGCTATTTCATTGTGGGGTTTCTGAGTATAGTTTGGAATTCAGTTTCATAGTCATAATTATTCCTACATTACAGTAGATTGAACATGGACCCTATATGGAAAACCTCAAACTGTATCAGAATGGAGCTTCAAAACAGCACCCCCCCCCCAAAAAAAAAGAATACATGTGAGTAGTGTGGAACCTGGTAAACATCATGCTTGATTTTCGTATTGGAATTTTACACTAAATGTTCATAGTCCTCCATCCTGAGCCATCTGATCTCTTTCCCTAGCATTCCTCTTGCCATATAAGGTAGTTCCCCAGCTACCCAATGTAGCCACCAATACAAGGGATGCAAGCCCCTGATCACCCATCCACCCAATGCAGCCCTCTCCAGTGGTTACTGATGCAATTCCTCCCATGGTTATGAAAGCCTGCCCCGAGAAACTGCCTACAAATGCCTTTGCAAGGACCTAGGAAGAGTTTGCAACCACATTTAACCACTTTGCACTTACACCTGTGATTTAGAAAAAGGCTCCAGCTATCCTGGGGAAGGCTTTTGTCTCCTGGAGACAGGACTTCCGTAATGCACTCTATAAGAGCTTTCCTGGAGGTCTTCTGCATTGCCTGCAGCTAATAAAAAAATCTGTAGCAAGGCTTCTGACAAGGAAGTCAGAATATATTATTCCTGTGGTTTGGGTTCTGGGCAGGCTGCTTATTGGGTGGCTGGTAGACTTTAGGGTTATCATTGTAAGTTATAAAGTCCTTAACAAATCGAGCCATAAGTACTGTATACTGTATGTCTGTGACCTCTGACTCCCTACAGACCCACTAGGATGACAAGGTCCTTGTGATGAGGGCTTTTGTTGTGCCACCTTCCAGACCGAAATCCACAGGAGATCATAATTTTGTGCTGGCATCCCCTGTGCTCTGGAACCCACTGCCCTTGGATATCTGCCCCCCCCCCAAAGCTCCTTCAAATCCAACTAGAATTTTTTGGGATCAAGACTTCAACAAACATTTTATGTTTAACTGTAGCATTTTGTGCTGTTTGTTCATTGTAGTTCATTGCTTGGGTGTGCTCTTGTGTCCTATTTATTATTTTCCTTTTCTGCTTTTAAATTTCATTTTGTGACAGTAAACAGATATTGCTCACAGCTTCTTGAGCCTGGGAAAGGCACAATTTCAGTCAATATACAGATACCTACTACTACTTCAGTACTACATCTACTGTCCATTACAATATATAATTTCATGAGCATCCCCAGTACTACAGAACACCTGTTTAATAGCTACGTCTCCCCACATTTCAACGTGATCTTGCCAACATCCCTACAAAGTTTGTTTAAAAAGTTCTTATTAGGATTTCATATTCTAATTGTTATGATATCATTGTGCTTGCCATCACAAATACTGTACAGCAATTGTAAGGTCAGTTGGGGGTTGTTATTGGTGTTGAAAAAGACAGCTAAAAAATGCTCGCTACTGTGGACCTAAAAGGCTGCAAATGGGGCAAAGGCAAAAAATATAGAAAAATTGCTAGAACCATAATCATAGATGTAAAGAAGACTAAGGACAGAAAGGATAATAAACCCATCAAGTATGTTCTGATACCCTATGGTGTTATTACTTTCTAATAACTCACTTAAAAGTTTTGAAACTTTTTGCTTTTTGTTTCTTCCTACTCTTTCAGAGAAACTCTAGGCAGCAATCTTGCCTTATAGTTTGGAACAACTTTTATTTAGGGAATACTTCATGCTACCTTGTAACTCTGTAGAGGCTGTGCAGTCTGGTGGTGAGAGCCCTAGCTTGGGAATTGGGAAATCACAGGTTCAAACCCCGCTCCAGACAAATGCTTACTGTGTGACCTTGGGCAGGTTATAACCTTTCGGTGCTCCAGTGTTCCAGCTGTGGAAATTGCTAGAAGCAGGACCCTACTAGAAATGACATGTTTCATGACTATCCTAGGTAAATGAATTTCAAAAAAGAAAATAAATAAAATTATAAAAAAATAGAAGCATATCTAATATAAGACAAAGTAAAAGTGTGCTTCCAGGAGTGTTGGATATTTTTTAAATTGTCTCTTTTGCAATTGTTGTATTGTTTTTTTTTTCCAGTTGTACAGCACTATAGGCCCTCAAAAGGGTACCATAAAAAGTAAAGCTAAGCCTAACACACTTCTCAGTGTACGGTTATGTGGAGAAGCTTACAACAGCCACGATTTATGTAGTAAAGGATGGAGAACAAGCCCTCTGTGTTCTCACACTGATAAATAAGTCCAGACCTTCCCCTAGATGAATGCCAGTTCCCCAATACAGAGCCTCACATTACCTCTCAGACATCTCATATAACATGAACACACACACACACAAAAAATTACCTGCTATGAGGAACTCATGGTGAGGAGTCACATGAAAACCCTTCAACATGACCACAGATTTCCTTTTTGCACTCTTGAACAAGACAGCTTTCATGGAGGTTTTAAAACAAAAAATGCTGAACCTTGAGTTCCCAGAACAAACTTGTAAATCAGCTTGTATTATACTTCCAGCTAAAGTCAAGCAAAGAAAAACGGTATCCAGCATCTTGGGACCCTTATATATTTGGTGATGACTCATACCCAGCACTCAGTAATTCCCCAGATTTTTTTTCTCGGAACCCAATCTTTGTAAATTTACCAAGGGAAAAAAATCTTAAGTGACTCGCTTTTTAACCATTTGCTGATAGACTAATTGCCACAGTGCACCCTTTAAGCCATCCCGCTTTTTAACCATTTGTTGATAGACTAAATTACACGGTGCACCCTTTAAGCTGTCCCTCGTTCATATTAAAGGAGAGATCAAAATAGAACCATGGAGTTAAGAATCAGTATGAGAAAAGTTAGCCATGACTTGTTTACATGGTCTAAAAAGTCTCTAGTAGTCAGCTGGATAGCAATCACTTAATTATTGTTACTACCCCCCCAGTCAAAAAATAACATTCAGCTGGACAACTGATCATTATGATTAAGGTGTGGCATGGCCACAGAAAGTTTTCAGTTAGTGGCTATAATCATTACAGAAAGTTTGCCTTCTTCACTGCAAGTTGGAACAAGGAACTAAGCAACTGACATTGTATTGCATTTGTGTTTGCTGTAGTGACTACAGGAGCAATTTAAGGATGATGTGGTAACATGTATGATTTTGTACATAAGAACCTTAGGTATTGGTAACACGTTTCCTGTTGGAGAGACTCAAAAAATAATGCAACACTGAATGGCTTCTTACTGTAGGAAATCCCTTCCTTCAAGTACCTGGATGTGTAGTTAGATACTCACCTCGACTTCTCCAGATACATTGACATCATCCACGTCAAGCACCTCCATGTACTAGGTGCACTGTACAGGAAAAAAGCCTGTATCCCCATCCCAACTCACTAGCAGATTATTCTCAAAATGATCTTTCTTGACTTTGACTATGGGGATATAATTTATGGTGCTGCCCCTAAATATACCCTGGTTCAGCCGACACCCTCTTCTATTCTGTTTTGCCATTCTGCCCTGAGCTGTCCCCCCATGCCCACCACTACACTTTCCCAGCCTCCTGTGCATGTCTGAGTCCTGGCTCTCTTCAAGGGTACCAGACACAAACCTGGATCTCCAGGACTTCCAACTTTTCTGACAGGACCGTGGCAAAGGCGGCAATGGAGTAGGTTTATATGTATGCTAAAATCTGTTCTGCACAGCTATCCTCAAAGAATCAATTCCTTCCTCTCACAAACTCCTTCTTGCCAAACTCTCCCTCATTTCTACCCTCCTTATTTATGTAAGTGTCCTTAACGCCTCCCCAAAGATCTCTCCCTCCTCCCTTCTTGATACCCTATCTTCCCTTGTCTCCCATTGTGCCTCCTGTGAACTTATCCTCTTGAGTGATTTCAACTTAAATTGGCTTCCCCCACCTCCAGACTCGCACTTCAAAGGATTGAGTCCCTAAACCTTACCCAATCATTTCCAAACCAATCTGATTCAACCCTCACTCCTCCAGTCACTCCCTCCTGGACTGGGTACTTGCCTCCCACCCCCATTGCACCATTACAGCAGGCACACTGCCAGAGGCTTTCAGTGATCACAACGTGACCTACTGCGCCAGGAAAGTGACTCTTACCCATTCCATTCCCAAATACATATGGTCTAGATCTCTCAGATTTCTGGACACTCATGCCCTACTACATGAACTAAGTGCCTAGGACTGGTCACCGGTCTATCATGCCCCCGATGCTGATTCTGCCCTGTCACACTTCTTAGCAATTCTTGCTCACACTTGGAACCTTTATGACCCCCCACAAGAAAATCAAAGCTCAAATGTGCCCACCATCTGTGGATCACTCCCAACCTTATTGTCTTATGTAAATCCTGTGACTAGGCTTGGGCCCGTTTCAGATTTTCCCAATCCCTACACAATCTTCTGTCCCACAGGTCACTCAGAAACTCATGCACTAAGGCCATCCATGCTGCTAAAGCCCTATATTTCAAAAATAACCTCTGGTCTAGCCTCAATTCCCCTACAAAATTCTGGAAAGTTATCCACTCAATTTTTGACCCCCTTGCCCAATCCTCTCCCCCCATCCTCATGGTGAGTAACTCACCAGTCTCTAACCATTCCTCTGTTATCACTCACCTCAATGATTTCTTCACCACCTGTGCCCTACCCTCTTCTTCCAACCATCCCCCTCCCCAGTCTTCCTCTGCCTCCATTCCTCCATCATCACCCAAAGACTACCATTTCCCCCTGTCACTCCCTGCTAAGTTTTCCTAGCCCTTACCTCACTCAACCCCTCTAAGTTCAGTCCTGATGGGCTGGACCCCAGTTTCTTTCATATCTTGACCCCAGCAATTGCCTCCCCTCTAGTTCGCATCCTGAACCTCTCCCTCTCCCTCTGCGCTGTCACCTGGGCCTGAAAAGTTGCTAAGGTACTCCATCTACATAAAGGGGGTGATCCCTCATTTCCCTGGTAACTACTGGCCTGTCTCCCTTCCTTGCTAAGCTCCAGGAGACCCTTGTCTACTCCAGACTCACTACCTTCCTTCATTCCTCTGATTTCCTCCTCCCTTTCCAGTCTGGTTTTAGGAAGCACCATTTTATCATATCCTTCCTACTGCAGATTACTGATGCTGTCCTCACTGAGATGGATCAGGGCCACATTACATCAGTTGTTTTCACTGATTTGGCCAAAGCCTTCTACTCAGTGTTCCACCCCCTCTGCCTTAACAAACTGGGCTCTGCTGTCCTCTCAGCCAGTGCTGTTGATTGGTTCTACTCACCTGTGGCGTTTCTCGCAGATCTTAACCTTACCGACTGGTCCGGAGTGTTTGGAGCCTCTGACCCATCAGTGGCAGCTACCCACTTTCTTGCCACCTTCGGAGCCCTACAAGACAAGCATGCCCCGAAGGTCACCTGTAGGGTGAGGGGGTCTGCCACCCCTGGTTGCATGGGAGTCTCCTAGCCCTAATGAGGGCCAGAGACAAGTGTTGGTCCCATTTCAAAGGTTCCCTTGATCCCACACTGTTCCATCAATACAGGCTCCTTAGAAACAAGTGCAAAAAGGCCATCAGAACAGCAAAAAGTGACTTCTGCAAGTCTGCCCTACTCAGTTCAGCCAGGGACCCCAGGCGGTTCTGGAGTAACATAAAATCTCTAGTCTGCGGGACATCTCATCCAGGGGTATCTGACATGACTATCGGTGGGGTATCCTGTAACAATCCACACACCATCGCTAACTCCCTAAACTCCCATTTTTCTGACCTATCTGCTTTCTCAGCACTATTCCCACCTGACAGGGGAACTTCCTCCACTCCTCTTCCCACTGGGCAGGTGGATCACCCCTCTCGACATAAGTTCTACCTCAGAGCTGTGTCAGTCAAGGATGTGACGAGGCTTCTCTCTGGCCTCTCACAGTACTCAAGCCCTGGCCTTGACAACCTGGAACCTAAGCTACTTAAACTAGGTGCCTCTCACATTGCTCCCTCAGTGGCCCACATCTTTAATCTATCACTAACAAAGGGAGTCATCCCAGAAATCTGGAAGGAGGCTAGGGTAGTCCCTGTCCTGAAGCAAGGAAACCCCCAAATTCCGGAGAAATATCATCCGATTGCGATCCTATCATCCCTCAGTAAGCTCCTCGAGAAGGTAGTGGCTGAGCAGCTCATGGAGTACATACAGGTGCATGAACTCCTGTCCCCGGCCCAGCACGGATTCCATAAAGGGCATAGTACCCCCACAGCCCTGGTCTCTGTCGCCGCCAGCATCAGGACTGCCATGGACCAGGGCAAACTCTCAGGAGCCATATTTATTGACCTGTCCAAGGCATTTGACTTTGTTGATCACAAGCTGCTTTGTACCCAGTTGAAGGCGCTCGGCCTCTTCCCCACTGTTATGACCTGGCTATCGGATTACCTGCATGGTAGAACGCAGAGGACCTGTTTCAATAAAGTCCTATCCGAGCCTCTACCGGTCACCTCTGGTGTCCCCCAAGGCTTGATACTGGGCCCCCTCCTCTTCTCCTCTTTATTAATCAACTCCGGTGGCACAGCGAACTGCAATGCCACACTGTCATGAGATGACCTGGTTATAATATCTCACTCCAGGGACATCGCCTCACTCAACAAGCTCCTGACTGAGGACTTCAACAATGTCCTGGCCTGGGTAAACAAACACAAACTAGTCTTGAACCTGAAAAAGACTCAGGCCATGCTTTTTGGCTCTGCAGCCAAAATCAAAGCCCTAACTACCCTGCTTGATATCCCCAGTCCAGACGGAACCTTCCTTCCAACAGTGCTCTCAGTCAAGTACCTTGGGGTGATACTAGACCCACAACTTGACCTGTGAGTCACATTCTCAATGTCTGCAGAAACGCAGAAACAAACTGGGACTGGCCTACAGGGCCAAATACAACCTCACCCCAGCAGCCGACTGGCCTGGCGAGAGGTCCTCCTTCCCTCTCTCAGTTATGGAATGCACCCTATTTGTCCGCTCTCCCAAAACCCACCTTTCGAGGTGGCACATGACGTACAACAACATCTGCCGCTTTGTCCTGGCTGCCCCTCATCTCACTCACCACTGTGAGCTATACGACAAGCTTCACTGGCTCTCCCCTGCCAAATACCTGGACTTCGGGCTAGGATGCCTCGTGGGCAAAGTGCTGAGATCTGGGACTCCTTCGGGGCTGGCCCAGCTCCTATCTCCTGCCGACCTCTCCCCCTACCACCTCAGGTCCCAGGCCCTGTGGATGTTAAAAGTTCCCCCCACCCGGACCCTCATGGGTGACAGGAACTTCGCCGTGTGTGCTCCCAGACTCTGGAACTCCCTTCCTGAGTATGTCTGCGTGGCTCCCTCACATCAGTGCTTCCGAAATTCCTTGTGGGGTGTCCTGAAACTTGCCTCGGTGTGTGACTGCACAAGGCCCCCCTAGAGCATTGGCTCCCGATTACTGGGCCCTAATCTGCTCGCATAGTTACCACCTGCCGATCCTAGCCTGTACCCCTGACCAATTATGTGTACACGGTGCACCGGACCAAGTTTTATTTACTACTGTCCATGACCATCCATCCTGGGTGTGCCAAAATGCATTCTATGCTAAGATGTATTTCTGTTTTACTTGTTTTACTTGTATATGTCCTGTTATCTCTTCCCACTGTACTTTCATATGATGTTGTGCTGTAATGTTGTAACTGTGATTTCCTGAATCTCCCTGTATCTCATTGTTGTAATCTCCTGGGTCGTTCCTGAAAATAGGCATATTATTTGTCTAGTGTACTTACCCGGTCACCAAAAGCTAAAATAAAAAAAAAATATTAAAAAAAAAAAAAAATAAATAAATAAAAAATACCTCTCCAAGCTGTCTACAGTCTCTACAGGTGGGAGGCATTATGTTCTCCCCATCCTTTCCAAAGTCCCACAGGGTTCCATCCTAGGTGCCATCCTCTTCTCCATTTTTCTCAATAGCCTCCCCCTCTGCATGTGCCTCCTCGAATATCCACATGTATGTGGGTGACATGATTATCAACACTTATAGCCCTGTGGCCTCTGCAGTGGCCTGCCACTTCAGTGGGATTTTCACAATGTACTATGCTGGTTTCATGAAAACAAACTCAAGGTCAACATCAAAAAGACAGTGACCACGAATTTCGGCACCTGCCAGAAACTGGCCAGGCTGTCATTTCCCCATTTTCACTACTCTAGATGCACACCTTTGGAAGTGGTCCCTGTGTTTAAGTATCTAGGAGTTTGGCTTAACAGCAAGCTTGACTTCTCCATCCTCATAGACGCCATTCATACCATACTCCACCCCAAACTAGTCACCCTATTTTGTAATAAAGACTGCCTCCCCCTTCAGGTCCACAAGGAACTAGTAAGCAAAATGGTTCTCCCAGTCTTTGATTATGCAGCTGTAGTCTATGGCGACCCCGGCAGACTGGATACCCTGTGCAACACCTTCTGCCATTTCACCACTGACTCTCCCCTTTGTACCCACTACTGCACCCTCTACTCTTCCTTCTCCATCCTCCTCCTCCTCCCGTCATGTTGCCAGGGCCACTGTTGCCTTCTTCATCGCAAATACTGATTTGGGTCCCTCCTTCCTATCTCTCCCCCCACCCATTGTCCCTGCTCCTGCTCTTCCTACTTGCTTTGCTCCAGGGATTCCCACCTTCTCCTCCACACCTCACTCTTCTGATGGCTAGGTGGCCTTCTTCTAGCACCTCCTCTCCTTCTGGAATCTTTTCCCCTCCCCTCTCCACCTCTCCCCTTCTCTCCATGACTTTGGACTCCACCTAAGGCAACTTTCAGCAGCCTCCTGTTCCTATCTACCCCCTCCCTAACCCTATATACTCTGCATTGAGCCTCACCTGCTCAGTCCCCTAGTCACTACCTTTCACCTTTTTATTCCAGTCCCAACACGCTCTGTGCACTTTGCCTCACACATGATTATTTACTGCACGCTGTTGTATACAATCCTGTAATCTATATTACGCCTGCACATTTTACCACTGCCTCTGTGTACACTATTTAATCCTAACTTGACTCTGACTTGTATTTGTAATTGTTCTCACCATAACCCCTTCCCCGGGTTGCACCTGGAAATGAGCCTTGGCTCAGTGTGCCTTTCCTGGTTACCAACTTTTAAATAAATAAATAAAATTCTCTATATTCCCAGTTTTTCTTTCCATCCCTCACTAGCAGGTGTCTTTATCATAGTGCAGTGCTTCTAGCCATGTTCTGGGTTTCTCTGCTCCCCTGCTATCTCTACTCCTTCCTCTTCCCCTCTCCTTTCCACTCCTACTCCCTCAGAAGCTCTGACTCTCCCTCCTGACATCTCTGTTTCTTCAGTGTCTCTGTAGAGCAGGCCACTTTCTCCTACAGACTCCCCTTTCTTGCTGGAACCCCCCGTCCCACTTTATTCATTCTTTTCTCTACTGTCCGAAAGCTCTGCTCGGGCCTATGCAGCCCATTTTAGATCCTGCCCCTAACCCCTCTTCCCTGTGACTATGTGTTATGCTAAAGATAATTCTTGTTATGGTGGCCCTCAGTGGCTGTTTTGTTTGCTATGTTCTTGCTATTATGCACATTTGGCCCCTTGTGTGCCAATGTTGCATACTGCACACTGTCTCGTTATGCACATTTGTACTTTGTGAAATGTTTGCTAATATTATTGCTGATTGCTATTTTGCACCTGCCTCATCACTCACCCCGGGACACACCTGGACACACGCTTTGAAGAAGAAGAAGAAGAAGAATCAGCATTTATATACCTCTTTTCATACACATTGTATCCCAAAGCACTTTACAAACAATGCTAGACTGGTAATGAAGTGACTGAATGTGTAGTGGCAGCCATATCACACATCAACACCCACACACAGCCTTGGGCAGTTGCATGAACTAGTTTTATGGGAAAGAGAATGTTGGCTAGGACATCGAGGAAAGTCCCCTACTCTGCTTTGGCTTAGTGTGCCATTCCCAGCCACAAAATTGTAAATGTATAAAGAAATTCAAAAGGTATGTGGAAATACACACCTTACTAATGCAGGTTAAAACCTGTAGATGGACAAATATTACAGAGATGGTAATTTCTTGTTTCAATCTGTCAGTTTTATTTCTTTGAATGTAATTTGTCTCAGGCTGCAGTGTCATGTGTTATTTTGGTCTTACATGGTGACACAACAGAGGAAAAGATCTTTGATGTAATACACAGCTGTGTCACCTCAAGCAATGATGTCACAGTGGCTGACTCTCCCCACTAGGGGGGAGGAGGGATTTTCAGTGCTAGAGAAAGGCTAAAATGATTAGCATGGTATTATTCTGTACTTTCTGAAGTCAGGCTGGCCTGATTTCCCATAACCGACAAGTACCCTTGTGATTCATTGAACAAATAGTTTCTGTCCTTTTCTCCAATCTAGACATTTGCTAGTCTGGTATGCCACACTTACTAGGTCTTTATCATGATGTCTGATATTGTATTTTACCAGACACACTAATGAGTACACTGTAACTCATTAGCATGAATATGGTTTAAATCATAGGACCTGGTTTATTTAATTATATTGCACAGGTGAAGAAAGTTGAGGTTTGATTCTGAATCACAACTGGGGGTGGCCTGAAACACCTACCCTGTTATGCTGCCATCTGGTTAGACTATACAGAAATGTGGTGTAACTTTATGGGGAGGGGGGGTAATCCCCCAGAGAGTACAGTGTAATGGAAATGTTAGACGGTGCTATAGGGGAAGCATTTGCTAACATACTGGTTAGTGCTGATTGACATGCTGCTCTGTAGCATTGCTATATACACCTGGAATAGCTTGTGATGCTACACACACTTGTTGTGCTGTACATCGGTGGTGCTGGGCCACCCACCCACTTCCTGTTACAAGCCCTCCCTGGTGTCCAGTGGCATGTCTCTCCTTATCCTGTTTTAAGTATTCCCTGTTGTCCATGTCCACAAGTGTATACTGTTGGAACATCGACGCCCTAACAGTGAAACTCCGATGCCGATGGACTTTGCATCGACAGATATTTCTCGTTGTCGGACTTTTCATCTGTTGGGGGGTAGGCACCTAACTCCACTGTCTGTGTGATGTGGCATTAGATATTTAAAGTAGGTGGGGTGCAGAGGGCATAGCCTCTTGCATGGGGTGGGGGTGCAGAACCTCAACATTGATGCGCTCGTGTGGTGGTCAGAGTCGGTGTGTTGTGGGTCATTGTTAGGGATGTGGCAGTGTTGGGGATGTTGGTGGGATTGCATCACTGTAAGGGGCGCTGGCATGTTTTCTGCCACTGCGGCTTGGTGGAACTGTCCACAAGTACCCTCTCCCACTCCCAGTCCCGTTCAATTGCTCCCAGGTGTCCAGTAGCATGCTCTTCTCCTTGTCACATTTCAAGCACTCCCTACTGTCCATTGGAATGCCTTGTCTTTCTCTCTATCGTGTTCCTAGTTCCTAGGCATCCAATGGCATCCTCACCCAAACCCGAATGTCCACAGTACACCCATTTTCCTTTCCCTGTTTACCTTTCACATGAAGATTTAGCTTAGCTACACAAGAACTGGTATTTTCTGAGAGAAAGAAAAAATGCTTTAGATGTTGTTTGAAAATCACTGCCCCTGTCCCCAATCTGAGTAGGGCATTCTACATACTCAGGGACGTCATCCCAAACTCTTATGCTAAGTGTGAGTCTGGAGAGGGAAACCCAGTAACCACCCTTTTAGCCGAACTGGTAGTAGATGCGGTCTCTCTTGAGTGCAGGTCACCACCACTGTGCCTTGGTAACAAGTTCAATGTGGAAATGTTTAGGAGTGTAAAGAAACTGACAAGAAATCCGCTAGTGGGGCTAACTGTTCAAAATCCCCAGCCTAGAGCCGTGGGCTTCTGCCATTCTGTCTTCCCTGGAGCATCAGTACTGTACTTATATGGACTGCAGCACAGCCCTTCCTGAGCTGTCAAATTGCCATCAGAGAAATACTGTACGTGGAATGTTTTAAATCATCTGATTTTACCCTTTGGACTTTCGACTCCGCCAGCACCACTGGGGAACTATCAGAAAGAACTGAGCCAGAACTGTGGACTTTTAAACCAGTATAAATTAAATGTAACCATCTTGTTGTACATGCTATATAAAGTTCTACTAATTTACAGAGTAAGGTATTCCCCCATTGCATCCAGTTTACCTTACGTCCCTCCCTGTTTTTTTTTCCGTACCGCTCCCTTTTAAATACAATTGTTCATTTATGCATTTTTACATCTGTTATGCTGAGTATTGCTATTGTGTCATTGTCACTGTTTGGGGGTATCTCAGAGTGTGTGGGAGTCATACAATATTTTCCTGGGGGTGATTTGTGAATTCAAGATGGTACCCTTTTACTACTACCCCAGGTGGAGACAATGAGCCATTATTGTTATATGCACATTATACTGCATATAAAATACTCCAGGCTGGCCCCCTTGGAGTAAATGGAAGAGAAGTTGACTACGAGGACCCTCATGGCATTAAGGACTGCCAAAAACTGCCCCACTGCTTATATGGTTCTGACCTCAGGGAGGGCACATTTACATTTGGACTAGTATACAAAGGACTACAGGGAAGGGGTTGGAAGCCGCCAACAAAAAGTGCCCATGAATTTCGGCCAGTCAAAATGCAGAATTGCACCGAAGACTGAATCTGGGCAGCATTCCAAAGCTCTTTTTGACTGGGAACAGGCTGACCAATGAGGTGCCGAGTTTCAGTGTCAAAGAGACTGTAGCCAAGGCATTGGGCTCAGATTTGTCAGTCTGTGTGACCTGAGAAGCTGTCCTTCTGCTGTGAGACACCTCTTGTGGGTGTGAGACAGACCTGGCAGAGTGCACGGACCACGCGCAGGGTTCCTTGTATTATTTCTGCTGTCCCTGTCTCAGGGGTTTAAGTAAAAATGCTAGTGGGGTCTGTTGCTTTTGTCAGTCCTAAGAGCAGATGAGGACTGTGACTGCTTTTTACGTGTGCTGGAAAGGGGCTGAAACAAAACTTAATTTTAGCTTGAGGCTTGATAGTGCTGCTAACTGCAGTTAATTTGGCAGTGTGTTTTAACTTTTGGTGGGCTGTTGCCTCGCAACTCTCGTTACTAGGTCACCTGACCCTCTTGGGGCTTCCGGAAGCTTCACTTACATAAAGAGTGCTCCGTGTGTGGCTGTTGCATTATTCTCTGTCCTTCTGCTGTGAGACACCTCTCGTAGGTGTGAGACAGACCTGGCAGAGTGCGCTGACCGCTCACAGAGTTCCTTGTATTATTTATGCTGTTTCTGTCTCAGGGGTTTAAGTGAAGATGCTAGTGGAGTCTGTTGCTTTTGTCAGTCCTAAGAGAGGACGAGGACTGTGACTGCTTTTTGCTTGTGTTGGAAAGGGGCTGAAACAAAACTTAATTTTAGTTTGGGGCTTGATAGGGCTGCTAACTACAGTCAATTTGGCAGTGTGTTTTAACTTTTGGTGAGCTGTTGCCTCGCAACCCTCGCAACTAGGCCACCTGACCATCTTAGGGCTTCTGGGAGCTTCACTTGCATAAAGAGCACTCCATGCACACGACTTCTATGCACAAAGACATGCACTAAGACAAACGCATCTAGCACATGTTTGGCGTGTTCGGTGAGAGAGGTGGGATAAGTGCAAACAACTGCCACTTCAAAGTAATCATAGTTTACTCAGCTTGCAATTGATATTAAGTATCCAATAAGGTACATTTATATTAAGAATAAATAAATAATGGGGATACTATTATGACTCTGGAGGGGAACATTGGCATACAATATGAGTTATGTGAAGTGCACGCCATGTTTGCATCACCATTACCCCCTTCACCGATCAATTGTAAGAAATGTGTTCTAAATGAGAAACTGCAGCAAGAGATATTAATGTTTAATAAACGATTAAACACCCTCAAAGAAAGTTAGAGAATTATGCAAAAACGATTAAGTGAGGATCCTCAAAAAGTAATTTGCCATCACTAGGACAGGACCTTTCCTGTACTTCGAACCATAATGTAGTTAGTATTCCCCATTTTATGACCCTGACCAATGTACTTATGGACAACCCTCTCAGTACAATTTCCCCTAAGGCTGTGTCTCTTCCAGAGAATAGTGGAGCTAAAAAGAGAAGTAGGAGTGATGACTCTTTAAGTTGTGATGATGAGGAATGGTATGTCATTCAAAATAATAGAAAAATTAGAAGAGGACGGAAGGCAGAAGTCTTCGAGCTGCCACTAACAAACCAGTTTTCACCGCTTAGTGATAAGGCTCCCATTATCACTACAACCCTTAGGCATGAGCAGATGGTCACTCCATTAAGCCCTGTCTGATCTATTGACCATTGTGTAGAAGATGGCTATAAACAAACAGACAACTACAGTCAGGATATTGTTCCCAGAGATGACATTGTGTCTTCTAATTTGAGTACTAATGAGGCTCAGCTGCCGGAAATGTTACAAATGATAGCCATGTAAAATTCTGTCTTATTGCCCTTCAATGCTGCTAATATACTTCCAGTGGAGCATGCTGCCTCTCCGGATCAGCATGGATCTTTTGCCCCATTGAAATATTTGAATCACAAGAATATTTCTTCATTTTAGGCAATTCAATTACAAAATACACTGATCTCTATTCAACTAGGGGTAATAAGCAACATGTGACTAGTTGCAGTTATAGGGGTGCTACTTTAAAAGACATTGCCCAAATGCTTCCAGTCATGGTGCAGAATAAAGATGCAGCAAAGACTGTAGTGTTACATTTTGGTACACATTACATTAATAAAGCAGGAGTTGATGAAGTTATGGCTGATATGATTAGCACTGTTGAAATATTAAAAAAATTCAATGTAAAGCCAATATTGTCAGAAATGTTACCTGTCCCATATGCATCAGGGCAGAAAACAGTAAAATTAATACTATATAATAATTGGCTTAGGAAGTGATGCTTAGAAAATAGTATTTCGTGCTTAAGGACTTGGGAACTTTTTGTCTTTAGAAATTATTTTAGTAACGATGGTCTTCACCTAAACCAACAGGGCGCTAAACTACTTGGCAATATTATTTACCATGCAATTTCAAGTGGTATTGACCAACAAAAAAAACTTGTAATTGGGGGGCCAAGGGGTGATGACTCTATAAAAAATAAAAAAAGGGAAAAGACCGCTTCTGTTACTAAAAGTGTGCAAAGAAAATATGAGATGAACTTCTTATCTACAAATGCAACAAGTTTGCACTATATTAAGAAGGATGAATTAGAACTAATATTAACTTCCCAAGACAGTGATCTTGCAGCCATAACTGAAACATGGTGCGGTGAAAGCTCTATTTGGAGTAAGTCTATCCCTGGATACAAATTAGTATCCAGGGACAGGTCAAACAGAAGGGTTGGGGGTATTGCTATTTATATTAAAAATAGTTTGGAATATTATGAACTCAACCAATCACATAATGAAGGGCCTGAAAGTCTCTGGATAGAGATTGAAAGAATAAATCAAAAAAATCTGATTGTAGGTGTATGCTATAAACCACTGGATACCAATTTAGGTTACCAAAGTTTATTGTTGCAGAATATAGAAGCTAACCTTAATGCAAAGGATGTGATAATATTAGAGGAGTTCAACATGCTGGGAATAGATTGGTCCACTCTAACAGTAGAAATCACTAGTGAACAGTCCTGTTTAGACCTATGTATGTGCAATGGGCTCCAGCAATTGGTCACTACACCTACAAGAGGTAGTAACATACACGATTTAGTGATAACTGACATTTCTGACAAGATATTTAATTTAAAGATAGAGGAACCACTATTCAACAGTGACCATAATGTTATCACCTTTTCCCTGGATAGTATTATAAATAGAGCAATAGGAATAACAAAGATGAAGGACTTTAGGAAGGCTGACTTTACTTCAATGTTGACAGAACTATACAAATTGGATTGAAGACAAGAAAATGAATCACCAAACCAACTTTGGTTGAAACTTAAAAACAAAATCAACAATCTTAGTAACAAGCATATTCCAGACTGTAAAATATATAATAAATTTGGGAAGACTCCATTATGGCTCACAAAAAGTATTAGGAATCTGATTGCAAAAAAGAGAAGCCATTATAGAGCCCTTAAAAGGGATAATAACGCTTATAATAAAGCTAAGTATAGGGGAGCTATCAGGAAATGTAAATTATGCATTAAAAAGGAAAAAAACAAAATAGAGTTTAGACTCACCCACATTAAGGATGGTGGTAAAAGTCTTCATGCATATATAAATAAAAAATCTCATCAAACAGTGAAAATTAGTACAATCAAGCGAGGCACAGAAGTCATTACTGACCCCAAGGAAATCACAAATTCCTTTAACAAGTATTTTTGTTCTGTTTTCAATACCAGTCAAGTTAATACTAAAATGAGTCACTTTGTCCAAACCCAAGATGATACATATCCTAACTCAGTGGATGAGATTACAAGGGAGGAGATTATATCAAAATTAAAGAAAATAAAAGTTAGTACTTCTGCTGGTCTGGATGCTATCCATCCAAACATTTTGAAAGAAATTGAACATTGGTTGTTTGAACCTCTGTATGTCCTCTTTAATCTATCATTGGATGGGGGGGGGGAGAGGTGCCTGCAGATTGGCTTCAGGCTATAGTGGTCCCAATTTACAAAAAGGAGAACTCCAGTAATATTTTTAACTATCGCCCAATAAGTTTGACTTGTATTTTGGGGAAAGTGATGGAAGATACAGTTAAGGATAGGTTAGAAGCCAAACTCAACACCAAAAACCTGGTGGATGTCACTCAGCATGGCTTTAAAGCTGGAAAGTCATGCCTCACTGCACATCTCATGTTCTATGAGTGGGTTAGCACCTTGCTGGAAAATCATAAATCTGTTGATATTGTTTATTTGGATTTATGCAAAGTGTTTGATAAGGTCCCTCATGATGTTCTGTTGGATACCATGTATAGGCTGGGTCTTGACTGTAAGCTCATTAAATGGACCAAAGAATGGCTGAGTGACAGAAACCAGGTAGTTCAAGTTTGGGGATATTACTCTGATAGTGGCAAGGTAACCAGCGGAGTGCCCCAGGGCTCTGTACTTAGGCCAATTTTATTTTCGGTCTTCATCTCCGACTTTAATGCAAATCTAAACAGTTTTACCATCAAATTTGCTGACGATACTAAACTGGCAGCATATGTAAGTAAACCAGCTGGACAAATAAGACTTAAGGAGGATATAGTGAAGCTGGAAAACTAGGCTAAAACACATGGAATGTCATTTAACATGGAAAAATGTGTTATTATGCATTTAGGTAAAATCAATTTCTTAAATGGACAATGCTTAAAATAAGTTACCAGTGAGAGGGATTTAGGTGTGCTTATTAGCAATGACCTCAAATTCAGTAGTCATTGTACAGAAATAGTTAATAAATCCTCAAGGATTATAAATTGTATCAAAATATCTATTTCTAGCAGAAACAGGCCCTTTATTATTCCTATTTACCAGGCGTATGTCAGTCCCATATTGGATTATTGTTCACCTTTATGGAGTCCCTATTTGTGGAGGGACGTTGACCGAGTGGAGAGGGGTACAGAGGAGACTCACTAGAATGATAAATGGTCTGCAGCATTTGTGCTATGAGGATAGGTTGAGAGCCTTGAAGCTTTATCCTTTGGAACTTAGATGCCTTAGAGGGGACCTTTTATTGATGTATAAGATTCTGGAGGACAAAGTCCTAATACATGACTTGGGTTTGGTCATTAATCACAGAGAAATAAACTTGAGAAGCCATCAGTTACAGCTAATGCTGACCAACCCAAAGGGACTCCACAGGCATAGCTACTTCACCCCAGCGTATTGTTTCCTACTGGAATAACTTTCCAAGTTCAGTGGTACATGTGGGTTCTTTTAGTCTATTTAAGCATAAATTGGACAATTACCTGCTAATACACAACAGGGTCTGTGGGGACCACTAACCCAGTTCTGGGAGGAGTACGCTATGGGCTTATGGCCTTCTGTACTTCCTACAAAATTCCTAGTATAACTCCTAGTATAGAGGTCCACTGCATGCCAGGAACTGCAATCCTGGCAGGCCACAGAAGAATGTGCACACATCTGAAATAAATTGGAGAAAGCTGTTTATCCAGAAGTGAAGAGGAGAAAAGCATTGAAAAGAGCAGGAGATTTTCTATCCAAAGTGACTTTCCCCTAATAGGGAATAAGCTCCAGTGAGACTGAACAGACCAACTGAGGTTACTGCCTACCCAAGAGTTCCATGGAGCCCCCTGCAAATGCAGCTTAGTGATGAACAGAGAAGGTGAAAATGAGAACAATGAGAGCCCAGGTGACCCAAGGGAAGACAGCTGCTTCACCATCTTGCCTGACCATCCCTGAAAGAGAACAGAGGTATTCTTGACTCTACAGAACCATAAATTGTCTCTATATACCATGACTGGGGCAGGGATAGAACAGGTTGAACAATTTAAATATGTAGGGCTGAAGGTAGACTCTAAAATGAGTTATGAAATGCATATTCATAACTTGGTAAAAGTAGTACATCAAAGGCTAGGAGCATTATACTGGGTGAATGCTTTGTTAATGCCAGCTACACGAGTATTATTAGCCCAAAGTTTTCTCCTGTCAACCATGGATTATGGTTTGATTTTTTACTATTCTGCGTCTGACAGTTTATTAGGAAAAGTAAGAGTCTTATTTAACCAAGTCACTAGGTTTATTACCCAGCTACCATTGAAAACTCATCATTGTTTTTTACTTAAAACAGCAGAGATATTAACTCTGAAACAAAGATATGCATTTTATGTGAGTATACTAGCAAGAAAAGTTACAATAGGAAAAGTCCCAAAAATATTTCATCAAAGCTTTCAAAAATATGCCAATCCATTTGATACCAGAAAGTCAGGTATTTCTTATTTTCAAATACCAAAGATGAAAACAGCTTTAGGGCAAAGGTCCCTACTCTATAACTTACCAACATTTTTTAATTCCATAATGAGTCAAATGGATTGTCTGAGAATGTCTTTTCTTGGGTTTAAAAATAGTTTAAGGAGACTGCTGAAACAGAATGAAGTATGTGAATTCTATTGGTAGACTTTGTAATATTATTTTATGTATCCCCTCATGACATCTTTTTTGTGTGTTATTGTACTGCTGTTTTTTGTATTTTTGTACGTTTAGATTGTAATCTGATATTGTCACGTAATTTGTATTCTGTTGTTTGTACTCTGGTCGACCATGAAAATGGGTTGTATGACTCATGGACTAACCAGAATAAATAAACAAATCAAATGAAATCAAATCAAATGAGTAACCACTGGGGTTCTGGCCCTGCAACTGGGGGTTTTACATCTGTGACCTAAGACAGGGAGGAAAGCCCTGGGTGAGACTGTATAACTTTGAGAGGCCCAGGCAGAAGACCTGCTGTGAAGGCCATCCAGCCACCCTGTTTGTGAATTACAAATAGGCACCCCTTTTGAAGTTTGAAGTTTTTTGTTCTGCAACAGTTAAAAATTATATAAATAAACATTGTTTTTGCCACAGTTGTTTAAGCATGCCAAAGAGCCATCTGCTCTGCCAGCAGCAACTGTGTCCCCAGTGAGGTATCTACTGCAACATTTAGAGTGCTTTCTCCCAGGCCTTTGGTGGATTAAAGCCGTATGCACCTGCATTGAGGATTTGGGGACTGATAGGGGGTGGGCAGTCACTGGGGACAGAGTATAAGATTTTTGACTGCTACCCCATTGCCCCCATTTTTCCTGTTGCCCCTTGTTCTTTTTGTCCCCTAATTGAATAAATTATTTATTTTGCAATAGATGTCCTTGATGATTTTTTATTGTGTTACAGTGTCATTTGCTTGAGTGAGGGACTGTGTGGGCCAGGGTAATACTATTATTCGTGGTGAGTAATAGCCTTGTATATTAGTATCCGGGTACCCCTTATTGCTTCCCCATGTAGAGGCACTGAGACATTCATCAACTTGCATACCCAGTATAGCACAAGCTAAGTAACCCAGGTTGACCCCCTTGGAGAGTTGGGAGAGGTGGACCCCAAGGGCAGAAAGGTGGAATACTATAAAGGTAAGTAAAAAGGTCAGTTGGTAGGATCTACTTTCTACTTATATAGTTCAGTATAATTACAGCTGCAAAGTAGTGTCAACCAGTCAGGTTGCATCATTCTTTGTATCCATTTTATAATAATGTCTACCTTACAGTGCTGAATAAAAACAGGTATGTGAACCCTAATACTGCTACAAATATCATGTTCTAAAGGATTTGACCCAAATAACATTTTCTGTATGATGTGTCACATCAGTTAAATTCTCGTACAACTTTCTTTGTTTCTGGGTTGAAAGCAATTAAGGAAAATGCCCTCTTGCTGCTAGTTTGTTTATTTATTTATTTAGTTTTTGTTGACCTGGTAGGTGCACTAGGCAATGCAATGCCTATTTTCAGGCATGAGCCAGGAGAAATTAAAAGAGTCAAAAGAATGGTAAAGGATACAATGTGACAATGTTACAAAAATAGACATTGGCATGTTGCTAGATTGGCAGGCAGTATGATACAGTGCAAGTAAAAATGCACACAGAATTACATAAAATGTAGCAGGTTGACAAACCTATGAACAAAGCCAGAATTTCAGGTGCAGTTGTCAGTCAGTCTTAAGTACTTAAGTAGCTCCCCCTTAAAACAAATGTAGGACTGAAAGAGTCTGATGATAGCTGGGAGGGAGTTCCAGAATTTGGGGGCAAAACAGGACAAAACTTGCTCACCCATATTCATTGAGCACTTGGGGACAGAGAGGAGAATAAGGCTACTACACCTCAGGGGATAGACCAAGTCCAAATATTTAAGCAGCACAGCCAAGGAGGCAAGTTCAGCAGTCCTTAGAATTTTATTAATGATACACCCCAGGGCAAACAATAATAAAACCCATTTTTAAACAGGGTTTGTTTGTTTGTTTGTTTGTTTATTAGCTTAACGGGTAAGCACACTGGAAACAAGTTCCTTTTACAGGTGCGACCCACATATATTGCATACAGACAATACATAATCAAACATACATATACAATGCAGCAAATTGCAGACAAAAATGTCTTTGTTACGTATAAAATTCATAAAAAAAATTCATAAAAAACAGTTACAATTAAATTGAGATTCGAAATACATCCTTAATGCATCGGCAAACTTTTGACAGAACACAACCACCTAATATCTTGAGAATTTCATTCCAAATGAATGGAGCAATATAAGCAAAGGATCTTTGTCCACTTTTAGATTTCATAAAAGGAATCTAGAAACCTACTGTCTGACCTATGTCTAGAATAATGACCATCAATATATGGTCTCAAAAACTTTGAAATACTATGTGGAATTCCAGAGTCCATAACTTTATATATGAACTTGGCCACACAGTATTGGAAATTTAATGAAACCGTAACCAGCCCATTTCTTTCAAAATCACACAATGATGAGATGACTTAGAACAATTTAAAGCAAACTTAGCTATCAAGTGAGTAAAGTGGATTTCTTTGAAATCACTGTCTAGAAGCAGTGTCAGTAATCATAGCTGCATAGTTCACAATAGGAAGTAAGCAGCAATTTGAAATAACCAGCCTAGACTCAGGAATAAGAAATGAATGGATTCTGTACAAAGAACCTAATCTACAATGTATTCTTGAGGTAACCCTCAAAAATGAGATTCATAACTTAGATGAGAATCTAGTAATACCCCAAGATATTGAAATGTATCAACATAGTCAAACAGTAATCCATCAAGAGATTTAACTTCCAAAGTATCAACCTCAGATCTCAGTCTAGGTGGGTTACCAAAACCATCACCTTTGTCTTAGATTTGTTTAAGAGTAATTACAGACCTAAGTGAAGACTGAAAATGCACATTTCCTCTGTTAAAGAAACACCTAGATCTCAAATGACAAACCCTCGTATAAATTATTGCATCGTCAGCGTAAGTGTTAAAGAAGCATTATTAATCACACTTACTAGTTGATCAAAAACAAAGAAACAAAAGTGGCCCCAAAATAGAACCTTGTGGAACCCCACACTTAACCATTACAGAGTCTGATACAGCACCCTATATTTAACCCTTTGAAACCTATTTGTTAAATAATCCTCGTCCAGTCCAAGAAAGACTCACCAACTCCCAATGACCCAAGTCTAGAAATCAACAATTGGTGATCAACTGAGTGAATGCCTTGGTCAAGTCCACGAACCACGACACCCGTCAGACACCTTTATCCATGCCATTAAGTACAGCGTTAAGTGAACTCGACCAAGGCAGTCTCAGTACTCCTTCCTTTCTAAAACCATGTTGGTTCTGAGACAATAATCAAAAACGATCCACATACCCAATCAACTGATTATAAACTATTCTTTCCTGAACTTTAGCTAAAGCAGACAAGATAGAAATAGGTCTGTAGTTACAAAACTCATGTTGTGAACCAGATTTAAATATAGGAGTGACCAAAGTATGTTTCCATATATTAGGTATAGTACCTGTAACAAAAGACAAGTTGAAAATAATACTAACTGGAAGTGCTATAACCGAGGCAGCATCCGCCAATAAACTAGGACATAAGCCATCAGAACCAGCTGAGCTGTCCCTCTTAATACAGCATAACAACTTCTCTACCTCCTTCGGAGTAGTAGTCCTTAAAGTACAATTTAGGATTAACTGTAAAATCTTCAGTCAATCCCAAGTAGTTCACCTTGGACTGGTCACTAAAGGAATCAGACAATGTAGTAAATTTCAAATTAAACTCGTTAGCTATCTTCAGTGGACAAGACAACAAGTCACCATTCAACCTCATTGAACCTGGTTGACAAACATTAGGCCTTATAAAATTATTAATTGTTTTCCAAAAAGTAGTAGCGTTAGATAACCCTTCACATTGTTTATGACGAATATAGTCTGTTTTAGCCTTCCTTATCTTAGCCTTACATTGGTTCCTTAAAGTCCTATACGCATGATAACCAGAAGCAGAATGGTTAATTTTATACGTTTTCCAGGCCTTGTCTCGTTGTCTCATGAGTTAAATCAAAGGAGGTGTTAACCACCCATAAGTTTTCCCTCGGACCCTTCTTTTAACAAGGGGAGCTAACTGGTCCAAAACATGTGTAAACTCAGTAATGAAAAAATGCAATGCAGAATCCACATCAGGGATAGAATATAAAAAGACCAATCTATTTTACCCAACTCTGTACAAAAGAATGTACATCAAATTTAGAAAAGATCTGAAATCCTTATAATTGGCTTAGACTTCTTCAGTCCCCCATGCTTCCAAATACAGAAGACTGGATGATGATCATAACGAATCAGAGGTCAAACCACATTTTATCATATTAATAGGTCTATTTGTTAATATCCAGTCCAGCAATGTGTGATTTCCTGATCTATTATTGTGTCAGTGGGCAAAGTAATAATCTGTTGTAAACCAGACTGAGACAAGACCGTATTTAACTTTGTTATATCTGAACCCATCCAATTTAAATTAAAATCCCCAGTAGTATTAACTCTGTAGAAACCCCAGTATTCAAAGCATTTACAAGTTCTTGTAAGCCTGATTTGCTACCATTAGGTGGAAGATATACACAACAAATAGTTAATTTTTGACAAATCCCAACAATAACTGAATAGTAATATGTTCACAATATTCCAAATTACTGTTAAATATAGTGGTCTCATTTACCATTAAATATTCCTTAACATAAAACAAAACCCCACCCCTCTACCAGTGGCACGATCCTTTCTAAAAGTTTATAAGCAGGTATACAAAGTTCAGTATCAAGAACAGGTAAGGTTAACCAGGTTTCAGTCAGTGCCAGAACATCCGGATTATATAAACTAATCCATGACTCCACCTCATGAAATTTAGATGTTAAGCTTAATACATTAAAATGCATAATTTTGAGGCCATATGAATGCTGCAAAAAATCACTATCTATATATCGTTTGCTAAAGGACCAGGGTTGCTTTCAACATTGCCAGATCGAATTAGCAAGAGAAAGCAATGTAACCAGGTTCTTATGCAAACAGGCAGAACACATTTCCGTGTCTTATATTTCCTAACACTGTAACCCAAGTTATAACACATGTATTTAACCTTTACACCAAATAAATGACTGTAATTAGGAATAAACAGTTGAGTCTGGAACTCCAGAATCTGATTATTTTCATACGTTCTAAAGTCATTATTAACACACATAGAACAAAATAACCCATCAGTACACAAGACACAAAATGTATAGACTACACACAACAATATCCCTCTGTTAATCATAACTAATCTATAGGTACAAACCCAAAGAAATGATTAACTCTAAGCAAGATATTACAAACTCTAGTAGCCAGTCCGTCCCGGTCTGACTCGGTCAGACTCCTCTCTTCACTTTGTTGTTCCCACTTAGCTGCTGCCGCTTTGATGCTGCCGCTGTGTAGAAGGCAGCCTTTATATTGAAATGCCCTCCACTTCCCAGAGCTGCCACCATCTGGAAAAATGTGGAGACCAGAACAGAATTCAATGAAAGCAGGTGATGGCAATAATGCTGCAAGCAGGTCAGGTACTGTGCTATTACCTAGCAACCCAAGTCAGTCACAGCTCCACAGAACTTTAGCATATACAATTCTCAACAACAGATGACTCATGTGCAGACTCAAACAGCAGTCTATGCAGCACACTTCAGGTCCTGTAGCAGCTTCAATGTGATTAAAGTTAAAATCAGTCTACGAGTTAAGGGAGGGGTAAACAGGTCAAACACAGCAATTCAGGTTTCACTCACAGGTTTGCAGGCTGTGAAATTGTAATTCACAGCAGTCATTGGTAACTCACAGATGGCAACACTGACAGATAGAGTGTTATCAGCAAAAGATAAGAGGAAATAGCCAGTCACAGAACCTGCCACACTCCGGTCAGACTCCTCTCTTCACTTTGCCGTCCCACTTAGCTGCTGCCGCTTTGATGCTGCCGCTGTGTAGAAGGCAGCCTTTATATTGAAATGGCCCCCCCCTCCACTTCCCAGAGCTGCCACCATCTAGCAACCCAAGTCAGTCACAGCTCCACAGAACTTTAGCATATACAATTCTCAACAACAGATGACTCATGTGCAGACTCAAACAGCAGTCTATGCAGCACACTTCAGGTCTCAGGCCTATTTGGATAGTTACTGACCCATATCTCTTCTGCAATCTTTAGGCAAATTGCTGGAGAAAATTGTGAATGAGCAATTGGCTGAGTACCTTGACTCAGTTGGTCTCCTGTCCCCTGAGCAGCATGGTTTTCACAAACATCTTGGTACTGGGACAGCCTTGGCTGGGTTTATGAACCACATTGGTGGGGCTATGGATAAGGGAGAACTCACCGGTGCTGTGTTTGTGGACCTATCACAGGCCTTTGACCTGGTCGATCATTCCCTGATACTCAGGGGACTGGTGCAACTGGGTCTGGGGGACTCTCCTTGTGGATGGATTGGTAGCTATCTGATGGAGCGCCCCTCAGGGTTAGTTTTGGTGGTGCCTTATCACAATCTAGATTAATGAAAATAGGGGTACCTCAGGGATCAATCTTGGGGCCCCTTTTATTTTCTTTGTACATAAATAATTTGTCTAGTTTGTTAAAACACTCGCAGACATTAATGTACACAAATGACATTATTTTGTACACTAGTTCTACATCAATGGATAGCATAAACACAGCTTTAAGCACTGATTTTTTTGGTCCTCGACACATGGTTATGGGAACAATGTTTGTTGCTAAATAGCAACAAAACAAAAAGTATGCTTTTTGGAACCGACAACGTATCAGGAGGAGTGATCCAATTGTAGTGCATGACACCAAAGGGGTTGTTTTGGAACAAGCCTCCCAATCCAAATATTTGGGAATTACTCTAGATTCTGGCCTGACATATTTATCCCATGTAAGTTTGATCTGCAGAAATATTAACCAATGTTTAGGGGCTGTGTTTAGATTTCAAAATTTGTTTACTGAACAGGCACAATTTACTATTTCTACCAATGTATTGTCTTCAATATTGAATTACATTTCTTTTTTGTTCTCAGATTTGGCAAAATCTGAGATGTCTCTACTCACAACAACCTTTCATGCAATATGCAGATTCGCTTTAAAGAAACCTTTTCATACACACTATTGTACACTGTATAATTTAACTGGCAGGTTACCACAGGCTCAGAGCAGTGTTTATAGTTTAAATTGTTTGACTTGCAAGGTATTGAGGTTAGGAAGTTTATCCCCACTTTATTCTTCATTTCATCAATGTAAAACCTTTGCTCTAATATACTTCCACCTCCCTCATGGCCCCAAGGGTAAAAACTTGTGTTGGTAAGTGAGTCTATTCTGTTGCTGCTCCTTTATGCTGGAATAATTTGCCTTCTTCCATACAATTCTCACAGACTTATGATAGTTTTAGAATCTCATTAAAGAAATTTTACATTGATTCTTTGGTATGTAATTGTTAGTATATATTTGTATAGTTTGAATGCTATGTGTTTTGTAACATCCTGACTATAATTTATATGGTCCCGGGTCATGTATGAAAAAGGGCCTTGGCTCATAACATTTACCTGGTTAACAAAAGTTTAAATAAATAAATAAAATAAAATAAAATAAGTGGCCTAGAGGATGGAGATAGCCAGTTTAAACGCATATATATTATACGATGAAGGATGAGTCAAGTCAAGGACAAGGCAAAAATGATCGATATTGTTACATGTGGCATTCCATTAAGTTAGGGTACTTTTGTTACATTGGGAGAAAGAGACAAACCCATGGCTAAGACTATGTAGTAGGACACCTTGGGAAATGGCAACTCTGGCAGCAGGAGTCATGGTATACCTCACTCTATAGGTTAGTCCAAGTTTGGTGTTGACTGATTTGCATGTAATAGCAATGTGCAAAGTAAAATCAAGGGCCGGGTCTAAAGTGATTCTTGGGTATCTGAAAGAGTCAACAGCAGTAAGAGGGGAGCCATCTATGCAGCAGACTACCAGGTTGTCTGCACAGGTCCTCAGTTTAGGTGCTGACCCAAATATCATAGAATCTTGCTAGAGTTAGAAGCTTATTCTGTAATACCCAGGACTGAACCTTACAGTAGGCAACCCTTAACTGTGAATTAATGTCCACCATGCTCTTGGATCTAATGTAAAGCACAATGGGCCATGTATTATCTTTGTGGTCCTTCAGTACGCTGTTTTGAATTACCTTTCCCACTGTAAAACCTCCTGCAGAGCCGAGTATCATTTGTGAAACAGACTTATCTTGCCCTGGATACCCACGCCTATGTCACAGATATAAATATTGAACAGGACTGGGCCCAGGCTGACCCCTGTGGAACCCCACTTGTCACTGCCCTGTGTTTACAGAATTTACTATTTAGGATGGCCCTCTTGGTTTTGTCCATCACCAGTTTTTGATCCAAATATTTATTCCTTCCTTTAGTCCCAATTTACTCATCAGTGTTTAGGAAGACCTTCTGGACACTATGGTGCTGCCCTACCTGCAGGCTCCTCTGTGTGTTGAGGGTGGATGCTGCAGGACTCCGAGCAGAGTCAGCAGGGATCCAGGCAGTCTTCCCTGCCACACAGGGACCACCATGTCTGCCATCACTCCCTCAGAGGATGCCAAGAAGGTGGGGTGGATGGACTACGGTGGGCTCAGAAAGGGTGAGGGAGGTGGGACAAAGGCACATCCCCCAGCCAGTGACACTTCATAACTCATATGCCATCTTGGCAGAGGAGAAAGATTGCACAGCATCTCCAGAAGAGGACACCAAGGGGATGAGGGGTCATCTAGGATGGAGCCCTAAGGGCAACTGTAAGGAGAACATATAGGAGGAGGAAGAGAATCCTGTTAGGGGACTCCATCATTAGGGGGATAGATCTGGGGATAGGCAGCAGTGGGGAAAGGGAGATAGTGTGCCTACCTGGAGGCACAGTTTGGAGGAAGGGCAAGCGGATCCTAAGGATCGCTAAGGCAGTGGCAAAGAGGAGAGAGTTGGATGTCATTATCCACATGGGGACAAAGGTCCTGGCGACAGAGACGGTAGACATACGTAAAGTACAGGAGGAATTCAGGGAGCTGAGGAGGAGTCTTGGGCAAGTAGCACACTCTGTAACCTTCTTGGAGGTTCTACCTATCCATGGCAAGGGAGAGGGCCAATATAGCCGCACCATGGAATTCAACACACAGCTGAAGAAATGGTGTGGAGAGGTGGGTTATGGCTTCACTAGGAACCACTGCCTCACCTGGAGGGCTGAAGGACTGTATTCACGGGACAGTCTACATCTATCTGGGGGGAGGGTAAAGGTATCCTCACTGAAAAGTTTAAATGCTTCTCAGCAGGCATTTAAACTAGCCAAGAGGAAATGCAAATGCAGTAAGTGGGATTACCGTGTCCCCCCACATGACATATCTTAAAAATTGGGAGACCCCAATTAGTAGACAGACATAAAAAAAGAACAAGTAAAAAATTGGTCACGATAGGAAGAAAAACAGAAAATATAACTCAAACACATCACATGGCACAGACTGGAAAACAGGAAAAGGAAGATGTATGTGTGCACAGGATGGAAGGTAATGTACACAAATGCCCACAGTCTGGGAAACAAAATCCCAGATCTAATGGCATTGATGGCAGTCAAAAACCTGGACATTGTGGCTATTATAGAAATGTGCTACACAGGGAATCAAGACTGGGATACAGCCATACCAGGATACACACTTTTTAGGAAGGATAGGGAAGGGAAGAGGGGAGGGGGTGGCTATGTATGTGAAAGACAGGATTAAAGCAATGGAGGCTGAAGAGTTACAGGAAGGAATGGAGGCACTGTGGGTCACTCTAGAGGTGGGAAATAAGACTGCTATTTGCACTGGAGTAGTTTACAGGCCTCCTGTGCAGGGGGAGGAAACAGATGAAGTTCTGGTGGAGACCATCCACAAAATGGTAAGCAAAAGAAAACTACTGTTAATGGCAGACTTCAGCCTGCCATACGTAGATTGGAGCACTCAGACTACAGATACAACAAGGAGCAGGGACTTCATGACAATCCTGAAAGAGGCAAACTTAAGGCAGCTAGTAGTAGAATCCACCTGGGAAGGGGCTATACTGGACTTGGTGCTGACCAACAGGGACAGGATCAGAAATGTTAAGGTGGGCAGTCCCCTTGGTTCCAGTGACCACAGTACAGTATGATTTACTGTAACCACAGTGGTCGAGGATAGTCATACAAGGATTAGGGTCCTGGATTTCAGGTGGGCCAACTTTAAGGAAATGGGGGGACAGCTTTAAAGTGCCCTAGCAGCAGAAGGGAGAGGGGGAGATGTGGAGGAACAGTGGCCTAGACTCAAAAGAGTCAAAACAGAAGTAACAAGACACTGTTAGAATGAATAATAAGAGTAAAAAAAAGAAATGGCCATTATGGTTCTTGAAGGTAGTGGCCAAGAAAGTAAGGGAAAAAGAAAGGCCTTTAGGAAATACAAAGAGACTCAAAAGGATGAGGACAGGTAGAAGCATCTGGAGAAAAAGAAAGAATCTGAGAAAGCAGTCAGAAGGGCTAAGGCAACACCAGAGGAAGGTATAACGCAGGTTATTAAGAAAGGAGACAAGATCTTCTTCGGATACATTTGTGAGAGGAAAAAGACCAGAAATGGTATTGTTAGGCTGAAGAACGAAGGAGGAGGGCAGGTGGAAGATGACCTAGACAAGACTGAGATACTGAACAAATACTTTTGCTCAGTATTCACCAGGGAAGGGGAGGGTGAGGACCCAAACTCATTAGGAGGGGTAGTCTGGGAAGGGAGGTTGACACCAGCCCATTCACTGTGGAAAGAGTCCTAGAGGAACCCGGGGGGGGGGAGGGGATAAAAACAGACATAGTAATGGGCCAGATGGGGTTAACCCCAGAGTATTAAAGGAACCCAGGGACATACTGGCAGGTCCACTGACTGACCTTTTTAACTCATCTCTAGAGACAGGAGAGGTACTTGAAGACTGGAGGAGGGCAGAGGTGGTCTCTCTTCACAAGAGTGGCAGTAGGGAGGAGACAGGCAATTACAGACCTGCAAGTCTGACCTCAGTAGTGGGGAAGCAAATGGAGTCCCTACTTAAGGAGAGGATTATGAAATTTCTGGAGACTAGCGGGGCACAGGATCCAAGGCAGCATGGATTCTCAGCAGGACGGTCCCATCAGACACATCTAATTGATTTCTTTGACTGGGTGACCAGGGTGGTAGATCAAAGAGGGGCAGTGGATGTGGCCTACTTGGATTTCAGCAAGACCTTCAACACTGTCCAACATAGGAGATTGTAGGATATTGCTAAATAAATTGAGAAACCTGAGAGTGGGCCCTATGGTAGTAAAACAGGTTGAGAACTGGCTAAGGGACAGGACTCAGAGGGTGGTAGTAAATGGCATGAAATCAAAAGAGAGGGAGGTGACCAGCAGGGTGCCACAGGGATCGGTGCTGGGACCTGTCCTGTTTAATGTCTTCATTAGCAACATTGCAGAGCATCTGGAGGGAAAGGTATTCCTGTTCACGGATGACACTAACATCCACAACAGAGTTGACACACTGGAAGGGCTGGAAAGAGTGAGAAAGGATCTAAGCTTATTGGAAGAATGGTTAGGTGAATGGCAGTTGAGTTTCAATGTTAAAAAATGCAAAATAATACACCTGGCTCACAGGAATCCAAAAGAGGTGCACAGAATTGAATGGGGGGAGGGGAGGTTCTGGCCACCACAAAGCAAGAGAGAGAGAGACCTGGGGATCATCATATCAGACGATCTAAAGGTGACCAAACAGTGTGAAAAAGTGGTGAGGAAGGCAAACAGAATGCTGAGATGCATAGGTAGGGGCATAACCAGTAGAAAGAAAGAGGTTGTAATGCCATTGTACCGATCACTGGTAAAGGCCTCATCTGGAGTACTGCATCCAGTTTTGGAGACCGCATCTCAGGAAGGACATAGACAGGATGGAGATAGTCCAGAGAAGGGCAATGAAAATGGTACATGGGCTGCACCAGAAGCCGTATGAGGAAAGACTCAGGGACCTTAATATCTTTTCATTGGAGGAGAGGAGAGGAGAGAGAGGGGGGTTATGATAGATATATTCAAGTACCTTAGGGGTATAAACAGGGTACAAGAGGGAAGCATATTTCAGAGGAAGCATTGCACAAACCAAGGGGACATGATAAGAAGCTGGAGGGATGAAGGCTCAGGGGGGAATGTCAGGAAGTAATTTTTCACAGAAAAGGTGGTGGATCCATGGAACAGCTTCTAATGGAGGTGGTGGGGCTAAAACAATACAGGGGCTCAAGAGCGTATGGGATAGACATAAGGGTACCATGGAGATGGGCAGAGAAGTTGTGCTGCAGATCAAACAGGATCTGGGCTGTCAACACTGAGTAGGGAAATGGGCAGACTACAGTTGGTGGGCCACATGGTCCTTATCTGGCATCAGATTATGTGTTTCTATGTTACTCACCTTGAATTTTAAAGCAGCAGTGCAATGAAATTGGGCAAAAATTTGGCACTATCCTTTTTTCATTATAAAAGATTCCAAGCATTTTCCAGTTTTATTTGGCAATATAATTTTCTAATTCCACCAAAATCTGGATATTTTCTAAATGTTTTAACTGAGTTTTTTTTCTCAAGAACAAAGATGGTCACCACATTTTTTTATAGAAATAGCATTGCAAACCTGGCAAGGGTAAGGATCGAAAAGAAAAAAAAAAGACAGTGTGCTGCACAGAAGGTACCTAGACAAGTACGGTCAACAGATGTGCTAATATTTTTCTTAACTGTAGCTGAAACTGGCTATTTTAGAAAAATATTTTTTGTTGCACTGCTGCTTTAAGTAGTCACTTATGTGGTGCTGAGTTGACAGCTTTTTTAAAATCCAGCTGTAGTCATCTACTACCTAGACATATAACTGCCATTTACATCACTTCATAAAAAAGTCCATTAAGTTTGTCTGGCACAACCAGTCTCTTGTGAACCCATGCTGGGTCCCATCCATTAATGTCTTTCCTCCAAGAATGAAACAATCGGCTCCTTAATAATTGTCTCCAAATGTTTTTCCACTGTTGATATCAGTCTTACAGGTGTGAACAAACCCAGATTTTTCCTATCACCTCCTTTCTGTAAGGGAACAACATTTGTTACCCCAAGTCTACAGTCGCTACATCTGTTAAGAGGACTACTAGCATCTCTGCTAGCACCTGTCTTGTTTCCTTCAGTATTCTACAGTGAATCCCATCTGGACCTGATGATTGATTGATTTATTCATTCATTCGTTCGTTCGTTCGTTCGTTCGTTCGTTCGTTCGTTCGTTCATTCATTCATCCATTCATTCAATCAGATTAATGCGATACTTTATTACATGTCACTGATATTTGCATGTTATTAATTTTGATTTATGATTTGGTTTCACTTTTTTGTTCTTAAACATTTTATTGAGTTTTCAAGGCAATGCAAATATTACATTTAGAAGAATTAGTGAACAAAGCATTACTGACAATACAGACAAATGGCATTGTACAGATGTTGCATGAGTGAAAAAGATCTAACAAAAAAGTTGATCAGTAGTATAAACCAATGCATGTATTCTTGCTGATAAAAAAAATGAGCAACCGAAGGTGAGGTCCAAAGTTGTTAATTGGGTTAGAAACTGGTTAATGGGTAGGATACAGAGGATGGTGATAAATGGTACTCAGTTGAATGATGGAGAAGTGACCAGCAAGGTGCCACAGTGTCTTCTTCAATGTCTTCATATGTGACACTGCTGAGAAACTGGAAGGGAAGGTATGTCTTCGAAGATCCTGCCAAAATCTGCAAAAGGGCAGACACTCAGGAGAAAGTGAAGAGAATGAACAAGGATATGAGGAAACTTGATGAGTTCCTAAAGCATGACAGATAGGGTTCAATGCCAAAATGTGCAAAATCATGAATCTAGGGAATAGGAACCCTGGCGCTGAGTATAGGATGGGGTGATGAGGTACTGACAGCCACTAAACCAGAAAGGAATATTGGGGTTATCATATCTAACAGCCTCAAGGTGGCCAGGCAGCATGACAAAGCAATGAATAGGGCTTGTAGGATTCCAGGGTGCATAGGGAGGGGTATATCCAGCAAGAGGAGGGAAGTGGTGCTGTCACTGAATCATTCTCTGGTGTGATCCCACCTGGATTGCTGTGTCCTGTTTTGGAGGGTGCACTTCAGGAAGGACATAGACAGGATAGAGGCAGTCCAGAAGAGGGCAACTAAAATGATGCTGGGGTTACAAGAGAAATCCTATGAGGAGGGAATAAGGGATCTCAACATGTACACCTGGGAAGACAAGAAAACAAGACATGACATGATAGAGACTTACAAGTACCTCACAGTGGTGAACAGGGTGCAAGAGAGAAGTCTCTTTCAAATGAGAAGGAGCACCAGGATCAGGGGGAATGCAATGAAGCTGGAAGGTGAGAAGTTTAAGAGAGATGTGAGGAAAATGTCTTCATTGAAAGGGTGGTAAATGCCTGGAACAGACTACCAGCAGAAGTGGTGGAGGCATAAACAGTGGTGGACTTCAGTCATGCATGGGACAGAGATAGGGATGTATTAGAAAACAGGCAGGAAGGATGGGGGGTTGCCAGAAACCACATAGGGTCTGTGGAGACAGATTAGGAAGGGAATATGTGGGCAGACTAGGTGGGCTAAATGGTCCTTGTCTACCAACACATTCTATGTCTCTATGCCAAGGGTGTTATTTAGGAGTAGCCAAGGGTTGCAACTGAATGCCTTTGATTTCTCTATGATCCTATGTTGTCTCTTGGCAACCTCTATGACCCCTATACAGAGAAAATGATTTACTGTATATACAGTTGCATGGTTCAATGGTGGACCTGCTCCCTTGTATTTAAATCCTCCTCTGTTATGGCTTGCCTTGTCTTCCTTTTATCATTTGACTCCCCTATTACTGCACCATTGTGTTTGTGTTTATATACTTATTTACATGTATTTATATGTTTTTATAATGACTGTTACCCGACCCTGTTCTAACCAGGTCCATCTTGTAAAAGAGCTCTGCTCAATGATGTTCGCTTGGATAAATAAAGATTTTGATTGTTTGATTGATTGATTGATTAAAGCAAAGTTTCACTAGGGTTTGATTATAAATGTTGGTGGGTGGGGGAGACTTTGCAAACCCTATGATTCTGGTGAAATGATGCCCCTGTACTATGCATTCTAGAATCCCTATCTGTTGAGAATTTAATGTATTTTAAATATTCTAGATTAGACATTAAAGGAGAACTGTGCTGAACCTATAAGTAATTTTTCCCCAGTAGAAGCTCATTTTTATTTACTGGTTCACATTCTGTTATTGTTCTGTCTATACAGGCAATTAGTAACCTCAGTGAGTGTTTCTGCTTTACACTCTGGTGGTAAGTACTACTTTAGAAATGTATGATGTTGTTTATGTTTCTAACAGCCAGAGAGTTCTGTAGTAGAACATGAATGCATTGTACCAACAATAGAAGAGCAGAACAAGGACATGATATCATATAGTTCTAAAATGGTTCTTACCAGCAGCATGTAAGTCAGAAACACCTACTGGGATAACTGAAAATCCTGTATAGCAAGAGTAATAACATAATTTGAACCAGCATTTAAAAAGCTGTTTCTACTTGGAAAAATTACTTATAGATTCAGCGCAGTTCTACTTTGAAACCTTTTTCTTTTCTTAGAGTTGTGAACAACAGCTCACATTAAAGCAGCAGTGCAACGAAAAAAGTAATTCCAAAAAGTTAATTTTCTGCTACGGTTATAAAAAATATTGGCAAAACTGTTGATTTGGGTTTTCTAGATGTTTCCTATGCTGTGTACTTTACAGGAGCATTTTTGTCTGTATTCTTACCCTTCTCTGGTCCTCAATATTATTTCTATGCAAAAATGAGGTGGCCATCTTTTTCTTGAGAAATAATTATTTTTAAACTTTCATAAAATTCCTAAATGATGACGGAAACTGAAAATGTTACCACCAAAATAAACTGGAAGACATCTGGCATTGATCAGGAAGAAAAAAGGTGGATAAAAGAGATTACTGTCCTCAAGTTGTGATGGAGCACTGTCATGGAAGAATACAGTTGCCTCATCTACTAGTCTAAAACAACAGCTTAAACTAATTTTTTTTTAAATTTAATTAAAAAAATAATTAAAACCAGTGGATTGCAGGATCTGAGGCAGCAAGGGTTCAGAGGGGGGAGAGCTTGCCAAACAAACCTGACAGAGTTTTTTTCACTGGGTTAGTAGGGAGGTGGATCAGGCAGGAGCGGTGGATGTGGCCTACCTGGATTTCAGTAGGGCCTTTGACACCGTTCCACACAGAAGACTGGTAAACAAGCTAGGCAGCCTGGGAGTGGATCCAAAGATAATAAAATTGGTATGAAATTAGCTAATTAACAGAACTCAGAGGGTTGTGGTTAATGGATTTCACTCGGAAGAAGGGAAGGTAACCATTGGGGTGCCTTGGGGGTCAGTACTGGAACCGGTCCTCTTCAATGACTTTATTAGCATCATCTCAGATTGGCTGGAGGGAAAGGTATGCCTGTTCATGGATGACACAAAAATCTGCAACTGAGAGGCCACACCAGAAGTGTGGGGGGGGGTGAAAAAATGAGGAAGATCTAAAAAAGCTGGAAGACTGGCTAAGGGTTTGGCAACTGGGCTTCAAGCCTTAAATTAAAATAAAATAAATAAATTATACATAAATAAATATATAAATATTTCTGATCTAGGGTGTAAACGTCTATAATAGAATGATAGACTTGGCATACATTGTGCTGTAGTGCATGGATGCCTTTGCTCTTCCACAGTTTCAAATTCAATATCTTATGGGTTCGGCTGAATCTGCTCAAAAAGGCCAAGTGCACTAAAGGCCCACTAAGCCTAACTAACACTCTCCATATGTAGATAGTGAACTGCATCCTGGGAAGCATAGCTTGTTTAGATAAGGCTGGGAAGTGAATGAAGTAGTACCTGCAGGGGCAGTATTTCTAGTATGGCCTGTTCAATATGGACTCATTTGGGGGTTTCTTTTATCATGTGGAGGAGCAACTGCATGCACTGCTTAAGTCAAAAAGCTACATGATATAACAAATCCAATGTAGACTCCAGCCTCCTTTAGAACATACTGCTCAATGCACCAGTTTACTAACTGTTGCTCTTGTCTTAACCCACAAAAGCCAGATATCACCTTCTCAATGTTTCCTAATTATTTCTTATTAACTACTAGAGGCACACTAATCAGGTAATATAAACATTTGGGGACTGCCATCTGTGAGAAATTTAATTTCTAAATAATTAGTACTGTAGTAGGAAGATCCCAGTTAAAATCATCACACTGTTCCAGGTCAACCAAGCGTGGGATAGATCAAGCATGCATGGGATACACATGGGGGTGTATTCAAAAACAGGCTGGGAGGAGGGAGGGTTGCCAGAGACCAGGTAGGGTCCATGGAGACAGATTGGGTAGGTACATTTGAGCAGTCTGGATTGGCCAAGCCATCCTTTTCTGCCAACAAACTCTATGTTTGTATTTCCCTGGTGTGATTAAAACTGAATGCTAGAATTTCTATTTTTGATGTGCTGATTTTGTAATCAGTCAATAAACTGAACTCCCGTAATGCATCCCATAGGGCTGGGGGGGAGAGAGAGAGATTCTAAAGAGTTTGTTTAATAGATAAGCTGATCATCTGCATATAAGGCCAATTTATGTAAAGAAATCCCAACTTTAATCTCCATTATATCACAATTTTCCCTCAAAGCCTGTGCCAGGGCTCAAAATATAGCACAGTCTGTAAAGGTGATGCCCCTTTGGTCCCCCTCATCAGTAGGAATGGATGGGACAAGGTTCAATTCACCTTAACGTATGCCAATGGATTATTATAGATAGCCTGTAGTAAAGTGATTTTCTTAGATGTACTACTGACTTGCCCCATTTGATAGCTAATGCTGGCGAAAGTCATCCTGTCCCAGTTTTAATATTTGATGCAATACCTGTATATAGATATCAAAGATTGTATTTTGGCCCAGACAACACTAGCCAGCCAATTTGTTTACTTCTTGATTCATGAACACGCCCCCCCCCCACTCAGGCACGTTATGACAACCAGCAAGGGAGAGTGCATGGGTGTGTGCCCCATTGAAATGAATGGGACTCGATTTTGCATCATATTTAATATCTTATGATGGCCAGTTTAGGATTAGTGAATGACACCGCTTGACTAACAAGGGCCTTGTTAATCGAGTGGCATCCTTCATTAATTTCAAACTGGCCATCATAAGGTATTAAATACAACGCAAAATCGAGCCCCATTCATTTCAACGGGGTGCGCCCCCTGAGCTCTCCCTTTCTGGACGTCATAGCACAGGGATGTGTTTGTGAATTGAGAAGTAAAGGAATCAGCTGGCCAGTGTTGTTGGGGCTGAAGTACCATCTCTGGTATCTAAATGCTGCATTAAACATTAAAATGGGACAGGATGACTTTCGCCAGCATTAGCTATGGAATGGAGTAAGTAAATTTTTAAGTAAATAATCCAAGAAAACCACTTTATGTCTCGAAACTGCAGAGGGAATTCCAAATGCTTTAGATAATGCAGTACAATGGTCCTGGAAACTCCTAAAATGCTTTTTTGATGTCTAAGCTAAGTACCAGAAAAAGCAACTGAGAGCTCACCACATGACAAAGTACATGCACAGTACATTTAATATTATCCAGTATTTGTCTGGTGACAACAATACCAGTTTTACCATTTGCAATAAATGGGGCGAAAGGAGTTCAATTATTTTAGAGATTTTTAAAGATAAAGTACTTAATAATCATTACTGAGTAGAGAAATCAGCCTATAAAATCTGTCTGAGAGATGTCCTTACCTAGCTTTGGTATACCCAAAATGGCTGCAAATTACCATGTTCATGGAAGTATATAATCAGTGTGAATTTGTGGCATGATGCGCTGCAGAACCATTCAAATTTGAGCTTTAAAATATTTTATAAAATTCTGCTCTGTACTCATCAGGAAGCCAGAATAAACACATGGACTGCACTCGTGCAAGAGCACAAAAAAGCAAAACAAACAAAACAAAACAAAAATGTAAGTGAATGAGTTTTATTAAGCAGTGATTCATATTAAACACTGATTCAATGGAGGATACAGCACTACCTTTTCCCAGAGCTTTGAGTCTGGAAGACTCTTCATCAGGGGACCCCTGAACAATGTATAGTCTGTGTGTATTCTGGCTTCCTGGGAACTTTCTGACTTCACCAAGCTGGATTCAGTAGCATGGTCAGTTTCTGTGTATTTGTGTCCAGAGCCTGGGCACTGATTACTTTTCATTCTGAAAATGACCTGGAGAAAGCCTGTACTGGAAACAGAATGTTGAAAAGCAGCCTTGTGCTTTCGGATAAGAGTTAGGAGATGAATCTTCCAAAACAATGTTTCATACTGTTCTGGTTTTGGTTCTACCCCTTTTTACATATACATTTTTACAGTAGTTCCAGACTACTTCCAAGATGTCTGATGTCCTATATTTTAATTGTTTGTGTGTTTGGGTCACATGTTTTAGCAATTATGTCTCTAGCCTTTTAGTACTGTAATCTACAGTATGTGCTGACACCTTTACCGCTATATTTGTGATTTAAATTTTGTAATTATATTTCAGTCTAATAACTTCAATATTCCTGCCACTCCTGCTTTGCCTTACATTAATCTGACAGTACAAACTTATCACCCTGTTTATGTAAGTTTTGTAGGTGTTGTGTCTATTCAGTAAGCTCTCTAATATTAGCCTCACTTTGCTTTTTTTCAGCAACTCATATAAAATAATATCACCCTGCAGAAAAGTTTTGAGTGTATCCTATAATATGTTAGGATTAATATACTGTAGGACTGTTAATATGCATGTTTGCTTAATTTCTCGGTTTCAACCTACCACCACAGGGTGTGCAATTCAAATTGCGCGGGTCAGCATGTCATCAACTGTATAGGTGGGTATCAGTTTCATGGACAACAGCATATTCTGTGGTACTCCGCTCAACTCGTCTCTCCCTCCTGATAATTACCCTCTGATTTTCACTTTTTCTGCTTAAAAATATGATCCTGTGGGTCAACGGGTTAGCTGCTTCATGGACAATGACAACTCATGTTGTGGCTCTCTCCTCATCACAATCCAGGATACTGTATTACAGTATCTTGCTGCTTACACCCAAGGTGCTTATGAGGTACAGTTCTGAAGGTTTTTTCTAAGGTCCAAGGGAACAGTTCAAGGACAATTTGGTGGAGATCGTTGTGATATATTTGAATGTATTGAAGCAGAGTGTTGAATCTGTTCATGCGAATCTGCTGCTATAGTTCCTTAAGCAGTTGCCTATGTCGAATCTGCTGTTCTGCAGTGGTTGCTATGTTTGTTTCCTTATGTGCTGCTGAAATACACAGTCAGAAGATGTTGCTCTAGCCTTGGGTGTGTGCCTGTGTTTTTAAGCAAGGACGCGTGTTATAACCAGCAATACATTATAATTTGCGACGAGGATTTCAAGAATCTTCGGGGGGAGGGTTCTGCTACAACTGTAAGTAATCTAAATTCCAGAACTGCCTGCAGCTGTGTGCAATGGCAGGCTATATTGGAAAACTTGAGGCCTTCAACAGTGCCGTGGAAGACTGGCCCACATATATAGAGAAACTGGAACAGTATTTTGAAGTAAATGAGATTCCCCCCAGAGAAACATATAGCAGCATTACTGAGCATGATGGGAGGAAAAACATACCAATTAGTATGCAGTTTGACCTCTCCAGACAAGCCAGCTAGCAACACTTTTAAAGAGATAGTGCAAAGTGTTCAAGAACACTTGGCACCCAAGTCTCTGATTATAGCAGAAAGGTTCAGGTTTCATAAGAGGAATCAACCTGAAGGTGAATCTATTTCCTCCATTGCGGCAGAGTTAAAAAGATTATCAGAACAATGTGCTTTAAGGATGGACTCAATGATGCCCTAAGAGACAAATTTGTATGTGGACTGCTTAGCGAAAGCATAAGAAACATCTTTTTTTTATTGTTAAAAGTTTTCATTATTCAGCTATGAGAAAACACAGGCAATTACATATACATGCATGAAGGCTGTGCTGGAGGCAGTCAGCCTTCTTCAATCATTAGGTATCAGTAGTGATATACAGCAGTCAGCAAGTTTCACTCAGGAGCAGATCCTATCCTCTCAGGCTTCCAACATCTGCCTTGTTACATGAGGAGGACAGGAAGCTCATCACCAAAACAAGGTCAGCATGTGGCATCAAAATGAACATTGAACTAGTGAAACAATTAAGAAAATGTCAATACCTTTCATCACGGTAGCGAGACCAGGGGATCAGCTCTAAGAGATGAATCTCAGGAGTCCACAAGAGTGAAACTTCTATTAACAGGTTCCATAAGGATGCCTGTGCAGAACACAAAAAGAAGAAAAACAAACACACAAAGTATCATGAAGGAGCAGATGTTAATGTAACCTTGGAAAAGCATCTAGCAAGTGAGCATCCTGCCATGGGGTGTAAAGTTACTATATTTCTACTGCCTATGTCATCAGACCAAAGTTCAGAAATAAGTGACAGGGGGATGGGATGATGGGGAAGGTTGCATTACCTCAACAGATCCCCTCTCGTGGTTTCAGTAGTGCTAGAAAGGGGTCCCAGAACTTGGTGTACTGTAACAAAGTGTTTGCAATGACATGAGTCATCTGAGCCAAGGAGGCCTGTTGGGCTAGAGCATACAGAAACATCTTTTAATTGTGGAAGATCTCACTTTCAAACACGCTGTAGAAATTGGAGTAACAATGGAGATGGCAGCAAGGGATGTAGTCGAATTGCAAACCAGAGCTAAAACAGAAGTAGGAATGCTTAAAATATCTATAGCATAAGGCAAGGGGCAGTCCACTCAATAGACAGACACGTTATCGATGTGGAAAGGGGTTCCACACTCCTTCTGATTGCTGATTTAAAGGTGCATATTGCAGAAGCTGTAATAAAAAGGGATACATCCAAATGGTTTGCTGCGCTAAAGGGATAGAGAAAAGGTCAAATCGGCATAGAAAAAGGAATACTGATGTACATTCTGTGGACAGAGACAATAGTGACACAGACTGCAATAGTGGAGTGGCCAGCCTAGAAATATATAATGTACGCAACGACAGATCAGCAATTTGGTTGACACCTCGGGTGGCGGGAATAATGCTCAAGATGGAATTGGACACAGGGTCTGCAGTTTCCGTTATCTCACGTTCAGAACATGAGAAAAATTTTAAAAATATTAAACTGAGGGAGACATCAGTGCTGCTAAAAATGTATACTGGAGAAAAGATAATGCTAATGGGAGTGATGCAAGTGAACGTGGAGTACAACAATAAGCAATGTTTATTAGACTTATATTTCATTGAGAGGGGTGGACCGGTCTTGTGAAGCCATGAATGGTTACATAATATTCCTCTGGACTGGAGATCTACAAAGATGCTGCAGTCACTCCCACCAGACCCCATTAAAACAGTCGAGCAGCTGCTGGAAGGTATACTGAGTCAGGTGTTGGAAATATTTATAGAGGGCATAGAAACCCTAAAATACATGAAGGATAAAATAATTCTAGTTGAGAATGCACAGCCTAAGTTACACAAAGCCCGACCTGTCCCTTACAGTATTTGCCCAAAGGTAGACGCTGAGTTGGAACATCTGGGGAAAGAGGGCATCCTCTCAAAAGTGACCTGGAGTGAGTGAGGGACCCATATTATTTCAATTGCAAAAAAATGTGGTGCAGTAAAGGTGTGTGAAGATTTTAAGGTTACCATAAATCCAGTACTGAAAGTTGAAAAGTACCTTCTGCCATGGATTGAAGATATCTTTGCTACGTTAGCAGGTGGAAATGATTCAACAAGATTGATCTGTCATAGGCCTACCGACAGATGGAAGTTGTGGAAGACTCCAAAGCATACCTCACTATCAATACAACTAAAGGTCTGTACCAGTACAGCAGGTTAGTGCTTGGTATTGCTTCAGCTCAAGCTATATGGCAATGGACAATGGACCAAGTTTTGCAAGGTATTTCATGAACACAGTGCTATTTGGATGACATTATTGCGATAGGAGTAAGTGATGAAGAACACCTGGAAACCCTGAAAAAGGTATCAAAATGTTTAGGGGAATATGGGTTACAAGCCAGTCATGCAAAATGCAAATTTTTCAAGGACTCGATAGCTTACTGTGGGCACGTTATTGATGCACAAGGCCTGCATAAATCTCCGGAGCAGATTCAAGCAGTTCTTGAAGCTCCACAGCCAAAAGACGTGTCTCAGCTTTGATCATTTCTAGGATTTGTTAACTACTACAGCTGATTTGTACCAAACATAGCAACTGTATTGCATCTTCTGAACTGTTTACTGCAGGCTGGTCAAAAGTGGATATGGTCATGTGCATGTGAAGAAGCTTTTCAGTAAGCAAAAAAATTGGCCATATCAGACACTATGTTCACACACTTTAACCCATCCTTGCCTATCAAGTTAGCATGTGATGCTTCCCCATATGACATTGGGGTGGTTATATCTCATATAATGCCAGATTGTAGCAAAAGACTCATAGGATTTGCCTCCAGGTCTCTCACAGTGGCAGAACATAACTATGCACAAATAGACAAAGAGGCCTTAAGTCTGTTATGGGATGTGAAGAAATTCAACCAGTACCTATATAGGAGGAAATTCACTCTCATCACTCATCACCATGCCCTAGCTGCAATCCTTCATCCAAGGAAAGGAGTTCCTATGACAACTACAGCATGTATGCAATGCTGGGCTCTCTTCTAAGCTGGTTATGATTATAATATTGAATTTAAAAGAACAGCAGCGCATGCAAATGCAGAAGGGCTCTCATGTCAGCTGGTGCCGGTTGAAGCTCAACCTGCAACAGAGACGGAATCTATTGAATTTGTCAACTTATTCCAGATTGAATGCCTCCCAGTGACTCACAGAATGATCAAGCAGGAAAATAGAGGGATCCCACACTAGCTTAGGTTTACAAAGCCACTCTTAAGGGCTGGAAATATACCAACAGCCATAATCTGGCACTCTTTTATGCATGCAAAGGTGAGCTTACTATATATCAAGGATATGTAATGTGGGCAATCCATGCTATTATACCTAGCAAACTGCACTTAAGAATCTTAGGAAAGCTCCACACAGGACACCTAGGGCTAGTAAAAATGAAGGCACTTGCTAGTAGTTTTGTATGGTGGCCAGGTACTGATCAACAAATAGAACAGCTTGCTAAAGAATGTTTGGGATGCCAACAGGTACAGCACATGCCTAAGCCAGCACCATTACACCCCTGGGAATGGCCATCGGCTCCCTAGCAACATGTACATATTGACTTTGCAGGACCATTTTTGTGAATGATGTACCTGGCAGTGGTGGATGCCCATTCCAAGTGGCCAGAAGTTTTTTTTTGCATGAAATCCACCATAACTACTCAGATGACAGAAAAACTTTGAAGCTTGTTTGCAAGAACTGGACTGCCAGAACAAGTAATGAGTGGCAATGGTCCTCAGTTCAGCTCAGAAGAGTTTTGGTGGTTGATGAAGAAAAATGGAATTAGACATATCACCTCAGCACCATACCATCCAGCCACAAATGAGTTGGTTGAGAGGTTTATACAAATTTTAAGCAAGCCCTGCAATCCATGGCAAGTGAAAAGGGGTCATTGCAACAGAAACTGGCATGCTTCTTGCTAGCATATTGAAATGCTGTACATGCCACAACAAACCAAACAGCTGCAATGTTGTTTATGGGCTGAAATCACAGGTCACGCTTGGACATATTAAAGTCAGACCTACATCTACAAGTTAGAACTCGTCAAAAAGTCAAGCTATTGTGAGAGGGACCAGTGCACCAGATCAGCTACAAGTGGGCCAAACAGTGTTGGCACATAATTACAGGTGACCTGATGAAATACAGAAGTTGATGGCAGAAGGAGACAGCTAGGTCCATCTAGTTTGCCCATTTGTTTTAGACCTAGTTTGACACTGTAGTTGCCCTTTGAAGTGAGGGCTCCCTTGTGTCTATCCCATGCATTCTTGAATCCCCCCACAGTGTTTACCCCCACGACCTCTTGGGGCAGGCTGTTCCAGGCATCCACCACTCTTTCTGTGAAGAAAAACTTCCTAGTGTTGGAAGAGAACCTCTCTCCTTGCTGCCTGAGTTCATGTCCCCTGGTCCTGTAGCCTTTCTTGAAGTGAAAAGGTTCCTGTGCCTGTACCTTGTTAATGCCTTTTATGTACTTGAATGTTTCAATCATGTCCCTTCTCTCTCTCTTCTCTGCTCCAGGGAGTACATATTCAGTTCCCTAAGTCTTTCCTCATAGGACATGTACTGCAGATCCTGAATCAATTTTGTCACCTTTCTCTGTACTGTTTCCACCCGGTCAATGTCCTTCCTGAGGTGAGGCCTCCAGAACTGGACTCTGTATTCCAGGTGAGTCCTGACCAGCGATCTATACAGTGGTAGTACCACCTCTGTCCTCCTGCTGGTGATTCCCCTCCCAATGCAGCCCAGCATTCTGTTGGCTTTCAATGTTGCCTTCTCGCACTGCTTACTAACCTTCAAGTCATCAGAGATTGATTCCCAGATCTCGTTCCTGGTTTAAGGCTGCCAGTCTTTCACGTCCTAAGTAATGCTCCTTTCCTGTATTTTTCTTTCCTATGCGCATGACCATGTACTTTTTGGCTTTAAATCTCAGCTGCTACACTCCTGACCACTCTCTAGTTTCTTGAGGTCAGCTTCCATCTTGTTCACTCCTTCTGAGGTGTCCACCCTGTTACAGATCTTGGTGTCATCTGCAAACAGACTCACCTTCCCTTCCAGTCCATCAGCGATGTCTGCTATAAAAACATTGAAGAGAAGAGGCCCCAGTACTAAGCCCTGGGGCACCCCACTGGTCACCCTGCCTTCTGTTGGTTGCATTCCATTAACCTGTACCCTCTGTGTTCTGTCTTGTAATCAGTTTTGTACCCATCTGACTACTTCTGGACCAACCCCTCTGTGGTCAAGCTTCTTTACCAGCCTTCTGTGTGGAACCGAGTTGAAGGTCTTACTAAAATCTAGGTAGACCACATCTACTGCCCCACCATCATCACTATTTTTGTAGCGTAGTCAAAAAACTCGAGCAGATTTGTTTGGCATGACCTACCTGCTGTGAAACCATGCTGTTTAGGATCTTGTTGGCTGTTAGTTTTGAGGAATGCTATGATCCTCTGTTTGAGTAGTGTCTCCATTAGTTTCCCTAATGCATGGCTTCCTGTGATTGTTAGTGCACAAACAGGCCCTTTGTCCTATACAGTACAAGTGTCATCCGATACCTTTTGATGCCGCCACATTGACCAACTGCAGGATTCTGGTGTGACTCTGTTGCTGACCCAAGAAGCAAAACCTTTGGAGCCTCCAGTTGCTCCAGCATCAGTGCCTCAGCTTGAGGTAGCAACCAGTATTGTTATACTGGAAAGCAGTTGTGCTGAACAGTCAGCATCATCTGAGGTGACGTCTGAGTCAGGCATTGTTGCAGACATGCCAGTTTCTCAGAAAAGTGTTCAAAATGCTGGCAGATGCTATCCAGAAAGGAAACACAAGCCACCTGAGAGACTTGACTTGAAACTGGACCTTTTGTTTGTTCCTCTGCAATTTCATGTAAGGGTATCATATTGATTCTGGGCAGTTTCCAATGTTTTTAAAACAAATCTATATACAGTGGTGTCCCACAGGATGCAACCCAATTCTGCAGCATTTTAAAGCACTCTGCAGAATGCTGCAGCAGATCTACTGAATAAAGCAATGTAATTTCAATGGCAATTAGTCCCTATTGTCATTCAGGAAAATGTGACACTGCCAGGATGAAGTTAATGCCACAGTTTCCTGCAAGACAAAAGGGACTAATTGCCATTGAAATTACATTGCTTTATTCAGTAGGTCTGCTGCAGCTTACTGCAGAGTGCCTTAAAAGTGGGTTTCATCCTGGGCCACTGTATATGTACAAGTAATTCAAGGGAAAGCATAGTGTGATATATTTAAATGTATTGAAGCAGAGTGTTGAATCTGTTTGTGGGACTCTGCAACTATAGTTCCTTAAGCAGTTGCCTATGTTGAATCTGATGTTCTGTAGTGGTTGCTATATTTGTTTCCTTATGTGCTGCTGAAATACACAGTCAGAAGTTGTTGCTCCAGCCATGGGTGTGCACCTGTGTTTTTGAGCAAGGATTCATGTTATAAGCAGCAATACATTACAATTGTGTTCTGACAGGGGGTTTAAAACAGTGTAATAGCGCTTTGTTTTAAATGCGGTATAATAAAAATGACTTCCTTAAAAATTGGTGTCACTTTTTTTCACCCTTTGAATGGAAGCACGAACATAGCAAGATTTAATTGCCATTAATATTAACCTGTTCTACAGCATTCCTTATATTTATCAGCAATGATTTGTGGGATCTTTGTGGGGTCTTAGCCTCCACCAGTTGAATAAATTCTTGTTTTGAGAAAACATGCTAATCTGGGCCTCCAATGTGTTTATTTATGAGTTTGCTTCATCCTGATAACAGCTGTAAAGGAACATGATCTGAGGGTCATCGTGGATACGATTTTAAAATCATATATGAAGTCTATATTCTCATTATGCATCAAAATAACCTATACAAGAATAGGAGTCATGGGGAGAAGTAAGGTATATAATCCTTAACTCTGGGATGCATTGCCCTACAGATAGCTTTCCAGCTCCACAACTCTAATTTTTTTTTATTTATCATATATTTATTTGAAAACTGGTAACTGGGAGAGACACACTGAGCCAAGGCTCATTTCCTGGTGCTAGGGAGAGGGGAAGGTGGAACAAAAAGCAGACAATACAAAGTAGCAAAACATCTAAACAAACATACAGTATAATTCAAAAATTAAAATAATCATTAAATAAATGCATGTAGAGATAATAAAGTGCTGAGAACGCCTAGCCATGCAAGAAAATGACAACAATACATAGTGGGTAAGAGTAACAATGGCAGTAGGCAACTGACCAGAAGCTGAGTTGATTGCCCAACCTTGAGGAGGAGGGAGAGCTGTAGAGGAGTGGATGTTTGACCACGGCAGGAGCAGGGAACCAGCCGGTTGCTCCCTGGACAGATTAAAACTCAGTCATGGAGGTATCAGGAGGAAGGGTAATAGGAACAGTTGGGGAGGGGGTTGAAGTTTTAGCTGGTGCCTGAAGAAGCCTAGAGATGGGGAGTAACAGAGTAAGGGAAGTCGACAGGAGAGGTAGATTGCCCAGCAGAGGAGTGGCAAAAGTGCAGTGGTCCCTGGAACACAGAGAGAGCAGAAAGCATTGGGAAGTTGGGAGAAGAGAGGAGAGTTAGGAGGGAAAGAAAACAAACCATTATTTGGATATGAAGGAGGTGCAGTGAGCCTGGTGACGAGAGGGCAAGGAGAGGGTGGATGAGGATGAATACAACAAACAATGGTGTCTATGGGGGGGGGGGATTTGTTGTAAAATGGAAGAAGGGAGTTGCAGAGGGTGTCCAGTGTCCAGTCTGGTGAGGGAGGTGGAAGGGGCGGTACCATACACCACATCCACATAGTCGAAAATAGGGAGCACCATATTGGTAACAAGTTCTCTGTGGACATGCTGAGATAAGCAGTCTTTGTTATCATACAGGGCACCAAGCTTAGGATAGAGCTTTGCACAGATGGTATCAATGTGTGCCGAGAAGTTAAGTTTACTGTCTAGCTACATTTGAATATTTTTTAAATATTTCAATGCAGATGTTTGTCTTGAGAGATTTGGATTTAAGCTATCCCCTAGGAAATTTGATAGCATATTGAAATCCTCTCTAATAATCAATACTATAAATGATTCTCACAAAGCTTTATCTAAAATCCTCCTAACATTTGACGCATCGCTACCCAGGGATATTAACCACCATAAGGTTCTATCTTCAATTTTCCATCTAAGACTAATACAATGACACACATTATTTGAATATGTGAAAACAATGTGTAAAGGGGTATAATGCAGTACAAAAATTGCTACTCCCCTTCTTTTGCCATTGTGACAGGACAGAGCTATTATATGAAAGAAGCTGATTCGTAACAATCGGTCATGTCCCCTGAGATAAATGTATCTCTTGAAATAAAATAATGGCTGGTCTCTGCCTCTTCGCTTCAATTAAAACTTTGTAGCTTTGTACAGGATTTCATAGCCTGCTTACATTATTAAACTACATTTTGAAGTACCTCTAGATGTACTAATATAGCATTATTTACATAGTTACTCACTGAGGTGGCACCAACCCCCTCCCCCGAATCTCTCCCAGCTACAATTGCTCTATCCTGCATGCAGAAACAAACATAGTAAATGCTATGAGCAACAACAACCAGAAACATAGGTAGCTTAAATAGCTAAACAACTTAACAGTGAGTGTACTTCCAAGGTTGGGATTAACCCTTAAGACAACCCTATGGGTCAAGGATGTTGTAGGTGGAATATGGCAGTCTGGACTAGGAGATATTCCACAGCACTGGTTTGTTGCAGACATTCATCTGATGCATCTTCATGAAAGGGAAGGTACAGAGTGACCATGTAAAGTGCAGCTCACTACCGACCTGATGAAATAAGCTAGTTCTGTAAAAATGTAATTTTTCCTGTAACATTATCTCTTAACTCTTACCCTTAAATGGACACTGTCAGCCCCCTTAGGCCTTGAAGTGTTTCTAGATTTTTTTGAGCTCACATTTTGCTTTTGAAGGTGGCGGGGTGTACCCCATATCAACCCTGGACCCTTTCAGGTTCACCCCATGCCATCCCTGAGGACTACCAGAGAACCAGAAGACTGTGGCTTGCCCCCCCCCTCGTTGGTGGGGCTCCCCCTTCGGTCCAGAGAGGGGGAGGACCAAGATGCTAATCCAGTCTCCAGCATCCTGTGACAGGTTAAAGTAGTGCTTGCTAAGCTCTTTGGTGTCATTTTAGCTCACCAACAAGGGGTTTCTACTTTTTTGTGGTCCTCTGGGATGAGCAGACATGGGATGATGTCTGTGTGACATCAGATGTGCTCATGCCCCTGACATGGTAATGTCCACTGCTCAGTCAATCCCCTGCTCCTGTACTTGTCATGGTGCATCAACCCCCAGCTGTCACTATGGGTTGGACTGTTGCGGAACATAGTGGCCCTCCCTTCCTAGAAGAGGAGAGCTAGCCCATGGATACTCAATCCCCCCCATGGCTGACCCTCCAGTGCCTTAGGGCTCCTCCCCAAACCCAGATCTTTGGCGCCCCAGGTGGTAGCACTGCTGCTGCACCAGTGGGCCAGCCCATGCCTCTAGTTTTAAAAACACATTTTATGATTGGTTACATCTTGTAGAGATTGCTGATGTAGCTGGTAATTTGATTCTGATTCCTTTTTCCTTTTGAAAAGTGAAAAAGATTGCCCACCATTTTGGTGTTACCACACAAAAACTTGTTTGCTTACAGTCCTTTGCATCTTTCCTGGACTTGGGCACACTCCAATACATTCTAGCCACTAGAGGATACTGTTGCATCATAAGTGGCTGCACTGTTTGGGGTTGGCCCTAATGTTCAGGAAGGATTTAAAATGAAAGTATATTGGGTATAACTACACAATTAGCATGCATTTCAGTTCTGCTAAAAGAAGGAGCAGCTTAAACAACTGGCAACATCAATGGATTTTAGGGAAGGTAAGCAATCATGAAGTGTGGTATTTCAACTAAAATAATGTGGTGTAAAAAGGGTTGACAGTGTCCCTTTGAGGGGAGTGGGCTTCAGTGATCATAGTCCTAAAACAGGCTTTAAATACTAGTTACACATAGTAACTGTAAAGACCCAACCCTCACTGCACCGAAGTTTGCCTTTTGGAAATATGGTGGTTCCCGCTATGTATTTTGTTTTTATTTATCAGGTAAGTGCACTAAACAATCAAATGCCTATTTTCAGGCACATCCTGGAAGATTACAGATGGATAACAAGGCAGTACAATATTCAGTGAGCACAAAAGAGATATGTACAATCAGTTCATAGCAGTTTAAGAGTAGCAGACAACAGGAAAATCATAACATAATGCAGGGTATTTGAATTTAGTAAAGGGTCCTATGATTACAACTGATACAATGATATAGATAAATCAAATATAATCTATGTCATGTGCTATAAACACTGCAATCCCTTAGAGATAAAGGGGCTATCAACAAAGACAGTTGAAATCACCACCTCCAAGTACTATAATTGTTAAGGAATTGTTAGGCTAAAAGAGGGAGGCAGGGTAACAGAGGAGAAGGAGCAAAAAGCAACTGTTTTTAATGAACACACCTGCTCTGTATTCACAAGGGATGACAGCGGACCTTTGGTAGAGAGTAAGGCAGCTGTAAGGGGGATCCTGGAGATGAAGCAGCAGGTGTTTCCTAGTGAGAGGGTTCAAAAAGGGCTAGCAGCCCTAAAAACAGATAAGGCCATGAGGCTGGATGAGATGCATATGAGGGTGTTCAAGGGACTGGCATCAGAACTAGCTGAACCTCTGGTAGGGCTATTCAATAGCTCAGTTAAGATAGGAGTCATTCCAAAAGACTGGAGGGATACAGACATAGTTCCACTCATGGGGAGGGGGGGAGCTGCCATTAAGTACAAGCCTGTCAGTCTTACCTCTGTAGTGGCTATGGCTAAACAGATGGTTACACTAGTCAAAGAGGCCTAGTGGACTACCTGGAGAGAAAGGGACTCCAGGATAGTTAACAGCATGGGTTCGTGACAGGAAGGTCTTGTCAGATCAACCTGACAGTATTCTTTGATGGTAGTGGATAAGGATCAAATTGTGAATTTACTCTACTTTGATTTTAGCAAGGCTTTCAACTTGGTTCCTCACAGAAGGTTTCTGAAGAAGCTAGATGATCTGGGTGCAGCAAAGAACACGGCTGGTTAGGAAATGGGTTGGAAGGGAGACAACAGAGGGTTACGATAAACAGTCAAATGTGAGAAGGGGAGGTGACCAGTGGGGTGCAACGGGGATTGGTCCTGGATGCAGTGCTTTTTAGTATGTTCATCAGCAACATAGGAAAAGGAATTCAGGGTGTGATGTGTCTCTTCGCAGATAATACTAAGCTCTGTCGTAGGGTAGACTGTGAGATGGGATTAGGGAGAAGCACATGGACCAGCAAAGGCTAGAGATGTGGTCCAAAGTTTGGCAGTTGAAATTCAATGCCAAAAAGTGCAAGGTGATGCACACAGGGGACAAGAATCCCAGGATAGAGTACTGGATGGAGGAATTAAGCTTGGCATGACTTCTGAGGAAATAGACGTAGGAGTTATCATAATGACTCCCTAAAACAATTTAACCAATGCAACAAGGCCTACAGCAAGGCAAACAGGATGCTGGGGCACAGCAGGAGAGCTACTGACAGCAGCAGGGAGGTATTATTACAACTGTATAGTTCACTGGTGAGGCTGCATCTGGAGTACTCACCTGAGGAAAGATAAGGGCATGATGGAGATGGTGCAACATAGGGTAACCAAAATGATTCATGGCCAGCAGGGCAGATCTTATGGGCATTGGCTGAAGATTCTAAATATATATACTCGCTGGGGGCAGATGGGAGAAGAGATATGATAGACACGTTTACATTTCTGAAGGGAATGAACAAGTTTAACTGCAAAGAAATATTCAGCAGGAATGTCAGATCTGGAACACAGAGACATGATTGGAAAGTGGCGGGGAAGGGGAGGTTCAGGAGGGACGTGAGAAAGTTTTATTTTCAAGAGATGGCATTTGAACTGTAAACCAGTCTACCAGTTGATGTGGTGGGTGCCAAAATGGTTTACACATGGCTGGGACAGAGTGATAGGTTTAGTAGTTACTCAGGGTGGTAGCAGTAAAACAGGGAGTATGGAGGTGTATTGTGTGGGCTAAAACTCTGATAGACAAAATGTCTTGGGGTATGATAGGGTGTTACAGGCAAACTAGATGGACCAATGGCCTTTTTCTGCCATCATTGTCTATGTTTCTATGTTTAATCTAACAACAATTAACATTAAAATCAAAAGGAAAAGAAAGGGAGAAGTTTATCACACACTGTTAATAGAACTGCTCTTTCCAGATACTTTGCCTAGCAGTCCTTCAGATTTTCGTCTATGTCAAGCCTCCTCCAAGTTTAACACAAAGTATGTATCTAGATCTAGGTCAGAACTTTGTCTATATGTGATGCATCACAGTATTAACCCTTGCTATGTCACAGACATCTGTACACATCACAAATTCCTATATGTTCTAAATCTACTTGCAACCTAAGGGTTAACCCAGAGAGCATATCTTCCTATATCTTCTAGGCTCTATGAGCCAAGTGCACCTTCCAGAGTTGTCAAAGGACAAGTAGACTCCCCTCCTCATCATTAATGGAGCAATAACTTAGGAGTTCACTTTCTCTGAGTAAGGAGGATATTCCAAACCAACATACCAAAGTTTTTATCAGAGATTATCTGGAGCAGCAGTACCAAAAACAGTTTAATACAGGAATTAAAACAAGCATTTGTCAATGCCAAATGATGCTTACTGGCATTAGCAGTGAAAGTGCAGGAGTTAGACAGATGCAGTATAGGAATGGCAGTGAAATATTGAACTGACCCCAACTCCACCCCCACCCTGCAGAGATGGACAGGCATTGGGGTGTGCCTTTGGGTTGTCACCCATAACGGTCACAACATTTCACCTCACCCTGCCCTGCAGACACTTACAAGTGTCGAGGTGTGCTTTGAGGTGTTTGGGTTTTACACTCACCTCATTCCATAAGGAAATATGCTGAAATGGGTGCAGTATAGGAGAATGGGGTGAACTCTGGGACCAAATGTTCCAAGGCGCACCTTGATGCCTGTCACTGGTTGCAGAGTGGGGCTGGGGGTGGAATGGTATGAGCATTACTGTTGACAATCCAAAGTCACACCCCTGACACCTGTCAGTCCCTACAGGATAGGGTGTTATGGTCGAAAACCCTAACACCCTGGGCGTTTCTTGGTATTTTTACTCCAGGTTTTCAACATGGGCTTTTTGTGACCCCATCGCATGAACAGTGACACATTCAGTTCGTTAGCCAAAAGGTGATTTTGCAGAGCGACTGCGCCATTTGGTGCCACAGGTGTGAAAACACATTTTGAACAGGATGTGAAAAATGACAGCTGTACCATTCATGAGGAGGTGTAAAAAATGGCAATGTTGAAAATCTGGAGTGAAAATATGAAAAAACTGGTGAAGTCACTAGCGTGCGTAGAAACTGCGCAACACACACCTGTAATGTAATTAGTTTGGGAATTTTTTACTGCAGATTTTCAACATAGGCATTTTGGGACCTCCGCTCATGAACAGTGTCACTGTGATTTTCTTAATCTGTCCCGAACACTGATTTCCTACAGTGACCACGCTATTCTGTGCCGGAAGTGCGAAAACACATTTCAGCCAGGATGTGAAAAATGACAGCTGTACTGTTCATAAGGAGGTGTGGAAAAATGCCAATGTTGAAAATCTGGACTGAAAATATTATGAATTCATGAATTTATGAGGGTACATGGCAATTGTGCAATGCATGCTCGTAACACAGTCATTTTATGGACTTTTGTCACCAAATTCTCAACATAGCCAGTTTAAGACCTCTGCTCATGAACGGTGTCACTGTCATTTTCTTAATCTGTCCTGAACATTGATTTCGCACACCAACTGCACCATTGTGCACTACATATGTGAAAAACACATTTCGGGTGAGATGTGAAAAATGACAGCTGTACTGTTCATAAGGAGGTGTGGTAAAATGGCAATATTTACAACCTGGAGTGAAAATATTACAAATTTGTGAAGTTACGCGGATGTGTGGAAATTGTGCAACACATGCTCATAGCACAGTCATTTAATGGACTTTCGTCACCAAATTTTCAACATAGGCATTTTAGGACCTCTGCTCATGAACAGTGTCACTGTGATTTTCTTAATCTGTCCCGAACACTGGTTTCCCACAGCGACCGCGCTATTCTGTGCCGGGAGCGCGAAAACACATTTCGGACAGGACATGAAAAATGACAGCTGTACTGTTCATAAGGAGGTGTGGAAAAATGCCAATGTTGAAAATCTTGAGTGAAAATATTACAGATGCGTGCAATGCACGCTCGTAAAACAGTTATTTTTTGGATTTTTTTCACCAACTTTGCAACATAGGCTTTTTGAGAGCCCACCTCATGAACAGTGGCACTGTCATTTCATTACGGGCCTGAAAAGTGATTCCATGCAGTGACCGTGAAATCACCGTTCAGGACTGAATAATGCCATGACAGTGGCTGAATTCATGAGGAGGGGTCCCAATAACCCCATGTTGAAAATTTGGTTGCAAAATTCCCCAAAATGCCTGAGATATGCACCAAAGTTGAAAAAACCCTAGCTGGCGCTGAGGGCCATAAAATGAGGATTGTTAAATGATTTTATTGTTAAATGATTTTATTAAAATATTTTGATGACTGCCTTACACAGCATCAATACTGTAAGGTAGGGAAGTCAAGTTACTACATATACAGGATCACGGTGTACTCTTAATATAAGTTTCAAGTTCAAGTTTCCAGTTTATTTGCAGGAAAACACCATTGAACACACTCATTTACAAGGAGGTCCCTCCTAATAAAATAATAATAAGGTGATATAAGCCCTTATGTGATTTATTTTGACATCTAAATCTCAGGATGTAGCCAATATGTGATTGTATCAGATGTAGTATTACCAGTGGTTAACACTTCTGCCTATGTTTCTAAGAAACAATTACTTAAAAGCATTGCATACTACAACAAATTTACATTTTTCACAATTCCAGTAGGGCAGTACCTGAAATGATCAATGCCTCATAGGACTTTTCCCAATTTGTAGTGGATCATTTTCAGTCTCCCACTGCAGAGGTAATAGTATAAGAAATCCAGACTCCTGTTAACTTTTCCACCAGTTGACTGCATATAGAGCTATCTTTTGAGTATAACTTCTCTGTCAAGTCACTGTGTGGGAATTAAAAAAAATCAAAACATTCCTGAAGCCATGATGATCTGTACTGATTGGGCCAGCTGATCAACTGTCCACACTTCCTGCATGTGAGAAACGTGTAAGTGGAGTGCTGGACCACTTAGTAATTAAATGAGAATTATAAATCTCTGGCTCTGTCAGTTCAGAGCTGATCCCCACTCTCACAGTCCTGACCCCCTGCTATCTTTACAACATATAGCTGGTATACATCTCATCTGCCCTGCTTCTCTTTGAATCAGCATGGGATGATTAACTCCTTCACACCTGAATTCTTTCAGACTGAAAGACACATACATGGCTCTTTTTCAAATTACTTCTATATAATTCTGGTGAGAAAGGGTTAAAAAGGGCAATCTACTTTGGCCAAAAAAACTGAGGCTGCCTGTCACATAGTCAGATGCTGTTAGTGCAGTGCCCCTTCTTACTTTAAGTATTGTAGAGATTTGGGAGCTGCTGTACCTCTGGTAAAGAATGCAGCTGTCCCCTCTATGCACATGTGTGTGTGTGTGTGTGTGTGTGTGCGCGAGAGAGAGAGAGAGAGAGAGAGAATGTGGGGGGAGGCAATGGGAGATAACAGTTGCAGACTAATATGTTTACAGAACACAGCTGATTGTGACGTGAGTTTCTTTGAGCATAAAGGCATCTCATTAACTGGCCCCACTGAAGCAATGTGTTTCTTGCACATGCGTGCAAGCAACACAAAAAAGCTATGCTAAGCACTGCCCTTCTTTGTCAATATTGTTCTCCTCTACCCTTATTAGCTGGAATCAGTAAATTATCACAGTGGTAGTGTTAAACTGAGAGATGACATCATCTCAGCATCATTTAGGTTTCTATCTCTCTCTAAAAGCACATCTATATTGTAGAGGGTCTCCCTCCAAAAGGGGTCTGTTGACAACTAGCCTGTCCCCCAAAAGCCTGACAAAATTTTATTTTGAATGAATCAGTTATTACTAAGATGCAAGCGTTAAGTTTAAGTCAGTTTAAAAATAGGAACAATTATCAGCTATGAATAAAGTTCAACCTACTGTATTTGCAGGCAGTCTGATATGGATGGAGTCAGCTCAATGTTTTGTATAATTTCAATGACACTGGCACAATAGTTAAGCTAAAAAACTGAAATTGCCCCACAGAAATACAAAAAAAAAAAAAAAAGAAAATCCAGCAAGATAGCTTACAATAATGATACGAGGTATAAACCCAAACTTAAAAAAAAAAAATTATTATGAAGTTCATCCATCGATATTTACAGGCAGACTATCGAGTATGACATCCATGCCCTCCTTTGTGGCAATCTCACTGTTTAGTTTAGTTTAGTTTATTGTTCTAGGAAGTTATTACCTTTGAGCCAATGGCTCTTTTACAAAGGTTCCACGTCAACAAATGTACATACAAACAAGACATGTTACAACAAATGGTCACTGACACCAGTAGAGTCAAGAGCGTTTGTTTGCTGAGGCATAATTCCCTACCTGAGTAGTTTTTATGGCTCAATTCCAATATGCAAAAGAGATCTACTATAACAAATGTCAAATAACAAAATCTAATCATTGCAGTTAGGTGTTGGAGTCCTTTTCAATGGAATGCAGTAAGGTCTGGATCTTCAAAGGTACCCCAGATATGTAAAACTTGCATGTATCTAAGATGCATTGACCCACAGCTGCAGGTGCCAGCATGCCTGCTGGAATCTACAATCCCTGCCCCCTGTAGTTCACTGGTGCAGAGTTGCACATTGGGTCAGGGGTTGGTAGGGGTGGACTGAGTGGGTTCTTTCTTTCTTTCAGTCTTTCTTTCTTTCTTTCTTAACATTTTGTTACCGGGAAAAGCACAGTGAGCTGGGGCTCATTTCCAGGTGCAATCTGGGGGAAGGGGAAGCAGGTATATATACACTTTGAGAGAGACAGACAGCATGTAAATGCTATACATACAGATTAGTTTGGGTGTACACAGTAGTGGTGCAGAGACATCAAGTAAACTACAATAGTATCAGGTGTTCACAGCAGCAAGAGACATTCTGCATTATTTTTACAGCAGTATGTACATCCGTATTTACACAATTTATGCATCTGTAAATACATCCACAAATACGTGTTGCCTGACAATACATGAGTCCTCAGCTATGAGGACTACTGCAGATTTGGCAGTTGCTTGACAGGAGCACACGAGGGGGTGGCAGTAGGAGAAGCTGCTGTTTAATAGTATAGAGCAAGGGGGTTTCTGATGAAAGGGGAGAGTTTATTCCAAATGCAGCAGAGCCTATAGGAGAAGGCAGATTTACCAGCTGAGGTGGATGGCTGAGGCAGAGTGAAGAATCTGGCATCCCTGTGCCTCAGACTATACTGGGAGTGGGAAACTGTGGAAAGGCACTTTGATGGGTAGGAAGGTAGTAAGCTGAACCAGTACTTGGATACAAGATTAAGAGAGTGGATAATGAGTCGGTGGGAAAGTGGAGCTAAGCCTAGAGGGGTGTAGAGGGAGCAGTGGTGAGTTCTGAGGGGGGAGTTTGTGGCAAAGCAGCAGAATGCATTCAGGAGGGTGTCCAGTCTGAACAGGGTTGAAGCTGGGTCAGTGCTGCAATCCACATCTGCATAATCAAAGATGGGAATGATCATTTTGGATGTTTTTGTGTCCGACAGGTAGTGGGAGAGAATCTTTATTCCAGTAAAGCATACCTAGTTTGGGGCATAATTTAGAGGTAATTGCTCCTACGTGGCTAGAGGAAGTCATATGGGGGTCCAGCCAAACACGAGGTATTTGTATTTTGTGACTGAGTCCAGTGGTGTCCCACCCAGTGAGGTAATGGGGGGGGAGCTCTGTTTAGTTTTTGTACTGTTCTGAATGTCATAGACACTGTTTTAGAGGTGTTTAATTTCAGTTGGTTGTTTCTGAACCAGCACTGAATGTTATGGTAATCATTCTGGAGGATGGCTTGAACAACAAGTAGGACAGGACCAGAGGTTAAAAGAATAGTGTCTTCCACATACATACATATATATCCGGGAATGTGTGCAGGCAGAGGGAAGGTCATTTATGAATAGTGAAAATAGGATGGGACTGAGAATGGACCCACAGAATTTGAGAGTTGGGGGAAGGATGTGGAGTCAGCTATTCTGACTGATTGGAACCTGTTGTTTAGATAGGACTGCAATCACTGGACTGTAATGGCAGCTAGTCCTGTTGATATGAGTTTCACCAGGAGAAGGGGATGGGAAACAGAGTCAAAGGCCTTTGCCAGATCTACAAACACAGCAGCTGTTAGATGGCCTTGGTCAGATGCAGGTGTGGATGTGATTGGTGATACGCAGCAGTGAGGAGATTGTGGGGTATTGTTTTCTGAATCCTGGTTGGTAGGGGGAATGGAGTTTGGTAGTTGTGTGGTACTCTGTAAGCCAGGTCTGGACAAGAGATTCTTGTACTTTGGCAAGGGCTGGGAGGAGGGAGACTGGCCTGTAATTACTAGGCACCAAGGGGTCACTGCCTTTGTGCAGGGGAATTACGCAAGCCGATTTCCAGGCTTGTGGTACCATGCCTAAAATGAGTGAAAGGTTAAGGAGGTGGGTTAGTGGTTTGGCAATTGTTGACGTTGATAAAAGCAGGAGCTTTGGGTGGATCCCATCGGGACTGAACTTGGAGGTATTTAGTGAGTGGAGGGCGTCGAGGACCTCTTGTTCAGAAATGGGTGTGAATTGTAAGGTGTTGTTGCAGGTGTAAAGAGGGGGGTCCTAAGGTGAGTGGGGGTGTTCATCTGGTAGAGAACAGGAGGCAAACAATTTGTTTAGGGTGTCAGCAATGCAGATTGGATTGGTGATAGGTTGGCTATTTTGCTTAAAAGCTGGGGTATTGGATTGGGCAGGGGGATCAATAAAAGAGTGCACTACTTCCCAAAGTTGGAAGGGTGTACATGGAGTAGCTGAGATCTGAAATAGGCAGCTTTTGCTTGCCTTATGGCCTTAGTGCAGGTGTTGCGGAGGGAGTTATAGACTTGACTGACTTGCGCGGGTTGGTTCTGTGATCAACTGGGTAAGATTGAGGGACTCAATTTTGGAGATGTGAGCCTTGTTGGAGGGGGCAGGGCAGTCCAAACTGAAGTTACCCAGTAGTATCAGCTCCCCTTTTGCTGCTAGACAGGATAAGGTGGCTAGACAAGAAATGAGAGAGTCACGGGCTCGTCGAGGTGTGACATAGATCATCCCTATAAATACTGTGCGTGTGGCAGAGAGGGTGGGTTGTGTGAGGATAAGTTTGTGGGAGCCCTGGCATGATTCCTTTTTGGTGACTGAGTAGGATAGAAGCTGCTTTACATAAATCACCACTCCTCCACCTCTCTCGCTGTGGTCTTGTCATAGCAGTGTGTAGTCAGGGAGACTAAGTGAGGAGTTAGGGATCCTATCGGATAGCCAAGTTTCCAGCAGGCATCGTCTGTCAGGGATATGTTCCATCATCCAGCATTTAACTTGGCCTAGTTTGGGTAGGAAGCTTCTGATGTTCATGTGGGTGATGGAAAGACCTTTGTGAGAGTTTAGAGGCTGGGATTCCGATTGTGATCCTGGGTTAGATTCAATGTCCCCTGCAAGGAGTAGGATGAGGAGGAGAAAAGAGTATGTGGCAGGGAGCTTGCTTCTCCTGGTGGATAGGATGGCTTTAGAAGCAGTTCTGGCAGACCAGATTAGGAATGCGTATGATACCATTTGTGGGACTAGGATACTGGTGCTAGCTGGGAGGGAGGAGAGCGACAGAATGGAGGCAGGGCTGGGGGCGGAGAGTAAGGAAGAGAGTGACAGTTGGAATGGGGGGCTAGGAATATGCATTTAGGGTTTATGATTGTGGGAGCTGAGGTAAGGAGGTGCGAGGCAACATAAATGAAGAAGAGAAGTGTGTGCAGGTCCATTTGTGTTTCGATGCATTGTAAGGATCATGGGGTAGGTGGGGGAAACTTGTGTTTAGGAGTAGGAAAGTCAGAGTAAGGTACATCAGAAAAGTAGTTCTTTACATACAGGAGAGAGGTTTGATGTGCCCTTTTTTCACGTAGAGAAAGTGAACTTGGGAAGATACTTCTAGGACCCAGGAGGAAGAGAAAGCTCAGAACTGGGATGTGCCAAATTAATGTGTTAGGGAGTTCCAGGTGAGTGAGATTGAGCAGGATAGGAAGTACCAAGTAGGTGTACGGGAAGGGGGGACAGAGGTACTAAAGAACAGCAGAAGGTGAAAAGAGTGACAGGCTGAGTGGTATAATGGATTAGGTTACAGGCTTCAGTGTAGACTTAACATCTCAGGCCTGGGTTCAAAGCTCACAGGGGAAGAAAGAAATGAGATAGAAGGCTTGTATGAATTGGATGTGCAGATTGCACAGGTGGGAGGGGGAACAGGAAGGAAGGGCAGCTAAAGGCAAGCCAACTACACTTCTATTTAGGGTTAAGTGGTGGGATAGCACAGCAACCCATAGTGGTTGGTAGCATAAGCTGCTAAGGGGAATTACAGGAGATAGAAAATGTCAGCAGTCATGTGACATAGGCATGTGACCCAGCCTATAAGAGAATCACCCGCCCAGGGTGGGTGGAGCGGACGCCATGGAAGCGGTGATGGAGCACCAGTTGTACGCTGACACTGAGGAGTTCTGTACCTGCGGTGGGGAGAGGGGTTGGGAAGCCACAGCTGCAGGGTCTGCTGAGCCATTTCTCCTGCTCACGTCGGTATATTCCTAGAGCAGAGATGGAAGCAAGATATTGTTAGGGGATTAAGGGGTCACCACAATCACACACAAGGCTGGCTAAGGTCAGGGCAGGAAAATGGGCTGGAGGGGGAAGGGGAGTCTGGAACATGCAATGGTGACTAGAGCAGCACAGCAGGTAAAAGCCTGCGAAAGCTAAAATTCCTACAAAAGCAGCTCCATATAAGCCCCCCACTACACTACTTAAAGAACCACTGCAAATGGACTAAATCATGGCACTACAGGTTATGATCATGGGCATCCAATTTGCTGATCTGTGAGTGGCTATCTGCCTGCACAGAGTGTGGGGCCTGACAGGTCACAGCAATCTTGCAAAACTGTCATATCCATACCAGCACGAATATTAAAATTCAAGCATGCACTGGCCAGTGCTGCTGCTGATGCCCCCAGCCCATAGTGGAGGCTCCTAAGACTGGGAGCTGGAGGAAAGAGGGCTAATCTGGCCTTAGATCATGGTGCGTGTGGCATATGGAGGGGGAATGTAGCCACTACTGCAGTCTCTTTGCAGGTGTAGTGGTCATCCCCTCTGCCCATGCTCCACAATGTTGAGTTTGGTTTGTGGATCAGGCTTCAAGCAGCCCATGACCCCTGCTCTGCACCCATGCTGCCTGCCCACAAAGAATGGTACATGGGTAGGGTCAGGTACAGAGGGGCATGCATCCCCAATTGTGCATGCTGTGGGGTGCCCCAAAGGTATGCATCCTATGCATAGAGGGCACTTTGTGGCTTTTCTTGTCCCTCTGCATGTGTGGAGTGGCCAGGAACCTTTTGAGGATTGGGCCCTAAGTCATTAGTATCCTCCATCATAGCAGCCGAGGGCCTCTTCCTCAGTGCATTAAAACACTTTTCTGTATCCTGCCTAGCTCAATGTGGTCAAGGTGATACTCCCTCAGTTGTAGTTTTGGTGCTTGTATGCCTTCACTTCTAAGAGCTGCTGTAATACTGCATCTTTGCAGCGCTAAAAAGCTTTCCCACTCTAGGAAAAAGGACCCGAACTCAGCTGAGAAATGGGTCTGCATTTAACTTACTGTAAGTTGGTTTGTGTAGAGAATGGGGAAAAGTGGAGTATATTCTTTGTGCTTAATCAAAACCATAGGAGAATAGTCATTATCTACAGAGATAATGAGATTCAAATCTCTCCTTCTCCATGCCTCACTTTAGACTAGGGCTGGGAGAACTCGGTGAAGTTCTGACCCTTATTAAATAAGAACTGGAACACGGTGAAGTTCTGATTTGTTATGATTAGTTTTGATTTATTGACAACTATCTGAAAAAATTTAAAAAAATGCATGAAAATGGCTAAAGTTGGTCACATTTGACACAGAGGTCTAAAGGAAATAATTTAATGGATTATTTGTATAAAAATTAATTTGTATAAAATTAAAAACTGCTAAATAAAAAAGCAGTCACTCACTACTAGCCCCTTCATGGCTGGCCTGTAATGGTGGGGTGGCATATCTTGCTCGGTCCATGACATGAGTGTGCTAGGAGAGACAGAGAGAGAGATGGAGGGAGAGAGAGAGACAGACAGACAGATGCAAATACCTATATCATAGCACCACCAAGCACTGCAGGCACTGCCAGACAGCTAAGATTTATTTTCATTAATGGTGCTGTGTCAGTATTATTTTGATGGATGTTCCAGTCAGAGATGAACAGGCCAAAGAAATGGATAACAATGATCAAGCATCAGGCGTCCTTGTAGCCCACTGAGCTACCTACTGCACCCGTGGTTCACCTCCTGCACTCCTGGACACCACTCTGTGCCTCTCTCAGTGCAAAGGAGCCTGCTACCACCAGCCCCCTGGAATCAAGTATTCAGGCATCCTTGTAGCCCACTGGGCTACCTAACGCACCCGTGGTTCACCTCCTGCATGCCGGGACACCACTATGTGCTTCTCTCAGTGCCAAATAACCTGCTGCCACCAGCCCCCTGCAATCAAGCATCAGGCATCCTTGTAGCCCACTAGGCTACCTACTGCACCCGTGGTTTGCCTCTTCCACTCCTGAACACCACTCTGTGCCTCTCTCAGTGCCAAGGAGCCTGCTGCCACCATCCTCCCTGAAATCAAGCATCAGGCATCCTTTTAGCCCACTGGGCTGCCTACCGCACCCGTGGTTCACCTCCTGCATGCCTGGACACCACTCTGTGCCTCTCTCAGTGCCAAGGAGCCTGCTGCCACCAGCCCCTGGAATCAAGCATCAGGCATCCTTGTAGCCCACTGGGCTACCTACTGCACTCATGGTTCATCTCCTGCATGCCTGGACACCACTCAATGACTCTCTCAGCACCAAGGAGTCTGCTGCCACCATCCCCCTGAAATCAAGCATCAGGCATCCTTGTAGCCCACTGGGCTACCTACTGCACCTGCGGTTTGCCTCCTTCATGCCTGGACACAACTCTGTGCCTCTCTCAGTGCCAAGGAGCCTGCTGCCACCAGCCCCCTGGAATCAAGCATCAGACGTCCTTGTAGCCCACTGGGCTACCTACTGCACACGCAGTTAGCCTCCTGCATGCATGGACACCACTCTGTGCCTCTCTCAGATGCCAAGGAACCTGCTGACAACAGCCCCCTGGAATCAAGCATCAGGCGCCCTTGTAGCCCACTGGGCTACCTACCGCCCCCACGGTTCACCTCCTGCATGCCTGGACACCACTCTGTGCCTCTCTCAGTGCAAAGGAGCCTGCTATCAACAGCCCTCTGGAATCAAGCATCAGGCATCCTTGAAGCCCACTGGGTTACCTACTGCACTCGTGATTCACCTCCTTCATGCCTGTACACCACTCTGTGCCTCTCTCGGTGCCAAGGAGCCTGCTGCCACCAGCCCCTGGAATCAAGCATCAGGCATCCTTGTAGCCCACTGGGCTACCTACCGCACTCGCGGTTCACCTCCTGCATGCCGGGACACCACTATGTGCCTCTCTCAGCACCAAATCGCCTGCTGCCACCAGCCCCCTGGAATCAAGCATCAGGCATCCTTGTAGCCCACTGAGCTACCTACTGCACCCATGGTTCATCTTCTGCATGCCTGTACACCACTCTGTGCCTCTCTCAACGCTAAGGAGCCTGCAGCCACCATCCCCTGAAATCAAGCTTCAGGCATCCTATTAGCCCACGCGGCTACCTACTGCACCCACGGTTCACCTCCTGCATGCCTGGACACCACCCTGTGCCTCTCTCAGTGTCAAGGAGCCTGCTGCCACCAGCCCCCTGGAATCAAGCATCAGGTGTCCTTGTAGCCCACTGGGCTACCTACTGCACCCATGGTTCATCTCCTGCATGCCTGGACACCACTCAGTGACCCTCTCAGCACCAAGGAGCCTGCTGTCACCATCCCCCTGAAATCAGGCATCAGGCATCCTTGTAGCCCACTGGGCTACCTACTGCACCCGCGGTTTGCCTCCTGCATGCCTGGACACCACTCTGTGCCTCCCTCAGTACCAAGGAGCATGCTGCCACCAGCCCCTGGAATCAAGCATCAGGCATTTTTGTAGCCCACTGGGCTACCTACCGCACTTGCGGTTCACCTCTTACACGCCTGGACACCACCCTGTGCCTCTCTCAGCACCAAGGAGCCTGCTGCCACCAGCCCCCTGGAATCAAGCATCAGGCATCCTTGTAGCCCACTGGGCTACCTACCGCACCCGCGTTTCACCTCCTGCATGCCGGGACACCACTATGTGCCTCTCTCAGCGCCAAATCGCCTGCTGCCACCAGCACCCTGGAATCAAGCATCAGGCTTCCTTGTAGCCCACTGGGCTACCTACCGCACCCGCATCTCGCCTCCTGCACTCCTGGACACCACTCTGTGCCTCTCTCAGTGCCAAGGAGCCTGCTACCATCAGCCCCCTGGAATCAAGCATCAGGCATCCTTGTAGCCTACTGGGCTACCTACCACACCCACGGTTCACCTCCTGCATGCCTGGACACCACTCTGTGCCTCTCTCAGCACCAAGGAGCCTGCTGCCACCAGCCCCCTGGAATCAATCATCAGCCATCTTTGTAGCCCACTGGGCTACTTACCACACCCACGGTTCACCTCCTGCATGCCTGGACACCACTCTGTGCCTCTCTCAGTGCCAAGGAGCCTGCTGCCACCAGTCCCCTGGAATCAAACATCAGGTACGGCCTATACACAGCCCCAGCCTCGCTGGCTGCTGTTCCTGCTGCCAAATATTTTGCCCACTCCCCTTCCCCCCTCCCAGGCCACCCTTAAATACACTTAAGCTCCTCCCTCCTCCCTCCCTACCCCATCCTGCCCCATTGGCTCCCAGTATTAGTGCTCTGAGCTTAAAGCTTTCTGTCTCCCCACCCCCTTGTTGATCTTTGTTGATCCTGCCCTCCTCTTAAAGGCATCCTCACTATAAGACACTTTCTCCTTAAAGACCTGCTGTTTGTTTCCCTGGCTGTGGTTTTACATCTCTAGATAGTACTGTTTCATTAGCTATTGTAATAAATCCAAGAGATGTCTTCCGCAGCCCCCTTCTCCTCATTGGCTACATCCTCCTTCTGACAGTGGAGCCAATTTTGGAGCCCAGGAAAGACTCATCCTGCCCGAATACTCCTATAGGACTGGAAATAAGCCCAACAGTGTCTGCCAACCAGTTAACTTCCTCCAAAGGCAGTAATCCTTACACATTTCCAAACCTTCACACCTCCTACAGCACAACATTCTCTAAGCAGACCCCCCTTACCGTCTCTGATAGAGTAGTATTATCTGCTCTGATCGACTTCCGCTGCCCACCAAACTCCTGTTCCACTGCCCTTGATAGTGTCCAAGGCAAACAACCAAACAAAGGCTTCCTAAGATTCCTGGTAAGATGTCTCAGGAAATTATTAGTACTACTGCTACTCTGTGCAGGCAGTGTGGAATTAAACCTGCCCCTCCCCACTGCTAACTGCCCCGGGGGAACTCCCACAGTTAAAGGGTCTGAACTTCCTGCATATGAACATATACAGCCTTGCCAACAAACCTGACCAGGTCCACGCCTGGGTACTACATGCCAAGCCTGATGTAGCAATGCTCTCGGAAACCTGGCTGAAAAATACTTTACCCGACAAATCGTTTAACATACTGGGATACAACTTGATCAGGTATGGCAGGTTGACCAGAAGTGGTGGTGTTGCCATATATATTAAAGATAAATTCCTAACCATCGTTATTGTCCACACATCAATGCCCAAAGAATTTGAATGTCTTGCTTTCAAAATTGCCCTCTAGCCTGGTATAGCCTTATTGGTAGCTGCATGCTATAGACCCCCCTGCAGCGAGACTGTGTATACTGCTCCATATTCACTCTCTCCTGGAAAAAGCGAACATGGAATGCATTATCATGGGCGACCTTAACCTTAATTGGAATGATGCTAGCGTAAACAAGCTTAAGGACTTCTGCGACGAGCACGGGCTCACTCAGATTATCTCTGACGTTACACGACCTAACAAGAAAAATCCCAACCGAAGTTCACTTCAGGACCTTATACTTGTCAACAAGCCACATACTATCTCTCATGCAGGGGTCTTCCACAATGATCTGAGTGATCACTGCGCAGTCGCCTGTGTTAGGTGCTCCCAACACCTCCCCTCCATTACTACTTTCAAACTTAAGTGCAGCCTAAAACACTTCAGTCTCCCGGCCTTCCTGACAGATCTTGGGAACATAAAGTGGCAGGATTTCTACCTTACACCCTCTGTGTCTGAAACAGTCTGTATCTTCCAGGATCAGCTAGTAAACATTATCAACCAACACGCACCCTTAAGGAAAATCAAATCCAGGAAACACACACCTGATTGGTTTAGCCCACTACTGAAGAGGGCCTTACGGCACAGAGACACCCTTTGGAAAAGGGTTAGGAAGTCTCAAAGTCGCAGTCTGACTCAGACTGGCTCTCCTTCTGGGTAGCCAGAAATGCCTGCACCAAACTGGTAAGGTTGGAAAAACAACGGTTCTTCTAGTCAGCACTGGAGGCAGACAAAAACTTTTCCACCAATTTTTGGCAGATACTGAGAGAGGTTGAGGGACATTCCCTTGTCACCCTGCTACCAGCTAAAATTATGGCAAATAACACCTCATACACAGATAGGTCTGAGATCCTTGATCAGCTCAATAACCACTTCACCACTGCAGGCCTCGCATTTGGCACATCACCTGTTAGTAAACTGCGCACCACAAGCACCGTCAGCATAGCTACTAGACCAGCCATAGCTCCCCCTACCAACCACCCCCCTATTCAAGTTCTAGCCAGTCTCCTACAGACAGGTGGAGAACCTGCTCCTCTCGCTGGACACCAAAAAGAGCGCTGGTGACGATTCGCTTGAACACTTCTTCTTAAAAGCAGGTTCTTATAATCTGGCAGCTCCAATTTCCCATCTCTTTAACAGCTCATTATCCCAAGGGGAATTGCTGCCTAGTTTGAAAACCGTGCACATTATCCCCCTGTTTAAGTAAGGAGACCCCACTGACTTGAGCAACTATAAGCCTATTTCATTGCTTCCTGTTTGATCCAAGCTACTTGAAAAAATTGTAAACTCTCAATTAAGGGAGTACTTGGATCGTGAGAAAATCCTCAATACAGTCCAATCAGGTTTCAGACCCAAGCACAGTACCATGTCTGCTCTTGCCAAAGTGTCAAATGACTGGCTAAAGGCCCTGGACAGTAAACAGCACATATATGCACTCTTCCTTGACCTAAGTAAGGCATTTGATACGGTTGATCATTCCATACTTTTTGATTCCCTGAGTTGCATCGGTCTAACCTCTGCTGCAGTAAAGTGGTTCCACTGCTACCTCACAAATCGTAAACATCAAATTAAAGCCCAAGGGGAATTCTTCCCACTAAAACTACTGCCCCGAGGTGTTCCGCAAGGTTTCATTTTGGGACCCATTCTCTTTGCCCTTTACATCAACCGCATCGACTCTGGCCTGGTTGCTAGAAACGTTCATCTCTTCAGATGACACAGTCCTCTACATGACTAACCCCTCCTTGGACATTGCGTACAAGGAACTACAGCAGGATTTTATCATCTTTCAGCACAACCTGCTGAATCTAAAGCTTTTGTTAAATGCAAAAAAAAAAAAAGCTATAATTATCTCTCCATCCCACAATACAGGGATGCCTGGGACCCCACAGATTATTACCCTCCTTAATGAACCACCAGAGCTAGTGGATACATTTAAATATCTGGGAGCCTGGTTGGATAACAAACTCACCTTCTGTGCCCATCTAAGCGAGTTAACAAAAAAGCTAAGGCAGCGCCTTGGTATTTTCTACTGCATAAGACGCCTACTCACCCTGGAAGCTTGAAAGCGGCTGGTTCAAACAACCTTTCTTCCCCGATTGACTATGCCGACTTTCTATACATCCATTGCCCCCAGTATGCACTCCAAAAGCTGGATACACTCTGTCATTGCACACTGAGATTTATTCTTGACTTGCCCTTGCAGACTCATCACTGCTCATTGTACCAAGCATTAGGTTGGCCATCCCTCTCCATGAGGAGGCAAATAAATGCCCTCATGTGGCTATTCTGGGCTTTGTCCGACAAACTACCACCCTATATCTGTGACCTGTTTGAACGTTCAAAGGGTGCCTACAGATTAAGGAACTCCTCCTTTGTCCTCCTTAAGCTACCACGAACAAGGACATGTCTTGGCTCAACTGCCATTAGCTCCTTTTTACGAAAGCTTTGGAATAACATGCAAAAATTACTCAAAATCTCCCTGCTGCCCAGCCATTTTATGTTTAGGGGGCTGCTCTATAGAGGCCTGAAAACAGTGTGTGATAATTTCAGGTAAAACCTTACCCAACTAAAGTGAGTCCCTTAACCTCTGTTATCCTGGGCCGCCCATTTCCCGTGTCAGCCAGGATCCCTTTAGGGCAACCATCTTCCCCCACCCACCTCTCCCCTCCTATCAATTAGCTTTGTAGTGGGCCTCATTCTATTAGGCCGCCCGATTTTCCCTCTCTACTATGTATCTGATACCTTTTCTTCCCATTGCCTTTCTCTATGTCCCTCCTTCCTCTCCTCACTTGTACTTTATAAGCTACAACCTGTATATGCTGCACTTTAAATACCTATTTTTGCACTTGCTTTACATATCTGTTCGTCCAAGTACTGAGTTTGTGTATTGTAACTGCCTGTACCGATGTCTACTTTTGTATGAAGTGTTGTCTACTGTAAGCAAAAGTGTCCTCTGTGTCCAGGACCATCTTGAAAATGAGCTTGCTCAATGATGTAACTGCCTGGTTAAATAAAGTTTGGTTGATTAATTGATTGATCAAATGAGCAGCACTAAGAGAGCCCACTTATCCTACCCATGTGAATGATATAACTGCTTCGCATGCCTCCATGTACTGTGGTATACGGTAGGCTACCTGGTCCAAGATATGGTAATGTTTTCTAGTACTATGACTACTTCTACTGAATCTGATCAACAAGCTGAATCCTTAAAGAAGAAAAACAAAAGATATAGTGATCACCACCACCCAGGCAGGGAGCCAGTCACACATCGCATCAGTCAAGCGCAGTGCAGTCATAAAAAAGTTTGTCACTGCCAGCTGAAGACCTGATGACAGACACGCAACACAATTACATTCTTCCTAGTTCCACAATTGCTGCCAGCCACTGCCAAGCAAGTTAAGTATCAAAAATAAAATATAGCAATATAATAATCTCAGCCCAGTTACTGTAAGTGAGATGTAACCAGGATAGCATACCACGTACACACATGAACAATAAAGAAATTTTATGAATTTTCAATTTAGTATCATTTTTTTTTCTGTGACATATTCACAGCTAAATATGGGGGACATGAGAAATATACAAAGAGTATTCAGTTTCGGGGTTTCAGGCATCTGCTAAGCCACACACTGTACGAAATTTAAACAGTACAGTCAGGATCAGTTGCTGAGGGTAAATAAAAATGACAAGTAATAGTAGGAAGGACTGGAGTAAGGACAAAAAGTGATAAGTAGTAGTTGTGACTCATGAGGAAAAAAGGTGATAGTAGTAGTAGTAGTAGACAGCAGCACCCTACCTTCCAGCTCAGATAGTGGCACCAGGTACCACCAAGTAAGTTTATGACATGAAATGCAGCTGCTTGCTGTATTTAGACTCTGAACCCACTGATGTTATTGTTTTTTTTTCTATTCTGTGCTGCTCGTGTGATCATTCATGTAATAGTGGCCTGGCCTAGTCCATCCTGACCTGACTTGTTACAACCAATTGCTACCTCATGTAGTAGACCCTATTCTCAAAATAATTTTACCACAAGCACAGATTTTTGAAAGTGTTTTGTGGATAGGGCCTGCTCAGAGCAGTCAGTATATGTTTTATTCGGGTATCATATTTGAAATTAAAGTGAGGAATGTTGACTTTGAGACTTCTAAGGCACTCAGCATTTTCTGGTGTCAAACAGGATCATATGTCGGTAATGATGTTACCAGCTGAACTAAACAATCTTTCCGAACACACGCTAGTTGGAGGGCAATTCATATTCTTCATTGCAATGTTTACTAAAGCAGGCCACATATTTTGTTTGGATTTCCAGTATTGCAAAGGATCAGCATTCCAGCTGATATTGGGCTCTGCCAGGTACATTTCAACAATGTTCTGTGCCGAGGCTGTGTTACAAGAGGCAGATGAAGAAGATGTTACAATCACATTTTCTAAGTGACTCCAGAGACATGAAGCTGAACCAAGTGTACTGTGGGACAGTGTATGCTTGGCTGCTGGTGAAGAAGAAGATTCAGCTGCAGTGGCTGAGGAGGAAGAGGGAGAAAAATGCTGCAATAGTAGAGGATAGGCCACCTGATGCTGTGCTGTGTCATGGAGAAGATTCTGAATGTGGTGCTGCTGTTGTACTCTGTTCCATGACAGCATGCACCTCATTAATTATTTCTTGTTTATCTCGAACAATTGTCTTCATCCTCGCTCAATAGTTGCTTTGATTTGTATCATGGGTCCAAGATTGTTGCTTTAATGCAGTACTCAGAAGGAAGCATTTTACATAGTTTGTCATCTTCAACTTTTGTGATCATGTCTCATTTGATCTTGTATTCTGGGGGGCAACCTGCATGTGTCAGCATTACCACTGGCAGCCTGTGTGATAATGGAACTGTCTTCCTTCTCTAACGTTTCCCTAATCAGATTCAATCTGAATTGTAAAATTTTTATTAGGGGTATCACCTGACTGAGAGTTGCTGTGTTTGCACTCACCTCCCTGGTGATTTCCTCAAATGGCTGGAGCAGGAAAATTAGAAACTCTAGCATGGCCCACTGTGTGTGACACTTGGCCAGCTGGTTATGATTATTGTATGATATTTGTAAAATAAATATATTGTATGTGATTGTCTCACATAAGACAGCCTGTGCTCCATGGGTGCCCCCCAGGTTTCAGTGAAGCTACAGGATATGTTAACTGACCAGTAACCATTTAATTAACTGACCTACTTTAGAATGGCATTTTATTACCTTTTTATGACCTCATGTTTTGAAGTGGAAATCAAATGTGACTTTATGACTTCATAAACAGGACATCATTAAACTGATTCCTGTCGGCTATCTCACACCTGGGTGATGGTCTGCAGGGTTGTAAACCTCAAAGGAACTGGTGGATCAAAGACTCATAATTTAGGAATGAGTTTTTGCTGATGTCACCTTATTTAATATACCTTCTGATAGGACATCATGTTTGTATTTTTTTATATTCAAAAAGGAGGAGCTAGATAACTCACAGAAGGGGTGTGGAGACACAGTTTAAACTAATACTTGTATCTGAACTGTTTGTCATACCATCTTGGGACTCTAGAAAGACACAGCTCTCTGATTTAATTTAACTGCACTTACAGAGGTAATACATTAGATAGAAACAATCTAACTGTATGTTGGTAGGAGTTTGTTCTGTAGTTTTCCTAGTTTTTCTTTTATGTGATTGTGAGCTCTCTGATACATTGTTCTGTGTTACATTTTTACATTTTTCATATTTTTATTCATTTTTAGTAAAGAATCTTTTATTTAAAAGACTGCCTGGGTGTCTGCCAGTTCTTTTTGCATGTGACATATAAGGGGTTAAGTCTGACAAAGCTGTTCAACAGCTTGATGGTGTTACTGAGCTTGAGTAAAAAGGTAAGAATATACCTAAGGTCTCTTCTAAAGTTAAAAGGGTTCATTTTGGAAGCCTGGCTGGGTGCCCCTGGTGAAAGATTGTACTGCAATCCCTGAAGAGGGTACGTAGCTGAGCCTGTACATTGGGTATGCTAGCATAAGGTTCACAGTTTGAATCCCCCCAGAATTTGAGACTAAAGGTGATTCAGACCCAAAAACAGACAGGATGGTTACCCTGTCTGTTACCTGTTCACACTATTGTGCTCTGAGGTTGGCACTGTGGGAGCAGAGGTCCTGACCTGCTGAGTGCATTTGTGATAGATTTGGTGGCAGCAGTGCAAAAAAGTTGGTAACACAAGCTTTAACTGTTCAGTGTGTCAGCTTAATACTGTACAGCTCACTTGCAAAATAAGGCAGTGATTTATTTTAAAAAAGAAAGCAGAACTATATCATTTTGCTTACAGTCAAGTTCCTACCTGTTTTATTTTTTTCCAAAGTGCAAGTTAGAGTAGCTGTAGTTAGGGAAGAAGAAGATGGCTTCCAACTACAGTGGGTACACTGCAGACTACTTGAGGCAGTTGTGCCAAGAGAGGGGAGTCCTGCACAGGGGTAGAGCCACCAAGCAGAACCTCATAGATGCCTTGATGGCAGCAGATGCCCAGAGTATCGAGTCACAGACTGTGACTGTAAAGGACCAAACCTTGGGCATGGAGGGGCCAGCGGCCAGTGCAGAGTCCAGATCCAGTGAGGAGGGCAGCAGGGCCAGTGCAAGTGAAGGGGCACAGCAGCAGGAGAAGGTCACCAGCATTCTGGAGACAGAAGCAATTGGGCTGCAGATTGAGTTGTGCAGAATGGAGCTGGAGTTCCAGAGAGAGGCTGAGCAAGAGAAGTGAGCTGCAGATGAGAAGAGGGAGTGAGAACAGAGAGAGGCTGAGTGAGAGCAATGAGCTGCAGAGGAGAAGAAGGAGTGAGAATGTTGAGAAGCAGACCATGAACAGCGAGAGGTGGACCGAGAGGAGCGTGAGTGCCAGAGGCAACATGAACTGGAGAAGCTACGACTCTAACCACCAGCACCAGAGCAGGTAAGTGGCTTGGATTTAACAGGAACTACAGGACTGGGTTACAAATTAAATTCCAAATTGATAGCTGAATTTAAAGAGGGGGAGGGTATGGATGCCTTTTTAAATTCCTTTGAAAAAGTTTGAAAACAGGCAAATATTCCTAGAGGGTCCTGGAGCTTCCAGCTATTCCCGCTACTTACCGGGAATGCTCAGGATGCAGTGGGTCAAATAGACAATGAGGACAGTAATGATTACAGTAAACTTAAAGCTACACTTTTAAAAAAGTTTGCTTTAACTGTAGAAGCATATAGAGCTAAATTCCGTAAGCTCGGGAGAAGCCCTAACATGAGCTATGAGGAGCTAGCCACGAAACAATGTCAGTGTTTAAAACATTGGTGGGAAGGAATTGAAGCAGACTCTGTAGATAACATTTAAAATGCTATATTGTTAGAACAGTTTTTTGGGGCATGCCCAGCAGAGCTGAAAACCTGTCTGGAGGACCGATATCCCAAAACAGTGCAAGAGGCTGCTGAACTCTCGGACAGCTATGCCAAGAGCAGACCTGCTCTAAGACTGAATGGGGAGGGCGTGGCAGCACAGAAAGGGAAAAGCATGCCTTCAGGGCAACTAAAACCCTCACTGCCTCCACCAAAACCAGTTAGCCCTAGGTTTCAAAGAAATGATTTATCTGAGAAAAGAAACGAATGTTGGGTTTGTAAAGAAACTGGGCATATTGCCAGACAGTGTCCCAAAAGGATGAGCAATATGCAAAATGGGGCTAAGAAAGAAGTGTGTTGTTTGTGTGTCCCTGGAAGCATGCCTGTGAACATGAGGGAACACATGCACCCAGTCACTGTGAATGGTGTACAGACACAAGGGTTAAGGGACACAGGGGCATCCCTCACGCTGGTAAAATGGGATCCGGTAGAGCCTGGTCAGCTTATACCCAATAAATTTGTAACTGTACAAGGGTTCACTGGTGAGGAGAGAACATTGCCACTTGCTAGTGTTCTCCTAGACTGGGGTGAAACAGGGGGAACTGTGCAACAGGTGGCTGTAGTCAAAACGTTAGCAGTTGACGTCATCCTTGGCAACAATCTCAAACAGGGGATGGTGTGCGCAGTTACCCATAGCCAAGCAGGAAGGGGAAATTGTAGTTCCCCAGACCCCATAGAAGCCATTGTAGAAACCACTAGGAGGCTGGTTCCCCAGCCTGTGTCTCCTGATATGGAGACTAATGAAAAGGGGGTTAGAAATTTCCCCAGTAGTGGTTAAGCACACAGCTATGGAGGATTACTCTGAAGAAGGAGGGGTGACCCATTGTAAGAGGGTTAGAGATAACAGTGATCCTGAGTGCCCTGATGCTAGAGCTAAGGACCCTAGTTTAGCGACTGAAGGGGACCTGTCCCATGCCTTGGGAATGTGTAAGGAGTTTGCAGCTGCTCAGAAAAGTGACCCTAGTCTAGAGAAGCTGAGAGCTTGGGCAGACTCTGACGGAGCACAGGGAGGGGACAGAAAACATAAAGTTTATTGGGAAAATGGACTGATGTATAGTCAGGATGCTAAGACAGAGGGAGGGGTGATAGGCAGGCAGTTTGTCATTCCCCAGGGGTGCTGTGAGCAGTTGCTCAAGATTGCACATGATATAACCTTGTCTGGTCATCTGGGAATCATGCGCACTATGCAGTGGTTGGCCCAGAATTTCTGTTGTCCCAACTTCAGCCAGCAGGTGAAGGAGTATTACAGGTCTTGTCACAGTGCCAAGAAATAGGGAAGGCAGGTAAGAAAATCCAAGCCACTCTAATTCCATTGCCCATAGTGGAGGAGCCATTCCAGAGGGTGGAAATGGATATTGTGGGACCTTTAAATATCCCCTGCTCCTCTGGGAAGAGGTTCATCCTGACTGGTGGATTATGCCACCCGGTGTCCAGAGGCAGTCGCCCTATCCTCACTGAGGACAGACAAAGTGGCAGATGCCTTACTTGGGATTTTCCCCTGTGTTGGGCTTCCGCAGGAGGTTATCACCGATTGAGGGGGTTCCTTTATGTCGGACCTGATAAAATGTTTGTGGGAGAAGTGTGGGATGGTGCAGAGGAGCACAACACCTTATCATCTGCAAGTCAATGGGCTTGTGGAAAGATTTAATGGTACCCTGAAGTCAATGCTCCAAGTGTTTGCTGAACAGCATGTGAGGGACTGGGAGAAATACCTTCCCCACCTGTTATTTGCATACAGGGAAGTGCCCCAAGAGTCAACAGGATTTTCCCCCTTCGAGCTCTTATATGGACGCTGGGTATGTGGGCCCCTAGACCTGATCCAGGAGGACTGGGAAGGCAAGCACACCACCCAGAGCACTCCCATAGTGGATTACATCCTTGGGTTTAGGGAAATGCTGAAAGAGCTTATGGGGACAGTCCAGAGCAACCTGGCAGCTGCCCAACAGAAACAAAAAGTGGGGTACAACCACAGAGCCAGAGCTCGCTCGTACATGGTGGGTCAGGAAGTTATGGTCGTTATCTCAGTCTGGAAAGACAAGCTGCAGGCTGAGTGGGCAGGACCATACAAGTAGTTCGAAAGGTAAATGATGTGAACTATACCACAGAGCTACCTGACAGAAGACATCCAGAAAGAATGTACCATGTCAACATGATGAAACCATATGCTAATAGGGCTGACATGGTGTTTGCAGTATGTAGTCCTGGGAAGGGGACAGACAAAGGAGACCCCCTTCTGGACTTGGAGGCAGTTCAATTGTCACCCCAGCTGGCCCTGGACTAGATCCAGGAAGTAAGGGAGGTTTTAGTAGACTTTGCCCCACTGTTTAGCACCAAGCCTGGACTAACCCCCTTAGCAACACACAATTTGGAGACAGGGACACAGACACCCATATGGCAGACAGCATATTGGGTGTCAGAGGCTGTCCAAAAAGGACATTAGGAGGGAGGTGGAAGAAATGCTGGATTTAGGGGTAATCCAGAGATCCCATAACTCCTGGGCCTCACCCGTAGTCTTTGTGCCCAAGCCAGATGGCTTTACTCATTTATGTGTGGACTTTCATGGACTGAATTCAGTCACAAAGTCAGTTGACCACCTGATGCCCCAGATGGACAAACTCCTGGACAAGTTGGGAGGGGTGACATACCATACGACTATTGACCTGACAAAGGGGTATTGGCAGATAGAGTTAACTGATAGAGCTAGGGAGAGGACGGCCTTCATCACTCCAGTAGGCTTATTTGTCTTTAAAGCAATGCCTTTTGGAATAAAGAATGCCCCAGCCACTTTCCAAAGATTGGTGAACCAGATGTTAAATGGTGCTGAGGAGTATGCCATGGCATATCTGGATGACATTGCCATCTTTAGTGCCAGCTGGGAGGAACATCTGTTCTACCTTAGAGAAGTGTTGGGCAGGATATGGAGGCCTGGTCTCACTGTAAAAGCTGAGAAGTGCCAGGTGGCCATGGCTGAAGTGGCATACCTCAGGCATGTTATAGGCCAGGGACAGCTCCGTCCTAACCAAGTAAAAGTAGAGGTGATCAAGGCATGGCCCAGACCAGAAATTCAGAAACAGGTCAGGAGTGTTCTAGGGACAGCAGGGTACTGTAGGAAATTTGTACCCAATTACAGTGCCCTGGCTGCTCCACTATCTGACCTGGTAAAGAAAAAGATGCCTAAGAAAATTACCTGGGAACCAACCTGTGAAAAAGCCTTTACTAGACTGAAGGAGGCACTATGCAGTGCTCCTGTGTCGGTGAGTCCTGACTATAGCAGACCCTTTATAGTCCAGACTGACACCTCAGACATGGGTATTGGGGCAGTACTGAGTCAGACATCCAACCAAGGGAAAGATCACCCTGTAGTTTACCTGAGTAAAAAGTTACTTCCCAGGGAGCAGGCTAACTCTACTGTGGAAAAAGAGTGTCTTGCCATAGTGTGGGCCCTAAAGAAGTTAGAGCCATAGTTATATGGGCAGTATTTTGAGGTACAAACTGACCACAACTCCCCAGTTTGGCTGACCCAAATTGAAAAAACGAATGGTAGACTATTAAGATGTAGTCTTACCTTGCAAGGGTATGACATGATGATCCTACATAGGGCTGGAGTGACCAATCAGAATGCAGATGGCCTGTTGGGTCTATATGAGGAGTGAACTGACTTAGGGAGCTCATCCCATGCAGGGGATAGAGCCCCCAAATTTAGTCTAGGTGGGGAGGATTGTGACACTTGGCCAGCTGGTTATGATTATTATATGATATTTGTAAAATAAAAATATAGTATGTGATTGTCTCACATAAGACAGCCTGTGCTCCATGGATGCCCCCCCCCCCAGGTTTCAGTGAAACTACAGAATATGTAAACTGACCAGGAACCATTTAATTAACTGACCTACTCCAGAATGGCATTTTATTACCTTTTTGTGACCTCATGTTTTGAAGTGGAAATCAAGTGTGACTTTATGACTTCAAAAATAGGACACCATTAAGCTGATTCCTGTCGGCTATCTCACACCTAGGTGATGGATTGCAGGGTTGTAAACCTCAAAGGAACTGAGGCTCAAAGACTCAATTTGGGAATGAGTTTTTGCTGATGTCACCTTATTTAATATACCTCCTGATAGGACATCATGTTTGTATTTTTTTTATATTCTAAAAGGAGAAGCTGGATGACTCACAGTAGGGGTGTGGAGACATGGTTTACACTATTACTTGTGTCTGAACTGTTTGTCATACCAGCTTGGGACTCTAGAAAGACACAGCTCTCTGATTTAATTACAGAGGTAATACATTAGATAGAAACTATCTAATTGTATGTTGGTAAGAGTTTGTTCGTAGTTTTCTTTGTTTTTCTTTTATGTGATTGTGAGCTCTCTGATACATTGTTCTGTGTTGCATTTTTACATTTTTCATATTTTTATCCATTTTTAGTAAATAATCTTTTATTTAAAAGACTGTCTGGGTGTCTGCCAATTCTTTTTGAATGTGATGTATAAGGGGTTAAGTCTGACAAAACTGTTGAACAGCATGATGGTGTTACAGAGCTTGAGTAAAAAGGTAAGAATATACCTAAGGTCTCTTATAGAGTTAAAAGTGTTCATTTTGAAAGCCTGGCTGGGTGCCCCTGGTGAAAGATTGTACTGCAATCCTCAAAGAGGGTACGTATCTGAGCCTGTACATTGGGTATGCTAGCATAAGGTTCACAGTTTAAATCCCCCCAGAACTTGAGACTAAAGGTGATTCAGACCCAAAAGCAGACAGGAGGGTTACGCTGTGTGTTACCTGTTCACACTATTGCGCTCTGAGGTTGGCACTGTGGGAGCAGAGGGCCTGACTTGCTGAGTGCGTTTGTGACAGTGGAGTAATATGGATGTCTGCATCACAAATTTTATTTTCTAAGGCGTACTGCCTGACATCTTTGTTTTGTTCCAGAAGCCTTTGAAACATATAAAAGGTTGAATTCCATCGAGTTGAAATGTCTTGGATCAGTCTGTGCAAATGTAAACTGTGCTCCTGCTATATTTTTTCAAACAAGTGATGAGCTTTGCTTGAGTGACTGAAATGAGTGCATATTCTTTTAGGAGTGCTAACGAGAGCCTTAATCACCCTGTCATCATTGAGAAAAACATAAACTACTAAATTTAAGCAATGTGCAAAGCAGCGGATGTGAACAAAGCCTCCCTCCACCAAGGCCTCCCTTATGTTGGACCCATTATCTGCAAATATAAAGCCAACTGACAGTCCCTGTGAAGTGAGCCATTGCTGTATTGGTTTTTGGAGTTCTTCATTGATGTTGCATGTGGAAAATAAAACATTCTTAGAACAGCAAACTGCAATGCTTCACTGTCCCCAGTCCCACGTGAATTATTGAAACATGCCCAACGTGCTGTGATAGACATGAAGTGTTCAGGCTGACAGCTTGCCCAGATATCTGTTGTAAGATACACCACCCTCCCAACAGCATTGCACAAGGTGTGTCTTAAAATTTTACATATGATGTCGTAAAGGTCTGGAATCCCTGTTGTCGAGAAGTATTTCCATGATGGTATACTATATCGAGGTTCGAGGTACTGAAGCAGCCATCTGAACCCTATTTGTTCAACCACGGTATATGGTAGCAAATCAACAGCTATAATTTCTGGAATTTTTTTGGTTATTGTAACAGCAGCAGGGTGAGTCGAGGCATATTTGACTTTATGCTGATATGTTTCTAAGATGGTAAGCTGTCGCCTTAAAGGAGGAGGGCTTTTGAACAAAAGGTCACTTTCAGTAACAGTCAGAGGAGTCCTTTGAATGGTAGGAGGTGGTGGTGGAGGCATCTCAGTAGTGCTGCGGGGACTGCCACTGCTTTCATCTATGGGAGTTATCTCTGAGTGTAGTGAGCTATCACTGTCACTTTCTCTTCAACGGTCACAACTGGACTTTGCAGTAATGTTATGACATCTGTCTAGGTACCTTTTCGGTGCTGAAGTTCCATGCTCCTTTCTTTTTACCCCTGCTGATTGGCCGTTTACAGATAGCGCATGTTGCTACCAACTCATTGGAAGCACTAATGAAGAAGTAGGACCAAACAAAAGATGATTTTTTTTCAGTTTTTTCCCCAGGAAGGCATGGCACCATGATCATCTTTTCAGAGTCCTCACCCTCAGATTTTTCTTGGGTCTGTTCCTCTTATGGTTTATTCCCACTTTCCTCCTCCACAACCAAAACATTTCTACCTGTTACTTCCTCATCTGCAATTTCCATCCCCTCCTGTAAATCTTGTGCTGCCTGATCATTCTCTTCATCTTTATTATTACCCTTGTTGGGTTCAGCCTCAGAAGAATTGGATGAGGGACTGGCAGTAGCATAGTATGCAATTGTTTCACACTGTTGGGTGCCTCTGCACATGTTACCACCATGCCTTTTAGTTTTTTTAAATACTTAACTTTTTTTTTTTTACTTGGGAATGACGATGATCCAAGACATTCACATTTTCTGGATTCAAGCATTCGCTAGGAAGACGAAATCTTAGACGTGAAAAAAATCACTTTTGGGGGGTTGATTTTGTTTTCCCTTTTTAGGCTGATTGCTATGTTTTGCAGTGCCACTGCCTACCTGAGAAATACAGTAGAATGCGTATGTGCCTCATCAACACTGATCCATTTTTTATTACTATTCTGACCTGTAACAAAAGATCCCTCTAACTAATGTAATGTAATGTCCTTCTGATGACTCCCACCCACAGGCCAGGGACAAATTTACTGTCGTGACTCATGACTATACACAACTCACCAACAGCACAGCAGTCCACCACCACTTCCTTCCAAGATTACTGGACTGACTCCTACAATACAGTTAGTTACTGTTAAGTGACCAAATTCAGCAATTGTTAAGTGTGCCTCAGAATTTGAATTGGAGATGCAGACACACCTGGTGCATAGCCACATGCAGCACAGTCCCACACTGGAGGTTGGTTAATGCTAATACATAATGTAACATGATATACTATAAAACTCAAAATAATAAGGAGGAATAATGGGGAATGAGTGATGATGATGATGATGACACTTGTGTGTACAGTACTTGAACTTTGGCAAAAAGCTCAGGCACACACAACCACATATGAGTGTCACACGGAAGCCAGGAACAGTATTTCTGGGACTGTTACATTTGTCATGGACCCCCTGTAGTCTCTCTCTGTCTCTCTCTCCCCTCTGGAAGTCACATTTTATTTTGCCACCCTGCTGCCCTTGCCCTGTACACATAGCCACACTGAAGCCAGAAAAAAAATTATTTGGTATTTCTGGGACTGTTACGTTTATCGTGGGCCCCCCTGCAGTCTCTCTCTCTCTCTCTCCCCCCCAGATGAGATCATGAATGAATGTTAATAAGCGATTGTGATTCGTGATTGGATTTATTTTGCCACCCTGCTACCCTTGCCCTGTACACACAGCCACACTGAAGCCAGGAAAAATAATGAGATTTTACGTAACTGTAAAATTTCTCTTGGACCCCCAGTAGTCTCTCCCTCTCTCCTCTGGATCAGGAATGGCACAAGTCAAAGATTTTGCCAGAATGTTCTTTCTTATATACACAGACAGCTACATTGTTTGAGGCCAAGAAAAGAAAACCAACTTTCCTTTGGGATTTTCTGTAACTGTAAAATTTCTCTTGGGCCTCCAGTAATCTCTCCCTCTCTCCTCTGAATCTTCTGCAATGGCAGAAGTCAAAGATTCTGCCAGCCTGCTCTTGTTCATGTACATACAGTCACCCTGCCACACTGCTTGTCTTTTATATTACCCATCAGCAGCCACCTAGGCCACCACTATCTCCCCAGTCCCTCTAGATTCCTTCTTTCTCCAGTCCCGCCAAGTCCTGACTCCCGACCCACTATCACCCTCCCCCAATGATCAGTTTCTCTCCCCCCCATCCCCGGTAAGTCTCCTTTCTCTGACTCTTCCTAGTTTCTCTTCTCACCCTTTATATATTTCTTTATGTTTGCTTGCACGCATGCTCAAGAAACATTAGGTGGCAGCTTAGAAGAGCAGCAGGTTGTGGAAGTGCTGCACTATGGTGGCCAATGCCACCACTGCATTCGTAGGCTTGGCCCTCTTTATCCGATATGGAGGCATGCTGCTGCTGACACTAGTTCAACAAGCCTACTACCAACTTGAAAGAAATTGGCCGCTGCAATGAGGGAACGTCCAGTCATTGCAGGGCTTGCCTTGCATGTCGAACATTTCTGTTCCCCCCCACTCACTCCATTTTTCATTTCGGCACCAGGAGTGCAAGTAAGCCCTTCCACTGTGTGCTGTCCACCCTACTCCCTCTGTTCCCCGTCCAGGCACCTGGAGTGTAAGTAAACCTGCCTACTCCCTCCCACTGTGTGCTGTCTATCCCGCTCCCTCCATTGCCTGTCCCAGCACCTGGAGTGAAAGCAAACCCTTCCGCTCCCTCCCACTGCTTGCTGTCCACCCCACTCCCTCTGTTCCCTATCCCAGCACCTGGAGTGAAATGTAAACCTTCCCGCTCCCTCCCACTGTGTGCTGTCCACTCTGCTCCTTCCTTTTCTGGTCCTGGTATGTAAGTAGACCCTTCCACAGCATGCTATCCACCCTGCTCCCTCATTCCCCGTCCCGGCACCAGGGAGCTTGTTGTTTCTGTTGGGGATGTTGCCCGCATGCGAGGCCTGTTAGGATACCGTTTAGTGTCATGCGGTTGCTAGGCAGAACAAAAACAATGTAAAATCCTGTGCACCTCGAACCATCTAAAATACAGTCACTGGCACTCGCAGACCATGTGTCACATAGATCTCCACTGGTTTAGGACAGTGGGGCAGGGGTGAGGAGTGGCAGACATGGTTTGGTGGAACAAAGCTCAATTAAAACAAATATCCTGTCCTACTTGTTATTTATTTTGAGGTGTTCTACTAAGAGCCTTTATGTCTGCTGCCTTTTGATGAAAGTGAGAAGTGCTGCTTTTTTCGGTGTCAAACTGGGACATTTTCGATTTTTCCATTTTTGATCAGGACAGAGTAATCTAAACATGGACTGTCTTGGAATATTAGGATAGCTCAGGGTTGGTGGCAACCCTTTATCAGGAGGGACATAACTGTTTTATTCCCAGAGTTTCCTCTGCCTGTCCCACACTAAGTGGCATTATTAGGAAGGACATCCCTCTATTTTATACCCAGCGTTCGCTCTGTCCTACAGTTAGTGCCCGTATTAGGATGGGCATTCCTCTGTTTTATATCCAGCGTTCCCTCTGTCCTACACTTAGTGACCTTATTAGGAGGGACATTCTTCTATTTTATACCCAGCATTCCCTCTGTTCTACACTTAGTGACATTATTAGGAGGGACATTCCTCTATTTTATACCTAGTTTCCTCTGTCCCACACCAAGTGACCTATACCTCTTGGCTGTATCTTATTTGGAGGGGCATAACTGATTTGTGCCCAGAGTTCCCTGTGGCTATCCATACACAGAGTGATGTACTTCTGTCTGCACTCTCTCGTTAGCAGCATCTGTTGTACACCAATACGTACGTATGTTGCACACTATAGTGGTGGTTCTCGCCAACCAAAATCCCTCACTGTTCTCCTTTGCTCAGAATAACCCCGGCCTGCCTCCACCAACACTGAAGGAAATGATTCAGATGGCAGGAGAGATTGCCGATGGTATGGCCTACCTCAGTGCCAATAAATTTGTCCACTGGGATCTAGCAGCCCTCAACTGCATGGTGTCAGAAGATTTTACTGTAAAAATTGGAGGTGAATAACCTTTTCTGTGTGTCAGCTGTGAGATCCGTCTAACATTAGTGTCCACAAATTGGTGCTAGTGCTGTTGCACACATGCTGTCAGTGGGGGGGAGGGGAGGCTGTCTTTTTTTTTTTATTTGGATAATTTTAGAGCTGTTGAGACCTGAAGGACTGAAGTCCTGTGTTTACCTCTAGGCCAGGTACAGTTTGGGGCAGGTACATAGCAGGTTTTCCTAACTTTGCAATGCAATTAGGGCTGAAGAAGAGGTGAGGTGCAGTCAGCACTGTAGACCGAAGAAGGGAGCAGAAACATTGTGGTATGTACAGTGCAGGCTTCCCAACACTGTGATTTATTTAGTCATGGTGAAAGGTTGTAGACTGACAGAACAGAAAATTGAAACCCTCAGTTTATCCACAGCAACAGGTACAGTGTGGGGCAGACATGTTGTCGGCCCCACACTGTGATGTATTTAGTGCTGGTGAAAGGTGAGGGGCTGACATTTACTGGAGATTGAACCCTTCAGTTTACTCACATGACTAGGTACAGTGTAGGCAGGTATAGCACAGGCTTCCCCACATTATAATGGATTGAATACTGTTGAAAGGTGAGGGACTGACAGCACTGGAACCTGAAGCCCTCTGTTTATTCACATGAACAGGTTGTCAGGTATTCCGCACAGTCCACCACAGTGTGATGGATTTAATATGGTGAAAAGTGAGGGACTGACTGCACTGTAGACTGAAACCATCTGTTTATCCACAGGGACAGATACAGGGTGGGCAGGAACAGTACAAGCTTCCTCACACAGTGCTGCAGATAGTGCTGGTAAAAGATGAGGGAAGGCCAGAACTGGTGCCCGAGGTCCTCTGTTTACCCACAGGGACAGATATGGTGTGGACAGATGTAGTACATGCTTCCCAACATTGTGATGTAGTTAGTGCTGGAGAAAGTTGAGGGACTGACAGTACTGGAAGCTGAAGTGCCCTGTTTATCCACATGGTCGAGCACAATATAGGGCAGGTGGAGTATAGGCTTCCCAACACCGTGATGCATTTAGTGCTGGTGAAAGGTGAGGGATTCATAGCACTGGAGAGTGAAGCTCTTGGTCTATGCACTGGGACAGGTACAGTGTGGGCTGGTACAGCACAGGCTGCCTCCCACTGTGACAGTCTTACTCCTGCTGAAAGGTAGCAGACTGTTACAGGAGTATGCTTCCCCATACTGTGATGAATTTAGTGCTGGTGAAAGGTTGAGGGCTAACAGCTCTGGAGGCGGAACACCTCTCTTTACCCACTGGACCTGTTACAGTGTGGGCAGGCTCGGGGCGTGAGGTGTGTGGCAAGATCAGTTCTGCAGGCTGCCTTTACCTTTGAGCATGTTATCCTTGATATATATCTGCCTTTCTCCACTAGGACCCTTTATATTCAAGCTGGAAACATTTTGCATTTTTTCCCAATCTGTTGACCCAGTATAGCCCAGCTATGATGCACCATATGCACATTAGGTGGCTTCTCTTTCCACTTCCCTAAAGTGTGGGACACTCTCCTCGTTTCCATTTGCTCTGTCCCTTCCCAAAGCACTGTGAAATTGCTCCTCTGTAATTTCTGTATTCATTCCTGCAGTTGCTTCTGAAATTGGCTTGGAATTCTGTCAGCTGTCCTTCACTCTATTCTGACACTAGCACTGCCCCCTCCTCCAGTTCATCAGTCACTACTTCCTGCTCCTCATGTTATTGTTTTTTATGTTTGCTTGCACGCATGTGCAAGAAACATAGTGCCATTATCCAAGTTTTCGGAGGTGTGTCACCCCCTCTTCCAATTCAGTCAGTGTGTTGGCAGGCATGGCCCCAGTCCGCCAATGCATGCTGGAGCTGTCTATGACAAGCTCCAAAATGCAGTGGCATACAGTTGAAAGGGGAAGCTACGCTTCAGTGAGCAGCGATAAGATATCGCCTGCTCGCGCAGCTCCCCTACACACCACACACACACACACACACACACACACACACACACACAGAAGCGCGCGCATGCATACTGCTGCCCCCAGGCACACTCGGTATAGCCGACAGGGTGCCCAATCCCCGTCAGCTGTGCGCTTCCCCCAAAGCCTTCCCATGCCACGCTGGGTGCCCACCCAGCATGGCAATAGATATTATGGCGACGGGGTGCCTAATCGCCGTCGGCTCCACGGCCCCCAGCTCACTCTCAGCCACGCTGGGAGCCCACCCAGCATGGCAAACATCTCGCCATCAATTAAAAAAAAACCTGTAAATTAAAACGGTCCCACGCAGTCTCCGCCCTCCTCCCACAACCCGCACCCACCCTCGCCCTGCCTTCCCACCCCCCACCCCATACTTACCTCCGGATCCCGTGCGGCGATCTTGGTGGACCAGGAACACGTCTGCACTCTTCAAAGCCGACCGCGAACTGAGGAAATGCGGTAAGCTGTATAATGGGATAGATAGGGTTTTTCAACTTTGTTGCATATCTCAGGCATTTTTGGAATTTTGCACCAAATTTTCAACATGGCGTTTTGGGACCCTTCTCTTGAATGCTGTCACTGTCATGGCGTTATTCGGGCCGAAGGGTGATTTAGCAGTCACTGCGTGGAAATCACCTTTCAGGACTGATTAACAAACGACACTGCCAGTGTTCATAAGGTGGGCTCTCAAGCCTATTTTGGAGGTGTGCATTCAACTTTCTTGGCGATGTGTTGCGCAGTTCCTCGCTGGCTCTTAAGTTCGCGAATTTTTAATATTTTCACTCCAGATTTTCAACATTGCCATTTTACCACAGCTTCTTATGAGCAGTACAGTTGTCATTTTTCACATCTTACCCAAAATGTGTTTCCGCCCATGTAGCGCACAATGGCGCAGTTGGTGTGCGAAATCAATGTACAGGACAAATTAAGAAAATCACAGTGACACTGTTCATGAGAAGAGGTCTTAGAATGACTATGTTGAAAATTTGGTGAAAACATTCCTAACAATGACTGTTTTACGAGCGTGCGTTGCGCAGTTCCTACGCACGCTCGTAAGTTCACGAATTTTAAATATTTTCACTCCAGATTTTCAACATTGCCATTTTACCACACCTCCTTATGACCAGTACAGCTGTCACTTTTCACATCTTGCCCAAAATGTGTTTCCGCCCATGTAGCGCACAATGGCGCAGTCGATGTGCGAAATCAATGTATGGGACACATTAAGAAAATCACAGTGACACCATTCATGAGCAGAGGTCTTAAAATGGCTATGTTGAAAATTTGCAAAAATTCTAAAAATGACTGTTTCTGACGTGCGTTATGCAGTTCCTATGCATGCTCGTAAGTTTGCAATTAATATTTTCACTCCAGATTTTCAACATTGCCATTTTATTACACTTCCTTATGAACAGTACAGCTGCCATTTTTCATATGCCACCCAAAATGTGTTTCGCACATGTGGCGCACAATGGTGCTATTGGTTGCGCAAGCAATGTTTAGGACAGATTAAGAAAATCACAGTTACACTGTTCATGAGCAGAGGTCTTAAAATGGCTATGTTGAAATTGGTGACAAAATCCATAAACTGACTGTGTTACGAGTGAGCATTGTGCAGTTTCCACACCCTCGTAAGTTCATGACTTGAATATTTTAAGTCCAGATTTTCACCAGTGGCATTTTCACTCTTCCTTATTTACAGTACAGCTGTCATTTTTAACATGGCGAAGTGTGTTTTCATACTTTCAGCGCAGAGATGCGTGGTCGCTGTGGGAAATCATTGTTCGGGACAGATAAAGAAAATCACAGTGACACTGTTCATGATCGGAGGCACCAAAATGCCTGAGTTGACAATCTGCTGTAAAAAAATCCCCAACCTAATTATATTACGGGTGTGCGTTGCACAATTTCTATGTACGCTCGTGACTTCACTATTATTTTTAATATTTTTACTGCAGATTTGCAACATTGCCATTTTCTACACCTCCCCATGAACAGTACAGCTGTCATTTTTTACATCCTGTTCAGAATGTTTTTGCACCTGTGGTGCTAAATGCCGTAGTCGCTGTGCATAAGCAGCTTTTGGCTAACAAACTGATATTCCCCCTGTTCATGAGGTGGGGTCACAAAAAAACCATGTTGAACATTTGGAGTGAAAATACCAACGAATGCCTGAGGTATTAGGGTTTCCAACCATAACGCCCAACCCTGTAGAGAATGACAGGCATCAGGGTGTGACTTGGGATTCTTGCCTGTAATGCTCATACCATTCCACACCTGTAGCCAGTGAGAGGCATCAAGGTATGCCTTGGACTCTTCGGCCCCAAAGTTCACCCATTCTCTATATCGCACCCATCTCACACGTGTTCCCTAATGGAATGGGGTGCGCATAAGGGCAAAGACCCCAAGGAACACCGTGACACTTGTCAGTGTCTGCAGGGTGGGGTGTGGTGAAATGGCGTGGCCGTTATGCCTGACGACCCAAAGGCACACTCCAATGCCTGTCACTCTCTGCAGGGTGGTGGTGGGGTTGGCTTCAGTTCAATACTTCACTGCCATTCCTATTACGCAGCTCTGTAACTTCTACACTACCACTGCCACTGCCAGCAAGCAAACAGTCGGCATTGACATATGCTTGTTTTAACTTACTATGCTTCTTCCGCCCTCCAGAATGGCACCTCATCAGCTGTGCCCCACTCCTACCACCATCTGTTAATTTTGCTTGTTCCGCTTTACTGTATGAAAATTTTATTCTTGAAGCAGTTCTTGTAATTTATTTATTTTATTACACTTATTCCCATATTATTTTTGTGTATTGTACTTTGTATCTGTTCTGTTTCATACTCTTCCAACTCCCCCAGGATGCATCTAGAAGTGAGCTGTTACCAGCTCAATATGTTTTTCCTGGTAAAACTTTTGAAATCAGTCAGCTAATAAATACTCTCTCACTTTCAGTGGTACCCTCTTTTTTACCCATATGTATAGCTGGGTGGACTGAAGCTCTGAGAGGTGAAGTGAGCCTGGTGAGTAAGTGGGTCTGGTGAGGTTTGAACCTGGGTCTCCTGGTTCGCAAGCTTGCACTCCAAGTACTACACCACACTACCTCGTCATATTTTTGCTTAGAGCACAAGAATTAGATTAGGGAAAAAGAAAAGACATTTGGTCCAATCAAGCCTATCCAAACTTAGGCTGATCTTGGCACCCAGCTCCCCGCAACCTTTACACAAATCACAATATTAGAATAGTGGGATCAAAAAACAGAGTGTCTGTGAGCAGTGATAGTACGAGGACTGTCAGTGATGTCTTATGTGGTTTTACTACTCTGAGGTGGTGTCAACAGCTCCCGTAAGAAGGGTATGGAGTACGTTGCAGTGGTTGGTAATACCAAACTGTGAACCAGGAGTTCTCATGTTCAACTTCCACTACAGAGGGCATGGAAAGACCAGGTATTTTTGGCAACTGGTTCACTGGATGGCAGTGTTTACTCCAGACACTAAAAATATTTAGTCATTTGGCTAACACCATATTTTTCTTTTTGCCACCACCTGTATTTTTTTTACCATTTAATTTTTATGTTGGCTCGCGCTTATGCAACAGGCAACATATTGCATTAGTAGCAGATTTGGAGGCGCGGTCACTGTTGGGCGAAAGCAGGGCACGCATCAGTAGTTGCGTCCTTCATTCCCCAATAAGCCTGCATGCTGGTGCCACACCATGAATACATAATGTGGCGAGCACATCTAACGAAAGGTCTGCTGCAATGTGAGCAAAGCTCATCATATGCAGTGGCACCTCCTGATGTCCTTTCCCTGGTGAAAGAGTACATTAAACATGGCGGCACACTGCCTGCAATAATGCCAACTTTGGGGGTACCCAATCCCCCATCGGCATTCTCTGACCCAATGTATGTGCAGACGGATGGGGAAGCCCACTCCCCGCTGGCATAATACGCCCTCTCATTTGTTATGTGCCAAGGGGGTGCCCAATCCCCCTCGGCTCTTGCCCCCCTACTTTCGTTGGGTGCTGACGGGAGTGCCTAATCCCCTGTAGGCTACAGTATCCCCCCACAAAACACCTAGGTGGCATGCTGGGAGCCCACCCCAGCATGCCAAATCCACATGAAAAGAAAAACAGTCCCACGATGTTTTTTTTTTTTTTAGCCCTGTGAAAGAAGAAAACTGTCCCTCGAGGTCTCCCTACCCCCTCCCACAACTCATGCCCGGCCTCTGTGCGCCCTGCCTCCCCACACCCCCCACCCCATACTTGCCTCCGGAGTCTGGCGCGATGATCTTCGGTGGACCGGGAACACATCTACACTCTACAAAGCCGACTGCGAACTGAAGAAATGCTGGTAAGCTGTATAATGGCATACACATTATTGGGACCCCTCCTCATGAATTCAGTCACTGTCATGGCATTATTTAGTCCCGAAAGGTGATTTCACAGTCACTGTGCGTAATCACCTTTTGGGACAGAATAACAAAACAACAGTGCCACTGTTCATGAGGGGGGCTCTCAAAAAGCCTATGCTGCAAATTTGGTGAATAAAATAAAAAAAAATTGGCTGTTTTATGAGCGGGCATTTCGCTGTTTCCACGCACGCTCTTGACTTTGTGAATTTGTAATATTTTCACTCCAGATTTTCAAAATTGGCATTTTTCCACACCTCCTTATGAACAGTAAAGCTGTCATTTTACATATCCTGGCCAAAATGTGTTTTCACATGTCCAGCGCAGAATAGCGCAGTCACTGTGCAAAATCAGTTTTTGGGACAGTTTGAGAAAATGACAGTGACACTGTTCATGAGCAAATGTCCTAAAATGCCTATGTTGAAAATTTGGTGATGAAAGTCCATAAAATGACTGTGTTACAAGCATGCATTGTGCAGTTTCCACGCACCCTTGTAACTTCGCAAATTTGCAATATTTTCATGCCAAATTTTCAACACTGGCATTTTTTCACACCTCCTTATCAACAGTTCAGCTGTCATTTTTCACAGCCTGCCCAAAATGTGTTTTCACACCTGTGGTGCACAATGGCGTGGTCGCTGTGGGGAATCAACTTTCGGGACAGATTAACAAAATCGCAGCACCACTGTTCATGAGGGGAGGTCCCAAAATGCCTATGTTGAAAATGTGGCTAAAAAACTTCCACAAATAATTGGGTTATGGACGTGTGTTACACAGTTTCTATGCATGCTCATGACTTCACCAACTTTTCATATTTTCACTCCAGATTTTCAACGTTGCCATTTTTTACGCCTTCTCATGAACAATACAGTTGTCATTTTCCACATCCTGCCCAAAATGTGTTTTCATCCCTGTGTCACCAAATGGCATAGCCACTGTGCAAAACCACTTTTCAGCTAACAAACTGATTGTGCAGCTCTTCATGAGGTGGAGTCACAAAAAGCCTATGTTGAAAATTTGGAGTGAAAATACCAACAAATGCCTACAACGTTAGGGTTTCAAACTGTAACACCCCACCCTGTAGAGACTACCAGGTGTCAGGGGTGTGACTTGGGATCATTGGCTGTAATGCTCACGCCATTCCACCCCCACCCCCACCCTGCAGCCAGTGACAGGCATCGAGGTATGCCTTGGAGTGTTCAGCCCTAATGTTCACCCAGTTCTCCTATACTGCACCCGTCTCAGCATATTTCCTTATGGAATGAGGTAAGTATAAGGCCCAAAGACCCCAAAGCACACCACAACACTTGTCACTGTCTACAGGGTAGGGTGAAGCCCATTCTCCTATACTGAACCCGTCTCAGCATATGTCCTTATGGAATGGGGTAAGTATCAGGCCCAAAGACCCCAAAGTACACCACAACACTTGTCAGAGTCTACAGGGTAGGATGAGGTAAAATGGCATGAGTGCTATAGATGATGCCCCAAAGGCATACCCAGACACCTGTCAGTCTCTGCAGGGTGGGGGTGGGGTTGGCTTCAGTTCCATACTTCACTGCCATTCCTATTATGCATCTCTAACTCTTGCACTACCAATGCCAATGCCAGTGAGACAACATTCAGCATTGAGAAATGCTTGTTATAAACATCTGCTATCTTGGCATAAAAAAGACACTAGCTAGCAGTGGCTAACAAACCTGCCCATTTTTTAGTCAGGTAATTTAAGAAAAGGGAAAGTGGCTTGGTGGTTAATACAACAAGCCAGCACTGCTGCGTGGGAGCAGCTCATGTGAAGTTCTTGTGCTTTGGTCCCTCTCAACTGTGAAACTAGGATAGAAATAACCCCTCCCCAATTAAAATGAAATGTTGTGTCTGTCTCCAAATATAGGAGGTGCTGTGGTCTAGTGTCTAGAGCACTTGCTTGGGGAGCCAAGAGATCACATGCTCACACACCACAACAGCCTAATACTGCATGACCTTAAGCAAGTCAGTTAAACTCCTTGTGCTCCTGTCCTTCCAGCTGTGGAAATGGGTGGAAGCAGGACCCCAGTGGAAACAAGATGTTACACCTCAGACGGGCTGAACTGGGTAAACCAATTGTAAGTACAAAATAATCTCAGCTGGGTTTTCCTGACATAAAAACTTGTTGAAAAGAAAGGGATAGTTGTCTGTCATGGCAGCAGGAGTCTTCAAATGTCAGCCCTGTCTTGTTCCACCCACAGTGCTGTTGTTTTTGTGCTGTTTTTTTATGAACACCTACTTTGTCATGTTGTCTGCTGCCCTGATCTGACTGGGACAGTGTTGATCTGGCTCAGTGCTTCTTGATCAAATCAAAAACCATGAGATGTCCTGATTTTACTGACAGAAGCATTCCACCCTCACTGTAACCACCCAACACCGAGTATTACATGAAAAGACTAGAGGTGGAATCATGTGATGCCGACAAACTAAGAAGCAGACCTTTGGAAGAACTCTCTTCTCCCTCTCCTACAACCTGTCTAAATACAATTTTTAAGAGGGGATTCTACATTCAGATCGACTTATATTGGAGCCTGATACCCTAACAACCAATAATATCGCTATTTTGCATCTCTATCGGTGAAATTAATGTCGTGATGGACTTAGAGATGAAACAGGTCCCTCCACACTACATGCCGCCAACTTCACCACTGAAGGCACCGAAAAAAAGCAAAAGCTCAAGGGACCCAGCCTGCTTGTGCAACCTTGCATATAACCACAGTTACCCCTCTAACCGAAGATAGGTTCCTGCAAGAGTTGCTTCCCTTTAGGAAAATGCTGGAAGATATCTCAACTGAATTAAAATCTTTAAGACCCAACATGAGTGATCTAGGGAGAAAATAGGGGATGTGGATGCTTGGGCCTCATCACTGGAGGCCTGAAAAGACTGCACAGATCCAGAGATAGTTAAACTTCGACAACAGATGGCCAAACTCCAATCAAAAACAGAAGACCTGGAAGGAAGGAGCCAAAGGAATAATATCCTCATTTTCAGCTTAGCTGAATTGGAGGAAGGCACCAACGTTATTGCCTTTATCCAAAAACTGCTTGCCAAAGTCGTGGGCCCATCCCCCTTCAACCCAGGCTACCAAACTGAGCAAGCGCATGGGTCTCTGAGACCGCGACCTCCAGCAGCAGCACCTCTGAGACTTATAATCCTGAAATTCCTCAGCTACTTGGAGAAGCAGCATGTTTTGTCCAAGGCTAGAGAGCTCCAGGCTATCCTTTGGGAAAACAGACCTCTGCGTATTACACAGGATCTTCCCTTGGAAACTCATCAAAAAAGAACTGCTTTTCACCCCATAGTTTTGAAGATAATCACTGCTGGAATGAAATTCAGAATGTCATACCCTGCTCGTCTCCAGATTTATGTCAATGACAGCTGGTTCTCCTATGATAATCCTGATGCTGCCAAGTAAGATCTAAAACAGAGACTGCCTGCTCTCTTCAGTTCTACCTGAACTTTTATTCCTTGGATGACAAAATTGCTGTGTTAAGTTGTCTATCTAAAAGTGGTATTCAGTTTAAATTTCTTTGAGATCACTCACCCTTTGTGAGTTAGACGTAGGTGTTACAGTGGCCTTCAAGGGATGCTGTCGCCCATTCATGATTTTTCCTGACTTGAGTCAGCCACGATTGCCTCTCCTCTAGGGGGCTGGTAGTTGGCTCTTAACCTCTACTCATCTCCCAAGAACCCATCCAAGGGGACTCAGTGGTTCACCGCTGTTCCCGGTGGGTAAGATTAGAGGAATACTGGTACCTGACCTAAATGGCTCCCTCAGGGGATTCCGTGGTAATGAGCGAGACGAATCATTCTGTTTGTTGATTCTGGATTATTTTCCAGCCGTTACCATGACCTGATATCGTTCTACTGTGCAGATTATTTCACTGGGGCGAGCATTATATCCTTTGTTATACTTTTTCCATATTATGGATCCTGGGCATAGATCACAGGAACTCCTGGCCTTACTGGAGACTACTTATAAAAAGTAAAGAAGGGCAGGTGAGCTACCGCTCTATCTATTTCTAAGATCCCCCGACCAATATCCCAGGTATAACATGGGGGAGCGTGAGGAACGCTGTAGCCTTGCGTGGCTTTACGAACTGGATTGGGGGGGCTTGTGCTTGCTCCTATTCGCTGGGCATATTAAGCAGGTTGCTACTACCTTTCTTAATCATCCTGCCACGGTAAATGGAACCAAGCACAATGGGGTTTATCCTCTACCACTACTGTTTTTATCTACTTATTATAGACGTGCCTTTCTAGAAGGGGATGTTGTAAATAGTTCAATTAGAGGGGAGATGGGGTAGCCTCAACTACCACATTATTGCTACTGAACAACTTACATATACGTGTCTTCTCAATAGAAGGGGATAGGGATGTATACATTCATTTTTTTACCATCATCCCCTACGCACAGGTTAAAAGGTTTATACACGTCTGGGAATTGCAGTCTGAAATGTTAATTGATGGCTTTTATATTCAGAATGAGAAGTTGAGGACTACCAAACTGATGTACGGAGGGGTTGGGGGGAGGGTTGGAGTGTGTCTAATATTTTGCAAAGGCAAGAGATATCTGTACTTCATTTTATTCCTTTTGTTTATACAAAATAGGGAGTACAACATTTAAAATTGTGACACGGAATGTTAGGGGAGTTAGAGATCCTACCAAGCAATATCAAGTACTTAAATATTGTGCCTTGCTACGTGCTAATGTAATTTTTTTTCAGGAAACCCACCTCATTGTTCAGGAGCCCACATGGCTACGCAGGCAAGTCTTTGCCTCTGGCAACTCTTCCTCGAGTAGGGGGGTAGCCATTCTGATAATGAATAACATTCCCTTCCAAGTTTCCTTGACTATCTCTGAACCGGAGGGTAGATTTATCCTGGTTAAGGGAACTATTCACCACACAGAGTTAGTCCTAGGATGCCTTTATGGACCGGTCGGAGGAGATGCACAGTTTTTTATGGAGCTAGTAAACAAATTAGCCTCATTACTACCTACACCCTTAATATTGGGAGGAGATTGGAATGTCCCACCTACACAAGACCTGGACCATTCATACTTGCCCTTGAAACTCCCCTCTAATTCCCAAAGAGCCCTGAGAGATTTTATTGACATGTTAGGTCTGTGTGATCTGTGGCGTATCCTTAATCCTTCTCACTGTCTCTACTCTTTTTACTCGTCCATCCGTCACTCTTGGTCCAGGCTTGATTATATATTGATAAGTCTTCCCTTACTATCCAGTTTATGCCAAACCGTAATAGACCCAATTGTCCTATCAGACCATTCTGTTGCCTGGATAGTTACATCCCCGGACTCTGATATACAAAAAGACTCCTCTTGGAAGCTGAATACACTGCTCTTGAAAGACAAATCCGATACCGAGAAAATCTCTTCATTATACAGTCTTTTATTGTACAAAATAAAGGTTTGGTCACAAGAGCAGATATTGAATGGTGTGCACTTAAATGTTATCTTCGGGGAAAACTTATTAAAATGTCCTCTCATAGGAAAAAAGCAAAGGAAAGAGAGGTATTGACACTTTTATCTCAAATCAGAACCACTGAATTAGCCCTTTCTGCATCCACCTCACCTACCTCTTTAAATGATTTACTCCTACTGAGAAACAAATATGCAGACATTCTTAGAGAAAAAGCTGAATACTCCCTTCTGAAAACATGCTCCAAATATGTAGACCAAGGAGAAAAAGCCGATAGACTCTTAGCCCTCTGGCTACGAAAGCTTGAAAGTTCCAGACTGATTCCCTCGATCATTGCTCTAGACGGCTCTATCAAGACCACTTCCTGCGACATAGCTTTAGTCTTTGAAAATTACTATCGTACACTGTACGGTAAAAACCCTTCACCCCAAGGGGCTCAAGCAGTAGAAGACTACCTGGACTCAGCTCATCTTCCGCATCTTATGGAGCATCATTGCACTACCCTTTCTTCCCCCATCTCTCTCATTGAAGTTAGTGAAGCTATTAATAACTTAGATCTTGATAAAGTACCAGGTCCAGATGGTTATCCCTCCATTTTTTAAGCAATAAGGCATGACCAAGGGTTATGTTAATGGTCTGTTAATCATCTTCTAGAGGTGTACTGTGGCATGAGGTGTAGCCGAGTGCCACATGCACCTAGAGGGTGATTAACTGACCATTAACATAATCCCTGGGACTGCCCTATTACTATTATAATAAAACATGTTTTTAAACAGTGTTAAACCTTGTTCAGCATATGTTTAAGCTCTACATGTATGTTAATAAAATATTAACATAAGGCTGTTAGAATGTTTGCAGCCAATCAGAAAGCTACATTTCTCAGACCCTTTTTATAATTATAAAAATGTTTCCAAGGATCTATCCCCATTGCTACTACATCTCTATGAATATATACTTCAGGCAGATACATTGGACCCATCACTTTTCTAAGCCACTATAGTTTTTTATTTCCAAACCAGATAAGCCAATTATACAGCCGTCTAGTTACTGTCCCATTTCCCTTTTAAACTGCGATATAAACATTCTCACAAAAATCCTCTCTATGCATATCAGGAAAGTCTGGACACTTCTGCTGAGTCCTGAACAAGTAGGCTTTGTGCCCGGAAGATCCTCAACAGATCATATTTGGAAAGTAGACCATATCTTTCAGGTTGCCCAATCTTCTTCTTTTCCTATAGCTCTTATTTCTCTAGATGCTGAAAAGACCTTCGATAGAATAGACTGGAATTTCCTCTGGTCCACTCTCTGAACTATGGGCTTCTCCTCCAGTTTCATTGATTGGGTGCAAAACATATGTTCCTCCCCTACTGCTAGGATATATTGTAATGGAGTTTTCTCATCCAGCTTCCCTCTTTTCACCGGCACCAGGCAAGGCTGTCCCTTTTCACCTTTTCTCTTTAACCTATACCTAGAGCCTCTCATTAGACACATTAAATTATCCCCTCAAATCCAAGGATTCAGGTACTAAATTCTAACCTAACATTATCAGTGTATGCTGATGATATTCTCTCACATCTGCAGCAACCCACCATCTCGCTTACGAATACTCTCAAGGTCATTTCTCAATTTAGTCATTTCTCTAATTGCAAATTAAACTTGACTAAAACTGAGATTTTTCCCCTTAATCATTACACTCATAAGGCAGACTTTTCATCTTTCGGTATGAAATGGTCCCGCCAATCACGCAAATATCTGAGGATTAGGTTAACAATGGATCCTGCTCTTACCAAATAGATGAATCCAGATAACCTAGTGTCCAACATACAACAAGATCTTAAGACATGGGAGTCTCTCCCAATTTCACTATGGGGAAGAATAAACATTATAAAAATGAATGTTCTGCCTAGAATTTTCTATCCTCTGAGCATGTTGAATATCTGGTTACCTTTGACATTTTTCCATCATATTCACTCCCTCATAGCCATTTTTATTTGGCTGAATAACCATCCTAGATGTACCTACTTCAAACTGAGTCTTCTTAAAGATATGGGTGGTCTTCACTTACCAAATGTTCTGTTGTATTACTGGTCCAGACATGTTACTAAAATAGGACAATGGCTGGCGAGCACCAAAAAAGAATATGCTCCCGCATGGAGGCACATAGAACAACTTCTCCATACACATAATTTAACTGCTCCTATCATTCTTCATCTACTCTGGAGAAACCTACCAGCTCCCCTTAAAAACCTGCCCACAGGCATCTCAATCAGAGTCTTCTCTCAATTTTGCTCCTTTCACAAGATATATCCTCAGAAGGACCCCTCTCAACCTCTTATTCTCAACCCAAATATTAAGATAGGCGGTTCATGTCTAACATTGAGTTGGCTGCCACAACTAAGAGAAATTACAATTGCTCATCTATACTACTGAGACTCTCTTCTTAGTTCTCCCGATATCATCTGGAAACTTCAAATACCTCAAATACACCTTTTCAAGATCTTCCAGCTCAGACACTTAATAAGTCAACTATTTGGGCCTGCCCCTACTCTTCCTAACTTGTCTCCTAGCCTGACTCAGTTACAAGATATAGTAGACAGGTCACATGGAATTTCCTTACTATACTCCTACTTCTTATTTCTCAAACATCCTGAATCACTCACAGGCTCTAAAATCTGAAATAACTTGACACTTAACATGACATTAAACTGGTCAAAAATCTGGAAATACGTGCACGTCTACATCCCTCAGGACAGACTTAGACTTACACAATACCATATTCTCAATGATATGTATTACACTCCTATTAAACTTGTCAAAATTGGGCATTTATCTTCCTCAGTATGTTCTAGATGTGACAACTCAGAAGGGAACCTATTGCACATTCTCTGGTATTGTGAAAAAGTATTCTCCTTGTGACAGGCAATTCAATCCAGATTGACCCCCTGCTAGGCTTAGCTGGTCTCTTTAACATTGAAGTGTGTATTCTTGGGGTTTACAATAGCATTAGAGTTAAAGAAAGAAGATATCATATGGCCTTAATCTCAATTGTTGTCAAGAAACTAGTATTACATCATTAGATGGACCAACTCACAATCTCCTACAGCGAACAGCTAAATGAACTTTTGGCTTGCTTCTGAACCGAACACCTCATAGCAAGCTCTAACAACAAACTTCGAATTTTTGACAAGAAATGAGGTAAACTCTATGCCCTATATTTACACTAAGATGTACTTCATTCCTAACTCTCCAAGTGTACTATCTTGTAGACAAGTAATTTCAACCAATCCTTTCTTTAATATTTAGTTTCAAAATGGACACACTCTGGAGAAGACTAGGGTGGGGGAGGGGGGAAGGGAGTAGTAGAAGACATGACTTGTACTGTTCTCTTGCCTACATTTACATGTGAATGGTTTATATTGAAAAACAATAAAAAGTTGAATTAAAAAAAAAAAAGAAAACTCTAGAGGTATGTGGATACCTTCAGGTAAATATTTGGCGAGTGTTCATATTCAGCACTACAAAATTGTTTTTATTCTTTATTTGGTATTAGTTATTTAGAAACATAGAAACATAGACTTTGACAGCAGATAAGGACCACTTGGCCCACCCAGTCTGCCCATTTCCCTACCTATTGGATAAGCTTCAGATTCTAATTAACCAACAGCCTACTTCCTGCAACCCCCCGCTATAATTGCCATATGTCTGTCCCATGCATGTTTGAATTCCCCCACTGTTTTAGACCCCCACAACCTTTCCAGGAATGTGGTTCCATGCGTTCTCCACTCTCTCCATGAAAACAAATTTCCTCACATTACCCCTGAGCCATCCCCCCTCTATCTTTAAATTGTGCCCCCTTGTTCTTACACATCTCTTTTTCTGAAAGATGCTACCCTCCTGGACTTTGTTGATTCCCTTGAGGTACTTAAAAGTTTCTGCCATGTCCCCCGTCCTCCTTTCATCAAGGGTATACATATTAAGTCTCTCAGTCTCTTCATATGGTTTCTGATGTAGACCCTGCACCATTTTAGTTGCCCTCCTGGACTGCTTCCATCCTGTCTATGTCCTTGCATAGATGAGGTCTCAAAACTGCACACAGTACTCAGATGGGGTCTCACCAACTGTCCGTACAGAGGGATAACCACTTCCCTTTTTCTACTTGTGATGCCCCTCCCTATGCATCCCAGTATCACCCTGGCTCTCCTTACCGACTTCTCACATTGCTTACACACCTTTAGGTCATCTGATATGATTACCCCCGGTCCCTTTCCATTATTGTTGTTGTTAGTACCTCCCCTGCTATTGTGTACTCTTCTCCTGGATTTTTATTTCCCAGGTGCATTACTTTGCACTTCTTTGCATTGAATCTAAATTGCCATATGTCTGACCATTCCTCCAACCTTGCCAAGTCCCTTCTCATCCTTTCTACCCCCCCCGTGTATCAACTCTGTTACAGATCTTTGTGTCATCTGCAAAGAGGCATACCTTTCCTTCCAGACAGGGATGTAGCCAGAAATGTCCATTTTGTACACACAGTCTCCAACAGTTGCACCCCACCAATTAAACAATGTACGCATCCTCTCCAAATGGTACCCCCTTCCAAACATGTCAGATTGTTGTCAGATGATTCTTCTAAACTCTAAATAGGTTATACATGCGTACGTCTCCTAAACAACAGAAGTTTGAACAGAGACACTCCTCAGTGGCCTAAACTAACCCAAATAACACAGCTTAGAATGAAAATGTTAACAGAAAGGCATATGGTTAGTGACAGGCACTCAACAGTGAGTATGCCTGCCTACACCCTTGCTTCCAGACACTCTGCAATGTCACCTATAAAGATGTTAAAGAGGACAGGACCCAGTACTGAGCCCTGAGGTACTCCACTTGTAACCCCCCTTTCTTCAGAATGTGTTCCATTCGCTGTTACCTTCTGTGTCCTGTTGTGCAGCCAGTTTGCTACCCAGGCTACCACCCTGGGACCCACTCCCAGGCTGGCTAACTTGATTATTAATCTTTTGTGTGGGACTGTGTCAAATGCCTTGCTAAAGTCTAGGTAGGCCATATCCACAGCCCCTCCCTGGTCTATTACTTTGGTTACCCAGTCAAAGAAATCGATTAGATTCATCTGACATGACCTTCCTGCTGTGAATCCATGCTGCTTTGGGTCCTGTTCCCCGCTGGCCTCTAGGTGCTCAACAGTTCTTTCTTTCAGAAGTGATTCCATCATTTTCTCCCCCACTGAGGTCAAACTAACAGGTCTGTAGTTTCCTGCTTCTGCCTTGCTCCCGCTTTTGTGAAGGGCAATCACATCTGCTCTCCTCCAGTCCTCAGGTACCACCCCATCCTCCCATGATTTGTTAAAAAGTGTGGTCAGTGGTGTCACTAGGTCTTCCCTTAGTTCTTTTAGGATTCTAGGGTGAATCCTGTCAGGCCCCATTGCTTTGTCCACCTTGAGTTTTAGGAGTTCTTTCAGGACTCTTTCTTCTGTAAGTGGACTGGCGTCAACCCCACTACCCAGAGTGCTTCTATTGTTTGGCTTAGGTAACTCCTCCTCTTCTTTTGTGAATACTGAGCAAAAGTATTCATTTAGTATCTCTGATTTTTCACTGTCTCCCTCTGCCCAACTTCCCTCCCTTAACCTTTCTATGCTCCCTAATGTACCTATAAAAGGTTTTATCCCCCTTCTTAACTGAGTTGTCTATCTTTTCCTCAGTTTGGGCCTAATCTATTTGTTTGAACCAACAAATAGATTAAAAAAAAACTTTAAAGCAGCAGTTTATGATAGGGTGCTAATTTTGATCTATACTGTTTTTTATTCTATTTTAGATTGCCTCTTAACTCCAGACTTGTATGATACCTTTTTTTTTTCACCTGTACTTTATTCTTCTTGCTGGCGCCATTCTGCTGTGACCCCAGCCCTGTGTCTCCACTTCCAGAACTTACTACATCTGAATGATTACCTCTTATTACATCTGAATCCTTACCTCAATTGGATGAGTGTAGTGCTCGTGGGGCAGCAGGGTCATCCTGCCAACAGGGGTTCTTGCCTCTACTTTCTCCCCTTGATTCTGAGGCAGAGGTGTGCAGTGGTGCAAACAGACAAGGTATAGACATTACACACCTGCAACGCTCGACTCCGACTTTTGATACTGTGACTGCTGATGCACCACCTGGCCTCTGCTTGGTGGCAGCCAAGCAGTGATACATGCTGTCCCCCTACTCCGAAAGAGGACATACTGTATATCAATGGACACCCAAACCTCCTTCACCCAGCCAATCCCCAAATGACCCAAGTACCTTTCTTTTTTTTTTATTAGTAGGTTCTGCAGCCCCTCCCCATTTTCTCCCGTTGTTCCTGGGACACCAGCAGACAAGGCAGTGCATGCACGTGGAGGCACACATGCACTCCAGGTGCCGGCTCAGCTCCTTCCACCTCTCTCCTAACAATCGCCTGGCTCCCCAGTAGCTGGAACTGCCATCCGTCCTCCACCAGGTGGCAGTCAAGGGCTGGGGAAACCCCTCATCCCTCTGCAGGAGAGGAGAGGAGAGCTGCCTCACATCAGCTTAGTCTTGTTCCATGCCCCTCGCCAGCCCCCGCCAACCCAGGCTCATTCCTGAACCCAGTTTGCTGGCATGGCATGAAGTGTGGTGTCCAGCATCTTGACCCTCAATGCCACTGGGCCAGCTTCCCAGGTCCCTTTCTGAACCTGGTTCACTGGTGAGGTGTCCAGCACCTCAGCCCTCTGCCTTACTGGACTGGCTGTATGATACCCTTTTTTTTACCCATTTTGAGTCTGCTTTAGCACAGTTTTTCTTATTTGAAATAATAAGAGGAACGCTCCTTTTTATACAGCCTGGACCAAGTTTTCTAAAGTACAAGAACTAGAGAAATAGTTCTCAAATACAAATATCTGTGAATAATGACTTTAGCACATTAGTTGAGTATTGAGAAACTCATATCCGTTGTCACCCAACCCTGGAAAAAAACTGGCATTCATGGAAAGAAAATGGAGAACTCTCTGACTACAGCTACTCTGGGCTTTGCAATCTAAATGAACAGTTTGGTGAATGGGATAGTTCTTTCACTACAGCAGTCATGGAAGTCCACGCTTGGCTGTTCTGAAGGACTTGTTCAAGCAGCAGGGTGGCATCATTCTGCATAGAACCCAGTGCAGTAAAAATGAAATGTCTTTTGAGAGATGTGGTGCCCATGTGTGAGCCCTGGATCTGAAGTTGGCTGGGATGGGCCACAATGTGAAGGTGAGGTACTCAGCTCCATGGCTGTGAAAGTGTGGGCAACCTAACGTTCGCACATCTCTGCTGGTTCACCAAAGTGTACCATTGGTTTTGGCCATGGTGATAGCCACTCCCCCGCCTCTCTTGCTGGTCAAAGGGGGTGAACTTGGTGACCTGGATTGTTCTTGTTGGGGATGAGAAATAATTATACTGAACACAACATGCAGGCAATCAGTGCAACATACACACAATACGAGGGTCCCCGAGCTCAAGATTCCTTGACTAAACTAGCATTTCTTTAACAGAAAAAAGAGTGAGATTGCCTACAACACCTTCCAGTAGAACCCCTAGGACTGGAGAAATTGGCACACAGGTTCTACAATAAAATCAAGGCCTTTGATTCTCTATAATAATAATAATACTATAGAAAATGATACACAGGTGACTGTGTGTTATTAAGTTGCTGTTTTTTTACATATCTGAGGTGTGTGATAACTCATAAACCTCAAGAGCAAAGCTCAAGAGGTTAATGAGGTCATCACATACTGTGGGTTTGTTAAAAAAACTAAATTTCATAGACACACAGTCTGTTTTATTTTTAATAATTACTGGTGCAAGGAGTCAGTGTCAAAGGACGTCACTGCGCGGAATCACCTTCCGGGACTGATTAACAAAATTACAGTGTCACTGTTCATGAGGTGGGCTCCCAAAAAGCCTATGTTGCAAATTTGGTGAAAAAATTCCAAAAAATGACTATTACGAGTGTGCATTGCACAGTTCCCACGCACGCCCGTAACTTCAAGACTTTTTAATATTTTCACTCCACATTTTCAACATTGCCATTTTTCCATGCCACCTTATGGACAATATAGTTGTCATTTTTCACATCCTGCCCAAAATGTATTTTCATACATCTGGCACACAATGGCGCGATTGCTGTGCGAAATCAATGTTCGGGACAGAGTAAGAAAATCACCGTGTCAGTGTTCATAAGGAGAGGTCCCAAAAAGTCCATGTTGCAAATTTGGTGAAAATATTCCAAAATATGACTGTTACCAGTGTGCGTTGCATAGTTTCTACGCATGCTCATAACTTTGCCAATTGTTTATATTTTTATTCCAAATTTTCAACATTGTCATTTTTGCACACTATCTTATGAACAGTACAGCTGTCATTTTTCACTTCCTGCCTGAAACATGTTTTCCCACCTGTGGCACACAACGGCCATGGTCGCTGTGCAAAATCAGTGTTTGGGACAGATTAAGAAAATCACAGTGCCACTGTTCTTGAGTGGATGTCCCAAAATGCCTATGTTGAAAATCTGGTGTAAAAATATCCCCCAAATAATTGCATTAAAGGTGTGCATTGCGCAGTTTCTGCGCATGCTTGTGACGTCACCAATTTTTTTGTATTTTCACTCCAGATTTTCAACATTACCATTTTTTTACACCTCCTCATGAACAGTGTAGCTGTCATTTTTCACATCCTGTTCGAAATGTGTTTTTGAACCTGTGGTGCCAAATGGCACAGTCACTGTGCAAAATCACCTTCCGGCTAACAAACTGATAGTGTCACTGTTCATGCAGTGGGGTCACAAAAAGCCCATGTCGAAAACTTGGAATGAAAATACCAAGAAATGCCATGGGCATTAGGGTTTCCGACCATAACGCCCTATCCTGTAGGGACTGACAGGCATCAGTGGTGTGACTTGGGATTGTTGACAGTAATGCTCATGCCATTCCACCCCAACCCCCATCCTGCAGCCAGTGACAGGCATCAAGGTGTGCTTTGGACTCTTTGGCCCCAAAGTTCACTCCATGCTCCTATACTACACCCATTTCAGCATATTTCCTTATGGAATGGGATGAGTGTAAAACCCGAACACCCCAAGGGACACCTCAACACTCGTCGGTGTCTGCAGGGTAGGGTGAGGTGAAATGGCGTGAGCGTTATGGGCAACGCCTCAAAGGCACACCCCAATGCCTATCCATCTCTGCAGGGTGGGGGTGGGGTTGGCGTCAGTTCAGTACTTCACTGCCATTCCTATTCTGCATTTGTCTAACTCCTGCACTTCCAATGCTAGTGCCAGCAGGCAAACATTCGGCATTGACAAATGCTTGTTTATATTTGTGGATTTTTTTTGGTTTTGTTTTGCAACTAATTCTGGCAGTGTCTCTGCCAAGGTGCTCCTGCTCTTCCGACTGTCCTCCTTTCTTGTCCGGTCTGCATTGCACACTCATAGCAGTTATATACTGTGAGTGCATCACATGACTGTCTGTTGCTTGACTGGATGCTACCAGCCTCCTGTATGTTTAGCGAGCATGCTGATGGCATCCCCATGGCAACAGTAAACAAAATGGCAGAAATGGCATTTCAATGGACCCAGAACCGGACTTCTGTGGTGAAGTCCGTATTTATCCAGGTCCATGGATTGCAGGTTCGATCCGGGGGTCTGTATCTCCCGTGGAACAGTCCACCCAGCCCTACTTCAGACATGTTGTTTCAGCTGATATTTGAGAAAACACATTATAACTGATTTGGGGTTTGCTTTTGGACTTCATGGCTTAGGTTCCAGGAGCATGTGCTCTCTTTCAAAGATAACTTAAAGTCCTGTGAGATCTCCAAAATGTTTGAAAATATATCCTCCACTAACTGTGTAATGCGTTGACCCACCACCTCCTCTGGAACCCCATAAAGTCTTACATTTTTTCACCTTAGTCTCCCTACCATAGCCTCATGCCTTGCTTATATTCTGGAGATCATCCTCAAGGCCTACAGTAATATGTCTGTCCAGTCAGCCCTCTGATCCAACACCTCCAGAGCCCCCTCCACAGTAAGTCTCATACTTAAATGCGTGATTCCTAAATTTCATAAATTTAAAAGTTTGCTTTATGTCTGCATGAAATGCTCTAAAAGAGCAGGTACCTAATGTCAGACACACAGCTCCCCTCAAACATATATAATAGTAGATCTGCTCTACGGTTGAGGGGCATTAACAATTCTATGCACTTCCCTCTGGTTAAAAAGTTATAGCACCCCAAATGTGCACCCCCATAAAAACAAAGCCTTGTCTGACACGCCTCCTTTTGTGATGTCAGAAAATGAAGGCTGCTTGTGTGTGCTCCATAGCTCTATATTGGTGCCATTTGTCAATGACGTTTAGTACTATTTAGAGTTGTCACTTGGAACAGTGAAAATGACTGCTCCAGTAAACAGGGACAGTTATTCCAGCGGCTGCTTTGATTTGTCTACGTGGCACCTCTAAATAGTACTAAACGCCATAGACATATCGCATGCATAGAGGTTAATGACGTGCACCCTCAGTATTCATTTTCTGACATCACAAAAGGAGGCATGTCAGATAAGGCTTTGTTTATATGGGGGTGCAAATTTGGGGTGCTATCATTTTTTAAGCAGAGGGAAGCGCATAGAATTGTTAATGCCCCTCAACAGTAGAGCAGATCTACTATTATATATGTTTGAGGGGAGCTGGGTGTCTGACAGTAGGTACCTGCTCTTTAAGTCATCTAACAGCAGGTCCAACTTTTAGTTTTCATGGGTGGTTGTGCCAATGGTCCTGGTTCCTCCATCTCTGCTGCCATAGTTGCTCTTCCAGGGTGCTTCATCTTTTGTTCCCCACCACCACATCCACCACAATTGAGGGTGTTTGAATCATTCTTCTGGTTATAACCCATATTCTTTCCTCTCTGTTCTAAGCCTACAATGTTCAAAACTGACATTTTATTAATCGATATTGAGTCATAATTGGTCATGGGTGTGAAGCAAGCCCTTCACACCACCATTCCAGGTGGTGATGTCAGTGGATGTCTGTATAGTCCAAGGTTCCAAAGGAGAACTCTATCCTCCAGCACCAGTGTTTGGTGTTCTACCTTTTGGTCATAATTTTTGTTTGCTGCACTGACTTTACTGGATGCCTCAACAAAGAGGCGATAGGCCTCTTGCAGTTGCAGTCTCTTTTTGTAAACTTCTTTTATTAAGAAATTGATATGATTCTACAAACCTGCAACTTTTCTTAAAACCACAGATAAAACAGACATATCATCTTTCCATGTACGGTATATCAAGATGTAGACAAAATATAATCCCAGGAAATATTCAAGGAAATAGATTAAGGGTTTGTAATAGCCATAATGAGCTTAATAACATGCCTTAAGTTGTATCTACTTTACCAGTAAATAACAAATAAAAAACACCAATAACAATAACTGTAACTCGCTGCCAATCCCTGTCCACCCCCACTACCGATATTAGCAAGCTGATTCCACTTTAGCATCTATGACAAAAGATCTATAATAAAAGAGCCTACCCACCTAGTCTTAAAATTTTAAAATGTGGCAGTCAAAATGCAAAGATTACATTAAACTGAAAACTGGATCCTGGGGAACCAGAATGCCCTAATAATTTATATGAAACACCATCTGAATAATCCAGTACAAATTACTAAACAGAGTTTAGGTAAATAGATAAATTAATTGAACAAGGTCTTGACTTTCAAAAATAAATCATGTTAACCTTTATATTTAGCATAATTCAATTTAATTTAAGGCCCACTATTAGCATTATCAGGAACATACAGGTCCCACCTAGCCCATCGATTAGTGTAAGCTGCCTGTCTACATTGTAAAGGGAAGGTAATGCATTCCATTTCTTGTATTTGTGCCACAACTTGGACCCAATCCTTTTCTTCTGGGGGGGATTAATTGTAACCACTTCCTGGTAATAGCCTTCAAGGCAGCGGCTATTAAAATATGCCATAAATATTTAGCCTCCTTCCTTTCAAGGAATCTGGATCGAACCCTAGCAAAATATGCTCTGGTCTCACTGCCTATCCCACTACAAATATCCTCCTCAGGTGTCCCACCACCATTGTCCAATATGGATGCAGATTTGGACAGAGCCAAAAGATGAGTATGAGAGGCCTTAACCTTCCCACAATGTCTCCAACAGGCTGCTGACCTTGAGGAGTCCCACTTGGACTGTACTGCAGGGACCAGAAAATATCGTATCCTCACCCGCCACAAAAATTCTCGCCAATCCAGGAAGGAGGTAGATGACCATGTCACCTGCCAAGACTTCTCCCAGGCCACCTGGGTAACTTGGAGCCCCAGCTCCCCTTCCCACTTTGACTTAATATGTGAAGTGGTAATGCCTTTGCAGCTCTAGTCTGAGACAATTTGTGTACTCCAGATAAGTCTTCGTTTATGTCCTATTCCAGAGCATCCAAAAGGTCTATTGACAGGTGAGCCTGCTTTCCATACATAAAGAAGCAAGAAGAGGACTTAATTGATCTGTTCTATGTACAGTTGTATGCATGGACCAATAAGCTGATGTTCTGACTCCATCTGAACTTGTGTGCTGGGTCCAGGGTGCCCAACATGTCCTGTTGAACTTTTCTGGCTATAGATCCCCATGTTGATGGTATGGTGTAGTCCTGAGCTGTTTGTGGTGATAATGTGCAAAGAACTCTTTCACAAGTAAGCTCAGAGAAGCCACCCCACCCCGGGTTAGAATGGGTATGTGGGGTATTCCATAATTCTCAATGTACTGTTGGAGTTTCTTAACAATGGTGTTCACCTTTTGGTTTCTTGTGGAGTAGGCCTGGGCATGCCTGGTGTAGAGGTCTGTGATGACAAGGATATTGCCAAAATTCTTGCTGTCTACCTCAAGTGACAAAAAGCCCATATATACCAATTCTAGTGTTGCATTGCTTTTGGAATTTACAAGTAGGGGTGTACTCTCAGGTAATATCTTTAATTGCATGCATCAGGCAGTTTTTGCAGTGGACTCTGAGGACAACCTTCCAGTACTTCCATGGTAGGACCAATTTTGACTATGCTGCTATAGTCTATAGTGCAACTCCTAAGTCCATCCTTGCCAGACTGGACACTCTCTTTCACTCCTTCTGTCATTTCGCTCTATCCTGCCCTCCTCTAACCCATCACTGTGATCTCTACAAAGCCCTCTCCCTACCTCCTTCCTTCCTTGATTACAGATGCCTCATCCACTCTGCTATATTCATGGCCAAATACTGGTTCGGGTCCCTACCCTCCTACCTCACCTCTGCACTCGCTACACCCACCCTTCCCCTTATTCTCTCCTTACCATTAATCACAGATTACTGGCTCTCCCCCATAGAACCACCTCAGCCAGTCAATCTGCCTTCTCATATTGCTGCCCTAAACTGTGGAATGCCTTCCCCCTCACTATCGGAAATGCACTCTCACCCACATACCTCTACTCTCTACTAAAATACCACACCTTTCCAGCCTGCTCCTGCCCCTAACATTTCCATGCCCTTACACCCCCAGCCACCTCTCCTGCTTTTTTCTCTTAAGCCCCTAAGCTCTACATCTTTTCTCCAATACAACCAGGAATGCTGTATCTCACTGTTATCATTGCTACTAACTGTAAATTGACTACCTACCCTCAATATGTACTTGTATCCAATGGATATCCCTATTATGTTGCTGTCCCATATATACAAAGACAGTTACTCATTGTAAATACTTGCTACTATATGTTCTTTCTATGTATGTTAAATGTTATCTATGTACCACCCTTCTCCCTACCTCCAGGATGTATCTGGAAATTAACAATTTGCTCAGCATGCCTTCCTGGTGAAACTTTAAAATAAATAAATAAATAAATTGCTTGCATGGGAATGTTATTTGCAGTTTGACAGTGCACTTAGGAAGTCCATTTTTTAAAAAAAGTTACTCCACTCATGAAGCAGAAATGGGCAGTGGTCACTGGATACCTGGCAAGAGCCATGCCCCTTCTCCAGTGCTGCTATTGCTCCTTGTAATCTGGCATCCATTCTCTGAGCCAGCGTCTGCACTGCACAGCTCTGACAAGGTAATGAGGTGAGATCAAAACCAACAAAATTCAGGTAATCCTCAGGGATGGCATCTGGAGAGGCTCCCCACGTGTCAATGTCATAGTCATAGTTGGCTGTTGTTAAGATTTCCTCAGGTAGAGATTTTGAGCAAATGGCTTTCACTATGGCTTGGGGCACACAGTCTTCCAGAGGAGGAGGATGAAGCTGGCAGGACAAGGCATCAATTTCAATATTATTCAGGCTATGCACTCAAGGCTTTAAGCCTCATAGGTGAAAAGTACTGATGGCCAGCAGTGTTCTGCTGCAGCCAGCTTAGTTGTGGTTTTGATAGACTGTGAGTGAGGGATTGTTGTCAGTTCTCACAATAAATTGTGCCCCATAGAGGTAATCATGAAACTGGTCAATGACTGCCCAGTTTAAAGTCAAGAACTATAACTTGTGTGTGTGTGTGTGTGTGTGTGTGTGTGTGTGTGTGTGGGTGGTGGGGGGGAAGAGCCAGTGGTTGACTGAACTGGACATGTTCTCATACAGCTCCACCATGTGCTCTACTAAATTAGATTTTAATAACTTCAAAACTTTATTTGTATTTCATTTTACATAGTCTGATAGAAGGCATTGTCCTACATCAGAGGTAGTAAATTTGGTATTTTTAAGATGTGGCGAAGCCTTGTAATACACCTTTGCAGCAGCCAAGGCTGAGCAAGCAGGGAAAGCAGCATGTCGCAGCAGAAAAGGGCATTGTGGCAGCACTGCTGGGTGGGGAACTGGAACCTATAAATACAGCCCTCCTAGCTGACCTACAGGACATGAAATCTGAGCTGAAACTGGTGGTGGGAGACATAAATCACAAATCAGATGCTTTCACAACCAGAGTTACAGAGATCGAGACCAAAACAGAAACTTTTTAAACCTACAGTACATGTGTTCTCTCACCAACTCTGCTAATAAAACCATGGCTGCAACATCGGGACCTGTAAAAGAAATCAAACTGCTCCAGATGACATTAGAGCACCTAGACAATGGTGCTTGGGTCAGTAATCTATGCCTGTTGGGCATTGTGAAGAGCATGGAGGGAACAAAGCTCCCTATGTTCACTATAGAGACTGTGCAAGCAGGTTTACAATTTGATCTTGATGGCAAAATTCCTGGCAGCACCTTGCTAACTCTGAACTGTCTAGAACAATTCTTATAGTACCTTCAGTATGAATATCAGGGACAAGGTGTTGGTAAGGACTAGAAGAAAGGGATCAGTCATCCTACAAGATGGACTAAACATTTTGCTGTTTCCCAATATTAGTTTTGCCACAAGACAATGCTGAAAGAGTTTCCACCAAGTGAGAATGGGACTGCGGGAACTTGGGGTGCTGCATTTGCTTCATCTGTTTGCTAGACTGAAAATAACCTGCTTGGAGAAAACCTTTTTATTCATGGACCCAGTAGAAGCCCAGAAGCACCAAGAGAAAATCAAATGACTTCTCCGCAGGCTTGACTGATGCCCACTCAGATTCAGAGAAGGAGGGCTGAAAAACTAGTGGACTGTGACAGGTGGACTCAATGCTTTGTTTGCTAACTATACCTTGATTGTACATCTTTCCAACATGAGTTTTTTTTGTCACTGTACTTATTTATTCTTCTATGCCTCTGTTTGGGGTGGGTGGGGTTAGCTGTATAACTAATATACCTCTGGGAGTTAGCTGCTGCTTCAGTGCCTTGTACTCTGTTATTAAATAAAAATTATAATTGGTGGAAAGCAGAGCATCCTCTCCATTTTGGGTGGAGGGGAAGCCTAACATCTAAGATGGCCTCAGCCACATGGCTCTCAGCTCTCTTAATTGCGCTATATGTGCATCTGTAGCTGCCAAATCCAGCACAAAGCTTATGTAGTACTCTTGATGCATTGCTTAATTATTGCTCACTAGAACGAGGTAGTACAGATAGGCTGACTAAGGACAATATCTTATTTTTACTTTATTGTTTGAGTCTGGATATATAAACACTCTGAGCTCGTTTTACAAAGAGCCCTTATATCACTGCAATTTGCAGTGTTTTATGGCTGTGGAAAACTCCGTGTGCATCAGGGACTCTGCACCCAATTTTATAAAATCAGAGGACCCTGCACCAAAGACCCAGGAGTTGCTGCAGGCCCAGGCTAATGCCAAAAGTGTGGTGCACCTGCGGAATTACAGGGACTTTTTTGTGTTGTATGGTTTTGAGTAATGTAATTTCATTTATCAATGCTCTTACTGACCATGGGTGCCCACCTTGTGCCATGTCACTTTCTGTCTCCCCCCTTTTGGCGGTCCCATCTCATTGACTCTGAGGATATGCAAACAGCACCCCCATTAATAGGTATACAGTTGATTGTTATGGTCTGTATACCATAACATTTTTGAGGTCTGATGAATTAGATATACATTACAAATGATGCAGTTGTTATTGGGAAATATCACTTGCCCCTCCTTGGCTGTGTTGGACTTGCTCAGATTATGTATTTTGAGTATAATGCAGTGTTACAGTATGTTGTAGGACACTATTTATTTATTTTTATTTTATTTATTTATTGAATTGTTTCACCAGGAACAATACACTGAGCAACTTAATGCTCGTTTCACGGTACGTCCTGGGGGAAGTGGGGAGAGGGATGTACAGAGTGAGAGTTCTTAGATACATACATAACAGATGGTGAATACATACATACAATTTCAAAACAGGTTCCAGGCAATTGGGTACATAATAGGCTGATGCAACAGTTACTGTACTGGCGGTTCATAGGAGCAGCATACATAAAGAATCAGTACAGGATCAAAAGCATACGAATTGCTAGTCAGTAACAAATAAAAATAAACTTTTTTGTATGAACAAAAAAAAAACTTCACAGAAAAGTATCCCTTCATACAAAAAAAGAATGTGGAAGTTTTTTTTTCAGATTTTTTTTTCTTATGAAGGTATTTGTTCATTCATATGAAAAAGGATGCCTTCATATGAAAGAAGAATTTGGACTGTTTTTTTTCATTTCCTTTTTTCATAAGAGGGCATCCTTTTCCGAGAGGTTGTTTTGTTCACACAAAAAAGATGCCTTCGTACAAAAGAATCTGAAAAAAACAAAGTTCAAATTCTTTTTTCATACGAAGGGCTCTAACAAAAAAGGAATTGGGCCATACAAAAAAATAAAATTGAGTCACAAAAAAAGTTGTAAAAATGTATAAAAAATACATTTCTAGGTCAGTTTTCCAAAGAGTAATTTCAGAATCCACATAACAGGGTCCCGATTAGCAAGATACATGTGTTGGTGTCTCTGTAGGATCTCATTCTTATGCCTTTTGTCACAGCTTGTGTCAATCTAAGGGCCCTTTGAGAATTGATCCAGCAGGGCAGGTATGGATATTTCAGTCCTAAAACATTTTCAGCCTTTCTCCTGATGACCCTTGATGCTTTTAGGCAAATGCCTGCCATCAGCCTGGCTTAGGGGTGGCCAGGTCTGAAGCAGCCAAGCCTCTCTGCCCCAAAAGGACAGAGTCCTGGCAGCAAAGTCTTGCAGCTTGCAGCAACCGTGGCCATGCACCAAACAGACAGCACATCTGAAGGGTTTGCTGCAAGCTGCAGGGTGGCCGTGTTCCACTCTAGGATGTCCCTGGTTGTCCAGTGGACCTCCCAAGTCCTGATCCCCTTATTATTATATCAGTCAGTCCCTGGTGGTCTAGTGGACCCTCTTCAGTCCTGATCCATCCATAAATGAAAATGTTTATAACATCATTCCCTGGTGGTCTAGCAGCCCCCCCCAGCCCTGATCCCCTTATTATTATAATGATCATTCCCTGGTGTTCTAGCAGAACCCTACCCCGCCCAATCCACCTGTAAATTAAAATTTTTATAATTTTGTTCCCTGGTGGCATAGCATCTCTGCCCAGCCCTGATCCCCTTATTATTATTAATATAATAACCATTCACTGATTATCTAGTGGACCCCCCCCAGCCCTGAACTGCCTGCAAATTAAACTGTTTATAACTTAATTCCCTGCTGGTTTAGCAGCCCCCACCCAGCCTCAATCTACATGTAAATTAAAATAGTTTCATAGTTTCATAGTTCATTATGAGTTCAGAGATCAATGGCCTTTTATAGACTCGCAATCATATGTCAATGGCAATAACAACATTTTTGTTTTCCCATTTGCTTATCTAAACTTTTTTTATTTTTGCACTTGCCTGGCTCCCACGGCTTCAGAGGAGGCCTTGTGCCTCCTCCTACTCCGTCCGCCAGGGCATCACTCTAGGCAGCCCCTGCCCCAGCTCCATCTTGCTCAGGGACTGGGGATGTATGGATTGTTTTCCCCTTTATCTCCCTTGCCCCTGAGGACACTGGCACAGAGGACGTACATCCAGGCAGATGATGTGCAGATGCACGCCATTGCCAAGATTCCACAGCGTCCTCCCTTCCCCAGCTCCAAAGAACTGCCGTTGCCCCCAAAAGCCCATGCTTCCACTGGCCCCAGGAGCATCAGGTGCTCAGGGCACCCCTGGTAACCCACCCCAGGAGGAGGAAGACAGCATCCATTGGGATACCCAATCCTCTGTCCCCACGCCGACCCCCGGCAACCCAAGTCCGTTCCCCGAACCTGGGTCACCGGCGTAGTGCGAGGTGTGGTGTCCAGTGCCTCAACCCTCAGTGCCACTAGGCCGACTGTATTGAAACTATTTTTTAAAGTGTGCATGGTATCACTCTCCACAGCATCTGACAGTAGACTATTCCATATGCGGATTATTCTCTGAGTAAACCAATAGTTTTGCTCATTCGTTTTATTTATGTCCCTATTAAGTTTGATTTTATGTGACCTTGTGTTGTTGTTATTATTGTGTCTTACCAAATCTATAGTCTTTAATGTTAGGTCATCATATATTGCCTTATAGGTTAAGCATAAGTCCCCCCTTAATCTTCTATAGTGCATGGAGTAGAGATGTAGATTTTGTAGTCTGTCTGCATAGGTGAGGTCTGACAGGTTCTTAACCTTTTTTGTTACCTTTCTTTGTACTCTCTTAATTAACTTTTGCCCACCGATTGTGTTTGGGGCGCAAAAGGGGAGTTAAATTCCAAATGTGGTCTTACCAAGCTAGTGTAAAGTGTCACTAACACCTCTGGTTCTCTGCTTTTAATGTTTCTTAATATGCAGCCTAAAATATTGTTACATTTCTTAACAATATGTCGAGTGTGGTTTTCGAATGAGAAATCGTTTGACACTATTACTCCCAAGTCTTTTTCACAAGTTGTTGTTTGTAACATAGAAACATAGAATTTGATGGCAGATAAGGACCGCTTAGCCCACTTAGTCTGCCATTTTCCTACGTAACAGATAAGCTGCAGATCCTAGTTAACCAACAGCTTACTTCCCCTACCCCCCTCCCACTAGGACTGCATTATGTCTGTCCCATGCATTCTTGAATTCCCTCCACTGTTCTTGACTCCACAACCTCCTCAGGAGGCTGTTCCATGCATCCACAACCCTGCTGTGAAAAATGCTTCCTCACATTACCTCTGAGCCGTCCTCCTCTATCTTCAAATTGTGCCCCTTGTTCTTGCACATCTCTTTTCTGAAAGATGCTACCCTCTTGGACTTTGTTGATTCCCTAGAGGTACTTGAAAGTTTCTATCATGTCCCCTCTCTCCCTTCTTTCCTCAAGGGTATACACATTAAGCTCCTTCAGTCTCTCTTCGTATGTCTTCTGGTGCAGACCCTGCACCATTTAGGTTGCCCTCCTCTGGACAGCTTCCACTTGTCTATGTCTTTGCGGAGATGGGGTCTCCAGAACTGCACACAGTACTCCAGGTGGGATCTCACCAACTGTCTGTACAGAGGGATAACAACATCCTGTTTTCTACTATTGATGCCTCTCCCTATGCATCCCAGTATCCCCTCAGCCTTCCTTACTGCCTTCTCACATTGCTTGCCCACCTTTGGGTCATCTGATATAATTACCCCCTAGGTCCCTTTCCATTTTTACTGTTGTCACTATCTCACCCCCCATTGTGTACTCTTCCCCTGGGTTTTTGTTTCCCAGGTACATTACCTTGCACTTCTTTGCACTGTATCTAAGCTGCCATACATTTGACCATTCCTCCAACCTTGCCAGGTCCCTTCTCATCCTTTCCACTTCATCTTGTGTATCAACCCTGTTGCAGATCTTTGTGTCATCAGCAAACAGACATACTTTTCCTTCCAGTTCCTCTGCAATGTCACTTATAAAGACATTAAAAAGGACCGGTCCCAGTACTGAACCCTGCGGTACCTCGCTAGTAACCCTCCTTTCTTCACTGTGGACTCCATTTACTAATACCCTTTGCGTCTTGTTGTCTAGCCAATTTTTTATCCCAGGTTACCATCTTGGGACCCACTCCAAGGCTGGCTAACTTGTGTAGTAATCTTTAGTGTGGAACTGTATCAAATGCCTTGCTAAAATCTAGGTAGGCCATGTCCACAGCCCCTCCCTGGTCTACTACTTTGGTCACTCAGTCAAAGAAATCTATTAGATTCATCTGACACGATCTTCCCATCGTGAATCCATGCTGCTTTGGGTCCTATGCCCCACTGGCCTCTAGGTACTCAACAATTCTTTCCTTCAGAAGTGATTCCATCATTTTTCCTACCACTGAGGTCAAACTAACTGGTCTGTAGTTTCCTGCCTCTTTCCTGCTCCTACATTTGTGAAGAGGAATCACATCCACCCTCCTCCAGTCCTCAGGTACCACCCCATCTTCCCATGATTTGTTAAAGAGAGTAGTCAGCGGTGTCACTAGTTCTACCCTTAGTTCTTTTAGAATTCTTGGGTGAATCCCATCAGGCCCCATTGCTTTGTCCACCTTTAATTTTATTAGTTCTTTCAGAACTCTTTCTTCTGTAAATGGACTGGTATCGACCCCGTCTTCAGAGTGTCTGTCTTGTTTGGTTTATGTACCTCCCCCTCCTCTTCCTTTGTGAACACTGAGCAGAAATATTCATTCAGTATCCCTGCCTTTTCACTGTTACCCTCTACCCACATTCCCTCCCCTTTATTAAGCCTCAGTATCCCTCCTTTGGTCTTTCTTCACTCCCTAATGTACCTATAAAAGGTCCTATTCCCCTTCTTAACAGAGTTGGCTATCCTTTCCTCAGTTTGGGCCTTTGCTATTCTGACTGCCTTCCCAGCCACTTTCTGCTTTAACTGATAAAGTTTTCTGTCCTGCCCCTTCTGTGTTTCCTTATATTTCCTGAATGCTATCTTTTTTTCTTAACCTTCCCTGCCACCTCTTTTGAGAACCATAGCATTTTTTTCCTTCGTTGTGTTTTATTGATTTGCTTTACACAAAGGCTTGTTGCCTCTGTGATGGCTGTTTTGATTACTCCCCATTGTTCCTCCACCCCTCCCTCTTGCCTGTTTGCTACTGCTTTTCTGAGGCACTCTCTCATTTTCCCAAAGTCAGCCCTCCTAAAGTCCAATACTCTTGCTTTTGTATGGCTTGATTGTATGGCTGGGTTTATTGTGAACCACACTGTTTGGTGGTCGCTTGTTCCCAGATGGCTACCCACTTCTAAATCTGAGATTCTTTCTCCGTCCCCATTTGAGAGTACCAGGTCTAAGATTGCTCCCTCCTGAGTGGGTTCCAACACTAGCTGTCTGAGGCATGCCCCTTGTAGGGCATCAAAATGACCCTGCTCTTGGATGTACCTGCAGCAAAGGTGCTCCAGTTAACATCTGGCATATTCAGGTCCCCCATCAACAATATTTCCCCTTTTTCTGCCATCCTAAGGATGCCTTCTATCATTTCCTTGTCCATTTCCTCCCCCTGAGATGGGGGTCTGTATACAACCCCATGCGGATTGTGGTGCCATTTCCTGTCTCCAGGGTGACCCAGAGTGCCTCATCTGCTCCCTGTTTACTCTTTAGTTCTGTTGCTTTGATCCCTTTCTTTACAGAGAGCTACTCCTCCTCCTCCTCTTTTACCCTCCCTGTCCCTCCTGTAGATTGTGTATCCCGGTATGTTGACATCCCAGTCATGGTTCTCTGTGTACCATGTTTCTGTGACTGCCACAATATCCAGGCAACCCTCTTCCATCAAGGCCACTAGTTCAGGGAGCTTGTTACACAGACTATGGGCATTGGTATGCATCACCCTCCACTTTTTGATGGCCTTACCCCTTTTAGCCCCATTCCTGTCCTTACTGCCTTTACGTTTTTTTACATTTACCTCTGTCCTGCTCCCTAATGACTTCTCTACCTTGGTGTTTACCTCACTAATTACCGTGTATTGCGGGGGGAGGCTGGGATTTCCCTGCTCCTTTTCAGTGCCTCCCCCCTTGGCTAGTTTAAATGCTTGCCAATGAAGCATTTAAACCTGTCACCTAGGATCCTGTTTCCACCCCTGGACAGATGCAGACCATCGCACCAGTATAGGTCTGCATCCCTCCAGGTGGCTCCCCAGTCCCCAATGAAGCCAAATCCCAGAGCTCAACACCAGTTTTTCAACCATTCATTGAATTCTCTGGTGAGGAGTACCCTAGCATCACCCTTGCCGTAGACAGGCAGCACCTCCAAGAAGGTTGCCGTATGCGCTACTTGTCCAAGGCCCCTCCCCAACTCTACAAACTCTTCTTGCACTGCTCTGATCCCATTCCTAGCCAGGTCATTTGTCCCTAGGTGGACAATGACATCCGGCTCCCTCCCTCATGCAGCTGCTCTCATGATCCTGAGGATCTGCTTCCTGACCCTCCAAGCCGTGGCACCAGGCAGGCACCTTACCTCGCTGTCCCCTTCCTCCCCCATTTCTACCCCCATAATAATTGAGTCCCCCACCAGGAGTTGTTTTCTTCCCCTGTGGGGTCTCATGCCACCCTCCTGTGGGTCTCCTTTGTGAAGGTTCCCAGCATCCTCCTTGGTCTCCACTGCAGGTGCCTCCATAGAGGAACCACTATCCACCAGAAGAGCATATGAATTGTGGAGAGGTACAGCTGGAGGGATGCAAATCTGTTCTACAACCCTCTCCCTCCCTGAGTCCACCCTGGTCCAGCCTCTCCTGTTTCTTGGCAACCTCTGAAGTAGTGGCATTGGCCCTGGTGGTCCCTGGGTGGGGGATGAGGTTTCACAAATCCTAGCCAGGTCAGCCTGGAGACAAGCAACCTCCTCCCTCAGACCAGAGAGGTAAAACTGTGTTATTTAATTTATAATGATACCCAGGGTTATTGTGTCCCAAGTGCATTACCTTACATTTACTTGCATTGAAGAAGAGTTTATTTTTTGTTACCCAGGACTCTAAAAGTATGAGTTTCCTGGAATTCTTGGGCAGCTTGTTCACTATTTATTATTCCCCCTACTTTACAGTCATCAGTGTACTTACTGAGCCATATACTCTTAGACGGTTGCATGGATGCCACTGATATATTGAATAAAGTGGGTCCCAAAACAGAACCCTGTGGCACACCACTCGTCACCCAACCCCAAGGAGATAAGTGCCCTCTAATTTCCACTTTTTGTTGCCTATTATCCAGCCATGATGATACCCAGTTGATTATATTTGGGTATAGATTTATTGCACTTCATTGTTCTATTATTACCCTGTGTGACACAGTGTCAAAAGCTTTTGCATAGTCAAAAAAAAGACTATGTCAACAGGTAATCCCTTGTCTAAAGCTGCGCTGACAGGTTCAAAAAATTGAAGCTGATTTGTTAAGCAAGATCTTCCAGAAAAAAATCCATGTTGTGTGGCATCCAAGAGTCCATGTTTTATCAAGTGTTGTTATGCCTTGCTGGATCAACTTTTCCAGTAGTTTGCCTATCACAGAGGTTAGGCTTATGGGCCTGTAAGTTTTGTACCTCGCCCCTACTACCGCCTTTATGGATAGGGGTCACCAGTGCCTCCTTCCACTCTCTCAAAGCCGTCCCTTCTGCCAATGATGCATTAAAAAGAAGTGCCAGTGGCCCTGATAATTCAGCCGATAGCTTTCTAAGAAACACTGGAGGTATACCATCTGGACCTGGTGCTCCATTTCATTTAGTCGAATTTATAACTTGGACTACTTCTTCTGGTGTGACGTGGATTAAGTCAGTTTCAGAGTTGCTGACATCCAGGGATATGTTTTCCTTGGTTTTATAGATACTAAGGAAGTAATTATCAAGCTCCATAGCAATTTCAGTTTCATTGGAAATAGTACCGTCTTTTGTCTGAATTGGACCAGTACCAGTTTTGTTACCATGCAAGTTCCCTATATAATTATTAAATGTTTTCTTATTATCCCTGACAGAAGTTACCAGCTTAAGGTTAAGATTTTGCTTTGCTTTTTTGGTAAGATGCTTAGTTTTACCTGCAATCCTTTTGTATGTAGGAAATTCACTTCAGTTGGATGTTTTTTAATTTATTATACAATTTTTTCTTTTTATTAATGCTTTTTTTGATGTTGTTGTGCCACCATGCTGGTATTCTTTTGTTATTATTGTATTTGATTCCAATTGGTACCCAATGAGTAATACAATAATTAATGTTATTGTTAATTCTATTCCATATTTCTGTTATGTCCAGATTACATAACTCCTTTTCCCAGTTCCATGCATGTAGATAACTTTTGATTTCGGAGTAGTTAGCCTTATAAAAATCTTTAAATTTGGTTCTTCCTTGTATATGTTTGAAATGTGGGATTTGAAGATTTAACAGGACAGTATCGTGGTCGCTGTTACCAAGAGTGTTTAATATTTTAAGTTTGGATTATATTCCTTGATGTTTGTAAAAATCAAGTCCAAAATATTCTTCTCTCTGGTAGCTTCCCTCACCAGTTGAACTAAGTCATTTTGAATAATTATTTCTATAAACTCCCTTTCAGTGGTTCCTGTACCTTCTAATGTTTTCCATTTAATATTTAGAGAAAAAAAAACACCCATGAGAATGTAATTACCACTAATTTCCATATTTTCTATTTCAGTTATTTCAGTTATGAAAGTTATTATTTTGGTCTGTGTCAAGGCTAGGAGATCTGCAGCCTAGACCAATTCTTATAGATTCAGATTGTGCATGTATTTTTGCCCATATTATTTCATTCTCCATTGGACTTTTATTTCTATTCTTAATTTCGGCGTGCATTTAAATGGTCCGCACAGTATAAGGCAATTCCTTCATCAGTTTTTGTCTTGTTGTACTTGTCAGTATTTGTGTACCCTGGAATATCCATACACCAATTGTCCTGCTTATGCCATGTTTCTGTTACCCCACATATATCTATTTTATTTTTGGACATCACATACTGTAATTCTTCTGCTTTATCATGTAGACTATGAGCATTCACCAATAATATGTTGATACTATTTCTTATTCTAGTTGTTTGTTTTTGTTGTTCGAAAGCATTGTTATTACTTCTAATTGGTTTATTTGTTGTATTGTTTACATTAGTTTCTAAGTCAAGAGATACCTGTACTTCAGATGTCTTCCCCTGTTTATTCAGTTTAAAAATGTATTTATTGTTTTACAACTTTATTCCCTGGTGGTCTTGTGTCCTTCCCCAGCCCCAATCCCCTTATTATTATAATACCCATTCCCTGGTTATCTAGTGGATCCCCCAGCCCTGATCCACCTGTAATTAAAATGTTTATAACTTAATTCCCTGGTGGTTTAGTGGGCTGCCCCACTGCGATCTGCCTGCTAAATAAAATGTTTATAACTTCATTTCCTGGTGGTCTAGAGGTCCCCCAGTCCTGATCCCCTTATTGTTATAATAACCATTCCCTGGTGATCTAGCAGATCCTTCCAAGCCCTGATCCCCATATTGTTATAGTAACTATTCTGGTGATCCTGGTGACCCCTCCACCAGCCCAGATCTACCTGTAAATTAAAATGTTGTTACAATCTTTCCTGGTGGTCTAGTGGACCCACCCTCCCACCCTGGCAGGTAATGCCCATCACCCTGCTCCCCGAACCCTGAGCCTGTGAAAGGCACAGCCCTCTTGTCACCACCGCAGCTGGCCTCCGACTGTGGTGTCACTAAATGCATCTTGTATAAAGTACACACTCATTGATTGACATCTCAGAGTGAGCTGTCAATCAATGAGTGTGTACTGCATACAGTACATGCTCAGTGAGAGTTTAGTTGGCAGCCAGCCATGGTAGTGGGAGGAGGGCTGTGCTGGTTGCTGGCTCGGGTTTGGGATGGGGAGATCAGGGTGGTGGGCACTACCTGCTGGGGTGGGGGGATGTAGGTCCACTAGACCATCAGAGAAAGATTGTTTCAACATTTTAATTTATGGGCAGATCGGGGCTGGGGGTCTGCTACATCACCAGGGAAGGGTTAATATAATGATATGGGGATCGGGGCTTGGGAGGGTACGCCAGATCACCAGGGAATGGTTACTGTAACAATATGAGAATCAGTGCTTTGGAGGGTCTGCTAGATGACCAGAGAAATGTCACTATAATAATCAGGGACTGGGGCCATAGACCACAATGGAAGGATATTATAAACATTTCAATTTATGGGTGAATTGGTGCAGGAGTGGGGTCTGCTAGATCACTAGAGAATGGTTTATATAATTACAAGGGTATCAGGGCTGGGTGGGGCTGCTAGACCACCAGGAAATGTTTTTATAAACATTTTAATATATAGGCTCATTGGGTCTGGGTTGGGGCTGCGGTACATAGTGAGGTAGGGCTCTGAGAGTGGCACAAGTGATCAAACTCTCCCAGATGGTGAAATTCTAAGTATCAGCAGACCAGCCCTGGATGGTCTAAGGGCTTAGAATTTCACCCTTTGGAGGTTTGAGAATCCTATTTAGGGATGGCAGCCATGCCTGGCCTGCATGCCTCCCTAGTCCCATGCCATACATCCCATTTTAGGCATGGCAGCACACAAGCTCCCTTTGGTGCATGTAGCCTGCAGCTGACACAGGCTGCATTCGTGAATCATTCCCAGCGCATCTTTTGGCGCAAGTGGCACTTTTCACCATTCTATGTGGCACAAGCCCCATGTGCCATGCCAGGAGCTTTGAGAATCAAGCCCATTGTATTTATTTGTTCTGGGTTTTGGGAGATTCAAACTCTTTTCAGTACCCCCTATAAAGACACAGAATTCTCTCTTTACCATTTAATTGTATTCTTAAAGTTTGAGTTTAGTTTGAAGTGTTGCCAGTTGGATGAGGCTTGGAGGGTTTGTTTTTTGCATTTTAACACCCTTTGAGCTACCCATATTATGCTAGTCTGCTACTACTGATTCACTAGCTTTGTTTGTAATTCCTGGTCCTTTCCTCATATGTCTTACATGTGTAGATCTTTCCCCTTTATTTTTGTACTCCTATTTTTCTTTTTCTGTTTCCTTTGCTTCACAATTGCTTCAAGAATAGCAATATCATTTATAGTTTTACTACAGACAATATTTAGTTTATTTTCTTGATTTGGTTTCTATCCTTTTTTGTCACTGCTGTTCCTATACTATTTTAGGGACATTACCAAGTGAGCCAAAGTTTCTTGTATCTATATATTTTTAACTTTGGTTCCAGTTTAGTATCAGCTCCTGTTTTTTTTTTTTTTAATTTTGGCTTGTTATTTCTTTTTTCTTCTGCAATTTCACCCAGCTTGACTTTATTGTAGGCAACTTTGGTTATTTGATATTTTTCCTCTTTACTTGCCATCAGCTGTTCAAATAATAAAGTGTTCTCTGTTTCAGCAATCTCCTCACCTAGGGGTTGAGCGGAATTCTTGGAGATGGAGTCCACTGTGCCAGCCACATGCAACATTATTGGGCCTACACCGTTCTCACGGCTGGGTACCTAGTGATGTACTGGGCACTCCCTTGTAGTTACTAAGGGCTTTATCACTGGCACCAGTGCTGAGAGGGTACTGCCACACTACAGGAGGGCTGAGACAATGGTACTGTATTGTGCACTGTGGTGTGAGGTTAGGCATGAGTTTAAGGGCTGTGCCTAGATGGGCAGTTAGTTTACAGCCCCAGGAAAACATTTAATTTAGATGGGCCTCAGAGTGCACAGTTCCACCTTGCCCTAGCAACAAGAATATTGCCGACCTCACCCACAGTGACATATGGTTGCCAACATCCTTGACACTGCCAGGTCTGGACCCTAACCATTGATCACACTGACGCCTGTTTGGTGTTCATGTGAAGGGGGGGGCTGCGCACCCCCACACCCATGGACTTATAGATTCCAACTCCGGAGGGGGGGTGGATGTTGGGGGACAGCAGCCAAACTCTGGAGTCGATGACATGGTCATTGTTCCTACAACTTGGTCGACGCTGCGGGTGTTGACGGGTTGGTGTTGCTGTAACAGCATTGATGTAAAAGCATCACTGTTCCACCCATATACGAGAGGGCACATAACCACTGCCCATGGACCAGTAATACTGGTGGTACCTAGAAGGGCACAGGCAAAGTAGCCTGTGACTGTGGCTGAACATAGGAGGACAATGAAGAGCAACTAGTCTGCACTTTTCTGTCTGATTGTTTAGCCACCACCATTCTCCCTTTTAGCGACTTGGAGTCCTAAAGAAAGTTATTGATCTTTCATTGTAAATCCCTGTTTGTTTGCATATGATTAATAGAGTGCTAAGAATCATATTTCTTTTGATAAGTTATTATTGCATTGTGTGGATTCACAAGTGGGGTGTTACCATTGGTAGGTGGATAGGTACTGTATACCAGAGGATTTACCATACTGACACCAGTCCCACTTTAACCTTTTTCTTGGTGGAGGCACAATACAATATTTTATTTATTTATTTTATTTATTATTTATTGTTACCGTTGGATTACAGTTGCCTTTGAACCAATGGTTCTTTTACAAAGGTTCTGTATCAAAATAACATTTAAACAGCAGGTGAACCATAATAAGAAGATACCGTGCATAACAAACAGTGAGGACAATAAATTAGCATGAATTTAAAAAAAGAAAAAGTACAGAGCAGAAATATAGCACATGCAAAAATTAATCAACAGTACTACAGGGTATGCAGAGTTAGGTGACATTCATTAACATAAAGTAACAGCAGGGTTAGGAACCCAAATGGCCAACGAATTGTCAAGTTCCAATAAATTTTACCAGAACAACTTCAATTACAATATCAAATTCAACAACAACTGAGTGTGACCTGAATCAGGTTGGACGTCAGGGCAGACAGGATGGAAAGAAAAGGGTAGAAGCAGTCGAGGATGACTTTGTCAGTCAGAGAAGAGAAGGAGCAGGATAAGAGGTGTTAAGAATGGGGTGGGGGGGAGAGCATGGGTGGTAAGTAGAGAAATATTAGTATTAAAGGAATGGGGACAATAGGATGATGGAGGAGGGAGGGTGAGGGGGATAAGAGGGGAAAGAAAAAGGCAAGAGGGAGGGAGCAGGGGAGTGGAGGAGGGACAACAGGTGGGAGGGTGGGGTAGGAAAGAGGGGAGGAGAGCGGGGAGGAGGAGAGGGCAGGAGGAGGGAAGGAGGACTTACTTAGCCAGCAAAGTCACAGCTACTAAGGGCAGTGAAGTGCTTATGAAGCTTATGCTTGAAGGGTCCCAATTTAGGCTCATTCACAATATCTGGGGAAAGCGTGTTGTGCCAGGTGGGAGCCCTATAGTGGAAGATGCACTGTGCTTGAGAGGTTCTGCAAAATGGGACATGAAATATTTGTTTGGCTGCACTGTGGGTGGAGCTTATGTTATGGGAAGGCTTGATGAATGGTAGGGTAGCAGGAGGAGTAAGGCCCAGACTGATTTTTTTTTTGGCAAGCAGGCAAGTTTGGAAGGTAATCCTGCCCTTTAGGTGGGGCCAGTTTGTCTACTCATACAGGTCACATGTGTGCGTGCATTTAGCAGCACCTGAGATCAGCCTACAGGCCTTATTTAGCATAAGTGTGATTCTTTTAAGGGTGGTATCCATTGAGGCACCATAGATGATCATCTCGTAGTCAAGAATGGAATGACAGACCTGACAACTACTTGCCGGAGAGCATCTGGGGTCATGCAATGTCTGTGAAGATACAGGACTCCAATTCTGGAGTTGATCTAGAGATTTTATAAATGTGAAAGGCGTAGGTTAGTGGGCAGTCAAGAGTGATACCAAGGTATTTAAATTCTTGGACTTATTTAAGGGGCTGGTTGAAAGAGTTATAAATATGTAGGTTGGTGGATTTATATTTGTTGTGCGGGTTAGAAAAGAGCATCACTTTAATTTTTTTGTAGTTCATGATGAGTTTGTGTTGGGCAAACCAGGTTTTGACAGCCAGAAAGTCGGTTTGCAGGGAATTAAAGAGAAGAAAGCATTGAGAGTGGCAGTCAAAGAGAACAGCATCATCGGTGTAAAGGATAATGTTGGTGTTGCAGGCTTGGGGAAGGTTATTAAGAAATAGGCTTAAGAGTAAGGGACCAATGATGGATCCTTGGGGAACACCAGAGCACATGGGGAGTGAACCAGAGAGGGTATCACCAATTTTAACTTGCTGAGTGAGATTATCAAGATAGCTCTTGAACCAGTGGGTGACTGCAGTTGATAGGCCAAGGGGTGGTAGTGCAGTGAGCAGAAGTGGGTGGTTAACAGTATCAAATGCCTTAGTAAGGTCAATGAATATTGACCCTACTATTTGGCTCTGGTCAAGTGCCTTATGTATGTAGTCGGTGAACTCAAGTAGCGCTGTTGTCGTGCTGTGCACTGTTCTAAAATTGTGTTGCTGGGGACATAGAATATCATATTTGGCCAGATATTCCATCAGTTGGTCCGCAACAATATGTTCGAGGGCTTTAGATGGGGGGAGGATGGATATGGGTCTGTAGTTTGAGTGTGCAGTTCTATCACCACTTTTGTGCACTGGGGTAACAATTGTAGCTTTCCACAGTGAGGAGAATTGTCTCAGGGAGAGGGATAGGTTTAATAGCTTGGTAAAGGGTTGCAAGACAATATCAAAGGAGAGTTTTAGTAGTTTTAGGTCAAGGGTGTCACTGCTAAACCGGGATTCACCTAGAATCTTTTGAAGGTGCTTTCTAGCTTCAGTTAGTGAGACTCATCTGAAGTAGAAGGGAGGGGTCACAGGAGGGGGAGGGGGCATAGGAGCAGGGCATTCCAACAAGTTCAGAGAAGAAGTCTGGAGGGAGGATGCTAGAGAGGTCAATGAAGGCCAACTTAAAGAAATCTTCTATTTGTTGTGGGTCCTGCACTGAGATCCCATCAATATTAATCATGGTGGTGGAGGGATTTATTGGGTTTGCCAGTGAGATCCTTTAGTTTGTTCCAGAAATTATGACTGTCTCTACGGGAGTTCATAAGGTCATCTTTGAAATATTCCATTTTGGCTCTACGAACGTTCCATGTACAGGTGTTCCTATCGGATTTGTAACTTTGAGAGTCAGACAGTTTGCCTGAGGCTTGAGTTCGGGACTAGAGGTTGTCTCTTGTTTTCATCATGTTGAACAGAGAGTGGGTAATCCAAGGGTTTGTGACACCTTTGATCTTGCACTTACAGATGGGGGCATATTTGTCACAAGTCAAGTTACATTGTGCTATGAAATAGTTTAGTGCATCATCTATGTTAGTGGCCCTATTAATGGGTGACCAATCACATTGAGCAAGATGATCAAATAAAAGGTTTAGTAAGTCTTTTCTTAAGGACACAGCGATAAGAGAGTTTGGTAGATGTGCTGGGGTCTTGTTTGACCAGGAGCAGATCACTGGGGAGTGGTTGCTTAGGGAGTCAGGGAGTACTGAAGTATCTAAGATTCTTTTGGGGTGGATAGTGAGGATGACGTCGAGGAGGGTGCTGCTACCATTTTTGGAGTTGAATCTGGTTGGGGTGGTCACCATTTGAGAGATGCCAATGGCTGCAAAGGCATCTTTATAATGGTTGGCATCAGGGGACAGCAAATTAATGTTTAGATCACCTAGAATAATCGTCTCAGAGTGGTTAGGTATGCTTTTGAGATAGTTGGAGACCATTATAGTGCCAGCGGTTAGGTCATGTGGAGGGATATAGATAGAGAGCAGGGTTAGTGTTTTGCCCCGAGGGCCTAGGAAAACTTTTTATTTATTTATTTTATTTATTTGAATCTTGGATAACACCTATGAGCCGGGGCTCTTTTACATAGGTTCCTCGTCATACACAAACAGCAATGTTTACAGTATTTTGCAAGAATAGGGTAACATAGACAGCTGATTATACACAGGCATTGTACAATGTATGCCAGGCATTAAACTTATGAGGAGAAACTTAAGCAAGGAAAATAGATTGGGTAATCAGTCATATAAACAGGAGTCAAAAACACAGCAAAGATACAGTATTTTGTGAGAACGGGGGAGCACAGACAGTTGGTAAGGCTGGCATTGTACAATGTATGCCAGGCAGTATACTTATGAGTAGCGAATTAATTAATAAAGACAAGTCAGGAAATCAGCCAGGAGGTCTTGTCGATGGAAGACAAGATGAGGGGGAGGGTAAGGACGTGAGGGATGGAGGGAAGCAGGGCAGGCAGGGATTTGGTTAAGGAAGGTAGAAGCAGCCAGTGAGCCTTATCAGGGGTGGGAGAGGGTGTGGTAGGGATGGTAAGAGCAGGCATGGGTGGGAGGTGATGATATGTAGACCAGGCATGGGCACAGGGTGGGTTGGTAGAAAAGGGAAAGGGGTGGATAGCAGGTAAAGTGGATGGGCTGGGAGAAAGGATCAGGGGCATGCAGTGCTAGCAGAGCAGTAGATGAAAGTGCGGAACACGTTGGGGTTTGTAGAGAACTTTGGGTGTATAAGATAGCGCACAGTGGAGGATAACTTTGATTGATAATGCCTGCAAATTGTTGGCAGACGTGATTGTAGGGAGTGCTTGGATCTTAATGGAGTCTCTTAGGTATATTGCACAGCCACCACACCTTTTACCAACCCTGTTGAGCTGAAACAGGGAGTAGTCAGTGAGAGTGATGGCAGTAACAGGGATTTGGGGAGAGAGCCAGATTTCATTAAGGGAGAGTATGTCTGGATTGTGCTGTGCTACCCAGACTCTTAAGCCATCAAGCTTAGGTAGGAGGCTGCGGATGTTAATAGTGGCTATTTTTAGATGGCCAGTATTGTTATTGAGATTTTGTGGAGTTCTTGGTGGGCCAGGGTTGGGGTGGACATTTCTGGACAGGAGGAGGAGGGATAAGGCAATCTGTGCAAGATACAATTTAAATGATTTGGGTGTGAGGCGTGGTTTCAGCCGGGTGGGGTTTGTTGGTACATTGTGAAGTTGGTGGGGGGGAGAGAAGGGTAAGGAGGTGAGGGTATGTAGCTATCAGGGGTAGATGATGGGATTTTTTTTTATATATCAAGTCTAGGATTACAAATACCTTTGAGCCTTGGATTTTTTACAAATGTTCCACGTCAGAGAAATACAAATTATGGGGAACATCAAGACAGACATTACAACAATGTGGACATTGCAAACAGAGTACAGATTAATACAATTCAAGGGTAGCATTGTAAGCAAGGCAGCCAGTGGCATTTGTAGCTAGTAACTGGAGTTAGACTGGGAGCAACTGAGGTTGCAGACATGGATGGCACAGTCTCCAGAGGAATGACTAATAAGGATAGTTGGTGTTTTGGGGATGCACTGGCAGAGATGTTTGTACATGGGAACTGGATCGGAGAGAGAAGAAGTGCCAGTGTGGCCAACAGGTTAAGAAGCCACATCACTGGGAGAAGTGGTCAGTGGCTGGGAGGGAAAGAGGAGGGTCTATGTAGTAAGGAAGGGAGAAACTAGTGCAGATAAAATGTTGCAGGGAACTGGGGGGGGGGGCAGAAATAGGCAGGGGAACCTGGGAGGGCAGAGATATTTGGAGATAAGGGAAGCCAAAATCCGAAAATCCCTCTTTCATCGAGGCTGCTACAGTGGTGTAGTGGTCAGAGTCACGAACTGCTATGGAGAGGGTTGGGAGTTTGAATATGGGGAGGGGAGGAAGAAAAGGAAAGGGAGAGCAGTGGAGACCAGGAGCAAGAAGAGTCAAGTTAGGTAGAGGGAGGGAGATAGCGTGGGACAGCTGACAGATAAGAAGGATAAGAAGGATGAGCTGGGAGCACAACAGTGACTCCTAGTGTCCACTTTGTATAAGAAACAAAGTGGGAAATTAGGAAGATTGTTTCAGGCCATTGCTACAGTCATGTGATGTGTCACATGACCCTGATGATGTATAAGTTAGGGATGGGATGGGGTGGGGTGGGGTGGGGTGGGGTGGGGTGGGGTGGGGTGGGGCAGTCAATGCGTAGCATTGAAGGGCTAACAGGGTCTTACAGAAAATTACCTTGTTGCAGCTAGTTGGCAGGCTGGCTTTTGTGGAGGGCATCTGTTTCTGTGTGATCTTGGGATGGAGAACCTGCTGATAAAGGGGATGATGGTGGGTTAGAGAAGGGAGGGGATTGCTGAACAATAGAGCCCACCACAGGGGCAGGAATACCAGACAAAGAGACTTGCAGGACGCAAGCAGTGTTGGGACTTGGAAGACCGCACTGCACATACCATCAACTGCATTAGCAAGGAAGGGAGAGAGAAGTGAAAAATGGCACCAGCAATCAAATATAACAGAAAAAACACTAACACAGGTAATGTGCACTGTACAAAACTAAAGCTATGTAGAATGCAATTCTAACTGGCAGTGAAGCGCTAAATAGACAGACAGCACAAAGTCCATTTTCAACAATGCAGCCTTCTTAAAGCTCCTATTGAATTTAGCGCAAATAGCAATGAGGAGCTGGTAAATTGTAGTAGACAAAAATTTTCTACACTGCTCTGCCGATATTAAATAGAGAGGCAGAGTGAGCCACTGTGTAAGAGCTGGAGATCTCTAGTCAGGTTCTTTTTATACAGGATCTTGCAGAAAATTACCTTTTGCAGCTAGCTGGCAGGCTGGCTCTCGTGAATGGCGTCCATTTCTGTATGAGCTTGGGACAGGGAGCCTGCTCATTGCAGCTAGCTGGCAGGCTGGCTCTCGTGGAGGGTGTCCATTTCTGTGTGATCTTGGGATGGGGACCCTGCTTGTTGCAGCTAGCTGGCAGGCTGGCTGTCATGGATGGTGTCTGTTTCTGTGTGATCTTGGGATGGAGAGCCTGCTTGTTGCAGCTAGCTGGCAGGCTGGCTCTTGTGGAGAGTGTCTGTTTCTGTGTGATCTTGGGATGGGGAGCCTGCTTGTTGCAACTAGCTGGCAGGCTGGCTCTCATGGAAGGCGTCCATTTCTGTGTGATCTTGGGATGGGGAGCCTGCTTGTTGCAGATAGCTGGCAAGCTGGCTCTTGTGGAGAGTGTCTGTTTCTGTGTGATCTTGGAACAGGGAGCCTGCTTGTTGCAGCTAGCTGGCAGGCTGGCTCTCGTGAATGGCATCCATTTCTGTGTGATCTTGGGATGGGGAGCCTGCTTGTTGCAGCTAGCTGGCAGGCTGGCTCTCATGGAGGGTGTCCGTTTCTGTATGATCTTGGGACGGGGAGCCTGCTTGTTGCAGCTAGCTGGCAGGCTGGCTCTCATGGAGGGTGTCCATTTCTGTATGATCTTGGGATGGGGAGCCTACTCATTGCAGCTAGCTGGCAGGCTAGGTCATGTGAACGGCATCCATTTCTGTATGATCTTGGGATGGAGAGACTGCTCATTGCAGCTAGCTGGCAGGCTAGGTCTCATGAATGGCACCCGTTTCTGTGTGATCTTGGGACAGGGAGCCTGCTTGTTGCAGCTAGCTGGCAGGCTGGCTCTCATGGAGGGTGTCCATTTCTATGTGATCTTGGGACAGGGAGCCTGCTTGTTGCAGCTAGCTGGCAGGCTGGCTCTCGTGGAGGGTGTCCATTTCTGTGTGATCTTGGGATGGGGACCCTGCTTGTTGCAGCTAACTGGCAGGCTAGCTGTCGTGAAGGGTGTCCGTTTCTGTATGATCTTGGGATGGGAAGCCTTCTTGTTGCAGCTAGCTGGCAGGCTGGCTCTCATGGAGGGTATCCATTTCTGTGTGATCTTGGGACAGGGAGCCTGCTTGTTGCAGCTAGCTGGCAGTCTGACTCTCGTGGAGGGTGTCCATTTCTGTGTGATCTTGGGATGGGGAGCCTGCTTGTTGCAGCTAACTGGCAGGCTGGCTGTCGTGAAGGGTGTCTGTTTCTGTATGATCTTGGGATGGGGAGCCTTCTTGTTGCAGCTAGCTGGCAGGCTGGCTCTCATGGAGGGTATTCATTTCTGTGTGATCTTGGGACAGGGAGCCTGCTTGTTGCAGCTAGCTGGCAGTCTGACTCTCGTGGAGGGTGTCCATTTCTGTGTGATCTTGGGATGGGGAGCCTGCTTGTTGCAGCTAACTGGCAGGCTGGCTGTCGTGAAGGGTGTCTGTTTCTGTATGATCTTGGGATGGGGAGCCTTCTTGTTGCAGCTAGCTGGCAGGCTGGCTCTCATTGAGGGTGTCCGTTTCTGTGTGATCTTGGAACAGGGAGCCTGCTTGTTGCAGCTAGTTGGCAGTCTGGCTCTCATGGAAGGTGTCCATTTCTGTGTGATCTTGGAACAGGGAGCCTGCTTGTTGCAGCTAGCTGGCAGGCTGGCTCTCATGGACAGCATCCTTAGATACGAACCCCTCTATCAGTAGTTTACTGATCTGGGCCCCTAGATGTTGTTTGAGCCCACAAAGCAGGGCTAGTAACTGCAACATCCATAGTGAACTGACTGACTTGACAAACCCCTTGTGCATTTCCAGTACTGCTGTCAGTTTTACAGCACTAGGTGCAATGGGAGATTATCAGCATGGAGTTGTTAGAGTGGTTAAGCAGAGGGTCATGCAGTGAATGGCAAGTTCATGAAATTCAAACCCGCATCTTCAGCTACATAACTCTGAACTAAAACCACTAGGGTCATCTGACTTCTGGGATGGTGTCACAGTGGGTTAGTGCCTCAAGAGACCACCCTTTGCCTGTTAAAATACTGTTGCAACACCCTTCTGCTTTTCTCATATTTTCTCCCTCTTTTCTATCCATCGCCCCCATTTACAGGCAGGCCACCTGTAAATGTGTCTTCCTATCCCTATGTTTCCAGGTCCTCTCGAGGTACACATCCCTCCCCTGGCAGAGGTGATGTGCTTTGGTCACTTTGGTGTGCTACTAACACTGAGATAGAATGTGTTTGTAATGTAACACACCCGATATTAGCATCCCGTGAAGAAAGTCATGTGAAAGTGATGTTTCTTGCTTATTTAAACAGAGGGATTTAGGTTGCTAACAGGGCTGAATACAGCACTGTCATGCTACGCTTGCAAGAAGGAACCTATAGCATGTGGGTGCAGATAGGGAAATATGCTGAAAATGATGTAGAATAAAGAGTAACTACAGAACCCTATCCCCTATACCCAGACCCTGAGAAGTAGCTGTTGCTGGTAGTTCGCAGTTTTGAGCCCGGCTGGGCTGCGCATGAGTCTAGCTTAATTCCCCACTGTCATTTCATTTTGATTTCTATTTCCAGGGGATTATTTGTGTTTTGTGCACACAAGCCTGTAGAATTATCTTGTAAAGAGACGAGGACAGAGTCGGCTGTAGGTAAAAGGAATGCCACTCCCCTCCCTGCTCCAGGAATTCTTTAAGCTGCAACGCTTTTTGTTTTATGACCCCCTTACCTAGCAACACTAGCCGGAGTGTTTCCTTTTAGCAGGCTATGTTGTTGTTATCAAGAGTTAAGAGCCCAAGGTCAGGGCGCAATGTACAGAGGCGGCTTTAAGTCAGGCATGGGAAATGCCCCACCACCACACCACCGTTTGTCTATTTTTTTTTGTTATGTTTTAATACTGCACAGACGGAGATGGGATTAGAAAAGACTACGCTCTTCAGCATAGTCTCTCATTCTCTGTGTTGTGACTGAGACTAATATTAGGATAAATTAAAAGGTAACATTTGTATTACCTGGGACTTGCATGGTAGCAGGTCCTGCCTGGAGCTTGCCTGGTGCCATTTCTATAAAACCGGTTGGCCCTTTCCATACTGTAGTTATAGCACAGGTAACTTGTGGGAGGAGCATGTGTCTGCATACCCATAGAAGCTAATGTTATTTGCTTTTTGTTTTTAACACAACTCATGCTAGCAGAATAAAAGTCTTATGTGAGCACATATGGTGTTACCAATGTGAGAAAAAGTGTGTTATATTGAATTTAGATAAAAACTTTTGATGTGGGCGGAGTCTAACTAGTCACCTGGTTGGTTTCAGGTAGAAGTAGAATCCAACTGAGAAGCATCATCAGATCTATGTATGGATCAGTAGCGTACTGACCCTGGGAGATACCGCTAGCTGTTTTCTAGTGGTATAGTTCCACAGTGAAGTTAACTGTGATTATTTTCGTCTGCTTTCTTTATTTTCTGTCATCTCCAGGCTGCTTATTTTTGTCTTTCCGCTGTATGAATAAAGCTACTTTATAACTTGCCATTCCTGCCTCAGTGTCCATCTATACCCACAGGCTCACAGATGGGGTAAGTGTGTTGGCGTGTAGGAGATTCTTTTACCTGGTTGGATGTCTGCAGATGGAAGGAAAGGATATCAGATGTTATGTTTACTGGATTTTTTGGGGGGTCTGCTGATTTGGGATGCTTGGGAATATATGTTATATTGTAATTGTGGGTTGTCTGTTGGTGGGAAGGATACATGGATGTCTTTTACTGGGATCTGGGTGTATCTGCCATAGGTAGAGATAAAGCAATACTTTTATTGGGATTATTGTTCAGTACTCAGCTGGTCTATGTTAAGAAGTACAAAACAGTAAGAAGAACTCAGAGAAATTGCTTGTGGAAATTAATGGCTAGCAGTGTGGTTGCTCAGCAGGTTGAGTGTGGTGTTTTATGTTCGATGTAGGCCTTTAAATGAACCAGAAAGAATCTAAACCTCCAGAGCTTCTGGGGCTTTGTTGGCCCCCAGACACCTGGGGACCGATTTTAGAAAGTACTTGAATTGCTGCAAGGGACTTGCATCAGGGAGTTTCACGCAAGGGGCAACTTGTGGCAAACATTGCAACTAGTGTGATTTTGTAACCAAGCCTGCCACAAACACAGATGAAAGTCTCTTGTGCTGAATGCTGCAAATTAGACCTGCTCCCTCCGGCCTAACTTTATGGCATGTAGGGAGCCATTTTATGGAACTTGCACTAAAGCTTTGGTACAAGCTGCCGTAAAGTATAGAAAATGTTGCAATTGCGCCAAACCTCCGAAAATCGTGCTGTGTTGCATCACAGGGGTTTGGCGCAGCTGTGGCAGACACTATGGTTGGTGCAGGGCTTAATGCAAGCCCTGAGTCAACCTTCTAAAATTGGGCCCCTTGGGCCCAATTCCAGGATGGCTTATGCTGGCGCAAGCTAAGTTACACCAAACCCCATGGCGTAACTCGCAACCTGCACCATGCATAATGCTGGTTGTGATTTTGAAAGGTGCCTTGCACCACACCCTCTGTGGGTTACACCAAATGTGGGATACACCACCCGCTATGCCACAACCTGCAACAACATGGTGCAAGGGTGGGTTATGGCAGCAACTGCACCCTATTCCAAAAGGGCGGCTGCCGTAACCCACTTATGCTATTCCAGGAGCTGCATGGCACAGCGGAGTTAGTACATCTCAGAGATGCTTTCAGGGGCATCCATCAGTGCCATTTGATGGATGCCCACTCCTCAGCACCGTGGCAAAGGTTCTGCTGCACTCTCCATGCCCCCACGAACATGTCCATGCCCCCCACCCCTGGGGGTCCATTTTCCACTTTGCCCTCACGGACTCTTGTGCCACCTGTCCAGCCCCCCATGCCCTCTGGTGCTTGCTGTGGTGTTACAGGGTGGGGGGGCTCCAGGTGGGCAGGTTGCAGTGGACTGCGACTTGCGGCATGCAGGGCTATTATGCCACACCTGTGGCAGTAGCCTATGTGTGCCACAAGTCCCATGTTGTAAGTGCCAGGACCCTGCCAGTCTTAGAATACGGCGTCCCCGGCATAGAGGCAAATGTCACAACTCGCATATGCCTGTGAGTTGCGACATTCATCTTGGAATCAGTCCCCTGGACTTTAGTTGTGTCCCTCAGGAAAACTAGAAGTTGATTTCTATGGCGAATGATGTGATTTTGGTAATTACTACAGTGGAGCCCCCTTAAGTGCACACTGGATAAGTGCACTTCCCACTTAAAAGCACTCATTATCAGTTTCCTGTTTTTTCTTCTATACTTTCTTGTTTAAAATACCCTGATAAATGCACATTGTTTAATTACGCATCTCAGTTAAAGGCACAGTCAGAATTGCCAGAAGATTACCATCTCCTCCTTAAGCACACATTGATATGGAACTGGAATTCATTATATCCGGAAATCCGGAATGAAAATAGTTGTTACTGTTTTAAAATGTTGTATTAAGCACATTTAATGTTTGATTTTTATTGTAATTGTATTGCATGTTTTGTATTTTGTTATCTTGTTGTATGTTCCGGGTCATGCCTGTAAAAGGGCAATGTGGCGCAGTATACTTACCCGATTAATGAAATAAAAATAAAAATAAATAAAATAATAATAATAATAATATGGTGGAATAATGTGTTATTTGGCCTGCTTATCAAACCTGGATGCTTAGCTTTGCTCTTTGTCCCAAGGAATTCTGCCCTGGGAATATTTTTAGCTCAGTGCTATACCACAATTAGAAGGACAGCTAGCAGAGGACTTCCAATGAACAACTGTAGGGATTCTGCAAGAGCTGATAAAGACAACAAGAAACAGGAAAGGTGAAGTTGGGTCAGTTGCTGTAATGTACATCTCTGGATAAGTCCTGGGTTTCTAAAGGGCCTTTACTATGACAGACGACATGGAAAGTGTGTCAGAGGGGACCTGCCATGATCTGTGAGGTGGGATAATTCATTGTCTGCTTAAGTGCGCAGCCTGTTTAAATGCACAGAAATGTTGTTTCCCAAGGGTGTGCACTTATCAGAGCTCCACTGTATCATTATATAGGTTTGCTATACAAAATGTATTTGGTTGCACAGCAAAACGAGTATCTAATGCATGTGGTTTTAGTCCTATTTTCACCATACATGTGTACCGGTCATTCAGAAAACAGCATCCATCATCTGCTGCCAAAAATTTAACCCTCCAGCAAACTTAGGCACGTAGCAAGATTTCTAGTATTACTACTTCTATTACTGTACTATCGCTGCACCGTCAATTTATGTACTGTGTGCTCAGCTACACTATATGTAAGACAGTGCTTCACTCCAGTTTATTAAAGTTCTCTGAAATGGAAGATTTTGGGCAGGATTTCTGTAGGATATTTGTGAATGTGTATTCCAGTTAAATCCTGTTTTGGTTGTCAAGGGATGTGCGTCCAAAAATTTGTAATCTTTATCCCCATATCTATGACATGCCTGCTGCACCATTTTTAATGTGGTCTACCATATGTTTACATAGATACATAGATGGTGTTGGCAGATGATCCATCTAGTCTGCTCATTTGGTTTTTCTTTCTTTGACTACCCCCCTCACATTTTTCCTGTCTTTGTTGTCACAATTTCTCTGTGTCTATCCCACGCATTCTTGAATTTCCTAACCGTCTCGGCTTCCACTAGATCCTCAGGTAGCCTATTCCATGGAGCCACCACTCTCTCTGTGAAGAACTTGTGCTTGTTGCTCTTAAAACTCCCCCCTTACCTCATTCTCAGACTATGACCCTGTGTCCTTGTGGTCGCATTTAACTGGAACAGCTCATTTGCCTGGACTATGTTTAATTGTTTGAGGTACTTAAAGGTCTCTATCATATCCCCTCTATCCCTCCACTGCTCCAGAGAATACATGTTGAACTCTCTCAGTCCTCGTAGCTCTTTTCCTGGAGTCCATGTATCATATTAGTTGCTCTCCTCTGGACCGTCTCCACCCTGTCAGTATCCTTTCTCAGGTATGGCCTCCAGAACTGGACACTGTACTCAAGGTAGGGCCTCACCAAGGACCTGTACAGAGGCAGGACCACCTCCCTTTGTCTGCTCATGATGTCCCTACCTATGCACCCCAGCACACGGTTTGCTTTTAGTGCTGCCTTCTTACTCTGGCTATCGACTTCCAAATCTTCTGACTTGATGACTCCTAAGTCATGCTCTTGGCTGGAAGTGGTGAGTTTTTCTCCTCCCAAGTGGTATTCAGGCCTGGTGTTGCCCTTTCTGAAGTGTATGACCTCGCACTTCTTGGCGTTAAATTGAAGTTGCCATTCAGAAGACCATTTCTCAAGTGTATGGAGGGCATCCCTCATTTGTTGTACTCCCTCCTCTGTGTCAACTCTATTACAGATTTTTGTGTCATCTACAAACAGGCACACCCTTCCCTCCAGTTTCTCTGTGATGTCACTATTGAATATGTTGAAAAGTAGTGGCCCCAGAACTGATCCCTGTGGCTCTCCACTTGTCACCTCCCTCTCACTAGATACGGCTCTATTTACCATAACTCTCTAGGTTCTACCCTCCAACCAGTTTCTTACCAAAGCTGCTATTTTATCTCTGACCCCCATCTGCCTTAGCTTCCTTAGCAGCCTTCTGTGTGGTACTGATTCGAAGGCCTTACTAAAGTCCAGGTAGACTACTGTACGTCTACTGCTCCTCCCTGGTACACTGTCCTTGTGACCCAGTCGAAGAACTGCATCAGATTGGTCTGGCAGGATCTGCCTGTCGTAAACCTGTGCTGTCTGGGATCCTTCTGCCCACTGGTCTCTAGGAACTCTGTGATCCTCTCCTTGAGCAGGGATTCCATCAGTTTACCCACCATTGAGGTCAGACTGACTGGCCTGTAGTTTTCTGTCTCCTCCCTGCTCCCCCCCCCTTGTGAATAGATACCACTGTGGCCCTCCTCTAGTCCTCAGGAGCTGTCTCTTCTTCTAGAGACTTGTTCTAGATGTCTGTCAGAGGTGCTGCCAGCTCCTTTCTTAGTTTAACAGCTGCTTGAGGCAAAATTTGGATGCAAGATACCATAAAGCACGTGCCACTGCTGAAATATTGGCAGCTTCTAGAAAATCTAGCAGTCATGTTTGATGGACAAAACTTACTGGCAGCATCCTCAGATGCAACTATGTATTTATTTATTTATTGAAATTTCGGATAACATCTTTGAGAGCAAGTTCATTTCACAGGTTCCACGTCAGACGAACAATACGTATTGGGAAAGTATGAGACGGAGAACAAACAAAACAAGGAATTATACAAGACATTACAAGAGTGTATAACTAGAGAAGTTCCAATACATATGCATTATACAATGTATGCCATGGTGCATATTTGATTAAAACCTGGAATTTTTGGAACTATGACAGGTGGATGTACACAAATTGAACCTTGTACCTATAAAGTGCAGCTGACAGCCTTTTTATCCTCAGGCATGCAACTCATATCAAGGAACTGCCTGCCTGAGGGACTAAATAAGTCAGCTTGCAATTTTTTTAATGAAATATTTACTGCACATTAGGAAGGCTTACTCATAACTTCTTACAACAAACCAAGCAGCCACTGACTGTGGCAGCTCTCCTCCAAAACAGCGTTATGAGAATGTCAAGTGAGGAAAGGGGTTGCAGGGCACATAATGGATTAAGAGTGAGCCCAGGGAAGATGATCTATATAAACATAATTTTTTTTAACTTTGCAGGTCATGTGGGAGGAGGGTGTAGTATAAAAAAAGTAATACTACTTCCGCACGTGTACAGTGGCCTGCAAAGTTTAATAATTTTATACTTAGATTGTTCTCCGTGATCCTACTGTCATTCCATTAAATGTCCTGAAGCCTCATTCCCCACTTGGTGTCACCATATTTTGTGCTTAGCTAGCTGTTACAGGAAATTTTCATTAAATTCTGAAAACAAATCATAACATGTCTCATTTAGTCCTTCAAGCTCAGCAGCTTCTTCAGACCTTTACCACTAATTCTTGCTGTTTAACCATTACCGTCAGTCTACATGAAACTACAGTGGTGTCAGAAATAATTCCTATTCTTAATATAGCCATAAAGTTTTGCTAATATACCTCTACCCTAAATTAAAAAAATACCCCTATATACTGACTTATTTTAGGAAGAACTAGTTGGCTGCTGTTTTTTGAAGTCCATAGCACACTCATGTCTGAACACAATGAGTCAGTTCCTTATCTCACAATTATATCATCTGCTACATGCTACAGAAACCATATGCGTGACAGAATTCCCTTTTTAGAAATACTGCCTAAACTATAATTATACTCTGCACATGGTTCCTTAATCTTGTATGTATTACAGTATATAACGGATACATTATAGTCTTTCCTGGGATACATATGATACTTATCCAATAAGTGAGGAATGGTCAGAGACTAATGAGAAGAGATGGGTGGGTACTATCTGCTAGGGGTGGTTAAAACATTATTTCTAATATTCAGCCAAATTTTTGTATTTGGCTTTTCAAATATTTGGACATTATTTGTTTGTCTTCATTATTCATGTGTCTGTGGGGGTGGAAAAGTAAAAGAAGCAGCTCCACACCCTCGTCCCCAGCCCAATAATTAAAAATACAACCTCCATCGCCCCACCCTCTACTACAAGCACAATACCACCCTTCCCCCAGCACCCACAATTTTAGGTTAAAAAAACACCCTACCACAATGTGGAACTGGCACAACCTCTCTGCCTCCATGGGTGGCCACCAGCTCTTCTAGCACTTTCTCTCTTGCAAATCAGATTATTTTACCCACCCCCACCCTGGCTGCCGCACCGAACTCCCAACCCCTTCCACTACAGCACACAAATTTTGCCTAAACAGAAGGCTCCCACAGGTGTGGCATAGGTAATATATGCAACCTGCCCTTCTTCATGGCTGGCAACCTTCTACTGAATGAAAGCATTCCTCCACTTGCTCACATAGTAAAAGAGCTGATCAGATGATCAACCATTTTACAATGAGAGCAAGCACTGGAGTGCTTCCATTCAACAGGAGGTAGCTGGTGATGGAGGAGGGCAGGTTGTATCAATCACCATCACCACTCCTGGGGAGCACTCTGTTTAGACAAAATGTGGGTGCTGGAGGGAGGGGGAAGCTAGGTGCTGGTGATGGGGGTGAAAATAAATTGATAAATTAATACATTGGCTAGATGAGATGGTGGCTGGCTGTGGAGGTGGGTGTGTTGTGCCGGTTGCCCATCATTGGAGTTTATTTAAAATCTGCAATTGGGGTGCTGGGGACAGGAGGGTGGGCCTGGGTGTGTAGGAAAGGGTGGGGGGCAGGGGTTGTATTTTCAATGATCGGGCTAGAGAGGAGGGTGGGGGGCTTTTTCCTTTTTGTTAGTTTTTTATGAAAGGAACATATCTGAATAATGAATAGTGCATAATTTGCGGTATTCGGGAAATATTATTCATTACTTGCACACATAGAAACTTAAAAACATAGAATCTGACATCAGATAAGGACTGCCTGGCCCACCAAGACTGCCCATTTTTCTCTACCTACAGAATCGTCACAGACCCTAATTGGCCTCAGCCTCTTTCTCGCTCTCCCCCTTCCTTTGCACTAAGATACCCATATGCCTATCCCATGCATTCTTGAACCAGACCACTGTTTTCTCCTCTACAACCTCAGCTGGAAGGCTGTTCCAGGCATCCACCACTCTTTCTGTGAAGACATACTTTCTCACATCTCTCCTAAATCTTTCCCGCTACAGCTTCATAGCATGTGCCCTTGTTCTTCAGAAACTTTTTTCCGAAAAAATACTGCCCTCCTGTACCTTATTTATCTCTGTGAGGTATTTAAAGGTCTCTATCATAGCCCCCCTTTCCCTCTTCCCTTATAGGGTGTACATATTGAGGTCTTTTAGTCTCTTATTTTGGGCTTTTGGTGCAGACTCGGAAACATTTTAGTTGCCCTCCTCTGGACCACCTTCACTCTGACTATGTTCTTCTGGAGATATGATCTCCAGAACTGGACACAGTACTCAAGGTAGGGCCTTACTAGTGATCTATACAGGGGCAATACCACCTCGCTCTTTCTGCTGGTGATACCTCTCCCTATACACGCCAGCATCCCACTAGCCCTCCCAACTGCTTTGTCACATTGCCAGGCCACCTGAGGTCATCAGATATAAATACCCCCAGGTCTCTTTTCTGCTTGGTGGTTATCAGTACCACCCCACCCATTTTGTACTCTGCCCCTGGATTTCTGTGCCCCAGTGCAGGAATTGTTTTGCACTTTTCACATTGAAACCCAGCTCAATACCCTTGTCCACTCTTCAGGTTTTCTCAGGTCCCTACTCATCCTTTCCACCCAGGCTGGAGTGTCCACCCTATTAAAGATTTTGGTGTCCAACACAAAGTTGCAGATTTTCCCTTCTAGTTCTTCTAGAGTATAACTTATAAAGACTTTAAAGAGGACCAGTCCCAGCAGTGAGCGTTAAGGCACCCCACTGGTCACGCTCCCTTTGTTGGAGTGAACTCTGTAATGAACATTAGACAGGGAGGTGAAAGAAAAGGTACTACTTTTTAATTTTTATTTTACTGTTAACCCACATACATGCCCACAAGAAGAGCAGAGGAACATGGAGGCATTAGCCTAGACTCATGCTTGGCAGAACAAAGGAGAATATTGTGAACACCCTTCCTGCAAGAACTTGCAAAAGTACAAATTGACGACAGGAACAACGCAAGCAAGCAGTGAGGGGCAGGCAATGGAAACCTTTATAAGGGGGGGATAAAGGGGGGGCAAGAACACATGAGCATGAATACTGGGGTGGGGTGAAGAGGCAAAGTAGAGAAAACAGAAACAGAGGGAAAGCAGGGGAGTAAAACATGGATGGTCATGTTCACAAATGCCCAGAGTCTGGGAAATAAGGTTCCAGTCCTGGAAGCCTTGATGATGGATGCAGATCTTGACATAGCAACAATAACTGAGACATGGTATTCTGCTACTCACAGTTGGGATGTCTATGTACCAGCTATACACTGTTCAGAAGGGACAGGGAAGGTAAAAAGGGAGGGAGGGGTGGCCCTGTACATCAGAGAAGGCATAAAGGCTACAGAAGTACCAGGAAGGCAGGGGGAGGCTGAGGCAATGTGAGTCACCCTTGAACCAGAAAATGACATAGCAATACATACAGGGGTGATTTACAGACCTCTGGCACAGAGGCAGGAAGTGGGCATGGTACTAGTGGAGGAAATTCATGACTTGGCAGCTAAAGACGAAATCCTGTTGATGGGAGATTTCAATATGCCGGACATGGATTGGACCACTCAGGCAGCTGCTTCAGTCAAAAGCACGATCATCCTGGAATTCCTGCAGGGAGCTAGACTCAGACAGCTGGTGCATGAGCCAACCAGGGACAAATTGATTCTAGACCTGGTATGGACCAATGGGAACAGAGTCAAAAAAATCAAGGTGGAAGGGCAGCTGGGATCCAGCGATCACCACATGGTGTGGCTTGACATGGAGACAGGGACTCAATTAAGCCACACAAGGACAAAAGTATTAGATTTCAGGAGGGCAGATTTCAATGAAATGGATAGATGTTTAAAAGCAGCCCTGGAGAAGGTAGAGGTAAGGGAGGGGATGGAGAAACAGTGGGAGAGACTAAAAGGACCCATTCTGGAGGTAACTAACCAATGCATTAGGACAGTGGCCAAATGGAAAAGAAGAAAGAAACCACTATGGTTTTCTAAAGAAGTGGGAGACAAAGTAAGGGCTAAAAGAGCAAGGTTCAGGAGTATAAGGGGACCCAAAGGGAGAAGGACAGAGAGGTGTATCTTGAATGTCTCAGAGAGCCAGGGAAGGCTGTTAGGAAAGCCAAGGCACAGACAGAGGAGGGTTTAGCATGGTTTGTGAAAAAAGGGGACAAGACATTCCATAGGTACATCAGCAATAAAAGAAAAACTGGGGGGGTTGTGAGGCTCAAAGGGGAGGAGGAAGAGTGTAAGGAGGGGGATCTAGACAAGGCAGAAATACTGAACAAACACTTCTGTTCAGTATTCACTGAGGAAGGAGAGAGTCAAGGACCACAGTTGGGGAGCATAGGCAATCGGGGGGGGGAGGGGGAAATGGACACCAGTCCATTCACAGTGGAAAGAGTTCTGGAGGAACTCACAAAGCTGAAGGTGGATAAAGCCAAGGGGCCAGATGACATACACCTGAGGATATTAAGGAGCTGCGAAGGGAACTAACAGCACCTCTGGCTACCCTGTTCACAGAGTCACTCAACATAGGTGTGGTTCCAGAGGAATGGAGGAGGGTGCATGTAGTCCCACTGCACAAAAGTGGCAGTAGGGTGGAAGCGGGGAACTACAGGCCAGTCAGCCTCACCTCAGTGGTGGGGAAGATAATGAAGACACCGCTGAAAGAAAGGATAATGGCACACCTGGAATTTGTTGGTGCCCAGGATCTGAGGCAGTACGGATTCACATTAGGAAGGTCTTGTCAAACAAATCTGATAGATTTTTTTGATTGGGTGACTAGGGAGGTGAATCAGGGAGGGGCCGTAGACATCGCCTACCTGGATTTAAGCAAAGCCTTCAATACTGTCCCACACAGAAGGCTGGTTAACAAGATGAGTAGTCTGGGCATGGGGCATAAGGTGATACAGTGGGTTAGAAACTGGCTGTCAGACAGAAGGCAGAGGATGGTGGTAAATGGGATCCAATCTGGAAAGAGAGGGGTGACCAGTGGAGTGCCACAAGGATCAATACTGGGACCAGTCCTGTTCAATATCTTCATTAGTGACATTGCAGAAGGGCTAGAAGGAAAGGTCTGCCTATTTGCAGATGACACCAAGATCTGCAACAGGGTGGATACTCCAGAAGGGGTGCAGATAATGAAGAGGGGACTGGAGAAGCTTGAAAGATAGTTGGAGGTGTGGCAACTGAAGTTCAATGCAAAAAAGTGCAAGATAATGCACCTGGGTATGGGGAACCCTGGGGAGACCTACAGGATGGGGGGTGCTGACAATCACCAAAGAGGCGAGGGATCTAGGGGTTATCATATCTGATGACCTGAAGGTATCAAAGCAGTGTGCAAAGGCTGCAGGGAGGGCCAGTGGCATTCTGGGGTGCATGGGCAGAGGTATTACTAGTAGGAGGCAGGAAGTGGTGATGCCATTGTATAAAACACTAGTAAGACTTCACCTGGAGTACTGTGTGCAGTACTGGAGAGCACACTTGTGTAAGGACATAAACATGGTGGAGGCTGTCCAGAGAAGGGCGACAAAGATGGTGCATGGTTTGCACCACAAAACATATGAGGAGAGACTAAGAGACCTCAATATGTACTCACTGGAAGAGAGAAGAGAGAGGGGTGACATGATAGAAACTTTTAAGTACCTCAAGGGCATAAACAAGGTGTAGTTGGGAGCTCTTTCTCAATGTAGAAAAGATAACAGAACAAGGGGGCACGATATGAAATTGGAGGAGGGGACATTAAGCGGTAACGTGAGGAAGTTTTTCTACATGGAGAGGGTGGGGAACACTTGGAATAGTCTGCCACAAGAGGTGGTAGGGGCAAGCACAGTGGAGGGGTCTAAACATGCCTGGGACAAGCACAGGGAAACCTTGGGTGGGAAGGGAGTGATGAAAAGCCATTAACTACTTAGGGTGAGTGGATGCATACATGTATAGGGCCTATGGGAAGACTAGATGGGCCTAGCAGTCCTTATCTGCTGACAATTTATATGTTTCTATGTTTTCTTTCATCTCCCTGTCTTGTGTTCATTACTCAAAACAGATAGTCTGGACATTTTTTCCACCTACAGTAGTTGCTGTCTGTGCCAGAGGATAAAAACTAGACAGAGCAAGATCAGTTAGTAAACTATTAAATAATAAGGTATGATCTAATCACCTCCAGTTGTGTAATGTGGCAGAAGATATAGCTGAGTGTTACATGCCCCAAGAGGGAGGTTAACCAACCATTAACAAGCCCTTCATAACCAACTGTATCTACAATCCACCCTCTCATCACACTCAGCACTTGAAGAATTTCTCGTCTGTCTTGCTCAGTTTCAAAAAGGTGAGGTAATCATGCTAGGGAATTTTAATCTGAACAGGTTAGATGATGAGACAGGTAGACTTAAATCAGCTATGGTGAAGGCTCAGCTTGCTCAGATTATCGATCAAAAGGATTATTGAGCTGAAGGATTTGGAATATAATGATAGATTCAATGGCCTACGCAGCCAGTAAGTGTTATGCTTGTGCAACTGTGTTACTTAGGTTTTGGCCATTCACACTCTTTATTCCGGAGGAATTACCGCTCTGTAGGGGTACCAAAGGCAAGGAACCCTCTAGAGGGTTCCACCCCTAGAGGTGCCATGGGACACTTCCTTTGGCTAAAGGTACCTTAGGAAGAATCCCCCGCCGGAGAGAGGCACTGCCACTGGAGGAGGAGGGGAGGATGGCAGGGCAAAGAAAAAGTACTTCAGAAGGAGGCTGAGGGGAACTTCTTATGTAGCTCAGGAAGTGGGAGTGGCTGACTGCTTGTCCATTGAACTATAGGCGATAGGCGGAGCCTTCCAATTCAATGACCTACCCAGCCAGTAAATGTTATGCTTGTGCAACTGTGTTATTTAGGTTTTGGCCATTCACACTCTATTCCAGAGAAATTACCACCTTATTGGGGCACCAAAGGCAAGGAACCCTCTAGAGTGTTCCACCCCTAAAGGAGCCGCAAGATGCTTCCCTTGGCTAAAGGTACCTTACGAAGAATCCCAAAAAAAGAAAGTAATAGTATGAAGCATATGGGCAACCCAAAGAAAGTAGTAAGAAATGTATAAACAATCAGAAGTTGTGAGACATGGTAATAAATAAGCATGAGGCAGCTTGATCACGTAATGGGATAGTAGGGAAGCGATGGCATGAGTCTGATGGGTTGCAAAAGGGGAGGAGAGGACTTCCTAAGGAGAGAGGGAAGGGCAAGTAAGGGACACCATCCCCCTCCATTCAACAGCGGATCCTCTCTAATGGAACTAGGAAATACTAACTAGACACTGTGCCCTTTGGCATGGAGGAGAGAAAAAAAAAACCTTTGAGGAGGAAATCTCTTAGGATCCAAGGCCTAGGTTGTCTTCCCTCCAAGCGTGGGATAATTTCATTAGTGACTGCTCTGCTACTGTAATTTGGAAGCCACAAAGAATAAAAATGGAAAATATTCCAATTTAGAGAGAAACTCTCACTCTATCCTAATGCCGTGGAGGGTTGCGAGACGGTAGCTCTGCAACTGCCACTCCAAGGCGGGAGGAGGAGAGTAACGACCACCGAGGCACTCACCCAGCCTACTGACCTAGAAAATAAACTAGGTGAAGCAGAGGTGGTCATCGAGAGAATGCGGTGAAGGTGCCTTGCCAGGGAACCACTAAAGCCAATGGACAACCATTATAGTGGAAACACTGGTGTTAAAGGAAATTGCTGTAGCCTCCCTTCATGGCTAAGTCATAAATTCTACAACTTGGGGTGTTGTCGGTATGGTTGATGACTGAAGGTCCACCTAGAACGAGGACATTCCCAGCTATGAGCCAGGTGAGAAGGACCCCGCCCCAAGCTTCGCGTGCCCAAGCTGCGGACTCTAGATGCAGAGCGAGACCATTGGCTGCAGGGGAACCCCATACCAGAAGGCTATGGCTGGCTCGACCAGGGACTGCTGAGGAGCTGAATAAGCAGTGAGTGCTGAGACCTTGCAGAGGGCAGATGGCAGGGAGCAGTAAGCAATGATGGTGTAATCAGGGGTTGATCTGGATGTAGTTCAGTAAAGCAGGGTAGTTGTTCGGGGAGCATAATAATCAGACCTGTACGTAGGTCAGTAAGCAGTAGGAATAGTCAGACCGACACATAGGTCTGCAAAACGTAGTAGCAATGATGGGACATGAACGTAAATGGGGGCAGCATGATAGTGGGGCAAGCCAGCCAGGCATTTAAAAAGCCAAATCCTTCTAGCCCACTCGGCTACCTACCACACCAGCGGTTCGCCTCCTGCACGCCTGTACACCACTCTGGGCCTCTCTCAGCACCAAGGAGCCTGCTACCACCAGCCCCCTTTAATCAAGCATTCAGGCATCCTTGTAGCCCACTCAGCTACCTACTGCACCCACGGTTCGCCTCCTGCACGCCTGGACACCACTCTGTGCCTCTCTCAGCGCCAAGGAGCCTGCTGCCACCAACCCCTTGGAATCAAGCATTCAGGTGTCCTTGTAGCCCACTTGGCTACCTACCGCACCTGCAGTTCACCTCTTGCACACCTGGACACCACTCTGTGCCTCTCTCAGCACCAAGGAGCCTGCTTCCATCAGCCCCCTGGAATCAAGCATTCAGGCATTGCCTATAAACAGCTCCAGCCTCGCTGGCTGCTGTTCTGTCTGCCAAATATTTCAAAAACCAGCACCTTTCCCTGGAAAGTTCTCATTGGCTGCTCCTGAGCAGGAGCATTCTGACTGTCTGCCCAACGGGCTGGCTTTTTGCTCTCCTGGTACTGGACTCAGCTTTAAAGCTTCCCCTCTACTGATTTTTCACTGTACTTGTACTGGCTGTCTTTTTTTGTATTGTATTTAACCTGCCACCTCAGTTGCTGTGTCTATAAAGGAATAATGCACGACAGGGTGTGTGTCGTGTTGGGATAACGCCACGTCTTGGGTGGTTGGGCACGAGGCCGCAGGCCAAGTGCGTCCAACACCCAAGGCATGGCGTTATCCCAACATGACACACACCCTGGAGTGCATTATTCCTATTATACAATGGCTCTCCTGTAATAAAATACAAAGAAAAAAAAGATGGAAATATGTTTAAAAGTATTTTTATACCATTTTTTTACTGAGTAGGAACACACAGAGGAAAAATAGTCCTACGGGTTGCTTGTATGACTACCCCCCCCACACACACACGTCACATTTTTAACCAGTCCTGCTGCTTGCTCTGCTACAGGGAGAAAGATGTTTGATTTTTTGTTTTATAGAACAGTTCTGTGTGCCGAAGAGTGAGCAAGATAGTGAAACTAAAGCTGTCACACTGCCTGCATCCCCCAAGCACACTTTTTTACATTCTGTCTAGGGACTGTACTGCTGGTTCTTCTAGTACAGATAACTTGACTAAGAAACGGGATAGGAAAAACATTTTCCTTTATGAAGAAGAGCTTGACCCAATTGACAAGGACCAAGCGAGTGCTATTTACAGTGAAGACGCAGAGTTGCTTGCTTCCATGCTCCTGTCTGTGTGAATATGCCAAAACATTTTTACGATCTCTGCTCGTGTGGTTCTCCCAGTACAGTTTACTTCTCTTTGTACTGGGAGAAGAATACAAAACGTGTAACAAAACGGCACACAAGAAAACGTGGTGTTGGGAGTTACTGGTCTGTTTTTTTTAAGGACATGCACGGTCTATGTTTGCGGCGAGTGGGGAGCGCTGAAACAGATCACGTGCATGGCTTCCTGGTAACGTTTTTCTTTATTTTAAAAAATTACAACTTTGGTGATTTGGAAGCATCTGACAGGGTTGTCGATTTAATTACAGTTGTTGCTGTGGTATGGGAGGGAGTTTTTTTAGGGTAATGTGCTCAATGTTTTGGGGGCAGTTTCAGGTTTTTGAGGAGAGTGGCAAACCGGGATGGGTAAAGCTGCTTGTAGGCAGCGGACAGATGCTGTTTTTTTTTTACATGTGGTCACTTGTGTAATGGGACTAGATCCATGGTGTTGTGCCAGGATAACACCATGGGTCCAGTGCCATACTGACCAGTCAGATCCCTACATTCTTTCTTGACATTGTATAATTCATATTCTAAACCTTGAATTTTAATTCAGAACTATGAGTTACAAGGTTTGGAAAACACAGCAAAAACATTTATTTAAGCAATAAGGCACGACAGGCTGAGGGTTATTGGGGGATTTACCCCTGCCTTGTATGGTGTGTCACGAGGCGCAGCCGAGTGACTTAACCACACAAGAAGTGGGTAAATCCCCCAATAACCCGCATCCTGGAGTGCTTTATTGTGATTATACAATGGACCCATGTGTAAAATAAATTTTAAATGTGTTTAAGTATGTTTTTTATAAATGCCATTTCTCAGCTGTTGGTTATTACAGGATATACCACGGTCATGTGATGTGTTTTGACCAATGAGGTTACAGGATTTTCATACCCCATGGTATAATGTTTATTAATGTACAGACTTTAGAATCAGAATTCAGAGTTTAAGATTTCTTAGCTGAAAGTCTACATAATGTACTGAATTGTTGTATTTTAATCAGGTGCAGCTCCATTTTAATTTCTCCTTTAGTTGTCCCCACCCCACACTGTTCAACAAATCTCAGTTACAGAGTTGGTGCCTGTCTGTCTGCTTCTTGACCCACTATTTGTCCCTCTTTTAGTAAATTGCAGCTCTTTTGTCTCTGTGCTAATCTTAGTTTTAGTCCCACCCCTTTGCTGGGCTATAAATCCCTGTTCTGTCCCTTTTCCAATAGGCGTCCTTGTAGCCCACTCGGCTACCTACTGCACCGACGGTTTGCCTCCTGCATGCCTGGACACCACTCTGTGCCTCTCTCAATGCCAAGGAGCCTGCTGCCACCAGCCGTCTGGAATCAAGCATTCAGGTACGGCCTATACACAGCTCCAGCCTCGCTGGCTGATTCTCCGGCTGCCAGATTTTTTGCCCACCCCCTCCCCCTCCCAAACCACCCTTAAATACACTTAAGCTCCTCCCTCCCCTACCCCATCCTGCCCCATTGGCTCCCAGTACTAGTGCTCAGAGCTTAAAGCTTTCCGTCTCCCCACCCCCTTTGTTGATCTTTGTTGATCCTGCCCTCCTCTTAAAGGCATCTTCACTATAAGACACTTTTCTCCTTAAAGCCCTGCTCTGTGTTTCCCTGGCTGTGGTTTTACAGCTCTAGATAGTACTGTTTCATTAGCTATTGTAATAAATCCAAGAGATGGCTTCCGCAGCCCCCTTTCTCCTCACTGGCTACATCCTCCTTCTGACAGTGGAGCCAATTTTGAACCCCAGGAAAGACTCATCCTGCCCAAATACTCCTATAGGACTGGAAATAAGCCCAATGGTGTCTGCCACCCAGTTAACTTCCTCAAAAGGCAGTAATCTTTACACATTTCCAACTCTTCACACCTCTTACTGCCCAACAGTCTCTAAGCAGACCCCCCTTACCCTCTCTGCTAGGGTAGTATCTGCTCTGATCAACTTCCGCTGCCCACCAAACTCCCACACCACTGCCCTTGATAGTGTCCAAGGCAAACAACCAAACAAAGCCTTCCTAAGCAATGGGCAGAATCATACACTTGACTTACCCTTCTCCAAAATAATGTGGAATGCAATCCAACTTCCGGCCCCAAATACAAGGTGCTCTGAGACCACCTCTGGCAATCCCACTATGTCACCCCTCTGCCATCCCACAAGAGTAGGGGACATAGTTAAACATACATCCGCTATCCTGCCGGCTCAGCTGAATATGCTGATAGTCACCACAAAAGTGAAGAAGAAAATAGCCAACTCCCACAGCAAGTCCTATCTTATGAAACATTTAAAGCTACAAGCTCTTAAAATTGCCTGCCTACTGCTTCTACTCTTTGGGAACATTCACCCAAACCCTGGACCTAGTACTAGTGCCTCAATACCACCAACAGACCACAAGGCTGGTGCAAAAACTATTGCATCTCTTAACATATGCAGCCTGCTAGCAAAATTTGACGCTCTCCAGGTATGGATGGCCCAACATAAACCAGATGTCATCTCAGTCGTGGAGACCTGGCTCACTCCTAGAACCCCTGACTCAACTATCCAGCTTGAGGGCTACACAACTTTCAGGGTGGACAGGCGAGGGAAATGAGGGGGAGGATGTGTCATTTATGTTAATGACTCAGTTCAGTGCAGGGCACTCCCCATCCCACCCCAGGGTGGAAGATCACAAATTCTCTCCATCCAGGTTCAACTTGGATCCCATGGAAAGTGTTTAACTATAATCTCGGTGTACATACCCCCTAAATATCAAGAGGCTGGTTTCAAACTAGCACTTGATTATTTATCTAGTAATCACCATCAATCTGAAATCATAATGTTAGGGGACTTTAATATAAATTGGTTATCCCCAGATGCTGCACCTTACCAGGATGCAATAGCGGCCATAGACATGGTCCAACTCGTTCAGTCCCCCACTTGTGTAAACTACTCCACCAGTTCAAGTACTCTCATAGACTGGGTACTAACCAATTTGCCACAAAGAATAACTAGAACCACTGCGCTAGCCGACTCTATCAGTGACCACTCACCAGTCTTCTGCTCCTGGACAAATAAGATCCTGAATCCCCCCAAAAAAACAATAACTTCCAGAATTATAAAAGCTGGACATCTTGCCTCACTAAAATCCTACCTCTGCCAGCTAGATTGGGATGGGGTCTATGCTGCCGCTGACGTGAATGCTGCTCTTCAGTGCTTTATCGGCAAGTTTAACTCAGCCTGCAACATCTTTGCCCCTCTAAAAATGAGGAAAATCAAAGGAACCAGCAAATCATGGATCACACCACAGCTCCTTGAGCTCATGGGGGTCAGGGATAACTTGTGACATAGGGCTAAGAACATTGGGTCCCCCTCTGACATACAGAAATACAAAGCAGTACGTAATAAGTGCACTCAAGCCATCCGCCTTGCAAAAAGATCTCACTTTAAAAGTGAACTGGACAACTCTTGGCACGACAGCCACAGATTCTGGGACAATATAAAAACCCTAACAGGCAGAGCAAGTAAATCACCACCATCACAAATAAACTTCGAGGGTGTGATTACCCAGGATCCCAAAACTATCACAGATGGCTTCAACAAGGCCTTCACAGACCTTAGTTGGGTCCTTCCTCCAGACTTTCTCCAACCTGTGCCTAGCTCCGCTATTAGTTGTACCGACATCCCTCCAATACACACAGCACCTCCCTTCTACCTGAAGGTAATCTCTACAACTGAGGCAAAAAATACTTGGAAAAAGTTCTCGGGAACACTAGATCCAGTGGGGACTCGCTTGACCTAAAGATTGTGGCTCTCACCCTGGATGTGTTACTCTCCCTTCTAACCTGGATCCTAAATCTTTCACTAACCACTGGCATTTTCCCTCATGCTGGAAAGCTGTGGTGGTCATCCTGGTCTTTAAAAGCCAGGACAGAACCTGCCTGGCCAACTACAGGCCAATCTCAATTCTGCCCCCTCCTCCAAGGCACTAGAAAGGATAGTATATGATCAGTTAGGTACGTACCTTGATAAGTACAACCTTCAATGCCAGGAACAACATGGCTTTTGGAAGGCACATAGTACTTCAATGGCATTGGTTGAGTTTACCGGTCATATCCATGAAGCACTTGACCGAGGGCTCTTGGTGGGGGCCACTTTCATCGACCTCACCAAGGCCTTCGACACGGTCAACCACGACTTGCTTCTCACACAACTCTCTAACATTGGTATATCCTGTGTCTCTCTAGGCTGGTTCCAGAGTTACCTCTCCAACAGGACCCAGCAGGTCAAGATTCTTGACGTTCTATCCGACCATCAGCATGTCAACACAGGGGTGCCCCAAGGTTCCATTTTGGGCCCCTTGCTGTTCAGCCTGTTTCTAAATGAACTCCCCAAAGTCTGCCATAATAAGATCCTTCTATATGCAGATGATGCTATTCTCTACAGGTGTCACTCTACTCTGGAAGAGCTGGAAAAAGGCATGCAAGACAACTTTACTGCTGTGGAAAAATGGTTCCTTCAGTCTAAGCTCTTGTTCAACTATACTAAAACTAAAACAATGTTGTTTGCCTCCCATCAAAACCATCATAAGTCCCATCACCTCAATATCTACAATAACAAGTTTGATACAATCAGAATGGTCACCACCTTTAAGTACCTTGGTGTCTACCTTGACAGCTCTCTCTCCTACAGCCAGCACATAGACCATGTTGCCAAGGCAGCTAGTGCCAGACGAGGTCAGCTCTACTGGCATAGGCAGTGTCTCACTGAAAGTGCCATCAAGCTTGCAGTTAACAGCTCCGTGCTCTCTATCATCGATTATGGACTGGTAGTCTATGCAGCAGGTACCTATACAGCACTTAGGCGAATCAAGATTATCCTAAACAAAGCCTGCAGACTAGTCCTGGGTGTGGACCGTTTAACTCACACTTGTGAACTATACTCAAGCACCGGTTGGCTAAACCTGAATATCAGAATTCATTACCAAGTCTGTCTATTAGCAAAAAAATCCACCCTAGGTCTTGCTCCTCCTGGAGTGAGGCAACTGCTAAGAAACTCCACTTCCTCCAGACTAATTAGGGGGTCGAGTAGAGCTGTCTTCATCATCCCATTCTGCCAGACCTCACTCGGGCAATGGTCCTTCAAATACAGGGCCACCTGCTGTCTAAATTCCCTTAACACTGAGCTGATTGAGGAAACAAAACTACGCCTATTTAAGGCCAAGCTACTCCAGTACCTGTCCACTCTTAGTAATTGTGACTGCGTCACCTGTGCATAATCCTACTGTTATTGGTAGCTTATCTGTCCTGCATAGCACCCATTTTCCCCCACTTCCTCCCCGCTTGGTGTGGCCCCCGACACTTTCACCCCCATGCCTCATCTTTATCCCCGCCTTCCTGCTTTCTTCACAAATACTAATCCCCAATTTTCACCCTCCCCGGTTCCCCTCACCTTCCCCTCACTTTAAAACCCTGTCCCTTATCCCTCTATTCCCCACATCACCCAACCCTGCCCTATCACATACTTACGGTAACCCTGGTAGATTCCTATTCAATCCCACCCTCTGAATACTCAACCCCTTATTCTGTCACCCCTTGTCTCTGCCCCCACCCTCTCCCTGCTCTCATCTATTCTGTCCTCCCCCTCCTTTGGTCACCACCACTTCTGACCCTCCACAACTCTACCTGCATGCTCTAAAGCTCAGCTACCACTATAAATTGCTTGTCCACCTTAGGTGTGCTCTTAGTACTGTTGCAATAAAGTTGACCTCTCCTACCTGATGTATTTTAACGGTACTTTCTTGAATCTGTATCTGTATGTACCATAATGTACTTGTCTGCTGTGTATACCCCTATCTGTTTTGTAATGTTTATCTACCTTGTCTGTTGCCTTACGACGTGGAACCTTTGTAAACGAACTTTTAGCTCAAAGGTGTTATCCGAGATTCCAATAAATAAATAAATAAATCAAGGTGACAAATACTCTGAGGATTTGCGGTGACGAAGGCAGGATGTAGAACAGAAATAATTTACCATATGGGACCACGACTACCCAAACACTTCCCAGTCCCCGCCGTAGGAAAAACAAGAAAGTGATGGAAGGGTTGAGAACCACATGCAGATATTAAAGCTAGTTAACAGCATCAGCAGGAGCTTTAGCTGACCTCAGAGTAGAACAGCAGTGTACAAACAGGGAATAGCATCAGCTATAAGTGGTTGTAGTCTTTAAGCATGGAAGGAGAAAAGCACAATGCTGTGAAAACAGCTATAACCACAGGGGAGGTAAATCGAGCAGGGAAAACATGATTGAACTGCATAGCAAGGTTCAGAGGGAGCGTGAATCAGTTGAAAACAATCACAGAAGAAACAAGAAGAAATATAATGCTAAAGGGAAGATTCCAGCTTGGTATAACAATAACATTCATAGATTAATTAGGAAGAAAAATAGAGCTTATAAGTAGTATAAGAGGGAGGGAACTAAGGAGTATCAACTAAAATATAAAAAAAAAAACAAGAGGAGTAAAAAGTGAAATAACTAGGGCCAAAAGAAACTTTGAAAACAACTTGGTAACTAAGGTATCAGATAATCAGAAAGCTTTCTTTGGATATATAGCTTCCCTAAAACAAAATAATAATAATGTGGGTCCCCTGCTTGTGAGGCAAAAAAATTTAATAAATCAAAAGAAAATGGCAATAGAGTTTAACAAATATTTCAACAGCATATACTCTAGAGGGCCGGCACCTGACCCCATATCTATCAGAACATGAGATATACCTTTAGTAATATCAGTGGATACTGTGAAGGATACATTGCTAAATCTGAAAATTAATATCTCCCCAGGACCAGACGAATTACATCCAAGACGTCTCAAAGAGCTTGCCACATTTATTTGTAATACACTCCAGGCCATTTGCCAGTCCTCTATAGATTGCGGAGAGGTGCCAGAGGACTGGAAGATGGCAAATGTAATTCCAATCCACAAAAAGGGACCAAAAACTGATTGCTCGAATTATCGCCCTATTAGTTTAACCAATATATTGAGTAAATTATTGGAGTCTATTATAAAGGAGTATGGTGAGGGTCATTTAAGGGACAAGGGACACGTAGATATTGCACAACATGGATTTACAAAGGGGAGATCATGTGCGACTAACTTGCTATCTTTTTTTGAGATAGTAAGCACAGCCTTAGACAGTAGCCTATCAGTAGATGTTATATACATCGACTTCGAAAAGGCATTCGATTCTGTGTCCCACGTAGAAGTGTTGTGTCGATTAAAGACTCTGGGAGTGAGTTCCTATGTTGTTAGATGGATCACTGCATGGTTGACCAATAGGAAGCAGCATGTCTGTATTAAGGGAGATAAGTCAGATTGGATGGCGGTGCCCAGCAGGGTCCCTCAGGGTCTGTGCTGGGTCCAATTCTATTTAATGTACTGGTTTCTTCCATTAAATGTGATAGTAATGCATGGATTGTTAAATTTGCAGATGACATGAAACTTGGGGCAGTAGTTACGAATATTTCAGAAGCTCAGAATTTTCAGAAAAATATTGACTCAATATATACAACAGCTGTAGAGAGAAAACTGAAATTTAATATCGATAAGTGTAAGGTCATGCATTTGGGGAGGAAAAATCCCAAAATCAAGTATTTCATAAATGGAGCACAGTTAATGGAAACTGAGGTGAAAAGGGATTTAGGAGTATGGATAAATAAAGATTTGGAGTCTAATTACCAAGTAAATGAAATATCTAAAAAAGCATATAGAATTTTGGCTCTAATTACGAGAAACATAAGGAGTAGAGATAGGGAAGTTATTGTGCCACTCTACAGGTCACAGACCCCATTGGGAGTATGCTGGTAGTGTATGGAGCCCCAGGTTCAGGAAGGACGTACGTAGGTTGGAAGCAGTTCAGAGACTAGTGACGAGTGATGAGGACTGTGTCATGTCTGGGAGGACTGTCCTATGAGGAGAGACCGAGGGAACTTGGTTTGTATTCCTTACAATACAGGAGATATCATGGAGACATGTATCTGATTTATAAGGCATGTAGATCTCCTGATTTGTGGGAATGTCAGGGATTAACATAAAGATCAAGTTTAATTACAAACCGGAGTCATCAGTATCAAATAAAAGGAGAGAATTATAATAAGAACTTGAGAGGGACTTGGTTTTCACAACGTGTTGTGGACCAATGGAATGATTTGCCAAGTCATGTAGTTTTCAGTGAAACCACGAATGAGTTTAAAACTGACATAGATAAATATAGAGATAGTCAACTACATGTTCTGAGGCTGTAAATGGTGCAGGACGACTATGGCCTTTTGGCTAATGTTCCTGATATTTTTCTGTGTTCCTATAGCATGGGGAGCAAGTAATGCTGTAGCATGGGAAGCAGCATTGGGATGTATAAAAAACACAAGTACTGGGTACAGTAGCAATGGGAGTAAGTACAGCAGTAGCAGGAGCTGCAAAAAAAAAAAAAAAAGCCAAACGGCAGGAGCAAGCAAATGGTAGGACAAATGATAAGATCTGAGAAACCAACCCTCCCCCCAAAAAGAAAGCAAAACCAAGACACAAACATCGAATAAACATGGAAAAATTAAAGGAAGCACACGGCCGGAGGCAACAATACAAACCAAAAGCAGCGAACAAAACACAGAGTCCAGCAGAAAGAAGCCGGGGGGAGGAGGCCCCAGCCTGGCACAGAACAAATGGACAGAGCCCCCGGCTAGCAAAGAAAAAGTGCTTCAGAAGGAGGCTGAGGGGAACTACGCATATAGCTCAGGAAGTGGGAGCGGCTGGCTGCTTGTCCATTGAACCATAGGTGGAGTCTTCCAATTGAGTCACCTAGGGCTCTTTTCACTAGAAAGGAGGAGACTGGGGGGGTGATTTTTATAGCAGTTTACAAGGCACTGCATAATCCTGACCTGAGGAACTGTCTGTGTTTTGAATTTAAGGACAAATTAAGAGAAATTGGAGTTCATAAGTTTCAAATACAAGGTAAGCATTTCAGGACAACCAAGCAGAAGGATTGGTTCACACAGAGGGTGGTAGCACATTGGGATGTATTACCAGATGGAGTCATAAATAGTCCAAATTTAGACACATTTAAGAGTAGGTTGGATAGATATTTACAAGCGGGGGATAAGAGATTATTCTTGGCTTAATTGTGATGCTTTCCTTAATGACCTAGCCTCTGTTCAATGGGATAATCTGAGTAGTAATGTACACGTGGGATTATAATTTTTTGTCAATTACTTCTTGAGTGTAGTTAACAATCATGTACTCCTGGTTCAGAGGTGTGTCAAAGGACTTTGCTCTGAGTGACTGACCCCTGTCTTGCTTCAGCTGGTGAAACAAAGTAACCAAGTCTGAGCCAAGTTTAGAGCCTCTGGGCAGGTGCAGAACTGGCAGCAATATCGCACCGAGAAACACCTGCAAAAGCAGCCTCAAAATTGCCAAGGTGAAATATATCAGAAGCCTGCAGTCTGACAGCCTAGATGACCCCAAGAGGTTCTTGTCACAAGTCAACTGCCTACTCATTGGGAGAACTGGGTCCCCTTCAGGCAACATCCTTGCCTCTAGCAAAACTCTTAGTGACCCTACACTGCTCACTGAAACCTTCAACAAGTTCTTCATGGACAGCTTCAAGTTCACCCTGATCATCCCATCTTAGTGGCACCCCAGCTGCTCTGCCCCCCCCCACATAGATGCCCTGAGTTTCACTTCAAATTGATCATAAAAAGGGAGGTACTGTCTCTTTTACAATGCATAAAAGTTAACAGTTCAGCTGGATGTGATAACCTGGAACCCAGGCTCCTTAGGCCTAGTGCCTCAGTCCTTGCTGGCCCCATAGCAGGTCTTTTCAACATGTTCCTCTTACAGGGTGACATACTTAGCATATGGAAAAATGCACATGTTGTTCTGGTGCATAAAGGAGGGACCAAAGAGCTGGCTGAACACTATCTGCCTATTTCTCTATTGTGCACAATTGCTAAAATATGAGAAAGGCTGATCTATAACCAGATACAGTCTTATCTTGGGTTACAGTCCATCTTAATTGAATTCCAGTACGACTTCCGAAAACAGCATGGCACTGGTACTGCCCTTGTACACCTCATGACTGACCTGTTCAATGTTATGAATGCTGTGCAGGCCATGGGAGCAGTTTTCGTGGACCTAACCAAGGTGTTTGACCTTATTAATCATGACCCTCTCATGCACAAATAAAGTGCCCTGTGCTTTGATCATGTGTTGTGTAGTTGTTTTCAAAATGACCTCTTGGGGAGCATGCAACTTGTTAAATGGGAGGGAGGGGGAGCAGCTGGTCTCCTCTGCAGGCAATCACTGATGGTGTCCCCCAGGGCTCAAGTCTGGGCCCTATTTTATTTTCATTATTAATCAATGACTTGCCTAGTAACAATAGTAACTCAGAAATACTGTGATATACAGTACTGATGATGTGGTTCTGTACAGATCTCATACCAACCTGTCTGAAATTCAGTTTGGCCTACAGTGGATTTTGCTTCACTTGAATACTGGTTTCATTCAAACTTGCTAATCTTGAATGCCAAAAAAATGAAGGCCATGCTATTTGGTACCTGTAGGTTGGGACACGATAGACAAAATCTACTCAACATTACTACTCTGTCAGGGGCACATATAGATACAATGGCTATGGTAAAGTATCTGGGAATCCAACTAGATTAATAACGTTCCCTCAGACATCATGTTAAAGTAGTGATTAAAACTCTGAACCAAAAACTGGGCCTCCTGTACAGGTTTTACCCGGACCAGGCACTTGATCACCAACTGTATCCTTCTTCCTGCAATCTGCTATGGGGCTCCACTTTTTTTTTTTTTTGGTTGGTATACTGGTTGTCCACCATTGAACCACTCCCCTAGGATTATCTTCTGTCCCCTCAGAGTGCACCCTGGCTTATCCTCCAAGGGCAGGGCCATTAGGGAGGGACCCCTGCTCCCTTACCGGTGACTAGTAGTGATCCGGGGGACAGAGCACCTTGGTTGACTGTGTGGGGCCAGGTGGGGGGTGGACATCCTGCTGCTCAGCCCAGTACATTTTTGTGCTTTGGGCTATCCCTGTGGAGGCATGGTGAGCAATGATTTGATGGCACAAGCACCACACATTCAGCACACATTCCAGACTCTCCAAGCCCCAGATTTCAGATCCCTGGCTTCCACTAGGGATCAGACAAATGCCAGCTGCTTCCCCCCCCCCCCAGAGAAGGAGAGAAGTCCTTAGGATGCTCCATCCTCCTCCCCTGGCTGGCCCTCCGACACCTTGGGCTCACTTCCGAACCCATGTCATCAGCATCATGAGCAGTAGTACTACCGCTGGCCAGCATGGTTCTCCACTTCTATCATCTGTCAAGGACACTGAACTCTTCAAACTAAAGTTTGCCTACCATCGTATAGTGCATTTTGCTGGTGGGGTCTGCAGGCAGGAGCATCACTGCAAGGCACTCTCCACACTCAACTCGCCCCCTCAGAGGGGAGGCTTCATCTCCCTCTGCTTTCTATGGCATACAAACTCCTTTACTTCCCCCCATAAAAATCTGACTGATATCATAGTCTTCAAACCACTTAGAAGGCACCTCCATTCTACTGGACTGACACTTACTACTGTACCGAGACTACTCTCTGCTGCTGGTCAGTGATCTTTTGTGGCCACTGCACCAAGGCTATGGAACAATCTTCCCTCAAGGTCATGGAATGCCTGACCTTTACATCCTTCAGATCCGCTGTGAAAGAGTATCTGTTCGTTAACGGACCCCGTGCCTGCTTTAACTAGCTTATCTGTTAATCTGACTTGCTGTACTTGCTTATGAATAGTATCCATATTCTATAGCATCAATGCCTGAGTTCTTATCATTATCCTGTATCTATTTACTGACCTGTTATGCATATCCATTGCCTGCACTGCACTTTGTCATTTACTTATGCACTGTTTGTTATTGTTTTATAAATTAATGGGTTGCGTTTTTTCCCATTGAAAAAGGCGTGTATTGAATACCATAATACACGTATGTGTATTATGGCATTTTTTTAATACACGGCTCTTTGTGTCAGACTGTCGGCGGTATCTGAGAAGAGCGAGTGGTCTGGATCCCTGCTGTGTGCTAAGGTTTCCAATTTTTTTTATTATTTTAAAAATAGCTTTGGTCCTTCATCAATCTCACACTCTCCGTCAGGCTGGAAGAGACAGGAGCGTCGAGAGCAGGAAGGCTCCCAAGTCATCCCTCCTACTGTCTGTCTCCAGCACCCCTCACCAGCCAGCATCTCTTTCCTCCTTGTCCTCTAACTTCACCCCAGACCAGAGCGGTGAGTAGGCAGTAGCACCACTGGCCTGGGGCTCACCGCCTGGATCAAAATAATTAACTTTTTATTTCCACACCACACAGTGAGGGCAGACAGGAGTCAGCGAAAAATGCAACCCCTTAAATTATATAAAATAAAAATGGGGTATAGTGTATATACCGAATTTATTACATTTTGATGGCTACTATAAACCCTCGGGCTTCGCCGTTGGGGTTTATGTGCCATCCAACAACTCGGGTGTGTATTACATTCTCATAACACACTGCACCCCATACTTTATCCTATATGTTATTATCTCTAAAAAAGAGGCTCAAATTCTATCCCTCAAGCTCACAATAGATCATCAGAACAAAACACTTGTACTCATGGTAGTTTACATACCCTATGGTGGGTAAAGAAAAGGAACTGAGCAGTTTATTGACTACTTTAGACAGATCAAACAGAATTGGGAACATATTATATTAGGAGATTTCAACACTAATTGGCTAGCCCAGGACACTGTGACCATTAGAGACCAAATAGCTAGCCTATACCTTACTCAAATGGCCCCCCGAAACAACCAGGAGAAATTACCATACTGGCACCTACACCCTTATTGATAACCTACTCACCACCTGCCTGGAACACTTAACCAACGTATCCATGCTCCCCGACTCCCTAAGTGACTACTCGCCAGTGGTCTGCATGTGGTCAAACAAGAGCCCAAAAGGCTCCCCCCCAGCTCATGAGAAACCAATTCCTTAAAAAAGGGCAGTTAGATACCTTCATATGATATCTAAAAATGACCAGCTGGACACCACTAGATGGTATAGAGGATGCAAATCAAGCTCTCGATTACTTTACAACTGTCTTCAGTAATTCTTGCAATATATTCACCCCATACATATCTTTAAAAGTGAAAGGGACCACCAACCCCTGGCTCTCGGGCTCCCTCATCAAACAACTGAACTTACGTGACAACCTATGGCACAAGGCTAGGGCTACTGGTAAGCTGGTCGACTATACTGCCTATAAAGCGACGAGAAATAAGTGCACAAGGCTGGTCAGGAATGCAAAGGCAAACTATTATAAAGAATTATCGGGTAGGTCTTGGGGTAATGGGAAAGAGTTTTGGAACAATATAAAAACCCTGACTGGCAGGTACTCCAAAGCACCTCCAGACCCTATTATTACAGCATCTGGCACCTTACAGAAGCCTAAGGATCTGGCAAATGCTTTCAACATTGCATTCATGGACTAAGTGCTGTATTACCTTTGACGTACCTAACAACCCAACCTTCAAGCAAGTCCATGAGTGACAACTCGCACCTAGCTCTAAACTCCATAAACCTGTTATTTTACTTCAAACAAATCCCAAAAATGCAGACCATTAAATATGTTAAAGGGTTCTAGGTAAAACAAGGACTGGAAGTGACATGTTAAGCATGAAACTTGTTGCTCTCACTCTGGACAAAATAGCTCTACCCCTCACCAAATTATTCAATATATCACTGAGAACAGGAGTCTTCCCAGAAAAATGGAAGATTACTCATGCCACCCCAGTGTTTAAAAGTGGAGATAGAACCTGCCTGGGAAACTACAGACCCATATCAATATTGCCACCTCTCTTGAAAGCCCTCAAACAAATTGCAGCTGATCAAGTGATAGAGTACCTAAGCAAATACAACTTACTGGTGCACAACAACATGGTTTCCAAAAAAACCATAGCACCATCATTGGACTTATTGAATACACCACACACCTGTATGATGCTCTTTATAGTGGTAAATTGGTTGGGTCTGTATTTATAGACCTCACATAGCATTTGGTACTGTGAACCAACAGATCCTGCTTGACAACCTCCTGGTTCTTGGCCTGTCATATGATACAATAACCTGGTTCACTAGTTATCTATCCCACAGGTCACAATGAGTGAAAATAAGTGGAGTAGCATCCAGCCCTAGGAATGTGACCCTGGGGGTGCCACAAGGGTCTATACTAGGCCCATTGCTCTTCAGTCTATTCATAAACTCATTACCCTCTGCAGGCACAGCTAATATGCTGTTGTATGCAGATGATGCAGTAATCTCCGTACCAGGATCCCAAATGACCAAAATTACTGTGACCCTTTAGGATAGCTTCAGGAAACCAGAGACTTGGTTTACTCTTAACAAACTCCTTCTAAACTACTAAAAAAAAAAAAAAGTTATGCAATTCACCCTACCACACAACAAGAAAAAAAATGGCCCATTGTACATACTAAGCCATAAAGGAGACACTCTAGAGCAAGTCCACTCCTTCAAATACCTAGACATACACCTCGAGGACACCCTGTCCTTCACCAGCCACATTGATCACATTATCAAAACAGCGAACATCAAACTTGGGATACTCTATCACTATCACCATAGGCAGGCAATGACTCCCGAGGCCTTGAGCCTGGTAACAAGGAGCACTATACTGTCCTCAATCGACTACATGCTTATCATCTACAGCGCTGCTACAGACACGGCTCTGAAAAAGGTTAAGATACTCTTTAACAAAGCCTACAGACTTGTCCTAGGGGCAGATCACTTTACACACACACACCTGTAGCCGTTACTCTGAGGCAGGATGGCTCCCCCTGCATCTAAGGGTCAGGTATCAGGCCTGCCAGATTGGGAAAAAGTCCCAACTTAGACTTACTCCTGTTTCAATGGCTAGCATTTTCCAGCACTCTCAAACCTCCAAAATGACTAGAAGATCATAGAAGGGTGTACTCCATGTCCTATTTAGGGGTACTACCTTTGTCCAGTGAGCCCTTTCCTTTCGGGAGCCTCAATGGTTAAATGAACTCTCAGTCTCCCTGTTAGATTGTGGAAAGATTGGCCCCTTCAAAAGAAACCTCTGCCTCCTCCTATCACAAGCCAATCATTGTGATTGCCCTTCCTGATCGCATGTTTCCCTGTGACCTATCCATAGTCGACCACCCTCCTCCCTTACTACTCTTCTTCTCTCCATACTCCTATCCCCCAACCCCCTCTCCTTTCATCATGACAAACCCTGCTCAGGCTGCTACCTACCCTTTGTATGGCACTTTATCAATATATTTTTATTGATTTTAAATTATACACACAGTTACAAATATATATGATATAATAAAATAAACATATATATGGCCGGCCCGGTGGTGCTGAGGGCTAAGGCGATGGATGCCTAACCTTCTGTCATGCCGGCGACCTGGGTTCAGGAGCAAGCCTGGGCCATTGGAGGTCAGCAATGGGGGGGAGGGTGGAGCTGGATGGAGTTGCTGACAGGCACGCTTTCCTCTCCGGGAAGGTGGGATGGCTCCTCTCGGCTGATGGCTGCCACCTAGTGGAGGCTAGGGACAGCATGGGCCAGGAGAGGAGCCTGGCACTAGGCCAATGGGGTGGGAGGAAAGGGGCTGTTGCTGGGTGTGTAGGACTAATGCATGCCTCCACATGCATGTACCACTCCCAGGGCCCCTGGGAGAAAACCAAGGAGGAGAAAACATTGCCGATCAAGAAGCAGGCACTGCCCCATGCCAGGCATAAGGTAAACTGGTTATTCTGGGGAACGGGCTGGGGTTGGTCAGATTGGGCAGCCAGTCGGAGGTAAAAAATCTGATATGATAAAAATAAACATACATATAACAGATATATGAGGAAAAGAAAAATAACAAAATACCATCTGTATAATGATTTATATTTCTAATATATTACTTACGGGTGATACAGAGCCCTAGATTAGATTATTTAAACTTTTATATAAAAATTAATTAATATTATTATTCCTATATTGCTAATTACCACTGAATGGTGCTACAAACTTAACTTATATTATCCATAAAGGTATTAAAAAAAAATTGATCAGTAACATTAGACATTATACATCACTACTAATTAACTAAAAGATTTAGTATATTTTAATGTATTAATTAAGATATATAAAAGAGGATGAAAAAAGGATAGGCATATAAAGGAGAGAGGAAGAAATGAAGGGGTGGAGGGTGTAATCAGGTTTATTCTTATAAGTTTTACATCTAATCTCTACCAAGATTGGAATTTCTGAGGTCCAAAACCCCAAAGTAAGATTTACAATACATATCCGTTTATTCTGCAGCAAACAACACCTTGCATAAAATATTCCATTTCTTAGTAAATTTGGCTGACTGGTCTCTTAAAGTTAAGGCTAATTTCTCTGTTTTAAGAATTTCTATCAGATTGTTTTTCCACTCTTGAACTGTTGGAACTGTGTCTTCTAACCAGTGTTTCAATAGGGCATGTCTCACTGATACTCTCAATAGCAACAGTGTTTGCCGTTGCTCATATGACCAAAATACACCTCCTCCAAAATGTCCTAGGGTGCAAGTGTGCACCTGAATATAACTTGAGATCAGAGGATGGCCTTCAAATAAGTTTGTTACCACCTTCCATAGAGGTTGAACTAGGGGACAGTCCCAGAACATATGCAATAGAGTACCCTGTCCCTCCCCACATTTGTGGCAAGTTGGAGTGACAACCAGACACATTTTAAATCTTTGGTACATAGTGTAATATAGATTATGTATAGTTTTAAATTGGATCAATCTTAAGTCTACTGAACCAAATACTTGGAATGGAAGAGCCCATATCCTTCCCCAGTCCCACTCCTCTGTAGACATTTCCAGTGTATGGGACCACCATTGTGTTGTTTCCGTTGTCGAGCCTCTTATTAGATTCACTAATAATCCATATATGAAAGATATGGAGGGTATCATCTTGAGACAGCCTGAAAATGTTCTGGTGTTGTCACTTAAAGGAGTAGAAAGGGCTAACTGATTTCGTACTGCAATTTTAACATTCAAATAAAATACATTTTCAGATAAGGAGCAGTCAAATTTATCTACTAAATCTTCATATGTTAGAATAGTGTCATTTTGTAGTATATCCCTCACTGTAGTAATTCCTTTTCATTTCCATACTTCATACTGCAGTGGGGCACCATTATGTGTAAAATTCAGATTTCCCCAAATAGGTTGAGTTCTAACTTGATTCAGGTCTAGGTTTAGAAGATTACTGATCTGTCTGCTGAGTGAGGTTAGAATAATCTTGTTCTTACAGGATGTCGGGGGCTTTGCATATAACAAGGCACTCAAGGACAGGCCCTGTTCCTCTATCACTTCTTTCTTTATGTCCCCCCAGTCTGGAGTGTATGTTTGTGTGGCTCTGCATGTTTCCATTTCACCGGTTGAGCTAACCTTGCAGCTATATAATATAGATAAAAGTCTGGAGCCTTAAGACCACCTTTAGTTTTGGGCCTACACATCCTGGTATATGCCAGTCTATGTATTTTATGTGCCCAAATGTACTGGGCTACTAAAGAGGACATAGATTGTATCCATTTCTTAGTCAAGCAACAAGGGATTATCATAAATATATATAATAAGTGGGCAGTAAATTCATTTTAACAGACTCCAACCTTTCCCATAAATCTAAGGGCAATTTATTCCATCTGGAAAGGTCTTCGACAACCTTTATTTTGGTAATGGTGGTGTTTTTAACCGCTGTCTTGTGTACAGTATTGAAAATGTTAAGTCCTAGGTATTCTATGAAATTAGTTGCCCAGGTCAACCCTTGAGAGAGGACTGTCTCTTTCTGGCAAAATATATTAAGAGGAAGAAAATTGGTCTTGTTGGTGTTCAGCTTATATCCTGAGAATTCTCCAAAAGAATTAATAGTTTGTAGAATAGCTGGTACAGACTGGGATGGTTTAGAGATCATAAGTAGTATATCATCTGTGTAGGCTGCAATTAGGTGTTCTTCTGGCCTACCTGAATACCCTTGATTTCTTTTCCTGCTAAGAGTTTTCTTATTAGTGAAGTGAGTGTAAGATTAAATAATAGTGGTGACAATGGGCAACCTTGTCTTGTTCCCCTGGATATTCCAAAATAGGAGGATATCATTCCATTAGTTACTACAGCAGATCTGGAATTTTGGTAGAGTAACCGCACTCATTTAATGAAATTCTCAGGAACACCATCTATCTTGAGAATATTAAAAATGCGTTCCCAAGAGACGTGGTCAAAGGCCTTCTCTGCATCCAGAGAAAGCAACCCACTAGGAATTTGACTTCTATTGGCTGCCAGCAACACATGAAATAGTTTCCTTGTGTTATCTGTTGAAAATCTTCCTCTCATAAATCCAGTCTGTTGCTTGGATATAAGAAAGTGTATAACCGTCTCTAGTCTGTTGGAGATCATCTTTCCCAGAAGCTTAATATTTGAAATAAAATTAATGAGATTGGCCTATAGCTACCACATTCTAAGGGATCTTTCCCTTGTTTGTGAATGAGAGTTATAAGTCCTTCGGTCATTTCCCTGGATATATGGCCAATCTCAAATGCCTCATTGAAAACCTCTGCAAGTATTGGGGCTAGCTCATCACTAAATTTACTGTAGAAATCTGATGAATATCCATCTGGAATGGGTGCTTTGTTCTTTTTGGATTGCTTAATAGCTAATATTATCTCATCAACAGTTATACGAGCCCCAAGTCCAAATTTGGATATTTCTGGTACAGTTGGGATCAGAATGTCAGCACAAAATGTCTCTAATGTGTTGTTGCTAGCAATATCCTCCTTTGCATAAAGTATCTGGCAAAAGACATGAAATTCCTTATTAATCTGTTTATGTCCTGATGTATGAAGGTCATCCTCCTTATGGCTGACTGTTGTGATGTTTGTAGATCCACTGTTTTGGCGTAATCTTATGGCCAGTATCTTTGTAGCCTTGGGCCCTGCACTAATAGCGAATATTGCTTCACCCTTGATAGATTCATTATATTCCATTTTTAGTTTTGACCATTCTTGCCATGTGCTTCTATTATTATTAGTTAGTAGTTTCTCCTCTATCTTTTTAACTTTTTCCAAAGTCTCTTTGTTTAGCAAAATTTTATTTTTTTAAGGGTGGAGGCTTCACTTATCAAGAAACCTCTTAAACAGCATTTTAAGCAGTCCCAGTTAGTACTCCATGAGATGTCAAGCGGATTATAAAGTTCCCAAAATTATTTTATTGTTTTCTTAGTTTTTTCTAGTAAATCTATGTTATCTAGTAGAAAGTTATTAAATTTCCATCTATGTGTTCAGCTAGAGTTGTTAGAGGTCTTAAAAAGCATTGATACTGGGCAATGGTCTGAGATTACTAAACTTTCCATTTTCACTAATAAAACTCTAGTTAAAAAGTCTTTTGGTATATGGACTTGATCTGTTCTTGAGCCTGACTGATTACACTGTGACCAGTATGTAAATTATTTTATGTTGGGATTTAAGACCCTCTATGGATCAGTAAACTGTAAATTTTCAGTTAGATCACCCAAGTCTTTATCCATCCTACCCCTATGTGTTCTAAATGTAGATCTGTCTAGGGTAGGATCAAGTATGCTATTAGTGTCCCCAGCCATCAGAATAGTACTATCTAGGAGACCCTCAACCTTCAATAGTATAACATTGAACAGATCATACATCGGGGAGGTGAGTCCATATATATTTATAAATGTGTAGTACTCTTCCCCTATCCTGCCGTTAAGTATAAGATAGTGTCCCATTGGATCTTCTATAACAATGCAGGGTTCAAATAAAACATTTCTTTTAAATAGGATTAACACACCAGCTTTCTTTGAACTATTGCCTGCTCCGAACACTTGCCCCACCCATTCTCTCCTAATCAAGTGGTAGTGCTCTTTCCTAAGATGGGTTTCCTGTAAAAACATGACTGATGCCCCTAATTTAATTAAGTGTCTTAAAACTGAGTATCCTTTAATTCTGTGGTTCAGCCCTCTGACATTCTATGAGATCAGTTTAATGTTATCTGGTGTAGCCATTAAGTTTTAGATTTTCATAAATAATCCTTGAAACTATTGAATTTATTTTACCAGAGATGTGTAGGTTAAATTTGTACCATACTATTATAATTGCACCCCCCTCCAAGAAGATAAAGGGAAATAGTAAATAGAAATAGAAAAGGAGAAGCTGAATACTTAGTGTTAAAACAGTAAAGTAAACCATAAAAACATTTTTGGAAAACACAGTATAAAGAAAATGTTTCCTTAAGTAAATGTGCATCAAGTAGTTGTCCCATAGGGTATTTTTAATTTGCGTAGTAGGATATATGAGTAATAGTGCATACCCTAGAGACACTACTATCAACATCATCGCTGGCATCTGCCAGTGCATTCTCAAATGGCTTAGTGAGCCAGAGAGGCCCTCTCGCCCCTGATATTCAGTAGTCAGAATCTTAAGATTTAATTTGGCAATAAGAAACATAGAAACATAGAATCTGATTGCAGATAAGGACCGCTTGGCCCACCTAGTCTGCCCATTTCCCTACCTAATGGATAAGCTGCAGATCCTAGCTAACCAACAGCCTACTTCCTCCTACCCCCCAACTAGAATTGCCTTATGTCTGTCACATGCATTCTTGAATCCTCCCACTGTTTTTGACTCTACGACCTCCTCAGGAAGGTTGTTCCATGCATCTACCACCCTCTCTGTGAAGAAATGCTTCCTCACATTACCTCTGAGCCGTCCCCCCTCTATCTTCAAATTGTGCCCCCTTGTTCTTGCACATCTCTTTTTCTGAAAGATGCTACTCTCTTGGACTTTGTTGATTCCCTTCAGGTATTTGAAAGTTTCTATCATGTTCCCCCTCCCCTTTCTTTCCTCAAGGCTATACATCTTAAGCTCCTTTAGTCTTTCTTCATATGTCTTCTGGTGCAGACCCTGCACCATTTTGGTTGCCCTCCTCTGGACAGCCTCCAACCTGTCTATGTCTTTGCAGAGATGGGGTCTTCAGAACTGTACACAGTACTCCAGATGTGGTCTTACCAACTGTCTGTACAGAGGGCCAACAACTTCCTATTTTCTACTGGTGATGCCTCTCCCTATGCATCCCAGTATCCCCTCAGCCCTCCATACTGCCTTCTCACATTGCTGGCCCACCTTTAGGTCATCTGATATGATTGCCCCCAGGTCCCTTTCCATTTTTGTTGTTGTCAGTATCTCACCCCCCACTGTGTACTTTCTCTTGTGCTCTACCTATCAATAATAGGATTTCTACCTTCCAAATAAGCATTCACATTTAAAAAATATATATATGTGTAGTAAAAACATAAAAAAAAGATATAACAAATAGTGAGGTATACTATTCTAAATCTCAATCACATAAAATGAATGCATAACTATATTAAGTATAACAGTCTATTGGCCAGATATTCAAAACTTTGCCCTGGGGCAAAATTAGCCCTGCCTGGTGGGCAAACTTAGCATGGACACAAAAGCCTGCTATATTCAAAAGGAATAGCCCGGGGCAAACAGCTTCTGAATATAGCATGCAGATGAAGCCGGGCAAACTGGGCTGGGAATGCAGGGCAAACTTAGCCCTGGAATAAGACAGCTCTGAATATAGCAACCAGGAAGTGCAAACCACAACAGCAACACAGTGCACAGCGACGTGAAGGTAGGTAGAGGTGAACTATGTGGCCAATGTGTGTGCCAGCAAATGCCTGGATCCAGTACAGCTGCAGGCAGCAGAGCATGTGAAAGTACAGTGTGCAAAACTGTATAATATTCCCTGAACCGTTTGCGCGGTGCTAATGCGTTTGCACGGGTTTAGCGCGGAGTTAAACCGTTTGCCTGGAGCTAAATGTTGCCATATTCAAAAGTGACATACAAATGAGCCTACTGAGGTAATCTCTGGGCAAACATCCACATTAGCATCTCATTATGCCCTGATCTGCATGCAGTTTGGCCAGCGCTACTGCAGGGTCCCACAGCTCCACCTGTAGGTCAGTCTGGAAGTACAGGGGCTGGCTGGGTCTGCCCACAGTTCCACCTGTAGGTCAGTCTGGCAGTGCATGATGGTAGCTGCAGGATACATGTATACAGTACAGCATAGCATTGTGTACCCCAGGGGACAACACAGCATAGGCGCAGGTGGTGGTGGTGATACATACAATTGTCACATTTAAGGTCATGCTACAGTGCACAGCAGATATTACAGTAGCAAGGGGGCCAGTAGTGTGAGGGACACAGTAATGCCTATGGTGTGTAGGGCAGTGATGACCACTGCACTGTACACAGTGACAGACCCAGCCTGCAGGTGATTACTAACAGTGGACAGTACTGTTTCACTGTTGTGTGCTCTACAGATGCTGCACCTGTGGCATGGGATGCTCACAGTGACATATACATGGCCGGCTGTGTGTGCTGTGGCATCTATACAGTTGTGCGGTATGTGGCTGGGGGAGGAGCATGTAAGATCCAACTGTCACACAGGTGGTGGGGTATTCCCACTACTGGCCCATGTGCACTGCATGATGTGTCCCAGCCTCGTGGCCACACCTGGGCTGTGGTGAGGTCTGACCACCCGTACAACCTCCCCTCAATGACCACCATGCCCACAGTGCTGCATGTGTATGCTGGCATCTGTTTGCCACCACAGATGTATGGTCTGCAGGTGTGTCCTATATGGCCACACTACCATGATGTCCCCTGTGGGTCAGATCACCCCTTACTGTCTGTGCTTGGCTGGGACTGGTGGCAGCTGTTGGCATCATGGTGGTGTCATTAGTGAGCAGCATGTGTCCTCCATGTCTGGCATTTTCTAAGTGTCATGATCATATGTTAGGGTCGCGCAAGCCAAGCTAATCCCCTGCTAACACCGCGCAAAGCACCAATGTCATGCAAAGCTATTTGCCCAGGGTTAAGACCAGCTTTTCCTGGGCGGTAATTTGTACCTCGCTAAGGGTCTCGCTATGTCGCGCTAAACACCTTAGTGTGGCGCTAGTCGCTGCATGTCTCATAGCACCTGTATTCATGTTCACTTTGCCCTTTGCATATAATTATGGTTTGTCCAGCGCTAATGCAGTTTACGTGCGCTATTTGGCCTTTTGAATATGGCAGACCCGCTCTAATCCTGCGCTAAACCCACGCAAATGGTTTGCTCACCACGCAAAGCTTTGAATGTCTGCCCCTTAACCCCTTTCAGACAGTGACAGTGGATCAGATGATCAGGGCAGCAGTACAGCAAAAAAGTTAGTTTCTTCTTCCCCCTTAACAGTAGTTCATTTCGATCTATTAATGACAGAAATTTCCTGCATGAAATTGACATTAAATGAAATGTCTGTAGTTCTGAAAGAGGTTAAAGAAGAACTATCAGTACATAAAATGAGGATTACTGACTTTGAGGTCAGAACCAGCAGTTTAGAAGATCAAAATCCAATAAATAAACAAACAAACAAAAAAAATCTGTTTTAAAAGTCATTAAGACTGATTGGCTGAGGGAGATCTTCACTTATGTTGTTATCTCAGTACAACAGCACCAGATAAAGATCCTGTAACCTCTTCACAATAAAATTAATACTAACCACACATCCCTGATTGCCATTGAAAACGTGGCCACTACCTTTACTCTCTAAAAACCTTCAAATAGCCCCTATAAATAAAACTGCCAAAAAATGTTACTTTCCCTCATAATCCTCTTACACACACATAAATTATAAAAGAAGCACTACAGCACTTAGTTTTAATTTGTGTGTGTGTTTTTTTTAAACCTGCTAACGATAAAACAGAAGTCCTGGCTCCATATAAGGTCTTCTGTTGTATGAATGAGGGATGAACATTCTGTCAGTGGAACTGAGCAGAGATTTGAATTCTTGTATTCCATTATAAAGATTCCATCTATTGAATGTAGGAAAGATAAAAAGGCAACAGGGCAGGTAAGGGAGGAAATAATAATATAAATGTAACCCCTTTGTTACCCGGGGTTACTAGAATCCCAGTAAGACCTAGTGGTAGGCAGGGAAGGCAGCATGTGTAACTCCAGTTAAATGGGTTTCACACTGTCTCACTCTGTCGTCAGTCACAGCTGAGACTTGAGAGATGACATCATTATAGAACTGTCGCAGCTGCATGAGCCACATTTGGAATCTTTAGCTCAGAGAGTGAAGTTTAGAACTTTGGGAAATTCAAAGGGAGTCTTCCGTTTGTCCTTAAGCAAGAAGGAAGCGTTAGTGTGCAGTGTGATTTCTCACTCAGAAAAAAGGAACTGTTTCTGTATTTTACCTTTTTAAAGTGGTGGAGACCGCTCCCTCGGTCTCAGTGCCCCCCTCCCTCTGGGGGGGGGGAGTTCTCAGTTGGTTCCAGGGGCAATCCCCTTCTCCCACTCTGGGAAGGAAGCTGCCTGATTTAATTTCAGTCTGTTCATGTATAACAGCAAAGGTTACAGTACTTTGCCTGTGGGGCATCTGCAACAAATGGGTGAGTGTTTGGCTCCATTGGAAGGGGCAAACAACTTCTTTTCTTCAGTTGGGAAATAAATGTGGACTGCTATTTGGGAGGCCTATGTCAACTAGGACAAACAAATAGAGCAGTCAACTGTTTAAAGTTTAAAGGGATTTAAAGTTCGCTGTAGAGGGGGTGCTTCAGGTCATCCACCGTTCAATCTACATTTTAAAGTCTAAAGTTTTCTGTGTGTCCCAGAGAAATGGCCGGTATGGGCTGGGGAGCTGGAGGTGGGAAACCCCCATCTTTAGTAACCAGGTCCACCTCTACAGATTTCTTCTGTGTTTTTGCTACTTGCCTCATGCACTTGGCCAGTGATGGGGTGGGTACCCAGACGTGGGTCGCAACTTGAAAATCTCTCTAGGAGTCGCAGACTCTAAGTGGTGTGGGGAGCCACAGGATGGGAAAATTACTCCATGTTGGATGGGAGTCTCCTTGTTTGATGGGAGTTTCGATTAGAAGTATGATAACAAATCTCTCTAGGAGTCGCAGACTCTAAGTGGTGTGGGGAGCCACAGTTTGGGAGTCTCCTTGTTTGATGGGATGTCTTTCCAAGTAAAGTTTGGGTTCATTCACCAAGTGGACCATCAGTCGAGTGGCTGGCAGGGGAGCTGGGCCAGTCGGGCTATGTATCCAATGCGCATGCAGAGTCCGGCCTGAGTGCCTGGTGGGTCCAAAGCCAGACATCTGTAGTAATGTGTTCATTCCTCAAATGGACCGCTGTGTTTAACCTCTAATCTGCATTACAGTAACGTAGCCCTTTGGGGGACCATGCAGTGCTTTGTCTATGTTCAGTGAGTTAATAAATAAAGCCACACTGAAAAATCCTAATTCTGGTTCTGGACATTACAGTTATTGCTTCCTGTAGTTGGATTTACTTGGGTGCCCCTGTGCAGAGTAGCCAAACCTAGGTCTCTTGTGCCAGGTAACCTCATCTTTCCCCGAATCCGTAGATACATATGTGAAGATAAGTGGTACAAAAATGGAGGCACCGCTTTGGATTTGTTTGGGAAGGAAGGTGCTTGGGCAAGTAGGCTAGCGTTTTGGCTGTCTGGTAGTCGGTAGCCCAAAATAGTTGAAGCAATTTCCCTAGTGTGTGCTGTGTGCTGTGAATCTTGTGCTGCTGTTTAAAAAATGCCAACTGTTTACCAAGGAGCTGTAAAGCCAAAGTGTGTGTCCTTGTCCTGCATCAACATAGTTTACAACGTTTGTCAGTTTTAAAATAAAGTTCTGTGAAGGAAAGTGTGGAAAACTAGGGGTAGCAACAGAGAAATTATGCCCTGGACATTGGAAATGCTTTCTGTGCAATACTAGAGACTGCAGAGTTAATGGCAATGTTACATGGTTGAAATGGGCTCCCGCCGTGGAGTCAGTTGAAAAAAAAGTGCATCTTTTCAGTTTAAATTTGCCTGCTCGATGATCGCCGTGAGGAGAGGAGCCCTCGTGAGGAAGAAGAGGCTCATTTGCATGGCGTCGTGTGGTTGGTCAGTTTGCCATTAGTCCCGCCCCTCAGCCAGCTCTTCAGAGTCTGCTTCAGCATTCGAGAGGGAGACAGAGAGTAGTGCGTGTACTGGCAGTGGAGGAGCGTTCGTGAAGTGTTCAAAGCACTGTAAACAGTAAAAAAGTGACTTTCCAGTTAACAATCGGGCTCAACCCGCTTATCGATCATGGGATCAGTGAATTGTGTGGTTAATACTATGATCGCGGAGACTGCCCGCCCGTTTGCAATCTGAGGCCTTCAAAATCTGGCTGCAGGCCGTTTTACCCCATCGCAGCAATCTGCTTCAATAACAGTGAGTAAACGAATTAAAACTGCTCAAATCAGTGATTTTCAGAGAATGCCATATAAAATGTGTGTGCAGCTGTATAGTCGCTTTGCAAGTAGCGATTGTGTGATGTCCTGCTGGCAAGTGCAAGTCTGTAAAGCCATTAAATGTGTGCATAGCAATGAAAAGTAGCCTCAGTTTAAAGTTTGCAGCCAGAGAGAGACTGTGGGTTGTAAAATAAGTGCAACACTAGTAGAAGCAGGCAATCCTGTGCTGAAACCTGAAGTTTTAAAAGGGACTGTAATTAAATGAATGTTGCCAGCAAGTGAAAAGTCCAAGGAAAATCCTGTAAATGTGAACAGCCAGAACAGAGCAAGTTGTGCAGTTTGAAGTAAAAGTTATTAGTAGCTGATGTAAATCGGTACGCAGTGGCTTGACCCAGAGTCCAATGTTGATGCACAGGAGTGCTGCTGCCGCCATTACAGGGTGGGGTAGTAAAGTAAACACAGCAGCAGAGGAGCCATTTTAAAGCTACAGAGTGTGTTCATTTAAAGTAGGACTTTCAGTTACAGTGAACTTTTGTTTGTTTTTCTGCAGTTATGGCCTCAGGACCAGCTCGTTACCCGGATCATGCCGGGTTGCAGTAACAGCAGCAGTAAATAGATTGAGAGATATTGAAAATTGGTGCTATAGAGGGCAACTCCTTCCTGATGTGGCAATTCCTAATTATTCAGTGCGTGTATGCCAGATGTGCTTGAGTGCTGGAAGGGATGTCTTCATGATTCCTCACTGTGCTGGATGTCTACAAAAATATGGCTTGTATAAAGTGCCTCAAATTCGTTTGGCTCCCACTCGGACACAATTTCAAGAATCTTCAGTTGGCAGCACACAGCATCAGGCGGAGCCTGTGGAGGAAGGTCCCTCGGGGCAGTGTGGTATAAAGTTAGAGAGTGCAGAATTAGAGACTGAATCTGAAATTGAAGCATTGGATGCTGGATCTCAGAAGGCAAGTTCAGATAAAGCATCAATAGTCCCCTGTGTGGGGGGGCCTAGCCCAAGTCTCAAAGGTGAAGATGAGATGTGGGAGGCCTTTGAATGGGAGGTGTGGACCTCCGCTCCCAGTGATGAATGGATAGTCTTGGGGGTGAGAACTACTGCTCACTCCTGGGCTCAGATCCTCAGTGAAGAGGAAGATGAGGGGGAACCTATGTGGCCTTGTGAGAAAGGAACGGGTACACAGCCTCAAGATCTTGCCTCGGAGGAATGTGTTCAAGAAGGTGGTGATGCCACTGCCCTGGCTTCACCAGAAGAAGAAGAAGAAGTCAGGGATCCATTTTTAATTTCATTGAGGATGCGAAGCTGGCAGAACCAGGACTGGCCACCCCCAAGCCAGGCCAGTGGTCTCAGATTGACCAAAGCAAGTAAAGAGGAGAGACTGGTTCATAGAAAGGCCAATGAAATCTTTGGCATGACCTTTCCTACCTTTCCTCAGAGAGTCTGGGAGGAGATTGAGAACTGCAGGAAATCCTGGATCTGGGATGAAGCAATGAAACATGTGCATCCTGGGGCTAACCAGCATGTAAACAATAGACTGTTCCACGAAAAGTATACACAGTGGAAGAGAGGCAGGACACTGTTTATGGACAGAGTGAGAATAGTGGACAGAGAGGGACTCGAAGTCTCCCACTGTGTGAATTATGTGCGTCCAGATGGAGTAATAATTCAAGCCCCTGATCCCCTCTACTATTGGTCTCAGTGCAAGGACCTCCCAGTAATTAAGCCCATGCCTACAAAATGGAGAGCTGAGCAGTGGTAGTCAATGCTGCCACATCTAGACTGTGAAGTGCCCTTATTGAACTGCCAATATGAATAAACAAGGAATCAGGTGCCCCATATTCTTCAGTCCACAGTGCACCGCCCTATTCAGCAACCATCTACTGGTACCACCAGATGACTTCAGATCCAGAGAGGACACCAGCCCAGCTGTTTTCCTGTTCATCGCCTGGTAATCGGATGACGCCAGACCAGCTGTTTCTCTTTTTGTTCCTGTTCTAAGGTTCCTTCTCCAGTTATGACATCAGCCCAGCTGTTTCCAGATGTGCACTCCTGTGGGTTCCCGGAAGATGTCCGCCCAGCTGTATCAGAAGAAATGCTGCCAGGGAGAGTCTTCGGAAGGGACCAGGTTTGTGATGTCCGAATACTTCAAGAGGCTGGTAAGTCCACAAAACCCTTTTATTCTATCTTTATGACATTGCAATACACACCCTACACTACAGACTTCAAACAGTGTGTGAACTGTCCAAGAAGATCTCCCTTCGGGATTATTGCCTTAAAGAACTGTGCTTCACGGGCTCCGCCCAGGAGAGACTCTTTAATGGACTGGCCTTCGGCCTTGTAGTCACTAGTGGGACATTTAGGGCATTCCATCCCCCCCAAAGGTGTATTGCTACCAATGTCATTGTACTTTAATGTAAATACTGTTTTCTAACTTTTTCTCAAAAAAAAAAAATCTTTTTCTTTTTTGGGATTGTTCAGTGCTTTTTCTGTGTGGTAAGGGTTGTTGTTGTTGTTGTTGTTGTTTAGATAGACTGTACATGCAGATTAGGATGTGTTTTTTTTTTTTTTTTGTCTTTTCTTACAGGTGTTCTTGGAAGACAGAAGAGAAGACAAGAAGAGGAGGAGGAGGGCTCATCGGAGTCCCTCATCAGTGCTTATGGTGTAGAATTTAAATGTACTGTGTTATTATTGCTAGTGGTTGTAGTTGCAGGCTGCCCAAGGTCGGGGAGGTCCCCGGGTTTTGTTTTTGTTTGGGATGTTATGTTAGAGGCAGATAGGTTTTCCCTAGAGGGTTAGGGGGGATGGACAGGCTATGGCCCTGACCTGCAGTAGGGGCCACAGTGCTGATCTATCAGGGCTATGCTCTGGACGGTTCTACCAGAGCCACTAGGTGTCCATAGTAAGTGGATAGAGTAGAGGCTGATATGTCAGCTATAGGCCTCTAGGCCCTTAGTGTTGCCTACCTGTGCTCGCACATGGTAGGAGGGGCCTGATCACCCCCCTCCGCAGGTAGCACATAGGATGGGATGGCCTTAGGTTGGGTGCATAATGACTGGGGACAGTCATTTTCCTGGTCAAGGGCGAGTGTAACCGTTTGTTACCCGGGGTTACTAGAATCCCAGTAAGACCTAGTGGTAGGCAGGGAAGGCAGCTTGTGAAACTCCAGTTAAATGGGTTTCACACTGTCTCACTCTGTCCTCAGTCACAGCTGAGACTTGAGAGATGACATCATTATAGAACTGTCGCAGCTGCATGAGCCACATTTGGAATCTTCAGCTCAGAGAGTGAAGTTTAGAACTTTGGGAAATTCAAAGGGAGTCTTCCATTTGTCCTTAAGCAAGAAGGAAACATTAGTGTGCAGTGTGATTTCTCACTCAGAAAAAAGGAACTGTTCCTGTATTTTACCTTTTTAAAGTGGTGGAGACCGCTCCCTCGGTCTCAGTGCCCCCCTCCCTCGGGGGGGGAGGAAAGTTCTCTGTGGGTTCCAGGGGCAATCCCCTTCTCCCACTCTGGGAAGGAAGCTGCCTGATTTAATTTCAGTCTGTTCATGTATAACAGCAAAGGTTACAGTACTTTGCCTGCGGGGCACCTGCAACGAATGAGTAAGTGTTTGGCTCCATTGGAATTGGCAAACAACTTCTTTTCTTCAGTTGGGAAATAAATGTGGACTGCTATTTGGGAGGACTATGTCAACTAGGACAAACAAATAGAGCAGTCAACTGTTTAAAGTTTAAAGGGATTTAAAGTTCGCTGTAGAGGGGGTGCTTCAGGTCATCCACCGTTCAATCTACATTTTAAAGTCTAAAGTTTTCTGTGTGTCCCAGAGAAATGGCCGGGTATGGGCTGTGGGAGCTGGAGGTGGGAAAACCCCCCATCTTTAGTAACCAGGTCCACCTCTACAGATTTCTTCTGTGTTTTTGCTACTTGCCTCATGCACTTGGCCAGTGATGGGGTGGGTACCCAGACGTGGGTCGCAACTTGAAAATCTCTCTAGGAGTTGCAGACTCTAAGTGGTGTGGGGAGCCACAGGATGGGAAAATTACTCCTTGTTGGATGGGAGTCTCCTTGTTTGATGGGAGTTTCTATTGGAAGTACGAAAACAAATCTCTCTAGGAGTCGCAGACTCTAAGTGGTGTGGGGAGCCACAGTTTGGGAGTCTCCTTGTTTGATGGGATGTCTTTCCAAGTAAAGTTTGGGTTCATTCGCCAAGTGGACCATCAGTCGAGTGGCCGGCAGGGGAGCCGGGCCAGTCGGGCTATGTATCCAATGCGCATGCAAAGTCCGGGCTGAGTGCCTGGTGGGTCCAAAGCCAGACATCTGTAGTAATGTGTTCATTCCTCAAATGGACTGCTGTGTTTAACCTCTAATCTGCATTACAGTAACGTAGCCCTTTGTGGGACCATGCAGTGCTTTGTTTATGTTCAGTGAGTTAATAAATAAAGCCACACTGAAAAATCCCAATTCTGGTTCTGGACATTACAGTTATTGCTTCCTGTAGTTGGATTTACTTGGGTGCCCCTGTGCAGAGTAGCCAAACCTAGGTCTCTTGTGCCAGGTAACCTCATCCTTCCCCGAACCCGTAGATACACATATGTGAAGATAAGTGGTACATAAAGCAGAAGAAGAAGAAGTAGAAGAAAAGGTGAGGAACTGGTAGATGGAGGTGGGTTGAGCAAAATAGAGGGTTTAATAGCTAATTAAAGCAAGCATTTGTCATTGCCGAACATTTGATGCTTGGTATACAATTTGTTTTTTGCAATTTTGACCTCAAATTTTGAAGATACTTGTTTTAGAATTCACCTTATAGACATGACATGTACCATTTGTAGTATACTGGCTGAAATGTCATTTCGCACCACAGGTGCAAAAACACATCTTGTCCAGTATTTTAAAAATGACACATGTCACGTTTATGAGGTGGTGGGGAAAAATGGCTAAGCTGAAAGGTTAGAGTCAAAATATTGAAAATGAGTAAAGTTATGAATGAACGCTGAAATACTGTAATGTGTAGTCATAAACTAGGCATTTTACCATATTTGTGCACCAAATTTTCAGCATAGCCTTCTTATTACCCCACCTAGTGAAACCGGTAGATGAAAATTTTCAAATCCCCACCAAAACATCATTCTGTACCACCAAAACGTCATTCTGTGCCACAGGTATGAAAACATATTTTGGCCAGGATAGTTTTCCCCCAATTTTTCAACTTAGAATTCTTATGACCCCACCTCATGAACAAGTGCAAAGAAAAATTTCAACTTTTGCCCAAAAGGGGATTTCGTGCAGTGATTACGAAATCACCTTTCAGGGCGCGATAACACATTTTGGCCAGGATTTGAAAAATGACAGCTGTCACATTTGTGAGGTGCTGTAAAGAAATGGCTATGTTGAATAAATTTAGGATCAAATATTGAAAATTACCAAAGTTATGAGCCTGCATTTGCAAATGTCAACATAGGCCCATACCTTAGTTGTGTTTTAAAATTTTTACACCAAATTTTCAACGTAGTCTTCTTATGACCCCCCCTTATGAACAAGGGTAGAGAACATTTTCAACTCCTGCCCAAAAGGAGATTTTGCACAGTGACCGCAAAATCACCTTTCAGAACAAATTTGCCTAAATTCACTGTCATTTTCCATGAGGCGGGATCCCCAAATAGGTATGTTAAAAAATTTGAGGTACAAATATTCAAAAATTACCAAGTTATGCCACTAAGTTCAAAACCGCATTGAAATGCATTGAACCACATACATGATTTCCTCAGTCCGTGGTCTGGCTTAGAAGAGTGAAGATGTGTCTGCAGTCCAGAGAAGATTACAGCGTCAGACCCCCAGTGGGTAAATAAGGGCTTGGGGTGTATGTGGGGTGGTGGGTGCTGAGCTGGAGGGTCAGGAGGAGGGACTAATGGCACAACAGACATTGATGGATGTTTTTCTGTTTTACGGGGTTAATAAATAAAAAAAACACAAAAGGGACAGTTTTCTATATTTCAGGTGATGACACTGGGGGATTGGGCATGCCCAGTGTCAGTGTTATGTTTGTGGGGGGTGCTGAGAAGGAGGGTCAGGTGGGGGAAACAGTTACGGGGCACCAGCAATAGATATTCAATGGATGGCTTTCTTTATTATAGGCTTTTTAAATAAAAAAAACTGTGAGGTGATGACACTGGGGGCTTGGGTACCCCAGCATCCTATTTGCATTCTTCACTGCTCTGACGCACTGTGGTGACTGCTTTAAGTCATCTGCTATAAAGACCCTGAGATCCCTCTCCTCTGTTATGTTTTCTAACACTTCATCTCCCATCCTGTGTTCTGTTTTCAGGTTTCTTACCCCTATGTGCATAAATGTGCACGTTGTTGCATTAAATTTTAATTGCCACACCTGCGATCATTTATCCTGTCTGCTCAGATCTTCCCTCAGTATCCTTACTCCCACATTGCTGTACAATCTACCACAGATTTTGGTGTCATCTTCAAAGCACATCTTCCCTTGGATCCCTTCCCAGAAGCTGCAGATAAAGATATTGAAAAGTACTGGGCCTAACACTAATCTCTTGTGAACCCCCATTGGTGACTTCCCTAACCTCCAATAATTTCCAGTCTAAGACAACTCTGTGTTCTCCCACCCAGCCAGTTTGTGACTCATCCTATAATCTTGTCCCTATGCCCAAGTCCATCAATTTTTTAACTATTCTCTTACATGGGACAGAACTGGAGGCTTTGCTGAAGTCCAGCCGTGGTACAGCTACTGCCTGTTCTTTATTTGCCGCCTTTGTGGCCCAGTCAATGAAATCAGATTTGTCTGACACAACCTCCCTAAGGTGTGTCCATACTGATTTTGGTCCTCAAATTCATTGGAACCCCAAACTCTAGCATAGTCTCCTTAAAAATGGCCTTAAGTAATTTGCCCACTTCAGGCGTCAGACTGACTAGTCTATAATTACTCAGACAATCCCTGCTCTCTCTCTTGTGCAAGAGTACCACATCAGCTGCCTTCCAATCTATGGCATCATTCATGTTTCTAGTGAACAATTGAAGAGGGCTGCCAGTGGTGTGGACAGCTCCTGCTGCATTTCGTTTAGCACTCTAGGGTGCAATCTCTACAGGCCCATTGATTTTTCAATTTTCAGAGTACTTAGACTTCTCAGCACCATCTTTTTAGTGATTGTTTCCATGTTCCATTTAACCCCAACCCCCACCCTTTTAGCCCCGATACTATATTCAGGTAGTGGCACCATGTCCTTTGCCATGAATACTGAGCAGAAATACTAATTTAGTATTTCTTTAGCCATATCCTCCTCCACATTGTAAACCCCTGTTGTTACTTGTATTGACCCTGTGTGCTAATGTTCTTAAATGTAACCTTCACTTGGTTTTGCCTGATGTTCATTGGCAAGCTTTTAAACTAGTTTAAGGGGGAGGCACTGATAAGCAGCAGAAAAATCCCAGCCTCTCCCTACAAAACAGGGTACTAAATGAGAAAAAGACCGAGGTAGAAAGGTCAGTGGGGGATGCTGCAACAAAAGGTAAAGCCATCAAAAAATGGAGAGCAATGAGTACCAATGCCCGTAGTCTGGGTAACAAGCTTCCTGAATTAGTGGCCTTGATGGAGGAGGAACATCTGGATATCATGGCAGTCACAGAAACATGGTACACACAAAACCATGACTGGACGTAAACATACCAGGATACACTATCTACAGGAGGGACAGGGAGGGTAAAAGAGGAGGAGGAGTAGCTCTTTACATAAGGGAAGGAATAAAAGCAACAGAACAAAAGGGTAAACAGGGAGAAGAAGAAGCACTGTGGGTAAATTTGGAGACAGGCAATGGTACCACAATCCGCACAGGGGTTGTATACAGACCCCCTTCTCAGGCGGAGGAAATGGACAAGGAAATGATAGAAAGTATACTTAGAATGGCAGAAAAATGGGAGATATTGCTGATGGGTGATCTGAATATGCCAGATGTTAACTGGAGTGCAGTTGCAGCAGCCACTTCGAAGAGTGGGGTTATTCTAGATGCCCTACAGGGGGCATGCCTTAGACAACTAGTATTGGAGCCCACTCGAGAGGGAGCAATCTTAGACCTGGTTCTCTCAAATGGAGATGGAGAGAGGATCACAGATGTAGAAGTGGGTAGCCATCTGGGAACTAGCGACCATCGAACAGTATGGTTCACAATAAACACAGCAATAGAGTCAAGCCATACAAAGGCAAAAGTACTGGACTTTAGGAGGGCTGACTTTGCCAAAATGGGTGAGTGCCTAAGGAATGCACTAGCAAATGGGCAGGAAGGAGGGGTGGAAGAACAATGGGGAATAATAAAAACTGCCATCACAGAGGTAACGAGCCTTTGTGTGAAGCAAATAAACAAAACAAAACGATGTAAGAAACCACTATGGTTCTCAAAGGAAGTGGCAGTGAAGGTTCAAGAGAAAAAGAAAGCATTCAGGAAGTACAAGGAATTGCAGAAGGAGCAGGACAGGGAACTGTATCAGTTAAAGCAAAAGAAGGCTGGGAAGGCAGTCAGAACAGCAAAGGCCCAAACCGAGGAAAAGATAGCCAACTCAGTTAAGAAGGGGGATAAAACCTTTTATAGGTACATCAGGGAGTGAAGGAAGACCAAGGGAGGGATAGTGAGGCTTAATAAAGGGAGGGAGGGTGGGCAGAGGAGACTGTGAAAGGCAGAGACACTAAACAAATATTTTGCTTGGTATTTACAAATGAAGAGGGGAGGTACCTAAAACAAACAGTAGAAACACTCTGGATACAGAAGTTGATATCAGCCCATTTACAGAAGAAAGGGTTCTGAAAGAACTCTTAAAACTGAAGGTGGACAAAGCAATGGGGCCTGATGGGATTCATCCCAGAATTCTAAAAGAACTAAGGGTAGAACTAGTGACACCACTGACTACCCTTTTAACAAATCATGGGAGGATGGGGTGGTACCTGAGGACTGGAGGAGGGCAGATGTGATTCCCTTCACAAAAGTGGGAGCAAGGCAGAAGCAGGAAACTACAGACCTGTTAGTTTAACCTCAGTGATAGGGAAAATGATGGAATCACTTGAAGGGAAAGAATTGTCGAGTATCTAGAGGCCAGAGGGCACAGGACCCAGGCAGCATGGATTCACAGCAGGAATGTCATGCCAGACGAATCTGATAGATTTCTTTGACTGGTGACCAAAGTAGTAGATCAGGAGGGCTGTGGACATGGCTCACCTAGACTTTAGCAAGGCATTTGACACAGTCCCACACAAAAGATTAATATACAAGTTAGCCAGCCTGGGAGTGGGTCCCAAGATGACAGCCTGGGTAAAGAATTGGCTGGAGAATAGGACACAGAGAGTAATAGTGAATGGAGTCCACTCAGAAGAAAGGAGGGTTACTAGTGGGGTACCGCAGGGTTCAGTATTAGGACTGGTCCTCTTCAATGTCTTTATAAGTGACATTGCAGAGGGACTGGAAGGAAAAGTATGTCTCTTTGCAGATGACACAAAGATCTGCAACAGAGTTGATGCACAGGGTGGGGTGGAAAGGATGAGAAGGGACTTGGCAAGGTTAGAGGAATGGTCAAATGTATGGCAGCTTAGATTCAATTCTAAGAAGTGCAAGGTAATGCACCTGGGAAACAAAAACCAAGGGGAAGAGTACACAATGGGGGGTGAGATACTAACAACAACAAAAATGGAAAGGGACCTGGGGGTAGTCATATCAGATGACCTAAAGGTGGGCAAGCAATGTGAGATGGCAGCAAGGAGGGCTGGGGGATACTGGGATGCATAGGGAGAGGCATCACCAGTAGAAAACAGGAAGTTATTATCCCTCTGTACAGACAGCTGGTGAGACCCCATCTGGAGTACTGTGTGCAGTTCTGGAGACCCAATCTCCGCAAAGACATAGACAGGATGGAAGTTGTCCAGAGAAGGGCAACTAAAATGGTGCAGGGTCTGCACCGGAAGACATATGAAGAGAGACGAAAGGAGCTTAATATGTATAGCCTCGAGGAAAGGAGGGAGAGGGGGGACATGATAGAAACGTTCAAGTACCTCAAGGGAATCAACAAAGTCCAAGAGGGTAGCATCTTTCAAAAAAAGAGGTGTGCAAGAACAAGAGGGTACAATTTGAAGATGGGGGTGGCTCAGAGGTAATTTAAGGAAGTATTTTTTCACAGAGAGGGTTGTGGATGCATGGAATGGCCTTCCGGAGGAGGTTGTGGAGTCAAAATCAATGGTGGAATTCAAGCATGCATGGGACAGTCATAAGGCCATTCTAGGGAGTGGGGGTAGGAAGAAGTAGGCTGCTGGTTAACTAGGATCTGCAGCTTATCCAGTAGGTAGGGAAATGGGCAGACTGGGTGGGCCAAGCGGTCCTTATCTGCCATCAAATTCTATGTTTCTATGTATATGTTTCATGTATGTACCTTGTAATCTCCCGGGGCGCACCTGAAAATAGGCACTTGGTTGTCTAGTGTGCTTACCCGGTTAACAAAAGCAAATAAATAAATAAATAAATAAATACACGTTGCATTCTTCATTCTAGCTCCCCCCCTTGGATTAGTGGTTCTTCTGAATGTAGTGGAAGAATGCCAAATCCTCCTTCTTTGTCCCTGCACCATCCTCACCTCTACTTCCAACTTTGTCCTCCTAATCTCTTTTTGGTGTCTCTCATCTTGATCTGGTACACTTCCATGTCTTTGTCTGGTTGTCTTAGTATTATTTTCAAAACCTTTGTTTTCTCCCTTACTGCCTCCTTTACCTCCTTTATGTATCAGATTGGTTTTCTTTCTCTCCTGGTTTTCTCTACAGATCTAATATACAGTGTAAAAAGTGTGAGTTTGTTCCTTAATGGAGCAACCACTAGTATCATCCAACTATGAATGTTATAGCTGTAACATCTTACACATTGCTGGTATATCATTTTTTACATTTTTTTATCTTTCAGTCTTAATATAAAATGCTGATAAAAACAACAGGTATTAAAACAATTTTAAACCATTTTGCATTTTTATGTTGACTTGCACGTGCGCAAGCAACATCTTGCAGTAGTAGCACTTTCAGAGGTGTCTCAGTGTTGTGGCCAATGCAGGGGATTCTTTAGTAGGTGCGTCCCTCAGCCGCCAATCAGTGAGCATGCTGGTAATGACAGCAGTTTCAAAGAGAGCCACGGAGTTGAAAGAAATCTACCGCTCCAATGAGGTGCAATTTCCTCATTGCAGCAACAGATGACAAGACTCCGGCCATGCACATTACAGTGCACAGTAATGCTCGTGGCCAGAGTTACCAGCGGAGTTCACTATGCCTTTCCTGGTGAAACATTTCAATAAGTGAAATAGCCATGGTGCGGCTTTCCGCAATGATGACACCTGCTGCCTGACACACACTCCTTGGAAAACTGACATCTGGGTGCCCAATCCCTGTGTTGGCATGTCCCCCCCATTATGCGGCACACTGGGAGCCCACCCTAGTGTGCCGAAACATGGAGGCTCCTGCTGCCTGCCACACAGTCACACAAAGTCCACATTGGAGGTGCCCAATCCTTGTGTTGGCATGTCCCCCCAATATGTGGCACACTGGGAGCCCACCCCAGTGTGCCAAAACATGGTAGCTCCTGCTACCCACCACACAGTCCTGCAAAGCTGACATCAGGGTGACCATTCCCTGTGTTGGTATGTATCCCCCCCCCCATTAATGTGGCACACTGGAAGCCCACCCCAGTGTGCTGAAATAATTGTTTCTGACACCGGGATGCCCACTCCCAGTATCAGATGTGTGGCCCCCCCCAACCCGTCAATGTTCTTTGCCGAGAACAAGGTGCTCAATCCTTGCGTCAGCAATGGTATGCACCCCCCACCTTGTGGCACACTGGGAGTCCATCCCAGTGTGCCTAAATGTTTTATTTTAATCATTTCCCCCTGTAAAATAGACAAATATTCCCCTGTAGTCTTTTTATTTTATTTAACCTGTAAAACAGAACACGGTCCCTCATGGTCTCTCCCTTTCCCAGTCCCCCATCCAGCACCCTCCCTCTGTGCACCCACCTCCCCTCACTCCTCCCACCCCATACTTACCTCTGGAGGTAGGGAGCAGTGATCTTCTGTGGCGTGGGACACATCTGTACTCTTCAAAGGCCAACAGCAAACTGAAGAAATGACGGTAAGCTTTATAATGGGGAGTTTCAACTTAGTTTGATACTGCAGCCATTTTTTGGAATTTTGGCTCCAAATTTTCACCATGGGGTTCTTGGGAACCCACCTCATGAACATGTCACTGTCATTTCATTGCTCGGTCCCAAAAGGTGATTTCACGGACTGATTAACAAAACGACAGTGCCGCTGTTCATGAGGGGAGGTCCCAAAAGGCCCATGTTGCAAATTTGGTGAAGAAATTCCAAACAATGACTGTGTTATGAGCGTGTGTTGTGCAGTTTCTATTCACGCGTATAACTTCACCAATTTTTTTTATTTTCACTCCAGATTTTCAACATTGCCATTTTTTCACACCTCCTTATGAACAGTACAGCTGCCATTTTTCACATCCTGCCCAAAACATGTTTTTATACCTATGACGCAGAATGGTATGGTCATTGTGGGAAATCAACTTTTGGGACAGATTAACAAAATCACAGTGACAGATAAATAAGACTAACAAAATAAATTACTGGTTTAACCAAAGAGTTATTATGATATGGAACACTCTCCCTAGAAGTGTAGTGGAAAGTGACAGTATGGAAACATTTAAACATAGACTAGATATGCATATGGGTAATAAAAAATACTTATATCACCATTAAGAGTAAGGAATGGTGGCGGGTTTGTCAAACGACTTCAGTCTATAGTACTTGTAACAACACTATGAAATTATGAAACAGTGCCACTGTTCATGAGCAGAGGTCCAAAAATGCCCATGTTGAAAATTTGGTGAAAAATTTCAAAAAAATGAGTGCGTTACAGGCATTCGTTGTGCAGTTTCCACGCATGCTCATAGCATCGCCAATTTTTCATTTTTTCACTCCAGATTTTCAGCATTGCCATATTTTCACACCACCTCATGAACTGAACAGCTGTCATTTTTTACATCCTGTCTGAAATGTGTTTTCGCACCTGTGACACCAAATGGCGCAGTCGCTGAGCAAAATAACCTTTTGGGTAATGAACTGATAGTGCCACTGTTCATGAGGTGGGGTCACAAAAAGCCCATGTTGAAACTTTGAAGTGAAAATACCAACAAATGCCTGGGGCATTAGGGTTTCCAACCATAATGCCCCACCCTGTAGAGACTGACAGGCGTTGGGAGTGTGACTTGGGATTGTCGTCTTTAATGCTCATGCCATTCCACCCCCACCCCCACTCTGCAACCAGTGACATGCATCGAGGTGTGCCTTGGAGTCTTAGGCCCCAAAGTTCACCCCATTCTCCTATACTGCACCCATCTCAGCGTATTTCCTTATGACATGGGGTGAGTGTAAGGCCCAAAGACCCCAAGGCACACCGCAACACCTGTCTGTGTCTGCAGGGTAGGGTGAGGTGAAATGGCATGTGTGTTATGGCCGATGACCCAAAGGCACACCCCCAATGCCTATCAGTCTCTGCAGGGTGGGGTTGGGGTTGGCGTCAGTTCAATATTTCACTGCCATTCCTGTAATGCATCTCTCTAACTCCTGCACTACCAATGCCAATGCCAGCAAGCCAACATTCGGCATTGACAAATGCTTGTTATATATTGATATTTGCAAATTGCAGCAATGTGCAATCTTGATATATCAACATAGCCAACTCCAGACTTTCTTTGAAAATAATTAGCCCTAGCAGTTCCAAAGTTAACCCATTTTAAAATAAATCATCACTCCAAAGGTCTAACTTTGTAACCGTTGGTGCTAGAAAAGTAACTTTTTAATGAATATTTGGATCAGAGCAACATGAACTGATAATATAAATACTTTTTTTTGTTAATAAATGTCTATTTACGTTAATAGTATATGTTAGTAAAAAACATCTGATACTATTTTTTCATTTTTCAAAGATAGTATCTACTTTGTATATACTGTATCATTGTATCTCACTTTATTTGTATTATTACTATTTTCTTGTGTGTTGCATCCCATGTATATTGTCCCTTGTTCCTTGTTAACAAACCCAGGTCCACCTCGAAAATGAGCTTGCTCAACGGTGATCGCCTGGTTAAATAAAGACTTTGATTGATTGATTGATTGATTATTAATATTAAAAAATGTAGACCATTTCTTATATTGATACATAATTCAAATCACTATAATACATTAGAGTATTGCTATTAAAAAAGTGAGACAGTTTAAAAATAATTGTATTTTTTTTGTCTGTTTCTGAATGCTGGTATTACTGCTTCTTACTTTAGGAACTGTGTAGTTTGCAACCAAATATTCATTCATCTTATGCTCAATCACGTTACATAAATTTCACTGTCCCCTCTAGTAACCCTAACTCTTCCTTGCTTTTACAGGCTTCACCTACAAAAGTATTAGAAAATAATTAGGGTACAAGCCTAGCTAACTCCAGACCTGTGAGCTTTCTCTCACTACTTGTTAAGAGTTTGAGACAATTATACAAGCAATACTATACAAAAACAAAAAAATGTCTTGGACTCTGATCAGCCAGTGCATGTGTCTTTCTTATTGTGAAATTATCTTAGTACGACCTCACAGCATCAAGTCCAAACATACAGATACATAGAAACATAGACGTTGACGGCAGATAAGGACCGCAAGGCCCATCCAGTTTGCCCATTTCTTTTTCTACCTTATAAATGTGCCATCGGCCTTTGCTCTGTCAGTGGCCTATCTATTCATAGTCATTTGTATTGCTCCCTTATGCCTATCCCATGCCTGTTTGAAGCCCTGCACTGTATTCATAGCCACCACTTCTTGTGGTAATCCATTCCATGCATCCACCACCCTTTCTGTGAAAAGAATTTCTCACATTCCCCTTAATCGGCCTCCCTCTAATCTCATGCTGTGTCCTCTTGTCCTGCTATTTTTCTTATATTTAAACATGTTAGACTCTTTCACCTTGTTTATGCCCTTAAGGTGTTTGAATGCCTCGATCATATCACCTCTCTCCTCCTTTGCTCAAGGGTATACATATTGAGCTCCGTTAATCTGTCCTCATATGTCTTCTGATGCAGTCCCTGCACCATTTTGGTTGCCTCTCTGGACTGTCTCAATTTGGTTAATGTCCTTGTGAAGGTGTGACCTCCAATACTGCACGCAGTACTCCAGATGGGGTCTAACCAGTGTCTTGTACAGAAGGATTATTACCTCCCTCTTACGACTTGTGATACCCCTACTAATACACCCTAACACCCCCCTAGCCTTACCTACTGCTTTAGAGGTCTGCTTGGATGATTTTAGGTCATCAGTGATGATGATGCCCAAGTCTTTTTCTTCAGATAACTGCATAGCAAACTACAACCTTTTTCCCAAAACAGTTTTAAACCTTACAATTGTACTATAAAAGAAAAACATTATATATATATATATATAAACTTATTTACTTATATTGTGAGGGACAAATATTTTTTGTCATGGCTAAAACATTTCATAGTTAGGCAGAGAACAAGTGTCAGAACATCTCCTTTATAGTGTGGGAACATCTCTTTCATAGTATCAGTTTTATTTATTTATTTATTTATTTTTTTGAAGAAACACACCACATATGAATGCACTGCATCGTGGGTATGCAAATACACACTTGCTGGTATTGCATAGCACACTGCAGTGTTAAAAGACAATTGATTATTTGCATACCCAAGATGCAGTGCTTTTACATGGGGAGTGTTTCCTCAAAATTAAAAATTTAATTAAATTCAAAAATAAAACTGTACAACTGGTATTATAACATAGATGTCCCTACACATAAAAGGGATGTTCCAGCAATTGTTCTCTGCCTAATAGCCGTCTACTTGTGTCCCCACAATATTAATAAATAACAGCTATTTATAATAATGATAATGTATGCCAAAATAAGGGTTGTGCTAGGATTTTTTTTTTTTTATTTAAATAAAAAGGTGTGGGTGGGTTGCTCTTGGCTATTGCGTCTGCCACATCAGGTGTGATGTTATCCCAGCACAGCCCACACTCTGTTGTGCATCATTGCTTAAACATGCAATGAGTAGCTGGCATTGGATTATATTTGACTGCCCAGGGGTGTAGTGAGACCTGAAATGGGAGGCAGAATTCCTTATATCCCCTGAAAGGTCTGGTATAGCCCAGATCTCCAACTCTGGAAGGTGTTATTGTGCTTAGAAATTTTTGTGGGGTTTATTTATATGAAATGGCTTTAAAAATTGTAAAACAAAAAATTCATAAAAATGAGCAAAAACAAGAATTTTTGTAAATTAGGCCCTCGACTGTTGGCACTGGCAGGACAGGGCACTATAGCCATCGGTTTTGAAACTTCTGCCCCTAGCAGTTCATGCTCCCCCCCCCCCCGCCATGCACCTTGTTTGCCAATTTGATTTTGCTGTGTGCAGACTTATTTTGTAACCCTGACTTCTGGTCCATCTTTTTTCTTAAACCGTGGTTGGATGATGTGTATGCATGGTAAGACAGAGCTGCAAATACCATCAGAGGAGGCAGTATAGAACAGTGGTTAAGAGCACTGAGCTGCAAACCTGGAGATGTGGGTTTGAATCCCACAGCCCCCACTTGCATATTGTGTGACCCTGAGCAAGTCAGTTAACTTCCTTTTGCTCCAGGTCACACCTGTAAACAAGCTTCGGCTTAGTGTGCCTTTCCTGGTTAAACAATCCCCCCCCCATTGTGAGGGCACCCGAAAGAAATAACATGTAGCAGCAGCATGCTACGGTTATTATTTATATTTTTTAATGTACAAGAATTTAAATTGCAGCTTTCCCCTTTATTTGTTGTTGACAAGCAGTGGTAGAAGCAGGGGCGAGCGGAGGAATAGTGAGCATGACAGTGTAGCACTGTCTCAAGAATGAGACCACAGTACTTTCTTTATTTCATCTCCTGCAGATGGAGACACACTGCTGACTTGTGGCAGTAGAGAAAGGAGGCAGGTGGCTAGAGGACTGAAGTAACTGAGCATGCGGCATATCTGGTTTTTAGATGGGTTGGGAATAACACGTGTATTGGAGTATTTCTATACAAATTGCCCCAGATTGGGGGGTGCAGCATCACTGAATGGTGGGTCGGGGTGCAGCTCTCACTATTCAAGAGAAAAAAAATGGTGGCTGTTTAAAATTAAACTTTCTATTTCAGCTCAGTGATTTGGAATGCAAATAGGCAGGAAGAGACTGGCACTCATTATTTCCTGATCTCCATTGCCTGATACTGGACCAGGTGGTTGGTGGCCTTAGCCAATCAGCTTGAAAAATTTCCCTAACCCATTTTCCAAAAAAATATTTATGGGGTTTGTCTGATTCATGGATGTTCTGCTCTTTCTATTTCGTACCAGCTGTTTGACTTGCACACTGTATGGTTTTACTGTTGTATTTACTGTTTTATCTTGTGTATTTGTATTATTCCATTGTCCCCTTACCCCCAGGACACATCTGGAAATAAGCTATGCAGCTCAGTGGGCCTTTCTGGCAAACTCTTTTAAAGGAATGAATGAGTAATAAGGTGGTGGTTCAGCACATGGATAAAATGGGCTGTTCTCTAGTACAAACATGGATTCACAAAAACAAAATGTACTGTAGATCCTGCTCAACCAACCAGACTGCCTTCCTCAAGGAAGTAACTAAGGAAGTAGATAGAGGTTGGGCAGTGTGTGTAGTCTGGAGTATAAAGCCTTTGACCCTGCACCACATGGAAAACTCATGGAGAAATTAGGACAATATGGAGTCCACAAGGTGTACAGGAGGTGGGTAGCAAACTAGCTGACAAGTAGGAAACAGAGGGGTGGTGGGTGGTCACCATTCAGAGTGGACAGATTACATAGAAACATAGAAGGTGATGGCAGATAATGACCACAAGGCCCATCCAGTCTGCCCATTTTTTCTACTTTATGAATGTGCCATAGGCCTTTACTCTGCCAATGGCCTATCTGTTCATACTCATGTGTATTGCTCCCTTATGCCTATCCCATGCCTGGTTGAAGCCCTGCACTGTATTCATATCCACCACTTCCTGAGGTAGGCCGTTCCATGCATCCACCACCCTTTCTGTGAAAAAGAACTTCCTCATATTACCCCTTAATCGGCCTTGCTGTTATCTCATCTGTGTCCTCTTGTCCTGCTATTTTTCTTATACTGAAACATGTTAGACTCTTTCACCTTGTTAATGCCCTTAAGATGTTTGAATGTTTCGATCATATCACCTCTCTCCTCCCTCCCTCCCTCCTTTGCTCTAGGGTATACATACTGAGCTCAATTAATCTGTCCTCATATGTTTTCTGATGCAGTCCCTGCACCATTTTGGTTGTCCTTCTCTGGACTGCCTCCATTTTGTTAATGTACTTGTGCAAGTTCAGCCTCCAGTACCGCATGCAGTACTCCAGATGGGGCCAAACCAGTGTCTTATAAAGAGGGATTTTTACCTCTCTCTTACAACTTGCAATACCCCTACTAATACACCCCCAACATCCCTCTAGCCTTACTACTGCTTTAGTGGTCTGCTTGGATGATTTCAGGTCATCTGTGATGATGATGCCCAATTCTCTTTCTTCCCTTGTGATTGCCAGCAACTCCCCTCGCAACCTATAGGTGGCTTCTTTTCTCTTCCCTGTGTGCATGATCTTGCACTTCTTTGCGTTAAACCCCAGTTACCACTCTTCCAACCATGTTGCCAGTTTATCCAGATCTCTTCTCATTCTGCCCACCCCATCTGTATCATCTACTCTGTTGCAGATCTTGGTGTCATCTGCAAATAGACAAAACTTACCCTCCAGTCCATCTGCAATGTCACTGATGAAGATATTGAAGAGGACTGGCCCCAGGACTGTGGAACAGTTTTGAAAGCTTTGCTGAAGTCAAGGTAGGTGACATCAACTGCACCCTCTTGGTCCACCACTTACCCAGTCAAAGAAATCTATGAGATTAGTTTGACAGGACCTTCCTGTTGTAAACCTATGCTGTCTTGGATCCTGTGCTCTTATGGATTCCAGGTGTTGCACTATCCTTTCCTTAAGGAGTGCCTCTATAATCTTGCCCACTACTGAGGTAAGACTGACTGGTCTGTAGTTCTCTGCCTCCTCCCTGCTACCGCTCTTGTGGAACGGGATCACATGAGCCCTGCTTCAGTCTTCTGGGACCTCTCCTGTGCGCACAGACTCACTAAACAGTTCTGTTAATGGCTCTGCTAGTTCCACCCTTAGCTTTTTCAGTACCCTGGGATGTATGCCATCAGATCCCATTGCCTTTTCCACCCTGAGCTTAGTGAGCTCTTTTAGGACCCTTTCTTTTGTGAAGGGACTAGTGCACACCTCCCCCCCCCCCATGTCCATGGTGCTTAACTGTAGGCTCTGTCCTACCTTCTCTTCAGTAAATACTTTAGGATAGATGCTTTTCCTTGGTCCTCCTCCACACACTCCCCCTTAACCCCCTTTTGATTTGTTGAGTGAAGTACATCAAGAATCAGTTCTGAGCTGGTTATTGTTTAACATATTTATTAATGACTTGGATTAAAAGGGTCAGCAGCAGGTTACTGCAGTTTGCTGATCACACTAAATTGGCAAGGTGAGTGATACAACAGAGAAGGGAGTGCATTACAGGGGACCAGCACTTATTAGGGGCCTGGGCTATGAAATGGGGGCTTAGATTTAATGAGTGGAAATGCAAGATACTACACCTAGGGTCAAGAAATCTAGGTCACACTAGGATCAAGAAATCTAGGTCACGCGTACACCCTGTTAGGTGCAGCAATGGACAGCACAACTGAAGAAAAGGATCTTGGGGTAAATTGTGGACTATAAGCAGAAGGCACACAGGCAGCATGTGGCGGTGGTCAAGAAAGCAAATGCAATACTGGGATGCATTAGAAGGGGGTTTAGGAACAGGTCAAAAAGAGGTGAGCCTTTCTTGACTGTACAAAGCCTTGGTTAGAAACACCTGAAATACTGTGCCATTTCTGGTTCCAACAGTACAGAAAGAACACTGAAGATTTAAAGAGGATTCAACAAAGGGTCCCCAAATCTGATTTGTCTCTTAGCAAGCAAGGGCTATATGAAGGGATTAAAGAAACTCTAATTATTCAACCTACGAAAGAGAAGACAGACAGAGGACATGATCACAGTGTTCTGAATACTAATGGAGGTAGACAGGGTGAAGTTTACACAAATGTCTCATCTGCTGACTTCAAGCAGAACTAGTGGATGTGTGCTAAAACTGGGAAGGAGGCAGATCAGAATAAGGGGCAGCATGAGAAAGCATTCATACAGAGAGTGGTTAACAAGTGGAACAGCCTATTCAGTGTGGGTGTGGAAGCTAGCACTGTTCAGTCTTTCAAAGCAGGAATAGACAGATTCCTCTAGGAAAATGGAATTAAGGGATATACAGCATGATCAGAGGTAACATTTCAGCTGATAAGCTTGGGTGTCGGTCCCCACTCAAATTGGAATAGTTATTGTCATGCGGGAGGAGATATGAACAAGAACAAGATAGAATCCAAGATCCTTCTACCATCACAGTACTGCCATATATTATGTTTCTATGTTAATTTATTATTACTGACAAAATCCATCAAGAATGTATATTTGTTACAAATACAATAAATATTGAAGCACAGATATTACAGCTATTATTGCTACACAAAATAGAGAAGAGCTGCAAGTTCGGTTCTATCAGAGACTTAAACTCCTTGAACTTAGGGTGTTCATCTTTCACAAGCAAACACAAACTTTTCATCATTGCCTTGGCATGTTTCCTCTGGATCCTTGCATTGTTGTGAAGTGAATGGTGGGAAGTGGGCTCCTTTACTCTGTTGGAGTCAACCGATAACTTCTATCTTGACGCACTTAACAAATAATTGTTGAAGAACACCATGTTAAAGTGTACCCGATTCTTGGTGACCTAAGAGTTGGTTTGGAACGTTTGATAAGTTAGACCCAGAAATAATTCTCTTAGGAAGTCAGCACTGTAAATTTTAAGGGAGTATATAAGGATAAGATGTCAATTCCTCAGGGATAACATTGCTAGATAATTTTCACAAGGTAAATTTAATAATCCTGAATGGTTGATTCCAGGGGCACTGTGAAAGGAATTTTACCTTCTTTTCTTCTCAAGTCCCTAATGTAATTACTGACATACTAACTGCCAGCAGATTAGGCCTTACTGTCTATCGAGTCTGCTTGAACCTCAGATCCCTAGTTGGGTACCGAGGCCCTCCCCCCCTTGTGTTCTAGAAGCCGCTATTCTCCATCCCCACCCCCCTGGGCCAGTCCATCATCTGATACATCCACTTTCTGTGTCTGTCCCACCCTCTCTCGAAGCCTCCACTGTGGATCTCTGAACCAGCTTGGCAGGCAGCACGTTCCAAGGATCCACCACCCTCTCAGTGAAAAACCTCCTCCTCTTCCCCCCTCACCCTTCCATCTTCCAACTTCAAACCGTGCCCTCTGGTGATACCTCCCTGCTTTAGTCTAAAGATCCCCTCCTTGTTTACTCTATTTATTCCCTTGAGGTACTTGAAGACCTCACTCATGTCCCCCCATCTCTCCTCTCCTCTTCTTCAATGAAAACAGGCAGAGCTCCTCAAGTCTGTCCTCATATGTCAAATCCCCCCTAGTACTCGTATCATCTTAGTTGCCCTCCTCTGTACCCTCTCCAGGAGCTGTATGTCCCTCTTCAAGTGTGGTCTCCAGTACTGTACACAGTACTCAAGGTGTGGTCTAACCAATCCGTTGTACAGTGACAGAATCACTTCCCTGCTCCAAGAGGTGATCCCCCTTACGATGCATCCACACATCCTGTTTGCTTTGCTAGCCGCTCTCCTGCACTGCTCGGAGTTGTTCATACATGCATCCATCTTGATCCCTTGGTCTTTTTCCCCTGTTGAGGCCTCCAGTGCCTCCCCTCCCAGGGTGTACCTGTGTTTAGAGTTTCCCCACCCAAGATGTAACACCTTGCACTTGGTGATATTGAAATTTAATTTCCATGTGTGAGCCCACCTTTCCATGGTGTGCAGGTCCCATTGCAGGGCCAGCCTCCCCTCTTCCCCATCAACTACTGCTCCCATCTTAGAGTCGTCAGCAAAGAGACTCATTTCAGACCCTATACTCTCCCTTATGTCCAAAATGTATGCATTAAACAGGATTGGACCCAGGACCGAGCCCTGCGATACCCCACTACTGACCTCTCTAGGGTTCAAGAGCTCCCCACCAACCACTACTCTCTGAGTGCGTCCAGCTAGCCAGTTTTCAATCCATCTGACCATCAAAGGGCCTACTCCCAACCCCATCAGTTTCTCCACCAGACTATTGTGGGGGACAGAGTCGAACGCCTTGCTGAAGTCCAAGAATAATACATCGACAGGCTTTCCCCTGTCCAGTTCTGATGTTACCCATTCGTTGAACTCCACAATTTTGGTTTGACATGATCTACCTGGCACAAACCCATGTTGCCAACTATCCAGACCTCCCACCTCCTCCAAGTACACCCCCAATCATTCCTTTAGTATACTCTCCATTAATTTTCCCACCACCGAGGTCAAACTGATTGGTCTATAATTACCTGGTACTTCCCTCAATCTCCCTTTATGGATTGGCACCACGTGTGCCTCTCGCCAATCCCTAGGTACTCTCTCTGTCTCAAGCGACCTATTGAAGAGCTCCGCCAGGGGTGCAGCCAGTATGTCCGCTAATTCCCATAGTACTCTCGGATGAATGCCATTCAGCCCAGGAGATTTATCTTTCTTTAGACCCTTAAGGGCTAACCACACCCTTTCAGTGGAGATAGCATCATCCATCCCCTACACCTTACTAGCCTTTTTATCCTTATCCTGATGTGACACCCCTGGGGTACCTCTCCCTCCCTCCCTCTTGCTCCATTTCTGCTGCTCCCCTGATCCCACTCACTACCACTTCTATCCCCATTGTGCCTTGCTTTGTGGCTATCCCATCCCCCTCCCTAGTGAACACAGAGGCAAAGTACTCATTTAATACCTCTGCCTGGTCCCTCACCTCTTCCACCCACCCTCCTTCTGATCTCAACCTGCTGAGATGGGCCTTAGTTTTTCTCAGCTCCCCAGTGTACCAGAAGAACCCCTATTCCCCTCCCTGTATCCCCTATGGCAGCAACTGCTCTTTACTGGACTTTGCCACCACACCATCCGGGTGACTTTTCTAGATGCATCATGGTACATTTCCTTTTCCCTACCCCCTCTTGTTGTTTTATATTTTTTGTAGGCAGCCTTCTTTTCTCTGACTGCTACCTGAACCTCACTGGACCACCAGCATGGTTTATGTGACCTTGCTCCCTTACGCTTCACCTTAGCGCAGGTCCTGACTGCCTCATGAAGTCCCTGTTTTATGACCTCCCATATCTTTTCCATATTTGTCATTGTTGTAATCCCCTTCAAGTGATCCTTGAGAATATTTCCCATGCCCACAAAGTCTGTCCCCCTAAAGTCCACTGCCAGTGTCCAAGATCTCCCCCCTCCCCCCATGCTTATTTGAAACCAGACAGTATTGTGGTCACTCCCAGTCAGGGGATCCTCTACAACCAGGTTCCTTACCAGATCCCCATCTGCCAGAACCATGTCCAGGACATGCCCCTCCCTTGTGGGCTCCATCATGTGCTGTGTTAAGAACACATCCTGAAAGCCATCCAGCAGCCTCTGCTCCTTGGCCACCTTAGAGGACATGGTTCCATATGAGTACATAATTGAGTATGTTATTTATTCTATGCTGGATCTGGATACATTCTATATATTAATATACCCACACTTTTGAATAGTGAAAATTTCTTAGTAGTTCTCAGTATGTGTCAATCATAGTTTCAAATAGAAGAGCAAGAAACGTTGTATCAACCCCAATTAGTAATTTATAATACAGATCGATTACAGAGGGACAGTATGTTGGAAACAAAAAGTGATTGAACAATTATCTGTGAATCCTGTACTTAATTCCTTATTCATTGATGCTGATGTACATTTGCAGCATATTGGATCTAAAATTGATGCCATTTTAGATAAGTTTACCCCATTATTGTATAGTCAGTAAATTTAAAATAAGCACTCAACTTGGTTTAGCAATGACTGCAAAAAGGCAAAATTGGAACTTCTACATTTTATAAAAAAGGACAAGAACTCTCCTTCCAGGAAAAACAAATCTGAACTCAATCATAAAAATAAGAAATTCTCATTGTCACAGAAGGCACTTCATCAAAAACATATGTGGGAAAAATGTAAAGTGTTATTAACAAGCATTTGTCAACGCTGAATGTTGTTTTGCTGGCATCGGCATTGGTAGTGCAGGAGCTAGAGAGATGCATAATAGGAATGGCAGTGAGGTACTGAACTGACACCAACCACACCCGCACCCTGCAAAGACTGACAGGCATTGGGGTGTGCCTTTGGGTCATCGGCCATAACACTCATGCCATTTCACCTCACCCTACCCTGCAGACACAGACAACTATCACGTTGTGCCTTGGGGTCTTCAGGCCTTATGCTCACTCCATTCCATAAGGAAATATGCTGAGATGGGTGCAGTATAGCAGAATGGGGTGAACTTTGGGTCCGAAGAGTCCAAAGCACACCTTGATGCCTGTCACTGGCTGCAGTGTGGGGGTGGAAGTGGAATGGCGTGAGCATTACAGCTGACAGTCCCAAGTCACACCCCTGACACCTGTCAGTCTCTATAGGGTGGGGTGTTACAGTTGGAACCTTAACACCCTGGGTGTTTGTTGGTATTTTCACGCCAAATTTTCAAAATGGACTTTTAGTGACCCCACCTCATGAACAGTGGCACTATCAGTTTGTTAGCCGAAAGGTGATTCTGCACAGTGGCTGCACCATTTGGTGCCACAGGTGCAAAAACACATTTTGGGCTTTATGTGAAAAATGACAGCTGTAATGTTCATAAGGAGGTGTAAAAAAATGGCAATGTTGAAAATCTGGAGTGAAAATATGAAAAATTGGTGAAGTCATGAGAGTGCATAGAAACTGCACAATGCATGCCCATAACGCAATTATTTTGGGAATTTTTTTAACCAGATTTTCAACATAGGCATTTTGGGACATCCACTCATAAACAGTGTCTTTGTGATTCTGTTAATCTGTCTCAAACATTGATTTTCCACAGCGACCCCGCCATAGTGTACCACCTGTGCGAAAACACATTTTGGGCAGGATGTGAAAAATGATAGCTGTACTGTTCATAAGGAGGTGTGAAAAAATGGTAATGTTGAAAATATGGAGTGAAAATATTAAAAATTGTTGAAGTTATGAGTGTGCATGGAAACTGTGCAATGCATGCTCATAACAGTCATTTTTTGGAATTTTTTCTCCTTATTTGTAACATAGGCATTTTGGGACATCACCTCATGAACAGTGGCACTGTTGTTTTGTTAATCAGTCCCAAAATGTGATTCCATGCAGTGACTGTGAAATGACCTTTTGGAACCAAATAATGAGATGACAGTGCATGTCTTCATGAGGTGGTGTCCCAAGAACCCCATGTTGAAAATTTGGATCCAAAATTCAAAACAATGGCTGAGATATCCACCTAAGTTGCCCCCCCCCCATTTATGCCATTATACAGCTTACCAGCATTTCTTCACTACGTGGTCGGCTTTGAAGAGTCCAGACGTGATCCTACTCCACCAATGATCACAGCACCGACCGGAGGCATGGAGTGAGGGGTTGTGGGGATGGTGCACAGAGGGTGGGTGCGGGTTGGGAGAGGTGGGCACTGTGGACAATGGACCATTTTCTTTTTTTTTCAGGTACAGAAAAAATAAACAAAAAACTGAAATTGTGCCATGGGACAGTTTTATTTCTTTACAGGTGAAATACAACAAATGGACACACTGGGATGGGCTCCCAGTATGCCACATGACTTTCGGGGGAGTATGTTGACCACACTGGGGTGGGCTCCCAGTGTGACACACAATGAGGGTGGGGTGGGGGGAGTAACAGGAATATGCCAACGTGGTCAGCTTTCTATGAATGGACACACACTGGGATGGGCTTCCAGTGTGGCACACATAATGTGGGGGGTAGACATGCTGACATGGGGATTGCACCCCCGATGTCGGCTTTCTTTGGGATTATGTGGCAGACGGTAGGAGCTGCCGCCATGTTTATTGAAATGTTTCACCAGGAAAGGGATATACGGGAGGAGTGTCATCTGTGCCGTTGCATGACAAGCTTGTTTCTGATTGCTGTAGCACATTTCTTTCAAGTTGGTGGCACTTTGCATATACAGTAATTGTGTCAGTGCTAGCATGCTGGCTAATTGGGGAATGAGGGACACACCTTCTAAAGCATGCCCTGCATTCGCCACAACACTGACACACCTCTGAAAGTACTACTTGCCCAATATGTTGTTTGCTCATGCGCACAAGCCAACGTAATAAAAAAGATCAGAAAGCTGTCTGGCATCTTGTTGCCAAGGGCACAAGAATTTCAAAAGTAATGTTGATGCCTATATTAATCAAGATAACTGACTGAAGAATTTTCATGGAATTTTCTATAATCTGGCTCATAATCTTGAATGGCCCTGTCCTTTAGATTGCCCAATAACTTCAGATTTGAGCTCTGCCTATGAAATGCAACTGGCAATCAATTTATTTAAAATAAAGCTCTGGGCCTTGTTAGGGCCTCTGTTGAATTATTTAAATGTGAACTTTTGAACTGGTCACAGATATTATTCTTTTTTCTTTAACACCTGCAATCTTCACAGAGAGAGTCTGTCCAGGCAGAGATTAAGTATGATAGTCCCAATCCATAAAGGGGTAGTAGTGATTTACTAGAGACCTACAGAACTACTACATTAATAAATTACAGTGCAAAATCTTCTCAAAAAGTCTTCTTAATCAACTAGAGACTCAAATTAGTAAATGTGTTCTGGGTCCTGTAGTAGTTACTCAGTAATGGATCATTGCTGCACCCTCCATCATTTAGTCAAAAAATATATTACATTTAAGAAATTAAAATGTATGTATCATTCATTGATATTAAAATAGCCTTTGACTTTGATGTTTTGTCAAGGAATACTATGCCTGAATATTTCAAAGAAGTATTTCTGGATGCCTGGCAAACTGATGTTATCACGGTCTTGCATTGTAATACGTACTCACAGATTAGATGCATCATTTCTGGACACTGCGCTCCCTTTTAAAATAAGCACGTGCCTCAACCAAGAGTGCCTCTTTCACACATATTTTTCAGCGAAGTAAAGGAAAAACTTCTCCAGTCATTTTCTTTTTTTTTACTTTATGTTTGAAACAGCACAATAGGTCAATAATACTACATTTAGTTGATAATACAATAAAATTGATAACCATGTGCTCTTGTACAGCCCTGTTGTTCAAGAGAAAGTCCTTCATTAGTTACCAGCCTCTCCAGTGGTGTAAGGTTTATCCATTAAGGAAATATCTTAGGGAGCAGAATACAGTCTGAGTGACTGCTATTTAAACCTGTTGTATGACTAGGGAAAAAGCAGAAATGAACTAAGACTCCACTGCCCCCTTCCCCCGGTAAGGTAACAATCAGCTTTAAACTTAAGAAGCATTGCATTAGGAACAAGTTATAACACACATTATGAACATCTACCACTATTAAATTCTTCTAACATTTGTTTGATAATAGTACAATCATCCCTCTTATTGAGTGCACATGATGGGGGCTCAAGAAGAAAGACAAGCAGGAACTCTGCAAACCCCACATAGCGCCATTTGGGGAAATAAATCCAAATCTGTCCCCCAAGTCAACACACTCATAATCAAGTAACGCAAAAACTATTAACAATCTGATGAGATTTACTCAGGGATTAATACTATGCATTTCAAACCTGTCAATATACGTTTTTAAATGTGCAGTTCTGTGTTCAAGCGTCCTCAGAATCTGATCCCTGAGATCCAGATGGCGCACGTCGAGTTACAAACTCTTGCTCAATCTTCTCCAGCCATTGACCGGTGTCCTGCGGGTTTGTAAACTGCCAAGTCTTTCACCATAAATTATGCGCAGACTTGCTGGTAAAAGAAATGAATGTATGATTCCCAGCCCTCACAAAAGTTTTCGAACAGCATCAAATCCTTTTCTCCTGGCACGTGTTTGGTATGATAGGTCCGTGTAAAACTCAATGACTGCTCTGTGTAGTTCCAACAGGTAAGCTGCTCTAGCCATGGACAACACTGCATCCCGAATATCTGTACCCCTGGATTTTAAAAGGGTGGTACGTGGCTGGGTAGGATCAGGCAGTAGGACCCTCGGATTGGCCCTGTATGCTTTAGTAAGAGACTCCCATTGAAAATCATCAGCCAGTGGAACTCATTGTTTCATCCATTCATGTAGAAATGATAGCAGGGATGTCCCCTTCTACTTCCTCCGGTAAGCCGACGATTTGAATGCTCCCAGCCCTGATTTCATTTTCAAGGGCCTCCATGCGTCCTCTGAGCTGTCCGTTCTCCTTCATTAATGAGGCTACAGATGCAAGGGTAGTTACCAATCGCTTGTCTGCCTCAGCCACTGAGTCAGTCAGCTTTAGAATAGCAGCATCATGAGTTTCCAGTTTCAGCAGGGTCCTTTCAATTTTTGAGTCCATGGCCCGGATGGACTCAAGCACGGTTTGCCATGGTGGCTCTGATGATGTAGCCCGAGTAAGCGCATTGCACTCACTCGAGGGACCCGTGGCCTTTGGGGGGCTGAAGCAGCTGTTCTTTTTATTGTCCCTATTGCTGTGCTTTTGTATGCCCCATAGCAAATTTGATATCTTTTGATTCTGGATACTTTAGGATGTTGTATGCTATGCTTTATTTTTATAAAAATTTCTTTATAGTGCTATTTTCAGGCGAATTGCCACCTTGTGGGAGAGAGCTGTCTGGAGTGCTACTGATCTGGAAGATGGCTCTCTGGTGCCCCCCTCCAGTCATTTTCTGATTTTAAATTTTATCCCACATCAGTGGCAATTAAACTTTTTCCCATTTTTGGCTATGCAGCAACCTTAAAGCGCTAGTGTATTGCCTAAAATTAATATTAGTTTTTGAAAACAGTCAACCATTACTTTTTTTATCTGAGGTACTGTACATGTTCTTTTCCCTTTGGTTAATTAGAAGATTGTTTACCTGATGTTAGCAGGTGGGATGTGTGGAACAGCACTTTGTCTGGCAGCTGACATATTTATCTCTATTCCCCTCCACACTATATAATCTGCATTGTGACTTCACTGACAGTGACATCACTGCAGCTTAGGAACAGCCACTCAGTGGCTGCCAGATCAGTCACTTGTGATGTCACTGTCAGTGAGATCATAATGCTGATGATGTATGGGGGGGGTAGAGATAGATACTGTATGTCACCTGCTAGGCTAAGAGCTGTTCCACACATCCAGCACAATATTGTCACACAGAAGACTTTCTAATGAACAAAAAGAAAAATATTTTAAATAAAATGTTACAACTGACTACTTCTTAAAATTTGTATTATTTTCTTGTCTGCCTGTTTTGACTCCACTAGCTCTTTAAATTGTTGTCATGTTCCCCTGTTGGGCAAAAAGACAGCTTGAACATATTTAATGACAGCAATTTTTCAAAATTTTTTTTCAATTCTTTGGTAACTGGGTAAGGCCTGCTAGGCACAGGTGCTTGTTTTCTGGGGTGATCTGGGAGCACTGGGGTGGTGAAGTGACTTTTTCAGTCACACAGTATGAAACTGGAGGTTGTAGGAATCAGATCCAGGTCTGCTGGATCTACCAAGCTCACGCACATCTCATTGCTCTAACCTCTAAACTATACTGCCTATGAACTGCCTATTGACTATTTAAATTAAAAGTGAACTATCAAAAGACCAAAATGCTAGTGTTTGGTGAAAAAAACAAACAACAACAAAAAACAAAACAAAACAGAGTGCCAAAAAAGAAAAGCCTGTTTGGCATATGGGAGCTATAATTATAATGCAAGTAAGAGGATTTGTTTTCTTAGGTTTAACCGTAAGTGTGAATTTGAACTGGATAACACAGTGGGATCAGGCAGACAATCGTACCCTTAGTGTGAGGCAGACTCTCATCAGATTTAATTATTGTTATGGTTTCTATCCTGATTTGAGAACTAAAGATAGTAAACTGTGTTCAATATTACTATATGGGGCTGAGATTTGGGGATATAGCTTCACAGAGTAACTGGAGAAATTTTTTATTTGCTGTGTTTAAAAAATCTTTTGGGTCTGTTTATCAATTTCATCTCCTTTTGTCTGAGCTGAACTTGGACACTCAAGACTAATTGTCTCCATATTAGTTAAACTTTTGGGGAAGTGGATCAAAATTTTAGCTGTATCTTCAATTAGATTTCCAGCAATATACCTGAAGAAAAATAACCTCTTTCTGAAGAAGGGCTTTTGCTTTATGTGGTTTAATACTGTGGTACAGTATCTATTTTAAAATATTTTTCTTTATTGTCTTTGTGTTTTTTTTTTACAAATTTAGAGAGTAGTTATTAATAAGACATATTTAAAATTAATTAAAATAAAGTTGAGAGATGTGGGCAAACAATTTGATGTAGGGGGCTTGTGGCGGAGTTCGGCTACACCCTCAGCTGTGACTGATGGACCACTTTTCTATCTCCTTATTTCCTAGCTACCAAAACTTCTGTTGCACAACAGTTAATACTTTTCTCTTTGCTTTTCTTCTCCCCCCCACCTTAGGTTGGCCACCTAGCATAGCTCTTAACTATCCCTACTAAACTTCCTACTACTTCTCTCTTTTCATTCTTTTTCCATTTCATCTATTCAGTCCCTGGAATGATGCCAAACACCTGAAGAGGTGTTGTGTAAAGTGCATAAGTGCATTTTGTGTACAAAAAGCAGGAAGGCTATTTTAAATATGAATAAATACAGTTAATAAAGCTCTTTTAAAGAAAAGGGATTCAGAAGTCATATAAAACAATAATATGTCATGATTAGCACAGTTATAAGAAATCCTTAAGGTATTTTCTAAATTCACACAATAGACCTGTTACTGTATAAGGTTCTATGTATGAGAATGTGGTATACTTTATAAGAGTGTTAGTCACTGTGGATCAGAGATATAGAGAGTCATTATCTGTGGAGATATACACTGCACCTTTAACTGAACCAGGAAATACCCTGAAACAAGCCCCTTCCCCTTGTTTTGGAACAACATGTTCAGACATGAAATAGAATATCCAGATATGTAAATAGAAAAGGGCTCAGTCAGGTAACCCCACTAAAAGATATAAAAACCTCTTCACTGAGTTCACTTGAGTTCACCCCAGTCCACCTCAGCCCTGAGAGAGGAGGAGGAGATGTTCTACTGTTTGTGCAGACAAGCTGCTGAATGCAGATGGGTCTTAGGAGCTGTAGTATCCATGACTGTATTATGGGAGAAACTACTGATGTTAAGTACTGATTTTCTCTGCAATTTTTTGTTTTCATTTATTATTTTTCTAACTTTTGAAAAATAAATATCACACCACGATGTGTTTTAAACCTGTAAATTTGCCTTGTCTGAAGTTTATTCCCACATGCTGTGACAAACTTGGTGTTAGAAGTGGGATAGTACTGGTTGTCCACAGAAAGAAGGGTGAGACCAGTACCCAGATACCAGCCCTGGTATCCAGACATAGGGGCAAAGAGCAAGATGGCATACCTACAGGATCCTGTGGAAGACAAGGTTCTGGAGGAGGAGGGACTTACCAGTGTGCATACCAGAGCCCAGGTGAGGAGAACTGGAGAGGAGCTATTGCCTGGATTGGAGTTCGATGGAACATGGAGGTGGACCAGCACTGGAGAGAGGTGGAACACCGCTGCTGGGTGCTGATGAAGAGTTTCCAACTGGAGGATTATGTGACTGAGACAGAGGACCAGGATCCATGGGTTCTAGAGGAGGAGGAGGCCCCCCTCGATGGAAACTTTGTTGCCAGCCACTTCTGAGATCCCATTGTTGCCCATTTTTCTGGGCTGCTGCTACTTGGGGGATGACGAAATGAAGGCCCCAGGCAGGACTGTCTTAGGACATATGAATACTGGGGTGATGACTACAAGCAACAGGGAAGACACCATAGTGGCTTAAGGGACTTTCCCATGTTTTGAACCCCCTGTGATATGGGATGAAATGTATGAAACATGTAATGTTTAAAATGAATATATCTTTTAAGTCTGGTGCTGAGTACAGTCACTTGAGGGTACCAGAATAGTGTAAGGGCTGAAAGAAAACTCTTGGTATGTTACAAATAAGGGTCAAAAGGAAACCCCTGGTATGTTACAAATAAGGGTTGAAAGGAAACCCCAAAGGTTTTGGGAGTTAGGAACTGGCTGATTGATGTTCAGCACAAGAAGGTTCTTTGTCTACCAGAAAATATATGAAAGGGAAATTGGATTACAAGAAATGTATAACATAAAAGGAATGTCTGTACTGTATGATATAAAATGAGGAACATAGGGTCATGGAGGATCTAGGTATGGGGTAGAATCTATGATTGGGCCCCTGAGTGGAAACAATGTGTTAGAATGGGATTAGAGCTGAGTACAACTCACTCCAGAGAAAGTTGTCGTATAGGCCTCTATGGCTGCCCTGATAGCTAGATGGAGGAAGCTAGAAGTCAGCATAAAACTGCTGTGTATTACCTCCTCTTTTTTAATGTACTGATGAAGGTAAGATAATGGGTGCACAGCACTGAAACGATGCCAAGTGATGGGGGCTGAAATGAAGCCAAGTAATGGGAGCTGAAATGATGCCTATTGATTGGTGCCTGATATTACATATGAAATGTCTGACCTGTAGTAACCAAAGTGAAATAGGGGTAGACAGTCACTACAGAGTGAAGTCCTCTGAGAGCATATATAGGTACTGTGCTGAACTGTATGACAGCCCCAAGGTAATGTTGTTAAAGTATTGTCTTATTGCAGTAACTTGGTATGGTGGACAATACTAAAAATAGCTGAATTGAGGGACCCTGGTGTGTGACGGAGTTAGGTTACACCCTCAGCTGTGACTGATGGACCACTTTTCTCTCTCCTTATTTCCTAGCTACCAAAACTTCTGTTGCGCAACAGTTAATGCTTTTCTCTTCGCTTTTTTTCTCCCCCACACCTTAGGTTGGCCACCTAGCATAGCTCTTTACTATCCCTACTAAACTTCCTACTAGTCCTCTCTTTTCATTCTTTTTCCATTTCATCTATTCAGTCCCTGGAATGATGCCAAACACCCGGAGAGGTGTTGTGTAAAGAGCATAAGTGCACTTTGTATACAAAAAGCAGGAAGGCTATGTTAAATAGGAATAAATGCAGTTAATAAAACCTTTTTAAAGAAAAGAGATTCAGAAGTCACATAAAACAATAATAATGTCATGATTAGTACAGTTATAAGAAATCCTTAAGGTGTTTTCATAAATTCACAGTATAGACCTGTTACTGTATAAGGTTCTATGTATGAGAATGTGGTATACTTTATGTAACCCCCAGTCAGCGCTAAACTGAGAGGGCTACTACCCCTGCTTGTATGGCTAGTGAACAGGTTGAGGGGCCTGTGTTCTATGACGCGGTGCCTCCATTTTTATAAGCTGAAAATTTGGGGAGAAAAGTGTTACTCGGCATGGTGACTAGGTTTGACTACTCTGCACAGGGGAACCCAAAGTAATCCAGAGACTAGAAGCAATAACGTAATGTCCAATACCAGGAGATGGGATTCTAAAGTGTGTCTATTCAGCAATACTGAATGAAAAGCATAGATGGACCCCAACGGGGCTACACTCCTAGTAATGCAGATAAGGTGCTGACACAGACACATATCCATTCTTGGATCCTAAACTTCCATATGTCATGGACTCTTTAATTAGTGGCACACTACCACCCTACCACCCTCTACTCCATCCCAATGTCTGGGCACCCTCTTCAGGCATTGGCCAATACCTCACAGAAAGGTGACTGGTGTTTCAAAGCGAATCCATAAATGTGAGCCCTGTTATGCCAGGTGGGGGGTCTCTCACCTTTTGTTCCATAGACCCATACCCGGCCATTCCTTTGTTTACACACACACACATCCTTGGCTACTGTAGTGAAGACTGTACATGGCTTTGTAATGCAGTAACTGTCTTTCTCTGAAGACCCCCCACATACAACAGTCATTACATCTCACTGTTCCATAAGCCTCTTCCTTGGCTACTATAGTGCAGACTGTGCATGGCTTTGTAATGCAGAAACTGTCTTTCTCTTGAAGACCCCCCCCACATACAACAGTCATTACATCTCACTGTTCCATAAGCCCTGGATTTGGCATCCCGACTGACCCACAGCCCCAGAGACTTATTTACTCCCTGTTTTGGTGAATGACACTGGCCTTTTATCAAAGCTTCATCACCCTCCACGTTGCAGGCTTCCAAAACTCTGAATGAATCTCATTTTCACAAAGACTGTTGTGCCCCAGCACTCTCCATCAGGCAGCTTCTTCCTTTTCCCAGGCCAGGGGGTTGCCCCTGGGAGTTGGTTCCTTGTGCCTCTCTTATGGTGGAAGCACACACCCTAAGGTAGCTCTGAGTCAGAGCTGAGAGGAGGGAGGCCTGCCCCTGCAGGGCACCCCCTTCCTCCATGGTCCTACAGGATCTACATCCTTCTCTCTCGAGCCTACTTCAGACTACAAACAAAAACTAAATTGCTGACTTCAGGGATCAACTCAAGACTGACTTTGAAATTCCCCAACGTTCTACCTAACTCCCAACTGCAACATTCCATTGTGGCTTATGCTGCTGCAGAATTCTAAATTATGTCATAGCCCCAGCTCAGCAGAGACTGAAAACAGAGCAAGACATAGTGAAATCCATTTAACTTGCATTTCACTAACTGCCTGTCCCTGCCTGCCACTAGATCTAACTAGGGTTCTAGTAACCCTGGGTAACAAGGGGGTTACACAACCCTGGGCCAGGAAAATGACTATCCACAGTCATTAGCTACCTGGCTTAGGCCATCTCACCCTATCTGTTGACTATGGGGAGGTAGCACTACCTTCTCCCCTACCATGTGCCAGCACAGGTAGACAACACTAAGGGCCTAGAGGCCTTCGGCTGATGCATCAGCCTCTACTCTACCTGCTGACTATGGGTACCTAGTGGCTCTGGTAGAATTGTCCAGAGCATAGCCCTAATAGTTCAAACTGTGGCCCTTACTACAGATCAGGACCACAGCCTGTCTATTCCCCCTAGCCCTCTAGGGAAATCCTATCTGCCTTTTTACCCAAACAAAAACACTAAATGGGACCTCCCCCCAACCCCGGACACCTGCAACCACACACCTGTGGAAGAAAATAGGTTAAAACACAGTTAACTTCTTACAACAGTACTTTAATTACTACAAACTAAAGCAAAACTGAACTCTGATGAGTTCCAATCCACTTCTTGTCTTGTCTTCGTTGCTTCTTCCAGGAGTACCTGCAAGGCAAAAAGAAAAACATCCTCCATAATCTGCAATTACAATCCTGTCTAACTAAGACATAAAGCAACAAGTCCCATCCATCTGACACTGGAGAATCCCAAAAAGCTATTTTTTTTTAGAAAAGGTAGAAAATAGAAACAGTATATACAGAATATTTACAACACACATTTAACAGTTTTTTGGGGGATGGAAGGCCCTACAAAGTCCCAGCTAGTGACTAAATACAGGCCCGAAGGCAAGTCCAATAAAGAGTCTCTCCTGGGCCAGAGCCCGGTGAAGCAAAGTTCTGCAGGCAAATGTCCCATAGGGGAGAGTCTTTGAGGACAGTCACAATGAACGTCTGCTGATGTAGGATGTGTACTGCAAATGTCAGAAAAATTGAAAAAGTCTAGACTCACAGTCCCTTGAAGAATGAAATGATACCACACCTGGTCCTCAGCTGAAGACTCTCCCTGGCAGCATTCTTCCAATACAGCTGGGTGGACATCTTCCGGGAAATGACAGGAGGGCACATCTGGAAACTACTGGGATGATGTCATCTCTGGGGATGGAACCGTGGAACAGAAAAAAAAAGGAAAACAGCTGGTCTGAAGTTATCCGATACCCAGGCGATGAATCAGGATACAGCTGGGCTGGTGTCCTCTCTGGATCTGAAGGCATCTGGTGGACCAATTGATGGCTTCTGGAAGGCCAGTACACTGTAGAACTGATGAATGTGGGGCACCTGAGCCCTGGACATCCAGACTGGTACCTAACACCATAAGTACGGCAACAGCTGGAATGGCAGCACTGGCTACCACTGCTCTGCTCTCCATTTGGTAGGCATGGGCACATTCACAGGAAGGTCTTTGCTGACTTCAAGGATCAACTCTAGACTGACTTTGAAATTCCCCAACATTCTACCTAACTCCCAACTGCAACATTCCATTGTGGCTTATGCTGCTGTAGAATTCTAAATGATGTCATAGCCCCAGCTCAGCAGAGACTGAAAACAGAGCAAGACATAGTGAAATCCATTTAACTGGAGTTTCACAAACTGCCCGTCCCTGTCTGCCACTAGATCTAACTAGGGTTCTAGTAACCCCGGGTAATGGGGGGGTTACACTTTATAAAAGTGCTTGGTCACTGTGGATCAGAGATATAGCGAGTCAATATCTGTGCAGATATACACTGTACCTTTAACTGAACCAGGAAATCCTCTGAAACAACCCCCAGCTTGGTTTTGAAACAACATGTTCAGACATAAAACAGCATGTCCAGACATGTAAATAGAAAGGGGCTCAGTCAGGTGACCCCATCAAAAGATATAAAAACCTCTTCACTGAGTTCGCTTGAGTTTAGTCCAGTGGGGCTCAGCCCTGAGAGAGGAGGAGAGGTTCTACTCTTTGTGCAGACAAGCTGTTGAATGCAGATGAGAATGGTCTCAGAAGCTCTAAGATCCAGGACTGTATCATGGGAGAAACTACTGATGTTAAGTAGTGATTTTTGTTTGCAATTTGTTTGTTTTCATTTATTATTTTTCTAACTTTTGAAAAATAAATATCACACCACGGTGTGTTTTAAACCTGTATATTTGCCTCATCTGAGATTTATTCCTACATGCTGTGACAGGGCTCAGTTTTAAAAGGCTGACACAGGGCTTTCATCAAGCTCTGTGTCTAAGCCATTTTTTTTTTTGGTGCAGCTGCGCCAAACTCCTTTGCTGCAACTGCACCCAATTTTATACTGTCAGGTGCAGCTGCTACAGTTTCCTCACTTTACAGCAGCTTGTACCAAATACTTGGTACAATCCCCATAAAAGGGTCCCCAAAATTCTGCAAGTTAGACCAGGGAAAAGCTGCTCTAACTTGCGCCACTTGGCGTTCATGATTGAAAATCCTGATCGCTGGCTGGGAGAATGTTGCAAGCTCTGTGCGCTACATGATCAGCACACCAGGGGACTGTGGCATTCTCTGGGCTCTGAAAATCAAGCCCAGGAAATATAAAGCAATCTACATTTTGCATTGGTACCCAAGGGTTAAAATGTCACATTGTTGCAAAACCTGTCTTTAACGATTAACGATCCTTCATTTAAGCATGTTTACCAATGTGCAGTCTAAATTGTTACATCATAGAAATTCAAGAAACAAAGCTAGGCCAATTGAATGTGACTGTGGGTTAAACCAACTGAAAGATTTAGAACTTGTCATACTTGTCCCCATAAAAGTGTCCCCATAAAAGTGGGGACAAGACGATTCACTCAAATTATCGCCCTATCTCCATACTGCCCCCGCTCTCTAAGGCACTTGAGCGCATCGTGGCTGATCAACTTACCGACCACTTGGATAAATACAATATACCTTGTCCACAACAACACGGCTTCCGGAAAGGTCACAGCACCACCACAGCCCTTCTTGAGTTCACTGGAGCTTTGCACAAATCCCTTGACAACGGTCTTCTCACAGGGGCTGTTTTCACGACCTCCAAGGCCTTCGACATAGCACACCTTGGTCTATTAATATACCAACTACTGAATGCCGGGCTATCACCTGACTCTTCTCTCTGGTTTAAAAGCTACTTAGAAAACCGGTCACAGAGAGTAAAAATTGCGGACGCTCTTTCTAACACCCTGCCTGTTCGCTCGGGTGTCCCACAGGGATCCATACTGGGACCCCTCCTTTTTAGCCTTTTCTTAAACTCCCTCCCTTACCACTGCTCTGAGCAGATCATACTATATGCTGATGATGCTGTTGTATTCTCCACTCACAAAGATCCTGCAACTCTTCAACACAACCTTCAACTTGGTTTCAGTTCTGTAGAGTCATGGTTTCTTAATCATAAACTGGTCCTCAATGACAAGAAAACCAAATCTATGCTCTTCTGCAGCTCTCAAAACCCACACAAGCTACACCACTTGGCTATCTCCACCACCCAGGGCAACACTCTAGATCCGGTGGTGTTCTTCAAATACTTAGGGATTCAGCTTGACCCTAATCTCTCCTATGGACTTCATGTAGATAATGTAGCTAGAGCTGCTAATACACGGCTTGGTCTCCTCTACAAATACAGACCACACCTCACGCCAGAAGCTTTGAAGGTTGCAGTCCTGAGCTCTGTGATCTCTGTAATAGACTATGATCTCATCATTTATGGCTCGGCCACAACCACAACCCTTAGATGCCTCTCAACTGCCTTAAATAAAGCATGTCGGCTCATCATTGGTGCTCACTGTCTCACCCACACATGTGACCTGTACACTCAGACCGGCTGGCTCCAACTATCAAACCACATAAAGTTTCTCACCTGCTCCATGGTTAAAAAAATCTACCTTGGTCTGCACCTTCTGGGGTCTCAACTCTGTTACAACACCGAATTAACAAACGGTGCCTTAGGAGATCCACGCTACAGCTACTGAAAGTCCCCCACTGTCACACTTCACAGGGACAATGCTCTTTTGCTTATCAAGCACCACTCTGGTTCAATGGCCTCAGCCCAACCATCTCTTCTGCCCCAATTATTGGTATGTTTAAAACTAGGCTCCGGGACTGTCTCACTACCAACAGCTCCTGTGACTGCACAACTTAACTTTGTTTCTCCACTTCCCTTTCTGCTCTAGTTGTCCCCCCCCCCCCCACTGGATTCTACCCTCACATCTTGGTATACCCAATGCTGTACTTTTCACCCTCTTGCCACCCTTCCTACATTCCTTCTCCCCCCTACCTCTTCCCTCTCCCTATGACTCTGGCACTTCTTATCTGTCTATTTTCTCTGACAAATGCCGCTGGCTGCCTTGTTACAATGCTACCCTTGAACTGTATTAATCTGTACTCTGTTTGCAATGTCCACATTGTTGTAATGCCTGTCTTGATGTTCCCCATAATTTGTATTTCTCTGACGTGGAACCTTTGTAAAAGAGCCATGGCTCAAAGGTATTTGTAATCCTAGACTTGATAAATAAATAAATAAATAAATAAATTACTTCATTGTAAGTGTATGATAAAGAGCAAATCAAATATTTGTCATACATGACATGCTATCCTGGAATTTCCCCATATAAATTCATTGTCATAATTCTTACCATAGAAGATGTCTAAACAGTGGAAAAAATTACCGATTTCTTCAAATCATGTTATCAAATGTGTTTACAAGAATGCAAGCATAAGAGCAATAATCAGAGCTAAGTACCGCACAAGTTAAGCATCAGATGTGTTTCAGTGCATTCTCTTGGATGCTAATGTATATGACATAATAGAAATAATGGAAACGTAGAATTTGTCAGCAGAAAAGGACCACTTGGCCTATGCAGTCTGCACCAATGGTCTCTGCCTAGTTTGTCTCCACAACCCTAACTGGTCTCAGGCAACCCTTCCCTCTGCCTATTTATAAATATTCCAGTATGTCTATCCCACATACGCTTGAAGCCCCTTACTGCTTTTGCCTCCATTACTTCCGCTGGCAGTCTATTCCAGGAGTCTACATCTCTTTGAGTGAAATAGTACTTCCTGACATCCCTGTTATACTCCCCAGCGTAGTCACATACCCTCTGATGTTCTTTCTCATTTGAAACAGGCTTTTGTTCTTCACCCTCTTTACTCATGTGAGGTACTTTTAGGTCTCTATCATGTGCTATCTCTCTCTCTCTACTCTCTTCCAGGGTGTACAGGTTGAGATCACTCAGTCTCTCCTCATAGGGCTTTTGGGTGCAACCCCTGCACCATTTTAGTTGTCCTCCTCTGGACTGCCTCCACCTTGTCTATAGCCTTTCTGAGGTGCGGCTTTCAGTACTGGAGACCAGCGAGTGATATAGTGGCAACAACACCTCCTTCTTCCTGCTGGGGATACCTCTCCCGGTGCATTCCAGAATCCCACTGGCCATACTCCCTGCTTTGTCACATTGCCCTACCACTTTGAAGACATCAGATATGATAATCCCAAGGTTGCTCTCCTGCTTAGTGACTGTCAGTGCCTATCCCCCATCCTATACTCAGCTGCTGGGTTCATATCATATGCCCTATGTGCATGATATTGAACTTTTGGGTATTGAACCCCATCTGCCATGCTTTTGACCAGTCCTCACATTTCACCAGATCTATATGCATTTTCTCCCCATGAGTGTGCACCCTGTTACAGATTTTACTATCATCTGCAAAAAAGCATGCCTTCCTTTGCAGTTCTTCTACAATGTAACTTATGAAGACATTGAAGAGGACTGGTCCCAGTACTGAGCCGGTGGCATCCTGCTGGTTACTCTCTCAACATTAGAGTGAGTGCCATTAACCACCACCCTCTGTCTCCTATCCATTAAAGTGATTTAGCAGTTTTTATATGTTAGAAAACTGCTTCCTCACTGAGGAAGCTTACCATAGTGAATACCTACTCAGTAGGTCTTCATAATTTTTAGGTGCCTCATGTTTGGGAGGGAAAAGATTATACTTTTGTCCTGAGGGGCCATTCAGCTGATCCCTTCCCTTCCTGGTGCTGGCCCCACCACTATGCTGCATACATTCTGATGTATGCATAGCTAGGTGCGTGAGTGCGGGTCACATTATAGTCAATGGGACTACATTTAAAAGCTGATTTGTTTATGTTAATCAGCATTGGGAGGGTAGCTAAGGCCAACGCTTGGTTAACAATGGATGTGTTAATCAAACACAGGCATTAATTACCCTATAAATACTAATTAACATAAAGAAATCAGCTTTTAACCCTTGCATGGCCGCAGACTGATGTATCAGTCCAGATTTCCTATACGTTCTATTTCTGTCGGCAGCCTAAGGATTAAATGTAGCCCCATTGATTATATAATGGGACATGTACTCACACGCTTCTCAATGCATATGTCAGAGCATATGCAGTGTGGAGGTGGGCTAGCACCAGGAAGGGAAGGGATCAGCTGGATGGTCCCTCAGGGCAAAAATATGATCCTTTCCCTCCCAAACAGAGGAACCTAAAAATTACAAAGATCTACTGAGTAGGTATTCGCTAGGTTGATGAACCTCTTTATAGAACAACTGTGCTGAATATATAAGCCATTTCTCATAATGAAAGCTGTTTTAAATACTGGTCTAGGTTCTTTTATTTTTCTAGCTATACAGGATTTTCAGTTATCCTAGTTGGCATTACTGATTTACAGGGAGGGGTCGATCTTAATGCTCTGTGTTGCAACATGAGGCGTTTTGGACATACTGTATAACAGGAAATATTCACTGTCATGTTATTTTCACTATAGTCACTAGTTCCATGTTAGAGCGAAAATAAAAAGATAGTGAATATTAGGAAGATCACTATATATAGCAGCACTAGTGTTCCATCGGTGAAAATAACAGGAAGTGAGCATGTGGGGGTGTGCTTGGAGCAGTAAATATAAAGGGTGTGAATATAAACTGTTATACAGTAAACCCTTGGTGCATTGTATGCTCCTGGTCTAAATGGAAGATCAAAGATTGCTGCACTTTCTGTTTGTAGCTCTGCCTGTAGCAATTTTTTTTTCTAAGAAAATGGCTTTTATCATTGCTATGGTGGTAATAGTATTGATGAAGATCAGATTTTAAGTCAGGGTACAGTGATTTAAATAGAAAAATAAACTAAAAATTTAATTTTTTTTCTTTGTTAGAATGAGAAAAAGTATAATGTTATAATTTGTTCCCTGCTTTTTTTACTAATGTTATCCTCTCTCCTACTTATATAATGCATATATAGTTTGCTTGTATGACTGAAAATGTTCTTGTCAAAGCATGATTCATGTTTACCAGGAAGAAGCAACAGAACCTTTCAAGGCACAATTGATGTTATACTTCTGAAAACAACAAAACCATAGACACTTGATCTTTTTATTAGCTCTTTTAAAGACTTTGATTTCCATCTTATTAATTTAAAGCTGTGGTGGGACTCGAACATGCTTCGTCTGTCTGTTCAAGAGACAAGCCTGGTTGACCGACAGAATTGCCCAGCAGTCTTGCTACCTTGATATTGATGTTTTGTGTGTGTGTGTTTTTAACTTATTTTTGTATTTAGTGTTAGCATATGTTATGTCTAGAATATAGTGTTTTATAGATTTATTGATAAAGAGTAGTCTAAGATGGCAAGCGTTCATAACAAACATTGAATTTGTTTTCTTTGAACTCTGCATAAGTAGACACAGTTTAGGACCATTTTTTGGTCATTTATATTGTACTTACTGTATATCCCCTACTTCTCCATGGTGGCCCCCCTTCCTGACCAATCCCCCCAGCCCTGTCACCTGGCTCCTCCGGGACTTACCTGCATCTTGTCCTTGGCCTGAGGACCGTGGTTGTGCTCAGCCACCAGTGCGGAGCCTGTGGAGGGTTGATCATCCTGCCACCCAGGAGGGTTTTTCCTCCCTTGTCTCCCTTCCCTCCCATTGCTGGGGTGCGACATGTCAATGTGCGCCAGTGGGGTATGCACACACTGCAAGTACTGCAGCGCCACTCCCTGGGTGTCCCTGACCCATCCTACCCTCAGGCCTCTACCTGGGGGCAGTCAGGTGGGGGATGGCCAAGCTACCCTCCCCGTGCAAGGAGAGTCATCCTCCAGATGCTCAATCCTCTCCCCCGAGCTGACTCGCAGTGACCTGTGTCCGCAGGCGAACATGGGTCGCCGGTGTGGTAGGAGGTGAGGCATGATGCCTTAGCCCTCCAAGCCACTGGGCCAGCCTAGGACCATGTTTTAATTATATTATGCACTAGCTGAAAAGCGTGCTTTGTGGGTGATGGCTAATTATGATTTAAATAAAAAGCAATATAAAAGCACAACTAATACTGGATCTAGTCATACTTGAGAAAGTTCAATTGTTAGAGCAAAACGCCATCTGGTGTTCTTATGGAGGGCTGTGGGAGCAGCACCCATTGATTCATATGCATCCAGCACTTTTTTTTGTATCTTCTGTTTAGTCACCTGACCTGGAACTCTCTCAGGCTACTCCTACATGCCTACTGCCACTGTACCTCCCACCTGGTCCCCCCATCTCCTCAGAGATAGCTGGCCTCCTCCACCATGCTCCTGTCGGCGGACTCCCCAGCTCTAAGCCCCCTGGGGTAGGGCTGCCTCCACTCTGGTGCTCTATCTATAATTGAGTGTACCGGCTGAGGTGGTGGATGAGCGGGGACTGAGACAGGTCTCGGGGTTGTGCGTGTGGTGACGTGGCTTGGAGGAGAGCCATCACCTATCTGGAATGGGGGTATTTCAGGCTATGTGTGGTTCTCCCTAGGAGCATGGGTGTGCATTGACGCCAGCACGGCTATTGCCAAAGGCATCTGCCTTGCTCCTCTCCCTAGCTGCTCTGCATGCTAACTGTGTCTCTGGTCTCCACTGGGGGTCACTACTGCACTGGAGATACCATGGATCCCTCCCCAGGGAGAGGAGAACAGTTCATTGGACACCCGATCCTCTCCTTCCCCTGCCGAACCCCAGCACCGGAGCTCATTCCCGAACTCTGGTCACCAGCGTGGCGTGAGGTATGGCGCCCAGCGCCTCAGCCCTCAGCGCCACTGGGTTGGCCTACATCTCGCACTTTATCTGCAGCAAATTTTATTATATGTCTCTTGGGTCTTTATAAGAATATTTGTTCTGTGTCAGTGTAGGGGTTTCTGCAAAGCTCTTCTGTTTGCTTAGTTTGTGTTTAGTCTTAAGCATTAACTACCAAGGGCAACCCCTTTTTTGTTAGTATTCCATTAATTTCCCCACCACTAAGGTTAGACTGACTGGTCTATAGTTGCTAGCCTCCTCCCTGCTGCCACTTTTATGTAGAGTGACCATGTCTGCGCTCCTCCAGTCTTCCAGAACCACACTTGTTTTCAGAGAACCGTTGAATAAGTCTGTTTCCTTTAGTACTCTTGGGCATATTCTGTCTGGTCCCATAGCTTTGTCCACTTTCAGAGGTACAAGTCCATTCAGAGAAAATGAACTTGTGTCTACCTCCCTCCCTCCCCTTTGTTCTTGTTGCTCCCTGGTGGTCTTCCCCCCCCCTCCACTGGGAAGACTGAAGAGAAGTACCTGTTCATGATGTCTGCTTTTCTTGGTTCTCTTCTGCCCCCCCACTGCTCTCCTTGTCCTCACTATCTCTTACCTTGCTTTCCTCTTCTCACTTACGTACTTGAAGAAAGTCTCATGCCCTTTAGCTATGCCCCTTGGCTATCTTTTTCTCTGTCTATGCGTTTGCTCCCCTCACTGTCTTTCCTGCTTCTCTCTGTTTTACTTGGTACACCTTCCTGTCTTCCACCCTCTGTATTTTCTTATACCTACTGAATGCCACCATTTTTTTTCTCCTTCACCACCATGGCTACTTTCCTAGAGAACCATAACAGTCTGTTTTTCCTTTTGCTTTTACTCACTTTCTTCATAGAGAGGCTGGATGCCTTAACTCTGCTCGCCCTTATTTTCCCCATTGTACCTCTACCCCTTCCTGGTAATCTCTCTTCATGAGGCAGTTTCTGAGGCAGTTTTCCATTTCTTTAAAATCTGCCCTCCTAGAGTCCAGGACCCTTGTCCTCATTTTTTTTTACCTTAGAGATGTTCAGATAATCTGAAATTCCAGTGGCTAATGTAGGATACTGCATTTTCTGACTTTTCAGAATAGATCAGATAATGTAGGATCTTCAAGGATATCTCCCTCCATTGAGCCACATCATGGAACTGTATGCTTTCGGTGTCAGGACTACCTGGAATTATTTGCTGGCTGGGGCTACCCATGTCAACATGCCTCATTGGCACCTATACAATGTAGGTATCCATAGCATGCTTCTGTTCTTTCTCCTGCTGTCAACCACTTATCAGTCCACTGCTGCTGAAGAATGCTGTTGAACTTGTAAAGTTTCACTGTTACTTCTGATTCAAGTTTATTTTAAAACATTTATTTTATGCCGCTGCTGACAAAAAAGGAACTTCTGCTATTGCCACTGTGGCAATGTTAATATTTATAAAGACAGCTACCACTCCATTTACATTCATTGACTCAGCACAGACCACAGCATTAAAGCTACTCAATATGCTAGAGATTCAACAAGGAGATGTTGCAAGAAGGCTTTAGAAGTACATCTAAAGCTTAAAGAAATGGGGAAACAGGTTGCGGCGAAAGTGGCTTCACTGTCATTGACCGATTCTGTTCTTGGTTTGCCATCAACCTGCTGTTCCCTGAGGTCCATGGCATCCATCGCTGACCCATCAAAGAAAAAGGACAAATCCTCTAAGTCAGCAGAAAAGCACCACCACTCTGAGAAGGAAAAGCAGCATAAAGAACATGATGCTTTCCATACCATTCCCATTCCCCTTTGAGAAGAGCTAAGTCTGTTGAAAAGATGGGTCCCAGGCTCAGGTCATTGGTCCTGCTGCCCTCTGACTGTCTCTCAGAAGCCAGGGTTGGGGTCTGGCACTGGCTTGCTTCCCTTGCCAAATGATTTACACCTGATACTGCCATCAGGCACAGTCCTGTCAACAGTCCTGCCATCGATGACCACTATGAGGCCAGTGGGCACACAGCTCCTATATCAGACGATGTCAGAGCTCTTTCAGAACCTACTGCTGCTGCTGCCATTGCTGCCATCTCTGTTGGTGTCCTTGGCTATGTTGTCAGCGACCATACTGTTGACATTTCACTTCTCAGTCTCTGCCATCGTGCCTGGCCCTGAATGGCCTCTGTTGATTGAACACCCATTGATAGCTCCTCCTCCATTGTATCCTCATCTCATTGGCCCTGAACCAATGACAGTCTACACTGATGAGGAACTGGAATACAATCCAGAGTATATAGAAGAGGAGAAGGAGGCCATTGATGAAGAAGAGTAAGCAACTGATGCAGTAGGCTTAAGCTCTACTCTTTCTTCCTGCTGAGAGGAGAATGTGAAGAACACTCCTACAGTAGTTCTCCACCTGAAGATGCCTCATTTCAGGCCTTCCTTAAACAGGTACAGGCTAAACTTGGGTTTCAAGCAGTGGAGAAAGATTCATTCAGGAAAAATCTTTTTGAATTCTTGGCGGTATCTACATCCCCTATTGTAATCATCCCTCCTGTGCATTCAACATTGGAGGAAGCTACCTTGGCTGCTTGGTAAAGGCTGCTCAATTGCCAGCAGTCTCAAGAAAGGCTGATGAACAATATCCTGTCCCCACAGCAAAGCCCTATTATTCTTCTCAGCCTGAAACACATTCAGTTGTAATAATGGCTGCTCATGCTAGATCAAAGGCACCCAAGCACATGAGTTCTCTTTCTCCAGACAAGAAGTCATGGGAGCTGGATGTGATGGGGAAAAGGACTTCTACTTCTGTTTCCCTAGGCCTGTGGATTGAAAATTATCAGGCTTATGTGATTAAATATCAGAATCACCTGTGGAAGACAAGGCTACCAGGACAAAATATTGGCCCAGCAGACTATTACTAATGGACAGGAGGCTGGAAAGCGCATGCTGATGTCTGCTTATGATGCTTCAGATGCTGCTGCCAGGGCTGTTGTCTCTGAGATTTGCCTTCACTGCTACTCTTGACTGCAGGTGGTGGGCTTTGCATCTGATGTACAGCAATTTGTACTAAATACTCCCTTTAGAGGAAAGCAGTTACTTGGTAGTGATGTGGAAAATACCTTGAGTAGGCCAGCTCAGTGGAGGAATGGTTGTGCTTTCTTTCCCTATGCTGGTGACATGGGTTCAGAACGGACAAGGATTTCTCAGTGGGACAGCCGGGTGAAGAAAGATTGAACACCCAGCAGCAGCTCTTCTTTCTTGGGGAGGCGGGGGGGGGCTACAGGTCCTGCTCCAGAGACTGCCACTTGGCGGAGGCTGGGAAGCAGTGCAGTGGAGTGCACAAAGGTCTGATGTCATACCTTCATTAAACAGATACAGGACTTCTGCAAGAGAAGCATCTCTAAGTTCCTGGAAGTTCCTACCTCCCCTATGGTTGTCATTTCTCATGTACATTTTGCATTAGAAATGGATGTGACGGGAAAGAGGACTTTTGCTTCTGCTTCCCTTGGCCTAAAGATTGCAAATTATCAGGCTTACATGATAAATATCAGAATTGCCTCTACAAGACTTTGGCCTCCTTGGCTGATAAAATGCCAGAGGTCCAGGACAAAATGTTGGCCTAGCAGAATACTGCTACTGGACAGGAAGCTGGAAATCACCTGCTAAAGTCTGCCTATGACTCAAATGATGCAACCAGGGCAGCTGCCTCTGGGATTTGCCTTTGCTGCCACTCTTGGCTAAGAGTGGCTGGTTTTGCCTCTGATGTACAACAATTTACAAGTCAGACACTTTCCGTATTGTGGAATAACCTCCAAAAAAACCTCAAATTAGCTGTTCCCGTAAAATTGTCTACTTTCAAAACCTTGTTCGCAAGTTTCTTCAAGGAGTCCCGTAATTGTTTCCCCTCATGTTCCATAATTTGTGTGCATGGCGTACTGACCAACTACTACTCCTTGGCTGTCCCTCCTTTATTTCCCTCTATGTCTCCTATATATATTTTTCACGCCAAACCCTCTTATGAGGTTACCTTTGTATATATTGTTTATATTGTATATATTTTTAGGGTTTATTATGTGATTTGAATGCTGTAACAGTGATTGACCCCTCCTTCTCCAATGCAATTCCAATGCTATTTATGTTGTATAATCATTCTATTATGTATTTCACTGCTTTGTTGTCTTTGAATATGTGCACCTATCCAGGTCCTCCTTGTAAATGAGTTTACCTCAATGGTGTTTCAACTGGTAAAATAAAGATTGATTGACTTGACTGAATCTGTGTTAAATAGCAATTAGTTGGCAATGTAAAAAATCCATTAAGAGATTACAGTCTTCAAAAATGACTTTCCAGTCCCTGCATACTTTGAACCCTAAGTCCCAGGGAAGCGAAAACAGTTCTTTTTTCAGGCTGTAGGTTGTGGCTATTTGAGAGACCCATGACATGGTTCCCAGAGGCCTCAGTTTTCCACTTCTCCAGCTGAAAATCTGAGTCTCAGTGCCCATGCCAGACTTACTAAAGGTCAGATCATTACCAACACCCCCACTGCTTTCTGTTTCCCCTCGCCTTCATCCAGTCTCACTGCCTCAGGAAGTTCTGGTGGGAGGCTTAATTTCCCTCTTCCCACAAAAATGGAGAGAGAGATAACTACAGGATGCTTGGGTCCTGGAGGTGGTTCAGTAAGGACACACCCTAGAGCTCCTGATTAACCCTCCAGTGACACCGCCCCTCCCATTACTAAACAGATATCCTCCAGGACAGCTTGCCCTCCTGCTGGAGGAGGTTCAAACCCTCCTTTGCCAGAGGGCTGTGGAACTCATTCTGGTTTCAGAACAGAAACAGGGCTATTATTCCCGGTACTTTCTGTCTCAAAATGGACCAGGGATCTAGGGTCTCTCTGCAGTCCTTCCTCCCCCTCTTACTAAATGGGGATTGGATGGTTGCTCTGAATATAAAAGATGCATACCTTCATGTCAGGATCTGCAAGTCACACAGAAAATACCTGTGTTTCATGCTCCAGGGCTTGCACTACAAATTTTGTGTCTTGCCCTTTGATTATTGCTCTGCACCATGCGTATTTACCAATGTTATTGCTGCGATGGGAGCTGTCCACTGCAGAGAAGGCTTCTATGTTTTCCCTTACATGGATGACTGGCAATTTTAAGCCCTGTCTCGGAAAGCCATAGTATACCCACTATTTCAGACCTGACAGTTGTTTGACCAACTGGGTATACTGATTACAGAACAAAGGCTAGTTCTTACCCCTTCCCAGTGGCTCCAATACATAGCAACCATTCTGGAAACAGAACAGTGCTGTGCATTTCTGCCATCTGACTGTGCTATGGCACTGGAGGCCCAGGCTCAGATAGTCTCATCCAGCAGCTATGTCTCAGTCAGATGCCTTTTTTTATTTACTGTGCTTTTTGCCCTTGACGCCAAGTGGCCCCCTTCAGCTCCTCTGCCCTGCACAGCCCCATCACCCACTATCCTTGGGACTTACCTCTCTCCTGTGTTCCCCCATGGATGACCCCCATGGGAAGAGCTGCCAAGGAGCCACCCCTTACCTCTGAGCAGAGTATAGTGTTAGTCAATGAGAGAGTGCCACAGTTGGTGGTGTGGAACCTGTGGCAGGGCGGCGTTCGGCATCCGGTATGGTTGGGGAATTTTCTTGATTTTCTCTTCTTCTTTCCCCAAGAGTTGTGAGATTTTGCATCTGGTGCCTAAATATGAATGAATGAATGAATGAAACTTTATTTATATGGTGCCTTTCTTAAACCAAGGCACCTTACAATAATTGAAGAATATACAATAAATAAATAAACACAGATCCATAAATAATTTGTAAAACACTAAATCTGAGCTCCAATTCATAATTATTTAATTAAAAATTGATCTTTGACCATAAATAGGTCATGAGGGCCTTTTTAAACTCCTCCATGGTTGCACACTGATGCAGCAGACAGGGTAGAGAATTCCAGAGGGTCAGAGCAACAAACATAAAAGCACGAGCACCTGATGACGTCAAAGAAACCCTCGGAATCTCTAGAAACCCCTCGTCCATCGAGCGAAAAGATCACCTGGGGCAGTAGGGAACCAAAAGCTCTTTCAAGTAGTCTGGACCCTGTCCATGTAGGGCTTTGTAGGTCAAAAGACCAACTTTAAAGGTGATCTGCCATTGAATCGGCAGCCAGTGCGGATTGCGTAGTACCGGCGAGATATGACAGGTATGAGAAGTACCCGTCAGTAATCGAGCCGCAGCATTCTGCACCAGCTGCAGACAGAGGATATCAACCCCAGAAAGCCCTAGCTAAATGGAGTTGCAATAATCCAGGCATGAGGTCACAAAAGTGTGGACCAATGTAGGAAGGTCAGCAGGCGGAACAAGGTGCTTGATCCTGGCGATGTTCCTAAGATGATAAAAGGAAAGTTTGACAACTGCCGACATCTGCAAATGCAGTGTCAGCTCGTTGTCAAAAATCACCTCCAGGTTCCGCACCCATTCAGGAGGTAGGGAGCTGGATACCTCCCAGAAATAAACCTGAGGATAAACCAGCTCCCATCCCCTCTACTGAGGTGATCCACCAGTGTATTCAAGGTACCAGACAGGAACACTGCTGACAGAAATATATTGCATTTCACCTCCCACTGGCAAACTCTCGTCACCTCTCTGCAGAGAAGATACGAATGTACTCCACCTCATTGGCTCACGCCATCATGGATTACCTCTCTGAGAAATGCAGTCGACCAGGCATAGACCTGTTTCTGTTTCCATACAATGCAAAACTACTGTGTTTCTGCTCACTCACTCGCTCCATGGCCTGGAGTTTTCAGGTGAGATGCATTATCCTGCTCCTGCAATATCAGAATGCTGATGCTGCCCACACTAAGCAGTGGCAATGGTGGCAGTAGTGTGGCAGAGACCAGGATCCCCTCCTCCCTCCCCCAAGGCAAGCATCCATGGAATGCTCAACCATCCTCCCCCAGCTGGCTCTCCAGCAGCCCAGGCTCATTTCCTGAACCTGAGTCACTGGCGTTGCAGGCAGTAGCACTACCAATGCACCAACGGGCCGGCAAGCCTGATGCCTTCTATGGTTAATCAACCTGATGGCAGCTGCAATATTGACCATCCCGCTGGCTTGCCTCCATATGAAGATCCCTCAATGGTTCCTCAGAGTGCAGGGGCACTGTATTCTGATGAGTTGGAGTCTCTCATACAAGTGAATCCTCCACTCCATCAATCCCTGCTCCAGTAGTTGGACTGCACCAACCTAGAGAGGGGGGCCCTGTTCCTCAGGCCATCCCACCTCCTGGTGATGACCATGGATGCTTTGGGTTCAGGATGGATGGGGTGCCCATCTGGGTTCCTTAAGAACTCAGGGCCAATGAACCCCTCTGGATATGGTTCTGCACAGCAACCTTCTGGAGATAGGGGCTGTTCTGTGTGGCCTACAGGCCCTTGCCACCATTCTTCTGGGGAATCAGTTTCTGATTCATATAGACAATATTTGGGTGATGTACTACATCAGCCAATGAGGTGGAGTACATTCGTATCCTCTCTGCAGAGAGGCGATGAGAGTTTGCCAGTGGGCGGTGAAATGCAATATATTTCCATCAGCAGTGTTCCTGTCTGGTACCTTGAATACACTGGTGGATCACCTCAGTCAATTCTGTGTGCACTGCCATGAATGAGAACTCTCAAACTCTGTCATGGATTACCTCTCTGAGAAATGCGGTCGACCAGGCATAGACTTGTTTCTGTTTCCATACAATGCAAAACTACTGTGTTTCTGCTCACTCACTCGCTCCATGGCCTGGAGTTTTCAGGTGAGATGCATTGTCCCGCTCCTGCAAAGGGAGGTTTCTGTATGCTTTTCCCCATTCCCTCTAATACAGAGTGTTCTTGGTCAAGCTACGGGCCGAGCCAGCCACTTAGATTCTTGTGTCCCTTACAGGCCCAGACAAATTTGGCTCCTTCTACTTCATAAACTGGTTGTGAAACCTTCTGCCCTGCTCCCCCTGCAAACAGGACTTCAGGCATAGTAGCAGGGTGCTCTGTTGTGCCCAGATCTTCAATCTCTGCACCTTCTCATTGAGCTCCTGAGGACTTAGAGCTCTCCCATGTTGGGGTTTCATTGGCAATTGCTGATGTCCTACTGGTGGCTAGAAAACTGTCTACATTTATTTATTTATTTATTGAATTGTTTCACCAGGAAAGATACACTGAGCAACTTAATGCTTGTCTCACTGTACGTCCTGGGGGAATAGGGGGAGGGATGTACAGAGTGAGAGTTTAGCTACATTCATAAAAGATGGAGAATACATTCATACTGTTGCAATACAGGTTCATGGCAGTTGGTTACATAATAACAGATGCAACAGTTACAGAATTAGTAGTACATAGGAGCAACATACAATAGAGTCAGTACATGGACCAAATATAGGATGCAAGGGTGCCAGTTGCATACAAACAGGCAGTTAACTAGTGATGCAGATGCAGCAGGGTGGGTATAATGGATCCTGTCACCCTTTTTAAGTGCTAGTCTATATGGGGTAGCATAAGTGCAGGAGAGGCAGAGGGGGACAGGGAGGCAGGTGTGCAGGGGGGTACATGGTGCACCTACTGATAAAAATGGAAATGTGTTATGGTTTGGTGTACTCAGCATGACCTGGATCCCTTTACTTGTTCAGTTCCCAAAGTGCTGGACTACCTCTTGTCCCTTAAGGACTCAGGGCTGGGGTATTCCTCTTTTAAAGTCAACCTGGCTGCAGTGTCGGCATTTCATGCCCTCACAGAAGGCAAGACAGTGATCTAGACGGAGGTTTTCCATAGATTCCCAAGAGATATTTTACTATTGCACTCCCCAGTCTGAGATCTGGTTCTGATGTGGGACTTTAAGTTGGTCCTAGAGACCCTGACTGCACCGCCCTTCAAGCCCGCTTCTATTTGTGAGCTGTGCTTTCTCTCTTAGAAGACACTGTTCCTAGTGGCTATGATGTCTGCTAGATGCATTTCAGAATTGCAGGCTCTGGTTGCAGACCCTGCTTTTATTATTTTTCATATGGATAGGGTTACATTACACACTAGTTCTTGCTTCCTTCTGAAGGCAGTGTCAGAAAGAGCGCAACATCAGACTGTTGACCTTCCTGTTTAATTTGTGTCTCCTACAGATAGTGAGGAATGTCGCTTACATACGCTGGATGTCCAGAGAATGCTACATTGGCACTTGGATCATACAAAAGATTGTAGAAAATCCTCACCGTTGTTTGTAGCTTTTGCCCCCAGGATGGGGTGGGAATCTCTGATTTCCAAACAGGATCTGTCCAAATGGCTGACCAATTATATTATATCTTGTAACCAGAAGCGTGGTAAGCAGCTTCCTCATCCTGTTCGTGCTCACTCTGCCCATGGGGTGGCTACTTTAGTGACTTGTTTCCAAAATTTGTCTACTGCTGACATATGAGAAGCTGCCATTTGGAGCAGTGTTCATACATTTACTAAACATTACAGTCTAAACATTGTCTGTCATAGATGTGTTGGCTTTGGCCTCAGTGTTCTGCAAGGCCTGCTTACTTAGAATCATTATGCCTTGCCATCCTCCCTCAGTGCTTGTGTACTGCTTGGGAATGTTTCCATGCTGTGACACAGTGGAGGGTGATATCCTTGAAGAAGATAGAATAGCTACCTACTGTAACAGAAGATCAGCAACAGGATCCTCCCCAGTGAGCCACAGCTCTCCCTCCTGCCTTCCCCCCTTGTTGGGTGACAGGTGGCAGTACTGCCTGCTCTCATAAGCTGCTTTTCTTATGTTGCTCAATATATTATCTATACTCAGGTTTCCATATTCTCTCCTCTATGCTTGGTTTGCTCCTGGTCACTTCAATTCCTGCCAGTCCAATGATCCTCTGAGTTTGTCTCCAGCAGGGAACTGAGGCATACTGAGGACACTCGAATTATATAGGTGCCAACAAGGCACATCAACGTGGGCAGCCCCCGCCAGCAAAAGTCTCTGGGTGGTCCTGACACAGATGGCCTACAGTTCCATGACATGGCTCAATGGAGGAGATTCTCTCAAATATCTACTGTAGCGGTAGGCAAATATTCTTTCCAAGCACAGGCCGGCTGGCTTGATATTTCCTTGGATTAGATAATCTTCTTTATCCCATCCAATTATCTCACTTTTGGCATGACTGAACTGTAGCACACATGATCAGGAAGTGAATGGTTGAGAGGGGGGTTACTTCCTGAGTGTTTCAGGACATGGATATCACAGTTTTCAACAGGTTACATACTGCAGAATATTGTAGTGGGTTAAGGCTCTGAGCTGCAGATCTGGAGACCTGGGTTTGAATCCCAGAGCCACCTAGGTGCATACTGTGTGATCCTGAGCAAGTCACTTAAGTTCCTTATGCTCCCAGGTTGCATCTGCAAACAAGCTTCAGCTTAGTGTGCTACTCCTGGTTAAACAATGTTCCCGTTCTGTTTCCTGTAGCATGTCTATCTCTTGACTGGATTGCTCCTGGTGTAGGAAACAAATTTTTCTAGTGTCCTCAGATTTTTATCAGTTTAAACAAGTTGTTTTTTGTTATGTTAGTGTGGTGTGCTGAGCAGGTCTTCTCTGCTGCCTCAGTGACCAGCAGGGCTCTACTGGTCACCAGCTTGTGAAAAAAAGTTGTGGTTGCACCCTCCCTTTTGTGTCCATTTATCCAAACAATATAAAAATATATATATTTTTTTTGTGATTTGAAAGCAAAGTTGAGAACCTTTGTCTTTTGCACATGCTGCTGTCTTCATTTTTCAAATCTCATTGCTTGCTAGCAGTAAACGACATATCTCAAGTCAAAAATAAAAAAGAATGCTTTTCTGGTTCTGTTTAGCTGACCATGATTTCAGATTTCTTGTTTGGACTTTGGGGGTTGGTGCTCTTTCTCTTTCTGTGTACTGGGCCTATCTTGCTACTGACCGTGACTGTGAGTGTAATATAGTAGTGAGATGACTCACTGTGGTGACCGTGGACTGCACCTGAGAGGAGGTGCCACACTGGCTGTTATTTACCATTTCTGTAAGTGACTGTCCAACTGTCTGTCAGGACCATTTCCTGAGTCCTGATCTTATTCCCGTCTTCCTTTCTTATGCCTATTTCTTAAATAGTACTGTCCGAGGACTGTAACTACGATCACACCTGCCTTACTGCGATTGCTGGTGTTATGGTGTTTGTTTAGTAGTAGTTAATGTACCTTCTGTGTGGATCAAGTCACCTACCACACCCTTTTTAACAAAGCCCCCACAGGGCCATTGCCCACATCCTGGATGCCCCACCCCCAACTCTCTACATCAGTTCCACTATGCAGATGGATCTAGCTCTCTGGCTACTGAAAGTTATACCTTTGTGCCTAGCCTTTAGCTGTTGTAAATTACACCTGTGTACCTGACAGTGTTTGGCCTTGCCATGTTTCTTTGCACTTACCAGATTGCTTATGTCTCTGTTAGTAATGTTTCACCCTTGTAATTTGCTTACACTGGGGCTTCACCCTCCTTTGTTTTCTTGTTCTCAGTTGTTCACACTTTATAGTATCTGACCTGGAACCTTTGTAAAAGAGCTTTTGCTCAAAGGTAATGTCTGAATCTTGAAACAAATAAATCAAAAAATAAATTAAAAAGAAAGACTGCTTGAAGTTTACAATTTTTGTAAGTAGGTAAGAGACTGACTGTCCCACTGTCCATCAGAATATCTGATCCTTCCTGACTGTATTCTCTCCTTCTTGACATTCTTGTTAATCATTTGTTAAATACTATTTGACTGTGGCTGACAGTCACATCTGCCCTCCGGTAATTGCCAAGTGTTGTAGTTGTAGTGTAGTAGTGGTGTACCTTCCACGTGACTTAAAAAAAAGACAGTTAAGAAATCATTTGGTTAAAAAAACAATTAGAATAATTTTGTTGTAAAGGAGATGCTCTGCACAAAAGCAGTAAGCACGCAGCAGACTAAAAGAGAGAGAGAGAGAGAGATAATATTCCTTCCCTCCCCAGCACACCAGGAGCATCAAGGGTGGCCCGCAAGACATCAGGCTGCCCTCTCTGCTACCCCTTCCCCAGCACACCAGGAGCATCACAGGTGGCCTACAAGACATCAGGAAGAGCACCTCTTCAGAATTTCTCTCAAGAGAGCACAGGCCGCACTGTGCTAGCCCATTGCTGCTACTGCAGTGACTGCCCACCCTGGCTCGTCAGTTCTTTTATAAGTAGTGGGAGTCACACATGACTTCCTGTCATTCCTTTTTCTAACACCCTAAACTCCCCCATGTTCCTTATACTTTCCAGCCGCACTGCTGTATCCCTCTGCAGCATCTCCTTGCTCCCCTCACCTCCACTCCTTCGGCTTGCACTTCTCCCTGTACCTTCTTGCCAGACACTGTCGTAACCTTTGTAACCCACTTCAGCACCTTAAATAGAAATGACCTAGACCTGACCCCTCTGCTCCAACCCAGCTGTGTAACCCTTCCCATTTTGATCAGACTAATTCTCCCTCCTCTTTGCTCACCTCCTCTAGCCTTTACTAGGTCCGGAACCCTGTCCTGAGGTACAACTCTTGCCCTGAAGTCTACCTCCCTGACCCTTTCGCTAGACGGTCACTTAATAACTCTCGCCAGTATTTATTCCCCCTTGTTCCCTCTCTGACCTTTTTGTTATCCTTAAATTTACACCTGTCACATCTTCCTGAAATCTTTACCTGCTACCTGTTGCTGATTAATAACCAATACAATTGTCTTTGCCCTGCTTCTCCTTATTATAAATTTACACCTCATATGTTATTTCCACATTAACCTGCCTCTTCTGCTATCTCATTCAAACCCCTGCCTGTGGCGCTTTCTCTACCCTAGAGAGAGTATCACCCTCCACTGCACTACACAGACCCTCTGACTATTTTAACTCTCAGTTAAGCCTAAATCTCTGTTGGTCACTCTGAGACTTTCAAAATCAACCTGTAACTACTTCCTGCTTAAATAGTTTATCTGTGCTTACTATAAGTTTACACCTCACACACTAATCGTTCATTATGCTGCCTGCTATTATTGTTTTAATAATTTTCTATATATGTGATGTATTTTACCTGTTATGATGTTTGTAAAAGTGCTTTGATAAGTGATTGAATTGTGCATTTTATAAATAAATGTTATTATTATTATCCTGCCATCTGACTTGACCCCTTGCTTGTGGGGTTTCTGCCACCTGAGAGACAGTATCACCCTCCACTGCACTACACAGATCCTCTGACTACTTTAATGTTCAATTAAGTCTAAATCTCTGTTGGCCACTTTGAGCCATTCACAATCAACATGGAACTACTTCCTGCTTAAATAGTTTAACTCTGCTTCTACTCTTCTGTCCTTCTCTGGAACCCTTACACCAATTTTCTACCTCTCCTACTGCCAGTCCTGAATCCTTGCCTGTGGAGCATCCCTCTCTTCAGAGGTGGTGACTCCCCCCACTACGCCAATCAGACCTACAGATTACTTCTACTCACTTAAAAGCCCTCTCTTTTGAGTACCCTGAGCCTATCAAAATTAACCTGGAACTTCTCCCTACTTAAATACTTCAGATCTGGTACTATCCCTCTGTCCCTCCCTGCAACCACTAAGGTTTACCTCATTCCCCCTCCTCTCTCATTACACCTTTCTCAGCAAGTCTTGAACTCTGGCTGTGGTGAACTCTTGTCTCTTGAGTCTGTAACACACTCCTCCAGGCCAAACAGCCCTCCTGATTTCACCCTCTCTAAGGATGCCTTTTTCCTCACCTACTGGTATGGTGACCAAGATGATTCCTCTGCCTGCTCCAGCTTGGAGCACTACAAAAGGCTTGCGTATTGCCCACATGAACATCCAGAGTCTTAGACCAAAGCACCCTGAGCTTGAAGCGTGGATCCGCCATTATAACCTCGATGTACTTACTATTTCTGAGACTTGGATGAAACCAGGCATCTTACCCAATGAGGTCTCTATCCTGGGCTGCTCCACCTTTTGGAAAGATCGGCCATCTAATCATGGAGGTGGCATGCTCATTTATGCACAATCCACCCTGTCGGTTTCTGAGCTTGTGCTCCCCACCCCCTGTGATATGTCTCCAGCTGAATCCATCTTCATTACCATAGTGCTTGGGCAAGTGAAGAAACTGCTTGTTGGCTGTATCTGTCTCCCTTCCAGTGCTCTCACTACATCCCTTATCTCCCTCATCTCATCCAGGGCTGGCCTCCCATCTGCAGACCTGGTGCTCTGCAGAGACTTCAAAAGCAATTTGTTAAGTCTAGGGTTGGGGTCAGTTCACAATGCATTGGCTGACATACACCTTTCGCAGATCATCAGTGAACCCACCAGGCACAATAATAAAACTGGTCACCACATCCTTCTAGCCTGGGCTCTTACTAATGCCCCACTTCACATCAAATCTTCTGGTGTTCTCCCTGATGCATTAAGTGAACACTCTCCTACCTTCTGGGTATGGTGGAACAATTTTCCTAACCCACTCCCCAAAATCGTGTCAGCCAGGGACATGACCTCTTTCTGTCCCCTGGCCTTTGAAGCTTCCCTATCCTGGGCTGACTGGTGCCTAATTAACCTACTACCAGATGTAGATTCTGCTTTGGAATACTTCACCAACACCTTTAACTCTGTAGTCAACCTCCATGCCCCTTTGGTTAAATGGAGAGCTAAGGGGGCTTGTGTTCCATGGCTCTCTAAGGAACTCAGAGGCCTCATGGCTTCTCAGGATGCCATATGGAACCTTTATAAAACTTCTGGCCTACCCACTGATTGACAGACTTTTAGGCTATTGCACAGCCAATGTATGAGTAAGCTACATTCTGCCAAACGCTTATTCCTCTGCTCCCTCCAAACTAGTAATCTCTCCAACCCCAAAGAATTCTGGGGACAAATAAACTTACTTCTGAATGGTAAATCCTGTCCTTACCCAACACCATGCATTGTAACAACTCTGAGTTCACTGACCCCACAGCAATTGCCTCTGAGTTTAATTAGGTCTTCACAGACTTCTCCAAGCATAAAGCCTTCCTCCAGGCCCTTGAATCTTCTCCCCCTCTTCCACTTTTACTAGCTTCTCCTTTTATCGTAAATTGGTCACTCAGAAAGAGGTACTGCATCACCTTAGGAGCATCAAGGAAACTTCCTCCTCACCTGGATTTGAGTCCCTTGAACCCCGCTTCCTAAAACTCAGGACTACAGCCATTGCCTGTCCTGTACGTGATCTAATTAACAAATCTTTCTGTTCTAGCACTGTGCCTAGCAGGTGGAAGGCCACCATAGTTGTTCCTATTTATAAGACTGGCCCAAACTCTGCATTTGAGAATTACCGGCCTATCTCCATACTTTTCCCCCTTGCCAAAATACAAGAAAAAATTCTTCATGTGCAACTTCAGTCCTACCTAGAGATTAATGGTTTGCTTTCCATGAACCAGCATGGATTCTATAAATCCCACAGTACCCACACTGCCCTCATTAAGGTTACATCTAATGTCTTCTCCGCTATGGACAAGGGCCTTGTCACTAGTGCTATATTCGTTGATCTTACCAAGGCCTTTGAGCTTGTCAACCATTACCTCCTGCTATATACGCTCCTCTCCCTCGGTCTTGATGCCCTGTCATTAAACTGGTTCTCTAGCTATCTCACCAGCTGAACACAATGTGTGAAATGGGCTTGTCACACTTCCTTGTTTAGCATCACAAAGGATGGGATCTCTTAGGGATCTATCCTTGGCCCACTTCTATTTTCCTTATTTATAAATGAATTCCCGCTACACTGTGGAGGTGCATCGGTCCAGCTGTATGCTGATGATGTCATTCTGTACAGATCCTCCTCTGACCTGACCTTGCTGAACTGTGACTTGCAGCAGGACTTCCTTAAGCTTGAGCCATGGTTTTTCATTAATCTTCTGGTGCTCAACACCAAGAAGATGAAATTGATGCTCTTCCATCTTTACTAGGTCCGGAACCCTGTCCTGAGGTACATCTCTTGCCCTGAAGTCTACCTCCCTGACCCTTTCGCTAGACGGTCACTTAATAACTCTCGCCAGTATTTATTCCCCCTTGTTCCCTCTCTGACCTTTTTGTTATCCTCCTAAACTAACCTCCCCACCCCCTTTGGCGATAAACTCCTCCTATGGTGACCCCTTAGATCAGGTACAGTCCTTCAAATACCTGGGTGTCATGCTGGACTCTCACCTCACATTTGACATGCATGTTTCCACTGTGGTTAAGACTATTCACCAAAAGCTAGGGTTGCTTTACTGCTACTTGCCCTACCTTACACACTCCTCCCAACTGGCCATAGCTTACTCCTCCTTGCTTCTGCTTATCTCCTATAGAGCCCCCATACTCCACTCCACTCAGGTCACCCCTCTTGGCAAACTCAAGCAAACATACCACAGGGTTGCACGCTTTGTCCTTGGTGCTAACGTTAGGATGCACCACTGTTCAGCCCTGGCCTCCCGAGGCTGGCCTTCCATTGAAACCAGATTACAATACCACAGTCTCTGCCTTATCTACAACTTTGTTCATAAATTCATGCCTCCCTGCCTCATAGACATTGTCCACCGTAAACCCACGATGAGGTCCCGAAGGTCATCCAATCTTCCTCTTCTCTTCATTCATGGGTTGTTGTACATTTGTCTTTTCTGGGCCCTCCCTCTGGAACTCCCTACCAGCTGCAGCTCTGACATGCCCCTCCATCCACTCCTTCAAGAGTTCTCTTAAATCCCACCTTGCCTCACCTCAGTTTTGCTCCTGTGGCTAAGTTCTCCCACCTTGGCTTCTATCTTACTCCCTTGTCCCTTCCTGTCACTCTCTTGCTCTACCCTGTTGTGCCATTCCTGCTCTGCTGTGTTCCAACTCTGAGCTGTTTCACTCTCACTTCAACTGTGATCTAGTGTTATTGAATTCTCTGCCTCTGTACCAGCATCTACTGCTTTACAGTAACTGTTCATTGCTATTTTTGCTTTAAACTTAGATTGTGGGCTTTTAGTGACACTGTAATTTCTTCGCTGTCTTTACTTGGAATTGTTTGTGGGTTGTTGAAAATTTATAACTAGTTTGGTGTGCTTGTAGTGGTAGAGTATTCCTTTGCTGTCTTTAATTGCAGCAAATTTTCTCTCCCTCCCTCCCCTGCCCCCCGCTCTTAATTATGTACCCTGTTAAATCTGATTGACAGGAGCTAAGCACAGGGGATAGTAGGGGTTGTGGAGTAGGATGGGCATAAGGCGGAAGAAGCCCGCCCTCAGCACAACAAGTGTTTTGACTTATTTTTTATTTATTTTTTCCTTGTTTAAAGAAAAGTATCTGAGGATCAATGGCAGGATTTTTAGGACAGTAAATTAATAAAAAGGGGACTAGGAGAGCTTCAGTAACAGACAAGTACTGGAATAGCTGTATAAGTGCAGTGTAATGTGGGGAGTGGTGCAATGCAGTGGCTTAGGGGCAGCCATATTTAGGCAGACCTTCTGGATGCTGAGGTGCTGCCCCATCTGCGTGCATCTCTCTGGACTGCAGGATGAGGTAGCCAGACTCAGAGCAGAAGTAAACTGGGTCAGGAGTATCATCACCCCTATCCTGAGACCACCCAGTCCAATGCTGCTGCCTCAAAGGATGCTGAGAACGAGGAACACTTGGATGACAGTGGGCTCAGGGAGGGTTAGGGTAGTCAGGCAGAGGCACATCCCAGATCCTATTCCACTCAAGAACTCATATGCCACACTGACAAATGGGTACAACCAAATAGAGGTACCCAGAGAGGTGGAAGGAAAGGATGTGGAGGTTAGCCAAGTAGGTGACTTCAGTGGGGAGAGCAGTGGACCCCAGAGGAGGAGGAAGTGAATCCTGGTGGGGGACTCCATCATAAGAGGGATCCAGCTAGGAACACAGGATGGGGAGGACAGGGAAGTGAGGTGCCTACCAGGTGCCTCAGCATGGAGGGATGGGAGGAAGATCCTGGGGATCGCTGGGAAGGCAAGATGGGAGGGTGAACTAGATGTCATTATCCACCTAGGTACTAATGACCTGGTGAATGGGGAGCCAAAGGAAGTTCAGGAAGAGTTTAGGAAATTGGGGTGCGGTCTCAAGCAAGTAGCTACTTCTGTCACTTTCTCAGAAGTACTACCTGCAAGAGGCATGGGAGAGCATAGGAGTGCATGTACCAGGAACTTTATCTCATGTTTGAAGAACTGGTGCTGTGAGGAAGGGTTTGGATTCATTGGTGACTGGGGACCCACCTGGAGGGATGGAGGCTTGTTCAAGCCTGACGGCCTGCATCCATCCTGGAGGAGAATCCAAGTACTCAGTGATAAGTTTAAATGCTGCATGGACAAGCATTTAAACTAGCCAAGGGGGGGGTGACAGGCCAGCAAGGAGGGTACCTAACTGCCCACCCCCCACACCTAGCAGTGGAACCAGTGAACTGGAGCAGTGGATCTCTCTACAAAGCAGTATGCAAAAGATGGAGATAAGCACCCAAGAGGTGGAAAGGCAGAAAAGGGGCAACATTCAACAGAAGGGCAGATAGCAGGGAGAACCAGGGATAAAGGACAACCAGGGAAGGGGCAGAGTAGAATAGCTAAACAGTCTAGGGAGGTCAAATCATGGAAAGCCATGTATGCCAATGCCAGGAGCCTTAGCAACAAGATGGAGGACCTGGAGGCTGTCATGGTGCAGTCAGACCCGGACATTGTGGCCATCACAGAAACCTGATGTAATGATAACCATGACTGGGAGATGGCCATACCTGGCTACAACATATTCAGAAGAGACAGGGCAGGTAGGAAGGGAGGAGTGGCACTTTATGTGAAAAATGATGTAAGGGCCACAGAGATACAGGAGGAACAAAATGGGGGAGAGATATGGTGGGTTAAGCTGGAAAGGTAAATGGGGCCAGCCAACCGCACAGGTGTGGTCTATAGACCACCAGCCCAGGAGGAAGAAACAGATAGGGAGCTGATGCTAGCCATCCAAAGGATGGCAGACAAGGGTGAGGTAGTGCTGGTTGGAGACCTCAATATTCCAGACATGGACTGGAGCATCCCAGCAGCAGCATCAACTAGGAGCAGATTTATCCTGGACTCCCTTCAAGGTGCCTTCCTCAAGCAACTGGTCATGGAACCAACTTGGCAGAAGGCAATGCTGGACCATGTGCTCATAAACAGGGACTGTGTGATGGGGGTAACAGTGGGGGAGCACCTGGTGAACAGTGACCACCAATCATTATGGTTTGAAATCACAGAAGGAGCAGAACCAAACCACACAAAAACATGTATCCTGGATTTTAGGGGGGCAGACTTTGGGAAAATGGGAAGATGCTTGAAAGAGGCATGAAGGGGAATGGGGGAGGAATCAGGGGTTGAGGAACAGTGGGCAGTATTTAAAATGGGGATTACAAGAGCAACAGAATTATGCATTCAGCAGGTTAGCAAGGGGAAACGGAAGAGGAGGCTATTATAGTTTTCCAAGGAGGTAGCGGAGAAAGTGAAAGCCAAAAAGATTGCATTCAGACAATACAAAAAGACACAGGCAGAAGGGGATATGGAGAAGTACCAGGAGAAACAAAGGGAGGAAGGGAGGTCAGTAAGGGAAGCCAAAGCTCAGACAGAAGAGCACATTGCAAAATCAGTGGGTAGAAGGACAAAACCTTTACAGGTACATAAGTGAAAAAAGAAAGGCAAAGGGAGGGATAGTGAGAATGAAGGGGAGGATGGGGCCGCATGGAGGATGACAACAGTAAAGCTGACATATTGAACAGGTATTTCTGCTCAGTCTTTACTGAGAAAAGGAGGGTAATGGGTCTGAAGGAGTACAAGGGTGGGAATGGTGCAGAAATGGACACAAGTCCCTTTACACGAGAAAGGGTCCTAAAGGAACTGGAAGTAATAAGAGTTGATAAAGCAATGGTGCCAGATGGGGTGCACCCCAGGGTCCTTAAAGAACTAAGAGTGGTGGTGGCTGAACCTCTGGCAATCCTGTTTAGCCAATCACTGGAAACAGGGGAGGTACCCAAAGACTGGAGGACAGCAGATGTAGTCCCCTTATACAAAAGTGGGAACAAAGAGGAAGCAGGGAACTACAGACCAGTCAGCCTCACCTCGGTAGTGGGGAGGATCATGGAAGCACTATTGAAGGAGAGATTGGTGGAACATCTGGTTGTCAATGGACTACAGGACCCAAGGCAGCATGGTTTCACCAAGGGGAGGTCATGTCAGTCCAACCTCATTGAATTGTTTGACTGGGTGACTAGGGAGATGGATCAGGGGAGGGCAGTGGACATGGCCTATCTGGACTTCAGCAAGGCCTTTGACAGTGTGCCACATAGACTATTACACAAACTGGGGAATATGGGTGTGGGTAGGACAGTAGTGTGGTGGGTAGGTAACTGGCTGGGTGGCAGGACACAGAGGGTAGTGGTAAATGGCTGTCACTCCACAGAGGGAAGAGTGACCAGTGGGGTACCACAGGGATCAGTGCTGGGACCGGTCCTATTCAACATCTTCATCAGTGACATTGCGCAAGACCTGGAAGGCAGAATTTCCCTGTTCACTGATGACACAAAGCTCTGTAACAGAGTAGACACACCCGAGGGTGTAGACAGAATGAGAAGGAACCTGCAGAAACTTGAAGAATGGTCAGGGGTTTGGCAGCTGAAATTCAATGCAAAGAAGTGCAAGATAATGCATATGGGGCACAAAAACCCTGGCACAATATATCAGTTGGGAGGTGAGGATATAGCATGCACCAAGCAGGAAAGGGATCTTGGGGTTATCCTCTCAGATGACCTCAAGGTAGGGAAACAGTGCGACAAGGCAGCAGGTAAAGCAAATACGATGCTGGGATGCATAGGTAGGGGCATCACCTTCAGGAAAAGGGAGGTCATAATTCTGCTATACAAGACAATAGTGAGGCCCCACCTGGAGTACAGTGTACAGTTCTGGAGATCTTACCTATGTAAGGACATAGACAGGGTAGAGAAGGTTCAGAGGAGGGCAACAAAGATGGTACATCACAAGTCCTATGAGGACAGGTTGAAGGACCTGAATATGTACTCCTTGGAGGAGAGGAGGGAGAGAGGGGGATATGATAGAGACATACAAGTATCTTACAGGGAGGACTAGGGTGTAGGAATACACTATTTTTAAGTGAAAAAGATGTTCCAGGACTAGAGGGCATGGGGTGAAGTTGGAGGGAGGATGATTCAGAGGAAATATGAAGAAGAATTTCTTCAGAGAATGAGTGGTGGACAAGTGGAACACCCTGCCAGAGGAAGTGGTGGGGGCTGAAACAATCACAGGATTTAAGAATGCATGGGATAGACATAAAGGAATTCTGGAGGTCAGGGGTAAGGGGCAACAGACTTCTAGGAAAACATAAAGGGAACTTACAAGCTCAAATGGGCAGACTGGGTGGGCCATAGGCCCTTATCTGCTGACACTGTCTATGTATCTATGTATATGTAAAACCGACTGTATGAACTATAAAAATCTTTGCCCTTGCACCTTAATTATTTATGGTAAATTGCTACCTCTGTACTTGCTTATTCTGTATCATTTTGTAAATACTGTACATGCATCTTGTATTTTGTACATTTATTGTGTTCTACAGACTATTGTAAAAGTGCTATTGTGCACTTATCTGTTGTTGTTATGTATTGTTTCTCTGTACCTCCCCTTTTACCCTCCCTTGGGTCGCCCCTGAAAAAGGGACATTCTGTCTCAGTGGGCCTACCCGGTTACCAACATTCAAATAAATAAATATATTTTTAGTTGCATTGCATTTAAAAATAAAAAAACAGAAACAAGTTTGCAGTTGTAGCCTAGACTGTGAGTTCCGAATAATATATTTAAACAAGTTTACCTACCTTTATCCTGTGCTGGCAATATTTAAGAAGATAAAAAAAAAGTAAATACATAATAATAATGTCTGGGTCCACATGGGCTTCTGGAGCCATCCACTTGTAACAGTAAGGCACTGGAAGACAGGCCAGAGGATGAATCTGGTGTCCCTGTTTTACCTATTACACCATCTTCTGCGGTAGCCCAAAAAAATAAAAATGAAACAAATGCAATTACTTGAGCAACAGAGAAGGAAAAAAATTCTCTGTTTCAGCTTCTGTGCCTGACTCTGCCCCATCTCCCAGGTCTGCTACGCCAATGGTGACAGAAAACATGGAGAAGGTAATAATGTCAGCTATAGTTACACGTAGTGGCCATTAGACTTTTGGTGTGCACACTAAAAGGGCGGTTATATCTATTACACTACAATCAAAAATGATCCATCTGAAACACAAGAGGAGGAGGAAGAGGAGGATCCCCATGGAAACACTGATGATATAATAACCAGTGCCGATTATGCGCCACCAGTGGATCTTCATTTTGTGGAAGAGGAGAATGAGAAAGTTGTTGATGAAGAGATTGAGGTGATGAAGAAAAGCTAGAAGAAATACATTCCAAAAAAGCTAACACAACAATACCTTATGACAGGGACAAGAGAAGTATGATTGGTACTATTAGTAGAAGAAGCTGTTCAAGACTACGAGTAAATCCTCTCATGTTCTTGATGGATGAAGTGGTGATGATGAAACTCCCAGACATTCTGTATTACCCCCAAAATGGGGTTCTGATGTGTGGCGCTACTTTGAAATCAGTTCATCTACTGTATGCTGTGCAGTCTGTTTACTTTGTTGTTATAGCATCAGCCGTGAAACAATGGCTACTACTTTTGGAACATCTGGGATAAGAAATAATCTTAAACATAAGCACAGGAAGGAATGATTACATATGATTACTGGCCACAATGATCAGGATGCAGTGGGGGATGATGCTGAGTCTGATCATGGAGAAGATGATGAAGAGTAGAAATCACGTAGTCAGTTTGTCAGTTTAAGAAGGTTACTTGAAAAAGGTAAATCATCACAGGTTTTAAAAAAGAAGTCTTAACCATTGCAACTGCAACTGACCAACTGACAATCACTGACATTGTTAATCATGGCAGATGCTATACACCCACTCATAGTCATTCTAAAGAATTGAATATGTCACTTGATGAGCTTCTGGCTGGAAACATTCTCCCATTCTCATTTGTTTCAGTTCTGGAAAAGGTATCTGGGAAGTGGCTGAGAAGGCTACCATCTCCCAACAGGAATGATTGCCAGTGACAATGACTGAAATATAAATATTTTTTTTTACTTTTCCATTTGCAGATTAATTTGTAAAGCCACTAGAGGGCAACCAGATGTGTAGGTTGCAATCTATTCCCACTGCTCTCCTCTAACACTTCTAGTCCTATGTCATTCACACCTAAAGCAAATTATCTTTGCCCAAACATTCTTTGGTGTGATCTGGATCCCTCCAACTCACTCCCTTCCTGGTTCTTACCCTTATCCCAGTCTCCCCCTCTTCACCTATAGCCACTTCTCTCGCCGTTTCCCTTCCAGATACCTCCATCATCTGTCAATCACCCCCACTGCTCCTCTTGTAAACAGATCCCACTTTCCCTACTACCTTCCAGCATCTCTGTTTCCCTTCCTAGTCACTTTGCCTTTCTTAGTTTCCTTATCTCCTTCTCTCTACCCCCTCCCTCTTTCTCTCTCTCTCCCGTATTTCCTACTCTAATTACAAAAGTCCAACATTACACTATTTAATCCTTGCCCTCCTCCTTCTTTCATCAGGGAACATCCACCCCAACCCTGGTCCTACTTCTTCTCCTACCCTGACTCCTTACCCAAACAACATGTCTCCAAACCCCACTTCCACTACAATCCTTCCAAACGGATTGAAGCTCCTCCACCTGAACATCTGCAGCCTTCTACCTAAAATTGACCTCCTACAAACTCTCATGATTTCACACACCCTGGACATCCTAATTGTTACCAAGACATGCCTCAGAAAAGCATCCCTGACAATGCCATTGCTATCCTTGGGTAGTCCCTTTCCAGACAAGATCGATTGGGTTGCAGAGGTGGAGTGGCCATGTATATACAGTACCGTCCTCGCTGCAGTTTACTACAACCCTAGCTACCTCCATCCCAGCTACCTATGAAGCCTTTGTCACTCACATTACCCTTCCTTTCTCAATCCCAATCTTTGTGGCTGGCATCTATTGCCACCCAAGCATTCAACCCTCAGTCAAGACTGAACTCTTAGCCAATATCACATCCATCTTGCAATCTGGTGAACTGTTCATAATGGGTGATGTGAATCTAAATTGGTTGTCTCCCAAGTTAAACAAGCTATGCAATGACGTCACTGTTCTAAACCTCACTCAACTTATACCTGAGCCCACACACCCTAATCCCAAAACACAAAACCACACCCTGCTTAACTGGGCACTCACAACCCACCCGAACTCCGTGTCATTAAATCAGGTTTCCTCCCTGATGCCTTTAGTGATCACAACTCCATTTTCATTGTACGTAAGATCCATCACCCCAAACCTCCCCCTAAAATCATACAGCTCCAGTCTTTTAAATCCTTAGACCTTACCCCACTCAGCTCTGCACTTGCTTCCATCGACTGGGCCCCCCTCTCCACTGCCATTTCTGTCGACCAAGCCCTTGACTATTTTAAGGAAAATTTCATTGCCACCTGGAATGCCTTTGCTCCTTTCAGAGTGACCAGAGTCCATGGGCTTCATCTCCCCTGGATCACCCCTGAACTTCTGGCCTGCTTCAGGGAGCGTGATCCGGCCTGGAGAAAACGCAAATCTACTAAACATCCAAATGACTACATCAAGTACAGAATGCTATGCAATTCATGTACTAAAGCTACTAGACTGGCTAAGATCGATTATTTCAACTCCTCATTCCTGACTAACATTAACTCTCCATCTAAATTCTGGAGGGTAGTTCATGCCCTATTCCCCCCCTCACCCTCCCCATCCAGTTCTCAAAATAAATAACTCCCTAGTTTCTGATCTGGCTCCGTGGCCAATGAATTTAATGCCTACTACACCTTGTGTGCCACATCTCTTCTAAATTCCCTCTCCCCCTTACTACCTACTAATTTCAGCCCTTCACCTCAGCCAGTGCCTACCCCTCCTCCTTTTTCTTATTCTACTATCTCCTCTGATGAAGGTTTTAGTGCCCTCCTATCCCTAAACCCCTCTAAAGGCTCCTCACCGGATGAGCTCAATCCTAAACTTCTCTACCTTTCTGCTCCTGCAATTGCTTATCCTACCTCCCTAATCCTTAACCTCTCCTTTATTTCTGCCGAAGTACCCTCATCCTGGAAACACGCTGTAGTCCTTCCTCTCCCCAAGGGTGGTGACACATTCACTCCTGGCAACTATCACCCCATTTACCTCCTTTCTACCCTTGCCAAACTCCAAGAACATTTAGTTCTCTCTCAACTATCACTCTTCCTCTCCAATTCCTCCTTCTTCACCCCCTTCCAATCTGGTTTTCAGAAGAACTACCCAACAACCACCTCCCTCCTCAGGCTTACTGACTCCATTCTTTCAGGGATGGATGATTTCCTGATCACCTCGGCCATCTTTGTTGACCTAGCCAAAGCTTTCAACACTGTTTCCCATCCCACACTTCTTGATTCTCTCTCTTCAGCTGGCCTTGCTCCATCAGCCACCAAGTGGTTTAAATCCTACCTCATTGGCAGGACCCAATCAGTGTGAATCCTTGATTCCATCTCCTCTCCACTCCCCATCAACACTGGTGTCCCTCAGGGCTCAGTGCTTGGTCCTTTACTCTTCTCCATTATCCTTAATGATCTTCCCACAGCCTGCTCATCCTCATCTATCCACATGTATGCTGGTGATACTGTCTTACACAGTTCTGGCAAAAACCCTGCTGCTGTGGAAACCAGCTTACAGCATGACTTCAGCCAAGTTCAGCTCTGGTTTGCTTCATTGGTCACAATATTGGAACCATTTGAGGTGGTATAGCTTGTCTGGCAGTATAGCCTAGAGGTTAAAGTAACAAGGTATGAATGAGCTTGGTAAATCCAGAAAACAGACTTGGGTTTGATTCCCACAACCTCCACTTGCATGCTGTGTGATTCTGATCAAATCTCTTAACCTCTGAGGTCACCCCTGAAAACAAACACATGGACCTTATCTGGTTACCAAAAAATAAATATTTTTGTCTGCAATATAGCACAGAGGATAGAGCACTAAGCTGTGAACCAAAAGACCCCCCCACCATAGCTATGGGTTTGAATCCCACAAACACCAGAAGTACAATGCTCCTGAACCAGCTGTTGTACATGTCAGATCACTTGATTTGAGCTTTTGGCAGAGAGCAGCAAGAGGAAAGAGGCAGCTGCTAGAACTCTACTACTAGGACTAAAGAACTAGAACTCTACTACTTGGCTCTTCAATTAGGGTAAAAAAACAAGAGTTAGTGTGCTTGTCTTAGTTGGGAGAAGGGAACTGTTATCTGTGCTGTTAGCTAGGTGAAGAGGAGAGTTGTAAATTAGGGGGAGTGGCTTAGGCAGCAGAAAGCCAGGTGTCTGCATTTAAAACTTCCCTAGTTAGCTTTTGGCAGAGAGCAGCAAGAGGAAGGTGACAGCTGCTAGAACTCTACTACTGGGATTATACTACTGGGAAATATAACTCTCTCTCCCTCCCCTCCACCCCCTCACCCTTAGCCAGCTCCACTTTTATAGGCACTGGATTTGACTGACAACGACAATGGGAACTTACTGTTTAGGAGCCAGAAGGGAGTGATCACAGAAATACAAAAGACTCACCATCCTAGAAGGAAAAGAATAGCTCTCCCTCACCCACTAGCTGCTGGAGGGCTGTCTCTGAGCAAGTAAGAAGGAGACTACTGAGGAATACAGGAACTTCTTGTCCCAGAACAGGAAGGACTGGAGCTCTAAGGGCATGGAGACAGTAGGAAAGTAGGGAGAAAAAAACAAAAAACAAACAAAAAAAGTAAACAGAGAGAGAGGAAAGAGTAAGCGTACAAAACAGCAGTCAAGGGGCCATAAATAAGACATGATGGGAGTGGTGCAGTGCAGTGGCTGTGGAGCGGCAGTCTTCTGGGAGATGTTCTGGAGGATGCAGTGTTGTCCCATCTGCAGACACCTCTCTGGGCTGAGGGAGGAGGTTGCTCGTCTCCAGGCTGGGTTGGCTAGGATTCAGGGGACCTCCTCTCCCACCCAGGGACCACCAGGGCCACCGCCACTGCCGCTGCCTCAGAGGTTGCCAAGAAACAGGAGTGGTTGGACCATGGTGGGCTCCAGGAGGGTGAGGGTAGTGGAACAGAGGCACATCCCTCCAGTTGTACCTCACCACAATTCATTCACCATTCTGGCAGAGTGTAGTTCCTCTATGGAGACACCCACAGTAGAGACAATTAGGATGCTGGGAACCTCTACAAAGGAGACCCACAGGTAGGTGGCACAGGACCCCACAGGGAAAAGAAACAACTCCTGGTGGGGAACTCATTTGTTACGGGGGTAGGACTGGGGGAGGGAGGGGAGAGGGAGGTAAGGTGCCTGCTTGACGCCATGGCTTGGAGGGACAGGAACCAAATCCTCAGGATCACAGGAAAAGCTGATGGGGAGGGAGCTGGACATCATTGTCCACCTAGGGACAAATAACCTGGCTGGGAATGGGATCAGAGCAGTGCAGGAGGAGTTTGTGGAGTTGGGGAGGGGCCTTAGACAAGTAGCATGCATGGTAACCTTCTCGGAGATGCTGCCTTGTCTATGGCATGGGTGAGGCTAGGGTGCTTCACACCATGAGATTTGATCAGTGGTTGAAAAACTGGTGCAGAGCTCAGGGTTTTGGCTTCACTGGGGACTGGGGATCCACCTGTAGGGATGCAGGCCTATATTGGTGTGATGGTCTGCATCTGTCCAGGAGGGGAACCAGGATCCTAGGTGATAGGTTTAAATGCTTCATTGGCAAGCATTTAAACTAGCCAAGGGGGAGGCACTGAAAAGAAGTAGGGAAACCCCAGCCCCTCCCAAAAAACAGGGTAATTAATGAGGTAAACACCAAGATAGAAAAGTCGATAGGGAGAAGGGCAGGGGTAAATGGAGAAAAAGGCAAAGGCAGTAAGGACAGGGATGGGGCTAAAAAGGGTAAGGCCACCAAAAAATGGAGGCCAAAAAGTACCAATATCCATAGTCTAGGTAACAAGCTCCCTGAACTAGTGGCCTTGATGGAAGAGGGACGCATGGATATTGTGACAGTCACAGACACATGGTACACAGAGAACCATGACTGGGATGTCAACATATCAGGGTACACAATCTACAGGAGGGACAGGGAGGGTAGAAGAGGAGGAGGAGTTGCTCTTTACGTAAGGGAAGGGATCAAAGCAACAGAACTAAAGGGTAAACAAGGAGGAGAGGAGGCACTGTGGGTAACCCAGGAGACAGGAAATGGAACCACAATATGCGCGGGGGTTGTATACAGACCCCCATCTCAGAATGAGGAAATGGACAAGGAAATGATAGAAGGCTTCCTTAGGATGGCAGGGATATTGTTGATGGGGGACCTGAATATGCCAGATGTTAACTGGAGCACCTTTGTTGCAGCCATATCCAAGAGCAGGGTCATTCTTGATGCCCTACAGGGGGAATGCCTCAGACAGCTAGTGTTGGAACCCACTCAGGAGGAAGCAATCTTAGACCTGGTACTCTCAAATGGGGACAGAGAGAGGATCTCAGATTTAGAAATAGGTAGCCATCTGGGAACAAGTGACCACCAAATAGTGTGGCTCACGATAAACACAGCTGTAGAGCCAAGCCATACAAAATGAGGGTACTGGACTTTAGTAGGGCTGACTTTGGCAAAATGGGAGAGTGCCTTAGAAAAGCACTAGCAAACGGGAAAGAAGGAAAGGTGGAGGAACAATAGGGATACATCAAAACTGCTATCACAGAGTCAACAAGCCTTTATGTGAAGCAAATAAACAAATCAAAATGGAGGAAAAAAACACTATGGTTCTCAAAAGAGGTGGCAGGGAAGGTTAGGGAGAAAAAGATAGCATTCAGGAAGTATAAGGAAACACAGAAGGAGCAGGGCAGAGAATTGTACCAGTTAAAGCAGAAGGAAGCAGGGAAGGCAGTCAGAATAGCAAAGACCAAAACCAAGGAAAAGATAGCCAACATGGTTAAGAAGGGGGATAAAACCTTTTATAGGTACATTAGGGAGTGAAGAAAGACCAAGGAGGATAATGAGGCTTAACATAGGGAGGGTGGGTGGGCAGAGGGTGACAGTCAAAAAGCAGGGTACTGAATGAATACTTCTGCTCAATATTCACAAAAAGAGGAGGAGGTACCTAATCCAATCAATAGAAGCACTCTGGATGCGGTCAATACCAATCCATTCACAGAAGAATGGGTTCTGAAAGAACTCCTAAAACTGAAGGTAGACAAAACAATGGGGCTGACGGGATTCACCCCAGAAATCTAAAAGAACTAAGGGGAGAACTAGTTACACCACTGACTACCCTTTTTAACAAATCATGGAAGGATGGTGTGGTACCTGAGGACTGGAGGAGGGCAGATGTGATCCCCCTTCACAAAAGTGGGAGCAAAGCAGAGGCAGGAAACTACACACCTGTTAGTTTGACCTCAGTAGTAGGGAAAATTATGGAATCACGTCTGAAAGAAAGAGTTGTTGAGTACTTAGAGGCCTGCAGGGCACAGGATCCAAGGCAGCATGGATTCACAGCAGGAACGTCATCTGAAATGAATCTAATAGATTTCTTTGACTGGGTAACCAAAGTAGTAGACCAGGGAGGAGCTGTGGACATGGCCTACCTAGACTTTAACAAGGCATTTGACACAGTCCAACACAGAAGATTAATAAACAAATTAGCTGGCCTGGGAGTGGGTCCCAGGGTGGTAGCCTGGGTAAAAAACTGGCTGGAAAACAGGACACAGAGGGTAATAGTAAACGGAGTCCACTCCGATGAAAGGGGTGTTACTAGCGGGGTACCACAGTGTTCAGTACTGGGACTGGTCCTTTTTATTGTCTTTATAAGTGACATTGTGGTTGGATTGGAAGGAAAAGTATGCCTCTTTGCAGATGACACAAAGATCTGCAACAGGGTTGATACACGAGGGGGAGTGGAAAGGATGAGATGGGACTTGGCAAGGTTGGAGGAATAGTCAAAAGTGTGGCAGCTTAGACAGAATGCAAAGAGGTGCAAGGTAATGCACCTGGGAACAAAATCCCGGGGGAAGAGTACACAATGGGAGGGGGAGTTCAGAGGAGGGCAACTAAAATGGTGCAGGGTCTGCACCAGAAGCCATGTGAAGAGAGACTAAAGGAGCTTAATATGTACACCCTCGAGGAAAGGAGGGAGGGGGGAACATGATAGAAACTTTCGAGTACCTCAAAGGAATCACTAGAGTCCAAGAGGGTAGCATCTTTCAGAAAAAGAGATGTGCAAGAACAAAGGGGAACAATTTGAAGATGGGGAGGGGGCAGCTCATGGAAAATGTGAGGAAATATTTTTTCATGGAGAGGGTGGTGGACACATGAAATGGCCTTCCTGAGGAGGTCGTGGGGTCAAAAATAGTGAGGGAATTTAAGAATGCATGGGACAGATGTACGGCAATTCTGGTGGGATGTAGGAAGAAGTAGGCTGTTGGTTAACTTGGATCTGCAGCTTATCCAATAGATAGGGAAATGGGCAGACTGGGTGGGCCAAACGGTCCTTATCTGTCATCAAAGTCTATTTTTATGTTTCTTGATTACTTGTGTGGTCAACTCTGAAAAAGCTTGTTTCAGCATGATCCTCCCACAGGTTCAATTCATTTACACCCTCCTGCCACACTTGCATAGATAATTTCTTAGGCTGCCAGATAATGCTGATGCCATGTCACTGACTGCTTCCCTTCATCATGTCTTGTATGAGGATGAATGACTCAACATCATGTTTCAGACAACACTATGTGCTTGCAACCATTCTTAATCTCCACTTTTAAACCATGCAAACCATCTTGCCAGAGGATTCTAATTTTGAGTACTGAAAGGAGGTTCTTTTCGACAAGCCGTCAGCTATGGCACAGGAAAATTTCCTTTCAGAATCTCTGTTGGAAGAAAGTGTCAGTATTCTTAGCAGCAGTGGTTGACAGTCTGTGGATGTTGAACAGGAATGTGATGGTGCTGAACCAGATTGATTCAGTGACATTGGGAGGAGTTTGATGATGAAGAGATGGAAAGTATTGAGCTGGTGCCATCTACCACCTGTTGGAATGCATGTCGTCAGTGCACATATTAACATGCAACAAGAGAACATCAAGAAATGAAAGACAAGACATGCCAGTGAAAGAAAAGATTGATGCATGTTTTGATGACCCAATAATTCTTGATAGTGATGAGGATCCAGCAAATTAATGAAGAAAGAACATGACTGTGTGGCATACTTTGGCTGAGCTAGCGGTATATTATATTTCTTGTCCCTGTGCCAGTGTGTACTCTGAACAAGTATTCAGTGCTGTTGGTAATGACTGCTGAGCTCTCCTAACTCCATCAAATGTGGAACAACTAACATTTCTGAAAATTAATTTGGGAGATTTTTGTCTGAGGCCATCGGAACAACTGAACCTCTCTTTCGACCCTTCAGTTCCCCTACCAATGATGCAGTCCCAGTCTGGGAAGCCATCCGAAATGTGGAATGACGATGAGGATGACTAAAAAAACTTTGTCCCATCCTGTTTCTGACATGACAATTACATGATTTAGTTTGTTTTCCCATCAAGTACGATGTGTTCATGTTGCCAACTTGCCTAACAGTGATGCCTACTTAACCAGCCCACTCATCCACATACCAACAGAAAAATGGAGTGTGATGATGTTCACAGCTGATCTTGTGTCTTATGGTTCACCACCAATCATGTTTTTACACAGCAGGCATGCAAATTTACAATGTTGAGGATTTTACCATATCTGGAAACTCAAGTCAAGTCCTTTTCAATCCAGAAAATGTAAATTCCATGCCCCTTTATTTGCGGAGGTATTCACTACCCACCACCCACTCAATGTATTTTCTAACTAAACTACAGTAATACTGTAGTGCTACAATACCAGTAGTGTTTAATATTCTCACACATTGAATGAATATTGTAATTCTCAGTTCAAAACTGTTGCTGATTAGACTGTCTTCTCATATTGTACTACCAGAAGTACTGTACTGTAGCTTACATTCATGAGGTAGAATGGTGTTATAGTGTATAGTGGAACGTCATTGTTCACTGAAATCTAGCGCTCTCAAAATGTTGTTCTGCTGCACTAGTGATGTCCGTAGTGCAGCAGAACCAAAAAGTGATGTCCACAGGACCTTTTGGTCTGCTGCAGTGCAGACGTCACACAGGGTGTCCTCGAGCAGCAATCTGACAGTTAGTCTTATTTTAAAAAGAAAGATGTAGTGTTTTTTTTTTTTTTGAGGCAACGACGTTCCACTATACACTATACAGAATAGTGCATGTGTATCATTTAATGGCAGGGCTGTTCTTTCACCTCGTTGGTACTATGATGACTGATTACCTCTCGAGCTGCACTCTCGAGGTAATCTGTCGTCATAGTACCAACTCGGTGAAAGAATAGCCCTGTTGTTAATTGGTACTCATGCACTATCCTATATGTTCTGTGTCCGTATTATTGACCAGACCTGCCTCCTGTCTCATCTACTCCAAGTCCACACCATTCTCTTTCTATTATTCAGCTGAGTAAACAATACAACAATCAACAAGTGAGCTGTAACAGATCAGCATCATCATTGTACATGATTTTTCCAATAATGATTATGAATAGTTCTTGACGTTGTGCTTTACATAGTATTTTTGAAAATATTTTACAAATTCAATTGGTCATTCAAGTCTAATCATTGGGTGCATAATCCTACACAGTAAACATGAATATACCTTGTGCCACTATGCCATATGTGACACAGGGATGTGTCAGGCAAAATGTGATTCTTTTGCATGACTGGCTTCATTACATAGTGTGAGTGCCACATTAAGCGTGATACTGTTAGGTCCTATGGTTACTGCCATTTTGAATTCAGTAAACTCTAAGGCAGCCCACTGGCAGGGCGGTAGCACTACTGCTCATGACACTTACGACCCAGGTTCAGACACTAGCCTAGGTTGTCGGACAGCTGGTGAGGGAAGAGGACTGAGCACCCCACAGGACGATCTCCTTCAGGGAGGGAGGGGGAACAGTGCTGCTGCATGACCACCACCTGTGTGGCCATGGGTGGTGGTGCAGACAGGAGTGTGGTTCTGGGATCGGGGATTGCTGATTGGCCAGAAGGACGTATACACCTTGTGTGCTCACATCCATCAGTCTCAACATCCCCAGGAAGGAAAACATAAAAAAATCCAGCTGTGCCATATGAGGGCTCTGGGCAGCCCACAGACCCTGCACCCCGCTCACCTAGGCTTACTCTGGGACCTCTCTGATTGACTAGTCCCAGCCTGAAGACCTCCATTGTGGGAAGGGGATACCATGGGGGAAGCATCCCTGGTGCATGGGAGGTTCTTGGAGATGGCGGGAGTGATGGTGTTGGGGCTGCCCAAGACTCTGAGAACAGCTGACACTGTCTGAGGGGTGAATAAACAAAAAGCAAAAAACAAACAAACAGACAAACTCAGTACTTTACTGTGCTTTGTTAAAAAATAGCAGAGAAGATAATGCACAATTCTGGATAAAAGTAAATCTGCATTAAATGATGCAGAACATTGAGCGACAATCAGTGCAAAAAGTATTAGGAGCACTCCGTATACCAGCATTGCCCTTGACAGTAGTTTCAGTACTTTGATCCATAGAACAGAGCAATCAGTCTCTGTAACTGGTGTTGAACCCATAGAAACCCAATGATGCACTGCTGACCTCTCATGATCCCGACTCTCCCTCCTGGACCTGTGTTTTCTCACAGCCTATCTGCTGTGATGGTAAATCACAAACACTTTGTTGTTTTTTCACTGAGTATGTGTGTTTCTTTGGAATATGAAAAAAAAAACAACTTGTAAACAATACTGAAGTCCAGTGCTAGAACATGAATTTTATTTCAGCAACAAACCGACCCAAACACCAAGCCTTGATGTTTCACGAAGTCGTGCTTTTCAATAGATAAGGCTTGGTGTTTGGGTCAGCTTGCAGCTGCACTTGTTGCTGAAATACAGTAAATTCATGTCCTTCTATTGGACTCTGGCATTGCTTATGACTTTCTTTTTTATTTTCCTCATTGTTAATTGTCAAATTTACACACCAGTGACCCTGGACTGTCATTTCTTTTTCTCGACTTTCTTTGGAATATATTAAGAAATAATCACTTGACAACACACAGCATCAGTCACTAAAATAATGTCTCATTCTCTGTTTGTATCTCCTTTTTCTGTGAGTATAATAACCAGGTGTAGTGGGCGACTAATTGAGCATGCCTGATTGCCCTCTCATGGTCCTCCTCTTCCTGGATCTGTGCCTTCTCACAGGCCATCTGCCTGCTGCAATGTTAAGTTACCAACACTTGCTTGTTTTTTCCTCTGAGTATGACAGAGTGCTCCAGCAAACACAACACAGCATCATTAAGCCGTTACCTGTTTGTCTCCCTTTCCTGCAGGTATGACCATTTCCAATGGGTGCCAGGACATGACCTCCTTAAGTTAGCCCTACCAGTCTCTCACTCTTATGTCTCTTTCACCAGCATCTCTTCAGAGATTTCAATTACCAGCTAGCAGGGGTGGGGGTCGGGATGGAGCTGGAGATCCGAGATTGGCGCTTGAGGAATTGAGTGTAATGGTACTAGCTCCACACATGACTTGATACCTTGCGCTTAGTGTACTGTGCCATTACGATTACATTAATGCTTCGATAGGTGGATACTGGCTGCAATGTCTTAAGTCAAAGCTCGACTTGTTGCCCGGGGTTTTTCTTGCCAGTACGGTGTTCTGATCTATGGCCTCCAATAACTCGCTACGGCATAAACTCATTACCACCACTGACAAAACTGACTGAACTGCCCGGTGGTTTTCCCATGAGCACGGTGTTCTGATCATCGGCCACTAATAACTCGTTACGTAACAAAGTCATTATCTCACTACTGACATATGGACTGGAATACCCAGTGCTTTTTCTGTGAGTGCGGTACTCTTGATTCTCAGCCGCCTATAACTCGCTGCAGGATTTAAACCTTTACCATCACTGATAAATTGAATTAACTGCTGAGTGGTAAATATTTCCAAAACCACCTCTATAGACATGCAGAAAAGAACTCAGCACAAGGAACAGCCTTTAGAGGTATCACAAGAAAAGTTTGGTGCTAAGAATAAATCCAAAAAAAGGACATTAACACATACCTCATGCAGTACCGACCAGGGTTGCCAGTGCCAGTGCTGACTGTGGATTCCAGGGCCCAACAAGTTTATCAACCCACGGGCCAAACTAAGGAAATGGTAAACTTAACAGAACATCTAAATGCTGATGGTGGGGCTCAAGATGTTGAGTCTCTGTTATGTAACCAGTTGACCTTTCCGATAGTGATCTCACCACTGCCTAATTCTCCAGTACCTAATAACATAAAAGCTGTACCTGCAGCAGGTGGGGAGTTCTTTTATGATGCGATGGAAAGCATTCCTGGGGAGAGGACCGAACTGGATCCAATGATTGATGAACAAGCAAGCTTGGGGGTGGTGCAGTTGGAAACCTTGCAGGCCAGAGCACTGCTCTTTCCTGAACTCTTGCAGACAATGGAACAGAAGGAGGAAGTGTTAGGGGGAGCCATAACTCCCTTCAAGGGAAATTCGACAAAACCTTCAAGGCTAGAAAAGAACTTGGTGCCTGTAACACCACAATATATCCCTCGAGACCAGGAGCAAATGGAGGGAACAGATTTATGTTTGCCTACAAATAGTTGTGATATTACTGCCAGTAACGTAGAAACTGTACATACTGACATTTCCCTGATAAAAGATAAAAGTGAGAATCTTAATTCTGATATGAGATCTGTGGTTTCCCCCACTAACTGTCTACAAACTACAATGGTAAACAGCACATCTGATTCATGGGTGGTAAAAAGTGCTCAGGTTGATGATTCTAAAATTCAGCTTACTAATGTTGAAACTATCACTTCGGCCAATACTCGGGCTCTTCAATATAATTTAGATAAACAAATGCAACCAGTAAGTTATATGGCCATAACAGCCTCTACTGCTTCAGAAATCAACCTGAATGACATGATGAATAACATCAGTAGAGAAACATTGCCTAACTTTAATATGGTGCCTGTCTGGAACAAATTACAGAAATCAATGAAACTGAGCATTCCTGTCAGTCTTACCATCTTCCAGACTTTGTATGCCCAGGCTGTTAAAGAACTCTGCAACTGCTTCCCCCACTCTTACAAGTTATGGTGTCTGCTGTTTGCCTGCCCTCTGCATTGCTACCTAAATCTTGGCCTTATGGTTTCCTCAAGTTTATATCCCTTCAAATCTACTGCTGTTACTCCGCTTACCCTTTCCTACCTTATCTGAACTCCTACCATGTGTTGTCCCTAGCCCTGTTGTCCTAGCACCCCTCTTTAGAACAGCAGCTATCTTGTAACCTGCTTCTCTCCTGTCAGCATCCTACCGTCACCCCTCTTCAAGCCTGAATCCTATGTCTTGACTTAAGCTAGGCTGTGCTGACAGAGTGAATGTTTTATTTTCCCTTGTACGTACTGTTCATTGTTATATTCTCTGCTGAATATTTGATGTACATGATGACTCAACCTTGTTAACTCATTATCTGAACCTATTGCTTTTGCTCTGTGTGCATCATTTTAATGTATACTTATGTATATTTATTGTCTGCATGTAAATGTATTGTGCTTTGACCTTGTGTGACACAGGTCCACCTTGTAAATGAGTTTGCTCAACAGTGTTCGCCTGGATAAATAAAGATTTTGATTGCTTGCTTGATTGATTGATATAAATGGCTCCAATTTGAAGCAGAATGATCCGGGCAAGGACTGTTTAGCCCCTGTGTATCAAAATCCAGACCTTCCATCTATGCCTGAAAAAGAAAGACAACACTAAGGGCCACAAGGTGGTGCACAACAACATCAATATCAGTGAGCGCAGCAGTCGACAAACTTCGAGCAGGAATTTCTTACTGGCACAAAAATACTTCAACAGACCCTGAACAATTAACATCTGCAGTGGATGGGATCAGCTCTAAATTGGAAGCACTGACCATTCGCACCAGTGAGGTGGAAAACAGAGTTAGTATGGTGGAAGATAAAGTCACCCCAATGCAAAAGGAGGTCGCCCTACACACTACTCAGTTAGCTGCACTTATTAAAAAGGCACAAGATCAGGAAGGCAGATCTAGAAGGGGGAACCTTAAATTAGCAAAAATTCTGGATGGTGTAGAGGGTTCTGGCGACCCCATCTCATATTTAGAAGAACAGGTAACTATTGCCGCTGGCAGAATTTTTTCTGATCAAAACATTACGCTGGATCATGCCCATCATAGTGGAAACAATAAAAGGCAAGCCAATTCTGATTTTCCTTGATTTATTTATATTAAGTCACATCATTTCAAAGATGAGGAATGCCTTCTTCGAAAAGCTTGTCTGGAGAGAGGCCTTTGTGCAAAGGGTATTATATTTCAGGCCTTTCCAGACTTCAGTATGGAAACCATGGTGGACAGAAGAGCTTTTGGCCTGTGATGTCAATACTCAGATATAGAGGAGTTAAAAAAACCTTACTGCCACCTGCAAAACTACAGTTCTTCTGGCAAGGCAGAATGCGCTACTTTATAGACCCAAAAGAAGTGGAAGAAATGATACATAAAAAAAATCCACCAGGCTATGCCTCGAACCCTGCCTCTAATTTTTCTCCTGGACAGGTGCAGGCCTTGACTTCAACCCATGTCTTCCACTCAAAGAAATGCCAGACAATTTTCTGATAAGTCGCTGGACCTGGCAATTCAGTTGAAAAATGTATTTGATCTTTTGATTAATCTGGACAAATCTGAATAGTGGACTTTATATTTGCGTTGGTAGTATTGGTTGATTATGACCTGGGGGTGAAACTGTGGGCAATCTATATTGTTGGTGCCTTTTTCGTGGCCTGATGTTTTTTTATTTTTTTATTTTTATAAGAAGGAAAAGTGAGGTAAAAATGAAAGGAAAGAAAGGAGGTGAATATGGAAAAAAAGAGAAAGGGAAAAATAGAAGAGAAAGAAGAAAAGGGAAAAAAGAAAATAAAAAAGAGGAAAGAAAAGGGAGAAAAAGGCAATGAGATGGATATATTTGTATAGACAACAGGTTATAAGGGTGTATATGAGTCTGTATGTTCATCTGCATAATCTCTTTGAATCTTGTCAATCTTAGATTTAGGGCTTTTTGAACTCTTACGGTTCATCTTTTTTCTATCCACCTTGTTGGTGCATGCACAGTTTTTTAAGACCATAAGAGGTTTGTGTGGCTCATCAATCACCCTAGGTAAAAGGTGTATGAGGCTATCCTATGTTATTGTAAAACGGTTGGGTAGGAGGGGATGGTGAGGGGGGTAGGGTAAGGTTGATACTATTAGGCTGGAACATAATGCAAAGAAAAAGGGATCTAGTGGGCAATTTTGCTCAAAGAGACATGGCTAGTATGCCTTCTAATAACAGCACATGGAAATCAAGTAACAGGATATGTTATATGATTTATAACATACTGTAATGGTGAAGCAGGAAAATACTACTTGTTAATGTCAGTAGTATGCGAGTTAGAATAATGACATGGAATATTAGGGGATTTAAAAATAAAGTTAAAGCTAATCAAGTTAAAAGATATACTGATAGCAAAAATATTAATATTTTCCTTCAACCAGAAACACATTTTTTAGCCAGGAAGATTTCATTTTACTCCTAAAAAAATGGGGTGAATGTAGAGCTGCGAATTTTAATAATGCTGCCAGAGTGCCAGAGGGGTTGCAATTTTTATTAAAAAGAATGCTTCTTTTTCCCTTTGGAAAATCATATATTGACCCTGCAGGCAGATTTGTGATAGCTGAGATTCATAGCTCTATGGGGACCTGTAACTATGACAAATATTTATGGACCAAATAAGAATGATCAACAATTCTTTACTGATTTTTTTTTTTTTGCTGTTAGCTATGTTCAATAATCCTTATATTGTGGAAGGTGATTTTAATTTGGCTATGGATGCAAGATTAGACAAATCCTCTACATACTTGGATAATATGGCCTCAGTTCGTAAACACTGTAGGGAATATATGGAAGATCTTGGTCTTATTGATCCACGGAGAAAACATTTTTTCAATGCCCAGACTTTTTCGTATTTTTTACCTTCTCATCAGAGTTATACATGTATTGATTTTTTCCTGATTTCTCAAAGCTTATATCACCAACTTTGAGAGATTAAACATAGTAACATCCATATATCAGATGATGCTCCTATTCAAATACATATAGTCTTAGAACCCCTACAAAGAAATATTAATTGGTCTATGAATTGTACATATTTAAAAGATAATATTTTCAATAAAATCCTAAAGGACATCATAATATAATATTTCCAGTTCAATATTAAAGGAGATACTTCAGTCACTGTTATCTAGGAAGCCTTTAAAATGGTTATTAGGGGGGCCTGTATTAAGTATGATTCATATATTAAAAATAAGCCGAAATTTAAATTTAAACAGGCAGAAGATGAACTTAATAGGTTGGAAAAACAACATATGATAACCCCAACCCCACAGGTATTTGCTGATCTTTTACAAGTTAGAGTTGTATACAATAGACTATCTTTCCTGGAAGCAGAGAAGAATATCTTGTGTATTCAGGCAAAATATCACATTTTAGGAGATAAACCAGATAAAGTCATGTTGTTACAATTACAAAAAGAAAGACAAGCTCAGACAATTTTTTCCATAAGTAATAAAAATGTGGACGTGATTTCCTGCCCCAAGGGGATTAATGACATCTTTAGGGACTTCTATAAAGATCTGTATACAACTGAAAGGCCCTTCTTTCTTAATGCTATAAATGAATTTTACCAAGATATTAGTTTACCTACCCTACCTCAGGAACATTTAGAGATGCTGAACAGACTTATTTCATAAGAAGAAGTATTGGATGCCATAAAAGAGTTGTCACCTGGGAAAGCTCCCAGAGAGGATGGGATACCGATAGATTTTCATACAGCCTATAAGGAAACCTTACGGTAACCTAGAGTTGATGTTTTCAATTCTGCTATGCAGATAGGTACCCTTCCTCCTTCTTTTTATAAGGCCAGAATTATTGTTTTTCCAAAAAAGGATAAAAATCCATAATTAGTGTCATCTTACAGACCGATATCTCTTTTGAATTCTGATATGAAGATACTCGCTAAAATACTGGCTACTCATTTAGAATAAGTAATTCCCTGTTTCATTCAACCCAATCAAAATGGCTTTATCAAGAACAGAAAAGTAGGGGCATGATCGCCCACCATTCTACCTGCACACCCTATCTCCCCAAGAAGCCAGGCGGCACCTGCTAAAAGCCTTAGGCAGCAATAACCCCAGCAGTGACCCCCTCGACTCCAGGATCCTCCGTATGGTCTTGGACGAAGTCCTAGTCCCCCTGACTGACCTTCTAAACTGGTCTCTATGCCTGGGTCAGTTCCCAAGTGCTTGGAAAACTGCTGAAGTCACACCCATACATAAGAGTGGGGACCGATCCACCCCCAACAATTACTAGCCCATCTCCATCCTCTCCCCACTCTCTAAAGCCCTTGAAAAAGTGTTGTTGATCCAGCTGTCTGAATACCTAACCAAGTATGACATTATGTGCTCAGAGCAGCACGATTTGTGCCCAGGACACAGTACAACCATGGCTCTCCTGGAATTCTCCCAACACCTGCATGCTGCTCTTGACTCTGGCAGCCTTGCAGGATCAGTGTTCATTGACCTCTCCAAGGGCTTTGACACTGTCTGTCATCCCCTTCTACTCGACTCTCTCCACCAACTTGGCTTCTCTGGTGGTCCCATTTCCTGGTTCTCTAGCTATCTCTCTGCTAGATCCCAGCATGTCAAGATCAGTGGCTCCCTCTCCAGCATTCTTCCAGTTTGCTCCGGGGTCCCTCAGGGCTCCTTCCTGGGTCCAATACTTTTTAGTCTCTACCTCAACACCCTCCCCAGCTCATGTACCAGTAAAATGCTCCTCTACGCCGATGATGCAGTCCTCGTTGCCTCACATCCCAATCCCACCTCCCTCCAATTATCCCTCCAGCAAGCTTACAACCAAACCAAAAGGTGGTTCGGAGACTGCAGCCTGGTCATTAACCTAAAGAAAACCAAATCAATGCTCTTCTCCCACCACCAAAATAAAGCTAAAAATACCCCCCTCTTGATTATCCCCAGCACTCTGCACCTGCTAGAACAAGTGACCACATACAAGTACCTAGGCATCACGTTCGATACTGCCCTCTCCTTCCACACCCACATTAATGCCCTGTCAGCCACCATTAACTCTCAGATTGGCCTGCTATACTGGCACAGGGACTGCCTGCCTCAGGTTGCCCTCAGGCAGGCCATCACATCCTCCGTCTTGTCCCTCATGGACTATGGCTTGCCCATCTACGCTGCAGCTGATAACACTGCCCTCTCCAAAATCCAACTCTCCATCAGTAAGGCCTGTAGGCTCCTGACCGCTGCCCCCAGCTGAACTCACACCTACCTTCTCTATATTACCACCAATCTTCTCAATTTTGAGGAGCAACTGCTCTACCAGACCTGCCTTCTCGCTAAGAAATCTCTGCTAGGACTCTCCCCCCAGGGCTCTCCACCTCCCTACAGCAGCCATCTTCATCTGTCACCACCTGTAGCTCTGTTAAGGCCACTTTCAAGGTGCCCAGAACCAACACCTCTCTTGCCCAGAGATCCTTCCTCTACCGAACCCCCACCTGGTTCAACTCCCTTCCTAGCTGCATCTCCAACTTGCCAAAAATTGGCTCCTTCAAAACAGCCCTTCTGAACTATATTTTTAAAACCCGCTGTTGTAGGTGCAACTAACCCCCTGTTGTAACCTGTGGTTCCAACCCACCTTGCCCCCTGGCTTGACAATGTCCACTGAACAGCCTCTCCTTCCCCCAGACCTACCCCTTCCCTACTAGGTCCAAACAGGGATGTAACCCACTGTTTTCTCTGAGGACCTACTATATCCATGAGTGTAACTCACAATTTTGTAACATTATGTAACCTAAGTAACATACAAACTACTACATTATGTAACCTAAGTGTATCTATGTTAAATGTTCCTTTTACTGCACTTGTAATGTTATCCTCTGTTTTAAACTGCACTGTAATAACTGTCTTGATGTCTGCCCCCCCCACGACGAGGTGCCTTTGTAAATGAGTCTCTGACTCAAAGGTTGTAAACCCGATTTGTAATGAATAAATGAATAATACAAGATGACTGACCAATTTAATTGACCAAAATAAAAATGAGGAAATTATGATCATGACCCTAGTTGTAGAAAAGGCCTTTGATTGGGTTAAATGGGATTAATTATAAACTACGTTAGAAAGATTTGGACTAGGTACATTGTTTATAAATTGGATTAAAATTATATGCTATAAACCTTTAGCTAATGTTGTAACCAGTAATAACACATCTGATTATTTTGAACTATTTAGGGGTACCAGACAGGGTTGCCCTTTGTCCCCTGTTTTGTTCATTATGGCAATAGAACCATTAGCTGTTGCTATAAGGAATAATCATAATATTCTAGGTATAAAAGTTAATTCCCTAGAACATAAAATCAGCATATATGTGGATGATACATTAACATGTCTTAAAGACCCTAATAGGTCTTTATGTATATGCCGAGATGTTATTTCTCAATTCGGTAAAGCATCCTGCTATAAAATCAACATGGCCAAAACAGAAATGCTGTTGCTTAATTTCCCACCCTCTTCACAGATTCTGATGGATTATAAAGATATTATGAAACCCAAAATTAAATACCTTGGGGTTATGATACCCCAAGATAAATCTAGAACCTTTGAGCTTAATTATACACCTCTATTAAATACTATTGAGAAAGATTTGGAAAACTGGAGAAAATTACCTATGACCCTTATCGGCAGGTGCAATGCAGTCAACATGAATATTCTTCCCAGACTTCCTTTTTTGTTTCAAGCTCTACTTATTGCAGTTCCAGATAGTTACCTTAAAAAACTGGATCACAAGGTTTCTTTCTTTAGTTGGAATGTAACCCCCCCCCCAGAATTTCTATGCAAAAACTTAGGCTACCTAAATTAAGAGGTGGACTAGCTCTCCCTGATTTTAAACTATATTACCTGTCCACTCAAATAGCTCAAATTCAGGATTGGTTCCATGAAGAGGTTATTAAAAGTTTGGAGATCGAGAAACGTTTCCATCTGTATCATCATCCTCATAGCCTATTATACTCTCAATATTATAATAAAAATAAAAATAATAAGGCATAATTTTTGTCTGCCTCAAAAAATACTGTACAGTGCTGGGTAAGGATTCATCAAATGATTGGATGGAACCAGTCTATATCCATTTTTCACCAATTTTTCATAACTATGGCTTTATCCCATCAATAAAAGATCCAGCTTTTAGAATTTGGGAGAAAAGACGTATATATATATATATATATATATATATATATATATATATATATTGAAAGAGCTATATGAAGATGAAATACTGATGACATTTAATCAAATTCAAAAGAAATACAATTTACCTATGGATCATTTTTACCGATTCTTACAAATTTCTGACTATATTTCTAAGTCTAAATTAACATGGACTTTGTCTCCCCTAGAAATAATTATGTTTAATTCAGATCATAACACTAAACCCTTATCTAGCATTTGTAAGATGCTGATGGATATATCCACTTTTGACTTAGAAAAACTTAAAAATAAATGGGAACTACATTTGGGGAGACTATTAAGCCAAGAAGATTGGAATAAAATACTCAGCTATCTGTTAATAAAGGAATAATGCCTGACAGGGTGGGAGTTATGCTGGGATAACATCCCACCTCGGGTGGTTGGGCCCGAGGCCACCGGCCGAGGGCGTCCAACACCCGAGAAGGGATGTTATCCCAGCATAACTCCCACCCTGGAGGGCATTATTCCTATTATACAATGGCTTGTTGTTTTATAATAAAAAAAATAATTTTAAAATGTTTTTGTTAGTGTGTAAACATATTTTTGTTCCTTAAGAAAAAGAGAAGATCATCATGCTGATGCTCATCAATATGATCCAAACAATCGGCAGGGATGTTATGCCAGGATAACATCCCTGCTGTGACAGCAACTGACCAATCAGAAGACAGGATTCTTTCTTGCCATTGTATAATGGAATTTTACTCATGCAAACTCCAGTAGATACAATTTAATATCATTCATAGGACTTATTTGACTCCATCAAGATTGCATAAATTTAATCCCAGTATAGATGAACTTTGCCCTAGATGCCAAGAAAATACTGGCTCCCTTCTCCATTTGTTCCTTACTTGCTAAAAATTGACTAAATATTGGGAGTCTATACAGAGGATTTTGGAAATTGCCATCAGTGCAAGAGTGAATATAGATCCAATGATGGTATTATTAGGCTTCATAATTAAGGCTACAGATCTCTATGATTACCAGACAAAATTAATCTCTCTGGCATTTGTGACTGCTAAAAAATGCATATTAATGAGGTGGAAGGGCATTGCTCCTCCATTGATTAGGACAGTGGTCATCAACCTTTTTTGGTCCAGGGACCCCATGGCCACCTGTCAGCCATGTCGGGGACCCCTTACCAAAAATACGTACCAGACTGTACTGTGTCGCATGTCTGTGCAGCATGTATACAGTTACCCATAATAGAGCACAAGCAACAGCAAACGAATGTTATATGGGGGGAGGGGGTACAATGACTTGACTAGCATAACACTAAACAACTTTATTGACCTATATATAAAATCTCAGAATTAAATAATTCAGAACCTGCTGTATGCATTTACCCTTATAACCAAATTAAAAAAAGAAACATCTCAGAAGCTGCAATAATGCTTGTCTGTTTTTATGTGAGCCATATTACCACTGAATTTTAGACAATAATAATGAAAACAACATCTTAGAAACACAAAATCTCAGAAGCGACAGCTTAATTATACTACTTCTATGCTGAACCATTTTAAAATAAATATAAAAAAACTTCTCAAAGCACTGAAGTAACTCAGAAACCAGAATAACCTGCTTACCAAGAGAGACTGAATTTTGTTAAAAGAAACGAACGCTCTAAGCCAGTATTGAGGAGTGCAGAGGCCAACTAGTCTGACGCGGTGACTGGAGAGACTGAATTTTGTTAAAATAAAAGTAACAAATGCTAGCCAGTATCAAGGAGGGAGCAAGCAGAAAGCAGTCCGTAAGGAGCGGAGAGACTGAACAGGGAGATGCACAAATCAGCTAATAATGAAATCTTGCATCATTACAAATAAAAAAACCTGGGGAGTAATCAAAAAATAATGTTAAGCAGAAATAAGGTGAGTCAGGAAACCAAGGGTTTAGAATGGAATCATTGATGCAGCTGAAAATTGGGAGTAATTACAGTGCTATCGGTGCTTACTGATATACTGCTTACTGCTATGCAAAGCAATTTAAAGTAATTGACATTCATGAGAAATGAGTGTGAGTGTGAAGTGTTAGTTGATGGAGTTTCAGGGAGTAAATTACACAACAAAATAGGTGAAAAAAAGTGTTTTAATGGTGAACTCATTCCAGTTTGCTCGCGGTCGCAATTTAAAACAGACATTACAATAAAGAAACTACCATGCTAAAATTTTCACGGACTGCTTCGCGGGCCCCCAGTTGAAAACCACTGGATTAGGACATGGTTTAATCTTATGATAGATATGTGTCTATTAGAAAGGATACATTATTATAAGCTTGACAGAACTGAATACTTTCACTCATTGTGGGATCCTTTTATTGCTGTAGCTAGAAACTATAGAAATATTTCTGAATGAATTTTTCTTTCTTTCTCTTTTTTGCTTACAAAAAAGGACAAGGAAGGCGGAAAAGAGATGGAGGGAGAAAAGAAAAGATGTGAAAGAAAAAGGGGAAGAGGAAAAAGGAAAGTAAAGAGGAAGGGAAGAAGAAAAAAAGAGAGAATGGAAGGAGAAGGAAAAAAGTCCCCATGTAACTGACACAATTGTTGTTAATTTGTGGTAGTGTTAATATCTTCTGTCTCTGTAAATGACTGTTTTGAGATAAAGTTTTATAGGAATAATATAGAGAAAATTTGATGATATGTAGTACATGTAATTTGTATTAGTCAAGGATACATGTAATATGTTTGTATGACCTACAGATTCTGTATTTTGGTCAGTATCACTGTGTAATATCAAACTATTTTTAAAATAAAAAAAAAAATTAAAAAAAAAATTACCAGCCAGCAAGTCAGCCAATCAGCCAGTCAGCCAAATCTTCTCTCAAGTCTTGCCTCTCATCCTTCTTCTCTTCCAACAACTTGGACTCTTGTGCCAGTATAGAACCTGGCAACAGCTGGCAAGCCAAGTCCTCTCTCCAGTCTCATCTCTCCTCCTCCTCCTCTTCCTCCAGCAACCAGGACTCTTGTGCCAGCATAGAACACAGCAACAGCCAGCCAGCAAAATCCTCTCAAGTCTCGTCTGTCATTATCGTCATCCTCCAGCAACCTGGACTCTTGTGCCAGCATAGAACACAGCAACTGCTGCCCAGCAAAATCCTCTCATGTCTTGTCTCCCATCAACCTCCTCCTCCTCCAGTAAGCCTGACTCTTGTGCCAGCATAGAAAATAACAACTTCTGTCCAGCAAAATCAGCTCTCAAGTCTCGTCTCCCATCATCCTCCTCCAGCAAACCAGACTCTTATGTCAGCATAAAACCCGACAACAGCCAGACAGCCAGCCAAGTCCTCTCTCAAGTCTCATCTCTCATCATCCTCCTCCTCCTCCTCCTCCAGTAACCCAGACTCTTGTGCCAGTGTACCATCCAGCAACAGTCAGCCAGCCAAATCCTCTCTCAAGTCTCATCTCGCATCCTCCTCCAGCAACCCAGACTGTTGTGCCAGCACAGAACACAAAAATTGCTGGTCAGCATTATTCTCTCTCAAGTCTTGTCCCTCCTCCCCCTCCTTCTCCTCCTCCTCAAGCAACTCGGACTCTTGTGCCAGTGCAGAACACAACAACAGCCAGCCAGCCAGCCAAGTCCTCTCTCAAGTCTCACCTCTCATCCTCCTCCTCCAGGAACCCAGACTCTTGTTTCAGTGTAGAAAATGGCAACTACCTGTCAGCACAATCCTCTCTCAGGGCTTGTCTCTTCGTCTTCTTCCACTAGCAACTGGGAGTCCTGTGCCAGTGTAGAACCCAGTAACAGCCAGCTAGCCAATTCCTCTCTCATGTTTCGTTTCTCATCCTCCTTCTCCTCCAACAACTTGGACTTCTCTGCCAGTGTAGAACACTGCAACTGTCGGCCAGCAAAATCCTCTCTCAAGTCTCACATCTCATCATCCTCCTCCAACAAGCCAGACTCTTGTGCCAATGAAGAACACAACTGCTGGCCAGCAAAAGGGAAATCCTACATGGAAAGGTTGGAAGAACTCAACATGTTAGGATTTCTGTGGGTATTGTTCCTCTTGTTATTATGAGAATGGATGCTTGTAAGACATTTTTTAATAAGTTTAAAAATAAGGAACATAAATTAAATCATGTATTTGTTCCAAGAATAGAGTGTGAGTACCAGCTTAGAAAAAGAATGGAGAAGGAGGAGAATTAAATACAGACTAGCAGATTTGGTTCCAGTTTTATTCCATGAGCAGTGCAGAACTTAAATGGCTAGAAGTCAATGTGGTATGAATGAAATCTCTTAATTTATACCGTATTATTTATGTGTGTTTTAACTGTGTCAGTTATTTACTTACAGCATATTTTACCAGGTAGGCTTGTTTCCAGTTGTGACTTAGCGCAGGGGTAGTTAGGGAAGGTATGCATATACAGTTTCATGTCATAATGGTGATTGGGGAAAGGCGATCGCCATTACGTTGAGTGTACATAGCTGAACATCAATTTTGGCAATGCACACTTGCAGCATGGACAAAAATGGCACCCGAGACCTACAGGTCTCATTGTTAATGCGGGGGGCTTCACCCCCTGTACCCCCTACTTATGGATTCTCAACTCCATGGGGGTGCATGTCGGGGCGGGGTGCAAAACTTAAAACAAATACATGCTGGTTGCCGGCAAAAAAAAAGCCGTACCTCGCCGGACCTGAACTCTGTACACTGCACCTCCCAGGTGATCACCCTCCCATGATGCCAGTGGTTCAGCTCAGCAGCTGCCCGCCACACCCCCTCCCACATACCATCCCTCCCCTGCCTCTCCTCACACATGGTTGCGCGTGCATGCATATACCCCATACTTCTCATTGTGGTTTTCACCCACCCCAGTATCAGTTGCCCCTTGGTAGCCGTGGAACACAGCCAGAATTGAGTCGCTTCATTTTGTAGGCACCCAATTTCAGTCGACTTGTTCACTGGATATCCGTATATAAGTACAAGTGCAAGGCTAAAGTTGTGAGGCAAATACATACATAAGATTCAATGCTTACAGTTGTACAGTACAATTACAAGGCTCACTGTTGTGAAGAGACACATACATGCGATTCGATGCAGTTCAAGTCACATTTCAGTTTCAGAGTTGAATTCTGCTTCCTAGGGGGCAGAACAGTTTCAAGAGATCACAATTACAATTACATACAATCTGTGTATGTAGAATGTTCAACCACTGGTTGCCAAATGTACATGGTTTTTAATAATAAAAAAAAAAAATTGATGTTCACCGGGGAAGCAATGAGGAAGAGGAGAAATACTGCATGGTGGAGACGTACAAGTACCTCCATGGAATAAATAAGACTGCAAGGAGTTGTTCACACTGAATGGGAAAGGGAACACACTGAAGGTGATGTGCCAGAGGAAGGGTAGATTCAGGAAGGATGTCAAGAAATACTTTTTATGGAGAGAGTGGTGGTTGGGTGGGACAAGTTGCCAAGGGAGGTTGTCCATGCTATGTCAGTAGAATGGTTCAGGGATGAATGGGGCAAAAATCTGGGATGTGTTGTGGTAGAAGGGGAGGAGAAAGGGAATGAAGTGACCATTAGGGCCATTACATTCAACCATAGGTAGTGCTAGGCAGATTGGATGGGCCATTTGGCCCTTTTCTGCTGTCAGTTTTGGTATCTGGTCAATATAGTGCAAGCAAAATGTGCTGCAAAAACCGTGTGGTGCAAATAGCATTGGGAAAAACAGCAACAGGATAAAACAGTGTTGGGATGGTATCCTCCTGGTGTTACTTGTAGTAAATTGCCCTTCCCACTGACTTTCTCCCCCCCCCCGAGTTCCATCCCCCTGGATGAGCGGTCATCGGCCTATGCTTGTATTGCTGGACAAGGCATTTGCTCTCATAGTTTTGTCTGCATGATGATTGACCATACCTTTTTGCTCAGGCTATATTGACCTACACCCATCTATGTTTCTATGTTATATATGTTTTTCTAAATGAAAAGTTTAGCGGAATGCGATAGGAGTGATAACTCAAGCCATACCTTAAGATGACCCTTCCTAGCAGCAGAATATAGATTGTGAAGGGCAACAGGGATGTAATTGATCCCTGTGGCATGCTGAGTGAGCTCCACAGTGGATGGAGACAATCTAAATACACCTGACACCACTGCTTGTCAGTGGTTAATAGGGAAAGACAAGAATCAGTGAAGAATGGTTTCAACCAGCTCACAGTACTTCCTTAGGAATCAATCTGTTCCTGGTGATCAGTGGTACTGAGTGCCAGTGACAGGTCATAGAGGAGTAACAAAGAGAGCTCACTTCATCTGTCTGTAAGGCACGTGTAGGGTAGGTGTCCCCAAGTTGCTTAGGAATAGGGGGTGCCACTATGTCACAGTGACCTGGTGGCACTGTGACATAGTGGTGGGTGGTGGGGTGGGTCAGTTGCTCCCGAGTTCTTTTTCTCTTTCACTATTGAGGGGGGGTTCATATCCAGATAGTAGAAACAGCATGGTGCCTCCATCCAGAGAAAGATTTGAGTGTGGTCTGGTGCTGGTTAGTGCAACTTAGTGGGATGTTGTAACTGTCCACCTCCCCATGGTGGTCCCCCTTCTCTCAGGTCCCAAAGATAGCAAGCAGATCCCCCACTGAGCATGCACTCATAGTTCAGGGAGATAACGATGAGCAATAGGTGCAACAAAAACACAACTTTATTCAGGGGTAGACCCTAAGGAGGAAACAAAGGTTAAATCGTAGTGCAAGGTACAGTTGATGTTTGTATGCTAGCCAGTCTGCTGGTGACCTACATAGGCCTCGCCTGAGTCTGTGACTACTGTTACATGCACTTAGCAGGGGCAGCCAAAATAAACATGATCCCAAGTGTCACTAAAAAGACCCTTCCAGGGGCAGCTCTAACACTCAGCCCTCCCCACATCACAAAGAACTGAACAGGGAAGGATCTTGCCATCTAGTACTGGGGGTGCTACCCTCTCCATCCTGTTTACAGTATTCCCTCTTCTGACACTCTAGGAAGCTCCCTGATAAGTTACTGTGTACTCATTGCTGAATAACTGTAGTCACATAAAATGGTGTAGCTGGTTAGCTGGCATGGTGCATTTTAAATTAGCAGATTTCAACTGCTCAATAGAAACTCCCAAACCCAAAGGCCATGCAATTGCTTAAATGGTAAAGCACAAACCTCAACCAAGATGTATTTGTAATTTCCTGGCCCGATGGTCAAATGCAGTGAAACAAACCCCAACTATGGTACACTCACCTTGTAACAGGGATAAGTCCTGATCTTACTCATGGTTCCTCTACAGGTGGATCCTTTCTTTCACTGTAGGGCTCTGGGGCACAGCTGTCAGCAGTCTCGCTCAGTCCATTGGGCATCTCTCCAGTCTGCTTCCACTCGCTCTCTGGTGTCTGCAACAGTGATGCACTCTGAAGGTTCAACTGTCCTTTTTTTAATGAGGCCATTGCATGTATGCACCAACCCACACATCTAGGCCTTTGCAACTTCAAGGTGAAGGTGCCTTACATGGGGTTATATTGTCAGGTAGTGGATCATGCAGCCGTCTTGGGCTAGAGCTCATTCTAGCTCTCTCTCTATCTGTACTGGCAATGCTTAGTGTTGACTGACCTGCCAGATAGCACAAGAATGCCTCCTTTTCTGTTCCCTGAGAATCCAGCTTTTACTCATAGTTCATTCTTTGCAGGTGTGCAATCTGAGCCAGCTCAGCCCAGCCTTCACAAAACAACAGTCCCTTCTCAGGCAAGAACTCCACTATCTCTGAAGAGAAGTCAGCTCAGCCCCTTGTTCTTCCCTGATTAAGTACAAACCCCTTTGGTCCACAGGGCTGTCAATCAGACCACGCAGTCCTGGAGGTCTGAACCATGATAGGAAATTGACTAGTGAAAGAGCACCTGAATTTTATAGGTGTTCCTATAACTCATGAGCCTCTGGTGCTCTCTTAAAGGCTCTGCAACCCGTTTGGTCGCTGGTGCAACCCCTGACCCCGGTTACTATGGAGAAAGGGTGAGGGTGCACAAAGATTCTGGCATCCTGGCTGCTGAGGGACAGAGGCTCTGAAAGTTCCTATTTTCAAAATGATTTCTGCTCATAAACATCATTTGTTCCCCCTGTTCATGTAGCACAATTATGCTTAGCAGTCAGGTGCCATCAGGGCATTGATCAAGGAATCCCTAGTCCAGTGTGAGCACATATGTACTTACTCTGTCTGGTATGGGTGTCCTCCTTTAATGTGCAGCAGGAGCTGTGGCTGAACAGTGCCACAGGAGGTGCTAAAAAAATCCAGCTCCTGCAGCCTTACTGCGGTCCGCCTGTACACAGTTCCGGTCCCTGGGACTGGGGAGGACAGAAACAAGAGTCAGCAGTCCTGCTGGTCTTCATGGAGCCAAAAGATAAGCTCCACACTTTGGGGTGGTGGGGGTTGAGTTATGCTATTTTGAGAGATTATTCATTACCCAAACCAAACCTAAACCAATCTCTGTATTGTGCTAAGGCCAGAAACTACACTAAAATGGCACATACAGATTGTCACCCTCTAGATGACTGCCTAGGAAAGTAGCGACTACTTTCTCAATAATCTTACCCCAAAATAGAAGGTTAGAGATAGGCAAATAGTTTGTGCAAATGTCAGGGTCTCAAGAAGGCTTCTTCAGGAGGTGCTTACTGCCATCGTCTTAAAAACAGCTGTAAAGTCATATTCTCTGAAGGAAGCATTGATGATCTCAACCAACACTGGAGTCAGAACCCAATATCTATCCTTCATAGGATGCATGGGAACTGGAGCCAGAACACAGGCAGCGAGCAACAGTCTATATAGTACCTGGAGTATCTGCATAGTTTCAGCCAGCTGAAAATGCTCCCAGTCAGTCTGAGAGTTATTCACTTCCTGGAACAGAACACTGCAACCACGCAAGGCACAAATTAAGACAATCCTGGCTCTTAGGCCTGCTGGCTGGACCATAATGTACTGCCCAAACTCCTAGCAATACCACCTCTGTAAAGAACATGGCTCCTTCATTTGATCAAAACATTCGGAACAGAGGATTCTATCTACCAGTAGAAAGAGTGTAGCCAACCTATTCATCCTGACTGAAAATTCAGAACATTTTGTGTATGTTCACAAGTGGCCAGCAATTCTGCAATCTGATTGGCCAACATCATTCCAAAAGTGTTATGATAACCATTAGAAACACTCGAGAAGGATGCTACCAAGTGGCAAGTATAACACAATATTGTTTTAAACATGTAAAACTAATTTTTAAAAACACTATGTATCTTGTTTATTTAATAACAGCAATAAGGCACTCCAAGGGTTAGGTTACCTCCATTAATGACTCTCCTGGGGTGACAGCACTCTGCTTTGTCTCATGCTGTTTTTCACCTTAGCCGGGGATTATCTCACAGTATCCTAATATCTAGTTGTGCCACCTAGGGTTGTCATGGTATGCTGGTGTGATGGTGTACCGTGGTTTGAAACCACACGGTGTAGACACCGTGACAGATTTTCCAAACCGCAGTAACCATTACTCACGGTAAACCATGGTGTGTGCCGACCGATCATGCTTCGGGCAGTGTGAAGGGGTACAGTACATGGGCAGTATGCCCTTTGAAAAGCATTTTTTTTTTCATGATTCAATTGATGGAGATAGAGGGAACTCAGCCAGTCCCCTTCCACCATTTGAAAGTGGTCATTCTTCAGTGTGATCTGCCTGTGGGCTTTTCATGCATAGGGAGAGAGATCCAGAAGGAGCAGCTAGGACAGGAGAGCACTTTGTTGTGCAGAGTGAAGCGCGGGTACTAAATTTATTTATTTTAGGCCCTCTGACCGCATGGAGGCAATTTTTGGAGTCCGACCAATGGACGCCCAAGTTCCGAACTGAGTACTCGATCCTCTGAATTCCCGATCATCTACCCTGAATCCCGAGTCCCTCCCCGAGTCCCCAGACCACATGAGCAGAGACTGTGAGAGACGGAGAGACAGAGTGAGAGACCTGGGCCAGCTGGTGGTGAGTTGAGACAAGGAGAGGACTGTAGGAGGCTACCTCTGCTCCTATCCAGGCCAGTTCTTGTTGTTCTCTTCATTTAAACAAAAGTGGGGCAGGTAAAACAGCCACAGGTGGCACATGGGTGTCAGTGGCACTGACTCCGGAGTTGGATGATGAAACTTTGATTGGGGAATGGAGGGAATAGGGAAATTATAATTTCCATTCCTATCCTGTGCTGTATGATACCTGAGTGTATAATATCCTTCTAAAATCCTACTATCCTTGGTGGGAAGGGAAACCTGGCCTGAAGTGAAGTTGAATGAAGCTGGCCTGTTGTAACTTGTTGTGTATGCTCTATTATTGTAAAATAAATGTGAGAGTCAGAGGAGGACTTCACTGGACTGAGATTAGGTCCGGATGGGGGGGGGGGAATAATACTGATGGAGGAGGATGATGGTGGAATTGGTGTGGATCCTTGGTGGGAATTGGGATGGAAGGGGAAACCTGGCCTGAATTAAATGTGAGGGGTTACTACTACTACTACTGTACTGATCTGAATGGGAATGGGAAATTAATAGTGCTTTATTATTGCCTTGCCTTGCCTCGCCTGACTGAATTTTGAAAACAGGAGGATCTTTGAGGTGGCACAGCAGCACACAGTGCAGCAGGCACAAGTCAGTGAGTAAGTCACTGACTGGCGTGGCATTATTCATGGCATGACTACAGGGACAGGGAGGGAGTTGGGATTGGATCAGAGTGGATGGCGGGGGGATGAGTGTATGGGAATGGAATGGATCCAGTCCAGTTGGTGGAAATGGGAAAACTGGCCTGACGTTGAACTGAAAAAGGTGCCATGCCCACTGCCTGTCTGGCAGTGCCAGTGTCCATATGAAGAGGAGCTAGAGAGAGACTGAGCCAACTCGAGACTCAGAGTAGTTAGCAACCCCCCCGCAGCCTCTGTCAGACTCTCTAGTCTGTGGCTTCTGCACCCTGTACTGGACCAGACCAGCAGGCACCAGCAGCCATGTTGTTTGCCCCTCTTTATTGTGGCACTGTGCGGCAGTTTTGATTTTGGCACTGTGGCTGGCTGCATGACTGCACTCACTCACAGGCAATTGGCAAAACTGGGAGTTCTTGGGCTGGCAGATCAATGCATCAAGGCTTATAGTAGGCAAGCAGTGAGACAAAAGCCAACCAGCCCGAGCCCAAGAAGATCTTTTGATGGATTTTTGAGGGGTGTGGTGGCCTCTCTGGGTCAGAGGTGGGCCGGGGGGGGTGGCGGCTGAGCTTTTTGGAGCAGAGGTGTGCAGTGGGCACTTGACGTGGGCACACCTCAACACCTGCCTGCCTGCATTTGTTTTTACTTTCCTTCACTAAACTAAGCTGTCTCTGTGTGTGCTGGATTTGTTAGTGTGCATATGTAATGTAAAATAATAAATAGATTGAAACAGATGAGCGAGACATACAACAAGCATTATTCAGCCTCATGATGATATTTATTATGCAAATGGAATGATGGCATGCTGTGGAGCAAGCAATGGTATTTTGTTCATAAAAATATTTTTGGTCAGGTCATTTTATTGTTTGAGAGAGAATGCATAACATTTCTTTGGCTGGCTGAGATTAGAATAGAGAACAGTGCAGGGCATTTGGCATTGGTAATTATTTGGCAGGCATTGGCAACGTGGTGGGCGGGGGCCTGGTGGCTGGTGGGTGGCACCACTGGTGCACTTTATCTAGTTTTTTATATTTTATAATGTCACTCGGACACAGGCAGGCAGGCAGCAAAAAGCAAATCAGAGGTGGGCAGAGCATTACAGATTAAATAAACTTATAGGCGAGTCACACAAGTAGTGCCTGGCTCAGCTACCTGCCCACCAATGTGCCACTGCCAGTGCTAATACCATCATGATTGCTTTGCTTGCTGCAGCCCAGAGTGACTTGTTGCGGCAGTCTTACTGAGTCTTGGTGGCACTGGCAGATTGGCATTGCTGAGCAACTGTGTATTTGTTGCTTTGCTATGTTTCTGCTTCTGTGATTTCATTGCCAAATGCCAGCCCATCTCTCTCAGATGCCATCCTCCTCCCACCATGCCAAGAACCAAGCCAATGGGGCTAGTGTGGTGGTGAGTGTATGAGTGTGCGCCTGCCTGGTCAGGTCAAGTCAAGTTATCAAGTCACCCAGGGTTGGCGAGTGGTGACGATCACATGGTCACTGTGTCCTTGGTTTTGTGTGTGGTCACAATGAGGTCAGAAGGTGATGGTCAGATCTGGTCGGTTTGGTACCATTTGATTTGTCAACAGCAGTGAGTCAGTCAATTTTTTAAGTAGCTCTTGTCTCATCTATTTTGTTTCAATTTGATGAGCTGCTGAAAATTGTAATCTTTCTTATTGTTAGGTTACATTGGTAAGGTAGGTAACCACTTGATAGTGTAATTGTAGGACTGGGAGTTGAAAAAATTGATCTATTCTTGAAACATGGCAGATGTGGAGTTGGTACTGTTATTGGAAGAGTTGCAGCTGCAGGAAGAAAGCCAGAATCAGAGTAGTAGTTAGAACTAGAGCCAGAGCCAGAGCTGTGACCATGACCAGACTCAGCAGAGAAGTCAGATCCCCCACCTTCTTCTCCTGTCTCTGAGACCCAAAAAGAGTCTGATGGGAAAGTGGTTGAAAACTGTGACCTTTTCCTGCCCAGAAAAATAATAAAATCCACAGTGTGGACCTACTTTGGTTATAAAAAAAAATAGTGATGGCATAGTGCATGAGGATGGGAAGCCTATCTGCTGTATGTGCAAAACAAGAGTTGCAGCTCGTGGAGGGAACATTTCCAATTTGTTTACCCACCTTCAAGATTGTCAACCACTTCAATACAGTGAAGCTCAGGTATCAGCCCAGCTGGTTTTTTGACTAAGTTTGAATTTGATTTTGAATTGATCTAACATCATTTGTTATCACACTCAGAGAGAGAAAACAGAATAAAATAGTAAAAAAAAATATCAAAGCCACTGTCTGATTTTTTCTTATGTGTGGACTGGAGGTGACTCGAGCTAGTGTCTTGCTCTCTTGTCTTCTACTGTCTTGATTGAAGTCTTTCACCATTAAAAGTTGTGGTGGACACTGGACAGGGACTGGTGGTGGTGGTGGCCCTGGTCTGTCCTCTTAGTCTGTCGGCACTACAGCCTTTTTTGGATGGGGCTGGGCCACCGGGATCACTGCTGCCCAGTGCCCCTGCCCAAACTGCCACCCATGCCCACCCACTGCCCAGGGAGGAGGGTGGGAGCCAGGGAGGGATGTAACTTCTAGGTATTTATGGAATACGGATTAGGGAGGGTCATCGGGGACCAGTGGACATGTGCTCCTGCATGGTGTGATGGCGTGGTGTGGGGTGCTGCTTTTCCAGCTCTGGGTATTGGGATCGAGAATTGGGATTTGGATCTCATCAGTTGGTGGAATGGATAATAAGATACCAAGTAGATCATGGTAAGACTTGGATCATGATGGGATCATGGTCTGTTCTGGGTGAGTGGGAGGCTGAGAGCAAGAGAGGGACAACAGGACAGGACAGGAGGACACAGAGACAGGAGGAGTCAGGGTGAATGAATGACGGCAGCAGCAGCACAGTCATTCTTTCTACAGTGGAGTTGGAACTCGGAGGGACTACCACAGGTGTAGTGGTAATGGCGGCTGCCCGTGCCCACCGGGGTGAGGAAATAGGGGAAGACCCCTGTGTCCCCCACCAGTGTCACCTACTACTACCACTCACAGTAATGCAGTGCTGCAGTACCAGTGCAGTCCATTCCATGCACTTAGCATGACATGACAGTGCATGAGTGCAGTACTAGTATGAGTGGTAGAAGACACTGGTGGCAGTGGTGGGGGATGGTGGTCCTATTTCCTATCGTGGCCTGTGGGCATGGGCAGCCATACCACCCACTACACCCATGGTTCACTGTAGAAAGAATGACTGTTCTATCCTTTGCCCTGGCCCAACTCCTCCTGTGTGTGTTCTCCACTGTCCAGTGAAGTCATCGACTGATACTGTCCCTCTTCTTGCTCCACAGTCCCGACTCTGAGCTACCCAGTCCCAGATCATCCACGATTCATCATTCCATGATGATCCAAGATTCCAAAATGAATCCAATGAAAATCTGCTAATTTAGCTAATGCTCAGGTATTGGCCACTGCTGCCCTTCATGCCCATTGCCCTTGCCCTGGCTGCCTGAACCAAGTGTTACTGTTTTGTGAAAGTGAAGTGAAGTCAGAGAGAACAATTGGGGTGCACACTCAGTAACTAGTTTAGTTAGTTATCAAATTTCTTTCTTATTTTTTTAATTTTAGAGTGGTGGAGTAAGTTCTAGTCACGGATTAGGAGGATGGCCAAGTGGTGGTGGTAGCTGTAGTGGCGGGGGGTCGTCAAGGCAGTGCAAAACTAGATGCTAACCAGCCAAGTTTGGTCACAGTTCTTGAAAGAGGGAAAACATTTGATGCCAATTCTAAACAGGCCCAGTAAGTTAATGCAGCAGTGGCTTACTTTTTGGCTAAAGACATGCTGCCATTCCACATAGTAGAAAAGCCTGGTTTCTGTAAATTGCTGCAGAAATTAAACCCTATCATCTGCCATCCAGACCTTATTTCACTGGTAAAAAGGTGCTGAAGTTATTTAATGAAGTAAATATGCAAGTTGAAAAATCACTGCTGGGCACAACATGATATGCTGCCACTACTGATAAGTGGACTAGTCATGGCGGAGCTGGTGAGCCATATATGAGCTTAACAGTGCATTACATTACTTCTGATTGGAAAATCAAGGCTCACTGTCTGGAGACCACATTTGTACCACAGGATCACATGTCCAAAAATATCATTGAAATATTCCAAGGCATGATTGACAAATGGAAAATCAGCAAAAACAGACTAGCTGCTGTAGCTACAGATAACGGAGTTAACATGAAGAAGGCATTTGCAGAGCTGCTTACTGAGGTTACCTGGCTAAGCTGCTTTGGCCATAACTTAAACTTGGATATCAGAAAGGCTCTAAAGATCAGTAAAGTTGATGCTGCCATTAGAGCTTGCAGACATCTTGTGCAAGGTTTCAGCAGAAGTTGGAAGAAAAGACGAACTCTTAAAGCTAAGCAGGCAGATTTGGGTCTTCCTCAACACTCCCTGATTCATGATGTCCTCACATGGTGGGGCTTCACGAACGACATGGTATCAAGATTTCTGCAGCAACAACAAGCAGTTTGAGCTGTTCTTGTATCTGACAAAAATATCTGGCATTTAATGCCTAAAGATACAGATGTCAGTATTCTTGAAGATGTAAGTCAGGCGCTTGGACCACTGAATGATTCCATGGACTCTCTTGGTACTGATAAGCATGTCACAATGTCTGCTCTGAAACCAGTACTACATCATCTTATGAATGACTTGTTGACACCCTTACCTGAAGACAGCGCTCTGAAAAAGCAAATGAAACTCACAATCAGGACTGATTTGGTTACTCGTTATTCGTGTGAATACAAACAAAAAATAATTGACATCTCCTATTTCCTGGACCCAGATTTAAAGCTTTCTTCAGTGATGGCAAAGACTCTACAGTGGGCTTAGTACATGGAGGGGTCATGTTTTGCTACACTGATGACCACCTCTTGGACTGTGCCTGTGATGATGGTCCCCGGCCCCACTCATCCCATCTTCTTACCGTAGCGGCTGTGCCAGTCCTGTGACCTCCAAATGTACCTGCTGGTCCTGCTGCTACCGCAAATGCCATTGCTGACAACATCAGTGTCAGTGGTGACAGTGTCACTGAGGAGCAGTCATCATTTTGTTCTGTAAGTGAAGCTAATGAGGAGGAGGAGCAGCAGCAGCAGTTTACTGAAGAAGATCCTGGTTTGTTCGTTACTCTCGTGATTCAGAGTCAGAAATGAGAACACCACCTACTCTGCGACGAGCATGACTGCTGGCGCCACCACCACCACCACCAACAGTACAGGGAAAGGGAAGGAAGAGGTTGAGGACAAGTTCAGGTTCAACATCATCATCTACTAGCTCTTCTGCATATGCCACAGGAGGTGCAGTATCCAAATCCATATCCAGTCAGGAGTAAAACTGAAGTCTACCTTCTTCTTCTACAGGAACAGCTACACAACAAGTGGTGGTAAAACTAAAAGGATTAACAGCCCTACTAAGGCAGATTACAGACAAATGGTTGTCAGTGGAAAGGTGTAATGATGAGGACATCACACTGGATGTCAAAGTCAAAAACAAAACCTCTCACTATTTAGCATTACCACGTTTGCACACAGATGGTGAACCATTACAGTGGTGGAGTGAACATGCCACAGAACTGCCATTGTTGTTGAACTTAAAAAGAAAATACCTATGCATCCCTGCAACAAGTATACCATCTGAGAGACTTTTCAGCTCCAGTGGTCAAATTCTCACACCATTTCATTCAAGACTATCCCCAGATAAAGTTAACATGCTTGTCTTCCTCCACAGGAACTTACCCTGATGACTTTGACTGACTGAGCCTGACTGATGACCCGTCCACTCCAGACCACCACGTGACCACTAAACATGTTGTTGTGTGGAATTTTGAATGAATGAATGAATGAATCTTATATCATATTTGATTTGGTAGGGCAGGCCAGGCCAGATAGGCACTGCCATTGCAGTCGCACCACTGCACTACCTAATACCTTTCTTGTTTGAACTTAGTTGGGGGGGAATGGGGGAACTGAACTGCAGTACTGGTCTGGAATCATGGTGGATGATGTCTGAGTCTGATGCAATTTAAAGTTGCAATCTGGTCGTGGTCGGCAGTTCGGCCTGGTTGCTGAGCCGCTCGTTTCTCTCGACTCTCGCTTTAATTCCTCTGTGTCGTGTCTGTCGTGTCATGTGTGGGACTCAGTGTGACTGTTATTCACAGAGTGCACTGCAGACTGAGATGCACTGCTGGGCCATTTGGGTATAGTTAATAGGCCTGAGCCGCACCTGGCCTGACCCATCCATAACATCGATCAAATCAAGGTTCAGTTATTCACAGTTTTCACTCATGTATATTCACCCATTGCATGAGGGTGCAATTTGCAAAATGCAAATAATGCATCATGTTCCTTGATGAGGTTTATATGCAATATCTATATGGTTTTAGCCTGGGCACAGCAGCAGGGCAGTGGTGGCCAGGCTGGCCAGCAATGGATGGGCATTTTGTACTATACTTCTTTACTACCGGACAGTGAGGAGCCGAGGCACTGGGTCTGGGTGGCTGACAGTGTGCTTGGGGGGGCATTGGGCAAAGTGGGCTGGGCAGGACAGGTAGATTGGAAGAGCACTGTACTTGTACTTCGCAACTTAAATATTTGCAAATCTGCAAGACTGCAACAGCTACAGATGCAGCCGCACAGCACAGTTTCTGTTTCTGCTGTACCAGTGTACTACTGTGCTACTGCTGATGAGGCTCGTGCTTTGTGGTGCTTGCACAGCAGAGACACCTGAAGCGATCGTTATGGTTATGAAAGTGCAGCAATGCAATGCAAATATGGGGGAGTGGGTCATCATGTCATTCATGGTCACCAGCATCCCATTTCTATTCCCAGTTCCTCCTGCAGCTGGCCCCAGCCAATTGGGCCAAAGTGCTGGCAGCTGGGCTATCCCATTCCAGAATTCCATATGTGTCTCACTGTTTGACACAGATGAGTCAAGACATGATGAATGATCATCAACATCATTTGCCTATTTGCCTAATATAGTTACTTGCTGGTTGTTGCATATTTTTGTTTTAACCATTTCTCTCTCTCTCTTGCAGGATCAGCCAGCTTAGTACAGCAGCAGCAGCCAGGGTTATTAGCAGCATACAGGCACCAGGCAGGCAAAGCTACTGCATCAGTGAGCTTAGCTGATGGCACAGGCAGTCTTCATTGTTCATTCAAGTTTTGTGGATAATGTGACACCTCTGCTGTCTGCTGCACTGCACTGCCATACAGATTTTTATAGTAAGGTAAGGTTTAGGTGTCCTTACCTGTCCAATCCATGAGTGGACTGATGATGTCGGTTGAGATATCTTGACTTCAACTGAACGTAAGCCAGTCTTTTGACTTCTTCCTTCCTTTTTTGAATTTGCAATGTTCAGTTTCAGTAAGATTTTTTAGTCATCATGTAATTTGTGCGTGTCACACACAAAGAGTGCCACACAATGCACACAGATGCCAAGTGAGTATTAAGCCACCAGTGACACATACTATATACCTGCTTCCCTAGTGGTAATTGGTGAGGACAGGCCATTCACAACTGCACACAAAACTGTGAGTTAGTGCGAGTGTGATTGCATCACTCACACACTGCACAGAGTGCAGTAGTGCACACTGCACAGTCACTGACTGTGCTTGCCTTGCTCAGTGTGCAACTGCGCACTGAGTGCAGTGCAGCACACTGAATGCAGCCTTGCACAAAAAGCCACACTTTTAAATGCACATCATTATTGTCCTCTCCTCTGCTGTTCTTTTGGAACAGAAACAGAAAATGATGCAGTACTGGTTTCTAAGTGAGTGACATGATGACATCTGTATTCCCTCCAGAGAAGTTGAACAACAACAACTAAACACATGTTTGTTGTTGATTCGGCTTGAGCAATGGACATGGAATGGGGGAGAGGGAGGGATCAGCAGCAGCACACAGGCCCAGCATCAAAAATCTGTTATGTTATTATGTTAAGTTGTTAACACTACTAGTAACACTACTAGTAACACTGTGTAACACAATGTCTCTCTGTCATGTCATGTAATGATCATCATATATGTTACGTTTTCTTATCTTTATGGGCATTGGGTAACAAAGTGTCTGTGGTTGGGGTTGACTATCACTGACATGTGTGCAGACTCAGACTGCAGACTCATCATCAGTCACCTCACCGGCGGGGTCAGTGAGTGACAGATGAGACCACAGTGATCATTCATTTCATTCACATTACTGTTACTTGTGCTGCTGGTGCTCTGTTTCAAGGGGTCATGCATGTTCATGTTCATTTAGAGTCATTGTAAGTCTGAATAGAGAGTAGTAGACAGTCCTGTCAGTCTGTCAGAGGCACAAAACTGTAAAGGTTAGTCAGACAGAGAATGAGATATACACACCTAGAACTTTTTCAGGTAAATTTTTTATTGTTTAATAATACCACAAAAATTGAATTTGCCATGATGCCAAATGCCAATGCCCTTTGCAAATTGCAATTTTGCAATTTGCAGTACACTGTCTTACACAGTGTTTTTCAGTTTCAGTGATTGATAAGAATTGGTAGGCACTAGTCTGTGTGTTCCTTCAATTTTCATTCCCAGTTGTTCCCCAATCCCCTCCCTCTGTCTGATTCTGCAACACAAAGTTACTGCTGCACAGCACACTTGCGGTGTAGTGATTAGAATAAGCAAGTTTCATTTGACGTCTGCCAAGTAACACATGCCATATCTGGAGTGCACTCTCCGCTCAGTAATCCAAATTCTCTCTGACTCTGACATCTGCTGCTGTTGCTTTCTGAATTCTGACTCTTAGTCTGAGTCCTCTCTCCCTGTCCTCCTAATATGATTTGTGATGACTACTTCATACTCAGCATTGGCAATTCAGCTGAGCTGAGCTCACACACTTAGTGAAGTTGCTGTCTCTTGTCTCAACTGTCTGCTAAACTTGTCTGCTTGATGCACCCCTGAGTTCCTCCAGTAGTCCAGTTCCACTGTGGACCACTTCCTGTCTCTGCTCGCCTGATGGCTCCACTACAGTGGTCCCTGGGATGGAATGAGTCTGACTTCTGACTCCTGATGAGTCCTCCTCACTGACTGACTCATGTCATCTATGTCACAAAACTTTGGTTGGCTCTGGCTGGCACAGCTGAGCTCTTGGCTGACTGTGGCTGGGGGCTACCTAAAACAAAATCAATAAGAGAAATTACTTTATTGCATTCATAATTAGCCTTATTGGCCTAGCTGCTTGCTTAACAATTACAGTCACTTCTAACTCAGCACCAGTCAGCAGCCACCAAACATGGCACTGAGAATATATAGGCTAATTCCTTTAACGCCACCCTGATGACCCAGGACTCCAGTCCTTCTGAGTCACTTTCATCATGTCATGACTCGAGTCTTGATTTATTTGACTCACGAGTCCTGAGTCCAAGGTGGCGACAGGACAACTCGAGTCACTCGGGGGGGGGGGGCTACCTAAAACAAAACCCATGGGAAAAAATAATTTAAATTCATAAATTCCTAATTACTTATTATAGCTAAACTAGTTGTACTTTAAAAAACAAACAAACAAAAAATAGCCAGTGAGTGCCTGCCACTGCCATGAGCCCGGCATTGAGGATATATAAGCTGATTCATTTAATGCCAGATTGGACTCATGACATGTCACAGTCGATGATTCGACTCTAGTCACAGTATGGCATGACTCACTCAACCCAAGAAAGTCAAGCAAGCAACTTTATTAACTCACATTGGCTCAGTCATTGCCTCAGCTGGAGGCTACTGTAGCTATTTAGCTAAATACCTATTACCTTCACCTTAAAAAAAGAAAAAAAGCAGCTAGCCACTCCAGGACCTACCTAGGCATTTGGGATATATGTGCTAATTCCTTTACATGCTGCCATGGCGTCGGCGCCATCTCCGACAGTTGGCTCAGTTCAGCTGATTGGCTGTGACTGTTGGGTTGACTTGGACTCAGACTCGGAGTAGTCTCTCGGACACAGTGAGTGGCAAGTCACTGCATTACAGGCAGGAGTTGTGTTGTGTCAGAGTGGTTGTGGTGGTAGGGTAGGGTACTTTTGGTACTACATTGAAATTGAAAAAGTAAATATGAACACTAATCTCTCTCCAAATTTATTTACACTGGTAGTACTACTTACTATTACTTTTACTACTAGTCTACTAACTTCACTTGAGGGGACTGGGTCTGGGAGGAAGCCTGAGGCTGTGAGGTGAGAAGGATGGAGGAGGCTGGAGGGACACTCGGACTAGCCATAGCCATAGCCAGACAGACAGTGAACCTTGGTTTTCCAATCAGAAGTGTTCTAATTCTATTCTATTAGTACTAGTAGTGATGTTGCTGCACCTGCTTCTATGGCTAGTAGTAGCAGTAGAGCACACTACTTCAGTGAAGTGCAACTCTGTCTGCATCAGTACATCTGCTCTGCAACTCCAGTCTGCTCTGCACCACCACCAGGAGTGGACAGAGTGAGTGTGTGGACATGGACATTCCTTTCATCATCTCTCATCTAGACTGTAAGTTATAACAATTTCACATTACATTAACAACAATGTAAATCAAATGACCACCTTACTACTCCTGCTCAGACAGTGTGCTATTTTTGTATGGTATGGTTCTGGTAGGGTACTTTTGGTATTGTAGGTACTTAGCATTGTGTGATGTAAGCTAAGACAAGAGTACACTAAACAAACACTTTACTATAATGGTATGTCTATGTCACTCACGTGTCAGACTGCAATGAAATGAAAAAAAAAATACTTATAGTGCTCATCATCAGGTCAGGAGGAATCTGACTTCCAGTCAATAAAAAATATATTTCTCTTGCACATAATTGACTCATTGTTTCTTTTCTCTCATTAAATTCATCATGTGTAATTTACTAGTATTATAACTCTTTTACATGTAAAATGTGGTTAAAATTGCATTATTTTTGAAAATTTTAGGTTTTCCCTTTGGAATGCATTATACTGCGGTATCACGATAACTATGGTACCACATACCGCGGTTATCATACCATCAAAATTTCATACCGTGACAATCCTAGTGCCACCCTTATAACAGCATGTTTCTTTTCGGAAAAGAATACAAGTGAGAAATATCTTAGAAACAGAATTTAACTTTTTTTAAAGACCGTGTCAGTGAAGTTTCTGTTTATAAAAAAACACATAGACATTTTACTGACATATGCACCTGGTGCATGATGCTTTCTGTAATCTTTAAAATTCAGGAAGAGGATTCTAGAGAATGTTTAGAGGAGATTTTGTGTTAGAGTTCCAAGGAATACAGAACTAAACACCACCGGTTTGTCCCTTTGCTTCCACAGAGAACAGAGATTACTGCTGTTTCTTGAAAATTGAAGGACAAACTTCCTGGCAGACCTTCTTTGAAGACTATGGGCCCATAGTGGAAAATATTCTGTTTTTATTAACTTTTGGAATGCTTGCAGCAGTATTCCTACTTGTCAATGCCAAATGTTGCTTGCAGTGTGACAGGGCTTCAAAGAGTCCCCAGTGTTGTTGGGACAACTCTGAAAACATAATATCTAGACACAGTTTATCTTATATGCCACCCTTTTTTGTAATTCTTACCCTTATTTGTTTATTACTAAGGACATTTGCATGGAAACAGGATCTCTGCCCTCTTTGCTCTGTCTGCTTGTTTACTTCTGCAGTCGCAGTTCTGTTTATAACACCCTAATCTGTTGCTGTGGAGGTAATTATGATATCATAAACAAGGCATTTTGATGCTATATGTTGAGAAGCAACCAGCACTAATAAAGTCCAAGGGACAATAATCTTATTGTTATGTCACTTCCCTCAGTAATAAAACGGGGTCTAGCCAGAGCCGACATGGCAGCAGCTACACTTTAAGAGTGCTTGCTGAGCTCACAGCGGAACAGTGCACCATGCCCAAGATGGCCGCTGGAGCTCAGTACACATGCACAAGCAGTGGGGATGTTTCACATGTGCACAGAGTTCTACTGGCCATCTAGGGCATAGCAGACTGTTCCACCATGAACTCAGTGTGCATGCGTGATGAATGGAGGATGTCGCGCATGCACACAGAGGTCCAGCAGCCACCTTGGCCATGGCAGATTGTTTCACAGTGAGCTCAGTGTGCATGCAGACTGAGCAGAGTGCTCTCACTGACCTGATTGTGCTGCAGCTCCAAATTTGTGCTGCAGTCAGAATCCGGTCACTCTTTTTTTTTTATTATTATTTTTAGTTAACCAGGTAAGGCTCATTAGGCACAACTGCCTGTTTTCAGGGGCAGTCTGGGAGCTTTGTGCTGGTTAAGTGACTTGCTCAGAGTCACACAGTGTGTAAGTGGAGACTGGGAGAATCAAACCCTGGTCTGCTGGATGTACCAATTTCATTCACAGCTCATTACTAGTGGGGTACAGCAGGGTTCAGTATTGGGTCCAGTCCTTTTTAATGTCTTCATAAGTGACATTGCAGAGGGACTGGAAGGAAAAGTATGCCTCTTCGCAGATGACACAAAGATCTGAAACAGGGTTGATACACAAGGAGGCATGGAAAGGATGAGAAGGGAATTGGCAAGGTTGGAGGAATGGTCAGAAGTATGGCAGCTAGGATTCAATGCAAAGAAGTGCAAAATAATGCACCTGGGAAACAAGAACCCAGGGGAAGAATACACAATGTGGGAGGTAGTAACAACAACAAAAAAGGAAAGGGACCTGGGGGTAATCATATCAGATGACCTTAAGGTTAGCAAGCAATGTGAGAAGGCAGTAGGGAGGGCTGGGGGTATACTGGGATACATAGGGAGAGGCATCAGCAGCAGAAAACAGGAAGTTGTTATCCCTCTGTACAGACAGTTGGTGAGACCCCATCTGGAGTACTGCATCCAGTTCTGGAGACCCCATCTCCACAAGGACATAGACAGGATAGGGGCAGTCCAGAGGAGGGCAACTACAATGGTGCAGGGTCTGCAAGAGAAGCCGTATGAGGAGAGACTAATGGAGCCTAATATGTATGCCCTTAAGGAAAGAAGGGAGAGGGAGGACATGATAGAAACTTTTAAGTACCTCAGTGGAATCAACAAAGTCCAAGAGGGTAGCATCTTTCAGAAAAAGAGACGTGCAAGAACAAGGGGACACAATTTAAAGATGGGGGGCAGTTCAGGGGCAATGTGAGGAAGTATTATTTCACAGAGAGGGTAGTGGATACATGGAACAGCCTTCCGGAGGAGGTTGTGGGGTCTAATACTGTGGGAGAATTCAAGAATGCATGGGACAGACATAAGGCAATTCTTGTGGGGGGTAGGAAGAAATAGGCTGTTGGTTAACTAGGATCTGCGGCCTATCCTGTAGGTAGGGAAATGGGCAGACTAGATGGGCCAAGCGGTCCTTATCTGCCATCAAAGTCTATGTTTCTATGTTTCTATTACTCTAACCTCTAGGCTATACTGCTACAACATGGCTGCAGGCTCTGCCCACTGCAGCTGTAAAAAGGGGAAAACATTGCAAAAAAATTAGTTCTGGCCAAATGGTACAGAGGGTGAAAGCACAGAACTATAAAACAGTGGGTTGCAGGTTCAGTGCCCCTCATGGCCACAAACAATATTTTCTAAGGAAATCTGAGCTACTGTAAACTTGTAGGCAGGTCAGTGGTGTGGAGGGCTGAGGTGCTGGATGCCTCACCTCCCACCACACCAGTGACCTGAGTTTTGGGAATAGACCAAAGTCACTCAGGGACTAGCAGGAGAAGGAGGATTTACTGTCCATTGGCAAATCTCCATCTTCAAGGTAGGGTGGGCAGTCTGTACTGCTGGTTGGATGCCACCTAGTGGAGGGTAGGTGACACAGCAGCATTCGCCAGAACAGAAAGATGGAGGTGGGTGTAGAAAGCAGGCAGTCTTCATGATCTACAAGTACATTGCTGCACGCTGCTGGCTCTGGCTCAAAGGGAGTAATGGGTGGAAAAGATCCATGTCTGCAGGATGATGCTGCGACCCTGAAGGCACTGCACCATCACCACCCATGGCACCCACTTACACAACAAGGTAAGAAGTAAGTCCTAGAGGTGGGGTGATGGGAGTGGGATTTGACAGCAAAAGAGGACTGATTGGGAGGGGCAGGAGGATAAAGTCAATATAAAAAAAGCATTTGTCAATGCCAAATTTTTGCTTGCTGGTATTGGCAGTGGTAGTGAAGGAACTGGAGAAATGCATAATAAGAATGGCAGTGAAGTATTAAACGAATGCCAATTCCCAACCTCACACTGCAGAAACTGATAGGCATTTGGTGGTGTGCCTTTGGGTCATTGGCCATAACGGTCATGCCATTCTACTTCACTCCACCCTGTTGACACTGACAGGTGTTGCGGTGTGCCTTGGGGTCTTTGGCCCTTACGCTCACACCATTCCATAAGGAAATAAGCTAAGATGTATGCAATAGAGGAGAATGGGGTGAATGTTAGGGCCAAAGACTCCAAGGCACACCTCAATACCTGTCACTGGTTGTAGGATGGGGGTGGGGGTGGAATGGCGTGAGCATTATGGCTGACCCCAAGTCACATCCCTAACACCTGTCAGTCTCTACAGGGCAGGGCGTTATGGTTGGAAACCTTAATTCCCCAGGAGTTTGTTGGTATTTTCACTCCAAATTTTCAACATGGGCTTTTTGGGACCCTGCCTCGTGAACGGTGGCACTATCATTTCATTACTCAATCCCAAAAAATGATTTCGCACAGCAACTGCACCATTTGGCACCACAGATGCAAAAACACATTTTGGGCAGGATGTGAAAAATGACAGCTGTACCGTTAATGAGGAGGTGTGGCAAAATGGCAATGTTGAAAATCTGGAGTGAAAATATGAAAAATTAGTGAAATTACGAGTGTGCGTAGAAACTGTTCAACACACACCTGTAATGCAATCATTTTTTGGAATTTGTTCACCAGATATTCAACATGGGCATTTTGGGACCTCCCCTCATGAACAGTGCCAATGTGATTTTGTTAATCTGTCCCAAAAGTTGATTTCCCACAGCGGCCACGCAATTTTGCGCCACAAGTGCGAAAACATATTTTTGGCAGGATGTGAAAAATGACAGCTATGCTGTTCATATGGAAGTGTGAAAAAATGGCAATGTTGAAAACCTGGAGTGAAAATATAAAAAATTGGCGAAGTTACAAGCATGCATAGAAACTGTGCAATTCATGCTCATAACACAGTAATTTTTTGGAATTTTTTCACCAAATTTGCAACATGGATTTTTTGGGACCCCACCTCATGAACTATGGCACTGTCATTTCATTAATCAGTCCTGAAAGGTGATTCCATGCAGCAACTGCAAAATCCCCTTTTGGGACCCAGTAACCAAATGACAGTGACAGTGTTCCTGAAGTGAGGCCCCAAGAACCCCATGTTGAAAATTTGGGGCCAAAATTCCAAAAAATGGCTGAGATATCACTCTAAGTTGAAACCCCCTCGTTGACTCCCATTATACAGCTTACTGTCATTTCTTCAGTTTGCCAGTTGGCTTTGAAGAGTGCAAACGTGTACCGGTCCATAGAAGATCGCTGCTCCCGATCTCTGGAGGTAAGTATGGGGTAAGAGGGTTGTGTGTGGAGGTGGATCCACAGAGGGAGGGTGGCAGTGGGGGGGGGATGGGGAGACGACAAGGGACCATTTTCTTTTTTATAGGGGAAAAAAAGACTTTGAGGATGGTATCTTTATTTTACAGGTTACCAAAAATATTTAGGCACACTGGGGTGGGCTTCCAGTGTGCCACAATAGTGTGTGTGTGTGTGTGTGTGTGTTCATGTGTGTTGTGGGGGCAGGGAGACTGGGAACCCTGATGTCAGCACTTGAAATATTTGGGTGGGGGGGTTATCTGACACCAGAAGTGGGCATCCCAGTGACAGAAACATAAATAAAAAATGATTTTGGCACACTGGGGTGGGCTCCCAGTGTATCATTAATGGGGGGAGGGGGATACATACCGACATGGGGATTGGGCACCCCAATGTCAGCTTTCCAAGGCGTGTGTGGTGGGTGGCAGGAGCCACCAATGTGGAAAGCTGCACCTCAGCTCATTTATTTATTTATTGAAATGGTTCACCAGGAAAGGCACACTGAACAAACAAGGTGCTCAGCGACAGGAGCCGACAAGAATCGTATCTCCAGCCATGCGAAGTACTGTGCACTGTAATGCACATGGCTGGACTCTTGTCAGCTGCTGCCAACAGAGAGAAGGTATGTCTGTGTGCCTGGTTGTGAGGGAGGGGGACGGTCCCACTGTAATGAGGAAACTGTCTCTCATTGCAGCAGCAGCTTTCTTTCAAGTGCAGTCCTCTCTCTCAAACTGCTGTCATAGACAGCTTGCCGATTCATTGGTGCCTGAGGGATGAGCCCCATAAAACATCAATTGCATTGGACAGAAACTCACATACCTCTAAAATGTCATACTGTCCCAAGATGTTTCTTGTGCATGCATTTCGTGCATGCACACAAGCAAACATAAAAAATTATTGCATAAATATCTGAATGATAAACTCAACTGTGTCTAACTCTTACACTTTTCAAAGCTATCCAACCGGTATGTGGGGTGCTTTAAAGGAAACGTATAACAATATGTAATTTAAATCAACTATTGCTGGTGTTTTCTGTTCATTATTGGCATGCTGTTAACATATTTGAAGCTATTTTATTTGCATTGTGCATGCTGTTTTTCCCTGTGTTTAGTGCTTTCAGATATGTGCTTCCTGTCTGTAAATAGGGTGGAAAATATGCACACACACACACACACAGTGTGTGAGGCTTGATGTTTGTCTTCAAAAGCCTAATGATGTCTGCCAACTGGCTAATGGAAAGAAAACCAATGTGACTGGAGGGGCTTTATCCTTTGAACTACAAGAAGTTTAGGTTCATCAGCCAGCTGAACACTGCCATCATCAGCCTTCTCAGCACTGCCTTTTGAGTGACAAGCCTCCTGCATTTGTACATCCATTGGCTTATACAGTACACAACTGCTGTGTTTGATGTAATTACAGTTTCAGAATCCTGGCTGTCCTGTAAAACACCTGATTCTGTTGTCAGCCTAGAGGGTTTTTAATTTATATTGCTGTGGTCAACAGGCAAAACATGGAGTGGGGCGGGCTTGTTCATATAAAATCTTTCTTTCCTGAAGTAAGGGAGGAATTCATTAATAATTATTCCGTTATCAATTTTCTTCCCCTAATTATTTACATAGGAGGGGTTAAACAATTACATGTAGCAACTTTTTTTTTGTCCTGGCCACTCATCTGAAGGGTTAGCTCTACTTTCGGAGTACAATGCCTCAGTACCTAAAACAAAAGAAATTATATTGTTAGGAGATGCTAATGTGGACTGGTCAGATAAGGCCAATGCTAAAGACAGAGACCACATAGCTGATCTGAATCTACAGCAAGTTATACATTCTTCAACAAGGTACAATTACAAAGCTGGTTCTGAAACTCAATTTGACTGGATTTTGACTTCTCAGTCTGACAGAATATTACATGCATTTCCATTGGCTGGAAGCCTCAGTGATCATTGTCCTATTATTTGTTCTGGGAGCGCATGCAAGCCTAAAATTCCTCCCATTTTTATACCCTCACGCTCTCTGAAGAACTTAAATTCTGCAGAATTTTGTAACTCTATCGCATCTGATAACTGGCCCTATTTGCATTCAGTTCCAAGTGCTGATCTGATGCTTAATTTTATTGCTTTTGAATTTAACAATATTTGCGATTTATGTGCCCCAGTATGTAAAATTAGAGTAAAAAATCATTGTGAAGAATGGATTACACCTGAATTAATAATGAAAATGCATGAAAGAGATAGTGCTTGACATTCTTATGTCAAATCATATTCACTGGCCTCTCTGGTAAAGTATAAGCAACAAAGAAATTTGTGTAGAAGTTTAGTGAGGCAAACAGAATCTGAAAACTTTTTGCAGCACCATTTCCTTTGCTCTAATAAACAGCAGGAGATCTGGTCAATTTTAAATGAACTACTAGGTAACTTGGACTCTATTCAAGTTCCCCTACTTTCTACAGGTGATGGTAACTGAACAGATCAATTGACAATTGTCACAGAGTTTAAAAGAGTGTTCCTGGATGTTGCTAAATTAACCCCTTCATTAATACCCTTAGTTTATGACTCTAAGATTAAAGAAACTGATTCTAGTTTCTCTAAATCAGAATTTAAATTACTTACACAGGATTAGACCTCAGAGTACCTTAAGGGCATGAATTTGAGAACATGTATGGGGGCTGACATGACTGACTTATGCCTCTTTGCTGTAGTTTTGGATTTGACAGCTTAGCCATTGTATGTTTTGTTTAATCATTCTTTGTATTATTTTGAGATTCCACAGTCTTGGAAGCAGGCAGTTGTTGTTCCAGTTTATAAATCTGGTGGCCATGCCTTAACTAAAAATGTGTCCCATCATCTCCTCACCCCTCTGACCATGGTCCTGGAGCAAATTTTCTTTGACCAAGTAAAAAAATATCTGGATGTAAGGAAATTAGTTACACCTTACCAGCATGGCTTAAGGGAAATTACAGTACCCTGATGGCCACACTGGAAGTTGTTGATGTTCTCCAGAGGACCTTGGATGGTGGTGGCTGGGTTGGTGCCTCATTTCTTAATTTGTCTACAACATTTGATCCTGTTAATCATCGTCACCTGCTCACAAGACTTGAGGATCTTGGTTTCTCTTCTGTATCTTTAAACTGGTTCTTACATTACTTACAGTATCCAACAGAAAGCAATCTCTTACACTTGGCTCTGTATGCTCTTCTATGATTCATTTAAATATGCATGTTCCCCAGGTTTCTATCCAGGGCTCTATTTCTTAGTAATTTTTTGAATTGTTTGCCATCCATTATTCTGGATAAGGATACCTGTATTACCATGTATGCTGATAATATTGTTTTACATAGATCTGGTAATAATTCTATTGGCGCTGGTTTTCATCTCCAAAGGAATTTTTATAAAGTACAGACATGGCTGTCTGACAATGGAATGTGTTTGAACACTTCCTAGGCAAAGTCTTTGTATTTTGGTACTCAACAAAAGCTTAAACAATTTGAGCTCTTTCTTTCTTTTATTGAATTGAATGGTGGCAAAACTGAACAAGAACTTTAATTACCTTGGCTTTTTTTGGACTAAAGTTTGACATACCATGATCATATCAATTATGTAGCTAAAAATGTACATTCTTGGCTGGGACAATTGCACCAGCTAAACAGTTGCTCATCGATTCACTGAAGGAAAGTACTGGCTCAGTCATTGCTGTTATCTGTTATTGACTATGGTCTCCCAATATACTCCTCAGTTACCACAGTTGCTTTGCAGCAAGTAAAAGTTATCTATCATTCTGTTTGTAGATTTGCTGGCTCTGACCATCACTTAGGTCACCATTGTTCTTTGTATGGTAAGCTGGAATGGTTCACCTTTGAACAAATGGTTAACCATTTCAGTTTAATAGCATTCAAATGGCTTCAAAGTTCCCAGATTTATTTTCCTTTATGTCTGGTGTTTGGGCTAATCACAATCCATATCTTACTAGGTCTGTTCATGCTAATGTTTTGCATCTCCCCCTCTGTAAGACTGCTTTAGGACAAAGATTCTGGCTGTATCATGTTAGTAAGTTGTGGAATGCATTGCCTGATTCACTATTGTCTATTACTTCTTTGTCCATTTATAAAAAAAATGTCTAAAACAATATTGTCTTCATCTTTCCCAGTGTTCCTGTTATGACCTATGATATGTTGTATATTCCTGATATATATGTATGTATATATATATATATATATATATATATATATATGTATACTTTCTCCTCCAGGCAACTGCAGACAGGTACCTCTGCCCTTGTTCTGCCAGTACTCTCTAGGTCACCCACAAAATTGGGGATCTGATCCCCTCAGGTTTACTTAGTTATCAAATTTCAAAAAATAAAAATAAAAAAACACCTACACAGTCCCTACACTATAGTAACAATATGTTTGCTTTGTGCATGTGTATAAGCAAACATAAAAATGACTGGCACCAGCCACTGTAAAAAGTAATTTATGTGTATTGATTTGATGCAGATAATTTAACACAATAACATTTCAAAGTAAGTACTGACAATTACTTCCTGAAAACCATACATTAAACCATGATTGTAATTAGAAACTTATTGAAAATGAAGTGTGCAGTTGTGTAAGGTCTGAAATCTATGTTGAAGCCTCCCTAGTGTGCACAGGGCCAGAAGATAGTAAGTAGTAAGTGAACATTTATTTATGAAGTGTTCATTCCTTGGGGCTCAGAGCACTGAACAATTAATCATTTGACAGATATAATAGAAACATAAATGAACAATAGGCAAACTAAGACTATCTCAAGGATAAGAACAATTAAAATAAATACCAAATAAATAATCAACACTCCTTAAAAGCAATCAGTCACTAAACAGAAAATGATATACCAAATGCCTTCTTAAAAAGGTGGGATTTCTATGTCTGTCTGTCCATCTGCCTGCCTGCCAGTAAATTAGAGAGAAAATGGCAGCATGGGGGGGATTGGTACAACGCCAAAACACAATGGACACTTTTAAGTCAATAGGGCATGCGCTTGCCTAGAAAAAACAAGACAGAATTAATGCTATGCAAAATATATAAACGTATGAGAGGAATCCTCGTAAAAGTGAATCTGCTTTGTGAAACCTCAGTGGAGTTCCTTTTCCAGTGCTCTGGCTTTTTGGCACTTTCTGGTGTTTGTAATTGCTGGTATAACCACATTACAATATAGGGGAGTGAGAGAGAGAGATAGAGAAAGAGATATTCAGGAAAAATCCTGGAACTACCACTGCCTTCCTCAGGTTCACTGACCATGTGAATATGGTAATAGATTAGGGCCTACTGATGGGCAATTTTCATGGACTTGATCAAGGCATTCGACATTTGCTAAGCATGAGTTCCTATTGTCTTGGTTATCTCACCTTGGGCTGACAAATACAGTACAGTCAGCATTAAATGTTAAAGCAACTGTATTGCTATTTAGTTCATGACTAGGGCTAGATATTCAAAAAGGTGAAAAAAGTGGAGTGCAAAGGTTTGCACTGCGTTTGCATCTGACCTGAGGTTACGTTATTCAGTCGGATAGCACACTGACACTATCAGACTGAATATCGGCCCATTTCAGTGCAGCACTCCAAGTTGTGCTGCCCCAGCATGGACCTAGGCTGTGTCCAGCCCATAGGGATCTGCACCCCCAGATCAGATAGTGCTAGAAGCCACGGCGCAATATTCAGCCACAAAATGAAAATGAGTCCATCGGGCCTGCAAGGCACTAAGAAGCCATTAGCATGCCCTTTATAGGCTCCTTTGCATTGGAAGTGGCAGCCTGGATGCACCTGACCTGACACCATCCCTGGTGGCTAGCGGCCACCCACCCCCTGAACACTTGTCCCACCAATGTGCAGCATGCTCACTGCAGCTCATATGGTGGCTGGCTGAGGAGGTGAGATGAGGGCTGTGCCAGCTGCTGTAGAGGGATGCGCTGCATGAGTCCATACTTCCTGATATGGGGGGTTGGGCTGAGTGCTGTGCTGGGTGCAGACAGAGTGGGTGGGGGGACCACATATTCACCACTGTGTGGTGGTCCAGTGGTAACACTGGATAGCAGGGATAGGCTCAGGTACATGGACTGGGAGATGGGGGATGCCATTGGACACTGGTGGGGCAGAGAACTATATGAGTCAGGAGGCTGGGGTGGGGTCTACTAGCCAACAAGGAATCAGTTTAGCACCAGAATGGGTGCTTGGTGGGTGGGGAAATACCACTAGACACCAGGGCATACATCAGCATTTAAGGGATGGGTGGTTGGGGGTGGGGTGCTCCTAGACACCAGGGACTATAGTGCAGGCACTGGGATGGCTGATTAGAGGGTATGGGGTGCCACTAGACATCAGGACAACCTTGACACAGACCAGGACAGGGGATCAGAGGGTGGGGTGCCAATAGACATGAAGGCGTCCTTTGCTTCACTGGGACAGAAGTTCAGAGGGTGGGGGGGCAGGCAGGCAGCTGCAGCACAGCCATTCTGCCACGAAGGCATTAAACACAGTTAAGACTAGGCTTGAAAAGGCAGTAAATAGCATACCTGGGGGGTGCCATTTACCACCAACACAAACCTTTGAAATTGCCGCTGCAGTTGTATGTGTGAGGGCACACCTAATTTGCATGGGCACAGTGTTATGTTAGTGATCAGGCACTAATGGGTTTTGCCTGCGCTACAGGGGTTTCTGAATATTGACCCAACCCATGAACTGGGCACAAAACCCAATTAGCATGGGCAAACACCCCTTAATACCCACGCTAGCTTTTGAATATCTGCCCCAGGGTGTCTAAACTACTTAGCAATGAGTTTAAAACATGATGTCCACAGAATTTAAAGCTTAGTATTTGAAAATTTATTGTCACTCATTTTACATATCATTCATTTGTTCAAATGTTGAATATTTTAAGTTTTATACATTACATTTAATATGCAAATCCAGCCCTTAAAATACATAATTTTAAACAAAACAGTGAAACAACAGCTCATTAAATAGTGAGCTATGAACTCAAAGCAATTACTCCAGCTGAATGCAGCAAGTTTATATTGCAAACACATTATCAACACCAATTTCTACTAGAGACAGGGTCCTGTTGGAGGATTTATTTTGGACTCCCTTTTCTTTCCATCTTTGAGAACTTTTTATCATCCATCTGTAGGGATACACACTCTTTGCTGTAAGTGGATGACTTAAGTTTGTATATCATTTCAAACTCTCTCACTTATATCTCATGAGTGGTAAAGTTGTCACTTCCTTCTAAAGGGTTCTTACCTCTGACGTCCTCTGGAGCATTGCTGCCACCTCCCTTTGCACCACACCTCCATCCCAGTCCCAGCTGGGGCTGCAGCAGCAGTACCTGGGGGTTGGACTGAACTTTTCCCCTGTTTCTTTGGGCTTGCCAGTGCCCTTCTTGTCATGGCCAGAGAACAATCACCTCTATTTGTTCTCCTGGCCCCCATGGGCAGTGGCAGTGGAAACAGAGAGCAATGACAATGCAGCAGCATCCCTCCTTTTGGATCACTGGCTCATGTCGCACATAGACTTTGCTGACCAACACCATGGATTGCCTTCTGGGGTTGAGGAATCTAAACAAGAGGTTGCTCAGTCTAGAGGAGCTCTCAAAGCCACACTGCATGTAGAAATTCACAGCAATAAGATTGCTCCTACTATAGGAGCCAGGGCTTTGGGAGCACCTGACACTGCTCCCCTACCACCAATTCACTCTGAGTCCCACCAAATAGCAGCAGGGACTATGAGGTGCTGATCCCGTTGGTCAGAAGCCACACTGAAGGACTGAAATAACTTTTATAAATATAATATATAAGAGACTGCAAAGAGTGTCACCAACCATGATTGTTGTGCTTCTGGCCCCAGGAATGCTGGGTGGGGGTATATGGAGAGCATGTGCTGCCCGTGAGTAACAGCCAGTCCTGATAGCTGCTCTACAAAAGCAGCTAGTTGCAAGTGGGCTAATTTTACAGTGAACATATGTGCATGTTTTCCCTGAGAAACTGACAACCACTAAGATCAAAGGGTGTAGAATAATAAATAACATATGAGATACCGGCCAAATATAATTGACCCCAGATATCCTGCAGATGGGGAACACAAGTGAGAGAGAACGATGGATGTATCTGGAAGAGGAGAGTGACCTGTGAGTGATTTTGCAAAAGCTGTTTAAAATGTTTGCAAAAATATTTTTTGTTCCCTTCTGGAACAATACCAAGCACCTTTCCTGGGTTTGAACTGCTGTCAGGATTTTTCCTGTAAAAGAGTTTGAGTCACCTAAGCTCCTGAGTGATTGCCTACCCATCTGGAGTGGCTAATGACAATTTCCCTTGTGAAATAAAGAGGACATCAGAAGACATCAAAGACCAGCATGGCTTGCGCCCCTAATCACCTGGAAGTGTGTTGGGTCCACCACACCTTTAACTCTGTCTGCATCTGCAACCCTGAAGGAGATGTCCCAACAGAGCCAGCTACTGCAGCATCTGCTAAAGTGGTGAGTATCAGGTCAGTACCCAATCAATTGTTCTGTTAAGTGGGACCAGATAAAAGTAATTGCTGGGCATTTCTTTGTGACTTATTCAAAGTCCATTTAGAACTTCAACAGTCCAGAACAACTAGCATCTGTGTTTACACATTTGTTCAGAATCCCCAGCCACCTGTCTTTCATAGGTCCAATATCAGGCCAGCAACTGTCTACTATGCGTACACATTCATTGACTCATTGGGAGGGCCCCAGGGATGTTGGGATACTGGTGCACTAGTAGATGGAAGCAGTAAGTACTGTGGAGACTCACTAGTGGGTAACTGTTTATTTGCATTTAATCCATTCCTTCACTATCTAGATCCTGTTCCTTTTCCCCAAATAAATATCCCTGATTTGGAATTGCAATACAATGCTCTCTTCATATTGTGTTTGATTACTTTGCATGCATTGAGTGTAAGTTGGGGTTTTGTGGATAGGTATAAAGATTCATTTTCACTTAGGATGGGCCACATTCATTTCATGTGGGGCAGCACTCAGGCAGCCATTTTTCAAAAGATCCCCATTGGTGGAAGCACTGCACCTTTTTATAATCACCTTCAATACCAGTTGAGCCCAGGTGCCATTCACCTGAAGGCCTCATAGACTGTGCCCAGGTACCATTAGTCAGGTGTAGTCTCACACTTTGTGGGTGTAGTCTCACACTTTGTGGGTGGGTTTGGCTACACAGCATTGGTCCTTAAAGGGCAAGCTGGTCCTAAACACCACAAAAAAGCCCTGCTATTTGGTTCAAACTCTCTGCTGAATTAAGTGGATAGCAATCTGCAGGCTTCTGATGTAAGTGAAACTCCCACTGAACAAGTAGAAGCATAGAAACATAGAAACCAACAGCAGAAAAAGACCAAAAGACCATTGATACATCTTGTCTGCCTGTAATATCCTATCCTACCCCCAAGACCTAGTATCTATATGGGGTTTATGCCTTTGCTATCTGCCCCATGCTCCCTGCCTTGTTGCTACCCCTCTAGGGGAGCAATAAGACCTTAACTACTGTATGTCCCAACTGTGTTTTAAGCTGTAAATGGTCTTGGCACCCACCACCTCAGCCAGCAGGCTATTTCAGGGCTCAACCACTCTCTCTGTAAAAAAGAACTTCCTCACATTTCTCCTGAATTCTCCTTCTGCCAGCTTCTACTCATGTCCCTGTGCTCTAGATTTGCTATTCATTTTGAATAGTTCCTTGCAGATTACTGTGTTCATTTCTTTCAGGAAACTGAACGTCTCTGTCATATAACCCCTCTCCTTTCTGGCCTCTAGTGAGTACATGTTCAGTGCCCTAAACTGATCCTCATAGAATCTGTCTGCAATCATGAATAGTTTTTGTTACTCTATGCTGCACCGTCTCTTCCCTGTCCCTATCTTTTGTCCAGTGAGGGCTCCAGAACTGGGCATAATACTCCAGCTGTTGCCTTACCAGTGATCTATAGAGAAGTAGTAATAACTCCTTTCTCCTGCTCCCAACCCCCCTCCCAGTGCACCCCAACATCCTGGTTGCCTTGCTTCAGGCCTTTTTACAGTGCTAGATTGTTTAAGGGAGTCACTTATGATGGATCCTAGACCCTTTCCTCACCAGCAGTTTCTAGTTTAACCTCTTCCATCCTGTGTTCCATCCTGGGGTTCCTGTTCCCTAGGTGCATCACCTTTTACTTTTTGGCATTGAACTTCACCTGCCAAACCTAGGCTCACCTCTACAACATTTGCATGTCTCTCTGCAACTCCCTTACCTCCTCCTTATTGCCTACCCTACCACAGCTTAGTGTCATTTGTGAAGAGACACATCTTATCGTGAATCCCTTCTCCTATGTCACTGATGAACATATTTAAAAAAGGACTGGACCAGAGGCTGAACCTTGTGGCACTCCATGTGTGACATGTCTCTTCAGATTTTACTGTTTACCACTACCCTCTGCTGTCTACCCCCAACCAACAACCTGCCCATCTAACTATGTCTTTTGTCATGCCTAATTCTTCTGCAGCCTTCTGTGTGACACTGAGTTGAATGTTTTACTGAAACTGAAATAGAGTAAAACCACTACTTGTCCCTTATCTACTGATCTAACCCAGTCAAAAAATACCATCAGGTTGGTCTGACAAGACCTCCTTGCCACAAACCCATGATGTTTACTGTCCTGGAGCCTATTACTCTACAGGTAGTCTACTAGTCCTCTTTGACTAGAGTCTCCATCAGTTTACCCACAACAGAGGTAGGACTGAAAGTCCTGTAGTTACATTATTGCGCCTTGTCCCCACCTTTATGGATTGGAACTACATCTGCTTCTCTCCAATTTTTCAGAACTACCCTGACTGAATAAAGCTATTGAATAGCCTTACCAGGGGTTCAGCGAATTCTGATGCCAGTTCCCTGAGCACACTTGGATGCATCCTACCTGGTTCAAGGGCCTCGTCTACATTCAGGGCTGCCAGCCCTTTTCTGACCCTTTCACTTGCAAATATCTTCTGCCTCATTTCTCAGATTCCCCTATCAGCAGCCTTTATGCCACTTCCTAGCAAAAGCTCACTGTCCTCCTCTGTGACAACCACACAGAATTAATCATTAAGAGTGGTTGCCCTCTCCATGTCCTCCTCTATTATCCTGCTTCCCTCTGTCAGCCTAATAATTCCTTCTCTCAACTTTCTTTTTTCTGTAATACATCTAAAAACATGTTTTCCCTGCTCTTAATCCCTTCTGCAGTACACGCGTCTGTGTCTGCTTTTGCATCCCAGACTGCCCTCTTGGCCCACCTTCACTAACACTCACTCCATTCTTCATCATCCTGCTTTTCCTTGTATCTGATGAAGGCCTTTTACTTGGCCCTCACTGCATCCCTGACCTTCTTAGAGAACTAGATTGATCTCTTGTAGCTGTTTCTCTTGGTGATTGTCCTCAAGCACAATTTTTTTTGCCCTCAAGGATAGCCCCCTTAATTTCTCCCCACCATTCCTCCGCACTCTACTGTGTTGCTCTGTTGACTTGCTTTGTGTATTGTACTGCTGCTTCTCCTATTCCCTTTCCCCAGGTTGCACTGGAAATGCGCCACAACTCAGTGTGCTTCTTCCAGTTACTAGTTTTCAAATAAATAAACATCAATAAATATATAAATAATAAATACATGAATGAATGAATAACTAACTAACTAACTGAATACCCCATATTCTGTCCACCCCAACCACCCTACACTGGACTAATTCACTCATCTTGTTAATATCTGCTCTGCTAAAATCAAAGACTTCAGCCTTTGACAAGTGTATACTGGTGCCAAAGGCTAGTTCAAACATATGGTATTATGGTCAGTGGACCCTAGTGGTTCCCTCACCCTCACTCTACCTTTTCTGAGTTGGTGAGCACCATCTTGAAAATAGCAGCCTGCCTTGTGTGTTCTCTAACCAGCTGCACCAGCTAACAGACCTGCATCATATCTAAAAAGGTCCAATGCCCGATAGTCCTAGCTACTGGAATGACCCAGTGATTGTCTGGCAGGTGGCGATTCCCCCCTTGTCACTACCTCATCTTTTGAGACACCCTTCTTTATTTCTGCACCAAGTTCCCTATAACTCTCGTACTCTAGTCCCAGAAGTCTGTAGACTACCCCATGCATAATTTCTTGCCTGAAGTCTCATAGTGCTCTACATATAACCTGCTAGTTGTACTGTCATGTATTGTAAATGCTATTATGTATACTGTATACTCTTTATAGCCTTACCAACTCAGTCCAGCTCATTCCTGAAAATGGGCAGAATTGCTCAGTGTACTTACTCAGTTAACACATTTTTAAACTTAATTAAAACAAATTATATTATTTGCACATGCAGTGGAGTGAGCCAGGATGCAGCACTCTTATCACAGTTTCTGCCAGTGACATGCTGTAAAATACTATAGGAACATCCCCAATGGACCCTGTTTCCTCCCATGATGGACTCATCTTCCTCCACTTCGATGCCTTCCCTGACATCTCCTTTACCTTCCCCTCTATCTTGCCTATACATGGTGTAACCTGTGACTGCTAGGTCCCATTTATTATTCCCTGTGGCCCAAATTTCCATAATGGCTGCAAGGTCCAATCTCACATCTACCACCATCACCCAGAGTTCACCAGTTTTACTGCCCACGCTTCTGGCATTAAGGCAGATCACCTGCCACCTAATAAATAAACCCTCCCATCTTTAGAAGATCCTCCCTTTCATCATCCCTCAACCACCTTAATGTCCTGTTTCTCCTATTTGTTTGACAGCTTAGTGATTCCTCCTTCTCTGGTGTCCTTCCTCAGCCTATCATGAACGCCTGCCTTGCTGTTTTCCTCTTCAGTGCTTCTATCCCCCTTTTCTGAGGCAGGCCCAGCTAGGTTTCCCACTTGCTCTTCTTCCTCAGTGGTTCTGCCAAACTCAGCCTCCCCACAAGTCAGTTCAACTGTCCATCAATTTAGACATTAAACTTCTGCCCTAGCACACTGATCCACTCTCATGTTAGGTGAACCCTTGAAGAACCTCTTCTTCCAGAAGCTCCCCAATTCCCTACAAAACAGTATCCCTCCTCCTGACAACATCACTTCAGCAACCTGTTAAACTCCTCAGCCTCCTGCTTTCTCACTCTGTCCTCCCCATAGTCCCAAACCTGCAGAGGGAGGACCTTGGAAAAGGCCAGGGAAGCCAAGTGTGCCCTTAATCTGTCCCCAGCCTAAGGAAGGTGCACTTCACTGTTTTGATGGGCTGGTTCACTGGATTGTTGGTACCCAAGTGTACCAACACCCCAGATCCTCTGCACCCTTCTCTGCCATCCTCCCTATCCTATCCATATCATGGATGGCTGATTCACGAGGAAGGCATACGACCACCCCTTTCCCTTCCCTTGCTCCCTCCCCCACCACCCCCTTGACCCGCTAACTATAGAGTTGCCTACAATTAAAACACTCCTTGCTATCTTCCTGCTGTTCTCAGTTGTGGGTACCACCAAGTTGTTCCTGCCTAGACTTCTTGACTGGGTTCAAGACCCACTTGGCTGAGTCAGGTACTTGTTCCTTCTCTAGAAGTGCACAATGACTTGCTTTCAAGGTTTTGTGGGCTTGGATGACTGCCTGGTGGTGGTGTGTGAATCAGCTCAGCTGGTGATGCAGTTGAGATAGCTCCTGTCATGCTGCTATCAGAGGTGCATGAATCTTCCCAGTGGTCCTATATATGAGGCTGTCTCTTTCTACCGAGCATAACCCTGGAGACGAGCAACTCACAGTTCATACAATACACAGATTCAAACACCTCAATGTGTACCTAGACCAAAACCTATCTTTCTGTTAGCATATTGTGCATGTATGCAAGTCAGTTTATCAGAACTGGGGGTGGCCTGAAGAGTAAAGCACTCTCTGACCCCTGCATCTAAACCAGCAATAGATGTAGCAATTCTCTTCCCATCCCTAAATCATGGCTCCTTTATCTGCACTTTAGCCACTGTCAGTGAGCTAAAATTACCTGATGTCACCTACAGCAATATCTGCCATTTTGCACATTCAGCAAGCTCTGGAAGCCACTGCTATGGCCTCTACTCCAAATTTATCTAGCTCTTAACAACCAAGCGAAGATCATTCACTTTTTGTTGCCTATAGACAAGTCACTGAGAGGCGCTGATAAATTGCCCCATCTGAGCTACTTCTACCTAAACCAAACTCCAGGAACTTATACTCAGATGATCATAACTTTCTTTCAGTAGCCAAAATGAACACAGCCATAGGTCAGAAATCATTTTCTACCATTAGTTCACCCTTTGGAATAGTTTCCCTGTTAACCTGCATTTCAGTGACAGTCAGACAATGTTCCCTAGCAAACTGTTAACTTACTTCTGACAAAAGGGAAAATGTTCATGTCTATAACATATTGAGGAACAGGGTGCAGGAATACACTATTTTTAAGCGAAAAAGATGTTCCAGGACTAGAGGGCATGGGATTCCTGAAATTGGAGGGAGGACGATTCAGAGGAAACATGAGGAAGAATTTCTTCACAGAATGGGTGGTGGACAAGTGGAACACCCTGCCAGAGGAAGTGGTGGGGGCTGAAACAATCACGGGATTTAAGAATGCATGGGATAGACATAAAGGAATTCTGGAGGTCAGGGGTAAGGGGCAACAGACTTCTAGGAAAACATAAACTGAACTTACAAGCTCAAATGGGCAGACTGGGTGGGCCATAGGCCCTTATCTGCCGACACTGTCTATGTATCTATGTATAACTGTTTTCACATTGTTTCTCACAATGCTCTGCATGCAACTTGCAAGCTGTACTGACATATTTTGTATATACTGTTGTCTATATTGTATGCACTTTATATCCTGTACCAGCTTTGTCTGGGCCATTTCTTAAAATGGGCAATATTGCTCCATGTACATACCCAGTTAACACATTTTTAAAAAATAAATAAACATATCAATAAATAAACTGAATAAATAGATAAATAATATTTATGTACGGTGGAGTCAGCCAGGATTCAATGCTCTCACCACAGTTCTGCCTGTGATATATTGCAGAATACTGCAGGAATACAATGTAATCCAATGACAATTACTCCAGTCTGTCACTCAGGAAATGGTGACATGCTTATCACAGAGCATTGCATCTTGGCTGACTCTGCTGTAGAAAGGGAATTCTTAGCCTTTTTTTATGGGCCAGATGCTCTTTTTACCTTTTTTATACCTGTCCCCTTCTTGTTGGTCATAGAGCACATCCTTGCACACATCCTTAAACCACAAAGGGGTGGGAGTGGTTGTCTACTCTATGATCCTGCCAACTTCTGCTTCTCTTTCGAACACAGTGGGTGCTCATAAGCAGCACACTGCAGCCCTTGGTACTCTAAGAGTAAGTGCATCATCTGAGTGGTGCACTGCTGCTCTCTACCAGCCCAGTTGATTTATTATTATCTGTAATTGTTGAACAGAAATGGCACACTCAGCTGTGATAGCTCCTTTCCTGGTGAATGCCAGGAGATGGGTTACATGGACCAGTTTTATTGACAGGACATCGCTTGTCAGGGCACTAGGGAAACTCTCCTACCCTTATGACAAGTGCTATGGGATTTTTGTCTTCTGAGGCAAAGGAGAAAATGCAGCTCTGTGTGTGGTGAAGCACATGCAAAAAAAGGGATATGTCACAGCAGCAAACCACACTCAAATTCCATATCAAACAACACCAACAGAAAAGGTGAAGAATGATAATAAGTTCATTGCCATAATGTAAAAGGATCAAAAGAGTAAGGAAAGGCTTGATTAAATATTACCTTAGACATTCTTTGCATTGTTTAAATTTTTCTGTAAAATCTGCTGTACATTTATGCCAGTAAACTAACAGAATCAATTACTACAGCACCTGCTACAACACCCAATAGAAACATATCCATTTTTTTATATGTTTTTTCCCCCAATTGTTTAATCAGGAGAGGCACACTAAGCTGAAAGCTTGTTTCCAGGTGCGACCTGAGAGCACAAGGAAGTTAAGTGACTTGCTCAGGATCATACAGTATGCAAGTGGGGTCTATGGGATTCAAACCCAGGTCTCCAGATTTGCAGCTCAGAGCCTTAAACCACTGCACTATACAGCCTCCATATATGTCCTGCAATTACACACTTTATACCATACATTGTTTATATCCATCCTGTTACAATGAGCTGGGTTCACAAGCATATAACAACTTCCTAAAAGCTTTAGACAGAATTCTACCCTCACTTATTTTACACAGTTCTTGCAGACCCACAAATCCTTAAAAAAAATATCCATTCATTGTGAGTGAATAAATGAACTAAGTTTTCTTTTCTATTGTGCATTTCATATACAGTGTATCTCAAGGTACTTTACAATTACAAGGCAATAATAAAGCTACTGGAATGAAGGGACTATTTGCAGCCGAAAGTATTTCTCATCAGCACACGGACTTGCCACCTGTTACTGTAACATACTGTTTTATCCTCCTACTGTACCAGTGCTTTTGGGCCCTCATTCCACCATTGCAAATGCAACTGTCTGTCCCAGAAGCCACTCCTATCTGGTTCCCTAGGGGCACCAGCATGCTGCAGACTGCTGGCTGTCACATTGCCCATGGCTTGTCTCCTGGGGCTCGGTGCACCTTCTGCTCCTTGTTAGGTGCTTCCCCCATATATTCAGTCACCAGCAGCAGAGACAAAGACAATTGAGGCTATATACAGAGGCCAGAGGGAGGCTGCTGTCTGTGGGTGTGAGGTAGGGACTCAACTTCATCAAGCTTCATCTATTCAATCATGACTGGGTTTTTTTTTATATTTTTTTCCCAGAGGATACACAATTGCCAGTACTAGCATGTCTGACATCCCAACATGCATCATCCCTTCCCACAGAAATGTTCCAGTTGCACCACAGCCTGTGGTCACTTAGGATATGGTGGTGCAGAAGAGCATGCAACCCTCTTTCCCCAGAGGAGATGTGTGTCTGATGGGACATCCATCCTCTTCCATCCAGTACTACTAGTGATCCAGGTTTGCAGCATGAATCTGGGCCATCAGCACTGCAAGCACCTCCTGCCATTGTTGTGCTATTGGGCTGACTTACAACCAGGTTTTTTTTTGATGTGTGTGAATGTTATCCAGATCAACAGGGGTAATTCCTATTTCTTACAAACAACCATGGTATATTTTACTTCCACTTGTACAACCACCAATATGGACAGAAAGACCACAGGTTTAAAACCTCATCCAAAGGACATAACCTCTAACAGGGTAGAATCCCCCCAGTACTGAACTGCAGTGTCTGTACTGGATATGAGTTAAGTCCCAAGTGTAGGATGACATCTCACAAACGTCTGACCCAGAGCTGTACTGAGTGAGACTATCTTACATGGTTCTCTGGAGTTATGCTGTCATGAGTGTTTTGCTGCTCTAAAACCAGGGATGGAGAAGATATTTCTTCAGGTCCTTATTTACTAGACTGCTGTCAGGCAATGTCTTTTGATACTCTTGATGGAGTTATTTCAGGTCTGTTGCAATTTGTCTGCATTCTCACATGCTACACTCTCTCTTCACTCTTATTAATCTTACCTGTCCTTGACATTGGACTAGAGTCCTCAGTGTCAACTAATCTCATAACTCTCTGTTTCTACTACTGTGACACCTGCCCTCCATATTGTCAATAGTGGAATAATGCACATGTCATCAGTTCCACTACAGTTATGCCTGCATTAGCCTTTCTATGTCAAACCCTCATTTTTGGTTGTTTTAACTTGGTCGTCTTTGGACCGACACCAGAAAATTGACATGCAAAACCACTCTACTGTCAAGCTGTAAACTCGCATGGTTGGACAGAGGGTTTCCAAACAGGCTTCCTTTCTATAGTATTGCATATTCTGCAACTAGGAACTATCAAGAAGACAGATGCTTGCTGCAGTATTATGAACTACTTAGAAAATAAATCACAAATTGTAGTGAGATAGAACAAAGAAATACTGTACAACATGCAAGCACATATTTAAACATTCACCACTGCTTGTCTTTGCTGTGAATTAGTCTGCCTATGAAATCTAACTCTATGGATTCTCCTTACATAGCTGCAGTTGCTGCTGAAGTTGCATGCAAACAGACAAGCATCAGCTGGAACTCATTAAAGGGGAAGTAAACATTTAAGTGGCACTTAAATTGTGAAAGCCTATGAAAAGATGTTTCTGATGGAGTATTGGACTTTCAGTTTCAGTTTCAGTTTCAGTTTATTGATTATACCGGAAAGGCATGTGAGCATAACTTCCCGTTTTCACAAACATCCAATCTACACACTAAAAAGCATAACATAATTACAGTACAGAGTATAAAGTACAGTACAAGCCACATTAAACTGTTTCCTCAACTCACTGGTGTAGCATTGTTCAATGAGTTTCCTAATCTGTGCAGTGTTTAATTCAATGAATTAGTAAAAGGTTAGTATTGGTTTGCAACTAGCTGTTATGTTCTATAAGCTTTATTTTCAGCTGAGTGCTTATGAGTTTCATTTCAGAAGGCAGACTAAACAACTCTTTAGGAATGCTGTGATATTTATAAACAATGCCATGAAAATACATTACATAAACACTGAAAAACAGCTACTGCCATTTCACTAAACAGGTACAAGTGAGTTGAATAGGCAATGAAGGATGGCTGAAAAAAGTTAAAAGTTTCAACAGTTAGAATTGCCACTGCAGTAGTATCACAAAAACAAAAATGCTATACCAGTGAGTTGATGTAACAGTTTAATGTGACTTGTACTGTAGATACCATTTAGTGAGGAGACTTTATACAACAGAGCATAACATAATTACAGTACAGAGTATAAAGTAGATACAGTTTAGTAAGGAGACTTTATACAAGATGGTGTAAGGAGGAGGATATGTACAGGAGTCATAAATAATTACAAGGCAAAAGAGATGAAAGATAGAGATGGGGGAGGATAGTGTCAAGTGCAGGAACGGGAATGTTTCTTAAGGAGGTAGCATTTGGTGTTATTTTTGAAGGTTCTGAGGAATGGACACTGCACCAGGGAGTCAGGGAGGGTATTAAATAGACTGAGGCCCCTGGAGGAGAGCGAGTGTAGTCACTAGGAGGTGTTGAAGTGAAGGACCTGGAAGTTGTGGTTGGCATTAGATCTGATGGTGCGAACAATGGTAGGCCTCTGGAAGCAGGGGGTGATACTGTTAGGGAGTAGACCACGGAGAACTTTATAGAAGAAGGTAAGGACTTTGAGGTTAAATCTGTCTTTGAGTGATAGCCCGTTAACAGCCTGGTAAAGGTGGCAGTGGTGGGATCTTCTAGGGAGACTAGTGATGAACCTGATGATGCTGTGGTAGGTGGTTCTAACCTTATTGAGAGTCATTAGAGAGGTGGAGGAATAGTAGATGAGTGAGTCGTAGTCAAGGAGAGGGAGTAGGAAACTGTTTGCTACAAGTGCACACGTTTCTGGAGTGAGAAACTGGGTAATCCTGTGAAGGATTCCAAGTCTTTGGTGAATGTTCTTGATAAATTGGGAGATGTGGTATTTGTAGGAAAGGTGACAGTCTAGGTAGATGCCATAATGCTTAAATTCTATAACTCTCTCGATGCTGTTTCCATCATTGTCCATGAGGGAGAAGTCAAAGTTTGCAGATTTTCTGGGGCCAGAGAAGACCAGTGATTTAGTTTTTTGGGCATTGAGGACAAGACCATGGGAGGAGAACCAGGAGTGGAGATTGCTGAAATCGTGCTGGAGTTTAAAGGGGAGGGTTGTGGGGCATCTGTCCTTACAGAACATGGCTGCATCGTCAGCATATAGGATTAGCTGCATGTAAGAACATATGGAGGGAAGGGAATTTATGGCATGGGAGAAAAGCAGGGGTCACAGAATGGGGCCTTGAGGGACACTGTAATTAATGAGGTGGACAACAGAGTACTGCCCATCAGTCATGGTAGTGTGTGATCTGTTACAGAGATGGTTTTGAAACCAGTTGAGAACTTCAAAAGAGAAGTTGAGTTTGGACAGGGTTGTAAGTAGTATATTGTGGTCGATAAGATCAAAGGCCTTGGTGAGATCCACAAAAACAGAAGCACTGAAGTAACCTTTGTTGATGGCCTTATCGATGAAGTTGGTGAGCTTAACAAAAGCAGTTTCTATGTTGTGGCCTGACCTAAAACCATGACACACAGAAAGCGATGTCACTGAGGGGCAAGCTATATGTTATTAATTACAGCTTGCCCCTCAGAGACATCACTTTCTGTTTTAAGGTTACATGAAATGGCTGCTGCTTTGTTTTGATTTACAGGTGATTTAGGTATTCATATCTCATGACTCCTGGCACATACAGGTAAGTCCAATAACTCCTCTGAAACATCTTTTCATTGGTGTTCACAATGTAAAGGCCACTTCAATGTTTACTTCCCCTTTAAGCTTACTCTTAGTAATAATTACTCTTATACAACATGAATTGCAGTGAGAAAGAAATGATGTGCTCTACTGGGCATTAAATCCAGGCCACCAAAATGCTGTTCCATTGCAATATCACTGAGCTATGACCTCACATGGTTGGACATAGACAGACTTCTTTCCTATGGTATTGGATACCCTGCACCTACGAACAGTCAAGAAAGCACTTGGATGTTTGGTGCAGGATTAACCACTGTTTAGCAACTGAATTACAAACTGGGGTGGGGAAAAAACTAAGAAAAAATGTACACATGCAAGCAAACATTAAAACATTCACCAATGATTGTCTTTGCTGTGTACTAGCCTGTATATAAATTCTAACTTTTAAGTGTGCAGACCTCCCTCTCCCCTCACACACACACAGTTATAGTTCCTACTGAGGTTGCACACAAACACACAAGCCTCAACCGGAACAAATTAAGTTGACTTTTAACAAACAATGTTTCTTATACAACATACATTGCAGTAAAAAAAATAATGTGCCCTACTGGGACTTGATCCCAGACCCCCAGCATACTGTTCCACTGCTGTACCACTGAGCTATAGGCTCACATGTTTGGACAAAGGCTTTCTGGACAGACTTCTTTTCTCTGGTAGTGCATATCCTGCAGCTAGGAAAAAAAAAAGACAATTAGATGTTTGATGCAGTATTGGACTGGCACTATAGCATAGAGGTTAGAGTAATGAGCTGTGAATGAGGTTGGTACATCCAGCAGATCAGATCTTGGTTTAATTCCCACAACCTCTACTTGCATACTGTGTGACTCTAAGCAAGTCACTTAACCACCCAGTGCACCCAGGTCACCCCTGAAAACAGGCACTTGTGCCTAGTGGGCCTTACCTGGTTACCAAAGTCTAAAAAAAAAAAATTAGTAATTGCTTAGCAATTCAATCATAAACTGGGGTGAGAAAAAACAAAGAAATAACGTACAACGTGTAAGCAAATATTTAAGCATTCCCCAATGCTTGTCTTTGGTGTGTATTAGTCTGCAGGTGATTTCCAACTTTCAGCAAACTGCATACAGCTACAGTTCCCACTGAAGCTGCATTCAAATAAACATGCCCAAGCCATAACTAATTACGCTGACACTTACTAAAAATGTATCTTATACAATGTAAATTGTAGTGAGAAAGAAAATATAAGCTCTACTGGAAATTGAACCCAGGCCACCAAAATACTGTTTTGCTGCTCTACCACTGAGCCATAGGCTCACATCCTTGGACATGGGGTTTTCACAGAGACATCCTTTCTGTGGTTTTGCATATCCTGCAACTAGGAACAATCTAGAAGACACTTAGATGTTTGGTGCATTATTACGCACTGCTTAGCAAACGAATCACAAATTGTAGAAAGAAAGAACTAAGAAATAATGTATAACATGTACGCAAACAACAAAGAATTCACCAATGTGTGTCTTTGTTGTGTATCAGTCTTTATACAAACTCTAACTGCGTGCAAATCCCACCCCATACACAGCTGCAAAGGAGTTTAGTAATGAAGCATCTGCAATCAGAAGGAATGCTTCTTACTACATTGCATTCCAACCTATACAAGCCTCAGCTAGAACTAATTGTGGTGTTTTTTCATATGGTCCACCACTGAAAATCCCCTTACCTTCTCTGTGGTCTGCCAGCCCCTTCGGTTGCTGCTGGTGCTGCTGCTGAGGACCCCATCTGGACCATGCGAATAATTAGTCAGACGCATAAAATAAAGAATAAGGCAGGTTTATTCAGTTCAGTAGGTGTTCTCTTCATGAGAACAAGTCCCACACTGACTATACTCTGGCTTGCTTGGTAGAAGACACCAGAAGAAAGGACTGCTGTGTGACTGGACTTCTCTACTGGGACTAAAGAAGTAGAACTCTTGTACTTGGACCTTTAATTTAGGATAAAAAAAAAACAAACAAACAAAAAAAGTGCGTGTTTGTCTGAGTTAACTGAACTGAATGCTTATCTGAACAGTTATCTAGGTGTAAATCTCAGGTGATTGAAAGGACTTGATAGCTGTGAGGTTTAAATTACTTGTAGAAAGATCTAGTAAGTAGGGGGAGTGGCTTAGCTATAAGGAAGCTACATTTAAAGACTGCCTTAGAAAGATTCTCCTGGTAGCTTGGCAGAAAACACCAGGAGAAAGAACTACTGTGTGACTGGACTTTTCTACTGGGACTATATTGCCTCCACCTTCCCACCCAAAGCTAGTTCTACTTTTATAGGCACAGGATTTGACTGACAACAGGAACTTCCTGTTTAGGAGCAGGAAGTGAGTGATCACAGAGCCACCAAAGACCCACCATCCTACAAAGGCAAGAGTAGCTCTCCGGCCCCCTCTAGCTGCTGGAGGTCTGCCTCTGAGCAAGTAAGGGGTCTACTGAGAAATATAGGATATTCTTGTCTCAGAACAGGACAATCAGGAGCTTAAGGGCACACAGGCAGAAAGTAAGAGAGAGAGAAAACAGAGGAAAGAGTAAGGATTGCAAACAGTTAAGGGGCCAGAAATAAGACATGATGGGAGTGGTGCAGTGCAGCGGCTGTGGAGCAAGCAGTCTTCTGGGAGGCGTTCTGGAGGATGCGGTGTTGTTCCATCTGCAGGTACCTCTCTGGGCTGAGGGAGGAGGTTGGTCATCTCCAGGCTGAGTTGGCCCGGATTTGTGGGACCTCCTTTTCCATCCAGGGACCACCAGTGCCACTGTCGTTGCCTCAGAGGTTGCCAAGAAAGAGGAGTGGTTGGACCACACTGGGCTCAGGGAGGGTGAGGGTAGTGGAACAGAGGCACATTCCTCCAGTTGTGCTTCTCCACAATTCCTATGCCATTCTGGCAAAGTGTGGTTCCTCTATGGAGGCACCCACAGTGGAGACCAAGGAGGATGCTGGGAACCTCCACAAAGGAGACCCACAGAAGGGTGGCAGGGGACCCCGCAGGGGAAGGAAACAACTCCTGTTGGGGGACTCCATTGTTAGGAAGGTAGAACTGGGGGAGGAAGTGGAGAGGGAGGTAAGGTGCCTGCCTGGGACCATGGCTTGGAGGGACAGGGAGCGATTCCTCGGGATTGCCAGAGCAGCTGCACAGGGGAGGGAGCTGGATGTCATTGTCCACCTAGGGACAAATGACCTGGCTAAGAAAAGGATTAGAGAAGTGCAGGAAGAGTTTGTGGAATTGGGGAGGGGCCTTAGACAAGCAGCACTCACGGTAACCTTCTCGGAGGTGCTGCCCATCTATGGCGTAGGAGAGGCTAGGGTGTTCCTGTGCCAGAATGAGGATTTAAAACAGGCAATCCCCTTAGGTGTTCTATTTCACTCTGTCCTTTCTCCTTTTTTTTTTCTGACTATCCTTTCTTTTCCCTATCAGGGTGGCCAACCTGATATCTATTTTCTATTCTTTTCTATCCCCTATTTGTTAAAATGCCTGTGTTCCAATTTAAAAGCAACTCCTGAAAAATAACTGGTGCCTTAAAGAAAGAGCAGTGGTTCCCTGCTGCTGCTAGCAGTATGTTGAATTTTGATCACAGCTGATGTGTGTTTTGAAATGATTGAGTAACCACCAGGAGTGGTTTCTTATAAAGAAGACATAGCTCTGAAGTGGATGCAGAATTACAAAAAATGTACAAAATCTGCCCCTGTTGTTTCATGCTCCTGTGTCTTGCAGCAAGTGTGTAGACTGAGCTAACTCAGTCGGGGGGAAACACAGAAAAACACTCCCTTAGAAAAACTGAAGGAGTTTAAGTACATGAAACACCTGTGATGCCCATATAAAGAAATGCTGCAGGTATCAGGTACAGCAAAGAAGCTAGCTTTGCTGTCAAGCAAACAGGGTGAAAATGAATGGGAGCTGATGGCTGAAAGTTTTCAGCCAACAGCTGTTTTACAAAGCTAAGTTTGGTACAGAAAATGTTTATTTCTCTTAAAACGCAGTAGGTTCCTAGTGCTTGCAAGAGTAAACAGATAAGGAGCGCCTTTTCTGCTTACATTTTTCAAGCCTAGTGATAGCTACTGAATATTTTCTTCTGATTTAAAATATTACAATGAGCCAGAAATAAAAGAAAAGGGTCATTACCTGATGATATTTCCAGAGGTCCTGCTATAGGGCTGGCAGCTCCTGAACTGACTGTATTATGGGAGAAGCAGTCAGTGACATCACAGTGAGGAGAGTCAGCTCCCAAGTGTGATGTCATGCCCTGTAATTAAGATTTATTTAACCTTTTTTTAGAGAGACTCTTAAGAGCCTGCATGATGGACATAGAGACTTGCATTAAGCTAGGCAGGCTAGGACATTGTTTTATGAAATTTAGAGGTTAAAAAATAAAGTGTTCCTGCTAATTGATGTTGTCATCTGACCTCTGATGTCACGTCAGGCTGCCATAAAAGGTTGTCCACCAGAGGGCTAGAGATATAGCTAGGAGAGAGAATATGGAAGATGGTCAGTTGCTTTCTGATCAGAGACTGAGCAAGAGCTAAGAAGAGCTGAGTGTGGAGGTTTACACACTGTCAAGAAGGAAGGTCTCAGGAATTCTTTTGATTTGATGCTTAATGGAAGAAGAATGATGTCCTGATGATTTACATTGGTGTGAAGAATTAACACCCTCTTATTTTCCTTTTTGTAAATATCCTTTGTTTTCTTTATTTTGCTTTTTGGACAATAAATTGACAAATGCAGAATATGTGTTTTTTATGCACTGTATTCCAGTTGTCTGTCTAAATCTGTTATAAAGAATCCTCGCTACCACAGTTCCACACCATGGGATTCAATCAGTGGTTGAAAAACTGGTGTGGCGCTCAGGGATTTGGCTTCTTTGTGGACTGGGGGTCCATCTGGAGTGATGCAAGCTTATACTGGCATGATGGGCTGCATCTGTCTAGAAGGGGAACCAGGATCCTAGGCAATAGGTTTAAATGCTTCATTGGCAAGCATTTAAACTAGCCAAGGGGGAAGGCACTGGAAAGGAGCAGGGAAATCCTAGCCTTCCCCAAAAATAATGGTAGTAAGTGTGGTTAACACCAACATAGATGTGTCGATAGGGAGAAGGGCTGGGGTAAATGGAGAAAGGGACAAAGGCAAGAAGGACAGGGATGGGACAAAAAGGAGTAAGGCCATCAGGAAATGGAGGGTAATGAGTACCAATGCCCATAGTCTGAGCAACAAGCTCCCTGAGCTGGTGGCCTTGATGGAAGAAGGATGCCTGGATATCGCAGCAGTCACAGAAACATGGTACACAGAGAACCATGACTAGGATGTTAACATACCAGGGTACATAACCTACAGGAGAGACAGGCAGGGAAGAAGAGGGGGAGGAGTAGCTCTGTATGTAAAGAAAGGGATAAAAGCAACTGAACAAAAGAGTAAACAGGGAGGAGATGAGGCACTGTGGGTCACCTTGGAGACTGGAAAGGGCACCACAATCCGCACAGGGGTTGTGTACAGACCCCCATGTCAGGGAGGGAATGGACAAGGATATGATAGAAGGCATTCTTAGAATGGCAGAGAAAGGATACATTTGATGGGAGACCTGAATATGCCAGATGTTAACTGGAGCACATTTGCTGCAGCCACATCCAAGAGCAGGGCCATTCTTGATGCCCTACAGGTGGCAGGCCTCAGACAGCTAGTTTCGGAACCCACTCATGAGGGAGCAATCTTAGACCTCGTACTCTCAAACGGGGGCAGTAAGAGGATCTCAGATCTAGAGGTATGTTGCCATCTGGGAACAAGTGACCATCAAACAGTGTGGTTCATGTTAAACTCAGCTACAGAGTCAAGCCATACAAGAGTGAGGGTACTGGACTTCAGGAGGGCTGACTTTGGCAAGATGGGAGAGTGCCTCAGAAAAGCACTAGCAAACAGGCTAGAAGGAAGTGTGGAGCAACAATGGGGAATCATCAGAACTACCATCACAGAGGTAACAAGCCTTTGTGTGAAGCAAATAAACAAATCAAAATGAAAGAAAAAGCCACTATGGTTCTCAAAAGAGGTGGCTGTGAAAGTCAGGAAGAAAAAGCTAGCATTCCGGAAGTATAAGGAAACACAGAAAAAGCAGGACAGAGAGCTGTACCAGTTAAGGCAGAAGGAAGCAGGGAGGGAAGTCAGAATAGCAAAGGCCCAAACTGGGAGAAAGATAGCCAACTCAGTTAAGAGGATAAAACCTTTTATAGGTACATCAAGCGTAGAAAGACAAAGGAGGGATAGTGAGGCTGAATAGAATGAATGGTGGGTGGGCAGAGGGAACAGTGAAAAAGCAGGGATACTGAATGAATATTTCTGTTCAGTATTCACAAAAGAGGAGGGGAAGTACTAATCAATTAACAGAAGCACTCTTGATAGGGGATCGATCCCAGTCCTTTCACAGAAGAAAGGGTTCTGCAAGAACTCCTAAAACTGAAGGTGGACAAAGCAATGGGGCCTGATGGAATTCACCCCAGAATTCTAAAATAATTAAGGGGAACTAGTGAAACCACTGGCTACTCTTTTTAATAAATCATGGGAGGATGGGGTGGTACCCGAGGACTGGAGGAAAGTGGATGTCATTCCCCTTCACAAAAGTGGGACTAAGACAGAGGCAGGAAACTACAGACTTGTCAGTTTGACCTCTGTGGTAGGGAAAGTGATGGAGTCACTTCTAAGGAAAGAATAGTTGAGTACCTAGAGGCCAGTGGGGCAGAGGACCCAAGGCAGCATGGGTTCACAGCAGGAAGGTCATGTCAGACAAATCTAACAGATTTATTTGACTGAGTGACCAAAGTAGTAGACCAAGGAGGGGCTGTGGACGTGGTCTACCTAGACTTTAGCAAGGCATTTGACACAGTCCCACACAAAAGATTAATACTCAAATTAGCCAGCCTGGGAGTGGGTCCCAGGGTGGTAGCCTGGGTAAAACATTGGCTGAACAACAGGACACAGAAGGTAATTGTAAATGGAGTCCACTCTGAAGAAAGAGGGGTTACCAGTGGGGTACCGCAGGGTTCAGTATTGGGTCCAGTCCTTTTTAATGTCCTCATAAGTGACATTGCAGAGGGACTGGAAGGAAAAGTATGCCTCTTTGCAGATGACACAAAGATCTGCAAGAGGGTTGATATACAAGGAGGTGTGAAAAGGATGAGAAGGGACTTGGCAAGGTTGGAGGAATGGTCTGAAGTATGGCAGCTAGGATTCAATGCAAAGAAGTGCAAAATAATGCACCTGGTAAACAATAACCCAGGGGAAGAATACACTAATGGGGGGGAGGTAGTAACAACAACAAAAAGGGAAAGGGACCTGGGGTAATCATATCAGATGACCTTAAGGTTAGCAAGCAATGTGAGAAGGCAGTAGGGAGGGCTGGGGGTATACTGGGATGCATAGGGAGAGGCATCAGCTGCAGAAAACAGGAAGTTATCCCTCTGTACAGACAGATGGTGAGACCCCATCTGGAGTACTGCGTCCAGTTCTGGAGACTCCATCTCCGCAAAGACATAGACAGGATCACAGCAGTCCAGAGAAGGGCAACTACAATGGCGCAGGGTCTGCAAGAGAAGCCATATGAGGAGAGACTAAAGGAGCTTAATATGTATACCCTTGAGGAAAGAAGGGAGAGGGGGGACATGATAGAAACATTTAAGTACCTCAGTGGAATCAACAAAGTCTAAGAGGTAGCATCTTTCAGAAAAGAGAGTGCAAGAACAAGGGACACAATTTAAAGATAGAGGGGCAGTTCAGGGCAATGTGAGAGTATTATTTCACAGAGAGGGTAGTGGATGCATGGAACAGCCTTCCTGAGAAGGTTGTGGGGTCTAAAACTGTGGGAGAATTCAAAAATGCATGGGACAGACATAAGGCAATTCTTGTGGGGGGTAGGAAGAAATAGGCTGTTGGTTAACTAGGATCTGTGGCCTATCCTATAGGTAGGGAAATGGGCAGACTAGATGGGCCAAGCAGTCCTTATCTGCCGTCAAAGTCTATGTTTCTATGTTTCTGACTGACAGACCGACATGGCACTGCCAGGTAATGCAACAATTAGATACATGCAGTTCTAAGTGCTCTTAAAGGGGTGGCAGCTAAACATTAAGCCCCATGCTTAATGTGTGCTTCACATCACCGCCAGAACAGTGAATGTGAGCACCACTCGAACAAGCAATAATCTATATGTTTCAAAGAATTTTTAAGTAAATAATTTAAGGCAAAAAAAACATTGTCATGCATTACAAGGCATTAGATTTCCCAAAACAGAACAGTACTGCACTGCAGGGAGGGGGGAGGAAAGAACCTAGACTACACTTGGGACCGGTCAGAGTAGCACCAGAGAGGAGGGAAACACAATAGTACTTGAGACTTGGTCATGCCACAAGTGCTAAAGTGTGGGGGAAGAAAAACGAAAGAGAGGGAAGGGTAGCAGCAGGAGCATACCCAGAATGCAGGCTCACACTTTAATAACAGTTGCATAAACAGGTGGACTGTCCATTGAAAGAGACATTCCTAAGGGGAAGAAAACGTTAGTGCAGGTAAATAGTACCATGGCAACAGGTGCAAGAAAGAGGTACAACAAGATATTTACTGCAACAATGAAAATCAGAAAATGAATTAGTCCTGACACATTTCACTGAGTCCGGTAACAAAAGTTCAAGACCTCCATCGACTTTTCCGTTCAGTGGGAATGGGGGCATGCATGGACTGCACCAGTTCCTGACAGGAGAGGGTCAAGTTGTTAAAAGTGACCCAGGAGTTCTGCCCACTATTGAATCCACACCACTTTACTCTGTAAGTCCAGGAACCATTGACAAACTTCTTTCTTAGTATCTTCTCGATCTGGTACACTGGGGTGTGAGGAAGAGAGTTCTGAGAAGAAGAAGAAGAAAAAGAAGAAGATTGAGAAGAAGAGGTCCCAGGCAAATCATCTGGTTAACTGGAATCTGGCTGGAGAGTGTCAGGAGTGGGAAGATCTGTAGGAACTGGCTGCAAGTTATCTGGGGGAATCTCAGCTTCAGAGAGGATGGCAGATTCAAGGGCCGCTTCATTTGTGGGAGGACTGGGGTCATCTGGAAGGTTGTTATTGAGGCACCCATACTTTAGTTGGTTTATATGGACTTTGTTGTGTACCAGCTTGCCATCTGGCTTGTGTCGCAGACAAACGTGGACCGGAGGGAGCTTTTCTACAATGTAGAAGGGACCAGTCCAGGGGCAAAGCAGTTTCCAGGTGGTGCCCGGAACAAGAACAGGACAGTACAAATAGACAGTGTCCCCAACAGAGAATGAAGGCTCATGCGCCTTGGCTGCAGACATTTTCTTTATTGTTGATTTTCTCTGGCCCAACGTGGTGATTGCAACTCATTGGGCAAGTTCTAGCTGTTCCAGAAGAGGGATAATAAAAGAAGAAGCTGACTTAGGCACCTCTAGCAGTGAGAGATCCCTGTCCAGTGGAGTTTAGGGTGACGTCCATGGACTAAGAAGAAGAGGGTGTATTCTGCACTGTCGACACAAGGGCTGGTATTGTATGCAAACTGCACAAAGGGAACAAACCAGTCCCAGGTGTCGTGAGTCTCATCCAGATACTTGGAGAGTGTGCCGAGAATGGTGGACATCATTCTTTCAATCTGTCCATTGCATTGTGGATGGTAACTTGTGGTATGTGTCTTTTTTATGTCGAGAAGTTTGCAAGTTTCTCGGACAATGGTAGACAGGTAGTTAATGCCTCTGTCTGAATGTAGGTATGATGGGGTACCGTGACGACAAATGACTGTGTTGAGAAATGCATTGGCCACGGTGGTAGCTTTAATGTCTCTCAGAGGGATGAGTTCCTTCCAAATATTTTGTCAAGTAGTCTACAAAGACAAGTATGTATTTGTTACCAGAGTCACAGCATGTTGGCAAGGGCCCAAGAATGTCAGTGCTGACTCTCTGGAATGGTTCAGTGGCTACAGGCATTGGGATGATGTGTGCCTTTGTTGGTTTGGCCAGAGGCTTTCTCTGGGAGCAGAGTTGGCAGGATTTTACGAACTGGACAATGTCTCTGTTCATGTGTGGCCAGAAGAAGTAAAACCTTGTCTTTTCCAGAGTTCTGTGAATTCCCATATGACCTCCAGAGAGTGAAGAGGCATGAGTGAAGAGAAGAACCTGAGGGATGAGAGAGGCTCCACAACTAGCTGTACGTGAGTTCTGTCCGTGAGATGACCCTTGCCTTCCTTGGTCCAAATGTGAAAGAGCACACCGTCATTGAGGAAGTACTTCGAAGCAAGGAAAAGTTCATCTTGGCGATGTTTCTTTTGTTGCGGTAAGTTTCCAGACTCTAAGTAGGTGATTATGTCTGTAAATTGAGTGTCAGTTTGTTGTTGCTTTTTAACAGTTGCCAGGGACAGATCAGATGTAGAGGAGATGAGAAGCTCTTCAGCTGCTTGTAGTAACTGAGGATTTGTGTGTCTCTCTGGGCAGGCAGTTGGTAGCAGCAAAGCAACTTGAGGTGTTGAAGGAGTGTCCACAGGAAGCACATCTGTAGCATGGAAGGGAAGAGCTTGTAAGCAGTTTTCTTCATCTGTTGAGGAGGATGCAGAGGGATATTGTCTCCGGGTTACACCATCAGCATTTGAGTGAACTCGACCTCATCTGTATTGAATGTCAAAGTTGTAGGATTGTAGCATGGCGATCCATTGGGCAAACTTGCCTACTGGCACCCTCATGTCAAATAACCATCTGAGGGCAGAGTGATCAACGATAGCTGTAGAGGAAGAGTAGCGCAGGTAGCAGTCAAATTTCTTCATGGTAAATACCATGGCTAGACATTCTTTCTCTGTGATGCCATAGTCCTGCTCAGCTGAGGAAAGAGGGCGCCCAGCATAGGAGACAACTTATTCTGTTCCATCTTGTATTTGACAGAGCACAGTGCCCACTGCAAAGGAACTAGCATCTGAGTAGAGCTTTAATGGTTGGTCGAACCTTGGGTAGGCCAATACTGGAGAAGAGATTAGGTTTTGTTTTAAGGTGTCAAAGGCCTCTTTACATTCAGAAGTCCAATTATAGTCACATCCCTTTTTTGTGAGGGCGTACAGTGGAGCTTCAATCTTGGCGTAGTTGCAAATGAACTTTCGGTAGTAGCTAGGTAAGCCCAGGAAAGCTCGAAGGTCTTTGAGATTATTGGGCTCTGGATAGTCTTTGACTGCTGAGAGCTTGTCTGGATCTGGAGAGATGCCGTGAGAACTAACCACATGTCCCAGGTAATGAATTTGATGCTGCGCAAAATAACACTTTTCTGGGAGAAGCTTGAGATTGGCTTGTCTGAGACATTCAAACACTTCCTGAAAATGTTGGAGGTGCTCTGGCAAAGTTCTGCTGAAGACTATCACATCATCCAGGTAGACTAGGCAAGATTTCCAAGACAACCCACGTAGTATGGCTTCCATAACACGTTGAAATGTGGCTGGACTGTTCCGAAGACCCATAGGCAGACGTTTGAACTGGAAAAGTGGCAGTGCCATGCTGTGTATGGATGAGAAGCTGGATCAACTGAACTTGATAGAACCCACTCTGAAGGTCTAGAGTGGTGAAGTAAGCAGGACTGGCCGCACCAAGACTCTCTAACGCATCTTTGGTTGTAGGCAAGGGATGAGCATCCTGCACCGTGTAGGCATTGAGTTTTCTGTAGTCTACCACAAAACGATACCCTTCATCCTTCTTTATCACCAACAAGCAAGGTGTACTCCAGGAACTTGTAGACTCTTCGACTATGTCTTGGTCAAGCATGTCTTTGATTATGTCCTCAAGGACTTGTTTCTGGTTGTGCCTCACTTTATAGGCTCGCTGATGGATTGGTTTCTGGTTGGGCTGTACTTCGATGGTGTGTTGAAGAATATCACAACATCCGAGCTTGTTATCTGAACCAACAAACACATCCGGGTAATTTTCCAGGAATTTCAAAAGTTGTTGTTTTTCTGTTGGAGATGCTGGAAGTTTGGAAGAAGATAGACGCTGACTGAGGGGTAACTCTGTTGAAGTTGGAGTGGTCGTGATAGTATTGACAGGAGTAGTGTTGGTGGAACCAGGTTGAGGTTCTTGCATGAGATGAAGCTGGTCACCTGAAGACAAGCAGACAAACTTTCCGATGTTGGCACCCTTTGAAATGACCACTGGCTCATCTGTGAAGTTGCAGCATTTTAGGAAGACTGTGCCATCATGCACCGCTGTTAAGGAATTTCCTGGAAGGAGACCTGATGAATGCAGCACAGGGGATCCTGTGACGATGACAACACCACCTTGTGGAAGTAGTTCACCTTGAATCTTGGCAATCAAAACCATTTCTGACAGAGGAGGCACAGTGACTGAGTCTATAGCTGCGAGTTGCCGCTGAGGATTTAGCGACAGTTTGCAAGAGGCAAAGTCTAGGATGGCTTTGTGAGCTTTGAGAAAGTCCAGACCTAGAATTATTGCAGGTGGAAGATCAGGCATGATATAAAACTTGACAGTAGCTTGCTGTGAGCCAAAGTGGAGCTTGAGATGGACCATGCCTGTGATAGGTACTGTATCTGTACTGGCTGTGATAATGTACTTTATGTCAGCTAGAGAGACATTAGGTATGTGATGACTAGCTAGATTGTTTAAAATACTGCTATTGATAACTGAAATTTCTGCTCCAGTGTCAACCAAGACGTGAGTAGACCAATCTCCGATGGTTACAGGTACATAGTTCGCTAGAAGAGGTGAGCGGATGACAGGTACCTTTGCCCCAGGAAGTGAAAGTGTGCCAGAGTTTGCAGTTAGAGGAAGTGTTTTGGTTGAATTGCGAGAGTCAGAGGGGTGGTCAGTTGCTGCGTTCCCCTGGTCCTGGGAGTAGTTGCGGTTATCTTGCTGATTGTGCAGTGGTGGGCACCTGTGCTTCTCTTGATTTCTGTAGTACTTTAGCTTTCGGCAGACAGCGGCAGTATGTCCTCTGAATCCACACCACTGGCAAGTCACTGGTTCTCATGAAGGTGGAGGTGGATGAGGTCGCTGTCAAAATGGTCGAAGGACATTGACAGAGGTAGTAGAAGAAGCAGTTGAGCTGTGGGGCAGAGTTTTGATACTTGTAGTGAGCATCTCTATCATTGATTGTTGCTGCTGGACACGTTGTGAGTGTGGCTAACTGCGACGACTGAGGTGCTGGTACACTGGTAGCCTGGGACATTGCTATGGATTGTTGTGCAAGTCATGCCGCTTGGATTGTCTCCATCCAGGTGGTTGGTTTCTGCTGGATTACATAAAGATGAAGCAGTCCCCAAACAAATATTGTGATTTGTTCTTTCTCTGATTTCAGTAGGGGTTTGCATCGAGTCTCAATGTCCACAATGAAGGCTTCGAGAGATTCCGAGGGTTGCATGGTGCGCTCCCACAGCTGTTGCTCTAATAACCAGGGTGGATGTGCTTGGAGAAAATGGGCTTTGAAGGTTGCGTACAGTGTGGCAGTATCTCCTTTGACTTGGTCTGGAAGTGCGTTGAACCAGGAAATGGCTGTCCCTCTCAGAAGCAAGCACAAGGCATTGGAAATACCCAAAGGATCAGTCCAACCATGCAAGGAAATCCAGGCTTGGAATTGTTCTAGCCAGTCGACAGCATCCTCGTGAGGCAAGGCTGAGAAGGGTACTGGTTGTAGGCTGGTATGGACCGAGGACTGTGGTGAAATGGCTTTAATGTAGGCCAAGTCATCTTGATTAGCTTGCATAGCTGGTGCTCCTTGAGTGGAAATAGAAGACTGGATGTCATGGAGAATTGTTTCGATTTTGTAGCCCCACGCCCTAGAGGTGGGTGAATGTAGGACTCCTGACGCACCAGCGCCCATATCTGTGATGTCCTCAGACATTGTGGTTGGAGATAAAGCTTCATTTCACTCAGCGAAGGTCGTATGGGTGAGAAGGAGTTGCTGTCATGCAAGAGACAGGATGTTTTGTCGTAGATGAGTTGCCGAGCAAAAATTTATTTTGTAGACAAAAGTACAAGGTTTTTTTTTTGTAGCAAAGTTCATCAATTGACATTTTAATAAAAAACTTCCCATGCAATTCTGTGTTGTTTGTTATTTAAATAAAGGTTTTGTTGCAAAAATCAGCTTTTTGTAGCAGTGTCCATTCATTTCAATAGGACTTCCATTGATTTCATTGGAGTGAGGTCAATTTGTGCCCTTCCCAAGATGGCTGCCGAACTGTGACATGCAGTTCCTGTGGGATTTAACTGGGCTGACTGTAGCAAGATGGCCACCAACAGAGGGGTCAAGGTTCACTTCCTGTCTTGTTTTTGCTCTGCTCAAGATGGAGGATCCCTGCCACGAGGCTGCCTGGCTGCTCTGTGATGGTCAAAATGGTGATTGCCGCACTGATGAGCTTCTTCCCCAACCCTGGCACAGAATAATGGTGGGCTTTCCCTGTCTTTTGCGTGAGTGCACCATTTCTGGGGGAACTTCTGTATTTGACTGCTCGTTTCGTTTATGTTGGTGCTTTTTATTTTATTATTTTATTTTTGGAGGGTTGCCTCTTTGTATGGTATTTAAGTCAATGCTCTGATTAAATTTCTCACTATGCCCTGCTTACTTGAACAGCTCACTCTGTTACCTTCTATTGCACTTTATTTATTTATTTTTTCTTGGTTATCCCCGCTTATTTATGCTGTGCTGAAACAACTGTGGCTTCCGTGGCTGTCTTTATTGTTTGTATAGCATAGGGTTCCAGCTTACTGCTGTAGGCTCCTGCATTTGTTGTTTATTTATGGACCTTTTGCTGAAGCATGGCCGAGCCTGAATGGATTGCTCTGCAGAGCTCTGAGAGAGTGCTGTGGTGAGCTGGGGAGCGGAGAGCTCTGTATAGCTGATGGGGTGAGGTGGAAGCCGTGGTTGCTGTCCATGCGGCTGCAGGCCCCTCGAAGAAGCCAAGGTCGGGAGATAGTGGAGCTGAGCCATGGTCCTATGTAGCAGTTGGAGAAAAGCCCTGATGTGCTGGTGGCTCCGTGTGGCTGGATGCCATCAGGGAAGCTGAGGCGATGGAGAGAGAGAGAGTGGAGTAAGCATGTTGTTGGTGCAATGGTGAGGGAAAAGCGGTTAGCAGATGCTCCGTTGGTGTAGGGGTGGCTGAACAGATAGGCTGCGATGCGGCCCTGAGCCACGATGCTCATGGGGAGGCTGGTGCAGTGAGCTGTAGTTGAGAGCTGCGGCAGTGTTGAGCCCTAGAGAAAGGTGCAGAAGGGCCAGTGACTCGATGGAGCAGCTCACTTGGTGCCGAAGGGCAGTCGGTGGTTCAGGGAGCTGCAGGAGCTGTGTCTGTGACTGTGAGGAGAGCGGAGCTCTAGTTTTGTTTTCTGTTGCAGCTGAGGGGAAGCAGCTTGATATGTGGAACCATGGTAAATTTGGCTCAAGCAGGGACAGTTCGTGGTGAGAGGAGCACTCCAGTGCAGGCTTGATTTTATTTCATTTGCTGTGTGGCTGTGGGGAGCTCTGTTAGGCAGCAGTGGAGCTGTTGCAGGAGGCCCGGACGGAAGGACTCGCGTGGTGCAGTTTTTTTTTTTCACTGTGCTGCTCTCTCTGGTATTGTCTCCTTCTGGAGCAGTGTTCTGCACCATGGAGTGAGCGGGAGGTTAGGCACTAATCCTGCCATGAGGTGATGCTGCTTGGGGGGGTGTCGTTCACAGCTCCATGGAGCATATGCTTGGCTACTTTTAATTTTGATCAGTTCATGCATGGAGTAGCAGGCTAGTAGGGTTGAAAACATTTATTAGTGCCAAGCTATTTAAAGCAGGAGGGCAGCAGGCTTCTGTATAAAACAGAAGATAGTTCATATCATCCTTCAGTGCAGCCAGGGCTGTATTTAAAATAGCATTCAGACATTTCAAGCACACTTGGGTGATGACTTGGGGTAATCAGTGACGCAGGCAAGTGAGATGGGGTCTGGACAGAAGAAGGACCGCATTCTCCACCATGTGTGGTGTTTTTTTGTCTGGTCCACTACTAAAAGACCCCTTACCTTCTCTGTGGTCTGCCAGCCCCTTCGGTTGCTGCTGGTGTTGCTGGTGAGGACCCCATCTGGACCGTGTGAATAACTAGTCGGACAAATTAAATAAAGAATAAGGCAGGTTTATTCAGTTTGGTAGGTGTTCTCTTCATGAGGACTAGCCCCACACTAACTATACTCTGACTGACAGACCAACATGGCACTGCCAGGCAGTGCAACAATTAGATACATGCAGTTCTAAGTGCTCTTAAAGGGGCGGCAGCTAAACATTAAGCCTCATGCTTAATGTGTGCTTCACATAATTAAGTTGACTGTAATATGGAACTAATAATTCCATGGTCTGCAAACATACTCCAAGCCCATAAAGTCCTATCTGTGACATCAGCAATCACATCATGCAACCAAAGCAGAGTGAATATAACCTTAAACTTTACTAAATGCAGAAAAGAGTATACATGACTACAAGAGGTCCTACAAGCTAAGCTTGTTGGCACCTAAAAGTCAGGTAATATTCAGACTTTCCATTTCTGATGTTTCTTTGATGACAGTGAAAAATCATTTTCATATCTTTACCAGTTTGACAGATAATTTTCTGATGCCTACTCTGCAGCAGATAAAACTGAGGCTCTGGTTCCACCTGAGGCCAGTGTGTGTGTCTGTGTATGTACAGGTATGCCAGTGTAATTCTGCTGAATTTTGATTTCATGTATTCCATGTTACCATTCTGTGTGTGTGTGTGTGTGTGTTGTTTTCCATGGTATTTTATTCCTGGAATGCTGCTGAATTTTGAATTCTTGTAATCCATTGTAAACAGACACAGTGGAAATCTACATCAAGGTAGATTCAGATCCCAGCCAAGATCACATTCCTATTGTTTTAGTTTGGGACAGCTCCAAAACATGTCTCATGGGGTCTCTTTTGTGTACATTAACAGCTTTCTTATTTGCCCTTTCAAGGGCCCTATCCCCACCCACTCTTTGATTTAGGGCCTGTATATCACCCTAGATTTGATATGTCTGCTCCTTTTTACTATCATCTGCACTCAAACTGACTCAGTCTCTATATCCTCCCCCATTGTTTTGCCCTTTGCTGCCTTGACACCCTCCTTGATGTACTGAGCTACCCCCTTCCTCTCCCTACTTCCCTATCCTTCCTTAAGGTAGCATAACCTGAAATCTAGAGTTCCCAGTCATGGCTGGGTCTGGCTCATGTTTTGGCGACAGTGGTAAAATCAAGCTGTCCCTCATCTGCCCTTGCCTAGATGTCTCCCATCTTATTTCTCAGACTCACGGCATTCAAACTAGCCCCCTTCCAATAGTGTGTGCCATTGTTTCTTGCCTTCCCTTTTCTCTTGCTCTTTATCTGCCCATCTCCCACTTTTTTAAAACAAAAGTTTATTGAACCTTTTTCTTTTCAAGCACAACACAACACAAACAGATGTGCAACTGGGTATACAGAATGGATGACTTTACAGAAATTACAAATGAATCATACCATACAGTGGGGTTCACAAGGCACTAACAGAACAGAAAAAAAGAGCTGCTGAATAAGTCTCTAGAACTAACACAACTGAAAGTAACAAAGCTAAAAAAGAGAAATACAATATATGTTGTACGATACCTGAATTTATGGATACATAGTATTTAAACTGGCCAGTGCACCTAGTTCGCTATGCTTCAGGACAGATTAGCAGTCTGTTCCAAAGTTACATTCCACAAGTTCTAAAAATTCAAACAAAGGCAACCAATATGATTTAATCCTTTTCACTGTTAGTCTCAACTTGGCTGTGAGACACTCCATCTATAAAAAGTGCTTGCAGTTAGGCTGCCAACCTTCCAGCTGTGGGGATGTTGGTTGCGTCCACTTCTGAGGAACTGCTTTCAATACTGCTGCATTCAAGATGTTTTACTGATAGCTTTTACCCATTGTCAGAATTCCCGCAGGCCTCAGGCCCCACCGCAAGTATTTAATGGAGAGAGGAGGAGGTATAGTAAGGAACTGGCCTGTTGCTGCATTATTCCACCATCATTTTAGCTTAGGACAGCTCCAATATATATGCTCATGATGTCCCTTTGTGTACATTGTCTCCGACATTTATCAGAATTATTCTGACTAAAATGAGCTGTGAAGGAGAGGTTTTTAAAGTGTCTTGTCATCACCTTCCTCCAAATATTGAAGCAGTAACTTTGGATACCTCAGCCCAGCAACTGTCCATTCTTTTTCTGTCAGTGCTAACCCTGCCTCCTTTTCCAATTTTTCCTGGCATGCCTGTAAGGCTGACTGATGGGATGGAGCAAATCTGATACAAATGTGCTATGTGGTGAGTGATGCAATCCCCTTCCATGACTGCTCCTGCTATAGCTCTAAGGGGTCCTACCTCTTGATTCATTTGGGTTTTAGTGGATTCTTTTGTAAGAAAGGCTCTAACCTGTAAATAACAATAAAAGTCTCATTGGGGAAGAGACTAAGCCTGCTGTAATTGCTAGAATGATTTTGGTTGTCCCTCTAGTGTCAGTTGCCCCAGCCTTGCCAATCCTGTCATCTCTTATAGGTGGGATTCATCCTTTATGGGTAAAATCCTATTGCCCTTCTAATAGCAGTGAATCTACTGGTCCCTGTATCTTCTCTCCTTTCCTGCAAAGCAATTCTCTATGATTCTAGCATTAACCTAGTACAAGAATTACTTATTAGTTTAACCTCTTTGGGGTCTAGCTTGGTGAATGCAAGGGTTGAATGTTCTCCATCCCCTTTTAATGCCACCTAACTAGGTATCCCCCCACTCCCTGAGTTAGGAGATGTTGTAATTGGCATGCCTAGTAGTAGACTTGTGAGTTACGTACCCCTAGTCCTCTTTCTCCCTCATTTACCTTTTCCTCTGTTTTCTCACTTGGTCCCCGTCTGTTACTGGAGTGCCAGCTTGGCCTTTCTTGACTGACATTTTGCATGAGTTATCTACAGCTGCAACCTTCCCCGAGTCCATTTAAATGATCAGCACTATAGGTATAAACTTTTGGGTCAGTGCCTTGGTCCTTTCTGCTGTAGGGTGTCAATCATACCTTTTGTAATGCCACTGTCCCCCCAAAACTGACCCTAGTTTCCCATTAGGTCAAACCTCTCTTCTGTGCACCACTCCTTTAAATAGGAATTAAAGTGAGTGAGCAGAAGAATCCATGCCTTGCCCTTGAACCATTCTGGTAAGACCTCAGGAAATGTAACTGAAGTAGCTGCCAGCTCATGCCTGATTCCAAGCTCCCCAAATCTGTAACTGATGTCTCTGCATGTACTCCCTACCAGCTCATTCGTCTCGAGGTGGTCAAATACTGTACATCTAGCCTCTCTCACTCACATACATTCATTAGAACACAGTCTCTCCCTGCCGATGTCCCCAAGAGGCATATAAGCACCCGTCCCCTTTGGTCTACCTATACTCCACCCCCTCTGTCCCTCTGATGATGGTGTGATGGTGTATCAATATCTTCCTAGACACTTTCCCACTCTTGGACTCTACTACCAACTTACGTGCCACTGTGTGGTTTGATGCCTGTGAAGCAACAGGTCCCACCAGGCTCCCAGTGGGGAGAACTTGGGTTAATCAATCTGCTCAGTGGAGCACAATCATTCCCAGTTACTGTCATTGGACCTCCACCAACTACTCATAGGAGTCTCCTTCCTTTTCCCATCTTCCACTGTCAACTTTTCACCCACATCTTGGATCCTGTGTGTCTGTTGGGGAAGTAGAGCGGCAGCAGCCACCAGTCCCAGCCCCTGCATGGCCCTGCCTCACAAAAAGATTTAATTCAACCTCTACTGCTGCCACTTCCCTCATGAATGCTACAAACCTGTTGCATGCTGGGTAGCAGTCCCTTCTCTAGAGTACCTCTCTGATGATGGCCACTGCACAGTCATTACGGCACACTGGGCTTCCTCTCCTCAGCTACCCTGCCTTCCACCTGTGTTCCTCATTCTCCTCACCATTCTCACTGGAAACCTTGCATACAGTGCAGTACAGTTATTATCCACTTGCTCATGGTTGCAGATCCTACTCAGGATTTAGTAAGCAGTCCCACCAGTCACCTAGATAGCAGTGTTTGCCCTCAGTGCCACAAGTGAAACCCCTATAACAGGGTACCCTGAATAGGGTTTTGCCTAGGATGACTACAAATTTGGATAGTTGGTAAAGGTTTTCAGTGGGAACCTTACCCTCCTAGCCACCCTCCCTACATCTGGTCCTAAAAGCAATCACCCAGTATGTGCACTGAATTGCTGATGCGAGAAAGTCAGACCTTATCAAAATGGATCTGTTAGGAATTCCCTCGTAGGGAGGAATGTGAGCCTTACCTTGAGTGGATACTAAACTTAGCAGAATGTCCTGCAGGTCTGAAGATTTCCCCTGCAGATGTCCCTGCAGACACCATCCTCCTGCTCTGTTGTCCTTATGCTCCAAGATCTCGCTTGCTTCAAGATTGTCGGTCTTATGGAATTCAAATATGGTACTACTTGCACTTGAATTGCACTAGCCAGTCAGAGGACCCACCTCTCACACAGGTGGTACACCTTGCAGCCCCCAAACTCCCTCTCCTCACCTCCCTTAACACTAGCAAAGACACAATTCAGCACATATTAAAAATAAAGAAATGACAGATAAGCAGTACCTGGGCTCACTGCCTTCCAGATTCCCCTCTTGCTAAGTCACAGATGGACTTCATGTTGACTTGAGCAGAAAGTACAGTACTTAGATTGCAAGCTGTTGATTACCACAAGCCAGTCACCTAACCCAACCCGCACAGTGACGACACTGTTTGCAGCCACCGAACTCCCTTCCCCTCATCCTCCCACAATGTCCTCCTCCCCTACCACCTGCAAAGGCACAATTTAAGATATCTAAAAAAAAATAAAAATAACACACAGATGGTATGAACCTTTTTTCAACTTGAGCTGTAGTAAAATACTTGAACTACTAACTCCTGCTTGGCACCAATCAGTCATCTTTCCCACACAGTGATTGCACCACTTATAGCTTCCAAACTTCCTCCATTTACCCTCCCTCAGTGCCTTCGTCCACCCTCCTGATGTCCCCTATCCACAGCACAGGCCCAGTTCAGCAGGTTAAAAAATTTAAATAATGCACACGGTACATGGGCTCACTCCCGTCCAAATTTCCCACTTGCCGACTGGGCTTTTTCCCAACTTCAGCTGCAAGGAAAATATACTGCTAACACCTGATTGCTACTAGTCAATCACAACCCCTCCCCCCCAACACAGTGATGGCACTATTTTCGATGGCTGAACTCCCTCACCTCAGCCTCCCACAATGCCATCCTCCTGACCTCCCTTACCCCCAGAAAAGGCATAATTCATCACAGTTTAAAAAATAAGAGCCAGATTCTGCATGGGCTCACTGCTCTCTGAATTTCCCATTTGCCAAGCCCTGACTAATGTTTTTTCTGAGTTCAGCAGCAAGTAACATATTTTTACTGCTATCATCTGATTGGCCCTAACCATCCACATGACCACCCCACACAGTGATGGCTCCAGTTGTGGCCGCCAAACTTCCTCCCCTTACCCTCTGCAATGCCCTCCTCACTTACTCCCAGCAAAGACATGACTCAGAACAGTTTTAAAAATAAAAATTACACAAATGGTACCTGGGCTCCTTATTCTCTAGATTCCCCTCTTTCTAAGTCCCAATTTGGCTTTCTTCTAACTTGATCTGCAAGTAAAATATTTGTTCTGCTAATACCTAATCAGCCCACCAATTATTGCCTTAGCTTCACTATGATCCTGGGGTGTATCCCACCTGCCTTTTAGGATTTACCTGGCTGTATCCTTGCCAGGTAGTTAGGTATAAGGGTGGTTGTGATGTCTGCAGACTTTATCTTGGCTACTCCTGATATCATGGGCCCTTAAGTTCCAATGACCACCCTCCCTGCAACAGGGACCCTATGGTGAATGTGGAAGTAAGCTATTCTTCTATAGTTTTTTATTCCTCCGGAGTCCTGGCAGGTGGCTACAGCCCTCCTGACAGAGGGACTCTCTCTCTCCTGTCCCACCGCTCCCACACTCACCGATCCCCGATAATTCCCCCTTGGATTGCCCCCCCACAGTGGGGCCAGGAAGTAGGTTGCCAGCTTCTCCTCCTCCTTGGAAATCCAATCCAGAAGCCGGGGATGGCCCTTGGGAGTGGCAGACCATCATAGAGCCTGGCAGGCTCTTTTTCCTCCATTTTCACCCATTCCCACTCCCCTACTGACATGAGGATGTCTGATCATGCCTCCTGACACGTACTGCCCTCCAGCCACCACCAGAGGGCAATCAACGAGTGGAATAACAAGTCTCCCTCCCCCCAAAAGAGGACAGCAGTCCTATGGACTCGCAATTCTCTCTCCCCCTGCAGACCACCAGTGGCCCAGACTCATTCCTGAACCCGGGTTGCTGGCGTGGCACAAGGTGTAGCGACCAGCGTCTCAACCTCCAGTGCTACCAGGCTGGCCTGAAAGTAAGATATTCCTTTGGCATCTCAGTCTTTACCTCTTGCTCTTTCACTAGTTCCTTCCTACCTTATCCTGTTTTTAAAGCCCACTCTCCTCCTTTACCTGCCTTGTTCCATTTATGGGCTGGAAGAAAGCACTGGTGTTGTCTGCAGCTCCAAATGCTATCCTGGTTCTAGTATCACAGTGGCTTTCTTTTTTTTTGTTTTGTTGCTGTTCCCTCGAATGCTCAGCAGCCACTCCCCCAGTCCTCCACACAGCCCCACGGGACTTACCTTGGGTGGTAATTCTCCCAGGCTTACCCCACAGGACATGTCCGCTGAGCAAGCATGCTCCAGACAGAAAACTGAAATAGGTTCCCGGTGGACCCTCTTACTGGTGTGCTTCCCTGGCTTGCCTCTCAGGGTGGGGTTGTGGAGTTGCGCCAGTCAATGGAACACTAAACTCAGTCACCAGCTAAGTGCTGTAGGCAGGTGGGGCAGAACCGATGGAGCATGGCATCATACATGTTCTCCCTGTATCGGAGGGGTGGCATGCAATGATATAACGACACCAAAGTGTCAACGTCTGGCATACCTCCCCACCAGTTAGGTATTGGCAGCAGCTCCCTCTGGCCTCTGCCAGAAGTCAAGCACATACTGAACACCCACCCATCCTCACCCCAGAGGAGGGCAGCTCAGCAGATGTTCAATCCTCCCCCCTAGCCAGATCTCCAACTCTCTGACTCCTTGAGTCTGTTCCTGAACATGGGGCATTGTCATCGCAAGCAGAAGCCTTACCACTGTGTCAGCGGGTCTGCACCTCATTGGCTTTCTTATTTCTAGCACTGTAGTTCCTTAGTGCTGCTGTTCTATATTGTTTCTATCTGTGTCTGTGTCTGTCTGCCAGTCTGTCTGTATCTATCTATCTATCTATCTATCTGTCTGTCTGTCTGTCTGTCTATCTATCTATCTATCTGTCTGTCTGTCTGTCTGTCTATCTATCTATCTATCTATCTATCTATCTATCTATCTATCTATCTATCTATCCATCTGCCTGTCTATCTATCTATAAAACACATTGGAAAAGTCCAGCAATCTAACTTTTTGCACTCTGCTTTGTACCATTTAATTGATGCTGTGTATGCTGTATATTGTACTCTCCTCCCCTATTCCCCCAGGTCACACCTGGACATGAACCTTGTCTCAGTGTGCATTTTTCAGTTACCAATTTTAAAATAAATAAATTCAGTAATCTGTTATCAATAATAGGGTAGAAACATTTAATTTGTCAGCAGAAAAGGACTGCTTGGCTCTCCCCATCTGCCCAGATATTCCCTGCCTAATCTGTCTCAGCAGATCCTAGCTGATCTCTGGCAACCCTCTCTTCTCCCTGCCTGTTTACTAAGATTCCCTTATGTCTATAGCATGCATCCTTTAAGCCTCTAGCACTGCTTTCATCTCCATCACTTCCACTGGCAATCTGTTCCAGGCATCTACCACCTTTTCAGTAAAGCAATACTTCCTCTCATCCCTCTTAAACTTCCCATCACTTCATCGCATACCCCCTGGTCCTAGTGCTCTGTCTCATTTGAAAAAGACTCCCTTCCTGCACCCTGTTCACCCCTGTGAAGTACTTGTAGGTCCCTATCATGCCTCCCCCATCTCACTCCTCTCTTCTAGGGTGTACATGTTGAGATCTCTCAGTCTCTCCATGTAGGGCTTCTTGTGCTAGGGTATACCTGTTGAGCTCTCTCAGTCTCTCCATGTAGGGCTTCTTGTGTGACCCCTGAACCATCTTAGTTATCCTTCTCTAGACTACCTCCACCCTGTCTATGTACTTTCTGGGGTGTGTTCTCCAAAACTGGACACAGTATTCCAGGCTGGGTCTCACCAGCAAGCGATATAGTGAAACACCACCTCCCTTCTCCTGATGGAGATATACCTCTCTATGCACCCCATCATCCAACTAGCTCTACCCATTGTTTTTTCACACTGCCCTGCCAGTTTGAGGCCTTTCCTGTTTAGTGACTGTCGGTACCCCCCACCCTATACTTGGCACCCAGATTCCCATGCCCTAGGTACATGACTTTGCACTTTTTGGCATTGAACCCCCACTGCCATGCTCTTGACCACTCCTTGAGTTTCCCAAGATCCCTGTGCATTCTCTCCATCCCTACTGAGTGTCTACCCTCCTACAGATTTTGATATCTTCTTCAAAAAGGCATACCATGCGCCACTCCACTGGTCACGCTCCCATCATTAGAGAGATTGCATTAACCACCACCCTCTGTTGCCTAACCATTAATCAGTTTCTAATCCAATTCACCACTTTCGATCCCGCCCCTAGGCTGCTCAATATATTTATCAGCCTCCTGTGCCGCACAGTGTCAGAGGCCTTGCTAAATACCAACTAGGCCATGTCCACTGCCCTCCCCTGATCTTTTTCCTGGGTCACCCAGTTGAAATCAATAAGATTTGTCTGGCATGACCTCCCCCTATGAATTCATGCTGCCTATGGTCTTGCAGTCCATTGGATTCAAGATACTGTACCAGCCTTTCTTTTAGCAGAGTTTCCATTATTTTCCCCACCACTGAGGTGAGACTGACTAGCCTGTTTTTTTTCAATTTTTTATTTAATCATTTTTTAACTGGGTAAGGACACTGGACCAGAATGGCCCTTTTCAGGTCTTACCAAGAAATCATAACAATTATGACATAAAACATCATGTACCACTTTCAAAACAATCAAACCTAGACAACATTTACTTAATGCAATTACATATAACCTGAGGCAATAGATGTTATTTTAACAACATCTTAAAATTCATCAATGAGTTTGTCATCTGGATAGAAGAAGGTAAGGAATTCCATAAAAGGGGTACAGAAATGAAGAATGCTTGTGACCCAAGTTTTTGCTTACACATTGGGGTTTCCAGCATCGTCCATTTGAGGACCTTAACTTGGATGGTATATTACGAGTTGTAATCAGATCTGCTACGGGGAACATAGAATTTAAAAAAACAGCATTAAATAGTTGCTAGCTTCTTCCCTGCTGTCACTGTTATGTAGAGGATCACATTTACTCTTCTCCAGTCCTCCAGAACCATGCTTGTTTCCAGTGAACTGTTGAATAAGGTCTTAAGTGAGGTAGCTAGCACCTCCTTGAGTTCCTTTAGTACTCTTGGGTGTATCCTATCTGGTCCCATAGCCTTTCCCACCTTCAGAGTTGCAAGTCCCTTCAGTACTCATTCCTCTGAAAATGGACTTATGTCCACCTTCTCCCGTTGTTCCTGCTACTCCTTGGTGGTCCATTTCACCTCCCTCCATTGTAAAGATTGATCAGAAGTACCTGTTCAGCATGGCAGCTTTTTGTTGGTTGTCTTCTGTGCAGTCTCCCCCTGTCTCCTATTTCTCACCATTCCTCCCCTTGCTTGTCTCTTCTCAATTATGTATCTGAAGAAAGTCTAATGCCCTTTAGCTACACCTTTGACTATCCTTTCCTTTGTGTATGCCTTTGCTCCCCTCACTGTCTTTACTGCTTCCCTCTGTTTTAGTTGGTATACCTCCCTGTCCTCCTCCCTCTGCATTTCTTTTTACCTACTGAATACCACCCTTTTCCCTTTACTACCATGTCTACTTCCTTACAGAACCATAATGATCTTTTCCTTTCTGCTTTAATTCACTTCCTTCATGCAGTGGCTGGTTGCCTTAATTATGCCCTCCCTTATTTTCCCCCACTGTGACTCTACCCCTTCCTGGCAATCCCCCCATGAGGTAGTTTCTGAGGTAGTCTCTTTTTTCATTAAAATCTGCCCTCCTAATGTCTATGACCATAGTCCTCCTGTGGTTTGCTTCTGCTCCTGTCTTATATGTTAAACCACACTGTATGGCGATCACTTGTATCTAGGTGACTGCCCACAGTAATGTTTGCAATGCTGTCCCTGTGTGTAAGCACCAGATCCAGCACTGCTCCATTCCTGCTGGGTTCTATAACTAGCTCACAGAGAAAAGCCCCTTGTGGGAGTTAAGAATGGTCCTGTTCCATGCCAAAGTTGCAGTTGGAAGGTTCCACTCCACGTGTGACAGATCAAAGTCACAAACTAGTAGCACCTCTCCTTTACTTGCTATTTTGTTGATGACGCATACAAGTGCCTTATCCAACTTCTTTCCCTGTACTGGAGGTCTGCACGCTACCCCGGCATGACTAGTGGCCTCAGAACCTATCTCCAGAATGACCCACTGCACCACCAGCCTTTCTTTTTCCTTTGGGTGCTCCTGTACCTCTGTGGTCTTGATACCTTCCCTTACATATAGTACAACCCCTGCTCTCCTCCTCCCTGCCCTGTCTTTCCTGAACAGACAGTAGCCTGGTATGGCCGTGTCCCAGTTGTGTGGTCAGTGCAACATAACTTTGTTATGGACACCAAATTTAGGCTAACCTCTGCCATGATAGCTTCCAGGTCTGGAATTATATTTCCCAGGCTCCTTGCATTGGCACATATAGCCCTCGATACCTTACTCCCTGCCTGCTTCCTTGATCCCCCTTCCTGCCTGTTAACTGTAAGTACCCATGGGTGTTTTCTCAATTACCTAGATACAGACCAAAATGCTACCCAGCTCATAGCATGACATAAACAAAGCAAATATATATATATATATATATATATATATATATAGCTTGATTAGAGTACCCTCTGTGAGTAAACCAGATGGCTTCTACCTCGGACCAGATGAATAAACGAGCAGTGTCCTAAGGACTACCCTGTGGATTTTCTGCAGATGCAATTCTCCTGCTCTGATGCCCTGCAGCTGCTGTCCTCCTGCTCCATGGTCTTCACACTCCAGGGTCTCTCACACTCTGGGTTGCATGGTTCTATTGGCCTCTTATTGTACAGGAAGCCTCTGCGTAGCCTAACTGGTTTCAGCTGGAAATTAGACTTTGGTTATTTTACACTTACTTGACCTGATTTCCCCTAAATTTCTTAGAACCTTAAATTTTAAAATAACCACATGGGCCATAGGATTAAATTACACCCCTATTTGACTTTCTTAATGAAAATACTTTATATCACCACTCGCCTCCTAAGGACTACTGTCCCTTGCACCCCCCCCCCTTTGCTGAACTTGTAGAAAATATCCAACACTGAGCAATTACTGCCACCATTGATCCTCACTGAATGTGCTTCCGTTTCAAAAAGGGAAGTACATTTTGTGAGCACTGAAGGTCTCAATGACCGTCCAACATCAGATACTTTCTATACATAATATGATTGTATTGATATATTATTAACAAAAGTATTATGGCTGGGCTCAGGTGAGTTATTAGCAGCTAGGTGAAATAGCACAAAATCTAGCATTTTATCTGGCCAGATATAACAAGCATTTGTCAATGCCAGACGTTCGCTTGCAGGTATTTGCAGTGGTGTTTGGCACGTATGGTGCTTTACCCTAATGCCTGTGCGATTGCTGGTATTTGCACAATAAATTGTCAGCATGATCTTTTTGTTACCCCCATTGTGCGCCATATAGGCGGAAACACGTTTTGGGCAGGATGTGAAAATGACAGCTGTACTGCTCATAAGGAAGTGTGGTAAAATGCCAATGTTGAAAATCTGGGTGGAAATATTGAAAATTCGCAAACCCACGAAAGTATGTGGGAACTGTGCAACGCACACTCCGTAAACAGTCATTTTAGGGACTGTTGAATTTCAACTTTTCAACATTGCCATTTTAAAACCTGTGCTAATGAACAGTGTCACTGTGATTTTCTTAATGTGTCCCATACATTGATTTACTATCAACCGACTGCGCCATTGTGCACTACATGGGGAAAGATGTTTTGGGCAGGATGTGAAAAATGACAGCTGCACTGCTCATGGAGGTGTGGTAAAATGGCAATGTTGAAAATCTGGAGTGAAAATATTGGAAATTCGCAAACTTACGAGCGTACGTAGGAACTGCACAACGCATGCTCGTAAAACAGTTATTTGTAGGAATTTTTTCACCAAATTTTCAACACAGCCATTTTAATATCTCTGCTCATGAACAGTGACACTGTGATTTTCTTAATGAGTTCCATACACTGAGTTCGCACACCGACTGTGCCATTGTGCGCTACATGGGTGAAAACATGTTTTGGGTGAGATGTGAAAAATGACAGCTAAACAATTCATAAGAAGGTGTGAAAAAATGGCAATGTTGAAAATCTGGAGTGAAAATATTGAAAATTTGTGAACTTACGAGCCTGCGTAGGAACTGTGCAATGCACGCTCGTAAAACAGTAATTTTTTGGAATTTTGGCACCAAATTCTCAACATGGGATTTTTGGGACCCCCTCTCATGAATGATTCACTGTCATGGTGTTATTCAAGGCTGAAGGTTGATTTCGTGTAGTGACTGCACAGTGCCTGCGAAATCACCCCTCGGGCCCGAATAGCGCCATGACAGTGACATCTTTCATGAGAAGGGGTCCCAAAAACCCCATGTTGAAAATTCAGTGCAAAAATTCCAAAAAATGACTGAGATATGCAATAAAGTTGGAACCCCCCTATGAAGCCCATTATACAGCTTACCGGCATTTCCTCAGTTCATGGTCGGCTTTGAAGAGTGCAGACGTGTTCCCGGTCCACCGAAGATCGTCGCACCAGAGTCCGGAGGTAAATATGGGGTGGGGGGTGTGGGGAGGCTGAGTGCGCAGTGGGTGGGTGTGGGTTGGGAGAGAGGTTGGGAGACCCGCTGCGGGACCATTTTTGTTTTACAGGGGAAAAAAAAGCGGCGAGGGCGTTTGCCACACTGGGGTGGGCTCCCAGTGTGGCAGAAGATAATGGGGGGCTGAGGAGCCAACGAGGTTTGGGCACCCCGTCGGCAAACTATTTGCGGCGAGGAGCCAGCAGGGGATTGGGCACCTCGTCCGGCAAAACAAACAAATGGTTTACGACGCTGGGGTGGGCTCCAGCATAGTGGCAGGATGGCTTGGGGGCCGTGAGCCGACAGGGACTGGGCACCCCGCTCTGCAAAACAAACAACATTTGCCATGCTGGGGTGGGCTCCAGAGTGGCAGGAAAGCTTTGGGATGGGGCGGACGCGGGAGAGCATGATTGAGGGGATGGCGGGCGGCGCTCAGTATGGCAGTGTGTTTTCCTTGAAGCAGAGGAACACCGCTGTCATACTGAGCTCCTGCACCCATTGGTGCAGGACCGCCATGCCTGGTCAAGGGAGCAGTGCATTGGATGGGAGAGGCACACCTCCAAGTGTGCTACTCTCCCAAAACATTCCTTGCGCATGCGCGCAAGTGAATGTAAAAAGGAGAAGAAAAAAATGGCAAAACCATACACTATGCAAAATAGTATATGGCTAAACATGTACAACTTGGCTGAGTTTCCCTCTTGGGGCTCAGATTTACTCAGGGACATCTCACACTTTGCTCTCAAGGTCACAATGTTGTCATCAGAACCCATTGATGGAAACATAGACTTCTTATACCTGGTTGGCCATCTATTAGTCTCCAAAAGTTGGTGAACATAACCTAGCAGTTGTCTGTACAGCAGCTGTTCCCAGGAACATACTGAGAACTAATAACTCTGTAATGGGAGTATTATAGCTGGGAAGCGTTTTCTCCCATAGGGAAACCTGTTTATAATTTGCCATTATAACCTGCGGGTTATAACTGCAAACAGGGATTGGGTTTCCCACACTCTACACATGTGCAAACTGCTGCTGGATGAACTGTCTTGTCACCATCTGTGCCACGGATGACAGTAGTGGTAGTGGACAACAATATTGAAGTGGGTACCCTTGCTCAGTTCAACAGATTCTGAGAAGAGGGGGAAAAATTACAGTACTGTACCAGTTATTTCTTCTTAATCCAGCAAAGCAGGATCTAGGGGCCTGGAAATAGTCCCAGCTCCGCCTTCCTCTCCATTCAACTTGCCCCTGCCCGACTCCAGATCATGGCCTCAGACCTCTCATGTTCCCACAGCCATAATGATACTTACCACAATTAATTTCAGATACCTGAAGCCTCATGAATGCAAAAAAAAAAAAAGTAAAAGGAAAAATGGTAGTTCGGCTTGCGTGGGACTGGACTCTCAGTATCGCTGCAGCTCCCCAAGCAATAAGCCGGGCTACTTTTCAGAGAGAGAGAGAGAGAGAGGGAGGGAGGGATGGAGGAGAGGAGAGAGAGAGGAGAGAGAGAGAGAGAGAGGTAGATGTTTAATGATCACACACTTCTGCTAGGAGAGGATTTTAAACAGCAGCATCAATGTTGCTTTACTACTATAAAGAGCAACACTATGTACTGGCCACACATTACACTCCCCCAGCAATCATATAAAATAATACATGGGGGGGAGTGCAAAACTCAAATTTAATGCACTCCCTCAGTGTGGGATGCTTTAATAAACCCTTCGGGCTTTGCCCTTGGGGATTATGCAGCATTCCACACCTCGGGTGTGCATTCAATTCTCATTATGCACTCCTCCCCATGTTTTATTCTATATATAATTGTTCAGGTCTGATGGGGGGCCTGGGGGCTGTTTTGACTAAAGAGTCACAAAGGACATTTTTGAGTGAACAAGAATTTGACCAGTGTGCAGGAGAAGCTGGAGAGGTTTCCAACCTGTGATTTAACCTATGCAGTTCCCTTTCACAGTTCAGTGCAATAGCCACTAGACCACACTGCATTTTCTTCTTACACCTGGCATCATTCTGTGCTTTGTTACACCACTCTACCATTTATTTCACTTCCTTCCCAATTCATTTCACTTCTTTCCATTCTTCAGTCACCCCCCCCCCTATTTCTCTCCCTCTCTTCAAAAAGTTTTAATTTTTGTCAGTTTCCATATATGGCTAGTTGGGTTTGCCCCACAAGGTTTCTATGTCCATTTTTTGCTACTCAGGCATGACTGTAACTTTAGTGAAAGAGAGAGAGAGAGAGAGAGAGAGAGAGCAGGGGAAATACCATAAGATGAATGCTTCTACAGCTATTTCTTCAGCCTTCTCATAGCAAAAATCTTATAAATTGATGACTGTGCAGCAAGTCTCTAAGGAGAAGCTGATCAAGAAACAATTATTGTATTAATGTGCCTTGCAAAAAAGTATGACAGTTCCTTTTTGCTGCTCTGCAGAAAAGAACAATGCAGGAAGCTACAAAATTCATAGCCGTCACAATGTTTATTGACTTCAACTTAATAGACATGAAACATGGCTGAAATTAAACTGAGGAGATATGTACCTGAAAGAACAGAAGACTTAACAGATAAATATGTAGCATAAGTGTTGGCATAAAAAAGTCTGCTACCAGTGTCATATGCCTGCTGCTGTAATGAGTAGAAATGCAAGTACCAGAATATAATAATGCTGGACTAACCACCTATTTCATAATTCAGAAATTATTACATATAAAAAGTGCATGAGTGGCATTCTGTAACAACCAGATGTGTAAAAATGTTCAGCGTAAACCTTGACTGCTGAAAACAAATATCCCCCTACATGTGACTGAAAACAAATTTTGCTTTAATCATATGATGAAACACACACTATAAGCTGGAAATTCTTGTAGGAAAGAAAACTGAATCAGTTCTTGGCAAAAAGAAACAGAATGTTTGCAAAAATGAGAGAAACCAACAGTTTTGCTTTTTGGAAGTGAAGGACAAGCAGGGACATGCTTCGAAGGGTACCCGTGGGTGGGGACTTTTTAAACATTCAGACACTGTCCATGGGATTTACTCTATACATGCTATATAACCTAAGAAAGAGAGTATACACAGTTAACAAATGTATAATAAAAAGCATTGCCAATAAACAAGGATTTTTTAAAAACTTTTTGATGTGTAATATCCTTTATTTTCTGAGAATTTTGTAGGTAGTCACCAGTTTGTTTCTTGAAGTGTGAATCTAGCATCTCTTGGCTGTATCAATAGTAACTAGAAAATGAATGTACTTTTTCTGTCAGAAAAACATTTTTATCAATATGAATCAGATTCTCATACAAGTAAACTTGGTAGAGACAGGGGCAAAATTCATCTTCATGATAATTCCCTTAAAATGCATCACTGTTTTTTTTTCCCCTGTAAAGACTCTTTATTCCATCTCTGTGCATACAAATGTAACATTAAGATGATGCCACGAGGAGAGTGATTTTAAAGAAAACATTCTGTGGCTCTGTTTATTACAGCTGTGACATTTTTGATCACGTACTAAGGTTTGGCATCACCTTCCAACTTAAGTCTGCAGGAGATTGATCATTTACTGTATTGGTGACTGGCTCCGTCCTTTGGAAAGCTCTCCCTAACATGTCCTCAGCTCCAGATCTTTGAACATTTTTAAAATCAAGCTGAAAAAAGTGTTTAATTGAGGACCAGCATTTTCTAGTGATATTTAGTAAATAACATTGTTTGTTTAGCTTCTTTTTGTCTAAAATGCTGCTGTTTTTTTCTGTTCTGCTATGAGAACATGCTTTGAGCTAAGGAAAGGTGCTATCTAAAAATAAAACCTACCAACAGTTCCTAAGTACTCGCTTGTGGAAGTAATTGTGCTGCAGAGCATTGAAACTTTTACATCTCTAGCTGCCATCCTGAAAACTGTAACAAGTTCTGATTTATTATTTAAAGTGCAGCATGGTTTACTGACTGCAGCACAGTCTTCTGAACCAGGATAAGACCCAGTTGTATGCCCACTAGATCTGTTCAAATGCTATGTGACATTGAATGAGTCACTTTTTTTTGTTCACTCTTTATCCTCCTTCACATCTGGTTGGTCCTCCCTCCCACTGACCCTCCCAGCCTCCATCACCCAGCATCCTCCTCTCCCCCTGGCCATTCCCTAATGACCCAGGCTCATTCTCAAACCTAGATCACCAGTGTTGTGAGCAGTAGTGCTACAGCTGTGCCAATGGGCCAGTGAGCAAGTTACTTAACCTGTCAACATTACTATCTACTCGGCTGTAAAATACAGTATGCTAGTAGCAGTAGTAGTAATAACAAGTTTCATGCTTTGACAGAGTTAGACCATTAGGGCAAGCGAAGCCTTATTTTTAATATTGGCTTTAGCCACTGTTACAAAAAACTCTACATATCTAAAATGATTACATGCACTAGCTAAATAACAAGTAACGTTCAGTAACACAAATCTTATTGGTAAATGAAGACCCTGACTGAAAAAGAAGTATTGTATCTTAGTTGAGCTATCCTGGGAAAATAAATTGTTGAAAAAAAAGATTGATTTTATAATCTTGGAGTCTAGAAATAAATGGTCAAAGTTCTCTAAAATGGATGGGATTGACTGCTTTTGATAGGACATGAAAAGCAACAGATTATCAGTGTTAACAGCTAATTACATTATATATTTTCTGACTAGTTTGAATGAAATGCACAGATCAAACTATTTGAATAAGGGCTGCTAGAGGTTCACTAGTTAAAGTAAAAAACAAAGATGATAAGGGCATCTCTGTTATGCCAAAACATGAGAAGGATCATCTCAGGGTCTCAGGTGCGCAAGACAATAAACAGTCAAACCAGTACAAAAGAAAGTTTGTACTCAGTACAATGCAGTTAAGTCATACCACTCAATATAGTCACATAAAAATAGAATTTTATTTACTTACAAAAATGATTCAAAAGTTCTGGGCATATAGTGTACACCCACAGCCTGTTACAAACACCTGCTGGTGTTTCGTGGCTTACATAGCACTTTATCAAGGGTGGCTAATATCTTCAGGTGTGCTGTTTAAATCTAATTTCACATAGTAATGTAAACACCTACAGTATGTCCTGTCCATAAGCTATTTGACCCTAATAATACATATAGTTACAAACGTAAATAAATAACAATACATTACTAATAGCAGAAACTATTGAACTCCATGGTAAAAATCTTTGTGAAAGCACAGTTAACTTAAACTATGAAAAGACATGCATTTCAAGATTTTATGCATATTATTTTTTGCATTTTATTTGCAGTAGTGGGACTCAAACAGAAACTCTTTTTTATTTGTCTCAAAGTCTGATTTTCTTAGTTCCATAAGTTCCTTTCAATGTGCTCACTGAAAAAGCCATGGGAAGCAATGATTCACCCTTTGGGGATACCACACACTGTAATATAGCAAAAACAACATAATCAATATACATGTTTTAATATACAACCTACCGTTATAATTTCCTAGTATACCAGATATGTATATCTCAAATACCAGAGATATTTTTTTTAACAAATCAGAAAAAACATGATCATACATGGGTGGGGGGTGAGGCATTTTGGCAGGCAGGGCAGCACAAGGGTTTTTTTATTTATTTTAATTTTTTTATTTAGCTTTTGTTGACCGGGTAAGTGCACTAGACAAATCCTGCCTATTTTCAGGCACGACCCGGGGGAGGGGGATACAGATGAATGCCAACTGACCTTGAACCAGATTAAGCTGTTGGTGGTATTTTTACTGAATGAGGAAATTTGGCCAGGACACCGGGAAATCCCTACTCTTTACGATAAGTGCCACGGGATCTTTAACATCCACCTGAACTACCACCAATCCAGGCAGATGGGACCTCGGTTTAACGTCTCATCCGAAAGACGGCACCTCAAAAGTGCAGCACCCCTCTCATGCTGCACTACAGTGTCAGTACTGGGATATTAACCCAAGTGCCAGATGTGGGAACTGAACCCACAGCCCTCTGATCTCCCGGCCTCAGAGGCGAGTGTGCTACCTACTGAGCCACTGACACTGCAGACCAGGGTGAGGATAAGGAAGAAATATCCCCTTTTGGGGCATCATTCGGGCAGATCCAATGTTGCACAGACATGCTCGAATCCCACTACTGCACACATCCCCCCCAAAAAATGCAAAAAATTTAAAAAATCATAATATCTTGAAATGCATGGCTTTTCATAGTTTAGGTTAACTGCTTTCACATAGATTGCTATGAAGTTTTATAGTTTGTGCTGATAGTAATGTATTGTTATGTATTTATTTATGTAACTGTATGTAATATTAGAGCCAAATAGCTTAGGGGCGGGACATAGGTGTCTGTGTAAAATCAGATTTAAACAGCTCACTTGAAGATATTAGTCACCCTTGATAAAGTGCCATGTAAGGCACAAAAAGCTGTCGGGTGTTTGTAACAGGCTGTGGGAGAGTGCTGTCTCTGTGTCCAGAATCTTTATTGTTTTTGTAAGTAAATAAAATCATATTTGTATATGACTTTATTGTGTGGTGTATCTTAACTGCTTTGCTACTGAGTGTGAGCCTTCTTTTGTATTGACACCTCTATGATGTACCTCTTTGTAGAATATGTGTCCCTCTATAACTCATTAGTGCAGATGGCCACACTTGGAGCCATGTAAAGAAGGTGTATTCATGATCCTATTTGCATACGACAACAAAATCATTGTAGTACCTGGAACAGGAAGATACACCCCATCTTCTCAAATGCTTCCTTTGTTATATGATATCAAAAATGTCTGTATTTTATGTCTAGCTGCCCACCCGTAACACTAAAAACTCTTCTGAGATTATGCTAAACAAGTCTCCCCATACTAAATCTTACCTGGTGCAGATTTTTTAAACTGGGGAGAATGTCTTTTAATCTTTGAGATAGGACATGATTGTGATTTTCAAATGCTAAAAAGGATAAGCAGGGTGAAGTATACGCAGATGTTTGAGCTAGTGAGCTCATGCAGAACCAGGGGTAAAGAATTAGAAAGCATTGCTTCATACAAAGAATGCCTAAATGCCAAACTTTTGCTACTAGACATCATGTTTTAGTCATGTACTCTATTTTACTTTACTGTAACTGTGAACTGTGTCAATGCTATGTAATTGCATTTAACTGTGTGCAGTGTCCATGCTACGTATTTGCCTCTCTCGTTACCCTCTTATGCATCAAACCTGGAAATGAGCCTTAGCTCAGTGTGTCTTTCCCGGTCACCAGTTTTCAAATAAATAAATAACTAAATAAGATATGTAGAGTAGCATACCTACTGAGGTTGTGGAAACTAGAACTGTTCTAGCTTTCAAAGCTGGGCTAGACAGATTACTGAGGGAGACTGGCACTGAGGGTTGCACAGCATGAGTAGGGCAGCATTCCAGTTACTAAGTTTGGATGTGTGTGCTCATAGTCAGATTGGGTATAGTCAGTGCAGTACGGGAGGACAGGAAGACAAGATGGACTCCAAGTCCCTTCAGTCACCACAATACTATGTTTCTGTGGTTCATTTGTTAAGTGGTTTTCTATAGTTTTTTTTTATTGAAGTTAAGGGACATTGGCAGGATTGATGTGATATGACATAGACTGAGACTACCAGGAAGCTCTGTAGCCTCTAAGGAATATTAAAACATATCAAATAATGTGTGGGACATAAACTATTTCCATATTTTATATAAAACATAGCCTGAAAGCCATAGAGCTTGGTGTCTTCCACTTGGAACAACCTCTGCAATGTTATCAACTTTCTCAAGGATCAATAAAGGAAAACTACATTTTTCCATTTTCTAATTTAAAAATGTATTAAAAAAATTTTCACCAGAAAAGCATACTGAGCCATAAGTAGCTTGTTTCCATGTGCATCCTGAGGGCATGGTACATGTGAGCACAGGAGAGACACAGGTAATAGTATGAAAGTGTATAGAGTAAATGTCAATTAAAAGGCAAATATACAATATTTTCTCTGTTTCTATGTGTGTGTGTATATGTGTGTGTGTGTGTGTGTGTGTGTGTGTGTGTGTGTATATATATATATATATATATATATATATCATAGAAGTGCTATCGGCCCTTATATTTAAGCGTTATGAAGAGCACGTCTATGTTAAACTTGAAATTTTGCATGTTAATAACTTCTGACCCGTTTAATGGATTTGCATGAAATGTGGTATACACAGTGGGGCATAAAAGATCTCTTGATTTGCCAAGTTGTGTTTTGGTGGGACTTATGATTTTTGCACACCAAAATGCTGAAAAATGCACTTTTTGCCAGCCCTGAGGGCAGTTTTTCAGATTTTGTCCATGATGCTGTGTGGCCCTTGTGTGGTCTGCTGGTCTGACACTTGGCACATAGAAAGAACTTGGGTCAAGGAACATGCCACTTTTTGTTTGATGAAAAAATATTTATCCATTCAAAAGTTATTAAACTTTTTAGCTCCCATTATAAGTCTAAGGGAAAATTTATATGGTTATTTTGTGAAAGAAGAATGGGGTTTTGGCTATCTGGTCACTCCTCATGATCAAAGAATTTACAGGTTCATGATCAAAGAATCTTTGATCGCAAGAAATTTATTGATTGCGATGGCTGCCATCTTGTTTTCAGTTTGGGCTTGGAAAAAAAACAAATATCTCAGCCCAGGGGTGACTTCTGAAGTAAAACTTGGATGGGTTTTGCTCAGGGGGCTTCCCTCTATTGAGCCATGGTTGTGGTTTAATGTACTTATATCAAAAAATAGACTTTTCAACTTTTAAATTATTTGATCGCAGCTCGCTAATGATCTTTGATCATGAGCCTGTAAATTCTTTGATGGCAAGATTCTTTGATCATGATCTTTGTTTGTGAGGGAGGGACAAGATGGCCAGATTTAAAAATCCAGTATCTTAGCCCAGGGCTGACATGTGAAGTCAAACTTGGATGGATTTTGCTCAGGGGAGCTTCCCTCTATTGAGCCATGCCTGTGGTTTAATGTACTTATGTCAAAAAATAGCATTTTAAACTTTTTAATTCTTTGATCATGAGCCTGCAAATTCTTCAGTCACGAGCCTGCAAATTCTTTGATCATGAGATTCTTTGATCGCAATCTTTATCCATGAGGGAGGGATGAGATGGGCAGATTTAAAAATCAAATATCTTAGCCCAGAAGTGACTTTTGAAGTCAAACTAGGATGGGTTTTGCTCAAGGGGCTTCCCTCTATTGAGCCATGCCTGTGGTGTAATGTAGTTGTGTCAAAAAATGGTGTTTTAACATTTTTTAATTCTTTAAGCCTGCAAATTCTTTAGTTGCGAGAGTCTTTGATCATGAGCATCGTTCATGAGGGCAGGATGAGATGGCCAGATTTTTGCTGGACCAGATATCTCTGGGAGGGATCAGATAGCCCAAATTTCATGAAATTTGGAGGGTGTTGGGGGATGTCCTGTAGATGTGAATTATTGGGCCCCATAACCCCAATGACACACCCCGGTGTCTGTCAGTCTGTGGAGGGGGGTACACGGGGGGTAGAGGGCAATCCTAAAGGTCTCATTTCCTGACTTTTTGTGCTTTAACTCTAAATGATGCATTAATGCAATTCTTTTGCAAAGAATATATATATATATATATATATATATATATATATATACCCCAAAATAAATACTAGTATTAAATATGAGTCCTGTACCTATATATTGTACATTTGTGTAAAAGGCGATAGTGTAACTATAGGTGTCTATAAAGTGGTAAAAAAAACTAGAAAAAATATACATTTATTCTGCTGCAAAACAAACATTAGAATTTTCCTATAATGATCAGCAGGCTTTAACATTATCTAAATCATTTTATATTTTTATATATCAATATACAGTAATGGAGTTGTCGCAACATGATGCATAGATACATCAACTAAATTAACTCCAAGCTTTCATTAAAAAAAGTTGGCTTTTAGCACTATTGGTCTCAAAGTTAGCCCATCTTAAAGAGATATCTAACTTTTGAACCTTTAGGGATAGAATTTATTTTTTTAAATAAAAACTTGGAGACAGATTAACATGAAGAGACCATAACTATGCAGTTTAATGTATTGAAATTGTACCAGTTTATACATGTACGTACAATATGCTGGTAAGAACTACTAGATTTTAAAATGTTTTAAGACTATTTTACATTATTATGTATCAATATATCAAAGTTGTAGGAATAGAATCTTCTGATAATGATAAAATTAATTTAAAATTTCTTATACTATTTTACATTTTTATGTATTAATATATGAAAGTTGCAGCAATGGGATGCTGCATAACGATGCGGCAAATTAGCTAACTTCAAACTTTCATATGAAAAATTACGTCACTAGCCCTAACAGTGCCAAAGTTAGCCCATTTTATAGAACTTACCTTTTGAAAGATCAAACGTTTTAACTGTTAGGGCTAGCAACTTTTTTTAAATGAAAGCCTGGAGTCAGATCAACATGAATAGATAGTAATGATACAGTTTTCATGTGCTGATTCATGCCTTTACACATCATTATAAGATGTTAGTACTAAACATATATATCAATTCTGTGTTTTATCTTTTAGAATGTGTCAATATTATATCAATGTTGCTGAAATCAGTCTATTTAATAGTACCAGTATATACATTTTATACTGCTAAACTGTGTCACAACAATTTTATTTTAGCAATACAAAAATATAAAATGGTTTAAAAATGTATGATAACACTATTTCAAAATTTTAAGAAATGGTTCAAATTAATTTAATTTATAAATAACGGTGCTGTTTATAACCTTCTAACCATTATTTAAAGGCATTATAGTAGTGCAATCATTTCACTTTCCCTTCTACCCACCCCTATTCTGTATTTCTTTGCCTGTGAAAACATTAGAAGATAATATAAAAATGAATAAAAAATACACTTGCAATAACCAAGAGTAAATATGCAAATGAGACACTGGACAAATCAACATATGATACTGCATCGATGAGAAAAAAAGTGTCATAAGGGAGGTAAAGCATGAGCAAGCTATACAGGACCGTGATTAGGATAAATACGGAGGAGAAAATGGATGGGAAGGGGAGTGGTAGGAGCAATGGGAGAAAAGGAAGGAGGGGACTAGTTACTGTATAGAAACAGATGTGGGAGATAAGATAATCAATCAATCAATCAATCAAAATCTTTATTTATTCAGGCGAACATCATTGAGCATAGCTCATTTACAAGATGGACCTGAGTGGTCATAACAAAAAAGGTTACAGAGTGTATACAAAAACATGATATTGAAATAGCACAAATACAAACATTTATGAGTGAGATAGATGTACAATTATTTACATATATACAAGGCAAAGGACAGTAAACCAAAAACCTATTAAGGTGAGAAACAAACAGTCTGGTAGGGATAAGGCTTGGATAATGGTACATGGGTGAGGCATATATGTTTGAGGTTTGATGTGGAAAGGACCAGAGGAATGATAGAAGAATAGGGAGGAGCTTTAGGAGGAGGTGGGGAGAGAGAGGGTGTGGGGGTGGGGTGTGGGAGGACTAGGCCTTGTGGGAAACAATTGCATGAATCTGGGATTAGGCTGGTGTACAGCTTTTGAAGGATGTAAGGGGATCAGTGTTTCCATTTTCAATGTCTTTTGGATAGAATTCCAGATAAGTGCCAGGGAATAACTGATTGCAGCTCTTCCATACCGGGTGCAGGTGATAGGAATCTTCAGCAGGATCAGTTTGTTGATCCTCAAGGTGTAGGGCCTGGATGTGATCTGGTTGAAGCAATCTGAGATGTAGGAAGGGAGTTTGTTTGTCAGAGCTTTGTAGATCCAGGTAGCAAGATAACAAGGAGGAGATTTCAGAACAGAGTTAGGAGACAGAGTTGATGGAGAAGGGAGGCTAAATCACAGCCAGGGAAAAAAAACTTACAGTAAAAGGCAGCCTGGCCAGCAGAGGTCTTAGTGTGGGGCAGGCTGAGACAGTAGGGGCAGGGGAGGTCAGAGTTTCTGAGGTGATATGAGATGGAGAGGGAATAAGATGAAGGGGAGATAAAAAAAGTAGAGGAGAGAACCAAACAAGTATTTGGAGATGACGATGACACAGCATGAGTATGTATACATTTTAGTTGTCGAGTTAGGATGTGTGTGATCATACTCAGACTGGATATATTAGTGCAGTGTGGCAGGATGGGTGGACAAGATGGTCCCAAATCCCTTTCATCATCACAATACTATGCTTCTATGGATCTTTTACCATGTTTTTTTATGGTTTTAGTATCCAAGTTGAACGACATGGGTAGGTGTAATATGCTGCACAATCCAGTGTATCTTTATTCTTCTGTAATTATATGACAGACAAAGCTGGATTAATTGAGAGTACCCGGGAGCTCTTTGACCCCTGATGAGTATCTAAGCATATTTAACAAAGGGTGGAACAAAAAATGTTTTAATATTTTTATAAAACACAGGCTAAAAATCATAAGAACTTGGTGTCTCCCACTTGGAACAGCCTTTACTGTATCATCACCTTTTTTAAGAACCAGTGCTCTTTTAAAGGAGAACTACACCTTCACATTTTGTAATTTGTAAAATTCACCAGAAACACATGCTGAGCTGTGAGCACCTAATTTCCAGAGCTCTCCTGATGGTAGGGTACAGCGGATCATCAGACAGCAACTAGTAATAGAATAAAAGTGTACAGAGGTTAAGGTCAGTCTCAAGGTAAATATACAAAATATATGTAGAAATAAGAAATAGTAATTTTTTACCATTATAAATATTTATTGAATTTTTCAGATACAAACATCAGAATACATATAAAAAAACAAAAAACAAACAAGCACTTAGAATAGGAAGAGCCTTACACAAAAATGTTGGTATCCATATAACAGATGATTAGGATGACATCACCTGCAAGTGAGTACATATGAAACACAAAAACAATGTAACTTCTTAGACAAGCTTATAGACTGGATTCAAAGGGATGTGTCTAGAAAGGACACCCAAATTTTATGAAACAGTTCAGATTTACCAATGACACGACAAGAAATAGTAATGTTATAAAAAAATACTACACATATATGCAAAAGGAGCTCAATAGCAGGTATCCATATATAACCCTCTTGTTACCCGGGGTTACTAGAATCCCAGTAAGACCTAGTGGTAGGCAAGGAAGGCAGCTTGTGAAACTCCAGTTAAATGGATTTCACACTGTCTCACTCTGTTCTCAGTCTCAGCTGAGACTGAGGGATGACATCACCATAGAACTATCACAGCTGCATGAGCCACAATGGAATCTGCAGAAGGGAGTTGGAGTAGAATGTTGGGAGGTTTGAACAGTAGTCTGTGGCAGTTGGAGTTTGGATATTGTTGTGAGAGGAGCACAGCAGCTCTGTGTTAGGCTCTTGGAGCCTCAGCCCTGAAAGAGGGCTACAATTAGGGAAAGGTGTGTGTTTCCACCTAAAGAGAGACACAGTGAGCTGTTTTAAAGTGGTGGAGACCACTGAATTGGGTCTCTGTGCCCTATCCCTCAGGGGATGGGGCAGAAAGCTTTGCCTGCTATTCTAGAGGCAACCCCCTGGCTACTGCTGGAGAAGGAAGCTGCCTTATGTTGTCCATGTGTGTGGGGTACAAGAAGATTTCATGATTTACCTGTGGGGCACCTGCAACCAAAGGGTGAGTTCTGCTCTTTCTAAAGGGCCCATGTTTCATCCTGAACTGTGTTAAAGTGGGGATTGGACTACTGAAGTAGTGGGAGGCCTAGAGTAATAGGCTTAGCCAAAAGTAAAAGTATGTTCAAGTCTAGCACATAGGGGAAGTCAAGATATGTAGAGGAGATGTGACATACGTCTATCCAGTAATCTACATTGCCAAGCTTTCAGAAAAGAGTTGCTAAGTATCCAGAGAAATGGGTGGGTATGGATTGTGGGAGCTGGAGGTGGGAGACCCCCCTTTAGTAGCCGGATCCGCCTCTATGGATTTGCTCTATGGATTTCTACTTGCCTCATGCACTTGGCCAGTGATGAGGGAAGTACCCAGACGTGGGATAGAAGGAAAATTCTCTCTAGGAGTCGAAGGCTCTAAGGTGGTTTGGGGAGCCACCAATAGGAAAACTGGTTCATTCCCATAATGGACCATGGATCAAGTGGCCGCCGGGGGAGCCGGGCCAGTGGGGGAAAACCCAAGTAGTGTACAAGTCGGACTGTGTACCCAAAGCTGCATGCAAGTCCAGGCTGTGTGCCTGGTGGGTTTAGAGCCTGAGGGCTGGAAATGAGAAGAAGTGTTCTGTTGTCTCTAATCTGCATTACCAGGAATGTAGCCCTGTGGGGGTCCATCTATGCTTTGTTTGTTCAGTTTGGATGTGAATAAAAGCCACTCTGTAGAATCCCATTCCTGGGTCTGGACATTACAGTTATTGCTTCCTGTGTTTGGATTTACTTGGGTGCTCCTGTGCAGAGTAGCCAAACCTAGGCCCCCTGTGCTGAGTAACCTAGTCCTCCCTGAACCCAGTCCCCGCCAGGTACTGCTGTCAGCTTCAACAGCATGCCACCTGTCATTTTGCAAAAGGCAGGGATCCGGGGGTTACACATACAGTGGTATAAATTTACTTACCCCCCCCCAAAATATATATATATATATATATATATATATATATATATATAACCACAGTTTCTTACAGTAAAAACAATGTCTGGTAACAAACAATACTTCATCAGGGTATTGTTTTTTTTAAATCTGAAGAGAAAATAATTAAACCAATACATTTAATCTTTTACTTATAACAATATGGAAAATGAGGACTAAGAATGTGCCACTGTAATGAACTGCATAAAGCTATATCAACTGCATCGACTTGTACATGTGAAGTCTGATTATCATGATATGCAGTTTATTTATTTAGCTTTTGTCAATCATAGGTACAATACACAAATAAATGCCTATTTGCATCACCCTCAAGACTACAAAATAAACAATATTACAATTAATCATGAATTACAGGTAAAGCAAGGAAGAGAAATTTACATGTACAGTAGAGTAGGATAAGACCACAGGAAATAAAGTATAGTAATTAAAATTAAATACAATGATAGGCAGCCAGCAGTAGGCAGTAACATGTAGTAATTTTCCAGAATGGGAAAAAATACAACAACAGTCAATTATGGACAGTGCTAAATCACAATTAGCCAGCCTTGAATCGATCAAAATTTATAACATTAATACAGTTCAAAGAATTGTGCCCATTTTTACAAAATCAGAGTATTTTCGTTTATTTAACCCTCAAAGTTATTTTTCAGAAACAGATCTGTCCAAAACAAGATAGAGATTGGTTTAGTATGCAAAAAGAACAAAAGACAATTACTCAAAACGTCCCCACAAAAACCTTTCAAAAAATTTATAATTTTCTTTGTTGTAACATCAAGGATCATTGGAATAAGGTGAATTGTAAATGGAGCCAAGAGGGCAATATTAATCTTATAGAACAGCGATGGAAAAATTTAAGAATCCAAATGAATAAGGATTATATTTATGCAAAAAATAAAACTATTCAGAAAAAAATTATTGATCAGACTTATTTCACCTCGCAAATATTAGGAAATATAGCTAAATCAGGTCAAAATCATGCTGTCATAGTTGTGGGAAACTAGGGAATCTATACCATTGTCTATAAGACTGCTCTTATGTGCAAGAATGGTGGAAAGTAACTAATGAATTATTGGGTCAAATTGTGTCTAAAACCCCTCAGTATCAATTTGATGTAATGATATTTAATAATATTGTAAATGGTGACCTTAATGTTAGAGACAGCAGACTCTTTTGTATTGGGACGATGGTGACAAAAAGGTTAATTCTTGAAAACTGGAATGTCCCTCGGCTGGATAAAATTAATAAAGAGAAATGGTGGTATATGTTTAGGGAAGTAGCGCACCATGAAGCACTATGGGAAGAAATAGAATATGCACAAGAAAATCAGGAACTTTCCTGGAGACAGATTATAGAATCTTCACCACCTTTATTTCATATATAGAACATAGTTTTTTTCGGAGGATGGGGGAGGGTACATTTAAATAAAATTAATAGTATGCATGTATAGTGAATTGTCTTGTTAAAAAGAAATGTCATGGTAACATACTGACTAACAGATATATATGAAATGTGTCATAGTTATAACCTTTTTCTATCTGTATGTCTTTTCCATTTTTTCATAGTGTTGGAAATTAATGTATGTTTGTATAATATATGCTTATAATAAAAAAAGAAATATATATATATATTAGAGGCAAAAAACTCCATTTAATGCATTAGTTAGGGTTGTTCCACAGCGACAAAAGTGAAAATTCAGTGTTAGGGTTGAAAACCCCTTGGACCCCGTCCACCTCCCCAACCGGCATTGAGTTGTGCATTGGGAGTAAGTCAGCCCTAACTCTCACCCCATCACATGTAAAGCAGCAGAAGTACAGGAGAATGGGGTGAGAGTTAGAATCGGTTGGGGGTGGGTGGGAGGTCCAAGGGGTTTTCAACCTCTAACACCAATTTCCTCACTTTGTCACTGTGGAACAACCCTAACCAATGCATTAAACTGACTTTTGCCTCTAATTTCCTTCTTTTTGAGAATGATAACGAGAAATAGTGAATGTAATGCAATGGCGGGAGCGTGGGGCCCTTTGCACCCCGTGCTCCCGCCACGTGATGTCTTGTGGCATAGTAACAGGAACAGCAACACAAACAGAAGCGCTAACAGTGGCGCACATAGTAATGCAAGCATGAATGAGAACAGAAAGGGTAATGCACACGGTGACGTAGACGGGAACGGTCTGCCACGTGATGTGTTGTCACATAGTAACATGGTGCCTGCAAACGGAAATGTCAATGGGCATGGTGACGCAAAGTGAAACAGAAAGAGAAATAGTATTTTAGACACAAATGGCAAAAAATAAGAGAAACGCAAGCGCAAATGAAAACGCAAAGGATAACGCACATGGTGGCATAGACGTCAATGGTAAGTGAAACGGGTATGGAACCGCAAGCAGAAAGGGCAATGGTAACAGTAATGTAAGCGCACAGGCTGGCTTTCCCCAAAACCTGCATAGAGAAAGACAGTGAGTACAAAGAATGTATGCATAATAATGGGTATCGTAGCAGAAAACGAGGACTTGGAATACTAAATAGGTTATATCTCAGGAACTGTACGATGTAGGAAAAAAATTTAAAAGTCATATGATTTATGACTGTCCTGGCTAGTTTTATACTTAGCCCCCATTGCATTTTTCTGACGAAAAGTCCGTATCTCGCACTGTTTCCAGGATACAGGCCCTGAAAGGCGCGGAGAACGCCGTAATGTTATCCTATGGAAAAAAAAAGAGAAGTTCAGAGCGCCATAACTTTTCCTCCCTGTAATATTTTTTCACCAAGCCACTGAAAGGCACATCTGTGGGCTGTTGGCTGTCTTCCCTTCAAGTTTCAGGAAAAAAGACCAAACCGTTATTTTGCAGCAGGGTGCCAAAGGATTCCTGTAATGCGTCGGGCGCCGTAATGTTATCCTATGGGAAAAAATGTAAACTTTAGAGTGCTGTAACTTTGCCGCCATGTAATATTTTTTCAACGCGACACTGAAAGGCACATCTGTGAGATGTCGGCTGCATTCCCTCCAAATTTCAGCCCAAAACTCCCAACCGTTCTTTTGCAGCGCAGTGCCAAAGAATTGCTGTCATTTTCCCACAGACTTGAAAACTACTGTCGCAATTTACGAAAGCTTTCGCAAAAATTTGCGATTCTTTCATGAGCACGAAAGTACTTTGTGAAAGTACTTTTTCCAGAAATTTGAAAAACATATTTCTGGGTGTTTTACCCCAAAATAAAGACATGGCTAGCATTCTCAGGGTCCGACTAGGTGAATACAAAAAGAATTAGGTTGCTAGAGGGTCCCAAATTTAAATGGCAAGCATTTTTCTGATCACTAACTGAAAACAAAATGGTGGATTTGCAAAAGTAACAGGACCATTTGCGAAAGTAAAATGCATTTCGACACTGTCAAACTTTTGTTAACTTTTCCCATTGACTTATAATGGGAAATTGTTTTTAGAATAACTTTTGAACATTTAATATTTTTCACCAAATCTTCAAAAGGCACATCGGGGACCCTGGCCACATGTTCCCTGAAGATTTTGGGCCAGTGGTACAAACCGTGCGACCTGTAGGTGCGACCGTAGAATTCCAGAAAAAGCGTAAATGCACGTGCAGATCACGCTTAATAACTCCACAGCCGTGTATCCGACCAGTACAAAACTTGGCAGATCCCAAGGCGTATGGTTCTTGATCAAGTATTCTAAATTTCAGGCAAATCCATCAAATGGTTGCAAAGTTATTAAGGTGCAAAATTTTGGGTTTAACATATAAATGGCTCCTCAACCCTAACTATGGTACTACCATGCTTGCCATAATAAATATATATATATATATATATATATATATATATATATATATATATATATATATATATAAATTAATTAGCCTTGAATGAGAACACCATAAGCTGTAGTTTGTTCCTCAGGTACAGTTACAAGCAGATGAGACTTGTAAATGTTTTCTCAAGGAACCTCTGAAGAAGGTGTCAGAAGTAGTACAGTACTTAGTATGTGCACCAGGAGGGACTTATAGAACGTTGGTGCAAATAAGAAGAAAGCCTGTTCACCCATCCTGGTGGAGTAGGAATTTGTCAGAAGATTTGTGAGGGTAGGCCTGATGTGAGCCCTAAAGGAGCAAAACGATAAGAGGCAGGAGTAAAGGATCTTAGGAGCTTATCTAAGAAACAGCATAGAGCATAACATCACCCAGTATAGTCATCTAAAGGTAGGCTACAGATCACAGTGGTGAGTGAGATTGCTGGAGAACAATGCAAATGACAAATATCGTTATACTTCACATTCCATTTAGACAGGATATTTTAAGAGACACAAGGGTAGAATGCCATAGTGTGGGTTAGGCAAGAGGACTCCTTCAGCAATGCAAGACTGTCCATCATGGTAATTATGTGCCTAATTCTGTAGGCTATGCCAAGCTTAGTATTAACTTCCTTGCAGATGATGGTTATGTGTAGGGAGAACTCAGGTCAAGAGTGATGCCAAAGTATCTGAATTGGTCAAGTGAGGCAAGTAAGGAGCTATCAGCACAAGCGACTGCTAGGGTATCTGCACATGACCTAAGCTTGGCATTAGAACCAAATAGTATAGCCTGGGTCTTTTTGGCATTAAAGACCAATTTATGTTTTGTGAACCAGTTCCGAATATTCCAAAAGCCACAGCTAAACTGCAAGTTAATAGGGCCTACAGTATGGGAACTAAAATAGAGAGCAAGGTCATCTGCTTCAGTGAAGGAGGAGCAAGAGACAAACATAAGAGGGAGGCTGTTAATAAAGATAGAGAGGAGCAGTGGGCCAAAAATAGAGCCCTGGGGAACACCAGCATCAAGAGACACCGTATTAGATGGTGTCTTGTTAAACTTTACAAATTGAAATCTCTTTGGAAGGTACAGTAGTTCACAAACCAGGAGACAGAGTGGGAGGTGAGAACAAGCATAATCAGTTTTGAACTTAGTATCTGGTCATCAACCAGGTCGAAAGCCTTAGAAGATTGATGAGTGCAACTCCTGTCATCATTCCCTGATCCATAGCTACTTTAATATCATTAGATAATTTGACACGTGCAGTGAATATATTATGCCCTTTGCAGATGCCATGCTGTTTGGGTGCTAGCAGGTTGTACTTCTGGAGCTAGTCTGACAATTGCACTGCAACCACCTTTTCCAAACATTTACTTCGAACTGACAGGACTGCATTAGGATAGTAGTTATCAATAAGTTTTGGTTCTCCTTTCTTGAAAACAGGGAGAACCCTGGCAATTTTTCCATACATTAGCCACAACTCCAGAGATTTGTGATAGGATGAAAATGTAAGCAATAGGTGAGGAAAGGATAGGGACAGCAAGGTTTAGGATCCTAGGCTCCAACCCGTTATGTCCAGGGCTAGCACTGGAGAATAGAATGCTAACCAATTTTGGAATTTCCTTTGGGGATTCATCCTTCAGGAAAACTGAGGGTAATCAGGAGAAGGGGAGGAGATCAATTTGTTGGCAATACTGAAGGGTTGACAAGGAGGAGAAGCATATCCTGTTTAATCAGTAAAATTATCATTTAAATCATTTTTAATGTTAATAGGGTTATTACAGTTTATCCTGTTAAGGAGCATGTAAATAATTCCTTGTTTAATGGCACATTCTGTATGACACTTGATATGGCACCAGAAACTGGGAGTCCCCAGCAGAGGTTAGAAGCTACTCCTTTCAGAAAGTGCTTTTAGCAGTGCAGGTAGCTTTTTTGCAAATATTTCTGAGCCTTCTGTATTCTTTCTAATCAGATATATTGGAGCAGACCTTATAAGAAAAGCTGTCGGTGCCAAGAAAATTGTCTCTGTGACCCTTGGCACTAGCAGAGGCACTCTAGGCTCACTCCTCTCTCCTCCTTCTATGCCCTTGACAGTGCAGTATGGGAGGATGCCCCCTCATTTAAGTACCTTAGGGTCTGACTGGACTGTCACCTCAGTTTCTCAGTGCATGTGGGTGCCATCCACCAGAAACTCCACCCCAGACTTGATACACTTTACAGGAATAAAGGGAGTATCCCACTTCCTGCCTGCAGAGAGATTGTCATGAAGATGATACTCCCAATTTTTGACTATGGTGACATTGCATACAGCACTGCTCCAATGTCTACTCTAGCCAGACTGGATCCCTTCTTTCATTCCTTTTGCTGCTTTGCCCTAGACAGTCCCCCATGCACCCGCCACTGCTCACTGTACTCTCCTCTCTCTCTCTTTCTCTCCTCCTCCTTTGATTACAGATGCCTCACTCATTGTGTTTTCTTTATCTCTAAATTCTGGTGTGGCTGTCCCCCTCTTACCCTGCCTCCCTCTTCATGTCCCCTCCCTCCCCACTAGCTCTTACTCCCTTTACAACTGTGACTCTCACTGTCTCACACTGCCCCAGTGAAGTCCTCTGCTGGTCAAACTGAAACTTTGGGCCCCTTTCCTCCTTACCATCCAATCTGCTCCCTCCCTTCACTCTCTTAAATCACTCCTCCCTGACTCCACTACTCACTCCTGCAGCTGCTGCTGACTGGGCCCTGGACTGTTGCCATCACTCTACACCGTTTGCTCACCCTTCAGAGTGCACTCACATTAGTGCAGCTTCCTTATAGACCCTCCCCAAATTACAATCCTTGCTCCCACCATAAACTCTATATTACCTATTGCACACTGCAAATTGTTCTCCCTCAGCACTTTGTGCATGGTAGAGTACTTATTTACACAGAATATTTTGCCTTTGCACAACTGTTATTTTTTTTATGCTTATTTACCTACTATTTGTATTATTTATACTTTTGTACCTCATTGTTTCTACTAATATTACCCCCCCATGAAGTATAAGGAAACACGGAAGGAGCAGAACAGAGAACTGTACAAGTTAAAGCAGAAGGAAGCAGGGAGGGAAGTCAGAATGACAAAGGCCCAGACTGAGGAAAAGATAGCCAACTCAGTTAAGAAGGGGGATAAAGCCTTTTATAGGTACATCAGGGAGCGTAGAAAGACAAAGGGAGGGGTAGTGAGGCTGAATAGAATAGACAGTGGGTGGGCAGAGAGGGACAATGAAAAAGCAGGGATACTGAACAAATACTTATGCTCAGTATTCACAAAAGAGGAGGAGGAGGGGGAGGTGCCTAATCCAGTTAACAGAATCGCTCTGGATGGGGGGTCGATCCCAGTCATTTCACAGAAGAACGGGTTCTGAAAAAACTCCTAAAACTGAAGGTGGACAAAGCAATGGGGCCTGATGGAATTCACCCCAGAATTCTAAAAGAATTAAGGGGAGAACTAGTGACACCACTGACTACCCTTTTTAGCAAATCATGGGAGGATGGTGTGGTACCTGAGGACTGGAGGAAGCGGATGTGATTCCCCTTCACAAAACTGGGAGCAAGACAGGGGCAGGAAACTACAGACCTGTCAGTTTGACCTTTGTGATAGGGAAAGTGATGGAATCCCTACTGAAGGAAAGAAATGTTGAGTACCTAGAAGCCAGTGAGGCACAGGACCCAAGGCAACATTGGTTCACAGTGGGAAGGTCATGTCAGACGAATCTAATTGATTTCTTTGACTGGGTGACCAAAAGTAGTAGACCAGGGAGGGGCTGTGGACATGGCCTACCTAGACTTTAGGAAGGCATTTGACACAGTCCCACACAAAAGATTAATAGTCAAATTAACCAGCCTGTGAGTGGGTTCCAGGGTGGTAGCCTGGATAAAACATTGACTGGACAACAGGACACAGAAGATAATTGTAAGTGGAGTCCACTCTGAAGAAAGAAGGGTTACTAGTGGGGTACCGCATGGTTCAGTTCTGGGTCCAGTCCTTTTTAATGTCTTTATAAGTGACATTGCAGAGGGACTGGAAGGAAAAGTATGCCTCTTTGCAGATAACACAAAGATCCGCAACAGGACTGATACACAAGGAGGTGTGGAATGGATGAGAAGGGACTTGGCAAGGTTGGAGGAATGGTCAGAAGTATGGCAGCTTGGACTCAATGCAAAGAAGTGCAAAATAATGCACCTGGGAAACAAAAACCCAGGGGAAGATTACACAATGGGGGGGTGGGAGGTAGTAACAACAACAAAAATGGAAAGGGACCTGGGGGTAATCATATCTGATTACCTTAACGTTAGCAAGCAATGTGAGAAGGCAGTAGGGAGGGCTGGGGGATACTGGGATGTATAGGGAGAGGCATCACCAGCAGAAAACAGGAACTTGTTATCCCTCTGTACAGACAGTTGGTGAGACCCCATCTGGAGTACTGCATCCAGTTCTGGAGACCCCATCTCTACAAGGACATAAACGGGATGGAGGCAGTCCAGAGGAGGGCAACTAAAATGGTGCAGTGTCTGTAAGAGAAGCTATACGAGGAGAGACTAAAGGAGCTTAATATGTATACCCTTGAGAAAAGGAGGGAGAGGGGGGACATGATAGAAAATTTTAAGTACCTCAGTGGAATCAACAAAGAACAAAAGTGTAGCATCTTTCAGAAAAAGAGGTGTGCAAGCAAAAAGGGGACACAATTTGAAGATAGAGGGGGAACGGCTCGGGGCAATGTGAGGAAGTATTTTTTCACAGAGAGGGTGGTGGACACATAGAACAGCCTTCCTGAGGAGGTTGTGGTGACTAAAACTGAGGGAGAATTCAAGAATGCATGGGACAGGCATAAGGCAATTCTTGCCGGGGGTAGGAAGAAATAGGCTGTTGGTTAACTAGGATCTGCAGCTTATCCTGTAGGTAGGGAAATGGGCAAACTAGGTGGGCCAATCGGTCCTTATCTGCCATCAAAGTCTATGTTTCTATGTAAGCAATTTTGTAGCTATACCTCCTCAAAATAGCAGTGATGTGTCTGTCCTGCAGAGTGATGCTTTGACCATTGAGCTGGGATATAGCTATTGCAGCACCTGAGTAAGGGTGACTAGAACAGTGGTCAATCAGGACAATGTCAGCAAGAAAACTAACAGTGTCCAGTCTGGAAAAGTCTCTTAGGATAATGACTCTGTGAGTAAGTTTGGCAAACAGACCTTCCATAAGCAGTATATGGAGATGTGACAAAAACTGCCCCTTGGGCTGTTCTAGCTTACAGGGTAGTTTTGTTGGGGGCTACTAATTCACGGCCACCACCTCATATATCAGGAAACCACTTTTTACTCTGCTCAGGATCAGGAAGGTTAACACAATAATTATTGGTAGAGTGAGCTTCGGAGATAGCCTACAAACAGGGTCCAGCAGAAATAATAAGAATTACCATGTCATTACCGAGGTAGCCACTGGTTCTATCAAAATAGATTATTTACTAGAAGATACTACAGGTATTTACAAACAGGATATATTTACAGTTAGACAAAAGGGTTACACATTTACTGAGAAGAGAAAATAAAGTAAGTTAACAGACATGATTTGTCAGAAAAAAACTCAAACTTCAGCCTCGCCTAAGGTCTCTTCACCTGCCGCTAGCTACATAAGACATTCCCCCTAGGCTGTGCTTCCTTACCAAGCTAACTTCTAGCAGGGCTCTCCCTTCTTCAGGTGTGGAATGTGAGAGAAAGAGAGAGAGAGAGAGAGAGTTTCCTGCTCCTTCCACTTTTATGTACTCTAAGCTATGAGGAGGTGACTTCTCCCTGGGGTAGAGATTGGCGAAGTTGGCAAACTTTGCACTGCAAATTAATCTGCAAATTATGTGCAATTCATGGAGCGCAAACAACAAAGTTATTCCTGCGAACTGCAGAATTTCACTCACAAACGGTGGAAATTCACAGTTCATGGGTTAAATTTTGCCATTTGTGGGTAAGATTTCAGAATTCACGGCCGAAATTCCACAGTTCACTTTGCAATTTCAGGTGAAGTAAAAGTTTCTGAGGGAGGGGAAAACACTGCGAAGCTCTGCAGAGGCAAATTTCAGCCATGTCACGGCAACTTCGCACTTGAATTTAAACTTCAGCCCATCTCTACCCCTGTAATAAAGCATTAAACCATCCCTCATTTTAGTAGTAGAAGTAGTAGTAGATTTTTTCTGTGTGACACCCTTCCCCTGAGGCTGAGGGCACGTTACAAAATACAAGGGTGGCAGCATATAAAATAAAACATTATTAAACCCATAATAATAAATGTAAGTATAGCATTCACTATATATTACTTAAATACATACTGTAAATATTTACAGCTGATAAAAATGATACTAAAGATAGCTTGAGAAAGGGTTTTTCATTACCCATAAGCCTATGCAAACAAATAGGTCTTAAGATCCCTTTTAAAGGCCTTCATCATGGAGGCCTCCCTCAGGGCTCTTGTCAGAGAGTTCCAAAAAACTGGGTCTGTGACCTCAAAGGTCTGCTCCCCCGAGATTGTAAACCTGGCCCTGGGAACAACCCAGAGGTCCTCTTCCATAGAGTGGAGGGGGCATGGTGGAGTGTAAGGATGTAGGCGATCAGACAGGTAACTTGGGCCTAGCCCTTGCAAAGCCTTATATATTAGTAACCCAACTTCAAAGGAAATATGTCACTTAACTGGCAGCCAGTGTAGCTCATGCAAAGCTGGGGAGATATTTAGAATCAGGATGATCTAATCTAACCAGTTACAATTAGAGAGGGAGCAGACAGAGTTGGGCGTAAAGGGTTTGAGCCAGGACTTAAAGATTCTGAGACACTCTAGCAAGTAATAGTCAATCCAGGCATTAAGATCTGCCTTGTTTGGCATTAGGCTTTGAATACTGAGGTGAGCAAGTTTAAGTAAGCAATAAGACCTGACGGAGTGTCCATCAACCCCAGGGCATGCGATAATATCTGTTCCATGCACATGCCAGAGTGTCTTATCGCACTTATAAAATGGGGCTTCTTTTTTTACCATTCACAGTTGCAAAAATCACGTTTACCTGTAGAAAAAAAGATTTGTTCATGCCAATTCAGGATAAAATAGTCCTTTCGCCAATTAGAAAGGACGTCATTTTTTTATAGTATTTTTCTTCACTGTCCTTTTTATTTTGATTGCACACATGCACAAGAAACATGTTGCGGCAGCTTTCTCCACAAGCAGGTTGTGGAGGCGCGGCACTGTTGCAGCCCATGCCCCACAGGCTGCAAAGGCTTCGTCCTGTTTCTCCACGCGCCAATGCGGCACGCCGTTGCCGACACTAGTTCAGCCAGCGCGGCCACAACCTTCTAAAAGTAGCCGCTGCAATCAGGGACACCTCATCATTGCAGCATCAGCCATCCGCTGCAATGAAGGGAGCGACCCATCATTGCAGGGCGGAAATTATGAGTATGAAATGGCGGCGGCTTGCCACCGTGTTCACAAACAATATAACCCCCCACCATGTTTACTTGCCGACGGGGGCCCCAATCCCCATCAGCTTTGGTGCCACCTTGTTTCTATTGTTGCCGAGGGGGAGCCCACTCCCCATTGGCATTCTGTTAACCCCTCCACTTTTGTTCCTGCTGATGGGGTGCCTAATCCCCGTCGGCATAATGATACCCCCTCCTGTTTGCCGACGGGGGTGCCCAATCCCCCATCAGCTACTGCTGGCTTCCCAAAACAAAAGCCTCTGCTGGCACACTGGGAGCCCACCCCAGCATGTCAGATGCCCCTGTGAAAGAAAAAATGGTCCCGCAATGTCTTTTTTTTTTTCTCCTGAAAAAAAAAACTGTCCTCAGCTCTCGCCCTGTCCCCCACCCGCAAACCTGCACCCACCCTCGCACCTCTTCCCACACCCCTCCACCCCATTCTTACCTCCGGAGCTCAGTGCGATGATCTTCGTGGACCGGAACACGTCTGCACTCTTCAAAGCTGACCGTGAACTGAAGAAATGCTGGTAAGGTGTATAATGTAATAAATAGGGTTTTTTCAACTTTAGTGCATATCTCGGGCATTTTTGGGAATTTGTTCACCAAATTTTTAAAATGGGGTTTTTGGGACTCCTCCTGATGAATTCTTGAACTGTCATAGTGTTAATCAGCCCCAAAAGGTGATTTCGCGGTCACTGCGCGGAATCACTTTTCAGGGCTGATTAATGAAAAGACAGTGCCAGTGTCCATGAGGTGGGCTCTCAAAAAGCCTATGTTGCAAATTTGGTGGAAAAAATCCAAAAAATGACTGTTTTACGAGCATGCGCTGCACAGTTAGTACACACACTCGTAACTTTGTGATTTTGCAATATTTTCATGCCAGATTTTCAACACTGGCATTTTGTCACACCTCCTTGTGAACAGTATAGCTGTCATTGTTCACTTTCTGGTGGAAATGTGTTTTTTGCACTTCTGGTGCAGAATACCGTGGTCATTGTGGGAAATCAGTGTTTGGGACAGATTAAAAAAATGACAATAATGCTGTTCATGAGTAGAGGTCCTGAAATGGCTATGTTGAAAATTTGGTAACGATGCTCCATAAAATGACTGTGTTACAGGCGTGAGTTGTGCAGTTTGCACGCACGCTCGTAACTTCGCAGATTTATATTATTTTCACTCCAGATTTCCAACATTGCCATTTCCCCATACCTACTTATTAACAGTACAGCTATCATTTTCCCCATCCTGGCTGAAATGTGTTTTCGCACTTCCGGCATAGAATAGAGTGGTCGCGTGGGAAATCACTGTCCAGGACAGATTAAGAAAATGAGAGTGATACTCTTCATGAGCAGAGGTCCTAAAATGCCTATGTTGAAAATTTAGTGATGATAGCCCATCAAATGACTGTGTTACAAGTGTGGGTTGCACACTTTCCACGCACCTTTCTAACTTCGCAGATTTGTAATATCATCACGCCACACTTTCACCAGTGGAAAAATGTGTTTTCACAGTTCTGGCACAGAATAATGCGAATGAGAGAGGGGAAGTGAGCCGTGGGCAGAACAAGGTGCCAACGCAGGCAGGAGCCCAGTACAAAAGAGCAGCCTGCAGCATGGGAAGAAACAGACTGAGTGACTGACAGAGGGCCAGTGAGCATGCTCAACAGACCAACTCAATCAACATTCAGCATTGACAAATGCTTGTTTTGGTTATTGTCAGCCAGGCTGCTCCTGCAACACACTTAATAGAGAGAGCTGGCATTTTTGTCATAATTGTGGCTGGGGGAATGAGGAGCTGTTGAGGGTGGACAGTGGAGTTTTGCAATGTGAAACTTTTTTTGTGTGTGTGTGTAACTGTGGTAAGACCGGAGTGAGCACAGGATAAAGCCCCCCCCAGCTCGTTCCACCTAGAGACTGAGTAGTTTTCCTAGAGACCGCAAGTGCTGTACTTGTTTCCTCCCAGTACCCTGTCAAGTACAAGTGAGTCTGAGTTAGAAAAAAAAGGTTTAAAACCAGCCAAGCCCAATATCACTTTAATGACTGTGGGGCTGGGAACAAACACTCTGTGGAAGCAGGATTGTCTGAACACCAGAACGGGACAGCTTTCTATGTTTATTTTTTTTTGAAGTGACAGCTATGAATGGAAAACACTACTTAAAAAAACAGATTTTTGTTTAAACTGCTGGACCAACAGCACCATGGCCACCCCAGATACACAGCAGCTTTTTTTGTGTATTGTTTTCAATTTTATTTATTTACTTTTTGTTACCTTTGTCTGAGGCTGGAGCAGTGAACAGTGAGCAACGGTGGTTGCAGGCAGTCCATCGGGTAAGCGGGAGACAGTACAGCTGCATCTGGAGAGCTGGTAACTTATTTTAATATAGCCCCCCTGAAAATAGCCATGCTCAGTAAAAGAAGTGTGCCAGATGACATCCAAGCTGTGTTCTGTATTGGGACAAGTAAGATGGGAGGGCAGGAGCGAATCAGGGATCTCAGGAAGTAAGAGTACGGCACAGGCACAGTGTTCATTTTATTCATTTTTTGAATAACAGAGGATGGAGCACTGCGGACATCATTTGAAAAGCGATAGTGAATAAACAAATCAAGTACAAAAAAAATAATTTTTGTTTTGTTCTGTGGGGACTTCAGTAATAACAGACAGGCTACACTTTTGGAAGCAAGCGAGTGGTGGGGAGCGGAGACAGAGGAATAGGATGAAGAGCTTGTTTCTCGCAGGCTCCTTGCCTTCCTCGTGGTATACACGTATTAAAAAAAACAAAAATTGATTTTTTTCATTTGTAAGTGCAGGGCCAGGAATTCTACTAATGAGAGAGCAGAAGCCAGCACGCTACTGGACCACAGTTGCAGTCCTGAACTGAGAGGAGGAAAACAGGTGAGAAAACAAAACTAGGTATTTTCCTGCAACAGTGTTAAAAGTACAGTGAGTCAGCATGTCTGAGTTTTTTTTTAATTGTCTGATTTTCGGCTGACAATGGAAAACAAACTGCACTACAGTTTTCCTGATCTGCTGCTAGTCCAGAATGGCCCACATTTATTTATTTATTTATTAGCTTTTGGTAACTGGGTAAGTGCACTAGGCAACAATTCTGCCTATTTTCAGGAATGACCTGGGAGAGTACAAGACGTAATACAAATAAGCACAATTTTACAAATTCATAAATAAAAACAACAACATAGTGCATACAATATAATACAGGTTAGAGTATATTTTACCAATAGGTCAATTCCCGGCCAGGAGACCTAGTGGTGATTAAGTCTAGGTGCATTTGCAGTTTCCAAGGGTGTAGAGGTGAGAAAACAGTGAGCTTTTAAAACAGGGTGAGAGGTGGAATTTTTAACCTGCAGGGATAGCAAGTTCCAGAACTTAGGAGCAAAATTGGAGAATGCCTGTTCACCCATTTTTGTAGCACAGGGTCTAAGAGAGAGCATTGGGACAGAAGAGGACCTAAGGGTGCAGGAGTGGGAGACCGGGATATGCAGGTCAGCCAGAGAGTCTGGACATGGTGGTCTAGTAAGTGAGTTAATAAGACACCCTAGGAAGTAAGCCCGGAGTCCCTGAGGTGATAGCCAGTTTAAGCAGGAGTATAGGAGGCAATGATGAGTTAGGCGAGGGGCAGATAAGGCAAACCTACAGATATTGTTGTAGGAAGTGCCCCATTTGCCGAGCACACTGGCAGAGGCAGGGAAAAGAACTGGGAGTGCATATAGGAGCTGCGGAAGAAGTACTCCTTTAGCTCCTGATAGTCTGGCTGATGGATTGAGGGAGTGGCGAACACAGTAAGCAGCATCAATTTGTGCATTAACAGCCCAAAAGACCTCGTTGACATGGGCTGTAAAATCAAGAGCAGGGTTGAGTGTAACCCCGAGATAGTTGAAAGAAGAGGTATTGGTGACCAAGGTTCCATCACTGCAGTGAACCAGGAGCTTAGGAGCCTCAGAGAGAAATTTCTTTGAGGATCCAAAAAGCATAGCCTGAGTTTTGCCTATGTTTAGGATTTGGTGGTTGTCCGAGAGCCATAATTGCATGGACTGAAAGTCATGTGATAGTATGTGGTTGATTTTATCAATTGATTTAAATGAGGAATAAAGAACCAGATCATTGGCATACATGAGCATGCTACTGTTATGAGAAGGACAGGGAATATCATTAATAAATATAGAAAAGAGGAGAGAAGAAGAGAGGACCAAGTATGGACTCCTGTGGAACACCATGGGTGATAGGTATGGGGGAGGAGAGAGCTTTATGAAAGGCAACAGCCTGGGTGCAGTTATTCAGGTAACTGAGGAACCAGGATTGGGTAGAGTCAGTAGCTCCTATGGTTCGTAGCTTCGTCAGCAGAAGTGGGTGGTGGACCATATCAAATGCTTTGGACACGTCGATAAAAACCGCACCAGTGAGTAAGCCCTTGTCCATATAACCTTTGACATCACTGGTTAGTTGGCTCAGAGCTGTGGTGGTACTGTGCCCTGCCCTAAAGCCGTGTTGACAAGAGATTTGGAGTTTGAACTTGGTAAGGTGCTCCGAGAGCTGTAGATGAACTAATTTCTCTAGGAGCTTGCTGAGAGTGGGGAGAAGAGAGAGATGGGGTGGTAGTTGGACAGTTGTTTATCATCTCCCTTCTTAAAAATGGGTATTGTTCTAGCCGTTTTCCAGACCGGGGGGACTGAGGAAGTGCAGATAGATAGATAGGTTGAAAAACCTAGTAACGGGCCTAGCAAGCCAGGTAGCAAACTGTCTAAGTATCCCAGGATGAATACCATTGGGGCCCGGGCCCCCATGAGCTGGAATGGTTTTGAGAAGTTTAAGTACTTCATAGTATGAGACCTGAGCCAGTTCCAGGGTAGAGGGAGTAGGGGTATTGGAAGAGGCAGCTTGCTGGCCTTTTTGAAGCCCAGGCGATGAGGGAGAAGGTAGCAAGGAAAAGAGGAAGTAGAAAGCATTGGCAATTGTGAGCGAATGGTTACAGTGAGTATCCTTTATGTACATATCAGTAGGCGTCTGAGGCTTGTGGTTTCCAAGAATTTCCTTGATTTGGGACCAGTATCTTTAAGGGTTGGAGGCAGAAGATATAAGGAGATTCCTGTAATAAGAACTTTTTGCAAGGCGTAGTTCCTTTTTACAGTTGTTCCATGCAGCTCTATAGACTTCAAAGTCTGTCTGTAGATGTGAGATCTTCCAGTTTATCCCTACATTTCAGTAGTTGAAGTTGGGGACGCGTGAGCCATTTGGTAACCTTCCTTTTTACCCCACGCGTGGTGACTGGGATGTGTTTGTTTTGCAGCGAGAGTAGTACCGAGTTGAAATAGCCTGTGGCAAAGTTAATGTTCTCAGAATAGTGAGAGGAGACCAGTCAATTAGGCCAAGATCATGAGTGAAGGCATCGACATTAAGGTGGGAGAGGTTGGAGAAGGTTATCACTTTTGAAGGGAAGGAGGGGGGGAGGAGGTATCCCATATACCATAAACTGGATAATGATCACTAATGGTGTCAGGGAGTATGCCGGCCGAGGTTATGAATTCCTTCCTATTCATAAGGATCCAATCAAGTAGAGTGGCACAGACGCCCCCGAAGGAGATCCTAGTGGGTTCCTGAATAATCTGAGAGAAGTTAGCCTTGCTAACCATGGAGGATAGGTGAGAGGAGCTAGGTCCTACCCAGTCTAGGTTAAAATCACCAAGACAGATGTTAGCAATGAAAAGAAAATGGTGGTATTTTAAATATGAACATTCTAACGGCACACTAATCTCTTTTTTGTATGCGGTCCTGCTAAAGTACTTGTTTTTACCTGTGCATCAAATATTTTTGACCAACAGTTCAAAATATTGTAGCGCTCCCCTTGAAGGCATTAAGCCGAGGTGCTAGGGATCTCACAAGGTGGATATATGTAATACAACTTTAGTAGTTTAAATTTCATTGTCCTGTGGTTTTTCTGTGCAGTTCAGAGGAGCACTACAATATTTCGGGTAGCCGTCTATTCAAGGACTTAATCTCGCTGATTTTTGGAAAAGGTCAGATCAGATTTGGCTTTCATCTACGGAAATTCTTGATAAGTTAGGGATTCCGGTCTCCAATATTTTTAAAATATTTCAACTGCGTCACATATTAGTGAACTTCACTGGGAAAAAGCCTCAAGTGTACGAGACCCCCCCCTTTTGGGTTGATCTTTTTCAAACAGTGATTCGCCTTCATGGGGTATCCAAGATCTTTGCAACTCTATTTAATAGAGCCTATCCTGGTCCCTTTGGACCTTCTGATTACTGGGCAAACCTCTTCCCGGACTTACATATCAATTGGGAGGTACTCTGCCGGGGATGTCATAATTTCATTACCCAAGATAGGCTCCGACTCATGCAGTTTCAAATCCTCCATAATATGAATTACACTCCGCAAAGAATAGCTAGGTTCGACAAATCCTCGGCTGCAGTTTGCGTAAGGTGCACCCAAGGTCAGGGCAATTTACTGCATATTTTCTGGCTCTGCCCCAAAATAACCTCCCTATGGATGCAGATTAAACAAAGAGTAGATCCTTTACTGGGATTAGATGAATTGTTCTCAGCGGAAGTTTGCCTATTAGGAGATTACTCCAAAATCCATATACCCGCCCGGAAATTTCATATTGCCCTCATATCCATGTCGGTTAAAAAAATTGTTCTCCGATACTGGAGGGATAATGAAGTAATATCATATGGCGAATGGCTAAAGAACTCCTGGCTAATATAAGATTAGAGAAGATGTCAGCCAGTTTCACTTTAGAATGGGCAAATTCAATAAAATCTGGGCTCTGCTCTTAACCTTATATTCGCTCCAAACACCATAATCAGGTGAAATCTTTAGTACTCGTAGTCAAGTCGAAGTGTTATTCTGGCCAGGCAACCTGGGGTGGGGAGAGGGGTTAGTAGGGAGGGTAGGATGGGGGGGATGATTGTTATTTTCCTTTTCTTCTGGGATATGATGATGGTTTTTACTTGAGACGTGGGTGGGTGGTGGGGTTAGGGGAGGACCCTTTATTCTTTTTCTTTGGGGTGGGTTCTGGTTTGGCTCTTAATATATGTATACATTCCAAATGATATGTGTTTTTTTTCTATGTATTGTATGTTGGAAACTTCAATAAACTTTAAATTGAAAAAAAAAATAAATATGAGCATTCTAACGGCACACTAATCTCTTTTTTGTATGCGGTCCTGCTTTAAGTACTTGTTTTTACCTGTGCATCAAATATTATTGACGAACAGTTCAAAATTATGCAGCACTCCCCTTGAAGGCATTAAGTCAAGGCGCTAGGGGTCTCACAAGGTGGATATATGTAATACAACATTAATAGTTTAAATTTTGTTGTCCTGTGGTTTTTCTGTGCAGTTCAGAAGAACACTACAATATTTTGAACTGTTTGCTGTAATTTCGGGTAGCCGTCCATTTGTAAGCGCACCCCTCGCATATAGAGCACAGTCGGAGTTTTCTTTTGAAATATTTTTGATGCATAGGTAACAACCAATTAAAAAAGAGGATTTTCTCTCCCCATTTTATAATACTCTTTTCGTTAGGCCAGATAGGAGATCTAGCATGGTATGGGGTCACTAAACCGGGGAAGACTCCACATCACCAGCTATGGAGCTATGGAACAAGCTCCCTGCTGCCCTGCAAACAGCCAACTCACTGGGCTCCGAGGTCACCTGTTAAATAGTAGCAGGTGCACCTGTGCCTGAAAATGAGCCTGGGCAGAACAAGAGTGCTGCAGTGACAGTGGTCACCTCTATCTGCTCTGAACTACCTATGCGGGGCTCTACCCCACTCAAGTACTTCAAAAATGTGTCTCTTAGAATTGCTTTGTAATAACTGCCCTGTACTAAATTACCCCTTAAATTGTCTAGTCCTTTGGCATCTTGTCCTGTCTGACTTAAATTGCCTACCTATGTATGTATTTTGTTGTATGATCTCTGCTTACTGTATACACTGTCTTATGCGTATATTTAACTAACCCCGGGTTGCCCCTGAAAAAGGGATCCTCAGATCCCAGTGAGCCTACCCGGTTAACAAAATTGAATAAATAAAATAAAGATACAGACACAATATCCAAGGTCAGTAATGGGAAAGCTTATTTGCCAGTCAATCAGTTGGGGGTACCCAGTATATATTATGATTCATATGCTATACTACATGCAGGAAGACCTTGGGCTTCAGTAACCAGGTAACATTAGTAACTCAGACACTGGAAGTCAAGATATTGAAGAAAGTAAGATCTGTGAAGAAGTTAAGGTTAGGTACATAGGTTCACTCTGGTTAACTAAAGTAGGGAGATTATCAACAACATTGAGCAAGGATAGTAGGATGAGCCCTATGGAGACAAGGAAGAACCAAAGAACCATGACAGCGCAGACTCAGTACAATAATGTGTGTTTTGCAATGATACTTACAGCTGAGAATTAATCCTATCACAAACACAGGCACAGCTGTATGGGCTGTAATTGGAGGACACTTTATCCAAAAAGGACAGGAAGTTCAAGCACCCACTCACACCCTGATTGGCTCTGTAGCATGAGGTGCCAGAGTTCAAAACCACAGGCTGTACTGGTGCTTGTTGGGGCCGAAAGCTCATCTCAGACCCTCATGACCCAATTGTCCCATTGTTGGAATCCAGAGCCAGCCCCAGTTGGGCCTAAATTATACTACTCCTAAGAACTGGCTAGTTCAAATGGCTACTGGATCTGTGCTGTTTTCCAACTGTGAGCAGAGAATAAGGGAAGAGGATCTGTGCAAACACACTCCTGCAGCCCAATTGACCTTATGGAAGGAGGTGCCACATTTCAAAGTCACAAGCTGTGCTTGGATTAGAGGTTGTTTGGAGTGAGGGCTGGCCTAGACCCTCGTGACCTGATTGTCCCATTGATGGAATCTGATCCAGGTCTCAGCTGTGCCCGAATGCCTCCACGCCTAGAAACTGATTAGCCCGACTTGCTTCATGATTGGTACTGTTTGCCAATTGTGAGCAGAGAATGGGGCAGAGTATTTCATGAAAGAGCCTTCCAGCAGCACTATTGGCTGTTTGGTGGGAGGCCCCAAAATTTAAAGTAACAAACTGTCTAGGGATTAGTGGTTGTTGAGGGGGCATCCCAGACCCTGATGGCCCAAATGTCCCACTGCTAGGATTTGGTTCTGGCCTCAGTTGAGCCTGAATGCTGTCTCTCCTAAGAACCAGTTAACCTGACTGGCCACCAGGCATATGCTGCTCATTGATTATGTTAGTCCAGCCACTGGGCAATACAAAAGGAAGCAGCTTTGATAAAATACCTAGGGTGAGGGGACCCAGGAGAAACTGTGAGGAGCAGCAGAGCGTCCACATTCTTTGTCCTCAGAACTCAGCAGATCTTAAAGTTTCTAGCATCAGACAGTTTTGCATATTCTGAAGTAATGGCTGTTGGTGCTGTTGCAGTGAACATTTTCTGTAATCAAATGTGCGGAATGATAGCTTTCCTCAGTCTAGCTTGGAATTCATTTTCATTTTTATTTGTAATTTTTGACCAGGAAAGGCACACTGTGCTGAGATAGCTTGTTTCCAGGTGTGTTCTGGGTGTGGGTTAAATAGACCTGTTTTACTGACAATGGGAATGTTGGCCATGGCATTGGGGGAAACTCTCCTACTCTTCTTTGAGGTATTGGATGTTCCAACTCCGATTTTGGATGGGGAAGCAGTGTGGACAGGGAGGTGGAGGTTCTAGGTAAAGTTGAAGCAGGGGGTTGCCAGGACTTGTCCACCTCCCCAGTAGTTTCTTTTTGGGTAGGGAAAAGGAAATAATTTCTTTTTGGGCAAGGGCAGGGGTATATGTTTTTACCAAAGTCAGTCCCGGGCTTGTTTCAAATGTGGTTTGACTGCACATTATAGTAATGCATGTGATCAGCAGAAGTGTGGCTTATGCCTTTCATACAGGCACTTCCATAATTTTTCTCATTTGGCACCAGGCTCTCCTTCTGAGTCACAGTCTGTTCTTGCTCCTTTAGGGTGTCACTCCTATTAGCTTCAGGAAGAAGGCGGAGCCTTATGGATGCATCTGATTGAGGATGTCACAAATACAGATCCCCCCATAGTAAAGGGTCCAGACTAGCCCCCTCCACCAAAAAGGTATGTCCGCGAGACCCTTGTCTCAACCCCTGTAGTGGATTCACAGGAAGTTAGGCCAGATATGCCTTCCCCTTCCTTCCCACCACCCCTTCAAGTGATGATTCAACCATCCAGGTGATGTGGAAATGCTCCCAGTGCCCCACAAGAAGAGGGGTCATAGCTGTAAACTGGTTCCATGTCATAATAGCGACTGCAAGACAGCGATCGCTATTATGGCGAGTGTATATCACTGAAAAGCAAATCAGTGATATACACTTTAAGGTGACCCAACTTCCAGATTTACAAAAAGTGTTTTTTTGGGGGGGAGGAGCTGTGCCTCCCATGCCCCTCGCACCCCCCTGAATTAGGATTCTCAACTGCAGGGTTGTGCATGTTGGGGAGAGAGGCAAGATCTAGATCTAGGAAAATAATTAAGTGCCACAGCTCGCAGCTGTGGCAAAATGCAACCCGCACCCGGTACCGAACCCAGTACCTGTTCAGCCAGATCTAGCCTCCCACAGCACCATGCCACATGGCTAGCTTGGCAGTGGCATGTGCTCCAGTCTCTGAAAACCCCTTCCTTGTCCCTCCCCTTCCACTTGCTATTCCCCCCTTCCATTCGCTCTTCCTTATATTCACTGTCCCATACCCTAGCTATTCTGAGGGGTAGCTCAGAATAATAGTGTTCAAAATGAGTCGCTATTTTTGTAGTCGCTCATTTTGGGTCATTATTATTACATGATACCCTGTAAACCAAGCCAACATAAAACACTCTGATCCTAGTGACTAACATGGGAGGCATTATAGTGTAGTGATTAAGAGTACTGCAAAGGAAGTGGGGGAGGTACCTAAAACAAACAGTAGAAACACTCTGGATACAGAAGTTGATACCAGCCCGTTTACAGAAGAAAGGGTTCTGAAAGAACTCTTAAAACTGAAGGTGGACAAAGCAATGGGGCCTGATGGGATTCATCCCAGAATTCTAAAAGAACTAAGGGTAGAACTAGTGACACCACTGACTACCCTCTTTAACAAATCATGGGAGGATGGGGTGGTACCCGAGGACTGGAGAAGGGCACATGTGATTCCCTTCACAAAAGTGGGAGCAAGGCAGAAGCAGAAAACTACAGACCTGTTAGTTTAACCTCAGTGGAAGGGAAAATGATGGAATCACTTCTGAAGGAAAGAATTGTTGAGTATCTAGAGGCCAGAGGGGCTCAGGACCCAAGGCAGCATGGATTCACAGCGGGAAGGTCATGCCAGACAAATCTGATAGATTTCTTTGACTGGGTGACCAAAGTAGTAGATCAGGGAGGGGCTGAGAACATGGCCTACCTATACTTTAGCAAGGCATTTGACACAGTCCCACACAAAAGATCAGTATACAAGTTAGCCAGCCTGGGAGTGGGTCCCAAGGTAACAGCCTGGGTAAAGAATTGGCTGGAGAATAGGACACAGAGAGTAATAGTAAATGGAGTCCACTCTGAAGAAAGGGGGGTTACTAGTGGGGTACCGCAGGGTTCAGTATTAGGACCGGTCCTCTTCAATGTCTTTATAAGCGACATTGCAGAGGGACTGGAAGGAAAAGTATGTCTCTTTGCAGATGACACAAAGATCTGCAACACAGTTGATGCACAAGGTGGGGTGGAAAGAATGAGAAGGGAATTGGCAAGGTTAGAGGAATGGTCAAATGTATGGCAGGTAGGAAGTGCAAGGCAATGCACCTGGGAAACAAAAACCCAGGGGAAGAGTACACAATGGGGGGGTGGGATACTAACAACAACAAAAATGGAAAGGGACCTGGGGGTAGTCATATCAGATGACCTAAAGGTGGGCAAGCAATGTGAGAGGGCAGCAAGGAGGGCTGGGGGGATACTAGGATGCATAGGGAGAGGCATCACCAGTAGAAAACAGGAAGTTATTATCCCTCTGTACAGACAGTTGGTGAGACCCCACCTGGAGTACTGCGTGCAGTTCTGGAGACCCAATCTCCACAAAGACATAGACAGGATGGAGGCTGTCCAGAGGAGGGCAACTAAAATGGTGCAGGGTCTGCACCGGAAGACATATGAAGAGAGACTTAAGGAGCTGAATATGTATAGCCTTGAGGAAATGAGGGAGAGGGGGGACATGATAGAAACTTTCAAGCATCTCAAGGAATCAGCAAAGTCCAAGAGGGTTGCATCTTTCAAAAAAAGAGGTGTGCAAGAACAAGGGGGCACAATTTGAAGATAGAAGGGGGCGGCTCAGAGGTAATTTAAGGAAGTATTTTTTCACAGAGAGGGTTGTGGATGCATGGAACGGCCTCCGGAGGAAGTTGTGAGTCAAAACAGTGGTGGAATTCAAGCATGCATGGGACAGTCATAAGGCAATTCTAGGGGGTGGAGGTAGGAAGAAGTAGGCTGCTGGTTAACTAGGATCTGCAACTTATCCATTAGGTAGGGAAATGGGCAGACTGGGTGGGCCAAGCGGTCCTTATCTGCCGTCAAAATCTATGTTTCTATGTTACTGAGCTGTAAACCTAGAGGTCGCTGAGAGTAGATTTAGATTCTCTCTGGAGCTTAATAGAATAGGACTACTGCTGCCCTCTAGTCCCCCATATATGATTTGCCTCTTAGTATACATCTGTCAGGCTATCATAATCCCCATCCTCCAATGTTCTGTGCAGGCTCATGTCTAGTCTGGGATTTGAACCTTGGCTACTGTGGTTGGCCCCACTTGTTCTTTTTTTCCCAATTGTTTAACCAGGTGAGACACACTAAGCTGAAAGCTTGTTTACCGGTGCAACCTGGGAGCACAGGGAAGTTAAGTGACTTGCTCAGGGTCACACAGTATGCAAGTGGGGGCCGTGGGATTCAAACCCAGGTCTCCAGATTTACAGCTTAGAGCCTTTAACCACTGCACTATATTGCCTCCAAGTAGTCCGCAGCTCTCACCACCAGGCAACATTGGCATAAATTTCATAGCAGGCAGGAAATACTTGGAATCGTGCTCCACCTCTCCAGGTTCTGACAGGTCTGGGACATAGCGAGTAGTGACCTCTGCTGGTGGGAGTGTGATCTACAAATATTCTGTGCTGGGAAGGGATTGAGGCATAGAGAGCAGGGTCCTGGGACAAGTAGTAAGGGTTCCTGATGGGTCCAAGACATAGTGAGTAGAAACATCTGTTAGAGGGAGTGTGAACTACAACTATTCCTATGTTGAGAAGGATCCTGAGCCATAGGGGTCAGTGTCATAGGGAGTAGGGTCCTGAGCCATAGGGGTCAGTGTCATAGGGAGTAGGGTCCTGAGCCATAGGGGTCTGTGTCATAGGGAGTAGGGTCCTGAGCCATGGGGTCAGTGTCATAGGGAGTAGGGTCCTGAGCCATAGGGGCTCGTGTCATAGGAGTAGGGTCCTGAGCCATAGGGGTCCGTGTCATAGGGAGTAGGGTCCTGAGCCATGGGGTCAGTGTCATAGGGAGTAGGGTCCTGAGCCATAGGGGTCAGTGTCATAGGGAGTAGGGTCCTGAGCCATAGGGGTCCGTGTCATAGGGAGTAGGGTCCTGAGCCATGGGGTCAGTGTCATAGGGAGTAGGGTCCTGAGCCATAGGGGTCAGTGTCATAGGGAGTAGGGTCCTGAGCCATAGGGGTCAGTGTGATAGGGAGTAGGGTCCTGAGCCATAGGGGTCAGTGTCATAGGGAGAAGGGTCCTGAGCCATAGGGGTCAGTGTCATAGGGAGTAGGGTCCTGAGCCATAGGGGTCAGTGTCATAGGGAGTAGGGTCCTGAGCCATAGGGGTCAGTGTCATAGGGAGTAGGGTCCTGGGTCAAGTAACACTTCTAGCTGCTGTTATTGTCAGACTAGGGACCGGGCATATCTTCACCTGGAGACCTGTTGGTGCTAAGAGTAAGGGCCTGAAAGAGCTAGGAGGTAGACTCAGGGGTGAGGAGGAGATGGTACATCAGTAGGAATTCCACAGGAGACGATGCAGGGGTACTGGGAAAGTAGAGAGGTTAGAGGGGGTGTGGGGGGGAGGAGAGTGAGTGGAGAAGGAATAGTTCCAAGGAGGATAGTAGGATGTAATGGTTGTGGAGCAGCAGTACATATGGACACACTGTGTAGGACAGGGGTATTCCCAATTACTGTTTGAATATTGCACCTGGAAAATGAAATTTGGAATCTGAAGTGGGAGATTGGGAGGTTAGTCAGGAAGCAGTACGGGAGGGGGGGCACGGTTTGGGTTTCACAAGTCATAGGGGAGGGGTAGAAAGGTCAAGTGTGAGGCATGAGGAGGTGTCAAAAGGGGGATGTAATCCAACCAGTAGGGTGGGAACCCAAAAGGGGACAGGCTGAGGAGATGAAGAAATGAGAGGAAAACAGGGGATTGGCAGGAGGTGGTAAGGAACAGAAGGGGGGAGAATAGGAGTGCTCTTGCAAAGAGAGAAAGAGCAGTCAGCGATGGTAAGACCAGAATGGGAAGGGAGTCCCAAACTGTAAACAGGGTTTTCTTAACAAATAGGTGTACACCCCTACAAAATATGAGGGACTTGGTAGACCAGGGGAAAGAGGTGTTAAGAACCGTCAGGAGGGGTGAGCAGGAAGGAGAGCAGGTGTTAGGAGGAGGGGCCAGCAATGATCCTAATGGTAAGGTAGGGGGAGGGAAGAGTCAAGGAGAGGGTAGTAGTGGAGGGTCAAAATGATCCTGAGGGGTTATTGGGGGTTGAAAGGGATAGGCTCATGGTATGCAATAACATGGGCATGGGGGGAAATTGAGTGGAGAAAGGGGATCTTGAGGGGGTTTGTGAGACAGAAAGAAGGTAAAAAGGGTGATAATAGGGAGAGCTGAGGAGAGGAGACTGTACAGGGGAGGAGGGGGTCTGACGGGAATGGGAAAGAGCAGAAAGTGGGAAGGGCTAAGTGCCCAAAACAAGGAGCTAGGGGTCAGGGAGAGGGAAGAAAATAGGAAAACAAATTATGTGGAGAGGGGGGACAAGACCGGGGGGAGAGGCAAAGTCATCAAACAGGGAGGTGGTAGGAGATGATAGTATACAATGCACAGATACAGCGGAAAATAGGGTCCTAGTTTTGGGGGACTCCATTATCAGGGGTTTCAAATGGGGGGAAAATACTTAGGGCAAGGGGAGCTCTATTAGGGTGGAATATATGCTGGGAATTACAGTGCACATGGTTGGGCACCTGTTGCATTCTCTAGTAAGGAAGCATGGTGGGTGCCCCACATTGTTGTACACATTGGCACCAATGGTGTGATGGAGAATAGTGTGAAGGAAGTGCAAGTTAGGTTCAGGGAGTTGGCAAGACTCTGTATGGCAGAGGTGAGCACTGTATTGTTCTCTGAAGTACTGCTAGTACCAATGGCCACTTTGGATAGAAAGCAGAAAATCTGTGAACTTAACAACAATTGGCTGAGGGAATAGTGTCCGGCTATGGGGTATGAACTGGTCGGTGATTGGGGATGTACATGGGATAATAAAGATCTGTTTGCTAGGGATAGATTTCACTTGAGCATGGAGGGTAAGGTCATCCTAGAGAACAAACTGGGAGATTATATGAGAGCAAGGTGGGATTTAAACTAGTTGAGGGGGTGGCTGGATAGTATAGTGTGAATAGTAGGGCACACACAGAGGGGAAAAGCCCTCTCCTCCCATCAGGCAGAGTAAAGAAGTTGAAGTATGACTTGAACTGGGCCGGGGGGGGGTAGAGAGGACAGGGAAGGCTTTGGGATGAGATGGAAGGTGGTCCTGATTAATGCAAGAAGTCTGGGGAACAAGATGCCGGAGTTTCAGGCATTGTTGGTGGAGGAGGGGGGGTTGGTGGATGTGGCAGCAGCCACTGAGACTTGGGCCACACAGTACCATGAGTGGGACATGAAGATACCAAGGTATGACGTGTATAGTAGAGATAGGACAGTTGGCAAGGAAAGGGGGAGTGGCATTGTTCGTTAGGGAAGGGATTGTGTGTAGTAGGAAGGGGGATAGGGAAGGGAACATGGAGGCAATTTGGGCCACCTTACAGGATGTCAAGGGAAGGAGGGTCAACCTAGGGGTTGTTTACAAGCCTCCTTCACAAACAGAGGATAGGACAGTGAACTGGTTTAGGATAAAGAAATATTGTAGCAGGGGTAGGGGTGGGAATGTGATATTGAGTGATTTTAACATGCCAGGAGCAGACCGGAATACCATGGCATCTACATCTGCTAGGGAGCAAGGAGTGCTTGATGCCCTTTAGGATGAATTTCTGACTCAACTGGTGGGGGAGCCTACCAGGGAGGGAAACATCCTGGACTTGGTACTAGCAGATGGTGACCAAGTTAAGAGCGTGGTGGTGGAAGACCCTTTTGCAGGGAGCGACTACTCTGTAGTATGGTTCACCTTAGACCTGAGCTTGTAATAGCAGCAAACAAGGACTACAGTAGTGGACTTTAGGTGTACTGACTTCAGGGAGATGGCTGATATCCTCAGGGAACATTTAGAGAAAATTAGATCCGGAATGTCCAGGGAGAGGCAGTTGGAGAGTCTGAAGCTGGGCATCCTGAAGGCCACAAAAACCTGCACAAGATACCAACAAAAGAAGACTAGGGCTAGAAAACCCTGTTGGTGGACAAGGAAGGTGTAAGAAGGAGTGAAAAACAAAAGGATTGCCTGTAGAAGGTACAAGTGCTGTGGTAGAGAGGCAGACAGAGATGAATATCACTGGATCTCCAGGGAAGTCAGTAGGGTAGTAAGAACTGCCAAGTCTGGCTGAAAAGGAGCTTAGGTTAGCACAAGGGATGGAGGGGAGAAGGAATTTTACAGATATGTTAGAGAGAGTAGGAAGGGTGGGGGCAGATAAACAGGCTAAGAAAGGAGGATGGGATGGGTGGAGAGGGTGGTAGAGCAGGCTGAAGTATTTAATGATTATTTCAGCTCAGTCTTAACTAGGGAAAGAGATGGGCAGTTTCCACAGGTAGGGGGCAGATTAGGGTATAAGGGTTGGAGAGGCACTCACAGATGGTGAGATCCAGGTGGGGAGGGTAAGGGAGGCTTTCAAGTTGTTGAGGACTGAAAAAGCCCCAGCCCCAGACAGCATCCACCCCAGGGTTCTGAAAGAACTGGCGGATGTCTTGACTGCTCCAATGACAAATCTGTTCAATTCCTCTCTCCAATCAGGATGTGTTCCTCTAGACTGGAGGATGGTGCACGTTGTGCCACTCCACAAGAGCGGACCTTGGGAAGAACTGGGGAACTACAGACCAGTCAGCTGGACATCCATAGTGGGGAAAATTATGGAGGCCATCTTAAAAGAAAGGATGGTGAATTTCCTGGAGGCAAATGGTTTTCAAGATGAAAATCAACATGGGTTTGTTCAGGGGAGATCATGTCAAACCAATCTAGTTGATTTTTTTGACTGGGTGATGAGATCCCTGGATGGTGGAAGGCCAGTTGATGTCCTGTATCTGGACTTCAGCAAGGCTTTCGATTTGGTAATGCGTGGAAGGCTGATAAGGAAACTGAGGAATCTAGGGGTGGGAGAAAAAATGGTGGGGTGGGTTGCAAACTCACTGAGCAACAGGTAGCAGAGGGTGGTGGTAAGGGGTGAGGTCTCGACTCCCAGAATGGTCATCAGTGGGGTCCTCCAGGGTTCAGTGTTGGGCCTTATCCTTTTTAATGCATTCATTGCAGACATCGGGGAAGGAGTTAGGAGTAGAATGAGTCTGTTTGCTGATAATTCCAAACTGGGAGCTGAGGTGGGCAGCGTGAAAAGAAGGAGGGCACTCCAGGAAGACTTGGAGAAACTTGAAAATTGGGCACACACGTGGCAGCTAGGGTTTAACACTTGCAAGTGTAGTGTTCTGCATCTAGGTGTTAGGAACTCAGGGTATACCTACCACTTGGGGGAGAACGGCTGTCTGTATCTAAGACAGAAAAAGATCTGGGAGCTATAATTGGTGCCAAAACGAACAACTCAGAGCAGTACAGGAGTGCAGCTGCAAAAGCAAATCAAATGCTTGGGTGTATTGCAAGGGGGATAACATCCAGGAGCAGAGAGGTTATACTCCCCCTTTACAATTCATTGGTGAGGCTGCACCTGGAATATTATGTGCAATTCTGGTGCCCTCGCCTAAAGAAGGATGTCACTCTGCTGGAAAGAGTCCAGAGAAGAGTGACAAAGATGATCCATGGTCTGGGGAAATGCCCTATAAGGATAGACTTAGTGAGCTGGACATGTACTCCCTGAAGGACAGAAGGGACAGGCGCGATATGATAGAGGCCTTCAAATATCTGAAGGGGATAAATAGGGTAAAAACAGAAGGTCTGCTCAAACTAAAGGGGGAGGGTACTATGAGAGGCCATAGTCTAAAACTAATAGAGGGAAGTTACAGAGGGGAAGTGAGGAGACATTACTTCACAGAGAGGGTGGTGGCATCCTAGAACACGCTTCCTGAAGAGCTGATAAAGATGGAAACTGTAGAAGGTTTAAAGAAGAGGTGGGACAAGTACAGGGGCATTGTACAGTGTGGTAGGAAGGACAACACTAGGGGAGTTCTGGGTGGTGGGATTGGGACTAAGAGGAGGAGAGCAGCAGCTGTAACTAAACAGCATGCTGCCTCTCAGGCAGATGTGATAGACTGTTAGGCCTAATCTGCCCTCAACTTTGTATGTATGTAAATGGGTTTGAATTCCACAGTCACCACTTGCATACTGTGTGACCATGAGCAAGTCACTTAACTTCCCAGTGCTCCCAGGACACACCTGCTAACAAGCCTCAGCTTAATGTGTCTTTCCTGACCAGAAATGATAAAATAAATATATGAAATAGAAATACTTGATTTTCAGCACTCTCCAATAGAAAAATGTGGGGGGACACTAAAGAAGAAGAAGATAAGGATTCAGAGGTCTCTCCTATAGCTTCTCTGAAGGATATCTCTCCTCTGATCAGGAGGATTCACAGGCTGAGGCCTTCTCTTCTAAGAAAAAAGGGAATGGGACAAGATCTCAGTTGTTGAGAATCAAAGGGAACTTTTTATAATGTACGTTCAGGTCATCTTCTCCTTTGCAGTATGAACCTCTTTGTGGTGGGTTTCCTTAATGTTAATAGCACCAAGTTTCAAAAGAAGTGTTGACAACTCTTTATTTTGCAACATCAGCTTGTGGATATTTTTTTTATTATAGGATACCAGACTAAAACCAAAATTTGAAACATCCAGGGCTCAGACACTATGGACTCTAGGCCCTTCCTTTTGTCATCAGGGTAGGATTTGTGTGATGAGGTGGGAGTTTTGTTTCAGGATTTTGACTGGCAGCTTTCCTGGTGGGACTCTTATAGTTGATGCCAACCGAGGTGACCAACGAGTTAGGATTTTTAGTTTGTATGCTCCAAAAAGTAAGACCTACAGAACTGACCGATTTAACAAAATCCATCCATGTTTATTCACATCACGTACCATGTTGTTGGGGGGACCTTAATTGTTCTTTTTCCCAGGCTGTAGACACCATGCAGAATCAAAAGATTTACTGTGACACTAATTTCCTTACTGATATGGTCACCACAGCAGGATTACATGACACCTACCCCATGCTGCATAAATCTGTAGGTTATACGTACACCAAAGGCTACATTAAAGGCTCTGTCACTACCAGGTTTGATTTTATTTTTGTATCCCAATCCTTATTGGTTTCAGAAGCAGTAACTAATGCCACATAAACTTTGGACCACATGGTTTTGCGGTGCACTTGTTCTGCGGCAGCCTGTCCACCCACAGATAATGAAGTTTGCCATTTGAACTCCATTCCATTGACAGACGAGAAGGTGAAGATCAAGTGGGAACAACTCTGGCAAGTCCAGTTATCCACTGGGTGTGCCTGTGCCTATGCAGACTGGTAGGATGACTCTAAAAAGGACTTTTCTCCCCCACATTATCACAGTGATCTAATTCTGAGTGTAAGAAATATTTGAGTATACGTACTCAATAATGTCGTTTTATTGACTTATCCAGTACACTAATGGGGAACTTTATAGACCAGATCAGTCTGGCAAAAGAAGCTATGTGGTTCTTTCAATATGATAGGGCCTCCTCTTTGCACCATGAATTACAGTTTGTGACACAAGGGACCAAGCAAATCTCTGATGTTTTTAAGGGCTGTCAAATGGGGATGGGGGGGGTCAAAACCTGGATATTTATCAGTTTGACTAATCATACTGACTCCAAGCAGTCCCAGATTACTCAAATGCTCCATATCACAGAACAATATTTTTAAGATATTTTTCCTCCCACCTCTCCTCACTCTATAGTAGTTTGTTCAGCATATACAGTACATGTGCTTGCTCTTGACTACTCCCTTAAACAGTCTTTAACTGACCCCATCTCCCTTACTGAAGTTGCAGCAGCTCTTCAGTCCTTACCTGTAAATACTTCAGCTGGTAGTGATGGTTTGCCAACAGAGTTTTCCAAGTCCGTTTTTAGGGGTTTTTACCTGAGTCCATGTCTGCTGCATTATTAATTTTTGTGTAAAAAAGGGGCTCAATCCTGCCTATCTAACTGGAGACCCATTTGTCTCCTGAATGTGAAATAAAAATTCATGTTGAAAAATTTTGGCTAAACATCTAAAGCAAGTGGCAGTATGTCTCATTTTTATCCATCAGCCTTGCTCTGTTCCCAGCAGAACTATTCATAACAGCTGAAGGGCTTGAACAACTGACACAAGATTTAAAAGAGGTTGAAGAATGGGCTAGGGTAAATGATATGCTTTTTAGTGTGGACAAATGCTCTGTAGTACATGTGGGCAAACTTAACAACAAACAGGAATATTCACTTAATAATAAAAAAATTAAGCAAGTGGAAACAGAACGGGACTGTGGAATTATTATTGATCAGCATTTAGATTTCTCAGTTCATCAGCTGAGTATTATTAGGAAATCAAATTACATGATAAGAAATATCAGAATCATTTCATCATTTATGTTACCCTTGTACATGACATATGTAAGACCCTATCTGGCTTAAGGATAGGATAATAAAATCAAACCTTTTTAGCCTGGAGAATAGGAGATTGAGGGGTGATTTGCTGTTGCTATACAAGATCCCAAGAGATAAGGATTTAATGAAGGATCTACAGATTGAGATTCAGTACAAACCTATAGGGCTTAGGACTCATAAACAGCAAATAAAGTTAGACAACTCAACCAAAAGGGAAATATTCAATTTCTTTACACAAAGAACAGAATAGGTAGGTTATGGAACCAGCTACCAACCAACCTTGTTGATTGTAATGTGTCTGTGTCCAACCCCTATATATGTCTTTTACCTTTGTGCTTCATAACTGTTTCAGTATTGCCATCAAATATCCTTTGCTCTCACTGTCTCGAAAGGTAGATATAATCCACCAGATTGATGCACTCCCCAAAGTCTGCATCAGGGACCTATTAGTTCTCTTTGTGTTGTCATGGTCCACAGTATCCAACCTTTTAAAAGCAAGAATTTTTCCTGGCACAGCAATCAGAATTCCACCAGAAAGCAAATGCAGTACAGAAAGGATGACAAAAGGTTCATTTACATGACCTGATCTGCACTGTTGCGAGCGGTGCAGATCATGTTGTGTAAATGACTTGCGGAGTGTTGTAGGTGTCACCATTGTGGCAAACCATGATCACTTGTTTTGGTGGAATTGTGTACTGGTGCAGGCATTTTTTTAGAAGTGTGTTAACATGCTGCATCTCCTACACTGGTGCAGCCCCACAACTCCCTGTGGTAGATCTGGTTCAAATTTTGATTAATGTGTTGTGATCACTGCAGATCACCTATTTTCCACAGACACACACTTTACAGGATATGCACAAGAACTTCCGAACCTTCACTTCACCTGCATTGATGATTTCTGAGGAGCCCTTGGATATTTTACTGCAGCTGGCTATTTTCCATTTTTTTGTGGGCAGTAGTGCAGTGGCTGTTAGTTGTAAGAAGAACACAATCAATGTCGTAAAGGTGGAAGTTGACCAGTTTATTTATTTGCCCTCCCATTCATTTTTTCATTGGGTACTCAGCCAACCCCTGACCCCCGACTCAGGTGGAAATAGGATCACAATGCAGAAATTCAGTATGACATCAGAAAGAACCCTGCAACAGTCCACATGCTGCTGCATGTAAATGCTGGGCAGCAGCACTTCAGGAGGTGCAGCAGTGAATGGGGAAGACATGAGTGTAGTGAACAAGGAATATGTAAACATGCTTGGAGAAAGCAGTGCTATGCCTGTTTAGCAGCATCCATGTGTGAGATGCCGTGATAAGCAGTCCTCTGCTTCTGCAAAAAGCCAGACAGTTGACTGATAGCCTGAGGGACTGCAATCTGACAGAAGGGTGTCGTCAGTACACGCTATAAGAGCTGGCATAACAACGGTTACCGGCATGCACATGGTGAAAAGCTGAATGTAGACAGTATCCCTATGCTGTGGCAAAAAACAAAGCAGAGTAAAATAATTTTTTAAGGTTGTTAATCCTCCGGTAGCAGGCTTGGGCAGCTATCAGCCCTGTTTCCACACTTGGCAGCCGTCCCTAGCCTTTCTCTGTCCGAGGCCTCCGTCTCCCATGGATTTCCCCTGTGGTGGGGCAGGAGAGGGAGGGCTGTCCTCTGCCCCAAGACACATCCAGATACACCTGTAACTGGGGCTGCCAGGCAGACTGCTGTGACATGAGCATGGCTTCACAAAGCCCAAGATCCTGAGCTTTCCATTTTCCCCTTGTTCCCCGTGAGTGGTGCACACATGCACCTGTCACAGAAGTCCTAGCGCTCCCTCCCTTCTTATGCTGTCCTGTGGACCCACACTACCACCAAATCTTCACCTGGTAGCAGTCATTCAGCGGGAATGGCATGCCTCCTCTAGGAGAAGAGAGCAATCTGTTGGACAGTGATCCTTTCCCTCCCCAGCCAGCACCCCACAACCACAGAAAGCTCTCAATCTGGGTCACCAGTGTGGCAGATGACAGTGCTACTGCCACGTCACTGGGCCCACCATAAAATAACAGTTTTTTTAGAAAGTGATTCACAATGATTAAAAAATACTGTACCATACAAAAAGACTCAGAGTCATCTGCTGCTTCTCATACACAACCTACTCCACGTTAAAGCACCAACACACCAAACAAACTGTTTTAAACTGAAGACTTCAATAACAATAAAGATGAAATACAACATATTTTTAACTGCATGTCATCACTCCACCCAAATCATGAAATGAGCACAAGAAGTAACAGTGCCCTACCCTACTGTAGAAACATGCACAAGAAATAATATGCTGCAAAAAAATCGCTACTTTTCAATCCACAGGTTATTATAGACATTGGTTATAGCAGACTAAATGTGCTATCTCCACTGAGCCTGGTGAAACAGGGTTTCACTGAAGTTAAGTATTTATAGGAAAATATTGTAACCTAGACTCCCCTCCCCCGTTCTGTGTAAATTTGTTTCAGGACTCAGGACAAACATAGAAACATAGACTTTGATGGCAGATAAGGACCACTTGGCCCACTTAGTCTGCCCATTTCCCTACGTACAGGATAAGCTGTAGATCCTAGTTAACCAACAACCTATTTCTTCCTACCCACACAAGAATTGCCTTATGTCTGTCCCATGCATTCTTAAATTCTCCCACAGTTTTAGACCCCACCATCTCCTCAGGAAGGCTGTTCCATGCGTCCACCACCCTCTCTGTGAAAAAATACTTCCTCACATTGCCCCTAAGCCATCCCCCCTCTATCTTCAAATTGTGTCCCCTTGTTCTTGCACATCTCATTTTCTGAAAGATGCTACCCTCTTGAACTTTGTTGACTTGGAGTCCACAGTTTTCTTTCTTGTCCATACAGTGGTAAAATAAAGCTAGAAAAAATATAGTTATTCTGCTGCAGAAAAAACATTAGAGAGACAATATGCATATCCGTGTACTGTGAAGTATTGATGAGAAAAAAAATATCACAAGGAAGGAATGAACTATGCCATACAGCAGTGATTGTGATTAGGATAAAGAGGAGGGGTAAATGAAGGGGGAGGAGGAAGAGAGTGAGAGAAGGAAGGAGAGAGGGAGGGGTTTAAGTGCAGGAGCAGATGTGGGAGGTGAGATAACACAGAAGAGATTTCAGAGCACAGAGTGAGGATACTGACTTCATGGAGAAAGGAGGATTGATAAGAGCTGGGGAAAAAGCTGATAGTAAGAGGCAGCCTGGCCAGCTAAAGTGTCAGTACAGGGCAGACAGAAAAAGGTATGGGGTGGGGGAGGGTCAGAGTTTCTGAGGTGAAAGGAGGTATGGAGGAGAGAATACAAAAGGGAGTCATAATAGTATGGGAGGGACCCAAACTAGTAATTGAAGATGAGGTTGATGCAGGAAGGCAAACGTTTGCCCACGATTAAAAGACAGAGGGGACAGACTAAAGGGAAAGTTATGGGTGTAGGAAGGGCAGTCAAGGGTAAAGTAACTGAAGGAGTGGAAGGGGGGCTCCAGCTTTGACAAGGTGGATTTTGGGACAGGGCTATGTATCTCATCTCTACAGTCAAATGCTGGGATGATCCTTTCTACAGCAATCTAATGTCAGGAAGAGATCAGGAAAAATGTTTTGTTCTAGTAAAAAGCTTTCAGTTTAGAGTGGAGTCTCTCATAGATGGCATTGATGTAGCAGGAGAAGTAACATGATTGTCCAACCAGACACCCAAGTATTTAAAGAAGGAGAGTTCCTCCAGTTGGGCACTAGCCAGGGTTGTGAAGACATGTATAGTCTGAATATTAGCAGCTTCCTGATTGCACAGAGCATGGTGACTATTTTCTTGGCTTTCAGTATGAGATGGTTATCTCAGGTTCTGCCATGTCGGTGCGATAGAAGATCTGTTGACCATCATTACAGCAATGGCACAACATCGACTGTGATTGCGGTTTGCATTGTGCCTTTACCCAAACTGTGTGTTTCTTGCAGGGGGCTGTGCCTCCCACACCCCCTAAATGTCAATATAATCAACTCCAGTTCAGAGTTCTTTTGGGGAGGGGGCACAAGACCTGGAGAAGCCATGCCAGGATCCCGCGTGACCATTACAGTGAACTGCTATTGGAGTCGCTGTAATTGTCATTGCGGGAAATGAGTCGCTGTGACAATGGTATATGGTTATCTCAGGACCAGTCTTGCAGAAGCAGTGTAGCCTGGTCTGGGGCAATGAGACCCTAGGCAAAAAGCAGTGTCATTTGTATACATGTGCATGAATGAGGAGACACATGCATTGTTGAGATCATTTAGGAAACCTGAGAACAACATGGGACCAAGGACTGAGCCTTGAACCACACCTGACTCGATTGGAAGGGGAGGAAAGGGGAGGAGGAATCACCTTCTAGAACTGACTATGAAGTGGCCGCCAAGTAGGAACTGAACCATTTGACCAAGAGATTTGATGGACTAGACCCAGAAAGGTTGTCCAGCAGAATGGGGGTGGGGGAGTGTGGCAACAATGTTGAAGACCCTGGCCATGTTGACAAATAGTTTAATCCTTGCTGTGCTGTGGATGTGTAAACACATCCTAAAAACCTGTACATTCTAAATCTTAATGCTAAACTGCTACCTTGACATTATTGAAATGCAAAGCATTTCTTCAGAACTAATGTGGGACTGCTAAAAGCAATTGGTTCATTCACGGTCCAAGACTCTGTGGTGAATAAAGTGTTGTCTGGCCTTTGACTAAAACAAAGCTGATTGTCTTGGTTCAGTTCAGGAGGAGAAACCTTTTTCACAGTTTATTTATGGAGTCAGGCACTGCCCTCCCTGCAGGATTGTATGCCCATGTGGTAACTCTCCCACCAGAATGGTGCTGTGGTAACTCATAGCTTATATGTGTTTGGGACATGCCTGTCTTGGTCCATTGCCCAGAAGAGGGGATGGATGGTAAGTTCCAGTTGTGTGTACTGGTAGTAAATCTCTATGGATGTGGATCTAGTGTACCTTTGCTTTTCACCCGCAAAGGCTCCTGGGGTGCCAACTTTCTGACTGACCAGCTTGTCAGAATAAAGCCATACTGCATGACTTTTTTCCTGTTTGTGGACATTCAATCTGTGTGTGACCTGTGTTACTTACTGGGGCCCCCTCAGACTGTGTAAAACCCACCATTACCAAGTATCTTCCCTGGGACTCAGAGAAAATAGAAGTGTTATGTGCCTTCCCCTGACTCCCTAGAAAAAGAATTAGATAATTACCCTCCAGCAAAGGGTGAGGACTGTCATTATGTTGCCAAGGGGGGTTAGGGTTACATATTGTTTTTTAATGCTAATATACAGTATTTCTGGCAAAAACTTAAATATAGCTATTTTTCTTTTCAATATATTTCATTCTTAAACTGAGGTATGGGATTTGAAGTTTTTAAAAATAATTGCTCTCTGGCCATACCCGCTATAAATACATTAAACATCTTAATTTGCTTTGTGCTGCTTACCAGCAGAACTGTGTGCTGGTGCCCTCCTGATACATCCAGAGTATGATTCTAGCATGTATAGTCATTAAGTAACCTCAAGGGAAGGGATTTTAAAAAATAGCTGTTGTTGACCATCTTTTAATAATAGTACTTATAAAATTAGTTACAAAATTAGTTTTAAAAACATCAGAGAGAAATAAAAATATAGTGATGACTCTAAGCGTACCAGAAATACAGTATATTATTGCTAAAAACTATTACAACATTTTTTACTGACTAACAACTACTGGGCTGGCAGTATAGCCTAGAGGTAAGAGGAATGAGGTGTGAACGAGCTTGATACATCCAGCAGACCGAACCTGAGTTTGACTCTCACAATCTCCACTTGCATACTGTGTGACTCTGAGCAAGTCACCTAACCGCCCAGTGCTCCCAGGTCGCCCCTGAAAACAGACACTTGTGCCTAGTGGGCCTTAATTGGTTACCAAAGACTAAAATAAAAAAATAAATAAATAAATAAAACATGGACCCAGCTGAGAGGAATGCCTTTTCCCAGGCTGCTGCAAATTTAGTTTACAATTCGAATAGGGCATCATCTTTATCTGAGATACAGAGATGAAAAAAAAGTCAGTGTAGGGAGGTAAAACAGTAGGGCCTTGTTACCCATCTACTCTATTTATAAAGTTGAGATCATTAGGACGAAGAGTGTGGAGCATCACTGTTATGCAGATGGTTCCCAACTGTACCCAGTATACTAAGGATCGTACTAAGGAATTTAGGAGCTGAGGTGGCAAATAGCCCATAATTAGCTCCTTGCTAGTAGTATCTCACAGTTGTAGTCATTAAGTGCCTATCGAGCCTGTTTTTAAAATTCATTTTCAGTTTTACTTATTATAATGGCGTGACAGTGCCATTCCAGTTAGTGTTGAAGTAGGCTGTTTAATGTTAAACCCCTAACTTTGCACTTTATTTATTTAGTTATATATTTGATTTTGGTAACCGGGGTAAGTGCACCAGGCGATCACCTGCCTATTTTCAGGCATGACCCTGGAGAGTACACATCAAATACAGAGGTACAGGTAGCAAACGCAGGGATTAACAAATACTTGGCACAATAGTATTCTGAATACATTAGTGTCTCAGGAAACAATGGTCGGATACATAGTAGTTGGGAATAAACAAACAGTTGACTTAAAGCAAGTCAACATCATCAGCAACTAGTTGACATGAGATAGTATTCTGTCAGGATTGGTTTAATGTAAGGCATTGTACACAATAAGCTAATGGTGGTGTAAGTGCAAGTCATACAGCTCCTCAAGAATAGTTGAGAAGGGAAGGGGCAGAAACAGGAGATAGAGCAGTAAGTGCCATGAAGGGAAGGTTAGCCGGAAAACCTGAATGATTAGTGGCATTTGCAAGTGTCAAAGGCTGCAAAGTAATTGAAAAGGGCATGCTTAAGAGAGGCATGACATTTAGACTGTCTAAGGTGGTATGGAGTTCCAGAATTTGGGGGCATAGTAAGAGAAGGATTGTTCACCTATTTTAATAGAGCATAAGGGAACGGAGAGGAGAGGAGAGCTAATGTTGCAGATCGCAGGTGGCAGGAGTTGACAGGTGGGGTAAACATGTCCACTAGGTAGGCTGGTAGGGAAGAGCGAATGATGTTGTCTATCAGGCAACCAAGGGAAAATAAGCACCTGGAGAAGGGGGATAGCCAGTGGTGGTCAGCGTACAGGGAGCAATGGTGGGTAAGTCAAGGGGCAGACAATGCAAACCTGCAGACATTGCTGTAAGTGACATCCCACTTTTGAACTGTACTTGCATGAGCCTGTGCAAGGATAGGCAGTGTATAGCAGAGACCAGGGAATAGGAGCCCCTGAGCCACAGAGATCCTGGCCTCAGTGGTAAGGGCATGTCAGACACGGTAAGCCAGCCAGATTTTAGAATTGACTGACTTGCAGATTGTATTAATGTGGAGTGAGAAATCAAGCACTGGATATAGAGTGACCCCTAGGTATTTGAAAGAGGGGGTAACACAAACAGGGAAGCCATCCAGACAAGATATCTGAAATGACGAAGCTAGGGAGCAGGATTTTTGGTGGGACCCAAACAGCATGGCCTGAGTCTTGATGATGTTTAGTACCAGTCAATTGGATGTGAGTCACGTTTGGATAAGGTGCAAATCAGAGGAGAGAAGAGAGTTGATTTTGTCGATAGAGCTAGAAGGCACATAGAGAACTAGGTTGTCTGCATAGAGTAAGGTGTGATAGTGGGAGGAAAGGGAGGGCAGATTATTAATAAATATGAAAAAGAGTAGAGGTCCAAATATGGAGCCTTGGGGAACTCCAGTAGAAAAGGGAGCAGAGGAGGAGATAACGTTGTAATAGGAGATGGTTTGAGAACGGTCATGCAGACAGATCGAGAACCAGGCAACCATGTAGAGTGGGAGGTGCCAAGGGTGCTCAACTGGTATAAGAGCAAGGAGTGGTTTACCAAATCAAATGCTTTAGACAAGTCAATAAATACAGTACCTTTGAGTTGGCCTCTGTCCATGTTTGTTTTTGACCTCGCTGGAGAATTGGGCCAAGGCGATTGTAATACTATGGCCCACCCTAAATCCATGTTGGGTGAGGGATAGAAGGTTATGGTTGAGTAGGAAGTCAGACAACTGCCAGTAGATTATCTCCTCCAGAAGCTTGCTGAGAGTAGGTAAGAGCGCTATGGGTAGAGATGCAGTGAATTTAAATTCTTTCTTGTGAAGTGAAGTGGGCACTTCCGCGTTGTCACTCACTTCACGGTGTGGCCAGGAAATGCTCATTTCGCCCTGTTATTATTACTTTGCATTGTCATTCCACCTTAACGTGAAGTAAGGCGGAGTGACAACAATATTCGCAGCCCCACACACACAGTCACTAGAATTAATGTGCAACCCCAAAATGCTGCTGTCGTCTTGTCTCCAGAAAATTCCCTAGTGCCGATGAAGTGAAATGAGAGCGTAACAAGAGATGCAATGTCTCCCAGAATTAATGGCACACTCAGTCATCTGGCCAGTGGTCAGACAAAGTCACTAGAATTAATGTTCATCCCCAAAATGCTACTGTCTTGTGTCCAGAAAATTCTGCAGTGCTGACCAAGTGAAATGAGAGTGTAACAAGACATGCAAAGTCTCCCATCTTAGAGATGCAGCAAATTTAAATTCCACTGGTGAAGTGCCCATGAAGTGGGCACTTTGCATAGTCACTCCACTATGCAGAGTAGCCGACATGAAATGCCCACTTTACCTCATTATTGTGATTAGGACTTCTCATTGTCATTCCGCCTTAACCCCAAAGTAGGGCAGAGTGACAACAATATTAGCAACCCCTGGCCCCCACACATAACATGGCTTATAGTACTGTAACTCACATGCTGCACAGGAACGTGAATGCCTATGACTGTAGTTCCCTGATGGCAATGACCTGTATCACAAATAGAGATGCAGCAAATTTAAATTCTGCCAGTGAAGTGCCCGCAAAGTGGGCACTTCATGTTGTTGCTCTGTGGCCAATGCAAAAAGCTTACTTTGCCTAGTAATTATTACTTTGTGTTGTCATTCTACCTTAACTCGATGTAAGGCGAAGTGATAACAATATTTGGCAGCCCTTCACACACACAGTCACCAAAATTAATGTGCATCCCCAAAATGCTACTGTCTTGTGTCCAGAAAATTCTCCAGTGCTGACAAAGTGAAATGAGAGCATAACAAGAAATTCAAAGTCTCCCAGAATTAATGACACACTCAGTCATGTGCACAGTGGTCACACACAGCCACCAGAATTAATGTGAATCCCCAAAATGCTCATGTCTTGTGTCCATAAAACTCCCCAGTGCTGACGAAGTGTAATGAGAGCACAAGAAATGCAGATTCTCCCAAAATTAATAGCGCACATTTAGATGTCATGCATGCAGTAGTCACACACAGTCACCAAAATTAATGCGCAACCCCAAAATGCTACTGTCTTGTGTCCAGAAAATTCCACAGTGCTGACAAAGTGAAATGAGAGCGTAACAAGAAATGCAAAGTCTCCCAGAATTAATGGTGCACTCTGTCATGTGTGTAGTGGTCACATACAGTCACCAGAATTAATTTCATTCCACAAAATGCTACTGTCTTGTGTTCAGAAAGTTACCCAGTGCTGACGAAGTGAAATGAGAGGGTAACAAAATATGCAAAGTCTCCCAGAATTAATGGTGCACTACATCATGTGTGCAGTGGTCACACACAGTCACCAGAATTAATGAACATCCCAAAAATGATACTGTCTTATGTCCCGAAAATTCCCCAGTGCTGACGAAGTGAAATGAGAGTGTAACAAGAAATGCAGTCTCCCAAAATTAATGGTGTACTACAAATGCACTGACAGATTAAGATTGTGCTGCACACTCAAGAGATGCAGATGTACAAGCACAACAACACCTAATCAGTGCTCATAAATCACAAATCCAAATCTGGAAAAGAATACCTTTTGCTGGTTTGGAGGGGAGGAGTAGTGCACAGCAGTAACAGTCCACTACCAGTAAAGATACCACAAAACGGTACAAAAAATTCATGCAGGTGCAGTGGATAGCAGGTTCAGACTGCTGCAGTTACTCTGTGGCACAATAAAAGGTGTCTTATTTAATGGCACACATCGCACACACACACACACACACACACTCACACACACTACAAGTAATGCGTAGCAAACTGAAAAACTTTAGAAATATAACCAAATGTTTTAAACAAACTGAAATTATACACTGCTGCATCGCAACAATTAAAAAAAAAGTCAAGAATTACCGAAAATATTACTGTGCATACATTAACACAGTTATACAAGAAAAACATAGCCAAAACAGAAAGACTGCCCTTTTCTCCCAGTTAATCTACCTACACCACAGATACACCCCTCCCCCAAAGCACACTTCACAGTACACAGACTAACTGTTCTAAATTAACATTCAAAATCCACACACAAACAATAAACACTCGATAATATGAGCACAGAAGGGTTTCTTATACTCTATGTAGTAAATTGTGAGCGAAAAAACTAACTCAAAAAGTCTTTTTTAACAGCTTTTAGAGGATTTGAATCACAGAGCTCTGAAAGGAAACTGTCTCCATCTTCCACTACACACACACACACACACACACATTACATAGAACTGAGGCTGTGCAGAACAATCTAGAGCTCATGTGACCTGCAATCCCATAAAGCACTGCAAAATTCTCCTTTGGAGCTCAAGAAAAAGGTGAAGTGTGAGGCGAAGTACATTGATTTCAATGTACTTCGCCTTACAATTGGTGGAGAAGTGGTTTGGGGAAGGCGTAATAACGCAAAGTCATTGTTTCCAATGGACTTTGCCTTCCCCATTATATCTCAGAGTACTCTGCTTTGCATTGCGGATCACTTTGCGGATTCCGCATCACTCCGCGAATCACTTCGCGGAGCAAATTTCGGCCACTTTGCCCACCACTAGCTATGGGATGGTTGTTTAATAGGTTATTAGGGTCCCCCATTTTAAAAACTGGGATAACCCCAGCAGATCTCCAGGAGTGTGGGCACAGAGCAGAGTAGATGGAAAGATTGAACAATCACATAGTAGGAGTGGCAAGGAGAGAGACACCTAATTTGAGAATCCTCAGTTCCAGACCATCAGGGTCTGCACTACCATGAGGAGAAACAATTTCAAGAAACCATAGGACATCGACCTTTGAGACTGGGGCAATAACCAGTGGAGAATGAGAAGACATTATATCTGGAGTGGCAGGGACAGCAGGGGAGGACACAGAGAACCCAGCATTTAGAAGGGTGGTGAAGAGTGAGTTAAAGGCATTTGCTATGGTAGTGGGATTAATACAGAAGGCATTCTCAATTAACATTTCATTGGGAGCTTGGGTTTGATTATTGCCCAGGATATGGTTAATTTGAGACCAGTAAGTTTTAGGGGTTTACGAATGGAGGACTAGAGGAGTCCTCTATAATGGATACTTACGTAGACACAAATCTCTCTTTCACACGAATTTGGTAGAGAGCGACAAGGAACTAAGTTGGAATGAAGAGAGTAGGCTTTCCATTTGGGCCAAAGTTTTTCACACAACTCGAGCCACTGGAGAAGAGGGCACTTTAACCATTTGGTGGGTGTGCTCCAAACCTGCTGCCTAGTGGAGGAAATGTTCTTATTCTGCAAGGCCATTATGGTGTTGGTGAAACACTACATGGCCTGGTCAATGTTGTCCATGGTGAATAGGGGAGACCTGTCAACCAGCCTTAGGTCACTTAAGAAAGCAGTAGGGTCAAAGGCTGAATAGTCAGATGTAGTGACTATCCTATGAGGGTATGAGGGTATAAGGGGGGTCTAGCACTCAGCCAACAGTAAATAGTCTCAGATTGCTCCATACCTGCTACTGAGGTTCCTGCCGGTTGCTGGGGCCCTACGGTGGCTCCACAGTTCATTCAGAAGAAGGGGGGAGAGCCTGTGTGGCCGAGGCTCTACATGATCCCATCCCTATGGAGGAAAGGCATAACTATGAGTAGGAGAGCAGTTTAATAGCTTTGCCCCCATACAACAGATTTGCATGAAATTTTGCATGCATGGGTTGAGGAGCAATGTCTCTAGACATGACAACTTTTGTTATGGTTGCACATGCAGATTCCGAGATCTATATAGTGTGTTTTTAGGAAAAATCTGGGGTTTTTTTGCTGTTTTTTTGTCATCTCCTAGTGCCGAGATGATTTGGAATTTTGGTCTGAAATGTACAGGATAGAAAGGGCTTTTCTCAAAATGGTACCTATCATTTCTTTGATGTAAAAATATTTATCCATTCCTAGGTTATAAAGAATTAAAATTACAGTTCTGAGCATGTTCAGGAGGGTCTTTTGGATAGATGTTAGATACCCTACTGAGCATGCTCAAAACTGAAATTTGCAACTCCTTAGAACTGGGGAATGGATTAATATTTTTCACCGAACCAACAGAAAGCACCATTTTGAGGCAAGCCCTTTCTACCCTGAAAAGTTCAGATCAAAATTCTAAACTGTCTGGGCTGTATGTATATTATAGTGACGTGGTAGCACCACTATACTTAGGGTTGAGTAGGCTGTTAATGTCAGAATTCTAACTGTGCACTTTAATAGCTTTGCCCCCTGTTCAACTGATTTGCACAACATTTTGCATGCATGGTCTGGGGAGGCAATTATTTTTAATGCCAAATTTTGTTCCAGCTGGATATGTGGATTCTGAGATCTGTATAGTGTAATTATAGGAAAGATGGGGGTGGGGGGTGCTGTCTTTTTCACTATTGCCTAGCACCTGGTGGTTTGGAATTTTCATCTGAAATTTTCAGGGTAGAATGGGCTTGCCCCAGAAAAATGCCTTTTGTTGGTTTGGTGAAAAAATATTAATCCATTTCCAAGTTATAAAATTTAGAAATGTTGGATTTGAGCATGCTCAGTAAGGTCTTCTGGATAGATGTTGATTACTGAGCATACTCAGGACCAACATTTCAAATCTTTATAACTTGGAAACGGATTAATATTTTTTCACCAAGGCAATGAAAGGCACCATTTTGGGGCAAGCCCTTTATACCCTGAAAATGTCAGACCAAAATTCCAAACTATCAGGGCTGTATTATAGTGAGGTAGCCCCATTATAGTTAGGGTTGAGTAGGCTGTATAATGTAAAAACCCTAACTTTACACTTTAATGGCTTCACCCTATTCAACAGATTTGCACAAAATTTTGCATGCACAGTCCTGGGGGGTAGGGGCAAGGTCTCTTGAGGTGCTAAGTTTCGTTCTGGTTGGGTATACAGATTCTGAGATCTGGATAATGAAAATATTGGAGCTTTTTTTTTGTGATCATCTAGTTATGATTCGGAATGTTGAGTAGAAAGGGTTTGCCCCAGAATACTGCCTTTCATTAGTTTGGTGAAAAAGTATTTTATTTTATTTATTTTTTTTTATTTTATTTTAGCTTTTGTTGACTGAGTAAGTGCACTAGACAAATCCTGCCTATTTTCAGGCACGACTCGGGGGAGGGGGGATACAGATGCATGCCAACTGACCTTGAACCAGATTAAGCTGTTGGTGGTATTTTTAGTGAATATTAACCTGTTCCAGAGTTATAAGGACTTGAGATTTCAGTATGCTTCTTTGGACAGCTGTTACAAAAGAGGAATTTGGTCATATGAAAGAGGATTCTCTTTCATGAGGGGGATAATCCTGCTTCATGACAAAAAAATTTATTCTTTCGTATGGCAGCCATCTTGTTTCTGTTTTTTTAAACCTATAAAAGCATACGCTGCAGATAGACTAACACATGCATCTTTCTAAATGGGACCTCATTAGCTGGATTCTGCAGTTAGTTTGTGGAAAAATGACCCAGAAATGTGATTTTAAAACATTTTAAAAATTTAAAATTTTCTTTTGTGAGATGATTTTCTTGTTTTCATATGTCCTCATGAAAGAGAAATATGGCCATACAAAAGAAGATTTGGTTCCTATGACAGAAGAATTTGGACTTCAGTTTTTTTTACATTCTTCTTTCGTTGGAAGAAATCATCTTTGTGAGAACAACACTGTTTCAAAAAAGAGGATTGGTTCATACAAAAGCAGAATTATGACTAAGTTTTTTTTCACTTTCTTCTTTCATATGAATCAAGCCTCTTTTGTGAGAACATTAAAATCTCATGAAAGAAGATTAGTTCATACAAAAGAAGAATTTGGACTTAGGTTTGTTTTGCACATTTGAAGTTCAATAAGTCATAACTCTGTCAATATTTGCAGTTAAAGGACAATCTATATATCCAATAAATGATCTCAATGAGTACTACGACACTAACATGTAATACCCTCTAAAAACATCAGGGACCATATAAAAAACATACAAATTTAAACATTTAAATTCCTGTAGGATAACATTGCAATTTAAAATGCTGTAACTCCATCAATTTTTGGAGTTAAGGGACACTGTATATATCATAAGAAATGTCTCAATGAGTACAACAAAACTAAGCCCATAAGAAATACCAACTGAAAATAGACATATGAAAATCATTAAAACTTTCATAGGATAACATTGCAAATTTAACAAGCCATGACTCTGTTCCCACACACACAAAAAAATTACAACAAAGCAGATAAATTGCTTTTCTGGAGGAATGGAGGTACAGGGCACCCTGTGCCCTGTGCTTCCACAGCCAAATACACATGTGCATCAGTGGAAGCACAGAAGCGCAGGGCCCTCTGGGCCCTGTGTTTTCATAATCCCATGGATGCATTCATGCAGGTCCTGAAGGGACCTGTATGAATAAGAATACAGTTCTACTTTCTCAAAAAGTAAGGAAATTCTTTACAAAAAACTGCATTAATGTTCCAGTTAGGGTTCAGATTAAAGCAACAAAAGTAAGGAAATGTGGTGCTAGGGTTTCCAATCCTAACTCCCCCCCAGCAGCAAATTGAAGAAACATTATGGTTTTCACAGTCCTGAGTCTTGGTGAATCGGGGGTGGGGTCTTCCTGAGTTCACAACTCTAACATTCACCCCATTCCATTACCAAATAAGGTCATATGTGATCTGTTTTCTTCAGCCAAGGTCTATAGGCTGTTGGCAACATGTGGGAGACACATTCTGTACGTTTGAAGACTATATCACAATGGGGTGAGTGTTAGGGCTGAGAATCCCAAGGAAGACCCCACCCCCGATTCAGCAAAACTCAGGACAGTGAAAACCGTAATGCTTTTTTTTCCTTTTGTTGCTTGGGGTGGGGGTGGAGAGTTAGGGTATGGAAACCCTAATGCCACATTTCCCTACTTTTGCCACTTTAGTCTGAACCCTAACTGGTGCATGTAGTTTTCTGTAAAGAATTATTATTTTTGTAATCCTACCCCCCCTTGGCAACATGACGATAATCCTCACCCTTTGCTGGAGGGTGATCACTTAACTCATTATCTAGGGAGTCAGAGGGGAAGGCACATAACAATATTTCTATGTTCTCTGTGTTCTAGGGGAGGTACCTTGGTAATGTTGGGTTTTACACAGTCTAAAGGGGCCACAGTAAGTAACACAAGTCATACACAGATCTAATGTCCACAAACAGGAATAGAGTCATTATTCTGACAAGCTGGTCAGTCAGAAAGTTGGTGCCCAGAGAGGATTTTGCAGGTGCATAGCAAAGGCACACTACAGCCACAAACTGTAGAGATTTATTACCAGAACACACAATTGGAACTTTCCATCCAACCCCTCTTCTGGGCAATGGACCAGGACAGTCATATCCCAAACATTTGAGCCCACATATAATAATAATAATAATAACAACAATAACTTTATTTATATCGCGCCTTTCAAAAACCAAAGTACCTTAACAATAAGATAAAACCAAACACTAAAAACACAGTTAAATACTGATTCTCATAAAATTCAGACATTAATAAAATCAAACAGGGTAGGTAGGTGCCAAAGATAGGTTTTTAAGGCCTGTTTAAATCCCTCCATGGTTACACACTCCCAAAGCTGACAGGGTAGAGAATTCCAAAGGGCTGGGGCCATGTACATAAATGCACAGGCCACTGAAGATTTTGAGGATACCCTTGGAATTTCTAGCAACCCCTCGTCAGCCAAGCAGAGCGATCACCTGGGGCAGTAAGGAACCAGATGCTCTTCCAGGTAGTCCAGGCCCTGTCTGTGTAGGGCTTCATAAGTCAGAAGTCTGACTTTAAAGGTGATCTGCCACTGAACCAGCAGCCAGTGCAGTTCACGCAGCACTGGAGAGATATGACAAGTCAGGGAAGTTCCCATCAATAACCAGGCTGCAGCATTCTGCACCAGCTGCAAGCAGTGAATATCAACCCGAGGTAGCCCTAGATAAAGGGAGTTACAGTAATCAAGGTGCGAGGTCACAAAGGTGAGGACCAGCGTAGGAAGATCACTAGATGGAACAAGGTGCTTAACCCTGGAGATGTTCCTCAGGTGGAAAAAGGAGGATTTGATGATTGCTGACACCTGTGATCGCAGTGTCAGCCCATCGTCAAAAATCACCCCCAGGTTTCGCACCCATTCATTCAGAGGTAAGAAACTGGGAGCCTCCAAGGAAAAGTCTTGAAGGCAGACCCACTCCGAACCCCTCTATCTGGCGACCCGGGTCCACGACCATCACCTCAGTCTGTTCCAAGTTCAACCTCAGTCAGCTCGAATTCTTCCAACCCTGGATTTCAGCGAGGCAGTTATTGAACCTCTATCCTGGTCGGGTGCAAAAGACAGGTAGAGCTGAGTATCATCAGCATAACAGTGAAACCTCAGCCCATACCATCTTACAATGTCTCCAAGGGGATGCACGTACAACATGGGGGACAGTATTGAACCCTGAGGGATCCCACATGACAGAGAGAGACTGGGTCAGAGGAATAAATCTCTGACACCACCCTCTGAGTTCTGCCAGTGAGTTCTGCCAGTGAGAAAATATTTAAACCACCTGAGGAGTGTACCAGACAGGCCACATATGAACCTCAGGCATTCGTGAAGAACCCCATGGTCCACAGTGTGAAATGTTGATGAGAGATCCTGAAGAACCAGGATGGATCAGGAACATTGATCACCCGAACCAGTGCAGTCTCAGTGCTATGCCTCTTTCAGAAATCAGATTGGAGAAGTTCTTAGATGTCATGGATGGTCAAATGGTTCTCCAGTTGTAGGGCCACTACTTTCTCAATCACCTTCCCCACAAAGTGGAGGTTAGAGATTGGTCTGTAGTTGGCAGGGCAGTCTGGGTCCAGAGAAGCTTTCTTCAGGAGGGGTGTCACCACCGCCTCCTTCAGGGAACTAGGAAACTCACCTGACTCAAGGGAGCACCTGACTATCCATGTTTGGACCAGGCCAATGATATCACAACAATCCATAATCAGCGTGGTTGGGCCCAGATCCAAACTACAGCACATAGGGTGCATGCCCTGGACAATCTGCATGACATTGATGAACTCAGGCCGGTTGAAGATACCCCAGGAAAATGAGGGAAAGAGACTGAGCGCTGATTGGTAGCATCTCCTATACAGTGTGCTGGTTGGAGCCCCACCCTGATGTCAGCCACCTTAGCCACAAAGAATCAAGTGAGCTCATCACACTCCACTTGTGAAAAGGCTCTTTGAATCTGCAGGCAAGCTATGGGTTACTACAGCACTATTCTAGTTGGAGAGTTACCAAATCATCATATAATCCCAGAGGGATAGCAGCACCTGACTCCCTAAATAAACTGTGAAAAAGGTTTCCCTTCCTGACCTGAACCAAGATGAGCAGCTTAGCTTCAGTCAAAGGCCAGACAACACTTTATTCAGCACAGAGTCATGAACTGTGAAGGCACCAATTGCCTTTAGCAGTCCCACATTAGTTCTGAAGAAATGCTTTGCATTTCAATACCATGATGGTATCCAAATTAAACTATCCCTCAACAGCATTTGAAGAGGACATTGTCTCCAGACCTTCAGGCACCCTAGTTGAAGGGCAAACCTGATTTACAGTCCTGAAGAGACAAATTCCAACACCATGCATTTCCATGACTGGAGGGCTTGACATGACCAAACCAGTTCTGTGCAGCACTTTTAAACAAATCTTTACAGATGTGGGATGGCCCCAGTAGCTACTCACTGTTAGCAATCCCAAAACCACTTTTTGAAGAATTGACTCCCTCAAGGCATCACACAGACGATGGCAGCCACCACTTCTAGACCATTTCATTTACGAAGTATGGCAAAAAAGGAAAAGAAATGGGCTCCCTCTGGCACTTGATCTGCCCACAGGCAGAACACCAACCAACTCTCTTGAACACTATACTCTGAACACTTCAAATCTCAACTGCAGCACACCTAGTCATGGGTAATGCTGCTGTGAGAGTTCCACATTCCATTTTAGAACCTTCTGTCCGGCAGAGATTACCAGATGGCTTAAAGGAGTCCTACATGGATTTTACCTTTGTGTTGCCCAGGTCCTACCTAAGCTACACTGACAAATGGATTCTAGTAACCCAGGGAAACCCTGGTGTTACATACAGTATATAATGGTAAGGCATCCCAGATGTTGACTACTCTGTTGGTAAAGAAGTATTTCCATTTTGTGGTACGAAAGTGTTGCCCTATTATTTGAACTGGATGTTCCTTGTGTCACAGTTCCATCATATTAAAAGGTGATGTTGAGGTCACTCAGTAAGGTGGGGTCATACATTACAGTATTTTCTATATTATTAATAAGTCTCTCCAAGCCTCCTTAGTGACAGAGGCATTAGTTTTAATGAGGATAATCTTCAATCACAATGCAAGTTAGAGATAAGCTTGGTAGTTTTATGCTGGACTTTTTCAAGCTGTTTCTTTTGTTCCTCTTCATAAACAAAGTTATATGGAAAGCAGCTTGTAAGATATCAAAAGATATCTCAATACACAATAAGTTTTACTCAGGTGGGATATAAATCATAAACTTTTTAAACAAAAACTGATCCTGTAGCTTAGTCAGATCAGTATGTGGTGTCATTCCAGTTAGTGAGCCCCAAGGCTTCAGTTAACTCCATTTTGGGGGTATTTGACTTCCAAATATAAGGCAAAAATGTCCAAAATAAAGGGAAAGGGAGTCATTGATTTCCAAAAATAAAACCAAAATGGATGACTTCCGAAACTGAAGGCATAAAAGTCAAGAAATGATGGAGTTTTCTAAAAGAAACTGCATTTTACCACTCATGTTTATATTAACATCCATAAATTGATCCTTCCTAGAATACTGGCTTCCAAACTGTGGGATCTGGGAAGTATCTTGACTTCCAAAAAATTGGAATGACTTCCAGATTTTGACTCATGGAAGTAATAAATTAACTGAACCCCTGGTGAGCCCTATGTTGAAACTCACAAGTTGAAATTATCCAGTAACATCCCAAATGTAATCTTCAGCCCACTAAGCTTATGGAGGTGCTGGACATGGTGGTCATCTTTGTGAAGGACATTGGATATGTAGAACTAGAAGGATACAGACACAGTTTGGTACAGTCCACTTCTCCGGATGCACTAGTGCTGGTACATGGCTACCCTGCATCTTTCTGGAAGAGCTTACCATGGTTCAGTGACGAAGAGGGCTAAAAGCAGATGGATGGAGGCTGCAGCATATCTGGAAGAAGTTGTATTCTGTGACAGACAGGTTGGCTCTTTGCAGATGACACAAAGATATGCAACAGGGTTGATACACAAGGTGGGGTGGAAAGGATGAAAAGGGACTTGGCACAGTTGGAGGAATGGTCAAATATATGGTAGCTCAGATTCAATGCAAAGAAGTGCAAGGCAGTGCATCTGGAAAACAAAAACCCAGGGGAAGAGTACTCAATGGGGTGGGGGGTGAGATAATAACAACAAAAATAGAAAGAGACCTAGAAGTAATTATATCAGATGACCTAAAGGTGAGCAAGCAATGTGAGAAGGCAGTAAAGAGGGCTAGGGGGATACTGGGATGCATAGGGAGAGGCATCAACAGTAGAAAACAGGAAGTTGTCATCCCTCTGTACAGACAGTTGGTAAGACCACATCTGGAGTACTGCGTGCAATTCTGGAGACCTCATCTCTGCAAAGACATAGATAGAGCGGAGGTTGTTCTGAGGAGGCAACCAAAATGGTGCAGGGTCTGCACCAGAAGACATACGTGGAGAGACTAAAGCAGCTTAATATGTATACTCTTGAGGAAAGGAGGCAGAAGGGGGACATGATAGACACTTTCAAGTATCTCAAGGGAATTAACAAAGTATAAGAGGGTAGCATCTTTCAGAAGAAAAGATGTGCAAGAACAAGGGGGCACAATTTGAAGATAGAGGGGGAGATGGTTCAGATGTAATGTCAGAAAGTATTTTTCACAGAGAGGGTTGTGGATGCATGGAGCAGCCTTTCTGAGGAGGTTGTGTAGTCAGGAACAGAGGGAGAATTCAAGAATGCATGGGACAGACATAAGGCAATTCTAGTGAGGGGGTAGGAGGAAGTAAGCTATTGATTAACTAGAATCTGCAGCTTATCCATCAGGTAGGGAAATGGGTAGACTAGGTTGGCCAAGTGGTCCTTATCTGACATCAGATTCTATATTTCTGAAGATCTACTATATGGAATATCAGAGGGTAATCATCACTAGGAGAGCACATTATCTGTTAGGGGTGATAGATGCAGGAAAGTACAAGCCATTCTGAGCTCTTCTGTACAACAGCCTAGTACATACACTTTACAGTACATGTGCTCAGGAGGAGCCCATGGTGTAGAAAGGTACTAGGAGTTGAGCCAGTTCCTCCTCGTTGGAGGTGGCATCATGGAGTCAGATTTCTTCTAAATGGGCATTCAACATGTAGTCATGGCACAGTGTGAGCTGTCTTGAACACACTGTAGCTGGGGGGTGATTTTACCCTCTTTTTTATGTTCAAGTGTGCTGATCTTTACCCTGTTTGGGGCCCATTAATCGTGTACTGGATCTAGCTCCAATCTGACTATCTGTCAACTTTCAGGACACCTTGATGCCAGTCTATCAGAATTTTGAGGTGTTCATTGGAGGAGGACAGCATTCTTACTGCACTAAAAAGCAGTGGTAAGATCCTTGTTGAAAGAAACACCCTGTATCCTAATGATTTACTGACCTGTTTCGAATCTACCATTTCTTGGAAAGTTAGTCAAGAAGATAGTGCCAGTGCAACTTGGGGCTTACCTGCAGCATTATGAAATCTATGAGCAGTTACAGTCTGGCTTCAGACCTCAGCAAAACTGTGCTTATTTGGGTAGTCAATAATTTTTTGGTAAGGGATCAAGGACAGTAGATCTCTCCTCTGCATCTGACTTGGTAGGCCACTGGGTTTTGATTAGCCAGTGGAGGTATGTTGGGGGTCTGACTGGTGGAACTTTGCCCTGGACCAGGTCTTACATGTCCATTATGGAGCAAAGGGTACTGGTGGAAAATATCTAATTTTGGGTCAGCTGTTCTCTTCTGTGAAGTGCCTCAGGGTTTATGCTGCCCAAATTTTGTTTTCCATGTATATACTGCCCTTGGGTGAGGTTATTACATGATATAGCTCATAGTTTCACCACTATGCAGATGACACACAGCTATATCTGTCTTTTCCCCAGCCAGGATAGGCACAGTTGATGTGATAAACCAGTAGTTGCATAAAGTAAGGCACTGGATGGCTACAAGCCAGCTGAGAGGCAACCCTAAGAAGATGATGGTGATTATTATCATCAACAGTCTTCATCAGTTGACTATGACTTATGGAAACACTGTGGAAACATATTTTGACTGGTTTCTGTTTCAAGTTTTCAAGTCATTGATATGACTACAAACATAAGGGTAACACTTGACTACAGAGAAATACAAAATCACACATGCCCCCACAATGCAAAGCATCATGGGCTACATATGCAAATCACCACAGAATATTATGCTGGTTCAACTTTAAGCAGAAATGCATGGTGCTGAAAGGCCTCTCACACAGTTTGCAAAGGGTGACAACAGAAGACATAGACATGTGTTTCGTCCTACCAGGACTGATCAGTATGCCTTGTCTGTTTCACTTGACTGCAGGCTTGACCTAGAGACTCAGGTGTCATCTGAGGTGAGGGGCAACTGTTTCCATCCAGGAAAGTATCAGCAGATCAAAGACATATCTGTCAGAAGAGCACTTGTCAATCATGGTTAATGCTTTTGTGACATTCCATCTGTACTATTGCAAAACGTTATTCCATAGTCTACATGGAGGATTTATGCACTAACAGCAGCAAGGCTGATTATATCTTAAAGTATGAACTATCTGTACTACATGGACTGCACTAACTGACAGTGCTTTGGTGCATCATATTCAAGATGTGTCTCTTGACATATAAGACCATCAACAAACTGGACCCCACTACCCCCAGGGCCTTATTATTCCAGATCCTCAGGGAACCACATATGTGCTGCAGAGTCCAAACTGCTATCCATCCCAGACAAGACTGATGTCTTATAGGGACACAGCATTTTCTGTGGTACCACTTTCTCTTTGCCATAGTATTGCAGCTGATGTCCTTTTAACACTGATGGTGCAATGTTTTAAGTCCCAACAAAAGACAGGGTCTTTCCAGACTCGTACAAAGCCATTACCCAACATTCATCAACCCATGGCTCTCCATGACTGCTTGCAGGGCCTTACACTTGAAGTGAGGGTCGGGGGCCTGATCTTGTAAAAAAAAAAACACAGCAGTACGGTTAGTGTCTTACCTACAAAACGCTGTGGTCCTTTTTCATATATAGTCCTTTACTCCTGAGTTGCTAGGGTTTGAACATCACAGCACACTGTAACCAAATTCCAAGGTCCATATTGAAACTGGCTGCATTAAATTCTTTACTGTGCCAGTGTGAAAAGGCTGCCACACCTGCACAATAAAGGGTTTGATGCAGCAGCATTTTTTTGTTTGTTTAACTCATTTTATTAAGTTTTCTAGCATAACAGACAAGATACAGTCACTAGAAAAAGGCATCATAGATCATACATCAGTACTGTCCATTAGGCAATTAAATCTTTGGTCTATCTTAACCTTCCATCGTATTTAAAAAAAACATAGAGAAGGAAGAAAGACAAAGGACAAAGGCAAAAAAAAAAAAAAAAAAAAAAAGGGATGGAAGATGTAAAAAGGAAAAAAAAACTTTAAGGAGAAAGATATTCTAATCTATACACATTACTTAACCTATGTACAAGTATACCAAGGTCTTTTCATACTACCCAAATAATTTATTCATCCCATCACCAAAATCATATACCTCCTCAGCAGTAGGCTATATTAGAGGGTGGGACCTATCACTCAGGTCTCCCTACTGCAGCCATCTCTTTCCCTATCCAGCATTCAACATCATAAGCTCATCTGCCGAAAGTGTTCGCATGAAAGGCATCCATTGATTCGAAAATTTATCTATCTTATCCTGTAATTGATATGACCTCTGTTCTAGGGCCAGCACTCGAATGGATAAGAGACGCCACTGTGCAACGGTGGGGGACTCTCCTAACACCCAGGTGTTTAGGATCACCTGCCTAGCCTGCACCAATAATATTCTGAGCCATCTCTGATATGGCATCCAGTTTTCTTCATCCCCCTCCTCAATGCCAAAAAGTAGACTAAGGGGAGAAGACGGTATCTCCCCACCCTGCATGGCACCCAGCTGCCACCCTACACCTCTCCAGTATCCCTTCAGAGAGGGACAGTCCCAGAAGCAGTGGAAATAGGTGCCCCTATGTATCTTGCAGCTTCCACACATCTCCGATACCTCTGGGTACAGTCTGCGATTCGCCACCGGGGGCAGTAGAGTCTGTGCACAAATTTGTATGCACTTTCTTTATATTTGTTGCAAACCAGGAGCCCTACATGTGACTCCAACACTAGTCCCCAGTTATCCCAGGATATGGCCAGGCTCATGTCCCATTCCCACAGCTGTCTTGTCTTATCCAATAAATCTTTGACACTCTGCCGCAGGAGGCATACCGCCTTCCTTAAAACCCTGGAAGGATCCCTTCTTGCCACCCCTATTATCCCCTCCAGCTGTTCCAGCCCTGAGATGCCTTCTCGTTGCCTGTCTACCTCTTTGGTCAGGTTTCTGACCTGAAAGACTCTATAGAGGTGAGTGGCCAGTATCCTTAGTCTTTCTTGTATCTCCTGGAAGGATAGCAAGGTGCCCTTCCTACACAAGTTTCCTAAGCATTGCGCCCCCCTCCTCTCCCACTCCTGGAAGCCACCGTCCTCTATGCTGGGCCTGAAAAAGGGATTCCTAGCAATAGGCAGCAATAATGTCTCCTGTTCCCTGCAACCCAGGACAGCCTTTATTTTGGCCCAGCTGTCCAGTACCGAAAGGACCAAGGGGTTGGGACGCCCCAAGGACACACACCCCCTCCTACCTCTGCCAGATAAATAGGCAGTCAGCTGACCTCCTGCTCCTGTCTCTTCTAGGTCCAGCCAACTGGCCGTATCCACCTCACTGAGCCAGTCCTTAATGATCCTGACCTGCACTGCCAGAAAATAGTGCTTCAGGTCTGGGAAGTTCAGACCCCCCCTCTCTCGGTGGTCACCTTCAGCCTCTTCAGGGACATCCACGTCCACTTCCCTCTCCATGTAAACTCACCAAACCCTCTTTCCAGAGTCTTCGTGTCCCTGTTGTTACGGCCCACTGGGAGCATCTGTAATAGATACAGAACTCAGGGTAGGATATTCATTTTAATTAGGTTGATGCATCCTAGCCAGGAGAGGGGTAAGGCATGCCACTGTCTCAACTCCTTCAACAACCCCGTAATCATGGGTGTGTAATTCAGACGATACATGTCCTCTATCCGCTTTCCTATCACTACTCCCAGATACTTAAAGGATGAAGACACCACTCGCAGACCCCACTGTCCTCCTCCCACCTGTTTCCCAGAGTTCCCCACCAATAGCAGTTCTGACTTGTCTATATTGATCCTGTATCCAGAGAACTCTGCAAAGTTGGCTACAATCCTCAATAAGGCTGGCACAGAATTTCCTGGATACCTCAGGTAGAGGATCATATTGTCTGCGTACAGAGACAGCTTGTTCTGCCGCCCCCCCCCCAACTAACCTTGGGACTTTGTCTAATTGCAATAGCAAGGGGTTCAATTGCCAAAGCAAAGAGGAGGGGCAACAACAGGCACACCTGCCTCATTCCCCTATGCAGGGAGACCCATTCCAACAAACCCCCATTTATTAGTATCAAAGCCCGAGGAGAAGCATACAGGACCCTCACCATCCCTCTAAATTCCCTTCCAAACCCATATCTCTCCAGTATCTCAAACAGGTAGTCCCACTCAATGCGATCAAAGGCCTTCTCGGCATCTAAAGAGATAATCGCCGTGGGCCTTGGTGTTCTCGAGGCATTCTGTATTACATTTAAGACCTTTCTTACATTGTGGTATGAGTGCCTTCCTTGGATGAACCCCGTCTGATCTACATGTATCAGGTTCGGGAGGAGCTCGTCTAATCTGGATGCCAATATCTTAGCAAAAATTTTCGCATCAGCATTGAGGAGAAATATGGGTCTGTAGGTGGCACAATCCTTCGAGTACCTCCCCGGCTTTGGGATAACACAGATGGTTGCCTCACCCATAGAGCGAGGTAACAGTCTCCCCTCCCTAACTTCCTTAAAGAGGGCCCAGAGGTGTTTCACCACCTCCCTCCCCATCACCTTGTAAAATTCAGTGGGTAGATCATCCAGTCCACATGCTTTCCCCAACTTCAAGCAGGCAATGGCCCTAGAAATCTCCTCCCTCGAGATCTCCTTGTCCATCCGAGTCCTCCAGGATTCAGACATCTTAGACACTGCTATACCCTCCAGGAACAGCTTCATCTTGTCTGTCACATCCCCCCCCTTCCAACCTATACAACTCTTGATAAAAACTGGCAAAACTGCCCAAGATATCATGAGTATCCTTATGCAGTACTCCCTGCCTATCTTTTACTTCACTGATGCTTTTACATCCTCTCCTCCCTTTAATCAAGTTGACCAGCAGGGCCCCGGCTTATTACACCACTCATAGAATTTATTCTTCCAAAGAAAAAGTTGCGTACGTACTTCATCCATTAATGATTTATTCAGGGCTTCTCTGCTGGCTGACAACTGTCGAGAAACATCCCCTCCCCCTCACCATTTGGTGCTCCAGCTCTCTCACCCGGTTTCGTAATTCTTCCCGCTTCTGAAGCTTGCTTTTTTTATACCTGCTAACATACCCAATGACAGCTTCTCTTATGAATGCCTTCCCAGCATCCCAGAACACCTGGATGGACGGGGCAGAAGCCATATTCATGGAGGTATACAGTTCCCATTGTGCCTTGAGATATTCCCTAAAGTCCTGAGAACTGAGAAGGTAGGATGGGAAATGCCACTTATTGGTTCTCACCTGTTGGGAGGCCATCTCCAGGGACGAGATGACCATAGCGTGATTATAGACGTATATGGAGCCATGCCTAATGACTGCCAATTTAGAGTACCAGTCCCCCGCAATATATATATGGTCTATCCATGACCATGTTTTGTGTTGGGGGAATAGAAGGTGAATTCCTTTCCCTTGGGGTGCGTGGCCCACCAAGCATCTAAGATATCCAGCTCATTCAGTCCCTCCTGCCACTTTCACATACAGTTCCCCCCCTCCCTCTACCTTCTGAGTGGTCAAGGTTCCTATCTGGGGTACAATTGAAATCTCCCCCGATCACTAACCCTTGAAACTGCTCCTGGATCAGTAAATCCAAAACTTTCTGGTAGAAAGCTGGACCAAACACCGCTGGAGCATACATACTCCCAAATGTTATGGGCTCCTCATACAGCGTCCCCTCCACAAAAATATATCTCCCTTCCCTTCCATCCCTGACCACTCTAGTTACCTTAAGTGGTAAACCCTTGTGCACCAGTGCAGCAACTCCCCTTTTGTGGGATGTAAAGGAGGCAGCATAACAGGCCCCTACCCATCCCTTGACCAGCTTTTGGTGTTCTGACGGCGTCAGGTGTGTTTCCTGAATTAAGGCTACCTGCGCGCCAGCTCTACGTAGTGCCATCAGAACAGCCGTTCTTTTGATGGGAGAGGAGATCCCTCTGATATTCCAGGATATAATATTCACTCTTTCTCTACTCATCAAAGCAGTCTATCCTTCCCCTGAGCAGCACCCTTCCATCCTCCTCCAGCCTCCTCCAATCCCACCTGACCTCCCATCCTTCCCCCTCCATCATACCACATATTTTAAGACCTTGGTAACTACAGTAATAACCATAATAACCATAACAAGCAACCCATGAACAACCGTATAAACTATTTACAACTATTTTTCCCTGACCCCCCCCAAAGCATACACCATTCTCAAAATCAAATTAGTATACTACTTCCCAAACCAAGACTCACTATACCTTGTGGGCTTGGACCTAAATCCAATCTCCCTTCCCCCCAGTCCAACATTCTATATCCTCCTGGCCATCGTATCTTTTAGACCTATGTCTTGTGGGGCTTATAAGCATATGTGGTTTACCATCGGGCACTTCCACTCAAGATCCCCTGCCCATACAGTTTATCTCTCCACTGCCTGGGTCTCCGGTAGTATCCCTCCCCAGGATTAGCGTCTACCACCATCATGATTACTATTCAATCTGGGAGGTCTCTTTTCCCCTTAAGCCCATTGCCCCAGCTGCCCCTGTAGAAATGCTACAACTCTCTCTCACAACAGTCTCTCTCTTCCTGCATCATTCAGACCAGTCACCGCTCAGTAACAAGAATACATTAATCAGAGAAGCATACTGATGCAGCGCCCCCAGCACAGCTCCACGAGAGGCCCCGCAAATCAAATCCAACACCCAGACATCTTGCAGGCTGCTACTCACGTAACCATTCATCTGGGGATACTTCAACTGCGACTCCATCCTTCCTCCACGCCATCTTCACAGGGCCTGCCTTAGCTCAAATAAGTCCCAGTTCTCAGTTCACCTTCAGCAGAGCCCACACCATCCAAGAAAAAAGCCAAGGCCCCAGCAGATCTCCATACCATCACATTGCTGATTGCCTCAGGAAGTCCCCATTAAACAAGTCACTGGAGCGGCCAAAAATAGTCCTCTACCCTAGCCCAAATATGCATTTGAGAGAAACAGTTCAGATTAAACATCCTCCGCACACTCCTACACACTCAGGCAGCTCTCCTCTCTCAGCCCATCTTCTTCTTGAGGTCAGCCACAAATCCAACCATTTTATCTGCCTCTCAGAAACTGTAGGAGGCCCCCTCATGTTTGATCTGCAACGTGGCTGGGAAGACCATAAACCACTCCAGCTTCAACTGTTGGCACTCCGCGATCACTTCGTTAAAGGCCCTTCTCTTCCTCCCGATCCTAGGCGAGTGATCCTGGGCCAGATGTGACTTAATCCCTTTGTATTGCAGCTCCTGCATTCCCCGAAACTTGTCCCATACTTCTTGTCAATCCTGAAAGTTATGAAAGCGAAAGATAATCTGGCGTGGTGGCTGACCTGGTGGCAGATGCGAAAACACTGCTCGATGAACACGCTCAAGCTTGTATCTTCCCCCTTTTGGCTGTAAACCCATTATGGCAGGCAGTGTGCTCGCACAAAAATCCAGGATATTGGCACCTTCTCTTCTCTCTGGGAAGCCCCTTAGATGAAGGTTAGATCTTCTATGGTAATTTTCCTGATAGTCGAGGGCCTCCCGTAACTCAGCCACCTATTTCTCTAATGTCTTAATACGCCAAGGGAGCGGGGCCACGAGGTCTTTGGCAGCAGAGATATGGCCCTCCGCATCCTCCATCCTTTCTTGCTGCTGAGTGATCTGGGCATCAATGCTCGCCAGCCTGCGGTCAGTCTTCTCCTCTACCCTATTAAGCTGTGGGGTGAAGACCTCCGTCAGCTGCTCTCTGAGTTCCTGTCCGATAGTGGACATCTTGGTGGCCGAAAGTGACATAGGCCCCGCCGCACTACTTGGGAGCATTACCAGCTGCTTCTTGTTATTTTTTGCACCCAATCTCTGTGATTTGCTACCGGATGCTAAAATATACTCATCCATGTCTCCACCAACTCTCTTAAACCTCACAGCATTTTATTAATGTCTGGATTACACAAAGATTTTACTTTTAAAGTTGGACTGTGGTCGGAGCTCGTAGGAGACACGTCTCTACACCATTAATCGGTCATGTGACCTCTCATAAAATCGAGCAGCAACATTTTTTTAATGATATTATCATATATACTTTATAAGTGTAACCCCTTATTGGTCACTTGTTTAACTAGTAAGCACACCTCCCATACTTTTTCTGTCCTAGGAAAAGAGAGGGGTGGGGGTACAAAGCAATTGCTGCAGAAACACAAAGTGTGTACAAGACACAAACAGACCTATACCAAAACCCAGGTTCTGAGGAGAGAACTTTTGCTGAGGGCTATGCTAGGTTTGCACTTCTGACAGGGGTACCCAGTAAATCCACACAGGAAGCATTAACTAGATTGTCCATACTGAGTTGGAATTCTACAGTGTGGCTTTATTCCGAAACACAGTTGGAACACAAAAGCAAAGATGGACCTCCAAGGGTTTACACTTCGAAGCACAAGGCAAATGCAGAAAACACATCCTCAATACTCTGACAGAAATTCACTACTTCCCATATTGCTTAGGATTATACATCTGGAAATGTGGTACTAGCCATGATGAAAACACACACAATTCTCCTGGAAGTGGCACTAGGCCATGACTTAGAACAGTTCCCATGCGGCATAGGATTAGACATCTGGAAATGTGGTACTAACCATGATAAACATACACAAAATTCTCCTGGAAGTGACACTACGCCATGACTTAGAACAGTTCCCATATGGCGTAGGATTTACAGAATGAAATGTGGCACACTGGCCACAACGGAGCACACTATGGCTCAAAACTTGCAAAAACCCACAAAGAAGGGATAAACGTCAATCTTCAGGCATTGGCCACATGCACTGAAAGAAAAGGTGCCCTTACAGAACCTGAAGTGCTGAACTGATCACTCCAGATGGAGGGTTGCTCACCTTTTGCTTCCTCATCCATACCCAGCCATTCTTTCAGAGTTACACCTCAACAGATATTGAACAGTAGAAATCATGCTTCCTTTAAATGTTTAGCACTCTTAAGCATTAGAAAACACCACAAGGGGTGTGAAATTAAAATTCTGAACAAAGTGCCTGGTCACACATGGGACATCCACTGTTGTCAGCATACTTTAAAACAAACTTCTTGAGAAAAGTCTCACAGAAATGGGTGAATGGGTCCCTTTATCAGAGTGTCACCCCATAGAAAACAAGGCAGGTACTGTACATATCCTGGGTAACTCTTAAGACAGAATCTACTCACAGTTTTTCCACCAAAGGCAGATTCAAAAATGTTCTAGGCTGGATCAGAGGATGGTTCCTCAAATTATCTGCAGTCATCCCCATATCCCATTGGGAATGAGGGCATCAGGAAATCCCGATGATGGTTTCCACCACTTCACAAGTCAGGCAAAAGATGTCCTCAGACTAGGGTGAGAAAACTGGCACTCCTCACTACTCACTGCTCACTTCCTAAATTCTAAACTCCCCCCCTCACAACAAGCTGTGTGGCTTATGTTGCCACAAGAGTTCTAAATGGCATCACCACTCTGCTGTCAGCTGAGACCAGGTAAATAGAGAGCAAGCAGGTGAAAATCCATTTAACTAGATATTCACCAGCTGCCTTCCCTACCTAACATTGACACTGATGGGATTCTAGTAACCCCATGGAACTGGGGGGGTTACACTCACCTTGAGCCAGGTAAATGACTGTCCACAGTCATTTCTCTACCCAGTACTAGGCCATCCTACCCTCTGTGTTACCTACGGGGAGGTAGGGCTACTTCTCCCCTACCCTGTGCCAGGCACAGGCAGGCAACACTAAAGACACAGAGGTTGGCTGATAAGACTTCAGCCCCTATTCTACAATCTATCTATGGAAAATCAGTGGCTGCAAGAAACTGCCTGAAGCATACCCTAATAGACCAGAACTGATGCCCCTACTGCAGGTCAGGACCACAGCCTGTCTATCCCCCTAGCGCTCTAGAGAAAATCTATCTGACCAAGCTGCCCACTGGGGAACCTCCCCCAAACCCAGGGTACCTGTGCACAAAAACACCAAGAAAATAATGCATTACAATGCATTACATTTCCCACAACTTTCCCCACTTACACCTGTGAATGAAAAACATGTTAACACCCTGTTAACCACAACAATCCTAAAAACTCTAGGGAAAAAGAGGAACTCGGCTGAGCTCCCGCATCCTCTTCTTTCCTTCTCTTCTTTTCTTCGTCAGGAACACCTGCAAAAGAAGAAAACCAAAACACCACATTCTGCATTCTACACAGTGTCTAAACCTCCGTCTGAACACTAGAGAATTACAAAAAATATTTTTGTGGAAAATTACAAAAGTAGAAAATGGAAAAACAGACTTTTATACAACATATTTTGGGGGATGAAATGCCTTAAATGTACCATATTAGTGACAGAATGTTGTTGCCTGAGGGCAGGGTCCATAAAAGAATCTCTCCTGGGCCAGAGCCTGCTAAAGAACAGTTCTGGAACAGGACAGGACCTGAAAAGCACTGTAATCCATGGGGAGAGTCTTTGAGGACAATTCAAACAGTTTGTGGTAGTCTGCCAGATGTAGGATGTGTTGTGCAAAGTCAGCTGGAACATAGAAAAATTGGTTTTACCAGTTCCTTGAAGACTAAAACAAAGATCACGTTACTTCTCCAAGCAGAAGACTCTCACCCACCAGGTGGCATCTTCGGATACAGCTGGGGTAATGTCCTCTGGATGACCAGGCGATGAAACAAGGAAAAACAGCTTGGCTGATGTCATCAGGGAAATCAAATGATGGAACAGGAACACAGCTGGGTTGATGCCATCTGGAAGGCCAGGCAATGAAACAGGAAAACAGCTGGATTGATGGCATCTGGAAGGTCAGGCGATGTAAATGGAAAAACACTGCTGGGCTGATGAATCTGGATGCACCCGAAGATCCAGGAACACCAGTAGAGCTGCATCTTCCTCCTTGGATACTGCTGCTGCTGGATGGCAGACACTGCACTGCCACTGCTTTGCTTCCCTCAGGGCATGCTGGGCATATTCACAGGGAGTGGCACCGTTAAGGATAATACCACTCGGGGTGAGGTGCAAGAACTATGACACCATCTGGGCGTTCAAAGTTGATGTTGTGAAATGTCTCATTCCCTGCTTTATTCAAAATTCACACAGTGTCCATGAACAAAGTTCTGCCCAGTTTCCAGAATTTCAGTCTATCACTGATGACTCTGTCCCTGACACATGCTGCTGCACTAGGATGCAAATTCTTGCTTGCCTCTTCCCATAACCATGATTGCCTGTTCAGTTCAGTTTCCTCTCAGACTCTATGAGGAAAGAAAGGACCTCCCATATATGGCATTGGCCCTCCTACATTCCAGTCTCTCCTCCTTGCTACTCTTCACAAGTGTACAGCCCATGGTTCGGCTTGGGGGTGGCCAGTTCTGGTCAAGCCAGTGCCGCATACTTAATGAATGAAAGAACTTGTCCCCGACTATTTGTGTGGGCAGGACAGTGGAGCTATCTTCTTCTCTCTCCGGCTCCTGAGGCCACTCACTAGGACCCTCAACGTGAAGATACATTTCTTCATCCTCCTCTTCCTCACTTAGGATCTGAGCCCAGGAGTGAGCAGTCATCCTCACTCCCGAGGCAGTCCACTTCATGCTGGGTGCAGAGGCAGACACCTCTCAATTCAATGTCTCTCACAATTCATCCTCCCTACTAGGCTAGAACTATGATCCTCCTTCCATGGGTCCATGGATCCTTCTGTCACACTGTCCATCTGGGACACAGGTGTGGAAACATCTCTTGGTGACTGCCCTTGTAGTAAAACCTTACTCTATCCTTCTGTGCCACATTCTATGGGGCTTCCCCCAACAGGTTCAGCCTGGTGCTGTGTGCTGCTACTTGCAGAGTTTCCTACTTTGGTCCAAGTTAGAGCCAATTGAATTTGTGATGCCCTCTCTGGCGTTGCACCCCTGCTCATACCATACTTCACTAGGCAATCTGAGCAATGAGGTATCAAAAACACATCCCTTCCAGCCTTGAGGCACATAGTCTCACTGGATAGCTAGGGATTGCTACATCTGGAGGCAACCCTTCGCCATAGAAAGTTCTCTCTATTTCTCTTAGTGTGGTCACCTCCTCTGCTATCATAGCTCAGGCGTGATCCGGGAAGCGTGAAGTTCCTGAAGCCATGTCTGTAATTAAAACACATAATATTTCATTGTTACTTATTTGTTTACTAGTCTCTGTACAGTCTTACGAAATGGCTCCCTGTTGCTGTGTTTACATTGCTAACTCCACCCTGTAATGGCAGCGGTAGCTGTCCTCATGCATCAGATCTGTTTCTGACTCACAAACTGCATATCTGACCTTTTCTGCTACTGATTTTGCTCAAACTGTAATCGATTGCACTGCTTGTATCTCTCTCAGCACATTCATACGATTTTACAGGACTTTGCGATTAGCACACAAATCAAGACTATTTACATATGCTTAAAGTCACTTGCAAGCCACAGTATTTTTCTTTGCCAGGATTGCCTGTTTGCTGCAACCTAATATACAACTCACAGCCTCTCACTTCCTTAAGAAACACTTTCCTGTTGCTGAACCAATCATAAATGCTCACAGTCTATGCTCAGAAATGTTGTTTCTTGTGTCACCAAATACAACTCACAGTCCTTCCTTGCAAAACAATCTCACTGCTTGCACACAGATTCTGCTGGCTTGAAAATCACAACAATTTGTTGCTCAGTAGTTTGGGTTGTGCTCACTGAAATCAGTAGCTGGCTTTCTCTGGTGGAAATTTTCGGCCTGGTGCCAATCCTGGAAGGCTTCTGGGGTGAAATGGGCTGGCGATCCCGCTGATCATAGCCACCAACACCACGCTCTCTTTCCAGCCAGTCAGATAATGGGTTGAGTCCAAATTTGTACAGCAAAAGGCTGTTTTTTACAGATTAGAACGTTCACAAGCCCCTCGATGGTTGATCCTGGTTTGACCAGCTCGCACGCCACTCTCATTCTCCTCCTCAAACATTTGGCTGCACACTAAAGCTGCTTTGGGGGTGGGACTGATTGCAGTAGCACCAATCCCTCAACACCATGCAAATGAGCCTCTCTCTCTCTCTCTCTCTCTCTCTCTCGCTCTTCCTTCATGGCGATCATCAAGCAGGGCAAATTTAAACAGCAAACTGTAACTTTTTTTCTCAGCTGCACTTTCAATGGCAAGAGCACTGTTTTGACCATTCTTTCACACAGAACTTGGCAATTTCTTTAGCGTCTCCCCCAGTTTGCACACAAAGTACATGAAACATTCAGGGCTCATTTCTCTCTTTGTTTCCCAAAGTCCACATTACTTTTGGCAATTAATCTTGAGACTTCAAAGTTCTGTAAATTGTTTTAGATGCAGAGACAAGGACATACAATTTCTGGCTTTACAGTCCATTGTAAGGTGGCATAAAAACACAGCAGCACTGTACTAGCAGGCACACAGCAGCATATATATATATATATATATATATATCTCTGATGACCTCAAGGCAGGGAAACAGTGTGACAAGGCAGCAGGTAAAGCAAATAGGATGCTGGGATGCATAGGCAGGGGCATCACCAGCAGGAAAAGGGAGGTCATAATTCCACTATACAAGACACTAGTGAGGACGCACCTGGAGTACACTGTGCAGTTCTGGAGACCTTACCTACGTAAGGACATAGACAGGGTAGAGAAGGTTCAGAGGAGGGCAACAAAGATGGTGCATGGATTGCATCACAAGTCCTATGAGGACAGGTTGAAGGCACTGAACATGTACTCCTGGAGGAGAGGAGGGAGAGGGATATGATAGAGACATACAAGTATCTTACAGGAGGAACAGGGTGCAGGAATGCACTATTTTTAAGCGAAAAGATGTTCCAGGACTAGAGGGCATGGGATGAAGTTGGAGGGAGGACGATTCAGAGGAAACGTGAGGAAGAATTTCTCACAGAACGGTGGTGGACAAGTGGAACACCCTGCCAGAGGAAGTGGTGGGGCTGAAACAATCACGGATTTAAGAATGCATGGGATAGACATAAAGGAATTCTGGAGGTCAGGGGTAAGGGGCAACAGACTTCCTGGAAAACATAAACTGAACTTACAAACTTAAATGGGCAGACTGGGTGGGCCATAGGCCCTTATCTGCTGACACTGTCTATGTATCTATGTATCTATGTATCTATGTATCTATGTATATATGGATGGCACTCTCCTGGACAAAATCCTTTTAAGCAAAGCTTCCCTTTCCAGTTTTGGGCTACCAAACCACCAGACAAAAAAAACACTAGACATACCCTCAGCAAACATCTCTTGCTCTCTCCTCAACTTCAAACAATATCCTTGGATGAGCCCCAATTTTTGTAACCCCCCACTGTCCACTTGTTTAACTAGTAAGCACACCTTCCATAGTTTTTCTGTTTAGGGGAAAAGAGAGGGGTGGGGGTACAAAGCAATTGCTGCAGAAACACAAGGTGTGTACAAGACACAGACAGACCTATACCAAAACCCAGGTCCTGGGGAGAGAACTTTTGCTGAGGGCTATGCTAGGTTTGCACTTCTGACAGGGGTACCCAGTAAATCCACACAGGAAGCATTAACTAGATTGTCCATAATAGACTGGGATTCTAGAGTGTGGCTTTATTCCAAAACACAGTTGGAACACAATAGCAAAGATGGACCCCCAAAGGTTTACACTTCGAAGCATGAGGCAAATGCAGAAAACACATCCTCTGTACTCTGACAGAAATTCACTACTTCCCATATTGCATAGGATTAGACATCTGGAAATGTGGTACTAGCCACGATGAAAACACACAAAATTCTCCTGGAAGTGGCACTAGGCCATGACTTAGAACAGTTCCCATATGGCATAGGATTTACAAAAGGAAATGTGGCACACTGGCCATGACGGAGCACACTAGGGCTCAGAACTAGCAAAAACCCACATACGAGGGGTAAACTTCAATCTTCAGCCATTGGCCACATGCACTGAAAGAACAGGTGCCCTTACAGAACCTGAAGTGCTGAAGTGGTCACTCCAGTTGGGGGGGGGGGTTGCCCACCTTTTGCTTCCTCATCCATACCCAGTCATTCTTTCAGAGTTACATCTCAACAGATAATGAACAGTAGAAATCATGATTCCTTTACATGTTTAGTACACTTTAGCATTAGAAAACACCACAAGGAGTGTGAAATTAAAGTTCTGAACAAAGTGCCTGGTCACACATGGGACATCCACTGTTGTCAGCAAACTTTAAAACAAACTTCTTGAGAAAAGTCTCACAGAAATGAGTGAATGGGTCCCTTTGCCAGAGCATCACCCCACAGAAAACAAGGCAGGTACATATCCTGGGTAACTCTCAAGACAGAATCTACTCACAGTTTGTACACCAAAGGCAGCTGCAAAATGTTCTAGGTTGGATCAGGGGATGGCCCCTCAAATCCTCTGCAGTCCCCCAATCCCACTGGGGATAGGGGCATCAGGAAATCCTGAAGACAGTTTCCACCACTTCACAAGTCAGGCAAAAGATGTCCTCAGACTAGGGTGAGAAAACTGGCACTTCTCACTCCTCACTCCTCACTTCTCACTCTCTGAGCTCTGGCACTGAACTACCTTCAGAATTCTAAACTCCCCACCCTCACAGCAAGCTGTGTGGCTTATGTTGCTGCAAGAGTTCTAAATGACATCACCTCTCTGCTCTCAGCTGAGACCAAGTAAACAGAGAGGGAGCAGGTGAAAATCCATTTCACTCGATATTCACCAGCTGCCTTCCCTACTTAACACTGACACTGATGGGATTCTAGTAACCCCAGGAAACCGGGGTTACATAAGGTCCCCATATAGAATGCAGTAATACTTGGGAGCAATGTCGCTTAGGTGACATCATCATGTACAGAAGTAGCTGCCATCTTAGGAAACTACAGGAGCAGCCAGGCCAGGGGATTTGTTTACAGTGTGCCACAATGAAGTTGATGAAGTTGGAGGGAGGACGATTCAGAGGAAACATGAGGAAGAATTTCTTCACAGAACGGGTGGTGGACAAGTGGAACACCCTGCCAGAGGAAGTGGTGGGGGCTGAAACAATCATGGGATTTAAGAATGCATGGGATAGACATAAAGGAATTCTGGAGGTCAGGGGTAAGGGGCAACAGACTTCTAGGAAAACATAAACTGAACTTACAAGCTCAAATGGGCAGACTGGGTGGGCCATAGGCCCTTATCTGCCGACACTGTCTATGTATCTATGTATCTATGTACAATGTTCAAACCCCAGTGACTCAGGAGTGACGGATTTTATGGTTAGTAAGTATTTTATTGATTTGACTTTAACAAGCATTACATGGAATAAAGCTGTCGGATACATGACATTAATATTACAGATCTGTTACATACATCTGTATGAATACAGTTAGAGGGACAGCATTAACTTGAGAAGCAGAGCCTAACTAGTGGGCAGCAAACTAACTGTATTTCTCCCTGGATGGACAAACAACATCTGTCCACCCAGGAAGTGACCTATGTGAGTAATACCCGCTGGTGCTCATGTCCTATAAATACCATATAAATTGGTTTACCTGGACTATTCTTGATGATACCTGCATTGCTGGCAAAACCGTTAGAGTTCTAAGATGGTCCAGGGCTGGTTCCCTCCAAGCAGGAACTGCAAAATACAAGAGAACACACACAAAGCAAACCTATCTAGAGATCATCAGTGAATAAACTAGCAAATAGTATTCCAAGTTGCTATTAGCACAGAGGACCCCGAACCACAAAAAGTGTCTCTTCCACCCCAGCCCCAGACTCAAACACGAGAGGAGGATTTACAAAAGTGATGTGGCATGTATTCAGCTGATTCCCTCCCTGTGTTTCAAGTACATTATAAAGGGTTTCCACAGGTTGATCTATTTAGGGAGGATATCAGCAACAGAATAGGACATTCTGGACCAGCTGGCCACCTGAACCAAGGAGCTAAGTACTTCCTCCACTGATGGGATTACCTGTGTCTGCCATTTCCACAAGAGGAGTCTTTTTACCGGCATGCTTAGGGTCAGGAGTAATTTTATCTTTGAGAGGCTTAGGTGGGGGTCTGAGGTCTGGGTTCCTAGTATCAGCAGCTGGGGGGACATAGGAATGGGTTTCTGAAGAATACTGGACCCATCTCGCCAGCTGCTTGCCATAGGGGCTGGATCCTCCTACAGTGCCATAATATGTGGATTAGGTCACCAGGGAGCTCCTGATATTGCCAGCAGAGGTTGGATTGGACTAGTTTGGCCTTGGCAAGTACCGCAGGGGTCCTATACCATGAATGCAGAATCTTATTCTGTATTAGCTGGCTTCTAGTATCAGGGTACACCCCATGTGCAAGCCTAAAACATGTCTTCCATTCCAGATCCCTAATGTGGGCCTGCAGTGCCGGCTCCCATTTATGCTTAGACTCCTCTGCTTGGGACAGAATGGTATCCTGAAGGGCAGCGTATATTCGGCTAGACTGGCCTCTATCTAGGGACAGCCAAGATTCTGCCTGTGAGACTCACTTCCTATGGTGTTGCTTGCATGTGTATTCAGAGATCGCACTCCTTATTTGGAGGAAGCACCAGAAATCCCTGGACGGGATTCCATATGTTCTCCGCAGCCCTTTGAATGAATCTTGGGTATCTGTGCCAGGGATAAACATATCCCAGAGCTTTGAAAGCCCCCCCTAGTTCTCACGAGAGCCAGGAAATTGATTGCTTATTGATAGTGATCTCACTATTGCCCCATAGTGGAGTGAGTCTTGGGGGAGAAGGGAGGGTACCCAACTTCTTATGCACCTTGGCCCAGTATTCCAGAGACGGGCCTATCATAGGATGAGATTAAATGCCCTTGGGGGGGCGATTAAGCAACAATAGAGATAAATGTGCCTGCTCACAGACCCCTCTCTCCATACCTAGCCACTGAGGGGAGTTTTGCTCTGGGGATGTGAACCATTTTAGCATATGGTCCATCTGAAAGTCCCATTTATACCCCTCGAGCCACGGAAGGCCCCAGCCTCCAGCTGTCCAATGTGCTCTTAGCTTATTTCTGCTGTACCTAGGCTTCTTACCCTCCCGTATGAAGGAACCCAGCAGGGAGCCCAGCTTAGTAAACCAGTATTGGGGGATTTTCAAAGGAATGTGAGACAGGAGGTACATAATTTTAGGTGCAGTGACCATTTTAATTGCTGAAATTTTACCTACGAGTGTGAGTCGGAGAGATCTCCATTTATCCAGCTCTGTACAAATGGATGCCAAAAGTGGTTTCATATTCATTTCACAGAGTTTATGCAAATTAGGAGTGATTTTAATGCCCAAGTACGTGAGTCCCTCTAGGGACCAATGGAGTCCATGCTGGGTAACCATGTGGGAGGTACAATTTGAGTTCAAGGGGAGGACCTCTGTCTTGGACTGATTAATCTTGAGCCCTGAGAATATAGTAAATTCTGACAGGGTGCTCAATAATGGAGGCAGGGAGGTGGCAATATCTGCGATAGGGAGCAACAGGTCATCAGCATACATGAGAGTAGTGTATTCCCTTTCTCCCACTCATATCTTGGAAATTAATGGATTCTGTCTAATAGCCATAGCCAGGGGTTCCACTGCCAGGACAAAAAGTAGAGGGGAGAGAGAGGGCATCCCTAATGTGTGCCCCTGCCCAGTATGAAGGGGGAGACAGGATCAAGTTGGTGAGTACCCTAGCTGTGGGGGAGGAATATATAGCCCCTATCCAGGCCCGGAAGCCCACCCCAACCCCATGGTGCCAAGCACTTATTGGACATAGTCCCACTACAGGGGGTCAAAGGCCTTTTCAAAATCTATTGCTATTGCTGCAGAAGAGGATGGCAATGTTTTAGCCTTACGGATTAAGTTTACCAGTGATCTAATATGATCCACACTAAATCATCCCTTAACAAAACCTACCTGGGATGGGTGGATCAAACTGGGAAGGAGATGGTTTAGTCTGTTAGCTAACAATTTGACTAGCACCTTACTGTCAGCATTCAAAAGTGATATGGGCCGATAGCTGGATGCTTTCAGAGGGTCTTTACCCTTGTTAGGCAGGATAGTGATGGTTGCCTCCCGGGGGGGGGCACCTTCTTGAAGCACTTCGGTGAGCACCTGTTGTAGTATCAGGGGGATTGTGGTCTGCAAAAGCTGCCATATTTCGATGGGGAACCCATCCCCTCCAGGAGTCTTTCCCTTTTTAAGACATAGTATAGTCTCTGCCACCTCCTGAGGTGAGATCAGGGCATCTAAGTCCAAGGCCTGATCCTCCGAGATTCTAAGAAGGTGTAAGGAGTCTAGAAATGGGAGGATACCCTTGGGGTCTGGTGCTCTGGAGGATTTGTATAGTGTGGAGTAGAAGTCCACCATTATGAGATTGATTCCTTCTGTCGAGGTGTGGGTCTTACCCCCTGCATCCACTAAGGCAGAAATGTGCCTTTCGGCTTGCTGCTTTTTGAGACGGTATGCAAGGATCTTACCCCCCTTCTCTCCCCCTTCCCAGTATTTGTGCTTAAGCCTAATAATAGAGATCTCCACTTTCCTAGATAAAAGTTTGTTCACTTGCATCTTAAGGGATGTCACTCGGTGCCCTGCCTCCGACCTGAGGGAAGGGACATGGAGGACCTTAAAGGTAGCATCCACTTCTTGGAGCTGTTTTTCAAGCCCCTTAAGGTGCTGCTCCCTCCTCTTTCAGTGCCTGCTCACAAATCCCATTGTCGCCCCCCCTCAGGGTAGCTTTAAATGCTTACCAGGTATTACCTGCTGAGGTAACTGCTATGTGGTTATTCTGAAAAAATTCAGAGGCTTCCCTTTGAAGCCAGGGGGGGTGTCTGGATCACGAAGCAGCAATGGTACCAGCCTCCAGGATGGAGAGGTAGGGGGAGGGGGGCCCCAGGTGAAGGAGAGGTGCACAGGGGCATGGTCCGAGATGATCAATGGGTGAATGAAGGTGTCAATAGTGTTCCTGGTGACTGCTGGAGAGGTGAGCCAGAGATCTATCTGACTGAGGGAACTGTGCACTGGGGCATAGAAGGTTTAGCCTCATTGGGAGGGGTGAAATACCCTCCAGATATCTGTAAGGCCCATATTTTGCTGTAGCTGGCTCAATGCCAGTGATGCCCTGGAGTGGGGCTCTGTGTTAGAGGGGGATCTGTCAAGTAATGGGTCCAGTGTGAGATTAAAGTCCCCCCCAATATTATATTATGAGCTGGGTCGCAGGGGTTCATACCTGTTGGTGGTATGGAAGCCCTGTAGGGTGTCAGGATCTGTTGTATCCATGTGGGTAGCTCCCGATGTGTCCATCTGCTCCCGCTCCAAGGGGTGTTCCCTGCCTCCATGCTTTTTGGAAGAGTGCCTCTTTCGGTTTGCCCTCAGGGGGTGCTCCCAAGCCTGGTCCCTAAAATCCCGCCAGACCCCGGGCCGGTTAACCTGAGGAGGAGAGTGATGGTCCAGCCCTTCTGCGCTAACTTTTACTGGTGGGGGCATTGGGGTATTTACTTCAAGTTCACTCGGCCAGTTGTGGCATAGAAATTCCGTGAGGGAGTCAGAAGAGTCAAAAGAAACCAGAACCCCATTGTGGACTACTTGCATTGTGGCTGGGTATTGCAGGGAGAACGGCATCCCAAGTTTGCGCATTGTGTGCCTTGCTTCGGTGCAGGCCCTGCATCTATCAGACAGCTCTTTAGAAAAGTCCTGAAAGATAAGGATTTTGTTTGATCTCCACGTTACCTGTTGCCTTTCCTGGGCTCTGGCCAGGACCTTCTCCTTTTCTCTGTAATCTACAAATCTAGCGATAATAGGCCATGATCTGTCCTGGGCCTTGGGCATAGGAGCCAGTGTGTGGTGTGCGCATTCCACCTGAAAGGGTCTTGATAGATCTAGCTGCAGCATTTCAGGTATAGCTAGCTGCAGAAACCCTTCAGTGTCTTTCCCCTCCATGAGCTCCTGGAATCCCAAGAATCTAAGGTTATTGTGCTGACCTCGGTTTTCGAAGTCATCTATCTTGCTGAGCATCATTTAAATAGTGTGCTGTTGCTCCCTTAGTGCTGCTGACAGGTCTTGTATATGTCTCTCCATTGCTGAAACCCACTGCTCATCCTAGCCTCCAGGTTTTGTACTACCTGGATATTTCGGTTTGTCACCAAGGTGACCTACGACATCTGTGCAATGAGTTGGCCAAACATCGTTTCCACCAAGGGCTGTTCCCAGGATTGTGATAAGTGCAATTCAGCCATGCTGCAGGCCTGCACTTCGAGATAGACTGCTCCACTTGAGGAGATTTTTTTCCACTAAGATTAAAGCTTTCTGCAATAATGAAGCGTTTTTCAGAGTCCTTGTACAGTACTCCCATAACTTCTGTAGTTTGATGAGGTAGAACTTGGTCAAAAAAGAAAGGATTTTAATGGATATAACCCTCTGGGTTGTAGAGCTGTGATCTAAGCTGCCATCCTGTTTAGCGTCCCTAGTGGCAGTCGACTGACGGACTTTACAAGAAAAAGGACCATAACGTTTGGTAGGTAAGACAACCTCCACTGCTGTGCTTTCTGCTGGCCGCATTTCCTTGACATTGTTTATGAGTCCTTTAATGAAAAGCAGTTAAGATTTTAGCTGTCTGAAAGTGGAGCCATAAGCCCACAGGGGTTCATTTAGCTATACAGACCCTGTTGGCAGTACTTCTGAAAGCTGTTCTTTCTGTGTCTACCTAAGGTCCACCTAGTCTTATTCTGTATCCCCTTCCTTTAATTTCCATTTAAGATGAGGCCTCCTCATGGTCTCGAGGCTGGATGCTAGCCTTTCAGAAGCCACTACTCTCTTCATTCCATGCTTTGAGGGGTGGGCCTCCCTCATGGGGAGCTTTGTTTTGCTGCAGAGATTCACTTCAGGCTCCCCACAGTTTTATCCCATTAGAGGGACAGAGAGTTATTCCTCCCAAAATGTCCCCTGAATTTCGAACTCCAAACTAGCATGCTGACCTCTCACAATAATCCCCCATGCCAAGAGAAATGGTGGACGAAGCAATGGGTCTCCAAAGATTTACTCCACATGGATTTTTAGGGCTGTGGGCAGAGCCTACAGCCATTTTGTGAGAGCTTTCTAGCTTTGAAAATGGCTGAACTCACAACCTCTTCTGCTGGACTTTCGGAAGTGTCCTTCCGAAAACCCAACAGAGCTGAAAGCCCTCTGCCATGATCGGCATGCGGAATAACAGCTATACTATTTCAGCTGTTACTTCTGTATGCCGATGCGTGCACTGTGTATGGGCACGAGGTGCCCGCATGTGCGGAGTCCTGCACATGCACAGTGCTGTGGTGCTGACATGATACGAATGGCACAATGCCATTCTGTATTTTGTGCCCTCTGCCCCAAGTCACAATATCGCAACACTAGGATCCCACCCCAGTGTGCAAAATTGTTTGTCTAAAAATTAGAAAATGGTCCCTCGTCGGTATCATTGTGTCAGGTGCCCCTTGGCGATGTTATGCCCGACATGGGGTGGCATTACTGTGGCACACTAGAAGCCTAACCTAGTATGCCAAAATGTATTCCATTGCCCCTGCCCACATTGTGCCCAACATGGGGTGCCCAATCCCTATGTTGGCATTCATGTGGCACACTGGGAGGCCACCCCAGTGTGCTGAAATGTGTTGTTTCCGTGTCCATAGTTCGGATGCTGTAAAATTTAAAACAGTCCTCGCTGTTACTTTTGTTTTGCCTGTAAAGTAAAAAGCGGTCCCTCGTGTCACTGCTGTCTCCTCCCTCCCCACCTCCTCCTCTGCTCACCTCCCCACACCCCTTACCCTTCTGTAGGGTTGTGCTGACATCTTCTGGACCAGGACACATCTGCACTCTGCAAAGCCCAACCACGAACTGAAGAATTAAAGGTAAGCATGCTATACAGCCATTCAATAGGGGTTTCAACTTGTGCTGCTATCTCAGCCATTTTTTTGAATTTTTGCCCCAAATTTTCAACATGGGCTTCTTAGGACCCCTCCTCATGAACACTGTCACTGTCATTTTGTCACTCATTCCCAAAAGGTGATTTCACGGTCAGTGTACGTAATCACCTTTTGGGACCGATTCACAAAATGACAGTGCCACTGTTCATGTGGTGGGGCCCCAAAACACCCATGTTGCAAATTTGATGAAAAAATTCCAAAAACTGACTGCATTATGAGCGTGCATTGCGCAGTTTCTATGCACGCTCCTAATGCCGCTAATTTTTCATATTTCCACTCCACATTTTTAACATTGCCATTTTGGCACACCTCCTTCACAACAGTACAGCTGTCATTTTCCACAACCTGCCCCAAACATGTTTTTGCACCTGTGGCGCAGAATAGCACATTTGCTCTGCGCAGTCACCTTTTGGGAAAATTAAACAAAATGACACTGCCACTGTTCATGAGGAAGGGTCCAACAAAGGTCATGTTGAAAACTTGGTGAAACAATTCCAAAAATTGACTGCGTTATGACCGTGCACTGCGCAGTTTCTACGCACGCTCCTAATATCGCTAATCAACATATAACAGTCAAACAACACATTCATTCAACTACCTTCAGACTATCAACAATATTGCACAGGAATAGCTCATTACTTAAGTTGTGTGCATTCACTGAAATAAAAGGGTAAGCCTGCAGTTCAATGGTCAGGAGCTACCAACCCCCCTTTCCTGAACTATAAGCCAGTTGCCTCCAGCCTATTTCAGAAGCACTGTTTCCTTGCCCCCGCTATTGCTCCATCCTCCTCCAGTGGCACACCTCTCTCCTTGGTGCTCCTTTCTAAGGTACATTTAACTGAATATACTTATGTTCCTGTTGCCCCTCCAGGGGTAGAATCCTCCTCAAGAGTGTTTCTTTTTCTTTATGGTACCCTGACAGGGTGGTAGTCCCTCAAGGAGCAGAGTGTAAATGGACAAAGTATCCACGTGTAACAGTCAAACAACACATTCATTCAACTACTTTCAGACTAGCAACAATACTGCACAAGCAGAACTCCTCATTTAAGTTATGTACACCCATTGAACTAGGGGATGTTATTATGGACAGACCTAAAAGTAGCAGCCTGGTGTTCAAGGGCAGTGGGACAGCAGATAGGATGATGGGCTACATACAGAGGGAGGGCAGCTAGCAGAAGAAAGGAGGTTATAGTCACATGGTACAAGTCATAGGTTTGCCCCTACCTTGTCTTCTGTGTAGATTTTGGAGCCCTCACCTTAGAAATGAGATTGACAGGGTGGAGGCTATGTGGAGGAAGTATAACGCAGTGGTTTAAGGCTCTGAGCTGCAAATCTGGAGACCTGGCTTTGAATCCCATAGCCCCCACTTGCATACTGTGTGACCCTGAGCAAGTCACTTAACTTCTCTGTGCTCCCAGGTTGCACCTGTAAACAAGCTTTCAGCTTAGTGTGTCTCACCTGGTTAAACAAAAAAAAAAAAGATGATACAGAAGCAGCAAGGAAAGGGTGAAGGGCCTCAACATGTACTGCTTTGAGGACAGGAGAGGCAGGGGGACATGATTTAAACCTTTAAATACTTCCAGGGAATAAACAGACTGGAGTGGGGGGAGTTGTTTAGGTTGAGCACAAATGTGGTTGTAACAGGAACACGATTAATTTAGTAGGGAAAAGTTTCAAGAGACAGACAAGGAAGTATCACTTCACAGACCGGGCTGCCTAGGTAGGTGCTGGGGCAGAGACAACGATGGGGTTTAAATATGTGTGAGACAGGCTGGCATATGAGTATCATTAAAAGGAAGAATCACCTAGAGATTGTGGGGGAAGCTGGGGGCTGAATAGGACCCCTTGCCACCACATAGGGTAGGTAGGCTTAGGGCAGACTGAATAAGCCTTGTGGTTCTTGTCTTCCAACAAAATCTGTGTTTCTAGCAATCACAAATTAGTGTACCTTTTCTGATCAAACATTACATTTAGAATAAAGTATGAGGTGTTGCACATTAGGAGTTTTCTACACGCTTGAGATGTCTGATGCTACATAAACTGCAAGTACGAAACACTGGGGGATACTGAGGACCAAAGAAAAACTATCTCCATATGCAGAAAAGCCCCACAGAATGGTATACAAAAGAGACCACAGTCTGGGTGAACTTGCCACAAGTAGTCTTTAGCTGACTGAAAGACATCACACTTGGCTCCTCACCTCCCCAGTGGTTGTCACTGCTGTGGTAGGTATAAGTACTGTGCTGGGGTAGGTGTAAGTACTGTGCTGGGGTAGGTGTAAGAACTGCACTGAGGTAGGTGTAAGTACTGCACTGCGGTAGGTGTAAGTACTGCAATGCTATTTGTGCTACCAATACATTTGCCAGTCCCATGGATGGCACACTGATGAAGTTTCAAAGTTTTATAAACTGTGATACCACCAATGTGGTATATTTGGTCAGTTGTAGATGTGGGTTTTTTATGTTGGCAAAACCAAAATGGAGCTCAAAGAAAGAGTGGGCGAGCACACGAGGGTCACCAACATGCTGACGTGTACTCTGCACTCTCTGTACATATCAGTCAGTCGTCTGAGTCAAACATGCACAAATGGAGTTGGAACTTTGAACTTCATGAAGTCAAGAGAACATTTCGAAGTTTTAGCAGCTTCGCTCATCTCTATCTGTGATGTATCACACACAGATGGTGTGTAAAAAAAGCAAATAATGACAAAAATCCGTAATTGCTGGTTCATGAACTACAAAAGGTTGTTTTATGTTACACGTGCAATAAAACATAAAGATTGTTAGAAGAGGAGCACATTCATCTTTTGACTTTCTTTTTTATATGTAAAAACATGCATTTTTTCACAGTGTCTGTTTTTATGATGCTCACTTTCATCATTTCAATTGAAACATCACTTTACCCTAAGATCCCTAACTTCTGACAATGTATTTAAACATTTTAATCATAGTTACATGCTGTATATGCAGAGAGGACAACTTTCATTTGCAGTCTTTGGTTTTACTGTCACTGTGCTTCATGGATCTTCACTTTACAATATTTTTTCATTCATAAAATAAGAAGCCAGCTTCTAAGATGATTAGCTTTGTAAACTGTGTTTGTGTGTGTGTGTGTGTGGGGGGGGGGACAGTAACGATACTTGTACCACTGTGATTAACTTATCCACCTACATTCTTAGTGATACTGAGGAAACAGTGCTAAATTGTGGATTCAGGTTTATACCAATCATAAACTGAAATAATTCTGAAACTGTGATCAACGTGTAAAAATGTGCTCGTAATCTAAACTTAAAGTGTTTTTTATGCCAGTCAGAGAACGGATCACAGAGGACAGAGAGCACCATCCTATAGTGAACTTTTTGACACTGAGGCAATTCCACTGGGAGAGGAGAATTTTTCTGGTACTTCTACAATCCATACAATCTCTGAGAACATCAGAAGTGGCAGAATGTCAGATACCATGACCTATGGCAATGTAACCCAGAGTATGGATTTAAGTGAAGAAGAAAAGGACCTTCTCAAATTTCAAGCCAACGTCCACTTTTGTTCCACCAATGAATCCTACTGGAGCATGTGAGCAAGACCTCCAGGTTTTAGTGGACACTAGACTACAGTCCTCTTTTGTCAATATGACCATGAAGGAACCTGATGCCCTTAAGTCCCTCGAATCTAATCTTAAGATCACTATCAAATCAATGGACAAGGTGGGAAGTGTGATGATCCAGGATACTGTGTATTATTTAGCTGAAGTGAAATGCCAAATCAGCAATAAAAAGTTTAATCACCCAATATATTGTGATCCTTTCCCAGCATTTAAAACCAGAATTGACTATTACATCAAACAGGCATATCAGGAAGGGATGATTTCTACCAAGACAAAACATTTTTTAATCACACAATATCTTATGAGACCTATAATCTATGTGTTACCAAAGGTGCACAGCAACCTTATTTCCCTGCCAGGATGCCATATTATCTTGGTAGTTACTTCTGTCACAGAGCCACTATCTCAATATGTTGATAGCCTCATTAAATAATTTATCAGTCTCAGACTGTATATAAGAGATACTACTGAAATTCATGGTGCTGTGGAGAACCTCCACATCAAGGAATCACACCATCTATTTGCCCCTCTATGTGTAGGCCCATTATGCTAACATTCCCCATGCAGCTGGCTTAAAGGCGCAGGAGCACTATTTGAGCCTCCAGCCAGCTAAGCAGAAATCTTCTACCTAGGTTTTGGTGGGATTGTCCAGGTACATCTTGGAGTGTAATGAATTTGTGTTCCAAGGGGGAGTACATTGTACAGCTAGGTGGTACAGCAATGGGGGCTACTTTTGTCCTCTATTTAATAAACCTGTAGTTAGGTCAATGGGAAGAGAATGTTGCGTATAATACCACTGTCAAGACTCATCTGTCCAATACAGTGTTGTGGAGGCATTACATAAATGATATTCTGATGGTGTGGTGGTAGACTGCAGCTGAGTTAACACATTTTGTGGGTTTCCTAAAGCAAAGCAATTCAAAATTAAAAGTTTCAGTTTCCCACAGCTACAATACCATTCCTTCTTAGACATTTACATTATGGAAAATCAGACACAGGGTGCTGACACCAATTTGTTTATTTATTTATTTAGTTATTTAGTTAAACATCAGTTTAGAAACCTTTAGGAAGGCCACTGACAAGAGTACCATTTTATTGTCAAGTTCCTGTCACCTCCACCATACTGACAGGGATATTCCCACTATCCAGTTGATTAGAGAAACTGCAGCACTAACCAAACTTTTTCACATCAGGAGGAATCTCTTTCCAGGAGGTTCCAGGATAGAGATTATGCACAAAGGGACATAGGCAGAGCCTTGAGTAGGGCAAAGGGTACTGGGAGATCAGGTCTCATTTCACCTATGCTAACACACATGGAGGTCCAGCATGGTAGTCAGTAACTAAATTTTGTGACCGCATTTAGTGCTCTGGCAGGAAGACTTGAAGGCATCATTAAGAAAAACTGGAGGATACTGAGGACAGAAGAAAAACTAGATCCCTATGTAGAGAAGCCCCACAGAATGGTGTACAAGAAAGCTGCTATCTGGGCAATCATGTTGCAAGTAGGCTTCAGCCAACTGAAAGACATTAGGCTTGACTCCCCCCCTAGCAGTTGTCACCACTGTGGTACAGTAAGTGTAAGTACTGCAATGTTATTTGTGCTACAGTTACTTTTGCCAACCCTATTTATGGCATTTTGATGAATAATTCACAGTTCTATAAATTGTGACACCACCAACGTGGCACTGTATATCTGGCCAACTACAGATGTGAGTCTTTTTATGTTGGCAAAACTACAAGGAAGCTCAGAGAAAGAGTGGGTGACCAGATGAGGGAAATCCAACATGTCAATATGGACCCTGCACTCTCAGTATTGCACATATAAAGTAGTCGTCTGATCCAGTCATGCACCAATGGAGTCTTACTGGCATAAATAGAGTCACCACTGTCCCCAATAGTAGGGACATTAAGACCACATTGGCCCGTACAGAAAAACGTTTGAATTTTCAGACTGTGAGCAACTAAGGCTATTTGCATTAATGACAGAAATTAGGCTGTCTCTTTTCTGTAATTTAGTGTGAACTGGTATGCAGCACATTCTTGTGTAGCCAGTCCTCTTTTGCAGGCAGTCTTCACCCCAGTAGCAAATCTTTGTACCTATTGTATTTAACAATTAGATTTTTGTTTTACAGGGTGGAGAAGGACTATTGCCACAACTGCCTCTTGTAATGCAGCTGTTTGTTGTAAGTTGTAGCATCCTACTAATATCCTTGCTCAGATCGATGTTGCTATTAACCAAAAAAATCTTTGTATTTAATCACCTATCACTAGCCCTATATACTGTATGTTTATTATTAATGCATTGTTACACTCATTCCCCCCCCCCATGTTGTTAATTTATAATTTGGCTGTAAGTTTGTTGTATAAATTGATGTGCAAAAGGGGGCTTACCACATCTGCTGAAAAACAATTGTGTTTCCAGCATACCTTGATTAGGGCAGCAGTCTGTATGGTGGTGAGACTGCCCGGATTTCTGCTTTACTCATCTTCTACGTGCTTGGCTGCAGCAGATGCACATGCAGCGTGAAAATATTTTATATTTGAAATGCTGAATGATGCTTCACTTATATGGGCTACTTTATTATTTTTTTAAAAAAAACAACGTAAAGTGGGATTATAAAACTATGCACTGTCTTTTGATCGGGGGCGCATGTGAGAGACGACACTTCAAACTACATGTTGATGATGGAGAACCAACATGGATAGCAAACACCAGTATTTTTCAAGAAGCAAGTCAAAGAAAGGTTCACTAATTATAGACTTTAGATTCACTTTGTTTTTTAACACAGATATTGATTCTTCTGTGTATTTTATGGTGATTTGGGGGAACAAGAGTGCTGTAGTGGTTTGTGCAGGGACAGCAGTTTAGCGTGAACAGTAAAGAAAAATGCTACATAGAATGCTGATGATTTGACTGACACCTACTGACGTCTATGCCATAATGACCAGCCATATATTACAGATAGAACCTGGCTATTGTGCATTTCAAAAAGGTGTCAGTCCACTTATTAGGCAACTTAATCAGATCAGTAATTATAATAAAAAATCAATTAATTTCAGTGAGGTCTTTCTTTTACCCATTTTTATGTTGCTTGCACGCATGTGCAAGAAACATAGTGCCATCATCGGAGATTTCGGAGGTGTGTCACCCCCTCCTCCAATTCAGTCAGCAAGCTGGCAGGCTGTAAGCCAATGCATTTTGGAGCTGTCTATGACAAGCTCCAAAATGCAGTGGCATACAGTTGAAAGGGGATCACGCTTCAGTGAGCAGAGATAAGAAGCATAGCTCCCCCCGACACGCAGGGCGTGCACGCCCCCGCCACGTACTGTGTAGCCGACGGGGTGCCCAATCCCCATCGGCTGAGCTGTGTCTCTCCCCCGCCAGCTGTAGGTGCCATGCTGGGAGCCCACCCCAGCATGGCAATCAGTCCATAGGCCAACGGGGGTGCCCAATCCCCCGTCAGCTGAACACCCCCTCAGCATCCTTGTGCCATGCTGGGAGCCCACCCCAGTGTGGCAAATGGTCCCACGATGTCTTTTTTTATTTTGAACCTAAAACCGAACTAGTCCGCTGAGCCTCCCGACCCCCCCATCCCACAACCCGCACTCCACCCACCGCGCACCCAGCCTCCCCATGCCCACCTCACCCCATACTTACCTCCAGACTCGCACGATGATCTTCGTGGACCTGGAACACGTCTGTACTCTTCAAAGCCGACCGCGAACTGAGGAAATGCCGTAAGCTGTATAATGGCCTAGATGGGGGTTTCAACTTTGTTAGCATATCTCAGGCATTTTTGATTTTGCAAATTTTCAACATGGAGTTTTGGGACCCCTTCTCATGAATGATGTCACTGTCATGCAGTAGCTGGGTCCGGCGGGGATTTCACAGCAGTGACTGTGCAGTGACTGCAAAATCACCCTTTCAGGCCTGAATACTGCTATGACAGTGACATCACTCATGAGAAGGGGTCTCAAAACTCCATGTTGAAAATTTGGTGCAAAAATTCCAAAATGACTGTTTTACTAGCGAGCGTGAGTTCCTACACAGGCTCGTAAGTTCGCGAATTTCAATATTTTCACTCCAGATTTCAATACTGCCATTTTACCACACCTTCTTATGAGTGGTACAGCTGTCATTTTCATATCTCACCCAAATGTGTTTCCACTGCATGTAGGCGCAGAATGGCGCGGTTGGTGTGTTGAAATCAATGTACGGACAAATTAAGAAAATCACAGTGACACTGTTCATGAGCAGAGGTCTTAAAATGGCTATGTTGAAAATTTGGTGAAAAAATTCCTAAAAATGACTGTTTTACGAGTGTGCGTTTCGCAGTTCCTATGCAGGCTTGTAAGTTCGCAAATTTTCAATATTTTCACTCCAGATTTTCGACATTGCCATTTTACCACACCTCCTTATGAGCAGTACAGCTGTCATTTTTCACATCCTGCCCAAAATGTGTTTCCGCCTATGTAGTCACAATGGCTCAGTCGGTGTGCAAACTCAATGTATGGGACACATTAACAAAATCACAGTGATACTGTTCATGAGCAGAGGTCTTAAATGGCTATGTTGAAAATTTGGTGAAAAATTCCTAAAATGACTGTTTATTTAGCGCGGCTATGCAGTTCCTTCAAGACGTCAGAAGTTCTGCAAATTTTCAATATTTGCACTCCAATGACTTCCCAATACCTAAACAGCACATAGAAGCAAGCAACATTCAGCATTGACAAATGCTTGTTTATTTAAAAATGTGTTAACTGGGAAAGGCACATTAAGCTGGGGCTCATTTCCCTGTGTGACCTGGGTGTGTGTGTGTGTTGGTGGGGGGAGGGGGTAACAAGGGAAAACTGCAGAAAGTGGCAAATGTTAATACAGGTACAGAAAACTGGAACAAATATGAATTATTCAAAAAAGTTACCATAGTAATATTTTTACACTGCATTTACTCAGAATAGGTCAGCAGTGATACATTACAAATTTTTTGTGGGGTCCAGCTTTTCCCCATTTGAAACTGTAATTACCCAGGATAGCCCAGCCGAGATGCAATACATCTCATTTACTGTGTAGTTCTGCTTTCACCCATTTTAAACACAAATTAAGACACAAATTCATAGTCTAGATAAGTGCAATACCTTTTTTACAATACAATCTTGCTTCTAACTATTTAACTATTAAATTACCCAAGACAGGCCAGCTAAGAAGCAACATCTCATTTACAATGGGATCCTGTTTTTAACATGCTAACATACTAAAATGCCAGCAGCATAGGCCTTATGGTCTTTCATGTCTGCTCGATAGTCAGCACCCATACTGGCTGCCCATTTTGATGTCCCCCCACCTCCCTTGGGTATCCCCATCCACTTTCCAGGGTATTTCCCTGGTATTAGACTTCCTCAGCTTCACCCTCCCCCTGTACCTGTCCCAGCCCCTCTTGAACCACTCCACAGTCTCAGCCTCTACCAGTCACTGGGGCAGCACATTCCATGGTTCCACCACCCTCTCAGTGAAGTAACACCTCCTACTCTCCCCCTGAGTGTCCCCCCTACAGCTTCCACACTTGTCCTCTGGTTGCCCCCCCTTTTTTATTTGGAACACCCCATCCGAGCCTCCCTTATTAATCCCCTTTATGTACTTAAATACCTCTATCATGTTCCCTCTGTCCCTCCTCTCCTCCAAGGTGTACATGCTGAACTCCTCAAGCCTCTCCCCATAGGTCCTTTCCCCCATGCCCCAAATCATCTTGGATGCCCTCCTCTGGACCCTTTCCAGGAGTGCAATGTCCCTTTTTAGGTGCTGTCTCCAGAACTGCACCCAGTACTCGAGGTGTGGCCTAACCAGGCAGTTATACAGAGGGAGGATCACTTCCCTCCTTCTGGAGGTAATCCCCCTAGTGATGCATCCCAGCATCCTATTGGCCTTGGCCACTGCCCTGCTACAAGTCTCAGAGTTGTTCATTTTTACATCCACCACCACACCCCGATCCCTCTCGCCCTTCAAGACTTGTAGTGTGTCTCCCCCCAGGGTGTACACTTGACCTGGGTTTCTGGCCTCCAGGTGTAAAACCCTGTATTCCCTACATTGAACATCAGTTCCCACTTGCTCGACCACCTCTCCAGAGCCTCCAGGTCCTCCTACAGGGCCACTTTCCCCTCCTCCCCATCCACCACCACTCCCAGCTTTGAGTTATCTGCAAAGAGATGCATTTCACTCCTGATACCCTTCCTTATGTCAGAGACATAGTCTTCAAACAGGAGTGGCCCCAGGACCAATCCCTGGGGAACCCCACTAATGACCTTCCCTGAGGATGAGACAATCCCTCCAACCACCACCCTCTGAGTACACTCCGAAAGCCAATTTCCTATTCACCTGATCATCTGCCTCCCTCCCCCATTTCCCCCAGCTTAGCCAGCAGGCCACCATGGGGTACAGAATCAAACACCTTGCTGAAGTCCAGAAAGAGGACATCCACCGGCCTACCCTGGTTCAGGGCACTCATCACCCAATCATAGAATTTCACAAGGTTTGACTGACATGCTCTTCCCAGGACAAAGTCATGCTGTCTATCATTCAGGCAACCCATTTACTCCAGTTTCCTCCCAAGCCTTTCCTTGATAATACCCTCCATCACCTTGCCCACCATGGACATCAGGCTAACAAGCCTGTAGTTCCCCATCTTCTCTCTTGATCCACCCTTGTGGATAGGCATGATATGGGCCACCCTCCAGTCATGGGGTACCCGTCCCGTTCACAAAGAGATGTGGAAAAGCTCCACCAGGGGGGCCACCAGGACATCCACCAATTCCCTCAGCACCCTAGGATGCATTTCATCTGGCCCCAGAGCTTTCTCCTTCCTTAGGGACCTGAGGGCTTCCCTCACCCTATCTACTTGAATTTCAACCTCTGTGTCCCCCCCTTTGCCACCTCTTCATCCTATCCCTCACCTGATGGTGCTGGCCCATCACCCTCCCTAGACTTGGCTGGGCTCCCTGCCTCTAAGGGTCCTGTCTCTTTCACAGGTTCACCATCTCTCCCGTCGAGAGGTGCAGCCCCAATCCCCCAGTAATAACTGAGGCAAAGTACTCATTTAGTACATTGGCCTGCTCACCCACCTCCTGTGCCCATCCCTCTCCTGTCCTAATCCTGCTAATCTGCCCCTCACTTTCCTTTTTTCCCCATATATCTAAAGAACCCCTTGTTCCCCCTCCTGATTCCCCTGGCCAAGTTCTGCTCCATTCTTGCCTTAGCTGATCTTACCATCCTGGTGACCCTTCTGGATATCAGTTCATACTCTCCTGATCCCTTTCTATCCTTGAGCGCTTGAAGCACCTAAAGGCAGCCTTCTTTTCCCTCACCACCTCCTGAACCTCCTGGGTCCAACAACATGGTTTTCTGGCTCTACTGAATTTGCACCTCACCCTTGCACAGGACTTGGTAGCCTCCTGTACCCCCCTCCTAATGATCTCCCACCTACTGTCAGCATCCATGTCTGGACTTATCTCATCTAAATAACCCTTAAGAATCCTTCCCATGCAAATGAGGTCCGCACCCCTAAAGTTAATTACCGCCATCTTTGTGTGGTTTTCATCCTCCCCAGGTCCAGGGAAAAACCAGACCATGGCATGATCACTCCCCACCAATGGGTCACTTACCACCAGGCCCCTAATCTGGTCACTGTCTGCCAGGACCACGTCCAGTATCCGGTCCTCCCTAGTCAGCTCCCCCACCTGCTGGATTAGGAATGCATCCTGAAAGACATCCAGCAATCCCTGCTCCCTGGCCACTGGGGATGTCATAGTCCCCCAGTCCATCCCAGGCATGTTTAGGTCCCCCATCACCACTACCCCTCCCTTGCCCAATGTACAGTGACCCATAATGTTTGCCACCAGGCTCTCTTTCAGATCCTCTGCCAGCACAGGGTGGGGGCTGTATACCACCCCTATTTTTATTCTATTCCCCCTCTGCATTTGCAAGATGACCCAAATCACCTCCATGTCCCCCTCCACCTCCACCACCCCGTAACACTGATGCCATTTTTGACCATCAGTGCTAGCCCCTCTTCCCTCCCCCCCATCTTTCCTGAACATCATGTAACCCTCCAGTTTTAGGTCCCAGTCATGCTCTTGAGTGGCCCAGGTCTCAGTGACAGCTGACACATCCACTGCCCCTTCAACTAGCATTGCCTGGAGCTCAGGCATCTTATTTTCTAAGCTTCTGGCATTGATCAGAACCACCCTCCATCCCTTTCCCCTCTTCCCATCTCCAATCCTCATGCTTCTGTTTGGCCGCCTGCCCTTCCCCCTCGTGCCCTGCCATTGGCCTTTCACCATGTCCCTCCATCCCCTTAAGGGAGTGGCAACCAAGTCCTTTTATCAGCTCTGCCAGTTTTTTGGACAATCTCTTAAGGATAGCCCAGCAAAGCAATAGTACAATGCTATATCTAAAAGTGCCATTTCTAACCCCTGATGATTATAAGTCAGGATTTTTGTCTACGGTGGTGTTTTTGGTATTTGGTCCACCACTGAAAGTCCCCTTATCTTCTCTGTGATCAGCCAGACCTTTCGGCTGCTGGTAAGGACCCCATTCTGGACTGTTCAAATAACTAGACAGACACATAAAATAAAGAATATAGGTTTATTCTGTACAGCAGATGTTCTCTTCATGAGGACATGCACCAGACTAACTGATTCTTCTGACTGACAGGCATACAAGGCACTGCCAGGCAGTACAACAAATTTGTTACATGCAGGGTCTAAGTGCTCTTAAAGGGGTGGCCGCTAACAGTAAGCCCCATGCTTAATGTGTGCTTCACATCACCGCTGGGACAGCGAATATGAGCACCACTCGAACATGCAATACAACTATAACAGTTCATAAGAAATATTTAAAGCAAAAACATATTTTAGCAATTCAAGGCATGCATTTCACAAAACAGTACTCCACTGCGGGGGGGGGGGAGAAATCTGGACTACACTGGGGACCAGTCAGAGTAGCACCAGAGAGAAGGGGACACCATAACACTGGAAGCTTGGTCATGCCACAAGCGCTAAAGTGCAGGGGAAGGAGAAAGGGAAGAGAGGGAATGGTAGCAGCAGGAGGATACCTAGAATGCAGGATCACTTCTTTAATAACAGTTACATAACAATAACAGGTGGACTGTCCATGTGAAAAGACATTCCTATAGGGGAAAAAATGTTAAATGCAGGAATGCAGTACCATCAGAACAGTGGCATAAGATAGGTACAACAAGACATTTACTGCAAAACAGTTAACCCAGAAAATGCCACAGTAGAAGAATTAGTCCAAAATACACAGAGTACGGTAACAAAAGTTAAAGACCTCAGTCGACTTTTCTGGTCAGTGGGAATGGAAGAATGCATAGATTGCACCAGTTCCTAACAAGACGGGATCAGGTAGTTAAAAGCGACCCAGGAGTTCTGCAAATTGTCAAATCTGCACCACTTGACTCTGTAAGTCCAGGATCCACCAGTAAACTTCTTCCTTAAGATCTTCTCAATCTGGTGCATAGGTGTTTATAGAAGAGAGTCCAGAGAAGAAGAAGAGGAAGTCCCAGCCAATCATCTGGCAAATCAGGCAAAACAGAATCCGGCTGGAGAGTGTCAGGAGTGGGAAGATCTGTAGGAAATGGCTGCAAGCTATCTGAAGGGATCTCAGCTTTAGAGAGAATGGCAGGCTCAAGTGCAGCTTCATTATTAGGTGGTCTGGGGTCGTCTGGAAGGTTGTTACTCAGGTACCCATGTTTCAGTTGGTTGATGTGGACTTTGTTGTGTACCAGCTTTCCATCAGACTTACAACCTAGATGGATGTGCACAGGAGGAAGCTTTTCTGCTATGTAGAAGGGACCAGTCCAGGAGTGAAGCAGTTTCTTGGTGGTGCCTGGAACAAGGACAGGTCAGTACAAATACACAATGTCCCCAGTGGAGACTGAAGGCTCATGTGGGACTTGGCTGCTGACATTTTCTGCATGGCAGATTTTCTCTGGCCCAACATGGTGATTGCAACATGTCTGGCAAGTTCAAGCTGTTCCAGACTAGGGATAATAAAAAAAAAAGAAGCTGACTTATGAACTTCTAGCAGTGAGAGATCCTTGTCCAGTGGAGTTCTTGGGTGATGTCCATGGACTAAAAAGAATGGTGTGTACTCTGTATTGTCATCACAAGGGCTGGTATTGTAGGTAAGTTGCACAAAGGGGACAAAATGATCCCAGGTGTCGTGAGTCTCATTCAGGTACTTGGAGAGTGTGCAGAGAATGGTAGGCATCACTCTTTCACTCTGTCCATTGCATTGTGGATGGTAACTTATTGTATGTGTCTTTTTTATGTTGAGAAGTTTGCATGTTTCTTGGACAATGGTGGAAAGGTAGTTAGTGCCTCTGCTGAATGCAGGTACGGTGGGGTACCATGGCAACAAATAACTGTGATGAGGAAGGCACTTGCCACTGTGGCAGCTTTAATATCTTTTAGGGTGATTAGTTCCAAATATTTAATTAGATAGTCCATGAAAACAAGGATGCATTTGTTGCTGAAGTCAGAGCACGTTAGGTAGAGGTTCTGTGTGTCAACATCGTAGGATATATCATTGCAGAACAAACTATCATGGTCAGTACATCATGAACAATAAGAAAGCCCAGTAACAGCATCACAGGACAGATCTGTGCGAGCAGAGAACAGGCGGTACAAGCCCTGTGGTGCGCCCCTCCGTTACCTCTGAATTACTGCAATGGACGGGGGGGGATTCCATGCATGTCCCCCCTGTTGCCCTCTGAGTCCCGCTTGTAGTCCATAGCATCAGTGGGATGGGAGAATCCTGTGCTGCCTCAGGTACATGTATCAGCTACTTACCCCATACCGTAAGCATGCTAACAAGACGGGAGGATGACGATGTGATGTGGCACATGTGTACATACAGTTGCAGAGTGACTGGCAGTCCTGTCTGTCTTACTGGATCCTGGCTGTGTGTGCAATATCCTGTGAGTATATGGGGGTGCAGTGCTCCTGTAATTGTCATGGGCATCCCCCGTACCTGTGCCGCTGCCATCCACACCCATGTTTGCTGATCCCTGTTGCATCCCCTCTCCTATGGGGTGCTTGTGCCATCTTTGGTCTCCTGGCTACTCCCTCTGCCTCTGGTCTAACCTCTGAATGCTGCATGCTGCTGCCTTCCCACTTCTACTGCACGGGACCCTGGCCACACATCACAGGCTGTGCACATGTGGAGTTCGACTTCTGTACCGGGCTATCTATTTGCCTCCGATGTGCTGCTCATGATATTATTTACCCCTTTGTATTTCCGGCAACATAAATGCACGGAAGCGTAGGTGGAGGCCCAAGAATGTCTGTGCTGACTCTTTGAAATGGTTCAGTGGCTACAGACATTGGAATGATGTGTGCCTTTGTTGGTTTGGCTGGAGGTTTTCTTTGGCAGCAGGGCTGGCAGGATTTTACAACTCAGACAATGTCCTTGTTCATGTGAGGCCAGAAAAAGTGAAGCCTTGTCTTTTTGAGAGTTCTGTGTATTCCCATATGACCTTCAGAAAGTGGAGAGGCATGATTGGAGAGAAGAATTTGATTGATTAGAGAGGCCAGCACAACTAGCTGTACATGAGTTCTATTCATGCGATGACCATTACCTTCTTTGGTCCAAATGTGGAAAAGCACACCGTCATTGAGGAAGTATTGCAAAGCAAAGAAAAGCACATCTTGGCAACGCTTCTTTTGTTGCATTAAGGTTTCAGACTCTAAGTATGTGATTATGTCTGTGAATTGAGGGTCTGTTCTTTGTTGCCTTTTGACAGTTGACAGGAACAGATCAGAAGTAGAGGAAATGAGAAGCTCTTCAGCTGCTTGCAGTAATTGAGGACTTGTGTGCCTTTCTGTAGAAGCAGCTGGTAGCAGCAAAGCAACTTGAGGTGTTTTAGGAGTGTCCACAGGAAGCCCATCTGTGGTGTGGAAGGGAAGAGCCTGTAAGCAGGATTCTTCATCTGCTGAGGTTGATGTGGAGGGATATTGTCTGCGGCTTATACCATCGCCATTTGAATGAACTCGACCTGGTCTGTACTAAATTTCAGAGTTGTAGCTTTGCAGCATGGCAATCCATCGGGCAAATTTGCCTACTGGCTCCTTCATTTCAAATAACCATCTGAGGGCAGAGTGATCAACGACAGCTGTAAAGGAGGAGTAGCAAAGGTAACAGTCAGATTTCTTTACTTTAAATACCATGGTTAGACATTCTTTTTCTGTGATGCTATAGTTCTGCTCAGCTGAAGAAAGAGAGCGCCTGGCATAGGAGACAACTTGTTCTGTTCTGTCTTGTATTTGGCAGAGCACAGCGCCCACTGCAAAGGAAATAGCTTCTGAGTAGAGCTTGAAGGGTTGGTTGAACCTTGGGAAGACCAATACTGGAGAAGAGATTAGGTTTTGTTTCAAAGTTTCAAAGGCCTCTTTGCAGTTAGAAGTCCATGTATAGTCACATCCCTTTTTGGCGAGGGCATACAGTGGAGCTGCAGTCTTGGCATAGTTGCAAATTAACTTTTGGTAGTAGCCAGACAAGCCCAGGGAAGCTCAAAGGTCTTTGAGATTGTTAGGTTCTGGATAGTCTTTGACTGCTGAGAGCTTGTTTGGATCTGGAAAAATGCCTTGAGAACTAACCACATGCCCCAGGTAATGGATTTGGTGATGTGCAAAACAATACTTCTCTGGGCGAAGCTTGAGATTGGCTTGTCTGAGATGTTCGAACACTTCTATGAGATGTTGGAGGTGCTCTGGCAAAGTTCTGCTGAAGACAACAACATTGTTCAGGTAGACTAGGAAAGATTTCCAAGATAGCCCACATAGTACAGCTTCCATAACACGTTGGAATGTGGCTGGATTGTTCTGAAGTCCCATAGGCAGACGTTTGAATTGAGAAAGTCCCAAGTGGCAGTGCCTTGCTGTGTGTGGGCAAGAGGCTGGATCAATGGAAACTTGGTAAACCCACTCTGAAGGTCTAGAGTGATGAAGTAAGCAGGACTGTCCACTCCAAGGCTCTCTAAGGCATCTTCAGTTGTAGGTAAGGGATGAGCATCCTACACCGTGTAGGCATTGAGTTTTCCATAGTCTATCATGAAGTGCTAAGCTTTGTCCTTCTTTACTAACAGCAAGCAAGGTGCACCCCAGGGACTTGTAGACTCTTCAACAATGTCTTGGCCAGGCATGTCTTTGATTATGTCCTCTAGGACTTGTTTCTGTTTGTGTCCCACTTTGTAGGCTCGCTAACGTATTAGTTTCTGGTTGGGCTGCACTTCGATGGTGTGTTGCAGGATATCACAGCATCTGAGCTTGTTATCTTGACCAACAAAGACATCTGGGTAATTCTCCAGGAATTTCAAAAGTTGTTGCTTTTCTGTTGGCGATGCTGAAGGTTTTGAAGAGGATAGTCACTCGCTGAGGGGTAACTCTGCCGAAGTTGGAGTGGTCGTGATAGTACTGACAGGACTAGCGTTGGTGGAACCAGGCTGAAGATCTTGCATGAGATGGAGCTGATCCCCTGTAGACAAGTAGACAAACTTTCTGATGTTGGCACCTTTGAGATGACTACTGGCTCATCTGTGAAGCTGCAGCATTTTTGGAAGACTGCGCCACCATGCACCGTCAATAAGGTATTTCCTGGAAGGAGACCTGATGAATGCAGCGTGGGGGATCCCGTGACAATGCCAACAGCACCTTGTGGGAGTGGTTCACCTAGACTCTTGCAAATCAAGACCATCTCTGACTGAGGAGCACAGTGGCTGAGTCTATAGCTGTCTGTTGCTTCCGAGGGTTTAATGACAGTTTGTTTGAGGCAAAGTCTAGGATGGTTTTGTGAGCTTTGAGGAAGTCCAGGCCAAGAATTATTGCAGGTTGAAGATCAGGTACTATATAAAACTTGACGGTAACTTGCTGTGAGCCAAAGTGGAGTTTGAGATGGACCACGCCTGTGATGGGTACTGTAGCTGTACTTGCTCTGATAATGTACTTTAGGTCAGCTGGAGAGACATTAAGTACTTGACAAATAGCTTCATTGTTCAGAATAATACTGTTGATAACTGATCTTTCTGCTCCAGTGTCAACCAAGACATGCATGGACCAATCTCCGATGGTTACAGGTACACAGTTTGCTAGGAGAGGTGATCAAATGACAGGTACCTTTGTCCCTGGAAGTGAGAGTGTGCCTGAGTGTGCAGTTGGAGGATGCATTTTGTTTGAATTGAGAGAGTCAGAGGGGCAGTCAGTTGATGTGTTCCCCTGATCCTGGGAGTAGTTGCGGTTATCTTGCCGATTGTGCGTCGGTGGGCACCTTTGGTTCTCTTGATTTCTGTTGTGGGTACTTCATCTTTTGGCAGACAACAGCAGTGTGTCCTCTGAATCTACATCACTGATAGGTCACGGGCTATTGTAAAGGCAGAGGTGGATCAGGTAGCTGTTGAAGTGATCGAAGAGCACTGACACAGGTAGCAGAGTAAGCAGCTGAGCTGCAGTGCAGACAATTAACAGTTATGGTGAGCATCTCTATCATTGATTGCTGCTGCTGGACACATGTTGCAAGTGTGGCTAACTATGACGACTGAGGTGCTTGTACACTGGTGGCCTGGGACATTAATATGGACTTTTGTGCAAGTCGTGCAGCTTGGATTGTGTCCATCCAGGTTATTGGTTTCTGTTGGATTACATAAAGATGGAGTTGAGGAAGCAGTCCTCAGACAAAGTTTGTGATTTGCTCTTTCTCAGGTTTCTGAAGATGTTTGCAGCGAGACTCAATGTCCACAATGAAGGCTTCTAGAGATTCAGAGGGTTGCATGGTATGCTCCCACAGCTGTTGTTCCAATACCCAGGGCGGATGTGCCTGAAGAAAATGGTGCTTGAAAATTGCATACAGGGAGGCAATATTTCCTTTGACTTGGTCTGGAAGTGCATTGAACCAGGAAATGACAGTCCCTCTCAGAACAAGCACAAGGCATTGGAAATATGCAAAGGATCAGTCCAACCATGTAAGGAGATCCAGGCTTGGAATTGTTTGAGCCAGTTGACAGCTTCTTTGTGAGGCAAGGCTGAGAAGGGTACTGACTGAAGGCTGGTATGGACCGTGGACTGCGGTGAAATAGCTTTAATGTAGGCCAGGTCATCTTGAATGGCTTGCATGATTGGTGCTCCTTGAGTTGAAATGGATAACTGGATCATGCAGGATTGTTTTGATTTTGTAGCCCCATGACCCTGAGGTGGGTGAAGGAAGAACTCCAGATGCTCTGGCACCCATATCTGTGTCATTGTCGGACATTGTGGTTGGAGAGGAGCTGCGTTTCACTGATCAAAGGTCGTACTGGTGTGAAGAAGTTGCCGTCATGTAGGAGATGGGATGTCGTGGAGTAGATGAAGAGCTGAGCCCAAAACTATTTTTGTAGACAAAAGTAAAAATTTTTGTAGCAAAGTTCATCAAATGACATCTTAATAAAGAATTCTCACTCAATTTTGTGTTGTCTGTTATTTAAATAAAGGTTTTGTTGCAAAAGTCCGCTATTTATTGCAGTGTCCATTCATTTCAATAGGATTGCCATTGATTTCTATGGAGTGAGGTCAATTTAAAGAGGAACATGCAGCTCCTGGATAGGGTACAGAGGAGGGCTACCAGGATGATTCGAGGACTGGGGGAGTTGTCGTATGAGGACAGACTTGAGGAGCTTGGCCTGTATACTTTGGAGGAGAGGCGAGACAGGGGGATATGATCGAGGTCTTCAAGTACCTCAAGGGAATAAATAGGGTAAACATGGAGGGGATCTTTAGACTAAAGGAGGGAGGTATCACCAGAGGGCATGGTTTGAAGTTGGAAGAAGGACGGATCGGGGGGAAAAGAGGAGGAGGTTTTTCATGGAGAGGCTGGTGGATCCTTGGAACATGCTGCCTGATGAGCTGGTCCAGATTTCCAATGTGGAGGGCTTCAAGAGAGGGTGGGACCAATACAGAAAGGGGTATCAGAACACAAGGAAGGGGGCCTCAGTTCCCAACAGGGTATCTGAGGTTTGAGCAGACTCGATAGACCATAAGGCCTAATCTGCTGGCAATTAGTATGTTAATTTGTGCCCATCACAAGATGGCCACCGAACTTTGACATACAGTTCCTGTGGGTTTGACTGGCCTGACTGTAGCAAGATGGCTGCTGGCAAGGGTTGGTATGGTCACTTCCTGTTTTGCTGTGTTTGTGCACACAAGATGGAGGATCTTTGCCACAAGTTTGCCTGGCTGCTCTAACATTGATTAAAATGGTGGTTCCCGCGTTTCTGGCTTTCTTCCCCAACTCATACCCAGAGAAATGGCGGGCTTTCCATTTGTTGTGGTGAGTGACAAATGCTGGGGAATTTAGAGTTTGACAAGAGTGCTCTACATTTTGTTTATTGTGCTTTTGTTTCTTACACTGGCTGTTGTCTCCAAGGCTGTCCTCCGTTTATGTTCCATCCCCAAGTTTTGTGTATTTATTTATTTTTGTAGTTGTATGATCCAAGAATTACTATGCCCCTTTATTTTATTGCTGTGCTTGAATTCCTGGGTGCTTTGCTCTTTTTTTTTTTGTTCCTTTTTTTTTTCTACTTGTTTGCCCCATTTATTTATTTTTTTATTTTTCTGTGTGTCCTTTCTGAGCATGGCAGTGGGGAAGCAAAGGCTACTAACAGCATTGTGTGCTGCTTTGTGAGTTGGGGAGTGGATAGCTCCTTGGCAGTCCTGTACTTGATTTTTATTTTTTTGAGAATGGCCATGGCGGATCGCTTGTTTCTGCAGTCCTTAAATTTAATGTTTGTTTATTGTGGGCTTTTGTGAGCATGGCTGACCAGTATCTGTATATGCAGTGTAGAGTCTGGGAGTGGTGCACTCCGTGTGGCTGCAGGAGTGAGGGGGAAGCCGTGGTTACTGTTCATGCAGTTGCAGGCCCCTGAAGAAACCATGGTCAGGAGGTTGATAACCAGGAAAGTTCCATGCTGTGGATGAGCTGCGGTCCTTGTGGCACTGGCTGGGGGTCTGTTTGCTGTTGCTCCGAACAGTCGGGGAGCTGCAGTAGCGAGAAAGGTTGAGTGGCTTGCAGGGAGGCAACAGTTCTGTTTCTTTTTTTTTTTCCTTAGGTCAGTCCTATCTGGAATAGATACTAGTTTGTGGCTGCAGCTGGGAAGGATGGAGGGTGCTTGCTGGCAAAACGGACAGTTAGGAGCCCTGCCACAAGGTGGGAGCCGAGATGTCGGGCAGCTGTGGAGCTTCATGGGGCTGAGGGCTGGTTGCAGTAATGTGCTGATAGTTCGTTTATTTACACAGTAGGCTAGCAATGCTGAAAATGTGTTTTCTGTTGCTGGTTTTTTTTTTGACCTCTCAGTACAGTACAAGGGCTGCAGGTTGCCTTACAACAGGAGGCAGTTCATGTTTTCTGCTCTGTGCAGCCAAGGCTGTAGTTTTATTAGTAGTCAGACAATTCAAGCATACTGAGAGAATGACTTGGGATACCAAGTGACATAGGCAAGTGAGATGGGGGTCTGGACAGAAGAAGGGCTGCATCCTCCACCATGTGTGGCATTTTTGGTATTTGGTCCACCACTAAAAGACCCCTTACCTTCACTTTAGTCTGCCAGACCCTTCAGTTGCTGCTGATGAGGACCCCATTCTGGACTGTTTGAATAACTGGAAGGACACATAAAATAAAGAATATAGGTTTATTCTGCACAGCAGCTGTTCTCCTCATGAGGACCAACCTCAGACTAACGGATTCTTCTGACTGACAGGCATACACGGCACTGCCAGGCAGTGCAACAAATTGTTACATGCAGGTTCTGTGCTCTTAAAGGGGTGGCAGCTAACAGTAAGCCCCATGCTTAATGTGTGCTTCACACTACTCTGCTTGTCAATGTTCACAGCATATATGGTAGTAGAGGGTAGAATAGAACTGCAGACAGTTTTGACTCAGGATATAAACTACTGAACAGATTGTTTGGATCTCTGGATCCTTTTCAGGTTGATCCATTAGTCTTCTGAGCTTAGAATGTGGTAACACTATTTTAAGTGTCCTTAAGTATATTGTAATTACTGTATAACTACAATGTAACTGCTATGTAGATACTGTGTAGTTACATGTAACTACAATGTAGTTGGTAATTAGTTTCACATTTGCATATTATTTAGTTAGACACACATTTCTATGAAGTAACTACACTGTTATTGCATTGTAATGTATTTGTTAATTTCTTTCACATTTGACTGGGTGTAGTTCTACAATTTGCATGAAGTGGTAGTTACACGTGCAACCACAACCATTTCTCTTTCGGCACACATTGATTTATGCTGGAAGTGTAACTACATATGTTACAGCTGTTGCAAAGTTCAACAGAAAAATTGATTTATGCTAGCAGTGTAACTACACAGGTAACAGCTGTTGCAAAGTGCAACAGAAACATTGATTCATGCTGGAAGTGTAACTACACATGTAACAGCTGTTGTAAAGTGCAACATACATAGTTACGTTTGCCAGACAGAATTGATTTGAGGCAGAAGGGGAGGCAACAGTAATTGCAGTAACTATCACTTTATGTGAATTGTGTAACTACAGCACAGTACTACTGATCTTCCCTGTGTCAATCTTCACCATTCATCACTGTCTGGGTGACAGCTGGAGGCGCAGCACCCCGCAAGAGCTTTTTTTTGGTAGGGGAGGAGTCAGGGCCAGATGCAGTTTTGCCCTCAAGGCCAACGCATTACGTGGCACTCGCAGGTCAGCCAGTAACGGTCGTCGGCTCCTCCCCCGCCCCAGTTCTGCATCTCTCGCCGCCGAGAGTGCAGTACCTCGCACCTGCTGAAGAAATTTAATCTGTGACATTGCAGCCTGATCAGTTATTTCGATGCCATTGTCGACTCCATTTTCACTCTGTTCTAGTTCCACCATCCCCTAATAAGTCGGCGCCATTTTCTGCAGGAATCCGGTAAGACCTTTCCTTTTTCTTTCTTGAAGCGGTGCCGAGTCTGTTTATTATTATTATTTTAGTTACTGTGAGTCATGTTAGGTTTATCTGGGGACAAAAAGCACTCTTCCAAGGTGGGCCAGCCTCCTATGCGCAGTGTCCCTGTGCTGACAGATGTACGTCGTGGACTGGCATGACCGATGCCTCACCTGCCTGGGTCCATCTCACGATGTGGATAGTTGTGACATGTGCTTCTCCATGGACCATGAAGTACTGGACCACCATGCGTAGAAAGTCAGGTGTGATCCACTGACTTTTGGAGGGCGTCATCATTTGAGGGACTCCAAGAGCAGGTTTCTCTGCCCTTCTTCTGGGTCACCTCCCGGTTCTATACAGACCGTTGAGGTGGGGAACTCCTTCCCTTCTAGCCTTGCTGGGGAGAGGAGATCTCTTCCATGGTGCCAGAGGAACAGTCCAGTCCTCTCGGGGACCGGGCCAGGAGCACCGCACAGGCAGTCACCTCCTCAGAGGTGCAGGCTCCCCCGGTGTCGTGGCCCACACCTGCTGGGCCCAGCATGGGTGGCTCCTCAGCACTACCCACTGGTGCCCTTCTGGATCCCAGGGCCATTCGTGGCTCTGGTGTTCAGCACAGCACCGTGAGTAGTACTGGGCCCTTGCAGCACTGCAAGTGTGAAAACCTCCAGAGTCACTCGTCTAGAGGGCTTCTGGATCTCCTCCTTCCCAGAGCCAGATGATCAGGAGACTGATCTGGACTGGTGCCCGACTCCTCGGAGTCGGAGGGTTCTCCGGTGCACAGTACCTCTGCATCCTCCCCAGCATCTCTTCCCTTGGCACCGGCGATTATGGTTAGTGCCTGCTCCCACTCCGGTGGCAACATGGGTCTTGGGGGTCAGGACAGCTGTCTGTCCCCATGCCTGTGCCATTTGCCCCCCCGAGGCTGGAACAGGGACTCCTCCTTCTGTGGCCTCCCTCAGGGGGCCTGCAGGACTGGATCAGTCCCTAGCTTCCAGAGTGAGGAAGAGGTCGACAGGGTTGAGGGGGCAGGGTGAGGGGCAGCAACCTTCCCCGGGGACCATTCAAGGAGGAGTCACAGTGCTAATCCCTTGTTCTCTCCCTTGTCCCCTTCAAGGGAGGCCTTATTAGGTGGGGTTAGGGTCTGCCCTTCTGGTTCTATGTGGCCATGGTCTCCTCACAGGGGAGTTTCCCCCTTCAGGGCTCAGTGCTGACCACTTCAAGCTGGTTGAGTGGCCAGTAACTATGAAAACCAGCAGATTTCCAGGAGGTCTGCGATCACCAGTGAGATCCCCTATCCCTGGCAGAGTTCACTCGCATAAGGCAAAGTGTGTCTTCCCATTGCCTCTGCAGCCCCTCCTCATTTCCCAGGCCATGTGGGTCCCTCGGGGCCCCTGACCTGGGATCAGTTCAGAGCCACTGCTGCCTCCTTCCCTAGGTATATCATGGCTATGGATGAGCAGGTCTTTCACCTGTCTTCCACACAGCAGCCAGACTCGAACTCTTCAGGTTCATGGGCCTCCTCGTCTTCCTCCTTCAAGGAAGAGGATACCTCTGTCCATCTGTCCTCAGACACTGATCAGAAAGAGTATCAGCACTTCCTATCTAGGCTGGTCAGCGATGTGCGCCTAGCCCACATCACATGATGCAATACTGAGGAGATGATGCAAGTCTTCTTTAGTGAATTCAGTGCAGACCACCTGATGGTCCCTTCCTGGCCAATTCCCTCCCAGGAGGCATCAACCCGCACCTGGCAGTGCCCATTTGCCCCAACTCCAGCCTCTATGGACTGCCAGCACAGGTATTGTGCACCCCAGGGGTCTCCAGGGACCTTGCCTCATCCCACTTTTGGAGTGAGGGTACTGGATACCCCTTCAGGGCATAGACATCCAGTGTGTGACTGATCCCCAGATGCAGTTTCTGCAGCATTCAACCACTACTGATGGAGAGTGTTCTCCTTGGCATGTATTATGCTAAGTAATGCCGTTCATCAGGCACACCACGCTGCCTACAAAAGGCATCTGTGGTCAATGCTAGGCCAGGTGCTGACATTTCTGCCTGATACTGAGGCAACCAGACAGGCCATTGCCCTCTCTGTGCAGGGCCTGGAGCTCACAAGGCACCAGGCAAGAGTGTCTTACGATGCCAACAAGGTAGCTTCAAGGATAGTGGTGACAGCGATCTGCATTAGGCGAACAATGTGGATTAGTCTATCAAGGTTATCATCCTTGACCCGGTGTAGGGTGCTTGCTTCCGCTTTCTGGGGGACCCACCTTTTCTTCTGCAGGGTGAGGGCAGGAACTTCAGGGATGACTTCCATCTCCCAGGCAATGGGAGACCCTGCCTCACCCTGACCAGTTGCAGTCCTAACGGGCCTGTAATGGGTCTCCTCCTTTTGTGGTCCTCCCCCATGAGAGGCTGAGGGTCTCATGTCCCTCAGGAAAGTGCTGGGCCCCCTTCAGGGGGGCTCAATACACACCCAGTCAGTGATGAATGGTGAAAACTGACACAGGGAGGACATGAAGATTATGTACCTGTCATCATTCTTGATCTTCCTGTGTATCTTCACCATTCATCTCTGGCACCTACCCACCTTCTCCTCTGAGCCTCAGTCCCTGGTTGATGCCCTATCCCTGCTTACCCTTCTCCTCCTCTTCCTCTTGAGGCCAATTGTGGATAGGGTCCCACTAGTACCTCCAGGTCCTCTGTTACCTTCCTAAGTGACAGAGGGCCCACCCTTGGAGGGAGGAAAAGTGAGGCTTCTTGCCCTGGCCTTAGGGACTCCCTGTAGGGTCCTTCCCTTCTCAGCTGGGGGGGTCCTCTAGGACTTGATCTGGTCCTGTGGACTTTGACTGACTCCTAGTTGTAGGGGATCTCCTCTAGGTGGGGAGGGGAGGAGAAGCCCATGGGGACTCTCCTCCCTCCCTCCTTATATAATTTTTCCTCCTCACCCCTTTTTTTTGGGGGGTAGGATTTGTCCTGGACAGGATTTCCCCCTGAACCCTGTGGGTTCTCCTTCTCGGGACATCAGTAACTGGATGGAGTCCTGTCCTGGGGTGGCTGTCACCACCCTCTACTGTGGGGGGGGGGGATATTCTCCACCCCCTTCTCTTTGGGAGGAATTGATGTCTGAGACTGTCTGTCTAATACACTGCTCTCACATTTCCAAGCCAGGAAGTACTTGGCTCTGAGTCTCTGTCTGAACTGCTGTTCATCTCCTCCTACTGGAGGTTCTAGGCACCTGGCATAGCTTCAGTTCATCCAGATTCTCTTGTCCCCATGGGATGGCAACAGGCTCAGTGACCTCCCGTATGTCAAACGTCTTTTTTCCCAGAAAATTTTCTGGGTAAAGGATGTGGTGGGGTCTCTCTCTCTTCCTCCCCCATCTTTCTTCCTCTTTACTTTACCTTTCTCTCCTCTCTCTCTCTCTGTCTCTGTATGATTGGCTGCCCAGGAGCTGTGGCCAAAGCCCACACCCTCAGGTCCTCCTTCTCCTCCTCCTCTGTCCTCTGGCTGACTTAATCCTTTTTCTTTTTTTGTTGTTAAAAATGTTTCATTATCATTGTAAGTGGAGCACACAAGCAATGTACAGACACCCTCAGGTACACCGCAACATTTAGTGACCTTTGAGATATGAGGAAAGCCTTGAGTGGCCAAGGCTGGTACAGTATCAAACAGTAAGCATTTTCAAACATAAGTAGAATATTATTGTAATGTGGGGGGGGGGCATACCTTATAATTCTCTGTTTCAGTAATCTGACTGAAATCAGGTAGCTCTCTTCTCCCCACTCCTCATTTTTTACCGTCCTCCTCCCGCTGTCTCCCTCCCATTAGGTGGGGGTGGGGGCTTTAGCCACATCCCTCTCTCCTATGGAGAAACCTCGGGCTACCTATCTGGCCAGTGTACTCTGATAAGGAGTTAATATCGTAGTCTATGATAACACTCTAACCAGTAACTCTAACTCAAACACGTATCATAACTATATACATTTGGCAATCCTCTTAATCATTGGATCAAGGAATCTAGTCTGCTGGGAGGGGTGGGGTCAGGGCCCCTGTAGGGGGGAGGGGGGTGCTAGCTTCAGCTTTCTCCTGGGCCCAAGCTTGGCTTCTGACAATACCTCAAGTCCAAGAAGGGAGCCCACCCTTCTGTGTAGTCAGCCATGGACCCAGTTGCTAAGCTGGAGAGTCTTTCAAAGGTGACTACCTGGGCCAGGGAGAGAAGTTTAGCAAAGGTGGGACAAACTGTGGTGTGGCATCTCATGAATATTAGTGTCTTGGCTGCCACTCCCACCTCTGCAACCCATCTAGCTTCCAAATCATTCCTGGGGTGCCCTGACCTTTCACAGCTAATCACTAACAGGGCTGGGTCAGAGGGTACCTGTGGATATACCTCCTTGCACATGGTTGTCACCCCTGTCCAGAAAGGTTGGAGACATGGGCAGTCCCACAGAATGTGGTATATGTGGGCACCATGATTTCCACACCTCCAGCATTTGTCCATGTCCATGAGGCCTGGGCTTTTAAGTTTGGCTGGGGTGTAGTACCACCTCAGCATGGTCTTATTCATGATAAGGCATGTATGCCCATCTCTACAGGCCTTGCGGGCCCCATTTCTTTGCAAAGCCATCCACATCCCCAGGGGATGGGGAGTGGAGGTTGGCCTGGTGGTGTGGAGGGGGGGTCCTGGGAGGTGAGTGATGGCATCCTGTATTTGGAGGTATCTCCAGAAATGTCCTGAGGGCAGATGGAACCTAATCCTGAGTTTGTCAAATGATTCCAGAACATTGGATTCCGGGATCAGTAGGTCTCGTATTAATGTGATCCCTTGGTTTTCCCATACCCACCAGTGAATGGGTTCTTTTCCCACCAATAAGTCTGGGTTTCTCCAGAGCGGCATATACTTCCAGGGGTTAGGTGAATGCTTAACTATGGTGTGAATATTCCCCCAGTATCTAGCCAATAACACGACTGGGGAAGGAAGCAGGTGAGAGCTGTGCTTCTTGCTCTATATCACTGTCACTGTGGATGGTGATGCCAATATTGCAGCTTCCAGAGGGAGACATTTTAGGGAGGCATGGCCTATCGGCACAAACCATCACACCATCTGTGCTGTGATAAAGGCCATGTGGTATCCTTGAAATCATGGGAGCCCCCACCCTTCCCTGCTCCAGTGCTGTCTGAGCTTCAACCTGCTAAATCTGGGTGGGCTTCCTTCCCAGAGGAATTTCCCTATCAGACAGTCTGTCTTCTGAAACCATTTGGGTGGGATCTGTACTGGGAGGTGAGCAAGTACATATAGGATACATGGGGCTGCTATCATCTTTATGGAATCTATCTTCCCTGTCAAGGACAGCTTTAGCACCCTCCACCTGTCCTTGACCCCTCTCAGGGATTCCAGCTGGTCCTGGAAATTAAGTGATATCATTTTGGATAGATTGGGGTGCATGGTAATACCCAGGTATTTGATCCCCCAGGTGACCACTTGACTCCCCGTGATGTGAAGGGATGCTCCAAGCTCAGCGGGTTCAGCAGGAGTACTGTTGTCTGAGTCTGGTCGACCCTTAGCCTCGGGAGCTTGGAGAATTCTGACAGGGTATCTAAAACCACTTGTACCACCTGTGGTGTGTAGGTCATGGTGATGAGCAGATCATCCATGTGCAGGAAGGTTTTAATGGTATGCCCTCCTATGTGGATACCCAGGATGCTCTTGGATTCTCTGATTGCTATGGCCAGAGGCTTTATGGCCAGTACAAATACCAATGGGGAAAGGGGGCAGCCCTGCCTTGTGCCCTTCTGCAGCCCAAAGGCGGGGGACAATGTCTGATTAAGCAATACAGAGGCTGTGGCTGAGGTATATAAGAGTTTAACCCATGATGTAAAGGCTGGGCCTATGGCCATTCTGGACAGGGTTTGTAGCAGAAAAGGCCATTCGACAGAGTCGAAGGCCTTTTTGAAGTCAATTGCCAAGACAGCAGACAGGAGTTTTAGGGCCTTGGTTTCGTGCATGAGGGTGATGAGGGTTCTGTGGTGACCCGATCCGAGTCAGCCTTTAACAAAGCCTGCCTGTGCTGGGTGTATTAGGCCTGGCAGGAGCTGTTCCAAGCAATTGACCAGCGCCTTCACTAAAATTTTGGCATCAGCGTTTATAAGGGAAATGGGGCGATGGCTCCCTGGGGAGAGTGGGTTTTTATCCATTTTCAGAAGGACTGTAATGGTCGCCTCTCTCTCTCTCATTGTGGACAGGAGAGTGCCCCTGTTCAGGGAGTCCATATAGGCTCTAATTAGGTATTTGGCTAGGCTCACCTCCTTGACTCTTTAGAGGTCAATTGGTAGGCTGTCCTTTCCTGGGGCTTTGTGTGGGTTCATGGTCCTGATGGCCCCCTCTACCTCCTCTATTGTGAATGGAGCCTCTAGCAGTTGGGCAGCCTTCTCCTCGACCCTGGGAATAGGGAGTTTGGCTAGGTAAGTGTCTATGTTGTGTGTGTTTGGGGGTAGGGGACAAGTATAGTTTCTCATAAAACTGGGTCATGATGGTATTGATCCCTTTTTGGGAGTAGCTTTTATTGCCCTCTCTATCTGTGAGAACATGGATGGTCCTGGCTGCCTGTCTACTTTTGAGTCTGTATGCCAGTAATTTGCTGGCCTTTTCCCCTCCCTCTCAGAAGGCATGGCACAGTCGTGTCAGGTTTAGCTCTGCCTGCCTTGTCAGGTGTGCATTCAACTCAATTCTTGTGTTGGTCATTTGTTCAGTCAGTTCCCTTGGGGGGTCCCTGTGCTAGATTTTTTGTATTGGGCCTCTAGCGTGGCCAGTTATTTCTCTAGGGCTTTTTGTTCGGCCTCTCTTCTCTGCCTTCTTGCCGTAGCAAAGGTGATTATCCAGCTCCTAATGGTGGCCCTGAAGGCCTCCCACAGTGTGGAGTCGGACATATCCCCATTATCATTGTTCCACCGATACTCTTCAATCTCACGGCCCAGTCAATCTTGGAACTGCTTATCCTCGAGTAGGAGAGTAACTAACCACCCTGGTGGCAGGTCCCTGGTTGGGGCTGCTCTATCCCTCTCACCAGGTCTAGCTCCAAGGGAGCATGGTCTGAAATGACTATGGGGTGTGTCATTGCTCTTAAGACTTCCTCCTAGGACCCACTAGACACCAGCCACAGGTCTATTCTGCTGGAGGAGCCATGCATGGGTGAAAAGCAAGTATAGTCCTGCACCTCAGGGTGTTTTGTTCTTCAGGCGTCTAGGAGGTTGTGCTCCTCCATGAGCCGAAAGGTTGCCTTAGCTGCCTGCTTGTGAGGCTCAGGGTTACCACTACTTCTGCCTAGATGTACATCTAGGGTAAGGTTAAAATCATCTCCCCCCACTATTACTGTGGCTTTGTCCTGGTTGAAGTCTGTTGGTTTAGCTCATGGTAGAAATGCGGACAGTCTTGATTAGGGGTGTAAATATTAACCAGGATTAGTGGCCCCTCAGGAGTTTTGGCTTCTGCCAGGATCCACCTTCCCTCCTTATCTGCTTTCTGGTGAGTTATTTTCCACCTCAGGCTTTTGTGGAGCAACATCAATACCCCTCTTTCGTGAGAGGGTGCAGAGGTGTGGATCTTCTTACCCGCCCACCCTTGGCAGTTTCTTGACTTCCCCTGTGGAGAGTTTTGTTTCTTGAAGGAATGCTACCTGAGGGCTCAGATTTTTTTACATGCAATAAGACTTTTTCTTTTGATTGGAGAGTTGAGCCCTCTAACATTCAAAGATATCAGTTCAGTCTCCATCGGGGGGGGGGTGTATCTGATTAGAATCTGTGTCCAGTGAGGTGAGCATCCACTCTCTTGTTTTCAAAGTTTGGGGTCGAGACCTTGGGCCCTGCCCCACCCCTCTTCCCCCACCCATAACCTGAGGATTGCTCATAACAACCAAACCTTCCTGTCTATCCACACTTAACATCCGTATTTTCATAACTAGTCCCAACCGGGGGCATAACAGATGAGTCTGTTAAGCTGGTCCAGTCCTATTATAACCTTGCACTGGCTTGCCCCTTCATCTGGTGAGCCTATTTCCAGAAATAATGGACTTGGAACTGAAAGGTACCCCCAGTACATGGGATCAGAACAGCAATAGCAATATCCCACAGTATCCCTCCCCCCTTTTCTCCTGTTGCCCAGCTTTTGGACCAGCACCCACTTCTATTATCGGCTGACTAGCAGCCCAGATAACTGTGGGGGTTGCTGGTGGTGCACTTCCCAAGTGAAGCACAAAAACTTTGTCTAGTGGCTGTCTGCTTTCTTCGCTGCCACCCTGATGTACCATTACCCATTCTGTGGCTTCACCTGTCTAGGTCTATAAGCTACCCTGTTTCCAACTCCTCCAGGCTGCACCTCAGAGGGAGTTATGCCAATTTCCCATCCTTAAGGGGTCATCCGCTTTGAAATGTACACACCTGCAAAGGTGGGTACGGGGTGCTCTCCACCAGCCCCTTCTGCATGCCCTTCTTAGCAGAGCCCTCTGCTAGTAACCATTGAGTTAGCTTCCTCCCCTTCTCTGTAGGCCTGACTGGGTTAGCCTGTTAACCCTTTGGTGGCTATTGGCTTTTAAGGTTCCCCTTCTCCGATCCCCATAGGGCAGGTGTCCCAGACATGTGGCAATTTCCTTGGTAGCCCTTGACCCAGCGGTCGGCCCCCGGTATGGCACCCTCCCTGTGTTGCCTCCCCTTGTGATGTTGACTCTGCTCTTGGGCTGTGCTGTTTTGTCCTCTGTGACTTGTGGAGCCTTTTTGCTAGGTTCCAAGTACAATTCATTCAGATTCCAGTCAGGCTCTTGGGTCCCTGAGTTCCATGGGGGGGTCAGTGGTACCTATGCAGCCCTCCTTCAGGATCACCTTTAGGCAGGGTACCTAGGCTACCCCCTCCACCCACACCCAGAGCCTTACTGTGGTAATCTTCTGATAGATATTTGCCCTCGGGGAAACCTGTGCTCTAGCTCCAGGTCTGGGCCCTGCCTGGGTCATCAGACACCTTACTGGTGCTGTGCAGCCATAGACTGACACAGGAAAGGGAAAACATCAATACAGTAGTCTGGAGCCTTTTTGATTCCTGTACCGTCTCAGCCCCCTCCCATAAAGCGGGGGGAGAGGGTGCTCTGGGACCAAGATCCTTGTCCTACGGGGGCCTCCGGAGAGTAATTGCCTCCTGCTTTTATAGTTGCCAAAAGAATGTAAATTATTAACACCGTGTAGCCCAGCAGGGTCTCACTGCTTTAGGAGACATCGCTCATTCTGCCTGGCCCCAAAGTCATTTGCCTACTTGAAGGTTATAGTAATGGACCTCCTTTGACCCTACAGTCTGGCTGGTTCACAGTGGTCACTATCTGGTCACAAGTCCACTGGCTCATTGTCCAAATTACATTGTCCCTCTCCATGTTGGCCATTACAGCTCCCCTCCCCTCCACCATGGCGGGGGTTGCAAACTACCAGTCTCGGCCATCAGGCTGAGGGACCTACTCTTCTCCTCCTCACAACTACACTTTAAATCTTATAATCATACATACTGTTTCCTATGTGTTGGAGGGTGATGTCCAGGGAAAAGCATGGATTTGTGGAGCCAAGGAAACAGCCAGAGGGGACAAAGAAAAAGACAGAGACAGAAGCAGTTTTTAGATTCTTGTGATTACTCCCTGCATCAGTCCTCCTGCACACTGTTGGGAGGAGGAAGTAGGATGGCTCCTCTCAGAGTCTGTGGCACATCCTGATCAGCCACATGGCTTGGGCTCTGTGGCACAGTGTCTTCCACCTCATCTGCCCAACTACACACCCGTTCCATCAGAGACTCCGCTGGCTTAACTGCACAGCATCTGGGAGGCAGAGGCGGGCGGTGTGTAGGCTACTCCACAGGTATGTCCATGAGGGCCACAAATCCATTGTTTGCCATATGCAGGCTAGGTGAGCCCATGGAGGATTAAGAGAGGGGGCTCATGCTGTGGCTCTTGGATCTGAGCCAGGGGTGTTTGTCTAAGTGTGCCCCTTCCTCTCTCTGCCTGTGCCTGTTTCTCGTCTTACCTCTCTGGGGTCCAGGAGAGATGTTCTGTTGAGCCAGTTGCTTGCTGAGGTGTGTTGCTCATGCAGAGGTCTCCTGCCTCGGATGGACTCAGCCTGCAGACAGTCCATTGGGGTTGAGCTAAGTCTGGGCCTGGGTGGCATTCCCGCCCCTCAGAGTCTCTCCCAATTAAGCCCTGGAGCATAACCTGTGAGGAAATGTTCAGTGGCATGCAGGGTGTCAAAAAGCTTTGGGGACCCACTCACAAGGAATCAAAAAATGGCTCAGTATTGCAGAGAGTATTCCAGACCATTTTCTGCACATGCTCTCCTAGCCACTGTAAAGGCCCTTCTCCATGTGGACACCTCCTGGGAGAAATCTGCAAAGATCTGAATGTTATTCCCCTTCCAGTTCAGGGCTTTCCTTTGCCTTTCTAGCTGAGTGATTGTTTTACCGGTCTTGGAACCTTAGAAACCTGGTCAAAATTGTGTGTGGACAGGCCTTGGCGCTAGGGTTCTGTGCACCCTATCAGTTTCTGAAGTGTCTCCCCTGTGCCACCCCAGAAGTGCTAGCAGCTTCCTTTGGAAAAACAAGGCTGTGTTTTTCCCCTCCCAGCCTTCTGGTAAATCCACAAAGTGAAGGTTGTTCCAATGGCTGCAGTTCTCCAGGTCTTCCACCCTGGACCACAGCAAGTGAAACATTTGATCTTGGTCTCTGAGCCTTGCTTCAGCTCTGTGGTGGTGGTCTTCCATTTTGGCTATCCTATGTTCTGAGACCCTGGCCCTCTGCACCAAAACTAGGATGCCCGCTGAGTTCTTCTTAGTACTTGTATCAATTTTGTCCATTTTGTTTAGGATTTCTGTGAACATCAGCCATATCTTTTGGAGAATTGATTCCGGCAGTGCATGAGCCCCAGAATCCATCTCAAGGATTCCCTCATGAAGGCAGGCTGGTAATAGAGGGAAGCTGAGATTCAGATATATCTTCTGATTATCAGCAGTCCAGAGCCTGTGGTGGAGATTGATCAGCAGGTAAATCTTGTTTTGATTTATTCTTTTTTGGCGCCAGCTCCGCTTTTGCCAGGCATCTGTCCAGTCATGGACCCCTTAGCTGCAGCATCCCCAGATGAGCTGCACTCCTGGGACCCCCTTGATTACCCCCCAGGGTGGAGACGTGGCACCCCTGACCCTTTAGGGTGCCGCAAACAACGGGATAGGGTGGGAGTTGGCCTGGGGATCCGATTGCAGCTCAGGAGTGGGCTTCATTAAGGAAGCAGAGACAGGCTATTTTTTCCCTCTGTAGGGGGATGGGAACATGCAATGATGCCAGTGTCTGTCCCACCCCCAGGAACCTTGTGGATGTCAGTTGCTGTGGCACCCCTGGCCTCCACTAGGGGTCCCCCATGCACCGATGATGACCCTCGCCCTCCTCCCAGAGAAGGAGAGCAGTTGTAGGATGCTCAATCCTTCTCCCCCAGCTGGCCCTCTGATGACCAGAGTCCGTTCCTGAACCCAGTTCGCCGGCGCCGTGAGTGGAAATGCAACCACTGTGCCGGTGGGCTGGGTTCAGCAGGTAAATCTAATAGCTACTTCAGCATGTCTTATTTATTTCTTTAGCTGCTGAATAGCCAGTATTATTGGCAGATTACTTACAGGGTACCAGGAGCTGATGGTTCAAGCAGCCATTCACCATGACAGTTGGCCACGCTAGACAATCCTTTTTAAGCTTTACATCCTTTCCTTTAGCTATCCCAAGGGTTCCATTGCCCTGCCCTTGTCTTTTCTTATCCATCTGTTTTTCTCTCTCTCCAGCAAGCAGAACTGGGGTGGAGGAGGAGTTGGCGACTGTTGGTGGCCTACCCATGAGCACCACATAATCCATCATTCTTGAGGGTGAGCTCCTCTCCTACCAAAAAAAAAAAACAACTCCTGGAGGGTGCTGCACCTCCGGCTGTCACCCAGACAGTGATGAATGGTGACCATACACAGGAAGATCAAGAATTATGATAGGTATGTAATTTTCATTTTTTGGTAACACTTTAAGTGTCCTTTACTGCACTATAATGTATGTTAGAATGCTGTTAACCTTAGGAAATCATCATTTCCTAAGGTTGTTAACCTATCGATGTGATGTAGATATGTTGTTAACCTATCAATCCTACGTCACATCGATAGGTGATTCTTTAACCAATCTTCTGCGCGCATGTCGTGCTTTTTTCGAAGGAACCAACTGAAGGGAAACCGACGGGAAGGACTGAAGGGCATGGCGGTGACTTTTAAAAACGTAAGCAGCTTAATTTTTGATAGTGAGACCATACACTATAAAAAATAATGTATGGTCCCTCTATCGGCAACCGGTCAATTTTAACTGTCTCGAGGTTGCCATGGCGACGTAAACCTCTTGAGCTTCGCTCTCAAGGTTTACATGGTCGCCCTGGCAACCTCTCGACTGTTAACTGACCGGTTAACGATAGAGGACCATACATTATCCTCTATGTAACTACTGTATAACTATGCTGTAACTGCAGGTCTTGTACAATGTTTCAACTTTCTATCTCCAGCCGACATTTATTTCAAAGGTAATCACACAGAAACATTTTTAAATGTAATAAGAATAGTAACTCAAATATGAATACAATGCAACTTCAGTCTGCTACAATTATATGCAAACTGACTGGTAACTCTTCAGATGATGTTCCATGTCTGTATTCCAGTTTATCATGAACTTACAGGTTAGTAAACATGCAGTCTAATATTGTGAACTGATATGTAATGGTACACAAACGTATTTCATTTGCATAATTACTAATTGGCACTATAACAATATTGTGGCTAAGAAATAATGGTACTGTTTTCACAGTTAATGCCTAGTTAACATGTATTTGCAGCTGCACACACTTACATATACCAAATGTCAGTACTGCAGCTGTGATGTAAGTTCTCATTCAGAAATCAGTCCTTCATGAACTCGTTGCTTTCTAAACATGCAATCTAATATTGGACCCTGTTCACATACGAGGCAGGCAATGTGCCAAATGTGCATTCCCAGGCCTGGTAATCAATAGCAGCCATCCAATCAGATGGTCTGACCAGGAGCAGACTGGACCCTGCACTGTGTGTGGAGTGGGGAATTGTGGTTATGGGTGATCTTCCCATTACTGCTATTTTCCAGTAAAGGGACCTACAGGTCTGCCTATTTTAACCCCCTTGCCCCCAGCCATCATGGTATAGCGACAGTGATGGCGTAGCTTGATGTGAAGGATGGTGCTATGTAGGCACACCATTCAGCCAGTGGGAAGGGCATGTAATGGCTAAGGAAGGGTCCCTACCTGTGTATCCTTCACCACCCACCACCACTCCACACTGCAAATCAATGGCAAAGCATGATATAGATACATAGTTACACAGACAGTGTCGGCAGATAAGGGCCTATGGCCCACCCAGTCTGCCCATTTGAGCTTGTAAGTTCAGTTTGTTTTCCTAGAAGTCTGTAGCCATACCCCACCCCCAGCCACCCACCTGGGCTGTAGCAGGTCAAGAGTGTGGGTGCAGAAGAGGTGTGGGTCAATGCCACAAAAGCAGCACATTTCTTAGTAACTACAGCACTGTTACAATCCAATCAGTCATTATGTAAATTATTTTATTGTATAAGTAAACAATGTAGTTGTATAGCAATTAAGAATATTAGATTGCATGTTTATTAAGCAGTTAGTGCATGAGGGAATGATTTCTGAAGGAAAGCAAACACTAGAATTACAGCATTGACATTCAATGTAAGTGTATAGTAGTTACACCCTTCTTCTTATGCTTTATTTTAAGTGTCAGTTTCTGCATACTTTAATTTCTAAATACATGTTAGTTAGGAATTAACTGTGGAAACAATGCCACAGAAGCAGCACATTCTTTAGTAACTACAGCACTGCTACACCCTTCTTCTTACATATTACTTTTAAGTGTCAGTTTCTGCGTATTTACATTGCAAATACATGTTAGTCATTAACTGTGGAAACAATGCCACAGAAGCAGCACATTCCATCGTAACTACAGCACTGTTACAGCCTTCTTCTTACTCTTTATTTTAAGTGTCAGTTTCTGCGTACTTACTTTGTAAGTACATGTTAGGCATTAGCTATAGAAACAATGCCACAGAAGCAGCACGTTCCTTAGTCACTACAGCACTGTTAAAAGTCAATAAATAATTATGTAAATTAATGATGTTTTATTTTATAGCAATTTACAATATTAGATTGCATGTTTATTTTCAGTTTTTTTTTTTGTTGCACAGTATACAAGTCATGGCTCTGGGATTTGAACCCAGTTCTCCAGGTTTGCAGGTCAGTGCTCTTAACCACTACACTATACTGCAGTAACTTCATGAGGGAATGATTTCTGAAGGATAATTTTAAGTGTCACTAACTACACTGTAACTACTGTATAATTACACTGTAACTGCACTACTATGTAGTTTTAACTAGTTTCACAATGCATGTTGTGTACTTACATAACTTTAAACACGCTGCTTCTGTGAGACTGACACACACATTTTCTGTACCCACACCCCTGTCCTGCTGCTGTCTAGGTGCATGACTTGGGGTGAGGCATGGCTACCTTCAGATGAGAGTTCCAATTCTTCTTTACCTATGACTAGACTGTCCTGTTGTACAATGCTGAACAGTCATATGAATGACTGATTATACATCATGTATATTGCACCCACACTTTAGCTGCTATTCTATCAGAAAGAACTGGAAGGGGACAGGATCAGTTGTGTTCCAGGACAGTAGCTGCTGCTGTTGTTTTCACAGGGTTCTTGTGGATTTTACTTGGTAGGTTAGTTCTTTTATTTCTTACTTCTAAGGGGCTAGCAGGGTATTATTTTGGGGGCTGCTGGATGTTTGTAAACTGATTTGGTGGCTGTAAGTGGGGCTCATTTTGTGGATGTTTCACTGTGTAACAGGCTACACTCGTAGAGGCCTATTTCTTCTGATTTAAAACCTATTTGGTGGGATTTGTGGGCCTGGTTCTTTGGCTGCTGGGCTTGGAGGGAGACACAGGGCTGATACATTTCTCTCTCAAGTCAGGTGTCTGCCCAGGACCCGCCCCCACCTCCTCCCCAGAAGTCTGCGAATTTATAGGGAACACCTGCCCTGCAATTGAGAAAGGCTGCAGGTGCAGCTCATGAAGTTCAGCTACTGGGGGTTGGATTTAAAGGCTGGGAGAGAGGAGCTTAGGGAGTTGTTCATTTCCTTATAAGTTTAGGTGTTGTACTGCACCTAGTAACAGGGTTACTGGTGTACAGTGGGACTGTCTCTAAGATTAGTGGGTGACCTGATTAGGCAGTAGGGGTATCTTGGACTAGGGGGGAACCTGGTGGCTCACCCAAGGAAACCTATTTGGAAGGGGATGGAACCACACATCATTAGGGCTGGCATCTTTGGGAGGGTGGTGGGGTGCACAGGGTGTGGAGCAGCCATGATACTGGACTGGGCTTGGAAGTTCGGTGGTTGCCCAGTGTGCTACCAGCTAGCACAGCTTAGGGAGGAGGTTGCGGGGATTAGGAGAAAGCTGGGGAAGGGGTGGTATGGTTGGGGAAGGGGGCTGGGAATCTCCCACAGGGTTGCACCAAGCACTGGGGTGGGGCATAGGGAAAGGAGTGCAGGAGAATACTCAGGGTCACATAGGGACCCTGGCAGAGGGGTCCAAAAGAACACTACCAAGGAAGCAGGCAGGTAACTGGGAACCCTCACAAAGGGGGGACGGAGGGACAACATTCTCAGGGAAGTAGGCAGATGGCCAGGGCTGGACAGAAGGAAGCAAGCCGGGGAGGTGGATCAGACCTTACAATCAGTAACCGCTTAAATTCTCTTCTTCTGCTCAAGGATGAGGGGGGTGATGTAGCCACAACAGGGGTGGTTAGAGATGGAAAGGGAGTGGGAGGCAGGAGGCAGGGGCCAGATAGCAGGAAGAACAGGGGGGGACCTGGAATGCAGGAGAATGGGGAGCAGTGAATCAGAGCAGGAGGGGCAGGGGGAAGAGGGAGGAAAGCGCAAGGAGAAGGACCAGTTGGGAGGAAAGGTAAAGGAGAAGGACCAGAAGTACAAGGAGGATTCAGTAAAGGGAGCTGAGGGTTTAGGCCAGGGGAGCACGACGAGCAAGGAGGAACTAAATGGAGACAGGAGGGAAAGGAGGATGAGCCAGGCTAGTTTAGCAGATGGGGAAGAAGGACCAGTTGCAAGCAGTGAGGGGGGAATTAGCAAGGTACAGAAGGATACTCAGGAGGAGGAGAGGCATAGGATTGGAGGGGAGGGGGTGGCCATGGTAAATAAGGAGGAGGTGGCATGTGGCACCCAGATAGGGGGAGGAACAAGGAGCCAGCTGGGTGGAGGTGCCTGTAGAAAGGATGAGGGACATAAAAGGGGGGGAATGGAGGAAAAGGAGTGGTCAGAGTGCTCCTGCTGGGGGATTCTATGATCAGGGGTATCAAATGGGATAGGGAGGGAGAAGCCTGGCCAGTTAGAACAAGATGCTTCCCTGGGCTAACGATGCACAGGGCTAAGCATGAGGTATATCAGCTGGCAAAGGATTGTGGGGGTTCCCCAGACATACTGGTCCACCTGGGTACAAATGACATTGAGGAAAATAGCGAGCTAGAGATACAGGCAAGATTCAGGGAGCTCGCCAGGGTCTGTCATGACATAGGATGCACAGTTTCCTTCTCAGAAATCCTGCCAGTGCCAAGGGCTAGTGGGGAACACAAAAGGAAAATTAGGAGATAAACCAGTGGCTCAGGGAGTGTGTGAGGCCAGAGGGCATGGGTTGATGGGGATTGGGGAGACCTGGGAGGATAAGGAGCTGTATGCTAGAGATAGACTACATCTCAATTTGGAGGGGAGGGGAATCCTTAAGTTGAAAATAGAGGGGTTCATTGGTGAAAAGTGGGGTTTAAACTTGTGAAGGGGTGGGATGGGAGAAAAGGCTGTCAAGGGGGTGCCAATAAAAGAGGGACTCTGTCTCCACCCCCCTGGGCACCAGGAGGATTGCAGGAAAAGGCCAACTGGCAAAGTGCAGACCAGGGGAAAACAGAATCCCCATGGGAACACGAGCAGAGGAAATGGAACTATAGGGAAAGGGTGGAAGGTAGTCCATAAATGCCAGGAGCTTGGGCAATAAAATGCCTGAGCTCCAGGCGATGCTAACTGAGGGAGCAGTGGATGTGGCAGCGGTCACTGAGACTTGAGCCACTGCAAGACATGACTGGGACCTGAACCTGGAGGGATTCACTATGTTCAGGAAGGACAGGGGGGAGGGAAGGGGAGAAGGGGTAGCAATGATAGTCAAAAACTGCATTGGCATAGGGGGAGTAGAGGAGGCAGAGGGAACCGTGGAGGCGATTTGGGTCACCTTGATAACAAGGGGGGGCAAGAGAGTAAAAATAGGAGTGGTGTATAGACCCCCTGCCATGGTGGAGGAGCTGGAGGACAGTCTGGTGGCAGATGTTAGGAGACACTGCAGACTGGGCAGAGGAACGGTGGTGGTGTTGGGGACTTAAACATGCCAGGAACAGACTGGGAGACTATGACATCCTCTGTGACCAGGGAACAGAGGTTGTTGGATGTCTTTCAAGACGCTGCCCTAACTCAGCAGGTGAGGGAACCGACTAGGAGGCACTGGTACTGGATGGTCCTGGCAGACAGTGACCAGATTGGGGCCTGGAGGTGGGACCCATTGGCGGGAGTGACCATGCCACAGTCTGGTTCTGCCTGGACCTAGAAGGGTGAAGGCTGCACAAAAACGGAAGTAACTGACTTCAGGGGGGCGGATTTTAAGGAAATGGGAAGGATCCTTAAGGAGCATTTGGATGGGATTGGGTCAGACATGGACGCTGATAGTAGGTGGGAAATCATCAGGAGAGGGGTGCAGGATGCTACCAGCACCTGTGCAAGAGTAAGACGAAAACGCGGTAGGGCCCAAAAACCCTGTTGGTGGACCAGGGAGGTCCAGGAGGTGGTGCGGGGAAAGAATGCAGCCTATAAGCAATTCAAGTGCTCAAGGAGTGAAAGGGATTGAGGGGAGTACGAGCTGATGGCTAGAAGGGCCACTAGAGTGGTGAGGGCGGCTAAGGCAAGGAAGGAGCAGAACCTGGCCAGGGAAATTAGGAGAGGGAACAAGGGGTTCTTTAGATACATTGGGGAAAACGAAGGTGAAGGGGCAGATTAGCAGGATTAAATCAGGGAGAGATGGGCACAAGACCCGGGGGCAGGCTTAGGTACTAAATGAGTACTTCACCTCAGTTTCACCAGGGAAAATGGGGGTGCTGCATCATACATGGGAGGAGACAGAGATACTGGAGGAGGGGGACCCTTACCGATCAGCAGGTCTGGGGAGAGGAGGAGGCATCACTGGCAGGTGGGGGAGGCTAAGCAGGGAGAAGAGGTACCGGAAGTGGAAATCACAGCAGAGAGAGTGAGGGAAGCCCTCAGCTCCCTTAAGATGGAGAAAGCACCGGGGCCAGATAAATTACATCCCAGAGTGCTGAAGGAACTTGCAGATGTCCTGGCAAAACCCCTGGCAGAGCTTTTCACCATCTCTCTGAGGACAGGGTGGGTGCCCCAAGACTGGAAGGTGGCGATATAGTGCCTATCCACGGGGGATCAAGGAGGTGGCAGGGAACTACAGGCCTGTCAGCCTGACATTGGTGGTGGGCAAGGTGATGGAGGGCATTGTCAAGGAGAGGCTAGGGGGACCTGGATAAGTCAGGGTGCCTGGATGATAGACAGCATGGATTCATCCGGGAAATCGTGTCAGACAAACCTGGTGGAGTTCTATGACTGGGTGACAAGTGCCTTGGACCTGGGTAGACCAGTGGATGTCCTCTTTCTAGACTTCAGCAAGGCATTTGACTCTGTTCTCACGTGGACCTGTTGGATAAGCTGGGAGAAATGGGGTGAGGAACCAGATGATCAGATGGATAGGCAATTGGCTCCAGGACCGGACCCAGAGGGGTGCGTAGTTGATGGGATAGTCTCATCCCTAAGGAGGGTCATTAGTGGGGTCCCACAGGGATCAGTCCTGGGCCCCTTCTGTTCAACGCCCACGATCTGACACATAAGGACAGGAATCAGAAGTGAGATGAGTCTCTTGCAGATGACTCGAAACTGGGGCGGAGGGAAGGGTGGCCCTACAGGGGGACCTGGAGGCTCTGAAAAGATGGTCTAGAAAGTGGAAGCTGAGGTTCAATGCAGGGAAATGCAAGGTACTCCACCTGGGGGCCAGAAACCCAGGCCAAGTGTACACCCTGGGGAAATGCTACAAGTCTTGATGGCTGAGAGGGACCTGGGGGTGGTGGTGGATGTCAAGATGAACAACTCTGAGACTTGTAGGAGGCAGCAGCCAAGGCCAACAGGATGCTGGGATGCATCGCTGAGGCGATCACCTCCAGAAGGAGGAAGTGATACTCCTCTGTATAACTGCTTGGTGAGGCCACACCTGAGTACTGCGTGCAGTTTGAGCCACACTTAAGAGGAACATTAACCTCCTGGAGAGGGTCCAGGAGGGCAACCAAAATGATTTGGGGCTTGGGGACAGGACCTATGAGGAGGCTCGAAGAGCTAAATATGTACATTGGAAGAGAGAAGGGACCGGGGACATGATAGAGGTCTTCAGGTACATGAAGAGGGTAAATAGGGAGGAACAGTCAGGGTGCTTCGAAGGAAGGAGGAAGGGGCCACTAGAGGGCATGGGTGGAAGCTGGAGGGGGGAAGATTCAGGGGAGAAAGGAGGAGGTGCTACTTCACTGAGAGGGTGGTGGAGCCATGGAATGCACTGCCTAGGGGGCTGGTGGAGGCAGAGACAGTGGAGGGGTTCAAGAGGGGGTGGGACAGGTACAGGGGAAGGGTTCTGGAAGCAAAATCCAATGCAGCAAGAATATGCGGAACTGGGAAGGGAGAAGCCAGAGAAGGCGAGGGGGACAGCAAGGTCAGCACCCAGGGTGGGGGCTGACCAAACGAGCAGACACGAAAGACCGTTAGGCCTATTCTGCTGGCATTTTAGTATGTTAGTATAGTGTTTCAACTGTATTCTTGCACTAAGTTGTATTTAGCTGTATTCAATATATTCAGTGTATTTAATTTCCTGTACCTTTCTTTGTTAATGTAAGTGTATTGTCTGTATTACCTATGTACCATCTTTATGGCCTGAACTGTGCCTGAAAATGTCCATTGGATCAGTGCACCTACCCGGTTAACAAATATATTATATTGGCATAGTAGTGCCAGTATTGTTAGGGTTGCCCAGCCACTTCTATGTTAAACCCCAAATTTTGCACTTTAATAACTTTGCTACCATATGACAGAGTTGCCTGAAAGTTTGCATGTGTAGTGGGGCACCATAGATCTCTGGATCTGGCATGTCGCTTTATGGTCAGATGAGTGGTTACAGAGCTGCAGTGTCAAAAAAATGCACAAAATTTTTTTTGTGTGTTTCCTTACTAATGGCTACAGCCCCCAAGATTTGTCTGTTTGGTCTGAAATCTTCAGGGAAGTTGCAGTCTGGGTCATTGATGTGCCTTTTGAAGATTTGGTGAAAAAATATTAAACAGTTCAAAAGTTTTTCAAACAACAACTTTCCCATTACAGTCAATGGCGAAAAAATATATGTGCCTCATGAAAGCTGCTGCCACTACATTTTACTGTCGCAAATGGCCCTTTTACTGTCATGTGGTGGCCGTCTTGTTTTCAGTTAATGAGAGAGAAAAATGGCTAGCATTTAAATTTCGGAACCCCTAGGTAAACACTGACAGTTGTGTTTACCTAGTCAGGCCCTGAGGATCACAGCGCTATCTTTTTTGGGGGGGAGGGGACCCAGAAATGCTGTTTCTGTGTAGTGTTTGTTAGTGTAATTGTGACAGAATGAATGCAACACTTTCACAACTTACGAAAGTGTTGTGCCCATTCTGTTGCAAATATTTGTGAAACTGTCACAATTTGCGAAAGAACAGCAACCAAAAACAGCAATTCTTTGCCACCCCACAGCATCAAAACTGTTGGGCTTTTGGACTACAATTTGCATGGTGGCAAGCCCTGGTCCCACAGATGTGCATTTTAGTGGTTTGATCCCAAAACATTCAGTGGGCCCATAGTTACAGCACTCCAAAGTTGAGAAATTTCTCCATAGGCTAACATTGCGGCGCTCGTTGTGACTTTCGACACACGTTTCCCCAAAATGAATAGAGATACAGATTTTTCATTCTACACAGTTGCGTGGAGGTTTTGAAGTCATGATTACAACTGCTGTGTTTTCATAGTTGCTACAGTTACTGATATATTGCCAGAGTATTGTTACAAGGGTTCCTTTTCAGTACTATAGGGCTGCTGTATGGCTCTGTGCTTATGAGTAAGTGGGTGCACAGGGCCCAGAGGGCCCATGCTTCCACATACACATACCATTATGCAAAAACTGGGCATCATGAAGGGAGCTCAGGGCCCAGAGGGCCCGCACTCCCACAACCACATACCAGTTACCACTTAACATTACACTTTCTCAAAAAGAAGGGATATTCTTTGCAAACAACTTTATTAATGCATCAGTTAAGGTTGATAGTACAGCAACAAAAGTATGGAAATGTGATGTTAGGGTTACCCCCCACACACACACTACACACACCAATGGATGTCAGGGTGTGCCATGGGGTCATCAAGCCTAACTCTCAACCCATTCTCCTATACTCTAGCATGTCAACCCGTTTACACATTGACTAGGGTGAGAGTTGAGCCTGATGACCACATGGCATACCCTGACATTTGTTGGTGTGTGGAGTATGGGGGTGTAACCCTAACATCACATTTCCATACTGTTGTCCCTGTGCTATCAATCCTAATTGATGCATTAAGAAAGTTTTTTGCAAAGACTATATTATACCAGCGTGGTCATGCCATTGTAGCTAGGGTGAAAGTGCAAGACTGTTAAAGTTCAGACTTTGAGGGTTATTAACTTTGGAGCTGTTGAATGGATGTGCATGACATTTGGCATGCATAATCTCTAGGCATAGGTCTCTTGATCTGCTGAATTTGGAGGGAATCCATTAAGTGGTTTCTGAGATATAAAGTGTTAAGAAAACAGAAAAATCTGGATTTTTTTTTACATTTTTTGTCATCCTGGATCTCAGAAATGGCATTATGTTGTGAGCTGAAATTTTCAGGGTAGGAAGGATTTGGGTCAAGATGTGCCCTGTGAAGATATGGTGAAAAAATATTAATCCATTCTAAAGTTATTAAACTTTTAATTTTCCATTATTTCCTATGGAAAAAGTTGTATTCAGCACAAAAATTGAATTAATTTGAAAATATTAAATTTTTTTTGAAAATTGGGCATTTTTATTCAAACATTGGTCATTTTTGTTCAAAAATTGATCATTTGTTTTGAAGATGGGGCAATTTTTGCAAAATGGGGCATTTTTGTTTAAAAATGTGCCATTTTTTGTGTATGTGGGGCATTTTTGGTAAAAAATAGATAATGTTTTGCCAAAATTTAGCATTTTTGTTCAGAAATGGGGAATTTTGTTTTGAAAATGGGTTTTTTTGTTAGAAAATGGGCATTTTTTGTGAAAATTGGGCATTCTGTTCTGAAAATGAAGTACAGTTTGCAGAAATAGAAGTATCTAATTTTCAGAAGTGAAGGAGTGTTTTCGAACAGTTTTGTGTTGTTTTTGGAAAAAAAGGTACTTTTTCATCCATTTTCTCCAATTTTCACATGTTATGAAGTACTCTTTGTTAAAATGGAATCATCCCATTTTTGTAAGCCAGAGAGTGTTTTCAAACATTTTTGTATTGTTTTCGCAAAAAAAGTGCTTTTTCTACCATTTTCTCACATTTTCACATCATCAGATACTGTCTACAGAAATGGAAGCATTCCATTTTCATAAGCGAGGGAGTGTTTTAAAAATTTTTGTGTTGTTTTTGCAAAAAAGACGTTTTTTCAACCATTTTCTTCAATTTTCACGTTTTCCAAAGATGAGGTGTTGCTTACGAAAAATTGTCTGGTCTGCTTTTAAAAGCATTTTGTTTATTTTGAACATTTCTCTGCTTCCACAGTGACAGATACTAATACACTGAAAAGCAGAAGTCAAGGACAGTGCTGCAGTGGTGTGGTGGGTAGTGCACAGCACTGCAGTTTAAAACATCCTGAGTTCAAATCTAACCAGTTGCACTTTTTTTCCTAATTTAAACACTGGCAAACATGTGCGTTTTTTATCCCATTTCTTCCAGTTTTTTTATTGATGTGACTGTTACTGATATTTCTTAATAACAAATGACGTTTATGTAACAGAAAGAAGGTACACAATTGTACTATTTTGATGGACAGATCAGAGGGCAGGGTCCAAAAGACCCTGTGCTTCCACTGTGACATATGGATACTGTTCTACTATCTAGGTGGAGGGAATTCAGATGCTGCACTCCCATAGCAAAATGAAGATACAGTTATACTATCTGAAAAAGAAGGGAAATTCTTTGCAAAAAAATTCATTAATGCATCAGTTAGCGTGAATACCACATTGTACTATCTCAGTGGAGGGATGGAAGTGCAGGATCCAAAGGACCCTGCGCTCCCACCATGACATATGGACAGTGTTGTACTATCCTGATGGAGGGTTCAGACTCTGTGCTCTCACCGTGACATATGGATACTGTTGTAATATTTTGTACTGCCTGTATGGAGGAATGGGACCCTGTGCTCCCACAGTAAAATGAGGATTCTGTCTTTAAAGGAAGGAAGGAAATTCTTTGCAAAAACTTCATTACTGCATCAGTTATGGTGAATACCACAGTGACAAAAGCAGGAAAATTAGGTGTTAGGGTTTCCAACCTAATGTCCCACCCCAGGGTTCCCACCCTACCACCCCACCCTATCCCTCCACCTCCACATACCAACAGATGTCAGGGTGTGCTATTGGGTTGTCAGGCCAACTCTCACCCAGTTGTCCTATACTGTAGTGTATAAGCTTGTTTACACATAGAATGGTGTGAGACCAGCCTGATGACCCAATGGCACACCTCAATGCCTGTTGGTGTTTGGAGGGTGGGTGGATGGGGTGGGGTGGTGTTGATGGGAACCCTGGGGTTAGAGTTTTAAGGATGGGGTGGGGGTGGAGGAACCCTAACATTGAATTTCCACACTTTTTCTACTGTGTAAACAACCCTAACTGATGCATTAACGAAGACTTCTGCGAAGAATTTCCTTTCTTTTGGAAAAAGTGTAATATAAATAATAAATGGTATGTGTTGGTGGGCATTGTGTTCCCACCAAGCTGACCATTTCTGCATAATGATATGTGTCTGTGGGAGTGTGGGCCCTCCAGGCCCTGCACTCCCACTTACACATAACTACGGAGCCATACAGCAGCCCTATAGGGCAAGGAAGCATTGTGATACAAATTTGCCAAGATCTCTGGAACTGTAGCAGCTAGGAAAAAAATTCAAGTGTCATAATCATGACAGAAAGTACTGCATGCAACATACATTAGCCAGATCCATATCTCGCATCATTTCTGAGATACATGCATTGAAAAGAGCTGGGAGTGCTAACTCTGAGGGTGTAATAGTGGCCTACGGACATGGCAATAAGCAATTGGAATACTAATTTCCAAATATCTCAGTAACCATACAAGGCAGAAAAAAAAATCAAAATTCATGGTATTAATGGTTTTCCAACATACTTCTAGACTAATAATTTTTGCAATGAAAAATCCATATCTCGAACCATTTTTGCAATATGGGAACTGAAAGGCATCATGGGCACCGCAGTGTTATTCTATGGGAAAATTTCTCAACTTCAGAATGCTGCAACCATGGACCTGTTCAATATTTTCATACCAAACCACCAAAAGGCACATCTGTGGGACCAGGGCTTGCCACCCTGCCAATTTCATGCCAAAAGCACAATCCACCTTGGCACAATGAAGTGACCAAGAAAACAACATATTACAAAATGTGTTCATGCAGTGTTATCGCAGTTACTTTTATGGTTTTGTGGCATTCCTGTCTCTATAATGGAAATGTTATCATGCACATAAAAATGTTGTTATCGGTTATTTATTTTTTTTTATCATGATTGTTTTTGCGGCAACCAAAAAATTTGTTGCTATCAGAAAATGGCAAAATGGTGGAAGAAGTTAGGCCCCATGACCCCGTGGCACACCCCGGTATCTGTCAGTCTGTGGAGGATGGAGGGGTGTGGTGTAGAGGGGTTAAGGGATCTACCCTAACATCTCATTTCCTCACGTTTGGTACTATAACCCTAACTGATACAATAAATGCAGTTTTTTGCCATGAATTTCCTTACTTTTGAAAAAGTGTAATATAACTAGTAAATCGCATGTGTTGGTGGGAGCACGGGGTCCAAAGGGCCCCATGCTCCCACCAAGATTCCCATTTCTGCATAATAATATGCATCTGTGGGAGCACAGGCCCTCTGGGCCTTGTGCTCCCACTTACACATAGCTACAGAGTCATACAACAGCCCTGTAGGGCAACAAACCCTTGTAACACTAATTTGCCAATATCTCGGGAACCATAGCAGCTAGAAAAAAATTCAAGTGTCATTGTAATCATGACAGTGAGCACTGCTTGTGACATACTGAATCTGTATCTCGCATCATTTCTGAGATATGGCTGTCAAAAAACACAATGGGTGGCACAATGTAATCCTATCGGGAAAATCTGAACTTCGTGATGCCATATCTATGGAACCACTTAATTCCCCAACACCTAAACAGCATAATTCACATCTGTAGGGCATCCCCTCAAAACCCTGAAAATTTCAAGTAAAAAGACCAAACTGTTCATTAGCAATGCAATGGTAAAGTTTTTAAAATCCTAGTCAGCAGTGGTTAGGTATGATTGCCCAACACTCAGATTCCCGTCAAACATTAGCCTGACACATTAATCCTGACATTCATAACACCGACCAATATGCAATACTGACTTGACAAAATCCCGACATCATCAGTGAGCTATGCAGCAGTCAACTACTGAGATCGAGTTCAGTTTCAGACATTTAAAATAAAGAAAGGGCAATGAGTGGCAGCTTTCGCAAAGGTAATTAGTCAGCAGTCAACTACTACAGTTTTGGACATTAAAGTTATAAAAAAGGAAAAGGTAGCAGTGTATCAGGTTTGCTGATACTACGCCAACCACCACAGCACTACTCACAACTTGGCAGTTTCTGACATTAAAAAAAAGAAACGGCTCTAAGTGGCAGACAGTGAAACATTGAATTCTCCCCCCCCCCAAAAAAAAATAATGCCTACCATAGTCAGGTTGTCTGGTCAGGTTGTATGTTACTAGTATATATGATGGGAAGTGCCTGAGATGCATGCAGGAGGATGCTGACTTAGTGCATATGATGTGCTTATGCTGCAGCTTGCTAGAAAACTGGGCAGAAATAAAACAAAAAAACTCTAACAAAGGTACTGAATTTGCAGGTCTTTCTCTCCTGAAAAATGGTTATGTTAGAGGACATGGAGAAGTTGGAAGACTGTACACCAGGGCACCACAATTTTAGGTTTTTTTAAAGGTTTTCTTTAGGTTGTCAGTGCTGATTATATTCTGGGTGACTGAATCAAGAAACAAGCAGGAGTAGCAATCTATGCCTTGGAAATGTCCAACCCCTACAGGTACTCTGCAGGACTTCTGGTTAAAACAATATGTGCAGAGTGTTGTGTTGGTGATCACTTGTCAGAATTTAATTGGATGATCATTTGTTTGGTGGGATTTTAAACAAGTCAGGATTCCGATGTCAGGCTTTTAGTTGTTGGGATTGTGGGTGTTGGGATTTCATACAGATCCCATCTGTGAGGTAGCAAAATCCTTGACCGCTAGCTCACAGACTAGGATTTTGACAGTTCACTGACTAGGATCATTAGCGAGTCACGGCCAAAGAATTTTTACATTTTAAAAAGCTATTTTTTGACAAAAACAAGCCAAACCAAAGGTATGGCCTTATAGAGGGGTCACCCTGAACACAACCCATGCCTTATTTTGCTAAAAGTCACCCATGGAGAAAGCTGCAACATTTTGTTTTGGGAAAAACTGAAAAACAAGATGGCGGCTTGTGGACAAGGAATTTTCTGGTGGACCAGGATCCTAGTCCCTGAGCTACAAAATCCTTGACCGTGAGCCCAGTCTTTGCCTGAAAAATAACCATATAAATTTTGGAGTGAACTGAGCATGCTCAGAACCCGAAAATAAAAAAATTAATAATTTTGGATTGGAGTAATATTTTTTTACCAAACCAACACCAGATTGTTCCTTGATCTAACCTCTTTCTTCATTCCAAATTAAAGACCAAAAGACCACATGGTGTGGTCGCAGCACCATGGGCAAAAAATGTGTCAAAAGTCGCGATAAATGCATTTCTAAGTGTTTTACTGTGCAGAAACCATAAGTCTGACCAAAACTAAACCTGGTAAATCAAGAGATCTACCATACAAGACTGACCATTCCAAATTTTGTACAAATCCGTTGAACAGTTGCAAAGTTATTGATGTGCAAAAATTGAGGTTTAACATTAAAGTGCCTACTCAACCCTAAATATAGGGGTACAACCATGCCCCTATTATATATATATATCTATATCTATATCTATATCTATATCTATATCTATATCTATATCTATATCTATATCTATATCTATATCTATATATATATATCCTATGCAAAAACAATTTGTTAATGCATCATTTAGGGTTAAAACACAAAAAGTCAGGAAATGAGACCTTTAGGGTTGCCCCATCCCCCCCTTGTGGACCTGCCCATTATCCCGAGATTGACAGCTGATGGGGTGTGTCATTGGGGTTGTGAGGCCTAAATGTCACCCCATTCCATCTGTAATCATATTCACAAGCCACAGTAAAGAAGAATGGGGTGACATTTAGGCCTCACAACCCCAATGACACCCTGTCAGCTGTCAATCTTGGGATGATGGGTGGGTCCATGAAGGAGGAATGGTGCAACCCTAATGGTCTCATTTCCTTGACTTTTGTGTTTTAACCTAAATGATGCATTAACAAAGCTTTGCATAGAATTTCTACTTTTGAGAAAGAATAGAAAAGTAGAAAGTTGTACAAGTTGGGGCAGCACAGGCCTTTGGGTCCATGCTCCTACCAACTTGTAAATTCCTGCCTAAAATAAGAGTACAAGTACTGAATATCATAGGTATTGCTGGCAGTGCATATGGGTGGGAATGTGGGGCCCACCACCTTGAAAGAAAGCAAAGTGTCAGTCATGAGAGTGGCATAATTCATCACCTGTTTACATGTCAGAGACCTAACCACTACAAATTACCTTCATGGCAGTAACTCTGGGCACCCTATAAATGTGAAGCCAGTACCGCAGTGCAAAATGTCATTTGCAAAACATAAAGTGTGTCATGCAATATCGGTGCAGCAAATGAATTTTCCAACACCTAAACACCATAATTCACATGGACAGCATATCCCCTCAACATGCTCCAAATTTCAATGTAAAAGACCAACCTGTTTCCTAGATATGTCATGTGAAAGTTTCAGATTTTCATTCATCACACTGGCAGGATTCCACACCTATTAACATTTTACACACCTAACAACTGAAAAGTACATCCATGCCAGTAAGGCTAGCTACCCTAGTAATTTCAAGCCACTACCACCATGGAAAACGCTGTCCACAAAATGTAAACTGTGCCACACAATATCATCACAAAAAAATGTATTATCTGACACCTAATCACTATAATTCACATCTACAGGACACCCCATCAACATCCTCCAAATTTCAAGTTAAAAGACCAAACCGTTTCTGAGATATTTAATTAGAAATTTTTTTAAATTGTGCTATCTGGTCTCTCCAAATCTGGCTATCTAGTCCCCCCTCATGATAAAAGATCACGATCAAAGAACCTCGTGATTAAAGAATCTGCAGGCTCATGATCAAACAATTTGCACGATCAAAGAATAAAAAATGTTAAAACTCAATATTTAGAGAAAAATATGTGAAACCACAGCCATGACTCGACAGAACGAAGGCCTCTGACCAGATCCCACCTTAGTTTGCCTTTAGAAGTGACCGCCGTGCTGAGAAAATTTTATGTTTCATGTGGCCATCTAGTTCACGCCCTCGCGATCAAAAAATCTCGTGATCAAAGAATTTGCAAGGTTGCGATCAAACAATAAAAAATGTTAAAAGACAATTTTTAGGCAGAAATGCATGAAACCACAGCCATGACTCGATAGAATGAAGCCCCCTGAGCAAAACCCACCCTGTTTTGGCTTAATAAGCCACCCCTGAGCTAAGAAAATTCATTTTTTTAAGTGGCCATCTAGCCGTGCCCTCACGATCAAAGATCATGGTCAAAGAATCTCGCGATCAAAGATTTTGCAGGCTCACAATCAAAGAATTTACAAGCTCATGATCAAACAATAAGAAATGTTAAGTTGATTTTTAGCCAGAAATACATGAAACCACAGCCATGCCTCAATAGAACAAAGTCCCTTGTGCAAAACCCACCCTCATTTGGCTTAATAAGCCACCCCTGAGCTGAGAAAATTTATTTTTTTCAAGTGGCCATCTAGTCATGCCCTCGCAATCAAAGATTGTGGTCAAAGAATCTCGCAATCAAAGAATCTGCACGCTCGCGATCAAAAATCATTAGCAAGCTGTGATCAAAAATTAAAAAAGTTAAACTCTCTATTTTTTGACCATTTGGAAAAAAAAAACACAGGCATGGCTCGATAGAGGAAAGGCCCCTGAGCAAAAACCCACCATAGTTTTACCTTAGAAATCCCCCCTGGGCCGAGATATTTGAATTTTTCTGACTGCAAACTGAAAACAAGATGGTAGCCATCGTGATCAAAGAATTTCTCGCTATCAAAGATTCTTTGATCGTGAGCCTGCAAATTCTTTGATCATGAGGGGGACTAGATGACCAAAACCCCATTATTCTTTTGCAAAATAACCATGTAAATTTTTCCTTGGACTTATAATGGAAACTTAAATGTTTAATAACTTTTGAATGGATTAATATTTTTCCACCAAACAAAAAGTGGCATGTTCCATGACCCAAGCTCTTTCAGATGAGCCAAGCTGCAGAGTAGCATGTTACATGATGGCCACACAGCGCCACAGACAAAATCAAAAAAACTGCCCACATAACTGGTGAAAAGTGAATTTTTCAGCATTTTGTTGCGCAAAAACCGTAAGTCCAACTGAAATGAAATTTGGCAAATCAAGAGAGCTACCATACCCCACTGTGCATACCATATTTCATGCAAATCCATTGAAAGGGTCCAAAGTTATTCATTTTGAGTTCAACATAGAAGTGGCTTCATAACCCTAAATATAGGGGTGCGGTCGTGCCCCTATAATATAGTCTATGTCTGAGCATGCTGACATACTACAGTAAAGAAGAATGGGGTGAGATCTAAGCCTCATGACTCAAATGACACACCCCACCATCTGTCAGACTGTGGAGGATCCGGGTGGTGTGTGTGGGAAGGGGGGTTAAGGGTTCAATCCTAATGTCTCATTTCCTGATGTTTTTTGCTTTAACCCTAATTGAAGCATTAACAAGGTTTTTTTTGCATAGAATTTCCTTACTATTTGAAAAAGTGTAATATAAGTAGTAAACAACATGTATTGGTGGGAGTACGGAGCCCAGCTCCCACCAAGTTGCTAATTATTGCATGACAATATGCATCTGGGCCCACGCTCCCACTTTCGCAAAGCTACGGAGCCATGCAGCAGCACTATAGGGCACCTAACCCTTGTAACAGTAATTTGTGCATATCTTGGGAACTGAAAGAGCTAGAAAAAAAATTCTAGCGTCCTTGTAATCGTGACAATGAGTACTTCATGCAACATTGCAAAGACTGTACCCATATCTCACATCGTTTCCGAGCTATGGGCGCCAAAAAGCACTGGACAGGCATTCTTTCAACCCTTGTGACAGTAATTTCACAATATCTCATGAACCGTGCAACATATGAACAAAATTCCACTGCAGGCTTACTCTACAATTTCAGGTCTTTTTCTGTTGCCTAGATCACCAGCTCACCTATAGCGAAAAGTCTTTATCTCACTTCGTTTCCGAGAAAATGGCTCTGAAAGTCATGACACAGACTGCAATGTAATCCTATGGGAAAAATATAAATTATGTCATTGAATATCTCTGCAACAAATTATTTCCCCAACACCTAAACAGCATACAGTAGTTCACATCTCTATGAGATCCCCTCAACACCCTGCAAATTTCAATTTAAAAAACCAAAGGAAGTATTTTTTCACAGAGAGGGTCGTGGATACATGGAACAGCCTTCCTGAGGAGGTCATAGAGTCAAAAACAGAGTCCCAAGAATGTATTGGGACAGACATAAGGCAATTCTAGTGGGGGGTAGGAGGAAGTAGGCTGTTGGTTAACTAGGATCTGCAGCTTTTTCATTAGGTAGGGAAATGGGGAGACTAGGTGGGCCAAGTGGTCCTTATCTGCCATCAAATTTTATGTTTCTATGTTTCTAAACCATGTCCGAGATATAACATTTTAAAGTTTGAGATTTTCATTGGTCAGAGTGGCAGAATTCTGCACCTGTTTACATTTTATACACCTAATGACTGAAAAGTACGTCCATGGCAGTAAGGCTAGCTATCCTATAAATTTCAAGCCACTACCACAATGCAAAACACTGTCCACAAAACGTAAACTGCGCCACACAATATCTCCACAACAAATGTATTTTTCGACACCTAAACACAACAATTCACATCTACATGACATCCCATCAACACCCTTCAAATTTCAAGTTCAAAGACCAAACCGTTTCTGAGATATTTAATTTTAAAAGTTGTTAAAATTGGGCTATCTGGTCCCTCCAAATCTGGCCATCTAGTCCCTCTCTCATGATCAAACAATCTTTGATTGTAAGCCTGCAAATTCTATGATCATGGGGAGGGACCAGATGGCCAAAACCCCATTCTTCGTTCGCAAACTAACCATATAAATTTTCCCATAGACTTATAATGGGATCGTAAAACTTTAATAACTTTTGAATGGATTAATATTTTTTCACCAAACAAAAAGTGGCATGTTCCTTGACCCAAGCTCTTTCAATGTGCCAAGTTGCAGAGTGGCACACCACACAACGGCCATGCAGCACCATGGACAAAATCTGAAAAACTGCCCACATAACTGGCAAAAAGTGAATTTTTCAGCATTTTGGTGTGCAAAAACCATAAGTCCGACTGAAACAAAATTTGGCAGATCAAGATCTAGCATGCCCCACTGCACATATCAAATTTCATGCACATCTGTTGAACAGATCCAAAGTTATTAACATGCAAAATTTTGAGTTTAACATAGAAGTGACTTCATAACCCAAAATATAGGGGTGCAACCGCGCCCCTATAATATCATACATATCACTGATCTGCTTTGTGGAGTAATGGTGGGTGGTGCCAGATACACATGTAGGGACTCTTCTTTAGCCATTACATGCACATCTTCACCACCATGCCCCAAGCCCTCATAGTATAGTCAGGGGGCTGTGTTAGCTTGGTGTGAATGATGATGCCATGGCTGCCACCTCATTTAGCTAGTGGGAAGGTATGTAATGGCTAAGGAAGCATCCCGGCATGTGTATCAGGCATCAGCCACATCGCTCCATACAGCAGATCAATGATATGTATTTATTTATTTTGTTTGTTTGTTAACCAGGTAGAGGCACTGATTCAGTGGACCATTTTCAGGCATGACCCAGGCCATAAAGATGGTACATAGGTAATACAGACAATACACTTACATTAACAGAGAAAGGTACAGGAAATACAATATATTGAATATATTGAGTACAGCTAGGTACAATTAAATGCAAGAATACAGTTGAAACACAATAGAGTAGCAACTAAAGTGCAGGTGCAATACACATGGTGTACATTCAGTCTGTCTTATGACTGTTCAGCATTGTACAAAGGGACAGTTTAGTTTTAGGTAAAGAAGAATTAGGACTCTCATCGAAGGGTAGCCACGCCCCACCCCCATCCACCCACCTGGGTAGCAGTAGGATGGGGTGTGGGTGCAGTAGAGGTGTGGGTCAATCTCACAGAAGCAGCACATTTAAAGTTATGTAAGTACACAACACACATTACGAAACTAGTTAAAAACTACATAGTAATGCATTTACAGTGTAGTTATACAGTAGTTACGGTGTAGTTAGTGACACTTAAAATTATCCTTCAGAAATCAATCCCTCATGAAGTTACTACAGTATAGCATAGTGGTTAAAAACACTGACCTGCGAACCTGGAAAACTGAGTTCAAATCCCAGAGCCACCAATTGTATACTGTGAGACCACAAAAAAAAAATAACTAAAAATAAACATGAAATCTAACATTGTAAGTTGCTATACAATAAAAAATCATTAATTTACATAATTACTTGTTGACTTTTAACAGTGGTGTAGTTACTAAAGAATATGATGCTTCTGTGGCATTGTTTCCACAGCTAATGCCTAACTAACATGTACTTACAAAATAAGTATGCAGAAACTGACACTTAAAATAAAGTGTAAGAAGAAGGATGTAACAGTGCAGTAGTTAGTATGGAACATGCTGCTTATGTGGCATTGCTTCCACAGTTAATGCCTAACTAACACTGACTCTTAAGACCTAGGAGTCTTGGTGGACATTAACATGAATAATTCAGAGCAGTGCAGGAGGGCGTGGTCAGGGCAAATAGGATGCTGGGATGTATCGCTAGGGGGATTACATCAAGGAACAGGGAGGTGATTTTGCCACTGTACAACAGCCTAGTTTCACCACATCTTGAGTATCATGTGCAGTTCTGGAGGCCACACCTAAGAAGGGACATCCAACTCCTGGAGAGGGTTCAGGGGAGAGCAACCAGAATGAACTGGGGCCTGGGGGATATGACATATGAGGAATGACTAGGGGAGCTCAACCTGCTCTCACTGGAGGTGAGGAGGACTAGGGGGACATAATTGAGGTCATCAGGTACCTCAGGGGCGTAAATAAGGTAAGCCAAGATAGGATCTTTCAACTGAAAGAGGGTGGAATCACCAGATGACACAGTTGGATGATTGAGGGTGGTAGGATTAGGGGGGACAGGAGGAGGAGGAGGAGGTACTTTACCGAGACAGTGGTGGAACCATGGAATGCGCTACCTGGGGAGCTGGTACAGGCAGCTACAGTGGAGGGATTCAAGAGAGGGTGGGACAGGTGCAGGCAAGGGGTGAAGCAGAGGCTGCTTTGCCTGGGGGGCTGGGCAGGACTGGGGGATGGAGTAACAGTAGAAGGAGACAGATAGAGGGCTACAGTACCCAATCAGGGTGCTGAAGCACGAGCAGACTTAATAGACCAATAGGCCTACTCTGCTGGCATCTAGTATGTTAGTATATTAAATAAAGTGTAAGAAGAAGGGTATAACAGTGCTGTAGTTACTGTGGAATGTGCTGCTTCTATGGCATTGTTTACACAGTTACTGACTAACTAACATGTATTTGCAAAGTAAACATGTTGAAAATGACACTTAAAATAAAGTGTAAGAAGAAGGGTGTAACCGTGCTTTAGTTACTAAGGAATGTGCTGCTTCTGTGGCATTGTTTTCACAGTTAATTCCTAACATGTATTTGCAAAGTAAGTATGCAGAAACGTAACACTTAAAATAAAGCATACGAAGAAGGGTGTAACTACTATACATTTACCTTGAATGTCAATGCTGTAGTTCTGATGCTTGCTTTCCTTCAGAAGGCATTTCCTCATGCACTTACTGCTTAATAAACATGCAAGCTAATATTCTTAATTGCTGTATAACTACATTGTTTACTTGTACAATAAAAATAATTTACATAATTACTTATTGGCTTGTAACAGTGCTGAAGTTACTAAGAAATGTGCTGCTTCTGTGGCATTGACCCACATCTCTTCTGCACCCACATTCCTGGCCTGCTCCACCCCAGGTGGATGGCTGGAGGTGGGGCATGGTTACATACCATGCTTTACCACCGATCTGCTGTGTGGAGTGGTGGTGAGTAGTGAAGGATATACAGGTAGGGACCCTTCCTGGTGTGTAGTTATACAAACTGCATGAAGTGGTAGTTACACAAGCAACCACAACTGTCCAGTTTTTTGGCACAAATTGATTTATGCTGGAAGTGTATGTAACAGCTGTTGCAAAGTGCAACAGAAAAAATGATTTATGCTTGAAGTGTAATTACTCATGTAACAGCTGTTGCAAAGTGCAATAGAAAAATTGAATTATGCTGGAAGTGTAACTGCACATGTAACATCATTTGCAAAGTGCAACAGAGAAATTGATTTATGCTGGAAGTGTAACTACACATATAACAGCTGTTGCAAAGTGCAACATGCATAGTTACATTTGCCAGAGAGAATTGAATTGAGGCAGAAGGGAGGCAACAGTAATTGTAGTAACTATCAATTCATGCAAATTGTGTAACTACACCAAACTGCAAATGTGAAACTAGTTAACTACTGCATTGTAGCTACATGTAACTACACATAAGTTACATGCTATAGTAGTTACATTGTAGTTATACAGTAGTTTCAGTGTCATTAAAGATACTTAAAGTGTTACCCAGAATACATTAATTCCTTCAACTGGCACAACTCACTCTAAGATGCATCAATTGCTCAACTACAAGTGTACCATCCAGGAGGATATTCAGCACAGCTGGGGATGTAATTGAGCCTCATTATTTGAAACTAGACCCAGAACACATTCAACAGTCAATATTCATGATGCTGAACTTACCTGTACAAGGGTATAAATATGATTTTTCCACATAAAATGTGTAGTTGTTGACTGTGTTTTTCTCCCCAAACTCCTGAAGCATATTTTCTCCCACTTCATTTCTGCAGCACACTTCATTACTTCATTTATTTCTGGTGCACAGTTCAGCTGTTGTAATACAAGTCAGTATCTTATCTATAACAGTGTATTGTTGGAAGTACTAGTATGACAACTGCCTTGTATTAAAAACACACTTACTGTAACTGTCTAGTCATAGAAAGATAGACAATGATGGTAGAAAAAGACCACGGGTTCATGTAGTCTGCCTGTAGTTCCCTATCTGCCCCGGCACTTACTGTCCAGAGGAGGTTCTAACCTTCCCTGTCCACCCCCCTCCTCACCTTCCCACTATTACTGACGTGAGTAACCACCAGAGCATTCACTTGGTTCCAGCCGTGCTTAAACCCAATTTTGGTCATGGCACCCACCACATCCACTGGCAGACTGTTCCACAACTTCACCACCCTTTCTGTAAAATAGAATGTCCTCACATCCCCCATAAACCTTCTCCACACCAGTTTCCATTCATGACCTTGGGTTCTTGAATATTTACTGACTTTGTTTATTTTCTTTGGGAACTCGACGGCCTCTATCATATGCCCCCCTCCCCCACCTGATCTCCAGTAAGTACACGTTCAGTGCCTTGAGATGATCTTGTATGATTTGCCCTGTTGGCCCCAAATCATCTTGGTTACGGTGCACTGGGTTACTGTTGACTACAGATACAATGGGATGTCCCTGCTGAATCATATATTGATGATGGGGGGGGAGGGGGGAGTATCAGGACACACCATAAGTCTTTTTGTAAGAGTAGTATGAAGACTAAACTCTCTGTGAGCAGAATGAACTGGTTTATTCTACCCCAGCCTACACTTGGAAGCTAAATACTGCATGTTGGAGGCAATCTGATTTATTTTGTGTTAGCCCAAGAACAAATCTTAATCCCAGTTTATGGGACCACGTATAAATCGCACAATGTCATGAGTTTCGTTGGACAAAAACAAAATACAAGGCCTTGTGTTATATCACTCAGTAGGGAAAAATCCTCTGTTATTCAGATGTCATTTATTTAAGTGATGCAGACATGAAAAGATGAGTTTATTTTCAATTAGCAGTTAGCAAGTAATTATGCAAGCAGAGTGGTACCCTTCTGTGCTCCCTAGTGCAGCCTTGTTCATTTTTCATTTTATTTTTATTTTTTAACTGGTGAGTCAGTGCACTAATTGCCTGTTTTCACAGATGATCAGTATATAAAACAGATTACATACAACAATAATAGATACAGGGTACAAAAATGTAACTTAAAATATACAATAAATGTTAACAAATACCCATACATAAATTAGGCATGTCATCTACAAATGGCACAATAATGCAACCAATTTGTCAAGTTACCCTTAAAACAGGTCCGCTTGGCACAACTGAGACTATCAAGAGACAGTGCATAGTAAAATTTTATGGACTGAGGAAAAACCATGACCCTGAGTGGTCCTACATAAAGATGCATTGGAAATGGACCTCTTTTGGGACCTGGTATCCAGGTTGGTTAAAACTCTCAGAAAGAGGTTCAACACACCTGTAGGGGAATTATTCAAAAAAGATTTGAGAAGGAACATGGATGAGCGACAATGAAATTGGTCTGTCAGAGATAGACAACCTACTGTTTTACATAATATATAGTAATGGATCAATCTGTACAGGCCAGTGACAAAATGACAGATACTGTTAACAGAAGTCTGCAATTTAGAAAGGACTCCTGCTGGGGCTGCTGCTCATGTTACTTGACAGACAGGACACCGAGCTCTGCGACTCGAGAGAGGCAAGGCAGATATGTGAAAAAAGATGGAAGTGTCAAGCAGACCCTCCATTAAAGTCAAGGAGAGTCAAGATGTTCATCAGACTGTTTCTAATAGAAGTGTGTAGCCCAAAATATACTGATATTGTAGTTTATCAGTGCTAGTCCTGACATTGGCTTGTATGTTAATAACTGGTTTTTCAAACAACATGAAGTCTTGCTATATTATGACAGTAGCAGTTTGATCCAGCTCTAGAACTGCTCCGGAGGTGAAATAGTTTAACCATTCCAAAAAAGAATTTTGGCCACGAGCTCTAAGAAGCAGTTCTATCTGTGTTATTTCAAACCTGAACTGTCAGATTCTTTACTCCGCCTCAGTGAACAGTCACTCCGGAGATTTCTCCTACTGCTCGGTTAATTTCTCGGTTTAAAAAGTGTTTTCTCGGTTGGATTCAACCGGAGAATATTTATTTAACACTAAAACCGTTCGGTTCAAGCTCTATCTGTGGTAACGTCGAAGTAAATTAAAGGTTTTTGTCTGTGTGGAACTTGTAAGTTATCGTTCGGTTTGAACCCGATCAGCTGGGTTTAAAACTCATTTAAAACTAAAAATTAACATTTAGAGTGCGGTTCCGGTTCTTATCGGTTCTAAAAAAACGGATTTATTACGGTTTTTCAATACCATAACTACGGTTAGGAACTGATAAGGGTGTCTTGCTGGCACTGCCGTTAAAAGGCAAGTTTTCTGGTTAGGCTGGCATTATGTCTGAGAAACCCAAAAGAAAAACCGGGCCCACTGGGTTTCAACACTGTGATGTTTGTGGGGAAGTCTTTGCCAAGGTTGACCCACACACCACATGTGTTTATTGTCTGGGGTTTGACCACCTCCAGTCAGACTGCCAGATATGCAAGAATTTCCTGCAGCCACCTGGAAAAAGATTGGGCAGGCTCAGGGAACGAGGCTAAAAGTCCGCCGACCGGATGGCCAGCCCGGTTCGTGCCAACCGAATCGGAGGGAGCGCCTCTGACCAGGTGAGACTTCCCTGGCAAAGAAAAGCTGGTTCTAGGAACCACTTCCAGTAAAGAAAACAAGAAAATCAGCAGGTCTGGGTCCAAACCCTTCTCCAACTGCTGCAGAGATAACAAAAAGCCATACAAATTGTCCAGTCACTGTCTCAGGGTCCGTCCGAACCGCCACTATCTGGCAAAAGGTCGGTTCGTCGGTCCCAGTGGTTCAGGAATATGATATTGAGGAATTTTATGAACCAGAGGAAGGGGAGGATGATTATGAACAGTATGAATGTGGCTGGAAGGTCTGGGTGTGCTCATTGAACGGACATCTCTCAGACAGACCTTTAGAATCTCCCCTATGCTGTCTGAGGTCTCCATCTCATTTTATGTTTTACAAAAAAGTTGCTGAAACCCTTCAGCTTCCCTTAGAGGAAGCTGTGGATGAGCAAGAGGAGCCTGATTTTGTAGAAATGATGGATATTCCAGAGTCTAGGAGATTGTCTATTCTTTACATAAGTCTTTTAGGAAGCAAACAATAAAAATTTTAAAAGCTCCTAATTCTGTGCCTCCTGTAGATAAAAAGATGGACAGAAGGTACACATTGTCAGGTCCTGATACAGAATTCCTTTCTCAGCAGTGCAGTCATGTTGGTAGTTCAGGCTGCAGCCTGTGATAAAAGCTAATATTCCCTGGCTTACATCCTCCTGACAAGGATTCCAGGAAGATTGATGCCATGGCAAAAAAACAGTATATGGCAGCCTCTCTGGGACTCAGGCAAGCAAATTATATAGCTTATGTAGCTAGGTATTAGAAATCTAGATGGGATGCTGTTATGCAATTAGCCAAGCAAGCCCATGGCCAGCTGGATATGAACTAGAACAGGTGGCTGCTGATGGCATTGAGGCTTCTAAGGTTCAGTTTCATGCTGCTGTGGATGTTAATGATGTTTCCTCTGGGGTCATGGCCACATCTGTAGCTTTGTGGGTTGGCCTGGCTCAGGTGTACTAGTCTGTCACAGGATACCCAGACTAAGGCTATGGATTTTCCTGTGGTGGGAAATTCTGTTTGGGGAGCAGACAGAGAACTACATGAAAAAGATGGATGAATATAGGACTACTTACAAGGTGCCCAGGCTAAGGGCGGCAAGCCACTCCTCAAAGGCATACCCCAGGGGAGTGAGGGGTGAGCCTTTTCACAGGCCTTTTATCAGACTCAGGCCTCCTCTGCCTATGCTCAGAGGGGCTTCTTCAGAGGCAGAGGCAGGCGAGGGGTGGGCAGACCTGCTCCCACTCCCCAACCTAAAGCTCCTGCTAAGCAGGCACCCTGATGGGGTGCCCAGGGCCGATTCTCCTGTACCGGTAGGGGGCAGGCTGGCTTACTTCAGTCAGAATTGGGCTTCTTTAACCTCAGACAAGTGGGTTCTGGAAGTAGTAAGCCAGGGTCTGGTTCTCAGCTTCAAAACGTTTCCAAGTTGAGAAGCAGACTTTTCTACCTGCAAGTGCTTCAGAGACCCTTGCTCTGGAAGCAGAGGTCTCATCCTGTTAGCTCTCAGAGCAGTAGAAGGGTTCCTCCCTGCACCAGGGCAGGGGTCTGTATTCCAGATACTTCCTTACCCCAAAAAAGACAGGAGAATGGTGGCACATATTAGATCTCAGATATCTGAACAAGCATATTTTGTAACCAAAGTTCAAAATGGTAACTCTGGCAATGATTTTACCCTCCCTAAGGCCAGGGGACTGGCTAGCCTCCCTGGACCTCAAGGATGCCTATTTCCATGTCCTAATCAGAAGCTCCCATCGAAAGTACCTCAGATTCGAACTGCCCTCAGGTCATTACCAGTTCAGAGCAATGCCCTTCGCCTTACTCTCTGCCCCAGGGTATTCACAAAGTGTCTAGCAGTGGCAGTGGCTCACTTAAGGAGGCAAAGGATTGCTGTTTTTCTCTATCTAGATGACTGGCTCATTGTAGGTCAGTCCCCAGAACAGGTAAAATCTCACCTGCAGGTCACCCAGCAGCTTCTCACCTTCCTGGGCTTTCTGCTAAATCTACCAAAGTCGGTTCTGGAACCAGTCCAGGTACTCACCTTTATAGGGGCAGAATTGGACACAAAGCTAGCCAGAGCCTTTCTTCCCTTAGAAAGGGTAAGGAATTTAGTGGCTCTGGCCTCCTCCTTCACTCTGCAGGTCTCTTGACCAGCAAGACACTTTCTGCAGCTCCTGGGGCACATAGTTGCATCCACAGCTGTTGTGCAGGGAGCAAGATTTCAGATGAGAGACATTCAGTTTCACTTGAGAACCTATTGGTCTCAGAGAAGAGACCCCCTTTCCAAGTTGGTCCCAGTGGCTCGAACCTTGATCCTAGCCCTCCAGTGGTGGCAGGATCAGAGCAATTTAAGATTGGGGGTCCCCTTCATTTCCACTACTCATGACTTGACTCTCACTACAGATGCTTCCCTTCTGGGTTGGGGAGCCCACATGGGCGACCTTTCCACTCAGGGAGTGTGGTCCCCCCAGGAATTGCTGCTCCACATCAATTTGCTGGAACTCAGAGCTGTATTTTTAGCTCTTCAAGCATTTTCTGCATCTGTCCACGACAAGGTGATACAAGTCAGAACAGACAACACCACAACAATGTGGTACATCAACAAACAGGGGGGGCACTCGGTCTTCGCCCTTGTGCACCGAGGCAATGAAGTTGTGGTCTCTGGCCTATTCCCTGAACACTTCCCTCATAGCAGTTCATCTTACAGGGAAGGACAATGTCCTAGCGGATGCTCTCAGCAGGATTTCCCAGGGCCATCACGAATGGTCCCTGGATCCTCAAGTGCTGGGGATAGTCTTTGCCAGATGGGACACCCCTCAGATAGATCTTTTTGCAGCCCCAGACAATCACAAACTTCATCTGTTCTGTTGCAGGCCTCTAGTGCTGGGCTCAGTTCCCCTGGATGCCCTTCTTCTGGATTGGGAGGGAAAGTTTCTCTATGCTTTCCCTCCCTTCCCTCTCCTATTCAAAGTATTAGTCAAAATCAGATCTCAGCCTTGCAGGGTGATTCTGATTACCCGGATGGGCCAGGCAGCCCTGGTACCCATTCCTTCTGTCACTGACAATCCATCTCCCTTTGCCTCCCAGGAATCACAACCTGTTGACTTGTGCCCAGGGAAGGGTTTGGTATCGGACCTCAAATCCCTCAACCTCAAGGCCTGGCTCTTGAGGAGTTAGAGTTTGCTGATTTACACCTCTCTCAGGGTGTTCTTGAGATCCTAAAGGCTTCTGAAAGCCTTCCACTAGGAGCTACTTATAGTTCTAAATGGAAAAGGTTTTCCATTTGGTGTGTGAGGAAAATATTTCCCAGAATCTGCTGATTTGCCCACTGTGTTAGATTACATGGTACACCTTAATTCCTTGGGTCTCAGACCAGCTACCCTGAGAGTTCATTTGGCAGCTGTATCTGCTTTTGTGTCAGCAGGAAAGTCATCCCTCTTTCCTCTCATCCTGTGTTTTCCAAGTTTTTTAAGGGATTACTCCATACTAATCCACCCTTTGGGAACCGGCCCTGCTTGGGACCTGAATGTTTGCATTGCCCAGTTAATGCAACCCCTTTGAACCTCTGTCTTCTGCAGAGCTTAAGTACCTAACTTGGAAAACTGTTTTTCTAGTGGCTATCACTTCTGCCAGACTATAAGTGAGTTGCAAGCCTTGTCAGTGGAAACTGACTTTATTTCTTTCCACAGGGATAAGGTAGTCCTTAGGACTAATAGGAAGTTTTGCCTAAGGTGGTTTCAGACTTCCATCTTAATCAATCTATCTCCTTCCAGTATTTTCACTGATCACTCCTTGTCTGGTGAGAGGAGGTTGCACAGCCTGGATGTTAAGAGAGCTCTTAGTTACTATATAGGCGTACCAAGGTCACAGGTTCGAATCCCTCCAACTTTTCCTTACCTATGGTGAAGTTGGGAAAGGCAAACCTGCCACTAAGAGATCAATTGCCAGGTGGATTGTCTCTTGTATCCAATTTTGCTATCAGAAACTGGGCAGAGTTACCCCCCCTGGTTTGAGGGCTCATTCTACCAGGGGTACAGCTGCGTCTCTAGCTGCTGCCAGAAACATCCCTATATTAGAGATTTGCCAGGCTGCTACTTGGAAAACGGTACACACTTTTACCAAGCATTACTCCCTGGATGTCCAGGCCAGGAGAGATGCTCGGTTTGGCACAGCTGTTCTTCAGAGCCTATTCCCTAAGTAGGTTCTGCCCCTCCTCCATGGAGGCACTGCTGTGTATTCTGCTACTGTCTTAATATAGCAAGACTTCATGTTGTTTGAAGAAAAAATTACTCACCTTAGTAATTTTGTTTCTTCTAATGGAGTCTTGCTATATTATGACCTCCCCCCCAACCTGCCCCTCTCAGAACCTCTACTTGGGTGGGGTGCAGGCAACTTGGTGTGGGCACCTTTTATGCCCTGTTAGCATTTTTGTCCCCTTTTGGGGCTTTGGGTGTGTGTGTGTGTGTGTGTGTGTGTGTGTGTGTGTGTGTTATGTTATACTTATGTTTTATTCTCATATTATTAGAATTGTGTTAGTATTTCTGGTCCCCTGACTTGAGTCTTGGGTGTTGGGACCAGCAATGGTTGTTATTATTTAGGTAGCCATTTGGCTAGTGTAGGTTACAGCTTCCACACAGACCTTAGTGAGTTTTGGCTCATAAAGATCTGACAGTTCAGGTTTGAAATAACACAGATAGAACTGCTTCTTAGAGCTCGTGGCCAAAATTCTATTTTGGAATGGTTTTAACCATTTCACCTCCGGAGCAGTTCTAGAGCTGGATCAAACTGCTACTGTCATAATATAGCAAGACTCCAATAGAAGAAACAACATTACTAAGGTGAGTAATTTTTTCATACTGGCTATCACAATCGGACATTCATTGACTTGGTTTGAACTCATCTTTTCCTTTTTGCTCCCTCTGTTTTGCTCTGATAGCAATGAGTCATTTCAAGCAGTGAGAGTGCTTTCCATTAATGCATATATATTATTGCTGGTGAGAGGCTCTGGTGAGAGCTGGTGTCCTCTTTGACATTTGGCTTCCCGAAGTGAGAGTTTGTGGGGGTGTTTGCTAATATCAACTGGTGTGGAGAGATTATTTTTATGGACTTTACTTTTGAATGCCTTATTTGTTGTATATTTTTATTGTATGTTGGGGTTTATGTTTGAGGGGGGAGGGGTTATTATTTTGTATAGGGAAATCTGTTATTGTTAATAATTTAGAGGGCGTTTAGTTATTTTTAGAAATCTCGGCTGTTGGCTCAGCAGCATGTGTTGGGACTGTTCCTCAGTGGTCAGGTGCTACTACCCCTCCAGGTTGAGGTATCTACACCCCTTTGACACCCCTTCATTGCAGCCCATTGTATATTTGTGGTGCCATGCTTTGGGGATTGCTTGGAGGGGCCAGAGGAGTTGAGCCCTGGGACCTGGGGGGGAGAGGAGCAGGGCGGGCTGATTCAGAGAGTAGGATCAAGGAGGCATCCTGGAGCAAAATGGGTCCAGGAAAGGGGCCCTCCTTACCTGGTTCCCATACCCAAGGGCTCCATGTATGGTGGGCAGGTAGCCCGCTCTTCCAAGGCCACTCATCCAACTCTTTGCAGTGTTATGCAATGCCAGGTCAATAAAGAACAAGACAGCAATTATTGCTGATCTTGTTGAGACATCTGACCTGGCTTGCATCACCGAGACTTGGCTGGATGAGAATGCCAGTCTGGTATTGGAGTCAGCAGTTCCAGCAGGTTACTCGGTGATACACCGCCCGAGATTGGATTGCAGGGGCGGGGGTGTAGCCATATGTTTTAAGGCAGAACTGGCCCTTGTAGAGGTACCTGTGGGGTCACCAGGTCCTTTGAGTGCATCATGGGTGCAGGTGTGGGTTTCAGGATCCTTCTCATCTACCATCGACCCAGAGATGAGAAGGTTTTCCTGCAGGAAGTTGCAGACTTCATGGTCAACATAGTGTTGGAATCCTCCAGGTGGTTGGTCCTGGAGGATTTCAATGCCTGGGTCAACGATGAACTCTCACCTTTTGGTCGGAGCTTCCTCCAACTGATGATTTTTTTGGACTTCACACAGGTAGTTACCACTGCAACCCATATTCAGGGTCACTCTCAGGACCTGGTGTTCTTCCTGGAGATGGAAATCACCAACCTGGTAGTGGAACTGGTCAGATGGTCTGACCATCACTCTATAAGGTTAAGTTTTGCAGCTCCCCCTGTGAGACCTGCCCCTGTGTAAATGGTCCAGTACCGTCCTTTAAGGGGAGTTACCCCAGAGGGTCTGATGGCGGTACTGGATCTATCGAGTAGGCTTTTGGAATGCTCGGATCCAGGAGATCTAGTACTGCATTATAATAGTGTGGTGGTGGGGGCCCTGGATTCCATAGCTCCTGTACGAGTTCACCCTCTCTCCCTCTGTCCTTGATCCCCCTGGTTTGATGGGACTTTGAGGGAGTTGAGGAGAGTAGGGTGAAGGTTGGAACATTGTTGGAGGAAATCTGGCCAGGAAGAGGATAGACTTAGATTGATGGCCCGTTATTTGGACTATCAATCAGCAATCTCTTGTAAGAAGACAGAGTTCCTGTCCAGAGAGATTGCTACACCAAGGAATCGACCCTCTCAGCTCTTCTGGACTGTGGACAGGTTGTGCAATCCAGCCTGTCTCCAGGGCCGGAGAGCATTTTCACAATTTAAGTGTGATGATTTTGCTCGTTTCTTTGATGATAAGGTGTCCTCTGTCAGGTCAGAGATCTGCTTGACTTGTTCAATGGAGCACAGTGATGGCCGGTGTGAAGGCACAAGCCCTCTGTTTGTCTGGACTAATTTCAATTTACCAGCAATCGTGGACATCGTGAAGATTGTTAGGGGCATGCGTCCGACTTGCTGTAGTTTGGATCCTGGTTCAACACGCCTCCTTGTGAGGTGTGTGGATGTTATTGGACTGATCCTCACTGAGATAGTCTGGTATTCATTGGATAAGGTGTCTTTCTGAGCCCCCTGAAGGAGACAGTAGTAACACCCCTTTTAAAGAAACCTTCCCTCACCCCAGATTGTCTCGTGAACTATAGACCTGTCTCTAACCTGCCCTTTTTGGGTAAGGTTATTGAGAAGGTAGCCGTGTTGCTGCTTGAGAACTTTCTTACCACCCATGAAGTCTATGATCCTCTCCAATCCAGTTTCAGGAAGAGGCATAGTACCGAGACGGCTTTGGTTCAGTTACTTAATGATCTTCTGATAGTGAGGGATTGGAGGAACCATTGGAGTCTGGTTCTTCTTGATCTCTCTGCAGCATTTGACATCGTGAATCATGGGGTGCTGCTGGAACACCTGTGGTTCCTCTGTGGGTTGTCAGGGACAGTCGTCAGCTGGTTCCATTCTTTCCTCATGGGCAGAACAAAGAGGGTGGTGTCGGAGATTTTTCCCTTGGCCCCAGTCTCCATGTCCTGTGGGGTGCCGCAGGGTTCCGTGCTGTCCCCCTTGGTGTTCATGGTGTATATGCTGCCGTTAGGAGACCTTATAAGGTGGTATGGGCTGAGTTTTCATTACTATGCTGATGATACTCAACTGTACCTGTCCTTTGTACCCAAACAGGACAGCGCTGTCTCTGTCTTTAACAACTGCCTTGCCGAAATTCAGGAGTCGATGAGTGCTAGCTGGTTGTGATTGAATCTGGACAAGACCGAGGTGCTGGTTGTGGACCCAGGTCATCGGGTAGAGAAGTTGACTCCTGATCAGTTGTCTAGCCTTGTGCTAGGGGGCAATCAGTTGAGACCCTATGAACAGGTGTGGTATCTGGACATTGTGCTTGACGGCAAGCTGACTCTAAAATCTCAGGTTTCAGCAGTCATTAAGTCCTCTTTTTATCTTCTGAGGAACATTGCCTGGCTAAACACCTAGTTCCACCTGAGGACCTTCCTGTGCTGGTCCACGCCTTTGTATCTTCCTGCCTTTACTATTGCAATGCCCTATACCTAGGACTACCAGGCATGGACCTCTGCCACCTGCAGCTGGTGCAGGATGTTGCAGCCAGGTTGTTGACAGGCTTGTCTAGAAATAGCCATGTCAACCCTGTGCTTTGCGAACTGCACTGGCTGCCGGTGCGATGGAGGATCACCTTCAAGGTCGCTTTGCTGACCTATGTGCCCTACACGAACAGGGACCGGGTTACTTGCAAGACCTCCTTTGGCCTTATTGCCCCCTCCGCCCTCTCTGCTCTGCCAATGAGGGATTGCTAGAGGTTCTCAGGGTCTGTCTTCAGACTTTAAAGGCCAGGGCATTTTCATTCTTGTCCCCGTCCCTGTGGAACGCTCTACCTCTTTGGATTAGAGAGTGCCTGTCCACTGAGTCCTTCAAGCCTTCCATGAAGACTTACTTATTTGATTTAGCTTTCGGGGATAATATATAACTTACGAGTTTGCTGCCTTTTATATATTTTAATATGTTTTATTTTACCAATTATTTATATGTCTGTTGTATACGCGCTTTGATACTTGAAAAGCACGTTAGAAATAAAGACTGATTGATTGATTGACAATAAAATATATTTTAGTTTAAATTGTCTGGTGAGTGGGTCTATTACCTAATTTAGTTTGAGGTCCATAGCACTTTGTTTAACCAAAATGATAAAGGATAAAGAGTGTTACCAATAAGACTGTTCCTTTGTCAATAACAGTCTCTGTCCTTTTGTGGGTGGGACAGCTGAAGTTTTTCTTTGCAGCTTGAAACAGTTTGTAACTGTATTCTTGAGAAACACAACATCAAGTCTAAATTGGTATAGGGTAGTATATAGTTGTAAATTGGCTAGGCAAGGCAATTTTTATTTAAAAAATGCCCATCTCAGAGGCTCTGGGTGTCGTACACAAATCAAAACAATTGCAAAGAAAAAAAACAACAATATAGTAAACATTATAATAAATATAACTAAATTAAATTGCACAATCATAAAATTAAATAAATAAAGCAGAAAGAAACTGAAAATAACTAAATAAATAGCCAGGGACAGAATTAAATCACAGAGGTCAGGCCAGGGAAAGATTATAGAACAGAGTTCGGGAAAGCCTGATTGTACAAAAAGACCTTGAGGTGGGCTTTGAATATCTCTACTCAAGAGGCCTTCCTTACAGCTGGAGGTCGTGAATTCCACAGGATGGGGCCAGTAACACTAAAAGCTCTGTTGCCGGCAGTTTTTAACCTTGTCCTGGGAATTGCAAGGAGGCCCTTAGAAGAGTAGCAGAGGGAGCGGACCGAGACAGCAGGTGTAAGATGGTCCTTCAGGAAACCAGGGCCCAGGCCATTCGGGACTTAAAGGTAAGTAAGCCCACTTTAAAGATAATCTTCCACCAGACTGGCAGCCAGTGCAGTTCACGCAGCACTGGAGTGATGTGGCAGTACTTATACTGCCCCATCAACAGCCTGGCAGCTGCATTCTGCACCACCTGCAGCTGGTGGAGGGTACCTCCAGAGACCCCAAGATACAGCACATTACAGTAGTCAAGCTTTGACATCACAAAGGTGTGCACCAAGGTGGGGAGGTTCAGGGGTGAAACTAGGGGCTTTATTCTGGCGATATTTCTCAGATGTTAAAAGTTGGTGTGGACGATGGACAATACCTGAGATTCAAGCGTCAGTCCAGTGTCAAGAATAACACCCAGAGCACACACCCTAGAGGAGGCCTTCAGTGGTACAGATACAAGAAAAAGCCCTGTCTTTGCACCAAAGGCAATCCTATCATGCCCTCTATTTGACTCCACCACCAGTACCTCTGTCTTTTTGGGGTTCAGTCACAACCAGCTGGAGGCCATCCAGTTGTTAATCTCGGCAAGGCAGGTGTTTAGCACATCCACTGCATTAGATTTCCCAGGGGCAAAAGAAAGATACAGCTGGGTATCATCAGCATAGCAACGAAAATTCAAGTTGTACTTCCTGATGAGCTGTCCCGGGGCAGCATGTACATGGTGAACAACATCGGTGACAAGACTGAACCCTGGGGTACTCCGCATGACAGGAAGCTAGGGGAGTAGGAGAAATTCCCCATCAATACCCTTTGCCTCCTGTTGGTGAGAAAAGACTCAAACCAGCAGATGACAACGCCTGCAAGTCCTCAGAATTTTCTCAGGCAGTTAAGTAACACACGATGGTGCACCATGTCAAATGCTGGGGAGAGATCAGGGAGAACAAGAATTATCCCTGCTCCTCAATCTCTCACCCTAAGGAGATCATTATGCACCCAAACTAATGCAGTTTTAGTGCTATGCCTTGCATGAAACCCAGACTGGAGAGGTTTGTATAGATCATGGACCATGAGGTGTTCCTCAAGTTGAAGTGCCACAGCCTTCTCTACATTCTTACCCAAGAATGGAAGATTGGAGATAGGACAGTAATTTGCCTTGACGTCAGGGTCTAAAGATTGGTTTCTTCAGAAGTGGTCTCACCAATGTCTCCCTCAAGGCATCGGGGAAGACTCCTTCTGACAAAGAACACCGGTCAATCGAGGCAAACATCAGGCCAATGGAGTCAACACATCCCATCAAGAGACATATTGGCACCGGGTCCAGTTCACAAAAAGTGTGCTTCAGCTTGGAACCAACCTCAATGATCTCAGCCATCTCCACCGGTCTAAACTCACACCAACTAGGCGGAGTGCTCTCTGAATGCCCACAGTGACCACTGTTGACCACAATGTGGCTCACTGGCAGTATTCCTTGCTGGATCACAGACACCCTATCTGAGAAGTACTGAGCAAAGTCTTCGCATAAGGTGTCAGAGAAAGCTTTTTTCAGCTGCAGACAGGCTGGATGAAGAAGCCCGTTTATAGTCCAAAAAAGCACAGTTGGTTAGTTCCTCCTGGTGGCAATCTCTCTGGACAGGAGCTTTGCCTTCTTATGGTTGACTATCCCCTGATATACATCATAATGTGCATTCATGGCCAGTTTATCCATGTCCAGCCTGGTCTTCCACCAGCAGTGCTCTACTCTCTGACCTATAATCTTCATCGCCTTGAGCTTGCCATCATACCAAGGGGACCTCAAGTGAAAGGATTTGGGTTGGACACGGACTGGTGCGAGGGAGGTGAGTGCACCAGACATCGCCTTGTTATAGGCAGCAACTGCTGCACATGCACCCCCAATGCTTGCACTGCCCATACTAGACAGATCAGCCGAAAACCTTCAGGGGTCAAAATCCCTCAAAGGGTGATAGCTAACCATCTCAGCTGGGGGAGGGCTCTCAGGGGAGGGGGCCCAAACTGGAACTCCACTGTGCACCCGATCAGTCTTCAGATTGTTTATCTCAAGCCCCAGGGAGAAGACCAGGTCCAACATATGGCCACCCTAGTTGGTCGCAGAAGAAACTTCTTGTGACAGGCCCAGAGGTGACATCATCTAAAGGAAGCTGTAACCAAGCTGAGAAGATTCACTATCAGCTCAAACATTAAAGCTCCCCAGCACTAAACATCTAGGGTCCTCCAAAGTTTCACCGATGACGAAGTCTGCAACTTCTTGCAGGACTTTTCCTGTCATCCAAGGGGGTGGTAAATCAGCAGAATCCTGCAACCTGCATCTGGACCCCCATGAACGGCCACATATTCAAATGAACCTGGTGCTCACGCTGGGTGCAGGGTGAAACCCAGTTTGGATCTTAAACAGATGGCTACTCCCCCATCCCTGCATTCTGCTCTAGGGCAGTGCACTACAGAGTACCTGGGCAGGATGGCACCCTCCAGAACTGGGCCAGTATCGTTACCCACCCAAGTCTCCATGATGCAAGCCAGATGGACCAAAGAAATCAGGCTCACTATAATTGCAGTCTTATTTCTGAACGATCAGGCATTGCAAAGCACTGCCCTCAGGGGATTGGCGGACAGTATAGCCCCCTCTGGCTACCTGCTTACTCCATCTAGTGGGAACCCTCGTGACGGACACCAAACACATATGACCTCTCCCTTGGACCCATCGAAACCCATGGCATCTTCTGCACCTAACAACCTCAGTCCTGTCCCCTACCACAGTGCACAGGGCACCCATCCACAGTTGACCAATGCAATTCCTCTTAATTCCAACCTCTTGACAGTGCCTTGCTGTGGTGGTAGAAACTGGGAGGTCAGAAAAAAGCCACCGATCGAGCAGCTGGGATGACCCGTACACTATCCTAGCCTGCCCCAGGCCCCTATCCTTTTCCAGACACATCCTGCCTGACTAAGGAATCCTAGGCCCACAAAATCCTAACTATACAGCCACACAGAACACAAACATACACTTGAACAGCAAATCCTAAACCACACACACCACACACTCACATTAACAGACTAAAACCCTCACCCTCCACCTGTACACTCCCACCCACAACCAAGAAAGCAGGAAGCCCACAGATTATTTAAACAGAGTTCAGAAGAGCAGACTGCAGCTCACATATAAGATCCTAATGATCAGGATAACACATAATTGCAGATAAAGCAGTAACAAAGAAATAATGCCAGTTCACAGCCAAAACTAATTTAAGGCAAAGGGCCCTCTCACTACCCCAGTCACTTTGTAGTTAGATGTTTCAGCAAACAGTTAAGAATGCAGCCACAAGATATGCTCCCAGGGGTACTCCAGAGCCACTCTCATCTGCTACTAGAACCCCAGGGAAATTACCAGAGTCTAGAGATCTTTGGCTCCCTAGTCGATAGATCCATGGGGGCACATGTCCAAGTCCTGGGAACATTTTTTCAACCTAGCACAACCGGCCGCTCAAGTCCACGAAGCAACCCAATGTCCCCACAGCACAACACAGAACCAGTCGGGCACTTAATCCAGCAGTACACCCTTTGCATCGGGGTCAATGATGTGGAAGTGTTCTCAACAACTGCATACCCTGGGAATGCAGTCCAACAGAATGTTAGACCACGTCAATGTCACTGGCTCTCTCATTGATGGAAAAAGAAGCACCAGCAAGGTGCACAGTCTGCAGAAGCTAGTGGCCACACAAACGATGAACTGTGAAGAGTTCTGTCCATCAGACCGACGGAGTTGGGGGGGGGATTTCCTTAAGAGTCAGCACCTCTGTTTGTCAAGAGAGCACCTTCCAGTGAGGTGCCATGCTGAACCTGTAACAGCAGCTGAGATGAGTAAAGGTGGGACCCAGGAATGAATGCCAGCACACCGGCAACCAAGAATCCAAGGAGGCAGTCCAAAGAGATGGGTGAGCTGCAAACTATCTCGAAAGCAAATGAACTTACTGCCTGAACTACCACACTCCTCTGCCCTGCCTATGCTAAAAAGCCCTAACTAATGCCCTAACTAAAAGCTGACTAATGTAATTTAGGCTTTCCTGATCAAATTGAGGAAGACCTGAGGACTCACTTACCAAATTCACTAGTCGCTCTCCAAATAACTTTTAAAAACAGGTGATAAAGCATTAAAAATGAGGATAATGCTCTCTCTCTCTTGGAGATCCTGGCAAGCTGCAGCACAGCTCTGCCGCCATCTTGCTCCTCCTCTCCATGTGCGTAGCAGGAACTGACAAGTGGCCTCTGCAGTGGATGAAACCTGGCACAGGCACAGTACAGTGCAGTACAGTACAGACAGCGATGCTTTTACAATTCTTAGCTACAGTTATACACACACACACCTCCGCCACTCTTAGCTTTCCATCCCCAGGTAACACTTAGTTCCAGTCCCATTCATGTGTCAAAAATCAAGATGTTACATAAGCTTTTGGCTTAAGCGGGTGTTGTTTGGCAAAGGTTCATAGTCAGTTATAAAACATTTGTGTCACCTGGTTTAGTTCTGGATTTAGATATCATTAGACAAATATGCGGTGTGTTCCTCCTTTTGGTACATCACTCCATGTGGGCTCCTGCTTCTAGACGTGTAGGAAGAGAGATGAAGTCTGGATATTGTTTTTGTCCTTCATTCAGACCTAGTTTTGGTTTAGGAGTATACTGTATCATTAGATGCTGAAGGAGACCACCTCCAGGGATGACAGAAAGGTGCTCAAAAGATACCACACACCCTTGTCCGGAAGATGGGCCCATTTTTGTACATGTAAACATCCATGGAGCAGCACCTCCGCACCTATGTCACCAGACAGAAGGTTGACCGCATGTAGTTTTATTTACATTCCACCTAGAAACATTTGATAAGGTTGTCTTTGCCAAAATCCTCGAGATGGAGTTTAAACTTTATCATAGTTATTAGAATAGCTCATCTTTTCAGTTAGAAAATGAATGTTATACAAATGACGAGAGCATCATGCCAATACAATTTGTTACAATTAGGTATTTCACAAGGTGGGAATTAATATAATTAATAGAAGTGTTTTAACTTTTGAACTCACTTTGGTTTCACTGGGACCAAAAGGTGGCAGTCATGAACAGTTATTTTACAGTCTCTGGAACCTTTTCAGGTTGATCTGCTGATCTGCTGTGTTCAGAAGATGCACACTCTTCCCCACACCTGGAGCAACTCACTCTAAGATACATCAGTTGTCCCTTTTGGTATGCCATCTGAGAAGAAATTTCAGCACGGCTGGTGATGTTGACCCTCACTATTTGAAATTAGACCGTGAACTCATTCAACAGCTGATATTCATCAAGCTGAGCTTACCAGGACAAGGGTATAAACATAATTTCCTCACATAAAATGTGTAAATTACTGACAGGTCCCCCCCTCCAAACTTCTGAACTGTATTTTCCTCACATCATTTCTGCAGCACACTTCTCTGGTTCATTTACTTTTGGGGCAGAGTTCATTTGTTGTAATACATTTAATTCATTTTAAAAAAGGATGTTACAAACAATTAGGCTGTATCTCATTTATAGTAGTCTCTTGTTTGTAGTGCTAGTGTGACGACTGCCCTGCATTAAAAATAATACTTCACTGTCCAGTCATTGGCTAAGATACAATGTGACATTACTGATGAATCACATATCAATGGTAGTTGTGTGGAATCAGGACAAACAATAAGGCTTCTTGCAGGCAGTGAAGGGACACCATTGTCTCCAGTTCATTTAATTTTTATTAAGGATAAAACCTTTGAGCAAAGCTCATTTACAATGGTGTCCTTCAATTCTAGCTTATAAAAATAATAATTACAATATAAAACTGTTAAACATAACAATTCAAGCAGTACATGCAACAATGTAAGAAACATAAAATTTGTCAGCAGAAACGGCCTGCTTGGCACACCTAGTCTACTCAAGTGTTCCCTGCCTCTTCTACCTCCGCAGATCCTATGTGATCTCCAGTGACCCTCCCCCACACCTGCCTTTGTTGTAATATACCTCTATGTTTATCCCATGCATGCTTGAATCCCTCCACTATTCTAGCCTCTGCCAGTTGGCTGGCAGTTTGGTCTATGCATCTACGACCCTTTCAGTAAAGAAATATATCCTTAAATCACTCCTGAACTCCCCACCTAGCTTCACTGCATGCCTCATAGTTCTTGAGTTTATACTTATTTAGAAAAGGCACCCCTCCTGCACCTGGTCACCCGTATGAGGTATTTGTAGGCCTTGATCATATCACCTCTTGCTCTCCTCTCCTCCAGGGTGTATATGTTGAGATCATTCAATATCTCCTCATAGGGCTTCCCTTACAACCCCAGCACCATTTTAGTTGCCCTTCTCTGGACCGCCTTCACCCTATGTCCTTTCATAGGAGCAGTCTCCAGAACTAAACACAGTACTCCAGGTGAGAGAGTACCAGATAGCTATACAGCTCTGAGGACCACCCTCCTCCCCTCCCACTGCAACAGGAACCTTATCTCAGTTGCCATATTCCACCAGTGGGGCAAAGGTGCTCTGCAGTGGTATCAATGGAGAAGCATGCACCTTTTTCCCAACCCCACCCTCCTGGAGCCCACCAGGCTCCATCCTCTCTGTCTCTGTCTAGGTATCTTCTGGGAGAGAATCGGTGGACTTGGTGGCCCCTGGGCAAGAGAGAAAGTTAGAGGTACCCTTGCTGGGCTGGCCCGGTGGTGCTGAGGGTTGAGGCGCTGGATGCCACACCTCATACCATGCCATTGACCTGGGTTTGGGAATGGATTCAGGTCACTCGGGAGCTGGCAGGGATGAGGAAGGATCAAGCCTCAGTAGATGGTGCTCCTTCCTGGGGGAGCAATGTGGTGCATTGTTTGACTGGCACCCAGCAGTGGCTGGATGTCAGTGCATGTGCGCCGCCAGAACGGGGAGGGCCCCACGTCCAGGGCATAAGGCTGCCTCTGCAGAGGTGAAGCCCAGCCACTCCACCCATTGCACGTTCATGGGGCCCATGGAGCCCATGGAGAAAATGTGGAAAATGGAGCTGGCAGCTCATTATGCTTGGCCCTGATTCTAAGAGGGGATACAGTATTAAATCCAGGTCTCGGTGATGGAACTGGCTTTATTAAAATAATTCATGATAATGCTTGTACTTTAAAAATAACATTTATAGTTTAGAATTACCAGAAGCCATTGTCTTCACTGAGACCTGGCTAAATCATAACATTTTAAATGGAGAATTTGAAATGGAATATTGTTGTGTTCATAGATTTGACAAGGGAGACATGGGGGAGAGTATTACTGTTTACTAAATGGGAATTAGGTCTTACTAAAACTTTATTTTCAGGGTCTGTTGGTTGCATAGAATACTTCTTAGTGTTAGTGCAATGTTAGTGTAGAAATTAAATCTGGTAATGGAGTTGTGTCTCATTCAGCAAATCATGAAATTGTACTGATAGGCAATATAACCTGGGGCTGCCCAAGAATCAAATGTCTAGAAAAGAGCCCTGATGCTTATGATTTGACACTAATTATTAGTATATTCTGCTGGCAGTATAGCCAAGAGGTTAGAGGAACGAGGTGTGAATGAGCTAGATACATCCAGCAGACCAGACCTGAGTTTGATTCTCACAACCTCCACTTGCATGCTGTGTGACTCTGAGCAAGTCACTTAACTGCCCAGGGCTCCCAGGTCACCACTGAAAACAGGCACTTGTGCCTAGTGGACCTAACCCGGTTACCAAAGACTAAAAAAAAAAATTCACTAGGAAGGGCTATTTAAACAGCCCACGTATCATACTAGACCCGATTTTTCTTAACAGGGAACAATTTTAAAACTGAAATTATAAATATCTATCTCAGTGAATTTGATATTTTTTGTTGGAACCTTATGTTTTTATGCCCTTGCGTTAATTTTCAAATTAGGAATTACTATATCTGGAAGACACGTACAATAATCATTTAATACATTTGCCGACATTTTAGAATTTTGCAACACACCATCAGATTCTATTTGGATTGGTGGGAGTGATGTTCACTGGATTCTCAAAAGACATAATGAGTTTCCAATATATTTTAGGATCTGTAGCCACATTAACTTTCTTTTTCATAATATTGTCTTCTTTTTCTTAATCTTCTCATTCAGTATATTTGTGGCCACCTTAAACTTTTCCCAATCTTCACATTTTAAAGTTTTATTTGCAATCTTCCATAATCTTTGTTTCCCTCAAATTTCATTTTTTTTCACCAATCCAAGGAACATGGTTCTGCTTTGGTTTCTGCTTTTTTAAAATGAGCCAAATCATTACATACCTGAAGGAATAAATGTGAACAGTTCTCTATAGCCATGTCTAAGGAAGGAATTAAAAACAGTCAATGCCATTTTTCCTGTGCTAGTCTATAAAGAAGTGGCTTTTTATTATACAAGTTGAAACAACATCTCAAACTCATTTGTTGTAGTTAGGCTTTTTGGATTATTTATTAATTGTAGTTGATAGCTCATAGCATTGCAGCAGAAATTCCCCCCCCCCTCCTTTGAGCATGCAGCTCGAGTCAGGGAACCCACGCGCTGGGACTGCTGTCCTGCCCAGCGCATAGTGCTTTTATTTAAAAAGAAAAAAATAGCGGTGGTGAGGAGCGAGGCTTGGGGTTCGCCAATTGGAACCCCGAGCACCAGAAAGAGAAAAAGAAACAGTTTTTGGAGAGAATCATTCTGGTGTAGAGAGGAGGAGATAAGGAAACCAGACAGGGATAAAGTAAGACTTACCTTAGGGGTGGAAGCCTTAACACTGGCTGTCTGGTCACCTCAGCTCCTGCTCCTTTGGAGAAGACCTGTGTGCTCCTGTCCTTCCTCCCGTTTGCGGTCCAGTCTGATGGTCTCTGTAAATCTTGTCCCCTGCACACAGTGTGGGCTCTGTACAGCCCCGTTTATTGTTTTCTTTGGTTCTGTCCTGTAGTTCCGGACCCTTGTCGGTGACATAAGAAGACCCACATCATTGTTTTCCTAGAGAACTGTCGGGTGCTGCCAAGACCCTCTAGGCCCCTAGTCATCCTCCTCTTTGCCTGCCCACCTGCCATTTTCAGCCCTCCCTCTGCCATCAAGGACCCCCCCCTCCTCCTGAAGCAGTCTCCTTCACCCAGGGTCAGGGAGGTGAGTAGGCAGTAACACTAACAGTCAGGTGCTGCCCACCTTAAGTTATTTAAAATATTTAAAATGTTTTAGGCAGTAGGGCACTTCAGTGAATGGCCAAAAGCTGTGGGGCAAGCTATAGGACTCATTTAATTAATTATATTGCAGTGTGCATCATGACACCTGGGGGATGGGCAAGAGCATAGGCCTTAAGGGGGAAACATTTTTTTTATTGCAAAGAGGGTGTAGTTGAGGCAGGATGTCCCCACTCATGTAAATAGAGGCCCCAGTTGGCCTAAGATTTAAAGAGGAAATTTCAAGCCTCTAGTATTAAAAAAAGGCAACAAGTCAGACCCAATATTTTCAGCAAGGCCTGGTAAGCCTTAAGGGGGCCATAGCATATAGGCAGCCCTCATAAGTGTTAAATAGGGCCCAGTCTTTAAACTCACCTGTTTTAAGGAGCAATTAGGCCCAGAACAATTAAGAGGGCACATCCAGTTAAGGGCTATCAGTCATAATAGCCCCAGGTGTTATTGGGGTCTAGTTATAGGGGAGACCCCTAACCTCTTACAAGGGCAACACAAGGTCCAGCACCCATAGCTAGCCTTTCAGGCCCATAAGTGTTTCAGGGTTCCAACAGCATGTTAAACCCCAGGTGTTATTGGCACTGAGTTAGCCTTCCAGGTCCACAAGTACAAAAGGGGGCCTGGTTAGCCATTTGGGCTCATAGCCTTTATTTAAAGGAGCCTATTCTTACTTACAGCGTATCCACAGTAACAGGAGAACCTGACTTAGTTTTAGGGACCCCTTGGCTGTTAAGTCCACTAAAGCCAGGATTCATATTGACTGGTAATCTGCTTGTTTATTTACTGTGGTCTGGACTTTACGACTGTGTAGTGACCACAACAGTAGGAATTGTGACAGTTATTGTGTTGCTATCCTTCCATGAACAGTAGAAGTGCCAGAACTGCAACTGCATTGTTTTGTGCCAGCATATTAGTGATGGAGAAATTATCTGAATCAATCTTTAGCAATCTTCAGAGTCACTTCACCAGTGTGCAACTCTGGTAGTCCTCTTGAATGCCTCAGAAGAGAGCCTTCACCATAGAAGTTCACCCCAACGCAGACAAAGTGGTATGTCAGGGCAAGAGAGGACAATCTAGCATAGTCAGAAGAGGGCCCTCACCATAGCAGTTCACCCCAATCCAGACATCATGGTATGTCGTGGCCAAGAGAGGACCATCTAGAGTGGTCAGAAGAGGGCTGTCGCCACAGCAGTTCACACCAATGCAGACAAAGTGGTATGTCAGGGCAAGAGAGGACCATCTAGGTGGTTAGAAGAGGGCCTTCACAGTAGCAGTTCACTCCAATGCAGACATCATGTCATGTCGGGGCCAAGAGAGGACCATCTAGAGCGATCAGAAGAGGGCTGTCATCATAGCAGTTCACCCCAACGCAGACATCGGGGTATGTCGGGCCAAGAAAGAACCATCTAGGGTGGACAGAGGAGGGCCTTCACTGTAGAGGTTTGCACCAATGCAGATGAGATGACATGCCGAGGTCAATAGAGACCATCTGTGGTGGTCAGAATAGGGCTGTCGCTATAGCAGTTCGCCCCAACGTAGACATCGGGGTATGTCTGGGCCAAGAATGGACCATCTGGGGTAGTCAGAAGAGGGCCTTCGCTATAGCAGTTCATCCCAATGCAGATTGTGTTACGTTGGGGCCAAGAGAGGACCATCTAGGGTGGTTAGAAGGGTATACAATTACCGCAGTGACTCCAGCACAGCAAAGACCACCACAGTGACAGGAATCGGGCAAAATCCGCCCGTCGCTGTGGTGGTCTGTGTGCCGATCGGGACTGCCTCGCTTGGCGTTTGCCCCCCTCCGGTCCAACTCTGACTTGGAGTTAGAATCTTAGAGACCGGGTGGTGTGGGGTGGAGCCCCAGAAGGGGATCTGGGGCAGCCCCCTATTATGTGCACCGATATCCCGCGGCTGGCTAATGCCGACAGTCGGCATCGCAGCCGTCACTGTAGAGGATGTTGGCGCTAGCGCTGTCGAAGCGCTTTGGGTAAGCCAGTTAGAAGAGGGCCTTCACTGTAGCAATTTGCCCCAGTGCAGATGACACGATATGCTGGGGTCAATAGAGGACCATCTGGGATGGTCAGAAGAGGGCCTTCACCATAGCAGTTTGCCCCAACGCAGACAACACAATATGCCGGGGTCAATAGAGGACCATCTGGGGTGGTCAGAAAAGGGCCTACGCCATAGCAGTTTGCCCAACACAGATGACACGATACACCGAGGTCAACAGAGGACCATCTGGGATGGTCAGAAGAGGGCCTATGCTGTAGCAGTTTGCCCCATCATAGACATCCCTGGCTTCAGGGTCAAGAAATTGGCTCCTCCCAGTGTTTGGTATGGGCTGCTTTGCCTAGCTGTCACCTCTAAGACTCTTTTTAACTCTCTTGAACTATTTCTTTTCTTAAAATCTATTGTTTTGTCCTGTCTTTCTTTCTCCGTAGAGTATAGTTCCCATCCCCATCCCTTATATTTGTTATTGTTCTGAAAACTCAGTAAACTGTTATTGTAGCTGACTCTTACCATGTCTTTCTCTTTTCTGCTAATCACCCGGTGGTACCCACATAGAGGAACAGAGCCACCCCTTTATCCTGGCTCTCTCTCTAAACTTACCAGTTGCTGGTGCTGATTGACCTGCGTTGAAATAAGGGTCAGTCACCTGGCCGTTGGGCCGAACAACCCAATAAGGCCCCTGCCCTACTCATTGACTAATTGGCTTTTGAATCCTGGGATGGGCTGGTTACAGTATTATTAGCTTCCAAAACTTGGGAGTTCACCTTAACCTTAGAAATACCAGTTTTGAGGAAAGAAAATTCATCAGCCATTTCACCTGTTGCCTCCTATTGACAGTCTCTCCATGTGCTTTTTTCCACCATTGTGTTGTTCACCGCAGAAAGGGTGCTCCGGGGGGGGGGTAGCTGGTGGCTGTGAGCTGTCAAGCGAGAGCCCTGGGTGCAAGTGCAAAGGGCACAAATGCCACTCTGGAGAAGAAATTTCACATTATAACTAGAACGATCCTTTAGTGTCTGTTGTCTTTAAATTTCTTTGCTGTGGCCCCAAACATTACTCCATCCTCACAAGACAAACAAACTTAGAGAAAACTATTTAGTGTTGGCAAGATATGAAAAGAGGCTCACAGGCTGCCAAATGAACATTGGGACATTGCTACTGCTCTGACATGTATAGTAATATTTTGTCTATCCAAACAATAATATCATTGTACGGTCAGGTGGAATATAACCACCTTACGTTGCTGGGACACACAGGATACACACCTGCTTTGGTTGTATCTGTATACTATTAACATATTACACATTTTAGCTTTTTTGGTTTTTACAGTTTTTAAACTATAGCATCTTTTTCTAATCCAATGTAGATGTTGCCCTTAGGCTATCAACTGATTTTAGAAGATTCAATGTTTGTATTTCATAGAGTTATCTAGGACACTGGATCCTCGGACCTGGTTCTTGTTGTCCATGAAAAGTTTCTTTTCTTTTATTGTTTCCTAAGTGCATACCCCTGGGCATGATCCTTGCTATTTAGTCCAGCTCTTCTACTGCTTACAAATTGCACTCTTTGAGTTTACAGCAACAATGGGGCCCCTAACTGTACTACTGTTATTGTTTATTGCTGCTTGTTCTGTAAGTATGAGGGAGGGGATGGGGTAAGGTGATGTGCCTTCAGCTGACAGACTTTCTGACAGACTTTCAGGCAGTGACGCCTAGTCATGGTACAGTGCCATTTCTTGATGCAAAGCGGCAAAACCCATTGTTAATGAGTGGTCTCCTACTGAGGGACAATAGCTCCCTCTCAAACCTGTCAATCACTATGGCCCAAAGATGTGTTGTTGTTTCAGGGTCAGGAAGTTTCTGGCGCAGAGAGGTATATAAGAGAAGCCCTTCTTTCTACAAGGTGAGTTTTATGAGTGCCAGGTTCCTTTTCAGGACATATATCATTTTAAGTCTACTACTGTGTGGGGACATGAACCCTAATCTCATCCTAGATGCTAGTATGCTAAAAATTAGGAATGTTACCCTGTTTATTTACTCAAAGGTAAGAAATATCATGTCCAAAAAGGGTCTAATCAAAGACTTTGCAGTAGATTGTGTCCCTGAATTTATGATTTTCAGCAAAACCTGGTTAAGCAACAAACATGAGAATACTGACTTGGCTATCTAGGGGTACAATATGTTTAGAGCTGACAAGAATAAGAAAGAGCGTGGAGTACTAATATAATACCATGATAGGGTGACACCCAACCGACTTTATCCAAAGGCTGACTCCTCTTGTGAATATTTGACAATAGAAATTAAATTTCCAACTGGGAAAGCACTGTTACTGCTTGAAGTTTATAGGCCATCAAAATTCCAAATACAGAATTTGCTGGGACTATTAGATTTTCTTCTACCCTGTTATTACTCCTACGAGCTATTGATTACTGCGAACTTTAATACTGATTGGTTAAATCACGCAAAATCTGAAGAAGTTAGATCAATTGGTCTTTTTTTTTTTTGATTTTTTTGATTATTCTTTTTATCACCCCAACATGCGCCCGAGCTGCCTCTCCTTCAGGCTTCCAAGGTCCACAGACATTCCCTACTATCCCCCCTTCCACCACCTTACCTTACAATCGCAGCCATCCATGGAGAAGCCCAGTGTAACCCTTCACCGGGTGGGTCCCCGCACCTCCGAGGGGGAAGGCACTGGTGGGGAGGAGGCACCAGCACACTATTTTTCTTTTGCAGTCCCGGGAGCTACTGAGGCAATCTGTAGCTTCTCAGGGAGTCTTTGGAGATGCCTGGGGCTGGCAGCCGTCATCTGGCTAGACTTCCTGCACCGATTTTTCCGATTTTCTTGGTTCCCCTAGTGTACTGCTTCTGTAGTGCCCCCAGTCTCCACTGGGGGCCGCTACATGAGCGAGGCAATCCCTAACCCTCCCCAGGATAGGAGATCAGTCCATTGGACACTCAATCCTATCCTCCCCCTGCTGACCCCCGACGACCCAAGATCAATTACTTTAAGCCTAGGTTCAGAAAAACTGATCTTGGACCCCACCAGCATAAATGACTGAAAACCCTGAGGACTCTTCCCTCATAAATTTGATTTTAACAGACTCCCCACACAACTATAAGGAGTTGGGTGTGATGGCTCACTTATACAGTGATCATAATGTGGTGTGTTGCATTAGAGGTAGACACTGGGTAAAGGTCCATCTAGATTTGTTAAATTCAGATCCTTTAAAGACTTTGAATACCTGACCTTTATCTCGGATATGGACAACTTAAACTGGGGGAGATTACAGTTAACCCCTGACATTAATGAGGGGTGTTCTTACTTGTAACAGAAATTATGCTAGTATTTAATAAACATTATCTCCTAAAGACCAACACAAATCAAAAAAAAACTCCACCTCATGGTATTCATCTTACTTAATGAAATTAAACAGGGAGCAAAACAAAACATGGGAGAAAGCTTGAGCCTCTGGGACACTGCAAGACTGGCAGTATTACAGAAAATCCAGAAATACATGTAAGCCCCCTCTCATTTTGAGATAGGCTTATACCATCTTTAAGGCCCCATTCCTGTTTACCAGTGCCCCCAGAAATGGCAGTAGCCTGGGAGCCAGCCGAAGTAAGAAGACGTCTCCAGGTAGGCCCAGAATTATTTCCATTTTGATTTGCTGGAGATATTGTGGCGTGCTGGGAGGTTCTTTGCTCTGTGCCTCTTCCCCCGGTTAATATCTGCGTTTCCCCCTAGACATTGAGAAGGGGGTAGCTACAAGATGAAGCTCATCTGGGATTCCCTCGCAATTCATAAAAGAGAGCTATGCCCCCAAAATCCCAGCCCCAAGGTGATGGCAGGCCTCCTGCCTTGCGTAGGCCATGTGATGTACTTTAAAATCCTTGTGGTCCCGGATCGTCGGAGGGCTGGCTGGGGGAGAAGGATGGAGCGTCCGATGGGAAGCTCTCCTTCTCCGGGGGGTGTGGGCAACATTCGAGCACTGAGGACTCTCCTGGCGGAGGCCAGGAGACCTGGCTGCTGCCGATGTTCAGCAAGGGGAGGGAGGCGGGCAGACGCCGCATCATTGCATGTCCCCGCCTCCTCTGGGGAGAAAAAACAGGAAAATGGAAGGCGGGCGGTCCACAAACAGTATGAAGCCCTCCCGGAGGTCCTCAATTCAATCACGCCGCTGCAGGATCCCGACTAGTCATAGTTCCATGGCCACGGCAGGTCAGCGGGCCCCACTCCCTCCGGTAAGCCGGGGTGACCGAGGTCCTTGGCAGTAATAGGCAGCGGTGGAGGTCTCCGGGGGCCATGACCAGGGCAGAAGTAGTCGGTGGTCCGACCCAGGAAAAAAAAAAAATCCTTGTGGTGGTGTGGGAGCTAGGCCTGGAGTAAAGGTAGGCCTCTGCTCTCCTGGTGTGGTATGCATGCATAACTGGCTGGTCATGCGATGCCTTTGGCACCTCTGATTGGTGGATGGCTGCAGGGAGAAAAGAACAGCTTGTGAGCACAGTGCTATATTTAGCAGCATTGAGAAAGAGGAGGTGTTGAGAGCAAGCTGAAAAAGTGTGGAAACAGTGACCAGGAGAGCGAGCAGCAAGAACATATATTTTATTAACTGAGTGCACAGAGGAGAGCTGTGAGTACTACTTGGGAGATCTGGTGGGGTGATCATATGTGCTGGCTGCTCAGGATGGCAGGCAGGGGATTCGAATCGGAGGAAGAAACTTCCCGGCAAGAGGAGCCATTGGTGACAGTTCCTGCCTCCCAGTTGACATGGCTCTGGCAAACAAGAAAAAAAGGACAATCTAATGAGCAGTGCGTGAGATGTGGATATCAGGGGGAAGGAACTGTGAGACTGCCTGTATGTGGAATAAGCTCATGTTCAGTCCCAGGAGGTATTTTTGACCGTGCCCCACCAGTTTTCCTCTGGGGACCTCCTCCAAGTGTCTCAGAGGGGTCTTTTATGCTGTGGTCACCATGTAGTGGGGATTCAGGAGCATTCAAGAGACTTTCCCTGGGAGAGAGTGCCCTGTAAGGTGCAACCAAGCCCAGGAGTGCCTCTCCTGATGTGGTCATCGAAGCAGAGGAAGAGGAGGGTGCTGCTGAGGAAGTGAAGTCAGGGGGCGACAGGGAGCACAGATGTTTGCCTGCTCCCAGGAGCCAGCTATCGGCTATCCCCATGGCAGGAGGAGGGTCAGGGGTCTCAGAAAACTGGTGGGAGACCCTCCAGGGCCTAGGGGTTCCCTACCTTGGTCCCTGCCTGGAGGTAGCCCCTCGGCCCTGTCAGATAGGGTTTGCCAGTCCACCAACTGTTGCACCCCAAGAGGTAAAGAGGAGTGAGAAGAGGATGTGGATGAGGAAATTTTCTTGGTAGTAGGTTCCAGTTTGCTGACTAGCAAGTATACTTTTCAATCCCCTGACCATTCTACTGCCTGGTGGTCACCATGGATGACCGCACCCTAAGTTTGCCAGTTCATGCCAGAACCCTCCAGACCCAGATAGACAGGTTGAACCAAAGTGACTCCCTAAACTTCAAGTATAGAAGGGCAGTATAGTTGCCATCTGGACAAGCTTGGAGAACCAGTGTCCGAGACCTTCTGGAGTGGAGTCAGGCCAAGAAATGGATCAGAAGAAGATTGCACATCAAATACCCATCTCTGGATTACTCCTACGTGTTGGACAGAGCTTGGGACATGATAGAAGAGATGCAAGAGGAATGGATTTACAAGGAACAACTGGAGAGATTGAAACATCATCATGGAGGTGGAGGAGTTTCCTCGCAACAACTTTTCCAGAAGGCACGGGCAATGTGTCACACTGAGCCATGGTCCGACTTAACCCTGTTTAAAAACTTTTCACTAGTGCAGGACTTGGCTAGGACTTGCACCAAGTACTACGTGGTAGATAAAGATTCTTTTGGGGACATCATCACCAAGCCAGACCCAGATTTCTGTTTCCCATCTGGTGGAGGACCTGCTACTTAAGCCTCTTGTAAAAGACTCTTTGGACTGTGCCAGGAATATTGCTCACCTGAGCAGGTTATGGTGACTAAAATAATTTAATTTAATAATGAAAAGACTTATTATTGCCAACTGTTGATTTAGAGTTTAATGATAGTTAATTTTCATTGCAATTAAAATGTTGTGGCTGGTGTAATTGTGAGAGTATGTGAGTGTGTATAATGTGTGGATGGTAGAATTCCTTTAATTGTATGTAAAGTAACATGTTATATTGAGTGGGAGGTGCAATCAGGGGTAAGGGAAAGTGTAATTGCCTTTTCTACCTTAAATCATTTAAATATCTGATAAATATCTGTTTCTTAGAGCTGAAATAGTAATTGTTTCTATTAATAGTTTATTATTGCTAAATGTGTTTGAACCTCCTGGCACAGGTAAGCTATTTAGTGTTTAATAAATTAGGCTAGATTATAGTAGGTGGTGAGAGAGGGAGTCCTTTGGGTGGAGGCCACATTTATGGTGGTTCTCTTGCTGGCAGGCTGGGGAGATGCGCATACCCAGTCAATTGGGGGTGGTCCATTGTGGGCCCTCTGCCATCATTCTCAAGAGGGAATGATTCCCTGGGTGGGGGGAGAGTGTAAGCCCCCTCTCATTTTGAGAGAGGCTTATACCACCTTTAGGGCCCCCTTCCTGTTTACTGGTGTCTCCAGAGTTAGATAAACCAGTGGGCTGGGGGTGCAATTTCTGTAAGTTGCCATTTGGTGGCAGCAGAGAGTAGTCTACTAAGAGCATAAATAGGCAGGAACAGGAAGTTTCTAGGAATTTTGGAGGAGAAATCAAAGAGAGAAGGAGACCGACAGGCACTGCAGGGCAGTGCGGGGTGGGGAGACCCCCCACTTTAGGCATGCTGGCTTCTACAGTGGTGATGCATCGGGTCCCCTGGGTGAGCATCTATGGGAAGGCATAGAGACAGGTAGCTGCAACCATCATCAGTGGGGTCCTGGGCACTGGGGGTGGTAGGTGTAAAAAGGAGATACAGGATAGGTAGACCCCAGGGTCTGGGTGGCCCTGGTAGGCTGGTAGTGGGCCTGGGTTGTCAGGGTTGCAGTTGGCTATGGCAGGGCCTCTGCATCCCTGTGTGGCAAGATGGCCTAGGGTCCCACTGGAGAGGGAGTCAGGGGAAGCTTCTAACCCCGTTAGGGCCTGTTTGGAGTTACAGGTCTAGCGGATGCCAGTCTTTAGCCGAGTGGGCCGCTGAGTGCCCTGGAGGTATCCCCTGGAGCCGGTTTTCAGCTCAAATGGTTGGCAGCCAGAGGAGTGGAGCATGGTCTGGGTACGCTGTGGCTCTGCCATGCCCATGTTTGGGGCAGGCCCTTGGGCCTATATTGAGTTAGTGGGCCTTTAGGCCCAGTTAGGCCATGGTTCTTCAATGTGCAGGTAAATTGTTTATTTTTCTGCCCTAAATGCATCACTCTGCACTAAGCTTGATTAAAACACAGCTTATTGTGACTTACCCACTGTTCTAATTTTGTTATTTCTTCCTGTAACATTATTGCTACTTCTTCATTGTTGACTAATGCTCCCACCTTACTGTCATCAGCATACTTGCATAGCCAGACAGAGTTTGATGTTTTCATTTCATAAACAAGTATATTGAACAGTGTTGGACCCAGGACAGAGCCCTGGGGCACACCACTGGTTACTTCTCCCCATTCTGAAAAATAGCCTCTAAGACCCACTCTTTGATGCCTATTGTACAACCAGCTATTCACCCATCTAACTATGCACGGGTGTAGTTGTATATTTTCTAGTTGTTCTATTAGTATTTTATGTGAAACCGAGTCAAAGGCCTTAGAGTAGTCCAAGAATATATCTACAGGGAGTCCAGCATCCAGTGCAGCACTGACAGGTTCAAAGAAGTGTAATAAATTTGTGAGACAAGATCCTCCTGGGGTGAAGCCATGCTGAGTCATATCAGAGAGTCCCTTGGTTTCAGTATGTTCCATAATAAGGTCATATGTTAACTCCTCCTTTCTTGGTATCTTGGTATTTTCAGACACAGGAGGCTAGAGCCCATTTTGGTGTCTCCCACCACCAAGTGGACTTATGATTTCTGCCACACCAAATATTTATCTAATCTGCCTTTGAAAATTTTAAAGGTTTCCGAAATCACAACTTCCTGTGGTAAGCTACTCCATATTTTTGCAGTGAAGACATTTTTTCTTTTTTCTGTGTTGGGTTTACTGTAATGTAACTGTTTATTATGACTTCTTAGGTCCTTTTTCCTGTCCATGAATTTTAAGTTACAGGATTCAGTTAATGTATCGTCTCCCAATATTCTGTATGTGAGTAGCATGTCACCTCTATTCCTCCTTTCTTTTAAGGTAACTAAACCTGTTTTCTGTAGTTTTTCTTCATAGGTTCTATTTTTTAATGTTGGAATTATTTTTGTGGCCCTTCTTAGAACTGATTCAATAAGGTTTATGTCCTTCTTTAAATAGGGGTTCCAAACAGGTGATCCAAAATCCAGATTCGGCCTTACATAGGCGTGATATAGAGGTACTATAAATGAATCACTTTTGTTAGAAAAGGTCCTTTTTATTTTGTTTAGTGTACTGTTTGCTACTGTATGTTTACATTATGTTTGCAGTGATCTTTCATTGATAAATCATCATTTACAATTATTCCTAAGTCCTTTTCTTTTTCTAGTGTTTTGATATATTTATTTCCTAAGGAATATTTGTACACTGGATTTTTGTTACCGAAATGCAGGGTAGTACATTTATCTAGGTTGAGTGACATTTTGTTTTGGTTACACCAGTACTTATCTGTAAAAGATCTGAACATAATGACTGGTATTTTTGTACAGTGTCTACCTCCCCAGCAAGTTTTGTATCATCAGCAAATTTAGTTGCAAGATTTTGTATATTCTCATCCATATCTGCTGCAAACAATTTAAACAGAACAGGGCCCAGAACTGACCCCTGGGGCACACCACTGATTACCTCTCTAGATTCTGATGTAACACCCCTAATTTCTCATTGGTTGTATTCTATTGTATAGCCATTTACCAACCCAGATTACTATGTACTTATTTTTTTTTTGTTGATTCTTTTTCCCCTCCGGTCACGGCCCGAGGAGGCATCTCTCAGGTATCTTGCCTGTTCCTGCCCACCTGAGGTCCCCCTGAACCTGTGTCTCCTCCCTCTCCCACCCCTTCCACAGCCAGCACCCCCAGCTTAACCCCTCCTGGGTGGTGCCACCCCTCCTTGTTGGGTGCTCTCACACACATAGACTCTGGCTGGGGGAGTGAGCCTGGGGTGGAGGGCCTGGAAGGCCAGGCAAGGTGGATCCGGCAGTGGGCATGGGGGTCAGGTGCCGTAGCCTGCCCCTCAGAGCCAGGTTTTTTCTTGTTCTTGGTGCCCCTCCCCCTGCGTGGTGCACCCATGATGCTCTGGTGCAAGGCAACCCTGCCAGTGTCATCCATGCTGCATGACATGCAACCAATGTGCTGCAGCACCCCCGATCTCCACTGGGAGCCACTGGCATGCCGAGCTGTCCCCTACCGACCCCTTGGGGGAGGAGAGCAGCCCCATGGGTGCTCAATCCTCACCCCATCCCCGCTGATCCCTGGTGCCCAAGCTTGCTCCCAAACTCGGGTTGCCGGCGTGGCGTGAGGTGTGGCATCCAGTGCCTTAACCCTCAGCGCCACCCGGCCAGCCTACTGTGTACTTATTTAACCCTAAGTTCTTGAGTTTATAAATTAATTCCTTATGTGGGACCTTATCAAAAGCCTTGCAGAAATCAAAATTACATCTGTAGGAATATTTTTATCAAGGCATATGCTTATTTTTTCATAAAAGGAAACTAAGTTTGTGCTACATGACCTGTTTTTTATAAACCCATGTTGTAATGGGTCTATTTTATCCAAACTCTCAATTTAATTTTCAAATTTTTCCTTGATTAGTCTCTCCATTACCTTACCCATTACAGAAGTTAGGCTTATTGGCCTGTAATTTGCTTCTATATCTTTGGGCCCCTTTTTATGGATTGGTGTCACAATAAATGTTCTCCGATCATTTGGTACAATTTGATATGATCGATTTATTGAAAAAAATTGTTAATGGTGAAATCAAAATATCAGCAACCTCTTTTATGAATCTAGGACTAATATTGTCAGGACCCGCTGCTGAGTCTGGTTTTAGCAATTTAATATCTGCTGCAGTTTCTGTGTTAGTAAAGTTAATATTATAATCTGAGTGGTTTTGCAGATTTAACTCAAACTGCTCCTTAGTATTATAAACTTCACAAAAATATTTATTAAACAGTTCAACCAATTCTTGTACCTCAGTTACTTCAGCTCCCTCCTTCTTAATGTTGTTTATTTCATCATGTGTCTATTTTTGAAATTTTATATACCCATAAAATGATTTTAGATTATCTTTATTGTGGGCTAATCTTATTTCAAACCTATGTTTTTCTGACCTGATAAGTTTTTCTAGTCTTGACTCCAACTATTTATATTTGTTTTGTTAACCACAGTGTTATCCATTTTTAGTTTAGAAAATGCCCTTCTGTTTTTGACTATTACATTTCTAATATTTTTATTACACCTTGGGGGATACTTCCAATTTATTTTATTTGCATCTCTGATAGGTACATATTGCCTAATTACCTCTTGAAGTATATTCCAAGCTTTCTCTGCATTTCAGTTATCTATTTTTCTTCCAACTTGAGCTTATTTAGGAAGGAGTTTATTTGATTATAATCAGTCCTATAGAAATCCAAAGTTGGTACCGTTTAATGCTTATGGATGTTTCTGTAATCAAATTTATAATCACATTATCATGATCACTATTACTTAAGGGGCCGGCCACCATGGTCCTATCTATTAAAAGTTCATTATTTGTCATTTGCCAACTCAAGGATGTTATTCCCTCAAGTGGATTCATCCACCACTACATCAGACTTAATGAGATTGTGTTGTCCTTTATTTTTCCTAATATAATACTGAAGTCAGACTTATAGTATCAGTCTGTAATTGCTAGCGTTCTTCCTATCTCCTTTTTTATGGCTGCAGTGGGCGTAGCCCTGCAGACATTTTGCTTTGAGAAAAGGACTCCCTGCATAAACTATTTTCCAAACAACATGATAGAGTATTAAAAATAGTGTCCTCCACTGAAGCCTCATTACTATGCTGCCTGTGTGTGTGTGGGAGCTTGAGAGCACTATTTTTCCTCTGGCTTTAGAAATTAGTTGCACCCTCCCCAGTACTGCCTTTCTTTTTGCAAGTTGAAACCTCCTCCAACAATTGAGCCCTCCCCAGTACTGCTTTTTTTTAGCAAGTTGAAATCTCCTCTAAAGTGTTTTATGGACCTTTTCTTTGTTTGTTAAGTTTCAGTGCTTAATTTACTACCTTTTACAAACTGAGAACCCCCTGCTTTGCTGGTATTCCCTCCTCCACTCATCCAGGAGTGTGAATTCCTTTGTTAGCCATTGGATGACCACAGCTGCAAAATGCTTACATTTATCTACAAGCAGTGTCTTCTACGCAAGACACAAGCAACTGAATCAATACACACATACACACACACTGTAATAAAGATCCTGTAGTAAGACACTGGCCACCTGCAGGGGCTATTAGACATCAGAGCAAAGGGCACTCTGGGTACACTCTCTGAGACAAGATGTAATAAAGAAACTTGAATGGCAGCCCCCAGGGCCATAAAACAGCCAGGGGAAAGTTAGAAAAAAACTCCTCTCACAGCCTGAGCAGAAAAAAAACACTGGAATGAAGTGAGAACACAAAAAAGGTAATAATACATATATTTTCCTGATTTTAACATGCAGTTTTCTTTTAATAATCCATAACAAGGTGTGGGTTGGGCTGGGATTTACCCACACCTGGCAAGTGACCAATAATGCCAGGCATGCATGAGCCTCAGTGCACTCCACACTGTGCAGTGCATTACTGTGATTGTACAACTGGTAGGAAGTAAAAAATTTTAAAAAGTTATTAAAATACTCAATTTCATTGCTAGCCCAGTGGTGCAGAGGGCTGAGGCACTGGCACCTTACCTCAAACCACACTGGCAACCCAGGTTCAGGAACAAACTCAGGTCATTGGGGGTCGGTGGGGGTGGGAGAGGATTGAGCATCTGAAGGACTACTGTCCTCTCCTGGGGTGGGTTAGGGTGATGCCTCACTCTGTAGTGGCCCCCAGTGGAGACCGGGAGCACTACAAGGTGTGGTGCAGCATCAGGGGTGACAGAAAAATGGAAAAACCATCCTGGATTGGCCAGGATGACAGCAGACAATCTGCCGACACCACCAAAGAACTCTCAAGGAGCCTGACCACCTCAGCAGTGCCCTGGGGCCAAGAGAAAGATTGTGCTGGCTGCCCTACCAGTGCCTTCCCCCTCAGAGGAGGAGGACCCACTCAGCGAAGGGTTACGCTGAGCTACCCTAGGGTCAGCTGTGATCTGAGGTAGGGAGTTCCAAGGGAGGACAGTAGGTTGATGTCAGGGATCATGGCTGCCTGAAGGAAAATGGCAGATCCGGGGCACATAGGAGGGGATAGAGAAGTAATGCAAAAAAAAATACTCAATTTCTAGAGTGGAGCATAGGTGCAAAGGAGATGAGGTATTGGGCTTACCTTTAGATATCAGCTGTCCAGGCATATCCCTGTCTAAATCAGTCTTATCTTAAATCAAGACAGTAGCCATTTCATAGAACCATAAGACTGAAACTGATTCTGCAATTGATAAAGCTGTGCTGGGCAGAATATAGCTAGCTAAACTCTGGCATCAATTTCTGTCTCAAGGTTTTGTGAAATGTCTTCTGCCTTTCTTTATTGCTTTGTTACAGAGATGTCAAAATTGATATTGCTGGCAGCTGACAACTGGATAGTCCTTCACACCTAACTAGAAAATAATTTATAAGATGAGGGGAGTAGCCTTCAAGCCCAAGGGGGGGAGGGGGGAAACAGACTGGAGGTGGAGGTTTCAGGAGGAGCAGGGGGAGGATGGAAGTATAAGGAATCTGGGTGGGGTTCGACAAAAGGATCAGGGATAAGGGGTGGGGGTTAGTGTTAGTAAATGCCAGGAGCTTGGGAAACAAGTTGCCAGAGTTCCAGGCCATGCTGTTCGAGGGGTGGTGGATGTGGCGGCAGTCACGGAAACGTGGGCCAACAAAAACCATGACTGGGACCTAAATGTACGGGGGTACACTATGCTTAGGAAGGATAGAAAGGAGGGCAGAGGGGGTGGAGTGGCTATGTTCATTAGAGATGACATAGAAATTGCTATGGTAGAAGAGGCAGAGGAAACGTGGAGGCCTTATGGGTACCACGATCCCCAGCAGGAGATAAGGTCAAGCTGGGAGTAGCATATAGGCCCCGGGATGAGTGATGTTCTAGAGGATGGTTTGCTGGACAACATCATTGCCCAGTGTGGACCAAAGGGGAAGGAGTGGTGTTGATGGGGACCTTAATATGCCAGGTACAAACTGGGGAACCATGTCCTCTAAGGTGGCCAAGGAGCAGAGGCTGCTGGATGGCTTCAGGATGTGTTCTTAACACAGCATGTGATGGAGCCCACAAGGGAGGGGCATGTCCTGGATGTGGTTCTGGCAGATGGGGATCTGGTAAGGGACATGGTTGTACAGGACCCCTGACTGGGAGTGACCACAATACTGTCTGGTTTCAAATAAGCATTGGGGGTGGGGTGAGATCTAGGACACTGGCAGTGGACTTCAGGGGGGCAGACTTTATGGGCATGGGAAATATTCTCAAGGATCACTTGAAGGGGATTACCTCAACGACAAGTGTGGAAAGGAGATGGGAGGTCATAAAATGGGGACTTCATGAGGCAGTCAGGATCTGCGCTAAGTTGAAATGTAATGGAGCAAGGTCACATAAACCATGCTGGTGGTCCAGTGAGGTCCAGGTAGCAGTCAGAGAAAAGAAGGCGGCTTACAAAAAATATAAAACAACAAGAGGGGATAGGGATAAGGAAATGTACCAGCTTGCATCTAGAAAAGTCACCCGTATGGTGAGGGGAGCAAAGTCCAGTAAAGAGCAACTGCTGGCACAGGGGATACATGGAGGGAAAAGGGGTTCTTCCGTACATTGGGAGTGGAGAAAACTAAGGGCCATCTCAGCAGATTGAGATCAGAAGGAGGGTGGGTGGAAGAGGCGAGGACCAGGCAGAGGTATTTACAGTACTTTGCCTCTGTGTTCACTAGGGAGGGGATGGGATATCTACAAAGCAAGGCACAAAGGGATAGAAGCGGCAGTGAGTGGGATCAGGAGCAACAGAAATGGAGCAAAGGAGGGAAAGGTACCCCAGGGGTGTCACATCTGGATAAAGATAAAAAGACCAGTAAGGTGGAGGGGACGGATGATGCCATCCCCACCAAAAGGATGTGGTTTGCCCTCAAGGCCCTAAAGAAAGACAAATCTCCTGGGCCGGATGGCATTCATCCGAGAGTACTATGGGAATTGGTGGACATACTGGCTGCACCCCTGGCGGAGCTTTTCAACAGGTCACTTGAGACAGGGAGGGTACCTAGGGATTGGTGAGAGGCACATGTGGTACCAATCCATAAAGGGGGGTCGAAGGAAGTACCAGGAAACTATAGACCCATCAGTTTAACCTCAGTGGTGGGAAAATTAATGGAGAGTATACTAAAGGAACGATTGGGGGTTTACTTGGGGGAGGTGGGAGGTCTGGATAGTCGGCAGCATGGGTTTGTGCCAGGTAGATCATGTCAAACCAACCTTGTGGAGTTCTATGAATGGGTAACATCAGAACTGGACAGGGGTAAGCCTGTGGATGTATTATTCTTGGACTTCAGCAAGGTGTTTGACTCTGTCCCCACAATGGTCTGGTGGAGAAACTGATGGGGTTAGGAGTAGGCCCTTTGATGGTCAGATGGATTGAAAACTGGATAGCTGGACGCACTCAGAGAGTAGTGGTCTGTGGGGAGCTCTCGAACCCTACAGAGGTTGGTAGTGGGGTACCACAGGGCTCGGTCCTGGGTCCAATCCTGTTTAATGCATACATATCGGACATCAGGGATGGTATAGGGTGTGAAATGAGTCTCTTCGGATGACTCCAAGATGGGAGCAGTAGTTGAGGGAAGAGGGAGGTTGGCCTGCAAGGGGACCTGGACACCCTGGAAGCTGGGCTCACACATGGAATTAAATTTCAATATCACCAAGTGCAAGGTGTTGCATCTTGGTCGGAACTCCTAACACAGGTACACCCTGGGAGGGAGGAGCTGGAAGCCTCAACAGGGAAAAAGACCTAGGGGTCATGGTGGATACATGTATGAATAACTCTGAGCAGTGCAGGAGGCAGCTAGCAAGGCAAACAGGATGTTGGGATGCATCATAGGGGATCACCTCTAGGAGCAAGGAAGTGATTCTGCTGCTGTACAATGGACTGGTTAGACCACACCTTGAGTACTGTGTACAGTACTGGAGACCACACTTGAAGAGGGACATACAGCTCCTGGAGGGTACAGAGGAGGGCAACAAAGATGATACGAGGGCTAGGGGATTTGACTTAGGACAGACTTGAGGGCTCTGCCTGTTTTCATTGGAGGAGAGGAGAGACAGGGGACATGATTGAGGTCTTCAAGTACCTCAAGGAATAAATAGGGTAAACATGGAGGGATCTTTAGACTAAAGCAGGAGGCATCACCAGAGGGCATGGTTTGAAGTTGGAAGGTGGAAGGGTGAGGGGAAAGGAGGAGGTTTTTCACTGAGAGGGTGGTGGACCCTTGGAATGCTCTGCCTGGTGAGCTGGTTCAGAGATCCACAGTGGAGGGCTTTAAGAGAGGGTGGGACAGACACAGAAAGTGGATGTATCAGATGATGGCCTGTCCCGGGGGGGTGGGGATGGATGATAGGGGTTTCTGGAGCACAAGGGATGGGAGGGTCTCGGCACCCAACTAAGGATCTAGGTTCGAGCAGACTTGATAGACCATAAGGCCTAATCTGCTGGCAAATAGTATGTTAGTATATTACCTCCTGACTTATACGGTTGTTATTCCTTTGGTTTTTTCCAAAGACGTTGCTCCTCATCTTTACAAATTTGAATTGAATAGACCAGAATCTTGGTCTAATTTAAAGCACTTGTATGACACAGGTTTATTACTTGGAAATCCTCAATGCAGCACTAAATATAGAGAATACTGGATGGGCAACTATGCACAACCAGTGTCTTCTGCCACAGAAGGGTTCTGATTGCCTCTGACCAGGAGAGCGAAGCTCGAGAGGCTCATGGGAATCAGTACACTGAGGTGACAGAACACATTGGTTATGCATAAAGTTGCCCATCCTATATTTTTTATAGTGTATAGTAGTATTATGTGAAATGTGTCAATTCTGCTTTTTTCTCTCTTTCATAATGAAACTGACTTATGAAGTCTCTAGAGGTTCCACCACCCTTTCTGTGAAGAAATATTTCCTTGTGGTATCCCTTAGTCTACCCCCTTCCAGCCTCATGTCATGCCCCTCAGTCCTGGACATCTCCTTTTCTGAAAGATGCTACCCTCCAGCATCCTGTTTTGCCTTTTAGATGTTTGAAGGTTTCTATCATATCGCCCCTGTCTCTTCTCCAGGGGATATATATATATTGAGGTCTCACAGTTTCTCCTCATATGACTTTTAGTGCAGGCCCTGCACCATCTTTGTTGCCCTTCTTTACTGCCTCCACTCTGTCTACAACGTTACGGAGATGCAGCCTCCAGAACTGGACACCGTATTCCAAATGAGGCCTCACCAGTGATCTACACAATGGCATCACCATCTCCTTCCTTCTGCTGGTGATACCTCTCCTTATGCACCTCAGCATCCCACTGGCTCTCCCCATAGCCTTTGTACATTGTTTAGCCACCTTTAGGTCATCCAGTATGATTATCCCCAAATCCCTTTCCTGCTTGGTAACCATCAGCCCCCCCATAATCCTCCCCAGGTTCCTGCAACCCAAATGCATGATTTTGAACTTTTTTGCATCAAATCTCAGCTGCCACACTTCAGACCATTCCTCCAGTTTACCTAGGTCCCTCCTCATTTTTCCCACCATTCCCAGTGTCCACCCTGTTGCAGATCTTAGTGTCATTTGTAAAGAGGCACACTTTACCCTCTAGCCCCTCCGCAATTTCACTTATGAAGACATTAAACTGTACTGGGCACAGGACTGATCACTGTGGCACCCTGCTTGCCACACTCCTTTTCCTACATTGAGCACCATTTACCATGACTCTCTATCTTCTATCATTCAACCAGTTCCTAACCCAGTTTGCCACCTTGTGACCCACTCTCAGGCTGCACAGCGTGTTCATAAGTCATATGTGGAACGGTATTGTAGGCCTTACTAAATGCAATTCATGTTTATGTTTAAGCCCATGAAACACCCTTATTTAGTTAATGTATTTGCAGCTGTAATGGCTCTGCCAGAATTTGTTATAAATTGCTGTTAATTAGCTTCCCTCCACTCACCTAAAGTCTTCCCTTCTTGAATAGATGCATTAAAGAGCATCATAATAGGTCCCACAAGTTCACCTGAGAGCTCCTTCAGCAGTCTTGGATTCAGTCCATCTGGACCTACAGATTTATTTGGTTTTATTTTTTTGAGCCTTTCCAAGACATCATTTTTGGTAAAAGATATATTTTTTTTAATACAAATATTGTCTGTACAATTGATATTCGGCATTTCATTTGATTGAAAAGTTGTTAGGAAGTACCTATTCCATTCATTTGCTATATCCTGTTCTTTGAAAATGATTTCTTCTCCCACTTTCAATGGTCCTGTTTTTTTCTGATTGCCCCTTAGTGAGCCCACATAGCTATAAAAACTTTTTTGTGATCCTTGACTGATGTTGCCATTTTCTCTTCCACTCTTATCTTACTTCCTAATTATACTCTTACATTTATTTGACACCTTTTAATATTTTTTGCAGTTCTTGTCTGTGGGATTGTGTTTGTATCTTTTATATAATTTCTCTTTCCTTTTTATACTTTTTTTAACCGAACTTCCCCACCATGCCGGAATTCTACCTTTTTTGTTATATTTTGATATTTCTGGCACCCAGGTATTAACACAATAATCAATTTGTTGTTTTATTTTTGTCCAAATTTCATTAATTTCTAGACCTTTTAGCTCTTTTTGCCAGTTCCATTTATTTATGTATTATCTAATTTGTTTATAGTCCGATTTGTTATAGCATCTAAAGGTTGTTATACCATTAACCTTTTTATGTTCCATATTTATCTCCACTATAATCTTATTGTGATCACTGTCTCCCAAAGGGCCCTCAACTGTTATACCTTTAACCTTTTCCCCAAAATTACACATCACTAAATCCAGGATCTTATTTCCTCTAGTATTTTTGTTAACCACTTGTTCAAAGTTTTTTTGAATAGCCATCTCTATAAATCTGTTTTCAATTCCTGTAGTACCTTCCAGCTTGGTCCAAGTAATATTTGGGTAGTTGAAATCTCCCATTAGTATAAAGTCTCCATCAATATTTACTTGCTCTAAACTACCAATAAAGCTAATGCTGTCCTCTACTTTCAAGTTGGGTGCTCGATAACCCAAGCATAGGGTTAATTGTCATGTTGGTAGTTGTATCTTAACCCATATCTGTTCTGTAGCATCTGGCATATTTCCCCCAGGGTTAAATTCATATGCTTTTAGTTCCTTTTTAATATATACCATAATTCCTCCACCTTGTTTTCCTTTACCATCTTTTCTAAATGCATTATACCCAGTTATTTTGGTACCCCAGTCTCCTTCCTTAAACCAAGTTTCTGTAATTGCACAAATTGATATGTTATCATGATTCAACTTATATTCCAGCTCTGTCATTTTATTTCTTAAACTTCTAGCATTTGTTAATCAAAGTTTGAGTGTATTCGACTTGACTTTTTTTAATCCTTTTTGTATTGTCCTAGGTTCCATACTATTGTTGTTACAACCTTTTCTCTATCAGTTTCCTTTGGGTGCTCCCTATTCCCCTGAATACTTAGTTTAAAGTCTGTTTAATAATATCTGTAAACTGTAAGGCCAACATGTCAGTTCCCTTTCAGCTAAAATGCAATTTATTGTGACTATATTAGGAAGGACTACACTCAAACAGTTCCCATGTTTGAACACTTCTAATACCTTGCATTAAACCCCATTGCCTAATCCAGTTGTTCAGTTCAAGTATTTTTTATTCACACCCCAGTTCATTCTAGGTATTAATAGTACTTCCCGAAAAAATCAATTCACACTTTGCTTTAATCACCATGTCATATATGACTTTGATAGCATTGAAAATGTTCTTGACACTATTGCCCTTAATATCATTTACCCCTATATGTATCAGTATTAATGACTGTTCAGCTATTTTACTAGTCAAATCTGCCACAATATTCAACATATCCCTGACTCCTACCCCAGGAAAACAGCTGCTAATTACATTTTCTTTATTGATTTTACTTGTAATGTGATCTATAAATCTGATATTGGAATCCCCCAAAATGTAGATTTTCTTATCTGTATTTGTACTTGCTGTATGTTGTGTATCCATCTTTTCTGGTGTATTATTGTTATAAGTTTCTTCCGCATTCTGTTCTCCATGACCTTCATCATTTACAGTATTTGCATAAGGTCACCCTGTTGCTCACAATTTTCTAACTGGCCATTGTTTACATGAGTTAATATATTATTAGCAACATTTTCCACATTATCACTAAGCTGAATTAAGGGGGTGAACTGATTTTGTGTTGGAATAGAAAATTCCATAGCTCTTCTACCCTTTATTGTGTATGTACAAGTATTTGTAGCCTGTATTATGTCCTCACCTTCCTGATCCTTTGTTCTCTTCCCTCATGTATCTTTACTGTTTTCCCTTACTCCTTCTTTGTGACCTTTTGTACTAACGTCTGTTTTTTCTTTGTGGTGTTTTTCAGACACTTTACCTCTAATTCTAGTCCTATAATTTTGATTTGCAGTTCTTTGAGTTCCACACATTGTATACATGTTGTATAATCCACACCTTCAGTGAATGTGATACTGAATGTATTATGTGTATTACATTTAACCCCAATTTGCCCATCAGATAAAGTTACATATACACTGTCCATATTTTCTTTTCTATATATGGCTATATTCTGTACCTGAGATGTAACCTGGTTTTGTTTCAAATTCTTTTAAAATACTTGTCTTAACTTACAGACTGCCCAGGTACTTCCTCAAAAGTATCTGGCCCCTATTCCCTCCACTCCATGCTCAACTCTGCTCACTGAAGCCCTGCTTTTGTTCCAGACAGAGTGGAAGTGGGCTTCCAGCACTGTTGAGTAGTTACCTAGCAACCCACCAGAACACAGATCAGTTTCAGCTATGGCCAAAGGCTGCCTTTAAAAAGGCAACCTAATCAATCCCTTTGGAGCTCTAAAGGGCTCCAAAACTGCCTCCTATAAGGCAGCAGCCAAAAATCTCTGCCTCTTGCAAAATGGGAGGTGGAGGTCATGTGACTTAATCCCGATCTGCAGTACAAAAAAGTTTAAGCCCTTAGTGCTGTTAATACAGCATTGCAGCAAACTCCTTTTTGATCAAAAAATAACTAAAACAAGGAGCCACCCTCGTAGTGACCTCTTCACCTCTGTGAGCACACTGAACTCTGCTCACTGGAGCCCTGCTTTTGTACTAAATGGAGCGGAAGTGGGCTTCCAGCACTTTCGGGTGGTTGCCTAGCAACCCACCAGAACACAGACCAGTTTCAGCTATGACCGTATGCTGCCTTTTAAAAGGCAACTTAATCAACCACTCCGGAGCTCTAAAGGGCTTCACAAACTGCCTCCTATAAGGCAACAGCCAAAAACCTCTGCCCCTCGCAAAATGGGAGGCAGAGGTCATGTGACTTGTTCCCAATCTGCAGTACAAAAAAGTTTAAGCCCTTAGTGCTGTTAATACAACATTGCAGCAAATACCTTTTTGATTAAAAAATAACTAAATAAGGAGCCACTGTCACAGTGACCCCTTCTCCTCTGTGAGACTTAATCCCCTTTTTTCCTTTAACAAGATAGAAATGTATGAAGTACTTGTACTTCTACTGGATATAAAAACAAACAAAAGCTGTGGCCCAGATGGACTGACTCCTCTTACACTGAAATGCTCTGCTCGTCATAGCTGAGTCCCTTATTTATTTATTTAACTGATCTCTCTCCTCTGGTACTATTCCTCAAGGTTGACAGTTGGCCTGGGTTGTTCAGGTTTTTAAGGGAGGGAGGTGGCCCCGGCTGGCAAACTATCACCCCTTCTTGTTACTGTTCTGGGTTTCTCAGTCACTGGAATGACTGCTGTCAAAGTAGTTAGTAACTCACTTGACCAATCACGGCTTATTTGATGAATTCCAGTTAGGGTTTCAGAAGAATCATGGTATGGTGGTCTCCATGTCAAGGGCATTGGATGACATCAACAAAGCAATGGTCTCTGGGCAAATTACCAGGCCATCTTTGTTGATATCTCCAAGACTTTCAACATGGTTTACCACCATATCTTGCTAGATAGATTAGCTGAGTGGGTTTAAATAGGGAGGCACTAAATTAGTTCTGCTCTTACCTTAGTCAAAGTAATCAGACCTCTGTGATTAATGGAATAGAGTCTTCCCCATTGGCCATCCCAAGAGGAGTACCCCAGGGATCAGTACTGGGCCCACTCCTTTTCCTGATCTATTTGAGAGGGCTGGACAGCAGTGTGGGAGACTTGCTCTATCATCTATACACAGATGATACTCTAGTCTTTACCACAAGCTCTTCAATCTTGGAGGTTCAAGATAGTTTATAGTGCAGTTTTGATGGGCTCCAGGCCTTTCTTGGCACCTCAAAACTGAAGCTGAACTACTTCCAAACTAAACTTATGCTTTTTGGGGCAGTTACTAAAATTAAGGCCTTTACTGTTTCAATAAAAGACAATGGTATTGCATTGGAATTGGTCAATTCCTATAAATGCTTAGGATTTTGAATTTTCCCTTTAGGATCAGGTAACAAACATGTGGACAAACTGGTTGGGTAGGTGGGTAAGAGGGTGAGCTGTTGTACAGGAACCAAAACTGTCTGGACCCTGAAACAATTAAAATGATAGTCCAGGTGCAGGCCCTGCCACTATTTGATTATGCTGATATTTTGTCTGACTACAATTGAAGTGATAGCCTACAAGAACTTGAGGTCCTGTATAACTGCCTTGTTAGACTAATTAAGTGCCCTCGAGTCACACCACTATGACCTTAATAAAAGGTGAGGGTGGATCTCCCTTCCTGACAGAAGAAGGCTACATTAGCCTACAGAGCATGCTGAGACAAGTGCCTGAGTACCTAAGTAATAGGTTGCTAGTCAGGAAAAGATAATCCCTCATTAAGAAGTTCTAATCTGCAGGAAAGGGGGTCCCAAGATGAAAAACTCATAAATTTATATACTTTTACAGCCAGTTATGTTCCCACCCTCTAGAACCAACTTCCAGCTAAATTTCATACTGTGGGGCAAACTCCTCCATCAGCTAAAGTTCTGAAACATTGTTTTTTAGACTTAATAACTGCACAAGGGGGTTACGTTGCAGACAGGTCTTTGCATTTCCAGACCCAGATACCTAGAATAGGCTCCAACTTACAGTAGAAATGTTTCAAGCTTGCAAGTGTTCAAGACAAGTCCAGTCTTTCCAGTCACCTTAGAACCCCTGTATTTGTTTTGGCCAGTACCTCCCATCTGTGACAATAATTATGTTAGATAACAATATTCATGCTCTTGATTTGCTGCAACTCCACTTTGTTAGCTTGCTTTTGATTGCTAGCTAAAGTGCCTGGCCTTGATGGCTCTTGTAATAATTTTTTTATGGTCTTTGTGGAAGAATTATCACCCCATCTCACTCAGCTGTTTAATTCCATCTTAAAAGAGGGGTTGGAGGACTATTCCTTTACCCAGGCCTATATATCACTCATTCAGAAGCTGAGCAAAGATGAGTTATTACCATCTACTGTAGTAATCATCCCATATCATTGTTAAACTCTGATATTAAGATTTTGGTGAAGGTACTTGCCAATAGATTGAAATCAGTGTGGGATTAGCTAATTTCACCTGTCCAGGTGGGTTTTATGGCTGGATGCCTCTCTAGTGATTATTTGATAAAGCTTTTATGTCTTATTTCTGTATCTGGGGAGAGCAGGGCTCCAGTGGTTCTGGTCTGTCTGGATGCAGAAAAGGCTTTTGATTGTGTGTCCTGGCCCTTTTTGTTTAGGGTATTATGCAAATTTGGTATCCCATCTGAGTTTTGTAAAGGGATTCAGGTTATGTATAGCAAAACCATAGCACAAATTTGTTGCAATGGCCTCTCCTCTTCTCCTTTTCAGTTGAAACAAGGCACGAGGCAGGGTTGCCCCCTTACCCCCCTTTTATTTAATTTGTATTTGGAACCCCTACTCTTTAGACTGCAAAACTCACAGAATATTAAAGGGATAATGGTCGAAGGTGTGAGGTATAAAATATCAGCCTACGCAGATGATCTGCTTCTGCACATTGAGGATCTGACCACTTCTATTTCTGCGGATTTACATGAGATTGCTAAATTTTCCAGAACAGCGGGATATAAGTTAAACCTGGACAAAACACAGGTTATGCCTCTCAATATTTATGTCTCTAGGCAGGAGATACAGGACTTGGGGCTGTCTTGGGAGCCTAAAGCCCGTAGTTATTTGGGAATTCATTTGCCGTATCTCATCTCTGATTTGGTCCCTTAAATCTCCCTCCTCTCCTTCAAGCAATTAAAAGTGGCCTGTCAAGATGGGTCATGTTACCTCTGACTTTTTGTCGCTATTTCAATATTCTTAATATGAAAATTCTCCCATGGCTGCTTTATCCATTGGGGATCATGGTTTTTTCTGCCTAAAGCTTGGTTTACACTGCTGCAACTGCTATTGAACCACTTTCTGTGGAAAGAGGATGCTGTTTGCCATGCATATTCTAAACTTACATTCCCAAGAGAAAGAGGCAGCCTGCATCTTCTTAATTTTTATCTTTATTACTTAGCTTTGCATAGAGCCAAATTTCTACAGTGGGGAAATGTCTTGGATATGCCTGCAGGTGATGGTTACTGGCCTCTCTGGTTACAAATTGAGACCTGTCTGTCCCGGAGAGCTGACATTCATCTTTATAGACTATTGTTCTCTAAGCAATCTAGTTTTTCAGGGGTCTTGCGTCACCCCCTCTTCTGTGGTCCATTAAGGCTAGGAAACTATTGGAATTATATCTTCAGCTTGACTGGTTCCGTTCTCTTGCTCAACCTGTTTTGGCCAATCCTAATATTTGTATTGGAGGCCATCTCATCCCTGTATCATTCTGTCTTCCCTTGAGTAATGTATCTTTGGCCTCTCTCATACAGCAGGGCAAGTTCTTGTCTCATGGTCATTTGCAAGACCGCCTTTTGATACCTCTTTTCCATTCTTTTAAGTACCTACAACTGACCAGTGCTCTGACTGAAAAACAGATTGCCAGACTCATTCAAAGGGGTAAACTTTTTTTATCAACGATGGGAGACACTACATACCCTCCAACTTTACAGAACATTCCGGAACGGGAGTAACCTGATCCAGGGCTGCCTACTTGATATTCCCCTATTTAGTTAGTAGTAAAGGTTAGGTCTTTTTACGGTGCTCATGGAGAGAGGGTTTAGGGTTGAGGGCATATTATTGTAAGGGATTTACTTTATTCTTGCTGTATAGTTTTTCATATATCAAGGGTCGGATATTCAAACTGCGCTATTTTGTGGCGCAAGCCCTTGTGCTGCACAAAATAGTTGCACAGGGGTGTGGCCGGAGCGATATTCAAAGGAGTTGCACCCTTGAGCAACCTTTGAATATCACCCTCGTTACAGCCACTGTGCAAGGCACAGTGGAACTTGCACCACCGCAAGTGGCCAGAGTGGTGCATTCAACTTGCGGTGGCTCAAGTACCATTGCGCCATGCGCAAATTTCCGATATTCAAAAGGTGACATGCAAATGGGGCCATAATTCATGCAAGGTGCAGGGGGGGCCATTTGCATCTGTTTATTGCCCCATTTGCATGCCATTAGCATGCAGGTGCGCCGATCCTCGAGGACTTGCGCCTGGCACCCTGCCAGGCAGCAGCTGTCGGGGACTGACAAGAGTGTCCCCCCCCTGAACATATCCCTGGTGGTCTAGTGGACCGATAAGCCCGATCACAGGCTGGAAATGTTGAAACACACCCCCCGAACATATCCCTGGTGGTCCAGTGGACCGATAAGCCTGATCGCGGGCTGGAAATGTTGAAACACACCCCCTCCGAACATATCCCTGGTGGTCCAGTGGACCGATAAGCCCGATCGCGGGCTGGAAATGTTGATATAACCCCCCCCGGGAACATATCCCTGGTGGTCCAGTGGACAGATACGCCTGATCATGGGCTGGAAATGTTGAAACACCCCCCCCGAACATATCCCTGGTGGTCTAGTGGACCGATAAGCCTGATCACGGGCTGGAAATGTTGAAACACCCCCGCGAACATATCCCTGGTGGTCCAGTGGACGATAAGCCCGATCGCGGGCTGCATTATTTTGCAACACCCCCACTCCCAAGACCATACCCTGGTGATCTAGTGTCCCCCACCCCATCCACCCATGAAGCCTCACCACTCCACTCCCAGGCAGGCGGGCGGCAGCATCCCACCCACCTGCCGCCCTCGCCGCTGTCGATCGATTGATTCGGTAGGGCTGCACGCCCATTGGTGCAGAGCAAGAGCCAATGGGCATGCAGCCCATACCGTACAAGGCAGTCCAGATTTGTGAATGAATGAATTACTAGCTGTGACTGAAGAACACTGCACCACAATTCTCAAGTACTCAGGGACTCAAGGTGCACCCCATGTCCTCAGTTGTTCTGTGGGATCTAATGAGAGAAATTCAAACTGTGTGTTAAAATACAATTACACTGCATGGTATTTTCCCTTAAGGACTGAAACTTGCAAGACAGATATGCATATATCTATATCTTCCTAGAGGGGTGGGGACCCATTTGAAATTGCCTGAGACTTTGTTATATAAAGCTCCCGATTTGGATTCAAGTATCCACCATGCTTTACACTTGCCGATACCTGCCTGCACATGGATAAGGAACATCTAGAGTCTGCAGATGGTGTGGATGTTTACATTTGTAACTGTCATTGCAATTAATGGTACCTTGTTCCTTGCTAGTTCTAGTCCCCAGACCCAGGATTTCATCTTTAGCAAATATAAATGCATTTGTGGTGTGCCAGCCCTCCTTAAAAGATATGTTCCAATGCCCAGAAATCCCCAAGCCATTGGAAGGGGTTTACAAGTACATTTGTGCACAGTATACTTATTAATCCCTGCTTGTGTGTGTGTGTGTGTGTGTGAGAGAGAACTGATCAGTCTACAGTCCCTTCTGAGCTAAATTCACGTTGTTACTACGCTTAACTACGTTACCCTGTGGGTGATGTACAGTACATTTAAGCAGAGGGACTACCCCTTTAAATGCCACTCTTTTAAATCTCAAAGCAGTGATGTATCACTTTTTTTCCCCTGCATAGTGATCCCTTTTAGATGCCAGGGGCTCTGAGAAACCCCAAGTTTGGACAATGTCATTACTGCATATGCTGTTGTTCTCTGTAGCAGACTGAAGAAAGCTTCTATTAAACCTTGCTATTCCTGCGACAGCTCCTACAAGTTGAGGTTTGCAGGTGCAGCAATGGTGCATACAGAGCCTGAGAGCATGGTCATGGCAGGCCTGAAGAAATGTTAAGGGTGTCATAGCAGCCCAGCAAATGTCACAAATGCATTCTGCCCAAATGATCTCACTTAATGCAATAACTGTCAAAGTTGTTACATTCATTATAGTGTCAGGCTGTGAATATTTTAACTAATATACACTACAGCTCTTCACAAGACATCCAGGAAGTCTGCTTAGTCTGTGCTTTCAAGAACAAATGCTCAGTTTAGAAACAGGAAATCTTTTTGCAAACTCAAAAGCCCACCAAATGGTCACATTTCCAGCACTCATTTGCATGCTACAGAATACAGAGGCATAGCAATCTCCTCAAACAGGAAGGTAGATATTCTTAGCATTTGCAAGTGCAATTCGATTGCTCCACCTTATATAAAAGATTATATTTTGGGCAGCAAATAAATGCTTGCCTAGAGTGGTTTTGCCAAGGAGAGATCTTGTCAGACTAACCTACTTGAATTGTTTGATTGGGTGACAAGATCTCTGGACGGTGATAGGCCAGTTGATGCTTTATGTCTAGACTTCAGTAAGGCATTTGACTAAGTGCCACGTGGGAGACAGTTGGGCAAACTGAGTGACTGGGGGATGGGGGTAAGGTTGGTGAGGTGTTGGTGCGGTGGATTGGGAACTGGCTAAAAGACAGACAACAGTGGGTGGTGGTAGCAAGAGAGTTATCAACACCCAGGAGCGTCATTAGCGGGGTCCCTCAGGGTTCGGTACTGTGTCCATTGTTATATAATGCTTTCTTTTCAGACATTGCAGTGGAAGTTAGGAGTAAAATAAGCCTGTTTGCTGATGACTCCAAACTAGGTGCGGAGGTGGACAGTGAGGAAGTAAGGAGGACATTCCAGGAAGATCTAGAAAGACTAGAAAATTGGTCAGTCACATGGTAGCTGGGGTTTAATGCTAGGAAGTGCAGTGTACTTCACTTGGGAGCTAGGAGGGAGAAAAAGATCTGAGGGTTGTGATCACTGGTAAAATGAATCACTCAGGACAATGCAGAAAAGCAGTGGCTAAGACAAACAGAATACTGGGGTGCATTGCTAAGGGGATCACTTTGAGAAGGAAGGAGGTAATTCTGCCACTGTACAAATCCTTGGTGAGGCTACACTTGGAGTACTGTGTGCAGTTCTGGCACCCCTACTTAAAGAAGTACATTATGCTCCTGAGAGGGTCCTGAGGAGGGCATCTAAGATGATCCTTAGAATGGGATACAAGCCCTATGAAGAGAGACTTTGGGAGTTAAACATGTACTCCTGGGAAGACAGAAGGGCAAAGGGAACATGATCAAGACCTTTAAATATTTGAAGGGTATTAAATGAGTAAACACAGACAGAGTTTTCAGATTGGAGGGGGAAGGGACCACGAGGGGTCATAGCCTGAAACTGGTTGGTGGGAAGAACAGAAGAGACCTGAGAAAGCATTACTTCACAAAAAGGGTGGTGATGCCTCGGAATGTGCTACCTGAGAAGTTGGTATCAAGAGAATCAGTGGGAGCTTTTAAGAAGGGATGGGATAGAGACATGGGCAGGGTACAGGTAGGGAGCGTAGAGTGCATGGGAACTCAGAATGGAAATCAGGAGATGGTTTGATGGAGGGGGCAGCAGCAGTTATCCAGCTGTGAGCTGCAACTTGAGCAGACTCAATTAAGCAATAAGGCATGACCAGGGGTTATGTTAATAGTCTGTTAATTATCCTCTAGGGGTGTAAAGTGGCATAGGGCGTAGCCGAGTGCCACATACCCCAGAGGGTGATTAACATAACCCCTGGGCGTGCCATATTGCTATTATAATAAAAAAAATTAAACAGTGATAAACCTTGTTCAGCATATGGTTAAGCTCTATGTGTATGCTAATAAAATAATGACATAAAGCTGTCAGAATGTTTACAACCAATCAGAAAGCTCAATTTCTCAGATCCTTTTTATAATAGACCTTATGGCCTATCTGCTGGCATTTTCATATGTTCGTATGTTTGTATGTAGTTTCTATGGGTAACACTAGAATTGACAATAGTTATAACTTCTACTGATGTCCTTAGAAACAGTGGACAACTGCTCCTCAGACAAAAAAAAGTGTTTTACAATTTGCAGAAGCAACAACATTGCAGGAGAATATGTCTTGAATATCTAATCAAATCAAATCAAATCTTTATTTATCCAGGCGATCATCATTGAGCAAGCTCATTTACAAGATGGACCAGCTGTTGTCCAAGACAGTTATACATACATAGATTGAGAATACAAAGTACAACATGTGTAAAGAGTTATAAACAAATTTACAGAAAAGTAGTAGGTGCAAGATATGCATTCCAAGTGTTCTTGTAGGAACAGACATGCATCACTCAACTTTGCTGTGGTACATACAGACTCCATGTATGCAGAAGTTGAGGTGGTATGTTTAGTCGTTCTTAGTCAAGCCTCCATCACAGGGTACAATTCTTTGCATTTCAGCCCTCAGTGACCATTTACCATACTTGAGTGAGGGTCCTGGGCTGCATAGGGGCCCCTAATGAGGTCTGTATGTTCCGCTTGAATGGTGAAAGGAGAGTAATATGGGAGAAGTGGTGCCTTGGGTGCTGAGAGCCATTATGACAGCTGACTAGTGGACCTGATTAAAATAGGGAGGGAGGAACTAGGTTCGTGGCTGGATGTGGTAAGGATATGGAGTGAACCGTCAGCAGGACAGCTAGGAACTATGGAAACACTTACAGATTTCGGCGAACATTTTGTCATAAATGATCCTAAACAGGGCAAAACTGACAGGAGAGCTGAGTCTCTAGGATCTTTGTACCCTGTTCCAGAGCATAAGCAAAGTGTGGCTTATGGCAGCCCTGCCAAAGTGGGTACTGATCCTGGGGATTTTCAGAGAAATTAGCGAGTGGCTTCTTAGTGCGTAGCTACTGATTCGGCTCAGGGGGAGGCAGGCAACAATGTAATCTGGGAGTTTGTTGGTAAGGGCTTGGAACGTCCAGAGTGCTGCATTTCTACACCGCCTATATTGAAGGAAGGCCACCCTATGGCTGCATATAAAGAGCAGTGATGTGTGGAGGATGGGAAACCAGTTATAAATCTTAGTGCTCTGTGGTACAGAACATCCAGTTTTGCATGGTGTGAGATGGAGCACTGGCCATAGATAATGTCAGCGTAGTCGATTAATGAGAGGAAAGTTGATTGAACAAGCTGTCTTCTTGCTTCTGCAGTCAGAAGGTATTTAATTCTGTAGAAGAGGCCAAGCCTCTGCCTAAGCTTTTTCATCAATTCTTCTGTGTGCTCCGCAAAGCAGAGTTTGTTGTCCAGCCATATACCCAGATATTTGAATTTAGACACGAACTCAAGATCTTTGCCTAGAAGGGTAGTTATGGGAGGAAGGGTACCAGCAGCAGCAGAGTAGGCCCTTGTGCTAGATGGGGTAAAGAGCATGGCCTTAGTTTTTTTTGCATTTAGCAGTAGCTTTTTGCTGAGAAGCTGATGCTGCAGCGTATTGAATTCAGTTTGTAGATCTGTGCATGCGCCTCCAGGGGAGTCACGGCTTAGATAGAGCACCATATCACCGGCAAACAAATGGATACTGGCTTCTGTAATGCCTAGGTCCAAGTTGTTAATGTAGATGGCGAACAGTAGAAGGCCCAGTATGGAACCCTGTGGGACTCCTCTTTTTATTGGTTTGAGAGGAGGGAGCTCACCTTCGGCCTCAATTTGTTGCTGCCTATCAGAGAGATAATCCTAGAACCAGTCCAGTGAGGTTGAGTCCATACCTATGGTTTTTAAGGTGGAGAGAAGTAGGCAGTGGTCGACGGTATCGAAGGCCTTGCTGAGGTCTAAAAACCCAGCACAAATTTTTTGTTGTCAAGGTCCCATTGCCAGTCATTAGTGACTTTGGCTGGCGCTGTAACAGTTCTATGCTTTGCTCTAAAGCCAGACTGCATGGGCTTAATCAATGTAGAGTTGTCTAGAAACTATCTCAGCTGTAAATCCATGACTTTCTCCAGCATTTTTGAGAGTATAGGTAGAAGAGAGTTTGGCCTATAATTGTTCAGGTCGCATGGGTCCCCTGCTTTAAATAGAGGGATAACATGAGCAGTTTTCCATTCTGAGGGGATCGAGCCCTGGGCTAGGGACTGGTTGAATAAGTGTGATGTAGGTGGGGCAAGTATGTGGTATGCTATTTTCAGAAAGTATGGGTCGAAGAAGTCAGCTCCTGCACTTTTTCTGGTATCTAGCCATAGCACAAGGTCTTCAACTTCTTTTATGGTGGTTGGAGAAAAGGAGAAGATCGTATCTTTGTTACTTTCGTTTGGAGGTTGGGCGGTGAGCTGTGGACGGAGACTACTTACTGGTGCATTATCGAATGCCATGCCTGCAGTGGTGAAGTGGTTGTTGAAGGCTTGAAGAATTTCAGATTTATCACTGATAGTGACATTGTCGATGGTGATTTTGGATGGTAGTGCACTACCTGGGGAGTGTCCAGACAGTTCCTTTATGGTGGACCAGAATTTGGTTGGGCTGTTGGATGCGGATAGTAATTCGTTTTGATAATAATTGGCCTTGGCCTCTCTGACCATTTTCATGCAGGCATTTCTATCTGTCCTAAAGAGACACCAGTCTGCATCGGTCTGCGATTTCCGGGCCTTTTTCCATAGCTGGTCTCTTTTGAGTAAAGCATTCTTCAGATCCAGTGAAAACCAATGGCAGGTTCTGGTTTTTATTCGTGCTTTAACTAGAGGAGCATGGTTGTTTAGGGCACTGGCTATGATTTCATGGAGAACATTATAGGCATCACCCACTGATTTAGCCAGGTAGAAAGTCTGCCAGAGCAAGGAGTTTTTTAGTTCTTGTATGTAGGCCAGAGGGTCAAAGTTCCATCTGGATCTGTTAGTAGAAAACTTTGAAGTAGATAGTGGGTTCGAGATGGTTCTTATGCCAGCTATGAGACAGTGGCCACTAACATCTGCTAGAAGGATACCGGCATGGGAAAAGTAGTGTGGTTTGTTGACAAGAAGGACATCCAGAAGTGTGCTTTTCATTGAATTTTTCTTGTTGATGCGTGTTGGTTCTGTAATCATTTGGGTGAACCCGTGGGAGTCGCAGAATTGTTTTAGGGGTAGCGATCCGTTCGATATCCAGTCATAGTTAAGGTCACCTAATATAATTGTTTCCAGATGTGTCATGTCCATTTGTGAAGACAGATGAGCCAGGAGCTGTGGTTCTGCTGCTGGGGGTCTATAGCAACCTATTATACGGAGTGCCACAGATTGGGACAGTTCGACCCTGAGAGACAGGCATTCAAAGCCCCCTGCAATGGAAGTAGCATCTAATATAGATACTGTAAATTTGTTTTTAACATAAATGGCTACTCCTCCCTCCTGTCTTTCTATCTGCTCTGAAGAGGAGGTAGTTGGGGATATTAACCACACTGTCTGGTGTGGATGCCCGAAGCCAGGATTCCGAGATCACAAGTATGTCTGGGGCAGTGTGGATAATCCAGGCCTGGACAGAATCCAACTTCTTTAGAAGGCTGCAGACATTGGCATGCAGAAAACTGATTCCTTTTAGGGTAGTAATTTCGATTGGAGATTAAATCAACTTTGTGGGGCCAGGATTGAGCTCGACGTCTCCTGAGCACAGTAGTAGGAGGAGCACAATACTTCTCAGATTGGCAAGGAGATGTTTAAAAGCACGGGCCTTGTTGCATTTTGTGTAGGTTAGATTGCAGGGATCCAGGGACCAAGTTGACCTCTTGTGTTGCCCTGCCAGTACGTAGATTAAGGTCCATGCAGAGTAACACCCGACTATGTAGCGTATGGGTGGCTGGGGTTTGGGGCCGTGCATAGTCGAGTAGTTTGCAGTCCCCCTTCGAGTGGATTCAACAAAATTTGACTGAATCAGGGCCAACCAGGGGCAGCATAATGAATACATAGTCTTATAATGTGGATGTCCTAGTGGCATAGGGCATGTCCCTTTATTAGAGTCAGATCTGTCAGGGGGTCCACTAATATTAGGTATCAGGGAAATGCAGGCTAGTAAATAAAGCCAGCTGAGACCTGCCATGGTAGCTTATTCAAAAAGTGGAGTGTACTATCATGGGAGCTGCTAACCAGAGTCTTTAGGTCCCCAAATTTGTTGTATGGGTAGTTACTGCTGTGGTATGATAAGGGGTCAGTATGCATTAAAAGGGGATTGAAGAGTAGCCCTGACCGTGGCACGTCTCTGAACAAAATTTATTTGATGTGGGTTCCTCGTTAAGGGAAGGAGAATGGACAGTAGGATGGAAAATGTCTGGATTGCAAGAGATATATTTCTTCAGTGGGGGCTGATAGAGGTGCCTGTGCAGAGTGGAGAGGGCCAATAGAAGATTATATAGGTCCCAGGGGTTGTTGTTCCATATGCGACTTGTTTAGGGAAGTTTAAAAATGGAGTTACGCCAGATAAATGTATACCGCCCTTGGCTAGAGAAAGGAGAGAGTAGCTCAAATTAATAGTGGGGCAACACAAAGGCTAGCAGTCTGAGCGAAAACAGTTCAATTAGCAACTGAAAGGCCTGCGATTTCCTTGGCGCCTTGCAGTCTGGAGAGAGCTACAAAGTCACGAAGGGGCTGTAACACTTGGTTGCTGGGAACATTTTTAGACAATAAACACAGTTTTTTGGCAAATCAGTCACAGTTCAATAATTTGTTTTTTCAGTAAAAGGGATGTTTCAAGTAAACCAGTGCCTTAGCAAGACAGAATATGCTAGTCAGCAGGACAGGATATGCTAGTCAGCAATTAGTAAACCTAAAGTACCAAAATAGTATGCCTCAGCAAGACAGAATGAGATAAGGCTGCTAGAAGGCTAACCATTAAGAATTATAACAAGAAAACAAATTAGAAGAATATTAGATTACTGAATGCTGGGGATTGCAAGGCAGCTATAATCTGGTTCTTATTTGGGTTCTAACTCTGATTGTTTCCAAAATGACTTGCTGTACTGTAATTTGCTTAAACCATGCATATTTTTCAGATTGGACAAGAACCAGATCAGTGGTCAGTCCAGACCAGGTCAAATGATGCAACCAGGTTCTTTTAATGTTTAACAAGATCAGATGACACCTCCATATAGTTTGAAAGAACAGAAAATGTAGACAAAGTTTAGCTTATCCTGTATTTCACATTGTTATTATTTCTTCACCATATCCTTATTATTGAGGACATATCTAGGTAAATATAATCTCTGTTCCTTAGAGTTTCGGTATATCTGCTCCCACTGTTTGGTTACCACTTGAGGTCATAATTCTCTGCTTGTGACATTACAGCCTTTTCTCAGCAACAGATTGGGACATCACAATCAAAGGAGTATTACTTCAAGTGGCACGTAGGTGGTGGGAGGAGCTGAACTACAAGAGGCAAAGATCTTGTTTCTATAAAAGTGTCCTCAGTAATAACAAAGAGAACAGTAGGTAATATATGCAATATAATTAGAGCCGAGTTTATATGTTTTTCATTGTTTTTCCACAGGGGACAGTGGCTTTTTCATTTTATTAATTTACTTGTAATTTATGATTGGAAAAAGCACACTGCTCTGTGACACCTCATTCCCAAGTCCATCCTTTGGCGGGGGGCAGGGGATGAAGGGTTTGAATGATTGGGGAATGCTGCCCTGCTCTTAAAATAAGTACCAAGGGATCTTTAACTTGGGCAGTTACCATACTGTAGATGGGCAGATGGAACCTTGGTTTAATGTCTCATCCAAAGTACTGCATCACAACAGAAAAGCAATCACTTAGCATCAGTACTGTGTCAGTATTGGGTGCTATACCAAGTTTCTGGTGTGAAACTAGAACCCTCAATCTTCCAATACTCCAGCTCCACAGGTGAGCATGGAACCTACTGAGGTACTGAAATTGTTAAAAGTGTTATATATTTTTCTATCATGTTGCTTATTTGTTATGGGAATAAAACTCCCAAATCCCTTGCATTAACCAGACCATATCTGGATCACTGGCAGATTCAGGCAGGTCAGCATATCACACTGGAAAAATCAGGGTGAGTCACCACTGGCTATTTCTAAAGTCCAGTGATACCAGTCCACCAAGCCTCAATGAATACAGGTGTTCTTTTTTTTTTTTTACATTTATGAACACATTTAGGACTCCATTTTGAAAGCTTTTCTGAAAAACGAAGAAGGTCTTTGTTTTGTGCAAATAACAGACCCTTAATATCCTATTTTTTCTAATTGAGGAACCAGATGTTTGGTCTGTAAGCATGACCAGATACCTTTTAGGGTTACAGTTTATCTGTAATATTCTTTGTGGGTATTTTTATAGAACTACAACATACTGGACTGTGCGTCATTGGCTTCAGGACCTAACTAGAAGCTTTTGAAATTTTGGACAGCTCACGCTGATGTGCTTATGTACCCTTTGGTGGCACACAGCATCATCTATATAAAACTGGTATGCCCAATCTACCTTATTTCTTTTCTTCTTTCCATTGAGAAAATGAATGTTAGAGCAGCGGAATCATACCTTCGCTGTGGTGTTGCCTATGGATAATTTTTCTTATCTGTTAGTTTCTGCTTTGGTGACTCATTATTAATGTATGCGGTCACTGAATAAAGCATTTTTATGCCTATGTCAATGCAGAAAGTGGATTCATCATGCAGGTAACCATAAATCGTACATTTGCTGTTTGAGCCTAGTCTAGGATAAGAAAAACTATGACATCTTCCAACATTTCAACCAAGCAACATGGAAATGTAGGTGTAAGGTTTTGGGTCATTCCCCCCCTCCAAAAAATGGACCAAGCTACTGCAGTGCTCGTTGAATCCACCAACTCTGGACACTCTGAAAATGCTAACAATGGGCAAACAATCACAATCTCCATGCAGATTGACATCACATTTGCCGATGAAATTGGCAACCCACAAAGAGACCCCTCCATCTTCAATGGTGAGCCGCTGAGGGTGGTAACAGTCAAGCTGCTCTTCATCATCTTGTTGATGTCAATTCACCAACCATCAATGATCTAGATCCTCACTGTCTTAACATGACAGTAATTCTTCTCATTCATCAGATTTACTGGTGAAATGGGTGGGTTCAGCCTCTGTAGAATTCAAACTTCCTCTGGAAAATGACTTGGGTCCAATTGAACTGGCACAGCAGCCCACTCCTTGCACTATGGAAACAACGGTATTGACTGCAGTCTTGTCAAGCCAACCACAGGGCTACTGCTGACACTGGTCATCACTGTTCCCAGTACAATGAAGACACAATTCTCCAATTTGATACAGAGATTACTGCCTTCCCTGCCTCAGGCCATCCCCAAGCCACCCTCTCTGTAATCCTAATTGGGCCCACGTCCCCTTCCCTTCCACCCCAACTCTTCAACCTTATCCTCCTTATCAGGAGGAGGATGATAAGGAGTACAGTCCTGACCTGCTAGAGAATAAGGATGCTTGGGGAAGATGAGGCTGACCTTTTTCCATTAGAAATAGAGGACTCAGCTGGCTTGGCCATTTCCTCATACAGTCAAGACACAGTCTTCTTTAGGCCACTTTCTCTTCTTGAGGATCCTACTTTTCAAACCTTAATGAGGCAAAATCCAAGAGACCCTGAATTTCTTGTTGGAAGAGGACACCTCCAGAAAGAACATTTGTGCCATTCTAGAGTTTGAAAGCACCAGTACCTACATCACTGAAGGATGCCACTATGGCTGGCTGGCATAGGCCCAGCACTCTGCCAGCCATACCTAGGAAGGCAGATAAACAATATCTAGCCCTTTCACAAAAAGACAGTTCTATTCTTCAGCCTTACAGTGATTCAGTAGTAATTATGGATGCACATGATAGGTGTTGTGCTCCCTGTAGCATGAGCACCAGGCCCTCGATGAAAAATCCATAAAACTGGTCATTCTGGGCAAGCACATATTTGCCTTGGCCTCACTTGGACTGCTCATTACTAGTTACCAGGTGCATCTGACCAAATATCAGAACCTCATGTGGAAGGGTCTTGCCCATATATGAGGCAGTATGCCTGCGGGTCTCCATAAAATTAAAGCCCATGCCTGTGTTTCCAAGTGCTCTAATTTGGGGAAGCAGCTCCTGAGGTCAGTTTGTGATGTTTTCAATGCTGCTAGAGATCCTGTCTCTGGTATTTACCTATAGCGCTTCTTCTGGATCCATGTATCAAGCTTTGCACAAGATGTGCGACAGTTGGTCCTTAATGTTCCCTTGAAAGGAACCAAGCTATTAGGAACAAAGGTAGAGATCCTTCCCACTGAGTTAGAAACTTCTAAGAAGTCTATCAAGTCTACAAGATCTTTGACACAGAATGCTTCCCGTAATACCAATAGCAGATTCTCCTTCCATCAGAGCCCCCGCATCAGCCATCCTTGTGTCAGGGACAGGGCTCTTTTTTACCCAGCCAGAGCAGCAACTGCCCATGAGCCCCCCCCTTGGAACCCCTAAGTGATGTGAGAAAGGAGTACATCAGCCACTTTCTCTCCCCCAAACTGTTGGGCCTGAACATGTACTCTCTCAAGGCCAGACAAGAGAGGGGTGATGTGATAAACACCTTTAAGTTCTTGAAAGGAATGAATAAGGAGAACTGTGAGGAACTATTCAACAGGAGTAGTGAATCTATTTTTTGCAATAGTATTTTTATTAGTTTCATTGATTATATAGAGACAGTACAGCATACAACAGAATATCATTAATTACATATAGTCTTTCTCCCATTCCACCACTCATCACATTATTAAATAGACACAGCCTAATCATAGTTCATTAATTAGTCATTACTATGATTTTCTTACCACCAAGGATGATGTCTTATTACATTAACACATTATAATTGCATTAATGGAGGAAGCATATTTAATATGGATTTCCAGGTCATGTCAAAAGGAGTAGTGAACATGAGGACATAAGTAGAAGCTGGTGGGGAGAGGTTAAGAAGGGGAGTGAGAAAGTTTTACTTTACAGAGAGAGTGGGTCAGCCATGGAACAGTCTGCTGGTAGAAGTGATGGGTGCCCAAATCATGAATTGTTTCAGGCATAGTTGAGATACATTTAAGGGCTTAGTAGTTACTCAGAGTGGTAGTAGTAAGACAGGGAGCAAGGATGCAGATAGTATAGACAAAAATGCTCTGTTGACAAAAACTCTCGGGGTATGATACAGTGCTACAGTATGGGCAGACTGGATGGACCATTAGTCTTTTTCTGCTATTATTGTCTATGTGTCTATGCCTTATGTCAGGGACAAGATGCCAAACTATAGACTGTGTCCTACAAGGATTCACCTGAAGGGGGCATCACACTCCTTGTTATACCCATGATCTTGACATTGTTCCCCCAAAGCACTTTTCTGTAAAACTTGATGTACGGATAGCAAATCCTTAACTAAGGAGTTCTAACCCTGGTGTTCCCTGATTATGGCTTCAGCTTGGATCTCTTCAGAGACCCAACAAATTCTATTTGGCCTTGTTGGTACACCCATGATAGGTCAGGGCAATTAAGTTACACACAGTTCAGGATTACACCCTATACAATGTGCCTTGAGCACATGCTTTTTTAGTTCCCAGGTGAAATTCATAGGATCCCAACTGCCACTGGCCACAAGACAAACCCTCCTATCAGGCATCTCTACACATGACATTGACTTAAATATCCCAGTCCCAAAGAAGCTGATCACCACTTACTGTAGGATTCAGCCCCCTCACATGATTGTAGGCCTTGGGGAATAACATTATGATTATAAAAATGTGTATTGGCAAGTTTATCCAGACTTGCCCAGAGAAGCAGTAGAATATTGTCATTAAAATATGTATACATCAACAAAGTTCAATAGTTTATTTCACATACTGCATGTCAGATTTAACTGAGATGTATATTTGTTTAAAAATAAACAGAAAATCATAAATATAGTTTAGTTATAACTCTTCAGAAAGTTACAATATTTTTTTCATTTCTGCTCCTCTTGCCAGTCCATGCTTGCGTTTTTATTTTTTCATTCTATAGTTTGGAACCATACCCAGCTCCTGTAGCCCTATTTTTGACTAGACTGTTCTGGCCCCTGCTTGGACCCCTTTCCAAATACTCTGACTTCAGAGTAAACTATCATGGCAAAATGCTTTACTTCCTCCCCGCCCCCACACACACATCTACCTGGTAGAGACAGGATAGGAACCAGTTAGATTCTCAGCCTGCCTGGCTGCGGGGAAACATTTCAAACCACCTCCCAGAACTGGAAATATTTTCTTCTGCTAGTATGGCATCTTGAGCCTCTCTTATGTATGGGACATAGAGCTACCGCCTAGCCTTATCCCACTTGACCCATGATATGGCCTTTCTCTGTGGATCATCTTTAATTTTTTTTCATTTTCCTCCAGGCAAAAGAATGACCCAGATGGTTATGGTCCACTGGTTCATGAAGAACGTAGGCTATTTGATTGTTTTCCACCTACTCAGTCTTATGATATGGACCTTTTATTACAGAATATGGCTATGAGCCTTGTCTCTTTTTGTCTTATACAGGGTGACAGTATTCTTCTATACAATACAGGTCACCTATCAGCCTTCACAGCTTTTCATACCCTATCAGGGCTGGAAGTCGACTGGATAGGACTTTGAAAATTGTTAAGGAGGCCCTTCCAAGAATCTCCCTACTTCACAAACCAACTTAGGTTTGGGACTCAAAACTCTACTTCAGCATTACATTACAGCATCTTTCAAGCCTGTTTCTTCTTATGACGTACTGTGTCCATCCTGGAAGAGTGATTGCTTCCCTGCAAATTGACCAGGCAGGTGTCTAACCTACAGCAGATTTGGCCACAATGCAATGCAGTAACTTGCAGTAAGAGACGTCACAAAGTACTGCATGATAAAAGGGCTTAATTGCCATTGAATTACACTGTTCCCTGCAGCATACTGCAGCATCTTGTGATATACTGCAGCATTACTGGGTTGCATCCTGGCTGGTGCCACTGTACAAGCCATTTCTGTTTTTCTACAGAAACTGAGTGGCACCACATGCTTGTCTCAGATTCCTATCTAGGATGGTCCCTGATTTAATTTCTCTCAGTCCTTTAAAATTGACAGGGTTCTTTCCCTCTTATAAGAAACCAGGCAAGAGACTGTTGCACACCCTGGCTGTTCACAAAGCCCCTAGGCATTATCCAGGCTTTTCCAAGGAACATGACATATCATCTTAGCTATTGTTTGTTTTAGTCCTGGCACCAGGGGAAGGACAGTCTAGAAATAGTGTCTATTTATATGGATATTCTCTTGCATCTTGTTTTACTATAGATGGGCAGGTCAGAACCTGCCAGGTACCATCAAAGATCACACTACATGAAGCGCGATAACCTCAGTGGTCTGTTCCCAACCAGTCTCAGCCACTGACATTTTTTGTATGGCTACTTGGCACACCATCCATACTTTCTTTTACCATTGCAGTTTGGATCTACTATACTGTAGAAGAATGAGTTATTGTTTTTTCATCTAAGCCATATCTCAATATCTGCTCTCCTCAGGAATTGGCCCTCTGTTTTCTTCATTCCACCGAAGTTGAGGTTGGTACTGCATGGTACTCATCCAACATGTAAAAACTTTGAAGACAATAGAAAGGTTACTTGCCAGTAATTGTAGGTATTTGAGAGGATCTTCATAAAGCCATGACTCTGCAGTCCACATACCTCTGTTATGGCAGAACCTTTTAGCTTTACAGCACTTGGCATGGTACTGCATAGTAAATCCGTCAAAATGTTCATGCTTTCCCTCAGGCAGTAACTGCATTGCTCCCCCTAGCTCTTTGTGCATGATTGGCAGGGGATACCCAAATCCAGCTGCTGGTAGATGTTAGAATGCTATTTAACCACAGCAGGAAAATTGAGGTGGTTGAATCACATCCACATTTGTAAGCATGTCAAACCTAAAAGCGTCCTGTGGGGTCCTGACGCCAACATCACACAGTCCAATATATTGTGGCATTTTGGAGATCCTCTTGAAGACCTGCTGTTACATGTAAGTAATCTTCCTTTTGGTAGATTGGGGAGCATTATTATTTTGCTTTCTCAGCCAAACACCCCTTTCCCTGGGCTCCCCCCACCTCACACTCCAACTGGCTGGTGTTACCACACCAATGATCTCCAACCAGGATGACTTGCAAATAGCTACTTTTTCAAATGACACTCATGCTGTTCTAGTAGACCAGTGAGGAGTCAGGGATGCTGGATGGCCATGCCCTCCCTCCCAAGGAGCCAAGTGCCCTATCACCATGACATGTCTAGCCACTGACTGGTCCCAGGAATCGACATCCAAGTTTGTATGCAGTCATGGTTTGGGTAGATTTAAATAGGTAGGTAGTAGGTTTATTTATCTGCACAGTGTCTTTCCCAAAGACTCAAATGGAAACAACATTTGACAGAGCACACCATATAGCCAAGTGAACACGTTTTATTGTAGCATTGCTCGTTATGCTACAATAAAACTGTTTCACTTGGCTATATGGTGTGAATTGTCAAATTTGGTTTCTGTTTGTGCAGCAGTACTCTCCTGGTGATCAAATTGTCCACTGAGCGGAGCACAAGGCCAGCCAGAATAAAAGACCTAAAACCAGGTCTCAAGTAAAAAACTGCTTTTATTGTACATACAAAAAGCTAAAACATACAATAGGCAATAGTAGCACCCCCACCAGCAACGTTTCATATAGCTCTTACACTTTTTCAAGGAGGGACTATGAGTATAGGGTATTTCCATTTATAAGGTGCTTAATTAAAGAGACATACGTCTCAATTTACTCAATTGCCTATATCTTCACAGCCAAACATGAACAAACATGTTTAAAATTTCAAAAAAAAGGGAAAAGGAGATATTCTTATATGTAGCCATACATCTCACTAATCCTCATTAAATATCCAAATCTAAAATATTCAAGCTCATATAGTATAGGAACACCAAAAACATAAATAATTACATTTTTACATTTTATCAAAATTTCATCAACAGTGCACATCTAATAACTTCCGGATCTAGTGTACACTCCCCTGGTGACTGAATGTGCAGGTTTTTTTGGTTTCGCTTTCTCAAAGACTCACAGTACTTCAGGGTAAATCATGTGCAAAGAAGCAAAAGGAACACATTGCATAAAAATATAATAAACCAAAGAAACAAACTGGCAAATAAAACATTACATAAAACAGATGCAAGATAAAAATGGAGGAATACAGTGCAAAAAGGCAACCCAGTATGATCAGGAAATACATGTAAGATAGCCAATGACAGACATATTTAAAACAACTGAGAGACCTTGTCTGGAGTAAAGCTGTTGGGAGTGCATTTCACAGAATAGGGGCCACAATCAAAATATCCCTCTCACTAGTCGATTTTAATCAGGAAGGAGGGACTAGTAGCCCATGGTCTGTGGAATGCAAAACTCCCGTGTGGTGATAAAGGGTAAGAAGCTGATTGAGACAGGAAGGGCCCATCTCTTTAAAAGCTTTAAACTTCTATAAAATGACCTTGTAGTTGATCCACCGCCCACAGGTAGCCACTTCAGTTTGCACAGCACAGGTGTAATATTTTCTGATCTCAGAACAGAGCCCAGTAGCCTGACTGCTGCATTCTGAACTACAGTAGCTGCAGACATCAGTTCTAACAGATGGTAAACCCTTATAGAACAAGTTGCAGTGTACACCAGAGTCTTCAGATCTCCAGAATCTAAAAAAGGTGCAGATGGGTGATATTCTTTTTTTATATAGATATTTACCTTCTCTCTGCCAGCCTGTTCCATTCCAGCCTCATCAGTCAGTACGTCTGAAGCTCACCATTCCACATCTCTCATGACTTACCAGTGAGGGTCCCCAAGACCCCTCAGAGTAGGATTCAAGTGGAGAGTGTCAAAGATGCAGCCTTACAAATTAGGTCAGTTTCTTCCTGCTGCAGCTGGAGGTTTTCCTCTGCATTTTACCCCTGACCTCCCTCAGAACATTGTAAACTGGGAAGATTGTGCATGCATTCATTCTCACCTAGTAGCATTCCCCCACCCTTAGACTGAGGCAACCACTGCAATAGTATTGGTGGATCCCCAGGTGGTGATCATGTTGCAGGGCACTCTGTCTCCCTTCCATGAAGAAAGAGTACATCCCCTGGGATGTTCAGTCCCCTCCCCCCCTTGTCAGCCACAGATGACTGAGGCTCATTCCTTAACCCAGGCGACTGACATTACCAGTGGTGGCCTTATCGCTGCACCAAAAGGACAGCTGGGTGATATTCCTAAAATGGAAAAAACAGTTCCTGATGGCTGCAGACCTTTAAGAATACATAGGCCACTTTTTATTGATAGCTACCCCTGACTGCAAAAAACCTTTCCAGTTTTGAGGTGAATCCTGTCAAGGACGGGGAGTTTGAGGCTACACTTTCATGAAGATACCTGGCAGGAAGAGCTCACTAGTATCGGCTCCATAATGCTGGGATTTCTCTGAAATGCCTGTTTTCTCCCCATTGTGCAGTGAGTAACATAGAAACATAGAATTTGACGGTAGATAAGGACCGCTTGGCCCACCCAATACTGAGATTTTCTATGTTTTATTGCCAGCATAATTATAAAACCACACACTGTATCTCCTAATGATCTATCACAATGACATTAGATAAGCTGCAAACATGGCTGGAGAGAGGACTGATCATTGGGGTATGCCACAGTCTAGAGCTATCAGTGTGGCATGAATGGACCTATCACCACTGACTGTTTGTGCATTTCCAGGAAAAACTGAAATCTATTTAGCATTTTATCAGAAATCCCTGCTTAATCTCACAGACTCTTAACTAATACTCTGTGGTCCATTGTATCAAATGCTGATCAGACATTAAGGAAGATCTGAATTAAAACATCCCCTACTCTTTTTACCAGGGAGAGATCATTACGAATCCTAACCATAGCAGTTTGTGGGCTGTGATATCTTCAGAAGTGAAAAAGACTAGAAAGGCTTAAAGTCAGAAGTTATTTCTTTCCAGATGACAACCAAGCTGCTCTACCACTATCTTTTCCATGATCTTAGGCAAAGACACTAATTTGAAAATTGGCTGGTAATTAGCAGGGTCACTGGGATCTAAAGAATGCCTTTTGAGTAGGGATGTTACCACCTCCTTCATCATGGTGGCAGGGGGATGTCCCTTATTGTACAATAGCAAGAAAGGAGGCAGGATAGCACAGTGGTCTAAGCCTCTGAGCTGCAAATCTGGTGACATCCAACAGACCAGACCTGGGTTTGAATCCCACAGCTTCCACTTGTGTACTGTGTGACCCTGAGCAAGTCACTTAACCTCCTTGTGCTCCCAGGTCACTCCTGTGATAAAGCTTTCAGCTTAGTGTGCTATACCTGGTTAAACAACCAAATAAAAAAAAGAATGCTGGTCTCTGACTGATCAATCTGCAGCTGGACCTGTGATGGTATCGCAGTACAACATCATAGATCTTGTCCCAGCACACATATGACCGAATATAATCAGTTAAAAAAAAAAAAATCACTTCACATGCAGATTAGGGAGCTAGAAAAATTAGCTATTTTCTCTATCCACAATTCCTCACTATGTAAATCAGTATACAGGCTGTTATATTTCTGTATCACTACAGAAATAGGAGAGTACATCTCTCAGTAAAGAAATCTCAGCTATCAGTGTGAGCACAATGCTGCAGTTTGAAAATAAATATCTGAGATATTATATTATAGTAACCACTACCAACAAAGGACACTGTACCTCCAAGTAAGGAAAAATGGAAGGTAGCTTCATATTGTACCCACAATGCCTTCCTATATATATATATATATTTAATTTTTTACAGTACATATTAGGCGCTATGCTGTAGTCACCACTACCAAAATAAGAGACTGCACTATTGCGTATGGAAAATTTAAAGAGCAGGTATATAGATACATAGATAGTGTCAGCAGATAAGGGCCTGTGGCCATTTGAGCTTGTAAGTTCAGTTTATGTTTTCCTAGAAGTCTGTTGCCCCTGAACACTGACCTCCAGAATTCCTTTATGTCTATCACATGCATTCTTAAATCCCGTGATTGTTTCAGCCCCCACCACTTCCTCTGGCAGGGTGTTCTACTTGTCCACCACCCATTCTGTGAAGAAATTCTTCCTCACGTTTCCTCTGAATCGTCCTCCCTCCAACTTCATCCCATGCCCTCTAGTTCTGGAACATCTTTTTCACTTAAAAATAGTGTATTCCTGCACCCTGTTCCTCCTGTAAGATACTTGTATGTCTCTATCATATCCCCTCTCTCCCTCCTCTCCTCCAGGGAGTACATATTCAGTTCCTTCAACCTGTCCTCATAGGACTTGTGATGCAATCCATGTACCATCTTTGTTGCCCTCCTCTGAACCTTCTCTACCCTGTCTATGTCCTTACATAGGTAAGGTCTCCAGAACTGTACACTGTACTCCAAGTGGGGTTTCACTAGTGTCTTGTATAGTGGAATTATGACCTCCCTTTTCCTGCTGGTGATGCCCCTGCCTATGCATCCCAGCATCCTATTTGCTTTACCTGCTGTCTTGTCACACTGTTTCCCTACCTTTAGGTCATCAGAGATGATAACCCCAAGATCCCTTTCCTGCTTGGTGCAAGCTATATCCTCACCCCCCAACTGATACATTGTGCCTGGGTTTTTGTGCCCCATATGCACTATCTTGCACTTCTTTGCTTTGACTTTCAACTGCCAAACACCTGACCATTCTTCAAGTTTCTGCAGGTCCCTTCTCATTCTGTCTACACCCTCTAGTGTGTCTACTCTTTTACAGAGCTTTATGTCATCAGCGAACAGTGAAATTCTGCCTTCTAGGTCCTGCACAATGTCACTGATGAAGATGTTGACTAGGACCGGTCCCAACACTGATCCCTGTGGTACCCCACTGGTCACTCTTCCCTCTGTGGAGTGACAGCCATTTACCACCACCATCTGTGTCCTGCCACCCAGCCAGTTACCTACCCACCACACTACTGTCTTTCCCACATCCATATTCCCCAGTTTGTGCAATAGTCTTCTGTGTGGCACAGTGTCAAAGGCCTTGCTGAAGTCCAGATAGGCCATGTCCACTGCCCTCCCCTGATCCACCTCCCTAGTCACCCAGTCAAAAAATTCAATGAGGTTGGTCTGACATGACAGTCCCCTGGTGAAACCATGCTGCCTTGGGTCCTGTAGTCCATTGACAACCAGACAACCTCAGTAGTGGGGAAGATCATGGAAGCACTACTGAAGGAGAGACTGGTGGAACAGTGCTTCCATGATCTTCCCCACTACTGAGGTGAGGCTGACTGGTCTGTAGTTTCCCGCTTCCTCTTTGTTCCCACTTTTGTATAAGGGACTACATCTGCTGTCCTCCAGTCTTTGGGTACCTACCCTGTTTCCAGTGATCGGCTAAACAGGATAGCCAGAGGTTCAGCCACCACCTCTCTTAGTTCTTTAAGGACCCTGGGGTGCACCCCATCTGGCCCCATTGCTTTATCCACTCTTATTACTTCCAGTTCCTTCAGGACCCTTTCTCGAGTAAAGGGACTTGTGTCCATTTCTGCACCATTCTCACCCCTTGTACTCCCTTCAGACCCATTACCCCATTACCCTCCTCTTCCTCAGTAAAGACTGAGCAGAAATACCTGTTCAATATGTCAGCTTTATTGTTGTCATCCTCCACGTGGCCCCCATCCTCCCCCTTCAGTCTCACTACTCCTCCCTTTGCCTTTCTTTTTTCACTTATGTACCTGTAAAAGGTTTAGTCCCCTCTACCTACTGATTTTGCAATGTGTTCTTCTGTCTAAGCTTTGGCTTCCCTTACTGACCTCCCTGCCTCCCTTTGCTTCTCCTGGAACTTCTCCTTATCTCCTTCTGTGTGTGTCTTTTTGTATTGCCTGAATGAAATCTTTTTGGCTTTCACTTTCTTTGCTACCTCTTTGGACAACCATAATGGTATCCTCTTCCTTTTCCTCTTGCTAACCTGCTTAATGCATAATTCTGTTGCTCTTGTAATCCCCATTTTAAATACTGCCCACTGTTCCTCAACCCCTGATTCCTGCCCCATTCCCCTTAATGCCTCTTTCAAGTATCTCCCCATTTTCCCAAAGTCTGCCCCCCTAAAATCCAGGATACGTGTTTTTGTGTGGTTTGGCTCTGCTCTTTCTGTGATTTCAAACCACAATGACTGGTGGTCGCTGTTCTCCAGGTGCTCCCCCACTGTTACCCCCATCACACTGTCCCTGTTTGTGAGCACAAGGTGCAGTATTGTCTTCTGCCGAGTTGGTTCCATGACCAGTAGCTTGAGGAAGGCACCCTGAAAGGAGTCCAGGATAAATCTGCTACTAGTTGATGCTGCTGCTGGGATGCTCCAGTCCACGTCTGGAATACTTAAGTCTCCAACCAGTACTACCTCACCCTTGTCTGCCATCCTTTGGATGGCTAGCATCAGCTCCCTATCTGTTTCTTCCTCCTGGGCTGGTGGTCTATAGATCACACCTGTGCAGATGGCTGGCCCCATTTTCCTTTCCAGCTTAACCCACAGTATCTCTCCCCCATTTTGTTCCTACTGGATCTCTGTGACCCTTATGTCATTTTTCACATACTGTGCCACTCCTCCTCCCTTCCTGCCTGCTCTGTCTCTTCTGAATGTGTTGTAGCCAGGTATGGCCATCTCCCAGTCATAGTTATCATTAAACCAGGTTTCAGTGATGGCCACAATATCCAGGTCTGACTGCACCATGACAGCCTCCAGATCTTCCATCTTGTTGCTAAGGCTCCTGGCATTGCTTATGTAGCTTTCCATGATTTGACCTCCTAGACTGTTTCGCTGTTCTACCCAGCCCCTTCCTTGGTTGTTCTTTATCCTGGTTCTCCTTGCTGTCTGCCCTTCTGCTGAATTTTCCCCTTTTCTGCTGATCCATCTCTTGGGCACTAATCTCCATCTTTTGCACACTGCTTTGTAGAGATAGCCACTCCTCCGGTTTACTGGTTCCACTGCTAGCTGTGGGGGTGGGCAAGGGTACCTCCTTGCTGGCATGCCACCTCCTAGTTTAAATGCTTGTCAATGTAGCATTTAAACTTATCATTGAGTGCTTGAATTCCTCCAGGATGGATGCAGACCGACAGGCTTGAACAAACCTCCATCCTCCAGGTGGGTCCCCAGTCACCAATGAATCCAAACCCTTCCTCACAGCACCAGTTCTTCAACCATGAGTTAAAGTTCCTGATGCATGCACCCTATGCTCTCCCTTGCCTCTCGCAGGTAGTACTTCTGAGAAAGTGACAGACGTAGCTACTTGCTTGAGACCCTTCCCCAATTTCCTAAACTCTTCCTGAACTTCCTTTGGCTCCCCATTTTCCAGGTCATTAGTACCTAGGTGGATAATGACATCCAGCTCACCCTCCCATCTTGCCTTCCCAGTAGTCCCCAGGATCTTCCTTCCATCCCTCCATGCCATGGCACCTGGTAGGCACCTCAACTCCCTGTCCTCCCCCTCCTGTGTTCCTAGCTGGACCCCTTTTATGATGGAGTCCCCCACCAGGATTCGCTTTCTCCTCCTCTGGGGTCCATTGCTCTCCCTGCTGAGGTCACCTCCTTGGCTAACCTCCACATCCTTTCCTTCCACTTCTCTGGGTACCTCTATTTGGTTGTCCCGGTTTGCCAGTGTGGCATATGAGTTCTTGAGCAGAATAGGATCTGGGATGTGCCTCTGCCTGACCATTCTAACCCTCCCTGAGCCCAGTGTCATCCATGTGCTCCTCGTTCTTGGTATCCTTTGAGGCAGTTGCATTGGACTGGGTGGTCTCTGGATAGGGCCGATGGTACTCCTGACCCAGTTTACTTCCGCTCTGAATCTGGCTACCTCATCCCACAGTCCAGAGAGATGCATGCAGATAGGGCAGCACCTCAGTGTCCACAAGGTCTGCCTGAATATGGCTGCCCTACAGTCACTGCATTGCACCACTCCCCACATTATACTGCAATTTCATTACTTGCCTGTTAGTGAAGCTCTCCTAGTTCCCTTTTTATTAATTTACTGTCCTAAAAATCCTGCCACTGATCCTCAGATACTTTTCTTTTTAAAAAAAGAAAATAAACCAATAAATACATAAATGAGTCAAAACACTTGTCGTGCTGAGGGTGGGCTCCCCCCCCCATGCACCTCCTACTCCACACCCCTTACTATCCCCTGTGTTTAGCTCCTGTCAATCAGATTTAACAGGGCATATGGGGGCAAAATTTGCAGCAATTAAAGACAGCAAAGAAATACACCACCACTACATTTTAAATTTTCAACAGCCCAAAAACAATTCTAAGTAAAGACAGCAAATAAATTACAGTGTCACTAAAAGCCCAAAATCTAAGTTTAAAAGAAAAATAGCAATTACCAGTTACTGTAAAGCACTGAATTGAATATGTTTCCTTCCCCTTCTGGCTTCTTCTGAGAAAATCACAAAAGTAGGCGTGTCAGATAAGGCATTGTTTTTATGGGGGTGCAAATTTGGGGTGCTATAACTTTTTAACCAGAGGGAAGTGCATAGAATTTTTAATGCCCCTCAACAGTAGAGCAGATCTATTATTAAATATGTTTGAGGGGAACTGGGTGTCTGACAGTAGATACCTGCTCTTTAAGTTAAAGTAAATGTGTGACTTAAGATCATGGCCTTCACAGCCCACTACCCTGGGGCAGCCAGAGCCCTTCTGTGCTAACATGATAAATTTTAATGCACTGGTTGAAGTGATTTATGAAGGCTCCCCAAATGCCTTTTTCACATAGTATGCCATTGCCAGCCATGCGTCAGATGTTTAAGCTGCAATTTGTTTTGTAAAAAAAAATCTGTCACAGTCATTTTATTTTTATGTTTTATCAGCGCTTTGTTTCTGGTTGCCCTCTAGTTTCTCTGTGAGGCCACACTCCCAGAATGGTGTAACAGAAAGGAGTTGTCAATGTTTTACATACAGCAACATGGAATTCTGGATAATTTATAGAGTTGACTTAAATGTTTTTACTCAGAAGTGCAGCCTCTTATGTTGGTAGCAGTGACTACAGAATAGCACCTAATATATACATGTCCATAGCAAGGCATTGTGGGTAAAGTAAGAAGCTGTCTTCCAATTTCCTTACTGTGAGGTGCAGTCTCCTGTTTCAGTAGTGGCTACCACAATATAAGCTGTTGTATGTTTACTTTCATAACAAGGCATTGTGCATACAGGATCTAGCTACAAGACTTCTTTACTGAGAGATGTAGTCTCCTGTTTCTGTAGAAAGCAATGAAATACAATAGCCTGTATACTAATTTACATAGTGAGGCATTGTGGGTACAGTAAATAGCTGATTTTTTTATCTCCCTAATTGAAGTGCAGCCTCCTATTTCAGTAGAGTTTACAGTAGTGTAATCTGTAGAAAAGCTTCTGGAAAAATGTTTTTGTTATGCAGGTAGGCCAAAAAGCTCATTTGCCATTGTGTATAGATGTTTTACTTCTGCTGCCTGCTGGTGAAGTGACAGGTCTGAAGAGACAGCTCCTGTTAGAATGTAGGAAATGTGATGATACTTTTCTACGTTTATATTATAGAGCTTGAATGGCTGTGAGTAGTTTAGGAGTGTAATAAGGGGTCAATGATTACATGGCCCTGAGCTGCTTTCAGCCAGTAAATCATTAGACTTTTTCTACATGTCTTATAATGCTAGACACAGCTACTTGCAAACAATGTAAATGGGGCAGCTAAAAACTGACAGTGTCCCTCTAAAAATGTTGATCTTACTTCGAGAGGGTTACTTCAGTAGGTCATCACAAGTAGGACTAATGTCGCCTGACATCAGGCCGCACGACAGACTTTTCTAGCAATCCCTGATGGGGGGACTGCCCATCCGATGTCACGTGACCGACGTCAGCGTGACAATATATAGTGGGCAGTCCCCAAGTCACCCTCCAGTTCTTTCCCGCCATTGCTTCATGGTAGTCGCTTCGCAGACTCCATTCAGTGTCCGTCGGAAAGTATTTTTTCATGCCTTTTTTCTAAAAACTCACTATTTCATCTTTTAGTATTAAATAGTTCATGTCTTCTCCGAAGAAAACCCAACACCTGAATTTTGTCCTGGAAAAGCTCACCTAGCCTCCTTTCGAACCAGCAATGAGCTATGACCTACACTTCCTATCTTGGAAGGCGTTGTTTCTGGTTGCCATCACTTCAGCTCGAAGAATTTTGGAGCTTCACACGTTGTTTTGTAAGGAGCCTTACCTTATTTTTCACCGGGACAGGGCGGTTCTCAGAACCCATCTGAGGTTCCTTCCAAAGGTGGTGTCGGAAGCTACTCTGAACCAATTGGTAGAGCTTCTGGTATATTATCTGGCTCCCGCTAACAGGGGTGAGGCACTCCTCCATACAATGGATGCACTCCGGATTCTCCAGTGTTACACACATCGAACCAAGGACTTTCGCTCTTGTGACCAATTGTTTGTCTTCGCATCTCGAAATTGAGGCAAACCAGTTTCCAAGCAGGGCCCTTCCAAATGGTTGGGCAACTGCATCAAATACTGTTACCAAAAATATGACAAACCCCTCCCGGGTGTTATCAGGGTCATTCTACTAGGGCATGGCTACTTCTGCAGCCTTCCTTTATAATGTTTCTGTGGTGGATATTTGTGCTGCCACTACTTGGAGTTCTGTCCATACCTTTACCAAGCATTACAGTTTGGACATTGCTTCTAGGCGAAGGGCTGGCTTTGGCCTAGCTGTCCTGCAGGGTCTGTTGTCCTAGGCTGGGTCTTTTTCGGACCTCAGTTTTTTCCATGGATTTTGTTTTGCCCCTTCCCTAGTTTGTCATGGTCTATCCTTAGAGGGGCTGCTTGGGACTCAGTCCTACTTGTGATGACCTACTGAAGGAACCCTCTCAAAGTAAGATAGTGCAATTATGTAGGAACTTACCGTAACAGTAGATCTGCGATAGAGGTTCCTTCAGTAGGTCATATTTTTCCCTCCCTCCTTCCCCTCATTTTAATTTTTACAGGGTCTCTAATCCTGTTCACTCCTGTTGTTAGGCCTCTTCCTGGCTCCGGTGGGAGAACTGGAGGGTGGACGTGGGGACCGCCCACTATATACCATCACACTGACGGTCACGTGATGTCGGGTGGGTGGTCCCCCCATCAGGGATTGCCTAGAAAAGTCTGCCATGTGGCCCAATGTCAGGAGACATCAATCCTACTTGTGATGACCTACTGAAGGAACCTCTCTCGAAGATCTACTGTTACGGTAAGTTCCTACGTAACTGCACTTATCCCTTGTATGATGTCATGGCTTGGGGTTGCAGCATAGAGAAAATAAAAGGTCAGGATTATGCAAATAAAGCAGAGCACAGAAATAAAAGGATTTATTTAATGGAAAACAGCACTATTTGGCAATTTGAATGGTAGGAGACTGATTCACAACTCCTACAGGTTACTACTCTCATTTTTTATATTAATATTTTATTCATTTTTATGATAAAATTGCACAAATGCAATTAGTCTGTGCAAGAAACATTCACAGAAGTACAAGCCATTTAGATTTAACATCTAATACTAAGGAGGATATCAGTATCTCTTGCTACTACCTCTATTGAAGAGGCCACCTTTAATACATATTCCAATATGATGATAATCCGACACTGTGAACTGTAGCCCAAGAGCTCTTGGCATTTACCTTAAATTTAAAAAACTCTAAAATATGACCTTTGCTATGGCATACTTGATAAATCACTTTAAAGTCTGGGAAGGGATCATAATTGCGGCCAAACTGCATGCCAACCAATCCTTTCCCCCTTCACGGTCCGCTTGCTTCACTCCTGTGCTCTTATGTTTTATGACATCAAACCAGGGAGATCATAGGGACATACCCCATGCAAGTCTATGGGGCCCATTTTCAGAACATTTTTACACAACTTTAAATTACCTATTGATAAAAATGAAAGCCACCGCTCTACTAATAGGGTCCTTATTAGTTGAGTAATGGCTTTCATTAGTTAAATACCTTAGGGTCTGGCTGGACAGGCACCTCAATTTCTTTATGCACGTGGATGCCATCTACCAAAAGCTTTACCCCAAACTTGGTGCACTTTACAGGAATGAAGGATGTTTTCTGCTTCCTACCAGTAGAGAGATTGTCTCGAAGAGGATACTCCCCATCTTCAACTATGGTGACATAGCATACAGTGCTGATCTCAATCTACCCTGGCCAGATTGGATCCCCACTTTCACTCCTTCTGCGGTTTTTGCCCTTGACTTTCTGCCTTGCAACCACCACTACTCCCTGTACATCAGTATGTCTTTCCTGGTGAAATATTTGAAATGAATGAATGAATGCATGAATGAATAAATGAATGAAATATGTGATGCTATGCATTATTCTTTGTGTGTGTGAAGTGGTACTTCACTCAAAAAAACTACACATAGTGGCACTTCCAGAGCAACTTCATTGGTGTAGTGCCACTAGTAGTTTTTGCTGAACAATTTAGGCACTTTATTATGTGAAGAACTACAATAATGTGAACGTTGCACAGTATTTAGAAAGGAATGTGTGGATTTAAGGAAAGACCTGAGGCCAGCTGACCATGTGAGCCTATAGCTTAATGGTTAGAACACTGGAATATCATACCAGGATCTGAGGTTCAATTCCTAGTGGGCCACACTTTTTTCTTTCTCATTTCTACCCTTGATTTAAAATCATGCCTTGCATGGGCTAAACTGCACTGAGAGAAGTGGTCTGTTTGTATTTCTGATGTGTTCCTATGTTGCAGGATTACACAACACACTTGAGAAAGGAATATGTGGATTTAAGGAAAGACCTGAGGCCAGCTGACCATGTGAGCCTATAGCTTAATGGTTAGAGCACTAGAATGACATACTAGGGGTCTGAGGTTCAATTCCCAGTGTGCCACACTTTTCCTTTCTCATTTCCATCCTTGATTTAAAAATATGCCTTGCAGGGGCTAAACTGCACTGAAAGAAGTGGTCTGTTTGTATTTGCAGTATTTAGCAAAATAGAGTTTCCCCAATTTTGCTCATCTCCAAGTGCAAGGCTCAGGTGTGGCAACAACTGTGATGGAAGGTGATTTACTTATAGTTTTTTGAATGTGCAGCACTTTTTGACACAGTCAGCATGCAGATACACAGCCCTTCTTTCAGGTGTAAATTTTAGATAACATTTACATTGCAAAGGCCAAGCCCTTCATTGTGGGCCAGCAATGTGTACTATGGGGATGTTCCCCAGTAGAACAAGCTTTTAATTACTGTTTTCAAAATCTCTTTAATATGTGGCTGATTTCAGGCTTAACAAAGCCCCTCTGTGTTTCTTAGCCCTGAAGAACAGTTTGAGTGCTCCATGGAGCCTTTCTAACAAAATGTACTGTACCTGCATGTACTGGTACACACGGTACTCACAGTTTAATTCTTGCTGATGCTCTCTTTGAGTTGGCTTACCCAAAGACCAATCTTCCTCCACCTTGCACAAGAAGCACTGATCTTCACAACCTGATATGGTTGTTTTCTCCCCAGATGCTGCACATATTGTGCATACTATTGGCTTGATGTCATGTTGGAGTCATGAGGCATTAGACTTTCCACCCCTAGCTCCGCCTTCTACACTACTGTTGTCTACTGCTACTCTCAGCCATTTCCCTGCCCTAATGGTTGCCAGCAGGGATTCAGTGAATCCATGGCCCCTTCCCCTCTTCATAAGGAGTAGCTAATATGCTCTTGAAAACCTGTGAATTGGGTGTGAGCGTTCTCAATGATGCTGTGCACCAGTGTCATCTTGACTTAATTTAAACAACAAAATGCAGCTTTTTTCTCTTTTTGACAATCTTTTACAGTCTTTTTGTGGCACAAACACTAGAACCCTCCTTCTTACAAATCCCAGAGCACCAGCCCCATATGTAAGTGTAACAATACCCTCCCTGCCCTTCTTGTAGTGGTATATTGTGGGGCTTCTTTTTCTGGGTGGGGTAGTTAGATCAACCTGACCTGCACTTTACTCCATCACCCAGGTCTAAACAGGATGCCATGGCCATGATTGTGGTGGAGGGGACAGAGGGCAGTAGGGTGCAGCAGTCTTGACTGTTCAGTATTAGATAGGCATGGCATCAGGGTACAGAAGTCCAAAATGAGGGACAAGGTGCAGCAACCATGCCTGTTTGGGATAAGAAATGTGGGCAGCAGGGTGTAGCAAAGGATCTGACTCTGGTAACAAGGGAGCAGGAGAGTACAACTGCCTCAACTATGGAGACATGCACCAGAGTGCAGCAAATGCCCTGAATCTTGTGGCAAGTGGCAGCATGGTGCCGCAGTCCCAATTGCAGAGGCATGGGCCTGTAGGGCACAGCAGGCCACAGCAACCCCAACTGTGTAGACAGCAGGGTGCAGCAGTCCTGGCTGTGGTGACAGGAGACAGAGGACAGCACGGTGCAGAAGCCTCAACTGTGGAGATGGATACAGGGGGCATCAGGGTGCAGCAGCCCTGACTGTGAGACAGGGAGTGCATGGTGCAGCAGTCCTGCCCATTTGGGGCAATGGAAATGGGAAGCAGGGTGCAGCAAAAGTCCCACCTCAGGTGACCAAGGGTAGCATGGTGCAGCTGGCCTCACTGTGGAGACAAAGGGACCTGGAACTCTAGGGCTTAGCAGAGCACAGCAGCCCTGACTGTGGAGACAGGAACAGGGTGTAAGAGGTGTAGCATCCTGGACTGTGGGGGTGGGGAGAGAGGTCAGCAAGGTACAAAACCTCAACTGTTTGGGCAAGGGGCAGCTGAGTGAACAACCCTGATTCTTTAGGCAGGGGATGGAGGCAGCAGGGTGCACAATCCCTGACTGTATGGGAGAAGACAGTGGGCAGCTGGGTGCAGCAGTCTCAAATATGGAGCAGAAGGCAGGCAACTTGTGAGGCAGGGTACAGGTGGCAGCAGAGTTCAGATGCCTCAGCTGTGGAGAAGAGACATGGTGCATCAGAATGCCATACAGTGTTTCTATTTATGCACATATATGATGTATTTTCATACCGAAACCACTAAAGAACTGAAAGTTGTGAGTTCAGACAGTACATTTGCTTGAAATAGTAGAGTGTGACAGGCACCTTTTGTCAATCTGGCATGAAAATAAGTTTGTCCATAAATGTATTTATGATAGTTACATCAAGGACAAACTATTTGTATGAATGAACAAATTCCAATTTATTTTATATTCATTAAACAAACCTGTGTTATATAATTAGAAGAAATCAGAGTTTTGGTGAGAAAGAGTAGAGAACTGTGATACAGGCAACCTGATCTCTCACAGAGACAGATTTCCATTGCTTTAATTCAGCACTGAAACTCAAATTATCAACTTTTATAAGAAAAGAATGATAGATTTTAAGCTAATCTATCTAAACACAAACCACAGACTGAGTTTATAAGAAATCTGGTGAGCAAAGCATTAACTCTATAGCCTCCTGTGATTGGGAATCTGAAGCAGCAAGATACAGCACTCCACAATGATGTCATCACTCTCCAAGCCTATCAGAGAGACAGAAATAACTCTATTGTTTTCAGCCACTATAGAGCAAGTTAATGGGAATCTGAAGCAGCAAGATACAGCACTCCACAATGATGTCATCACTCTCCAAGTCTATCAGAGAGACAGAAATAACTCTATTGTTTTCAGCCACTATAGAGCAAGTTAACAAATGCTGATTTAAAGAAAACCATAAAACCAAACAGCATGAAATTTTCAGGAAACTCTAATCATGACACAGGGACTTGAATTCAGGCTTTATTCACAATATGCAAAAACCTTTGCACATGGTCTTTAAGTCTCTCCTACTAAGCTGATATAGCTATTAACTCTTTGCTGTCTATTCTGGTCTATCTACTGCATGCATTTTACCAGGGGATTAGTATTATAATGTTTAGGAACCCTAACTTCAGATTGTCCTTCTTTTTGGGACTTATCTGTGAATCATAATTTTAGCTTACCACAATTTTTGAAAGGAATTTCAATACTTTTTTGGTTTGTTAGCAAACCATGTATTTATTTTTTATTGAATTGTGTTAACTGGGTAGGCCCACTGAGACAGAGGTCTCTTTTCAGGGGTGACCCGGAGTTAGGTACATTAAAAACAACATTCAAAGGCAATGCCAAGAGACAAAGATACAGCAGTGAATATTCAAAATGAAGGATGGCATATGTAAAACAATACAATTTAGTTAATTACAGTGTGGGTTTTCAGGACAAGACAGCATAAAAAGGATTACAGCAAACAGATATAAGGGAAGCCATGACATTATGGGAGGAAAGTTCCCATATTAAGTAAACATTAAGTGTAACTGCAGAATATTTCAAGGGGAATATTGCCTTTGATGTGATTTTTAAATGTCCCAAGAGAGAGAGACATTTTGTAGGGGGTCTGAAACCTCATTCCAAAGCTGAGAGGCCTTGCTTGAGAATTACCATTGGCCAGATGAGGTCCTGGCTTTAGGAACTGCCAAAAGAAGCTGTGCAGAGGAGCGGAGGCTTCTGGTAAGCATTTTTTTTTCACTATACCAATGAGGTTAGGTAGGGAGCCAGTTAGGACTTGGGTGTAAGACAGAGAAAAGAGTAGTTTAGCTTCCCTTCCAGGGTAGGCCACTTTGGGAATGTGAGTACAGTACAGTGCTGCTTCTTGCTATCCACACCAGCTGCAAACCTGCCTAATCTGTGGTAGAACTGCTTGACTCTGCTTAGCTCAGTTTCTCTTAGCAAGGCAAGAATAGGAGCTCCATTTAACAGGGAGTAAAGAGAGATGGCTATTGGAAGACAGGGTTCTTTTGTGTGTCAGGACCTGAGCCAGTACAGCAGGCCATGTTTTTGGGAAACAACTGGACTATATGGTCCACTTGAGGTCTTAAGGACCAGTCTTGAGCAAGCAGGATAACTAAATATTTAAAGTTGTTCACTACCTCAAATTTAACTCCATGGGGGGGGAGGGATGGTGGTGGTGGTAGTGATACAGAGTAAACTGACCTAACACAGCCAAGTGTCCAGGACTCTAAAAGCATTACTTTAATTTTTGGGGGTGTTCAGATCAAGTTGGTTGGCCACTAGCCACTCTTCCAGAAGAGCAAAGTCAATATTCAGTCCAGCTTCTATCGCTTTTACATCTGCGTCAGTTATATAAAGAACAGCATCATCAGCATATAATAATGCTTGGGCCTGGCTGCACTTAGAGGGTAGTTCATTAGTAAATAATGAGAAGAGCAGAGGCCCCAATATGGAGCCTTGTGGGACCCCATCATATATATATATATATATATATATATATATATATATATATATATACTGTATATATTGCAGTGATGATGGGCTGCTACCCCATTTTATGGCTTGAGCTCAGTCAGTAAAGTAGCTTCTCAACCAGGTAGTGGATAGTTAATCAAGCCCCAGGTTCTTCAATTTCAAAATGAGTAGATCATGGTTTACTAGATTGAAAGCCTTGGTCAAGTCTATAAAAATAGTTCTGGTGGCTTTTCCATTACTGGTGGCCCAGAAAATGTCCAAGGTGAAGTGGACAAGGGCTGTGTTTGTTTCGTGTTGTTTTTGGAAACCATGCTGAGTAGAGGTGAGCACAGAGTAGGCTTCAATGTAGGCTAGAAGTTGGTTGTATATGAGCCTTTCCTGTATTTTTGATGGTGTACTCAGTATAGCAATGGGGCGATAGTTCTCTATTTTCTCTTTACATCCTCCTTTATGGACCGTAACTACATAGGCCACTTTCCATTTGTGGGGGGACCTCCCATTGGAGAAGAGGCAGGTCAAATATTTTGGTCACGGGCCAGACAATTACTGGAGCTGCAAGTTTTAGTAACCTAGGCTGAAGGCCATCATGGCCTACAGACTGATCAGGTATTAACTTAAGCAGCAGATCTAAAGTTCCTTTCTCTCTCTTTTTTTTAAATTTTATCTTCTTTATTAAGAATTCGCTCAGTAATACATGAAACGATACAAATAAAGCTAACATTATAATACTACCAACTAAACATCATCCCCAATACTCCCCATGCCCAAAATACATGAAGGCCAATATTATACAAACTATGATACAGATAAACAATATACACATAAATAAAGAAGTACAAGAGTGGCATACAAAATCCAGAGGATGCCAAGACATATACACCTCAGATATGAACTTACAGAAATGTACCATCTAAATTAACAAAGGATGTGTGGCTATGAATTTGTAAGGATAAAAAAAAAACATAGATATAATGAGGTGTAGACAGAAAAAACTTTACAAAAAACATCAAGATCTACATTAACATGGCCCAATGGCACTGAAGGTTGAGGCACTGGATGCCACACCTTGCACCACACCGGCAACCCGGGTTCAGAAACAGACCCAGGCTGCCGGGGTCTGGCAGGGGAGAGGAAGGATTGAGTATCCCATGACTGCTTTTCTTCCTCTGGGGCAGGTGGGAATGGTGTATCATGCTGCAGCAGTGACTAGCAGAGGTCAGCCACACTATAGTGGCATTCCCAGAAGGAAAGGGAGCATGGTGGGCGTCAGCATGTACATGCTTAGATACCATTGCATGCATGGCTCCCTGGGGACCAGAAAAGTGGAAAATGGTGTGGTGACCTCTGCGGCTGATGGCCATGCCCTGCACCCCCGGACACGAAAGGCACCTTCATTGGGGTGTGGCCGACCCTGTGCGATAGAGTGTATCACGCACCGACTTGGTGCGGGGGTGTGGGTGCTGGCGGCCAGAGGTCATGGGGCCCACTCAGCTAAGGGAGAAAGTATTCAAATATAAAAAAAAAGATCTACATTAACAGACTTATGGGTAAGAGATTCGCTCCAGAATTTTAAAGGATTATGAAAATATTAAATTATAAAGTTTACCCAATTTACTTTGAAAAGAAATTAAGTTGTCATAAACATTTGCAATTGTTTTGGTGAGTTGTAAATTATGCCAGATATTTGAGGACCATTCTTTGGTATCTGTTCTGTGATGATTGCGAGTGAATATGAATGACCGTGAAAACAGCGACTCATATTCAGTGCTATCATCATGGGCTACTCGATGCTATGGTATGGTGAGGATAGAGGAGAGTGACTGGAAAGGCAGGATAGCAAGGGGAAGGGGAGGGATAGGGAAGAGACTTTTCAGTAGGTAGTGTACCTGCTGCAGCTGAGCCAGCTGGGTGGTGTGGTGGTGTGGGTGGCTAGCTCTGACGCAGCAGGTACTGGGTTCAGGACCGGGGGGGGGGAACTTTTGCCACTGCTGTTTTTTTTACATCGGGAGAGTTTCCCCTACCTGTACCCCGAGTTAGGAATCTTTTGAAGTGGGGGAGTGCGGTGGGTGCAATTGGCCCCACATAGACACTAAGTCTAGTTGCTGGATGTTTAGTTGTCGGCATGTGTATATCACTGATTTGCTTTTCGGCTATATATACTCGCCATAATAGGGATCGCTGTTTTGCCATCACTATTATGACATAGAACCCATTCTTTGAAAGAGGGAATTTCACTACCAAGCCAGTGCCTCAGGATTACCTGTTCAGTAGATATGACAACTAAGGCCATTACAGCTTTGTCAGAATTTGATGTCAAAGTATCAAAGTTACCAGGGATACAGCCTTCCAAATTAAATGTGTGCTGCAAAAACAATTTATCAATAACCTACATTTTGACTTCATGTCATAAAGTCTTAACTAAAGGGCAGTTACACAGAATGCGGCTTAATGAACCATTATTGGAATTACACTGGGTGCACTTATCAGAGCTTAAAGGGACACTGTTAACCCCCTTAGGTCTCAAAGTATCCCTAGTTTAAAAAACATATTTTATGATTGCCCAAATTCTGTAAAGATTGTTAATGTCGCTGGTAGTTTGAGTCTGACTCTTATTTTCTTAAAAAAATTAAAAAACAGATGGCCCAACCTGCTGGTGTTATCACACCAAAACAAGTTTGTTTACATTCCTTGATCAACTCCAAATGCATCTTTCCTGGCCTTGGAAACACCCACAAAACAGTCTAGCCCCTCATGATGTAGTGGGAGTTCAGAAGGCTACTGCTTTATGAGCGACTGCACCATTTGGGTGTGTTTCTTATGCTCAGAAAGTATGCTGTAAGTACAGAAACAGGATTGTAAACAAAAACAAGGTTGTTTATAAATATACATTGCCATGCATTTCAGTTCTACTAAGCAAGGAGACAGACACAACAAACAGGAACATCAGTGAATTTTAGAGAGGGTTAGCAATCATAAAATGCAGGGTTTCAACTAGAAATAATATGATGAAAAACAGGTTGACAGTGTCCCTTTAAAATGCCACATTTAAATAATTTCTATGGAGCCATAAGCATTATGTAAAATTGCAAATTGCATTAACCTTAAGTTGTCTAACGGAATATATTTATGGGTATTAATCCAAAGTTGAGACCAAACCTAAGAGCTATAATTAGTTTCCACTTGCCAACATGCAGGTTGAACTGTTTTTTCAGAAAACGTGATTGATAATATCATATACAGTAAATGTTACAATTGGATGAGGTTTGTTAGAGACAAGCTTAAATATGTCAATGATGTCATTCAAATCTTTAATCCATGGGGATGGGACAAAGTAGGCTGTAAGAGCAATTTTGTTGACAGCAGATTCTTTGTATGTCTTTTCCTCAAATCTAAATTCATATGTATTACATTATATGGAAGGAAGTGACCATTAGATAACACAGAAGCTATAATAATATCTTGAGCACCTGGTAACCAAACTTTTGTAAAATGATGTTTATTTTAAAAGTGGGATTATGTAAAATAGGTCAACCTACTATATGTCATTCAGATCTGGATATCTAAAAGCTTGCAAATTTGATTGTGAAGTTTTAAAGAGGTACCCAAGACTATATCCCTCAAAGTGCTGGGTAAATTAGTAGGTCTAACGTACAGAGTAGCAGTAGGAGCTACAGTATGTTGTACTTATTAAGAAGAGATAACTCTAAATCTAACAAAATAGGTTTATATGTATTTGCATTAGTTGAAGGTGGAGCCCATTTTAGGTACTTGTTCATATGTTCATATGTGTTACCATATAATAAAGAAAAAAGTTAGGAATTTTAATCCCCCCAAAAGTTTTAGGATGCATTAATTTATGTAAAGCAATTCTAGAGGGTTTTCCCTGCCATATAAAATCATTGATTAAAGCTTACAGAGGAGCAAACCATTTTAGGGGTAAAAACATTCAACATATTAAGAGTCTAGGAAAAATGCCAGTTTTTATGATATTTACTCTACCCCAGAAGGATATGGAAAGTGATTTCCATCTTTTAATGTGCTGTTTTAATTTGTTACTCAAACTGATCAAATTAAGCTTAATTGATTGCATATGGTCCACAGAGAGATGAATGCCCAAATACTTCATACTGTTAGAACCCAAGATAATCCTAGATTAATAATGTAGTTCTTCAGTGGAAAATTATTTAGAGGTATGACCATTGTTTTATCCATATTCAGCTTGTAATTTGATATTTTGCTAAAATTTTCAAAGGCATTCTAAACCTGATCTTATTGAGTCCTTTGGATTAGAAACATGAAGCAGCATGGCATCTGCATATGCCAACAGCTTTAAATGCAAGGGGTCAACCACTATATCTTTAATATAAGAATTATTGTTTAAAAAGTACAGAAGAGGTTCAAGATAAAGTTGATTAAGATAGGGGATAAAGGGCAACCTAGGTGTGTCCCACAGAATAGTCATATGGGAAAGAGATTATACCATTACAAAAGATTTTTGCCATGGGGGGCAGGAATATAACATTTTAACCAATTAATAAACTTAATTGGAAAACCAAACTTATGAAGTGTTATGATGAGAAAGTCAATGTTTTCTCTATTAAATGCTCTCTTCCGCATCCAGAGACACCAAAACTGTAGAAGACCTGGAGTCCCTGGATGCAGAAAAAAATGTGAGATAGCTTTCTTATATGATCATATGGTTGCCTTTGAGACATAAAACCTACCTGTTCTCTAGAAATCAGGGGATGTCATAAAGTTTTAATTCTTTGAGCTAAAATGGAAACAAGTATTTTCATGTCATAATTGATACGTGAACGTGGTTGGTAACCACCTACCCTGTTCTTAGGTTTATCCAGTTTAGGCAGGAGAATTATTGGAGCTTCTAATAATGTAGGATTATTAAAACCATAAGTATGACTATAAGCATAGAACAACTATAAAAACAGAACTAAGGATTCCTTGAAGATTTTTTAAAAATTTGGCTGTAAACCCATTTGGGCCACGTGATTTGTCAGGTGTTAGATTGTCTATAGCTTTATTAATTTCTTGTTCCCTGGTGGGTCTTTCAAACAACATGAAGTCTTGCTGTATTCTGACAAATGCAGTTAGGTCCTGCCTTTCAACTGCCCCGGAGAACATAGGGTTAACTTTTCTATGCATGGCATAGAATGTTCATTTTGAGCTCGGTTGAAGTCTCTGCCTGTTGTTATTCGAACTGCAACCATCAGATTCTTTACTCCGCCTCACTGAACAGTCACTTTGGAGATTTCTCCTGCTGCTTGGTTCAAAGTCGGTTGAAGTGTCAGTTTTTTGGTTGGTTTTCTTCCGAAATTGTTGTTTTTGCATAGTCGGTTCAAGTCTCTGTCTGTGGTACATTGAGTACTAGATAGGTTTTGTTCTGTTTTCTGTGTGGAACTTGTAAACTGTGGATCGGTTTGGTTTAACCGATCATTTTGAGGTAAACTTTGTACTTTACTTTAGTGTGTGGTTACCGGTCCATATCGGTTCTAAAACAAACAGGTTTTAGTATGTTTTTTTCCAAGACCCGTGACACGGTCAGGAACTGATAGAGGAGTCTTACCTGGTGGATTGCTGAACAAAGGGTAAGTTTGTTTAGGTTGGCCATGTCTGAGAAACCCAAGAAAAAAAACAGGCCCACTGGGTTTCAACACTGCAGTGTGTGTGGGGAGGTCTTTGCTAAGGCTGATCCCCACACCACCTGTGTTTATTGTCTGGGGTTTGACCACCTCAATTCAGACTGCCAAATTTACAAAAATGTTCCCAAATCTACCCTGGAAAAGAGATTAGGTAGACTAAGGGAAAGGGAGGCCGAGAAGCCCATTGATCCGGATGGCCAGCGAGGTTCAGTTCTGACCGAATCAGAAGGAGTGCCCTCTGACCAGGGCAATACTTCTTCGGGCAAAAGGAGAACCAATTCTGAGGAATCAGTTCCAACAAAAGGAAAAAGAAAAGACAAATTGACCGGTTCAGATCCAGAATCTCGTACTCCGACTGCCGATGAAATAGCCAAAGCGATTAGGATTGTGGAATCGCTTCGATCGGTTCCGACCGAATCGGCACCTTTTGGCAGGGGATCGGTTAAGTTGCTTCCCCCGGTTCTGGATTATACCCTGGAAGAATTTTATGAACTGGAGTTGGAGGAGGAGGGAGAGTTGGAAGATGATTATGGTGATGGTGAAAGTCTGGATGCGCCTATTGACCCAGACATCTCCCCAGACAGACCTTCAGGTGTTTCTCCGCCTAGGCTTTCTGAGTCCCTTTCACACTACATGTTTTACAGAAAGGTGGCTGACACCCTCCAGCTTCCTGTGGAGGCAGTGGAGGATCAGGAAGAGCCTGACTATGTGGAGTTTATGGACATTCCAGAGTCCAGGAGACTGTCTATTCTCCTCCACAAATCTTTTGGGAAACAGACACAAAAAATTCTTAAGTCTCCCAATTCCATACCTCCTGTGGACAGAAGAATGGATAAGAGTTATACTCTTTCAGGCTCAGATACAGAGTTCCTTTATCAGCAATGCAGCCATGTTGGGGTTGTACAGGCTGCTGCCTGTGATAAGGCAAGCATTCCCTTGGCATCACACCCCCCAGACAAGGACTCCAGGAAGATTGATGCCATGGCAAAGAAGCAGTACATGGCATCATCCTTGGGACTCAGGCAGGCTAATTATATGGCCTATGCAGCCAGGTACCAGAAGTCCAGATGGGATACTGTACTGGCACTAGCTAAACAGGCTCCTCCCCAGCTTGCCAAGGAGCTGGAGCAGGTGGCTGTAGATGGGATTGAGGCATTGAAAGTTCAGTTTCATGCTGCTGTAGACTCCAATGATGTATCATCAAGAGTCATGGCTACATCCGTGGCTCTCCGGAGAATGGCTTGGCTCAGATGTACTAGCCTCTCATAGGATACCCAGGCTAAGGCCATGGATTTTCCTGTAGTGGGTAATTCTTTGTTTGGGGAGCAGACAGAGAATTACAGGAAGAAAATGGATGAATACAGGACCACTTACAGGAGTGCTCAGGCCAAGGAAAGGCAAGCAACTCCTCAAAGGCAGCAGTCCAGTGGCAGGGGCAGGCCTTTCCAAAGGTCTTTTTACCAAGCACAGGCCTCTTCTTCTTTTTTACAGAGGGGGTTCTTCAGAGGGAGAGGCAGAAGGGGGATGAGCAGGCCTGCATCCACCCGTCATCCTAAAGCCCCTGCCAAGCAGACACCCTGATAGGTCTGCCTGGGTTGATTCTCCTATACAAGTAGGGAGCAGGATTTTTGTCCAGGACTGTAAGTCTCTTACATCAGACAAGTGGGTCCTGAAAGTAGTAAGCCAGGGTCTGGTTCTCAGCTTCAAAAAATTTCCCAAGCTAAGAGCCAGATCTTTTCCACCTGCAAATCTCTCAGAGACCCTTGCCCTAGAAGCAGAGGTTTCTTCTCTCCTAGCTCTCAGAGCTATAGAGAGAGAGAGAGAGAGAGAGTACCTACCCTACACTGGGGCAAAGGATTGTATTCCAGGCATTCCTAACCCCCAAAAAGACAGGAGAGTGGTGACCCATCCTGGACCTAAGATACCTAAACAAATATCTTTTAAAGCCAAAGTTCAAAATGATAACTCTGAGAATTATCCTTCCCTCTCTAAGGCCAGGGGACTGGCTAGCCTCCCTGGACCTTAAAGATGGCTACTTTCACATTCACATCAGGTGCTCCCACAGAAAGTACCTCAGGTTCAAGTTGCCCTCAGGCCACTATCAGTTCAGAGCAATGTCCTTTGGCCTAACATCAGCTCCAAGGGTCTTCACAAAGTGCCTGGCAGTAGTTGTTGCCTTCCTGAGAAGACAAAAGATTTCCATTTTCCCATACTTGGATGACTGGCTCATAGTAGGCCAGTCTCCAGACCAAGTCAAGTCACACCTGCAAGTGACCCAGCAAGTGCTCACTTCTTTAGGATTTCTTCTCAACCTACCAAAGTCAGTTCTTGAACCAGTGCAGCTCCTCACCTTCATAGGGGCAGAGCTGGATATGGTAAAAGCAAGAGCCTTCCTTCTCCTGGAAAGGGTAAAGAACCTCATGCAACTGGCCTCTTCATTCAGCCTTCAGGTGTCTCAACCAACAAGGCATTTCCTTCAGCTACTGGGCCACATGGCAGCTTCTACAGCAGTGGTCCAGGGTGCAAGATTCCGAATGAGGGACATTCAGTTCCACTTAAGAGCTTTTTGGTCCCAAAGAAAGGATTCCCTTACCAAACTAATTCCAGTGACTCGAACTCTGATCCAAGCCCTGCAATGTTGGCCAGATCAGGACAATTTGAGGCAAGGGGTTCCATTTGTCACTCAGTCTCATTCAGTGGTCTTCACCACAGATGCTTCCCTGCTGGGCTGGGGAGCCCATTTGTCGGAACTTACCACCTAGGGACTGTGGTCACCTCAGGAATCTCTGCTTCACATCAATCTCTTGGAACTCAGAGCAGTGTTTCTGGCACTGCAAGATTTTTCCAAATATGTACAGAACAAGGTGGTTCAGGTCAGAACAGACAACACCACCACCATGTGGTACATCAACAAGCAAGGAGGCACTCAGTCTATGGTCTTGTGCACAGAAGAGATGAAGTTGTGGTCCTTGGCCTATTCTCTGCAAACCTCTCTGATAGCAGTTCACCTCCCAGGGAAGGACAATGTCCTAGCAGATGCACTGAGCAGAATATCCCAGGGCCATCATGAATAGGCCCTAGATCCTCTGGTGTTGGAAGTGATTTTCTCAAGATGGAGCTCTCCAGAGATAGATCTTTTTGCAGCCCCAGACAAACACCAACTTCCTCTTTTTTTGTTGCAGACCCCCAGTCTTGGGCTCAGTACCCCCTGGATGCTCTGATCCTGAACTGGGAAGGGAAATTCCTATATGCTTCCCCCTTCCCTCTCCTGTTCAAAGTGCTTGTCAAGATAAGGTCACAACCATGCAAAGTGATTCTGATTGCTCCAGACTAGGCCAGGCAGCCATGGTATCCCTTGTTGCTGTCCCTAGCAGTCCATCTTCCCCTGTCTCTTCCCAGGAATTACAACCTGTTAACATTCTCTCAGGGGAAGATTTGGTACCCCAATCTTCAGTCTCTCAATCTCAAGCTTGGCTCTTGAAGAGTTAGAGTTTGCAGATCTGCGTCTTTCCCAAGGGGTTCTGGATATCCTTAAGGCTTCTCGAAAGCTTTCCACCAGAAAGACATACAACTCCAAATGGAAAAGATTCAGCATTTGGTGTTCTAAGAAAAATATTTCTCCAGACTCTGCTAAATTGCCTACGGTTCTGGATTATATGGCCCATCTTAATGGCCTAGGCCTCAGACCAGCTACTCTCAAGGTACACTTGGCAGCTGTTTCTGCTTTCCTGTCTATAGGCAAGTCTTCCTCTCTGTCATCCCATCCTATATTCTGTAAGTTTTTCAAGGGACTGCTTCACACCAATCCCCCCTTTAGGGATCCTGCTCCTGCTTGGGACCTTAATGTTTGCATTGCTCATCTTATGTAACCCCCTTTTGAGCCTTTGTCCTCAGCAGAGCTTAAGTACTTGACTTGGAAAACTGTGTTTTGGTAGCCATTACTTCTACCAGACGTATCAGTGAATTGCAAGCCTTGTCAGTGGAATCTGATTTCATCTCTTTTCACAGAGATAAAGTGGTCCTTAGAACTAATAGAAAGTTCTTGCCTAAAGTGGTTTCAGATTTCCACCTCAATCAGCCTATATCTCTTCCTGTTTTCTTCACTGATCATTCTTCCTTGGGAGAGAGGAGGCTACACAGTTTGGATGTTAAAAGAGCCCTTAGCTACTGCATAGAGCGTACCAAGGGCCATAGGTTTGAATCCTTCCAGTTGTTCTTCACTTATGGAGAGGTTGGGAAGGGCAAACCTGCCAGTAAGAGATCTATTGCCAGATGGATTGTTTCTTGTATACAATTCTGCTATGAAAAACTGGGTAGAATTCCACCCTCAGGCCTGAGGGCTTATTCCACAAGAAGTACAGCTGCTTCCCTGGCTGTTGCAAGGGATATCCCTCTCTTAGAAATTTGTCAAGCAGCCACCTGGAAAACAGTCCATACTTTTACCAAGCATTACTCTCTGGATATCCAGGCTAGGAGTGATGCTCGGTTTGGCACAGCAGTACTTCAGAGCCTGTTTCCAAAGTAGGTTCTGTCCCTCCACCATGGAGATACTGCTTGGTAGTCTGCATTTGTCAGAATACAGCAAGACTTCATGTTGTTTGAAGAAAAAATTACTCACCTTAGTAATTATATTTCTTCTAGTTTAATCTTGCCGTATTCTGACCTCCCCCCCGCCTCCCCTCTCAGAACCTAGATTTTTGGGATGTGGGTGGGCAGGTTCAGTGTTGGCACCCTAGAGGTGCCCCCCCCTTTACACCTTCTTATTTCTTTGGGTGGATTGTTGTTCATTTGATTGGTTTTTGGGTTTCCTGACTTGAGTCTTCCTTTGAGAACCAAAAACATTATATCTCTGCCAGTTGGCTAGTTAAAAATTTTACAGTTTCCACACAGAACACCTAGTGAGTTTTTGCTTGTAAAGATCTGATGGTTGCAGTTCAAATAACAACAGGCAGAGGCTTTGACTGAGCTCGAGATGAATATTCTATGCCATGCATAGAAAAGTTAACACTATGTTCTCTGGGCAGTTGAAAAGAAAGGACCTAACCTGCCTGACCCACCTAAAAACCTCTGGCAGAGTAAACATTCAGCCATACAAGAAAGTTGCTTTATAAACCAAAAGGGCCCGAGCCATGCTAGTCCAAAAGAATACCAACAACTAACACAACCCAGGAGCAAGTACGAATTTACAATTTATATGGAGAGGAATTAAACTAGCTTAACTGCTGAAACTGGCAGAGAATTAATACAGTGTAAGTTACCTGACAGTTGGCAAAACCAGAAAACTTGCTTGACTCACCCAGGAGCCCTCAGTATAGCAGAAGTCCAACTTTATAAAATGTAACTTTGCAAGTGAAAAGTATGCAATCACTGTAAGTGTAGTTGGCATACTGAAAATAAAAAAGCCCAGAAACGAGTATGATTTTTCAATTTGTTGAGAAAAATGAAGCAGCCTTAAGCCCTCAGACTTATAAGGAGTTAACACAGAAATAATAAGCAATTTGTTCCTCATGTGTATAAGACTAAATCAAAACATGTATTCACAATACTTATGAACATACGAAATTGCCAGCAGATACAGGCCATCAGGTCTATCTAGTAGAGATGCAGCGAATTATTAATCCACCCGTGAAGTAAACGCGAAATGGGCACTTCGTGTCATGAATTTTTTTGTAAGTTTTGTTTTTGTTTTGTTTTGTGTGTGTGTGTGTGTGTGTGTGTGAGATCCTATGGACTCAGGAGGATGGAGGGTTACATTGGAGAAGGTGAGTCGCTGGCTGGTCGGCACGTTAGGAGGGAAGGAGTGCGAACCCATGGGGGGCAGGGCGGTCATGTGATGTTGGACTGCTCCAGACTCCTGGCTGGTGTTGCTTCCCCCATGGAAGCAACAGGAGCAGCAGCAGCACCAGAGCCACCAGTGGCTGCTGCACATCCACCTTCTCCACCACTACCACCACTACCACCACCACTATCAGCAGCTGTTGGGGCTCCAGCATCACCTCCTCCACAGCCACAGAAGGTGGCCATGGCAATTGTAGGTGGTGGTGGGACTCATGCCCAACATGTGTGGACTATGTCTGGTCCCCCCATAGCTCCCCAGTGTGGGATTTTTTTAATTGTGTGAGGGGAGACAGCACAGTGGTGGAGTGCCATGTGTGTAGTGTGCTGGTGTGCTGTGGGCCCCCTGGGGCACATTTGGGGACCGGTGGCCAGTGCACCCACATGCTGAATCACCACAGGGCAGAGTGGAAGGCTGCCATGGAAGGGGCCAGGTGTCCACCTGCAGGCCCTTCCGTGGCAGTGGCTGAGGGTGCTGCTGCTGGAGTGGGAGATGTGCCTCACAGCAGTCACCGCCACAGCAGGAGGAGGAGGAGGGCTACTACATCAGCTGCTCCACCACCACCACCACAGCCACCAGCACCACACTATCCACCACCAGCCCCACTACCTGGATTACCCACTACAGTGGACCCCACCACAGTCCATGCAAGCCAGTCTGACCTCGGCCTGGAGTGGGCAGCGCTCGAGGAAAACAATGCAAATTTCAGTGCTTTGGAGCAGCAGGTTAACAGAGTGGAAGCACAGCAGCAGCAAATACTTTCAGTGCTGCACCTGCTGCTGGACCACCATGGCATCCCATGGCCATAGTAAGTCAAGGTATTGTTTTCGCCCCCCCACACCCACACCCAACCCTGACCCCACCCCACTACTGTGTTGTACTTTTTTTGTGTGTTTTTTGTTTGTTATTGTTTAATCATGCACATTTTCCCTTCAAGGGGAATCTTTCTTGCACCACATAGTGCAATACATTTTTGTGAAAACCAGGCGTAAATTCATTACACTGAGTCATGTGATGGAGGCATTCCCATTCTGAAAATCTGCCCACATTCTGCCTCCCTTCTCAGCAGTGTTAAGATGTGATGGCAGGAAGAGCGAATGTGTGTGCTCCTTACAGTGAAAATCCAATTGTCTGGCAGGTTTCTAAATGTTTCTTTATGTTATAATGGTCAGTTTATGGTGAAATGTGTGGCCATGTTTCAAGTAAGAAGAGCCTTGTTAGTGGAAACATCCCACATTTCATGACAAAGTGAACCTTATAACATAAGGAAACATTGGTTGGGATAGTTGATGGACATTCACTATAGTGGAGCATGCACCTGCGCTCCCCCTGGCATCAGGTCCTAACGTTGCTGAGAAAGTGTGGCACAATGTGGGTGGCTTTTCTGATTGGTAATTCCTCCATTGTGACTCACTGTAATGAAATTATGGGTGGTTTTCACAGAAATATATTGCACTCTGTGGATCAAGAAATATTTCAGTGGTAGTAATGACCCACATATTAGTTTATGTGCATCATCATAACTATTTAATGTGGTGACTGTCTGTAAAGAAGCAGCGCAACAATCTGTTGATAACTCTGACCTATATTTTGTAATGCTATGTTACAAATTCCTTTACTTATATCCTGACTGACTGGAATGATTCAATAATTTACAGTAGTTAAGTCTGCTGTACTACCTTTTTTCATGTCAGTGTCCTTTGTCAGTGTCAGTGGCTCAGTAGGTAGCACACTCACCTCTGAAGCCGGGAGATCAGAGGGCTGTGGGTTCAGTTCCCACATCTGGCACTTGGGTTAATATCCCAGTACTGACACTGCCGTGCAGCATGAGAGGGGTGCTGCACTTCTGAGGTGCTGTCTTTCGGATGAGACAGTTAAACCGAGGTCCCATCTGCCTGGATTGGTGGTAGTTCAGATGGATGTTAAAGAACCCATGGCACTTATCGAAAAGAGTAGAGGAATTTCCCCGGTGTCCTGGCCAAATTTCCCTCATTCACTAAAAATACCACCAACAGCTTAATCTGGTTCAAGGTCAGTTGGCATTCATCTGTATCCCTCTCCCCTGGGTCGTGCCTGAAAATAGGCAGGATTTGTCTAGTGCATTTACTCGGTCAACAAAAGCTAAATAAATAAATGTGTGAAATAATGAAAGGAGCATTCCTTTTAAATTGGTGCTGAACAGGTCTTTGTCATTGTTTTCCTCTGCTTTTCTCCATCATATCAAGTAGTTGTCATATATCACTTCTGTTGTTAATTAACAGTTATGCACTAGTCAGTGTTTTATTACACTACAGAACAATAGTTATTGAAAAGCAGCTGCAAACAAATACAAAGCTGGTCTGAACAATATTGGAAGACATGCTAATTTTTTTTCATACATGAAAAAAAGTAGAAGTAAGTGAAGCAGGCATAAATTGTGAGAAGAATGGTATCATTCAAGTCACTCTTGACTTGGAGGTAAGTAGTGGTGGCTGTGGCAATGTAAAGTAGCATAAAAAAGTACAGTTCAGAACTGTGAGGACATTCTTGAAATGCTGCTTTAATTGTAAAAATGTCAGCATGACATCATGAGCTCACAGCAACAATCACAGAACACACAAAAGTGGCACAGAGTCCTCAGATTTTTTCTGCAAGCCCAGAATGCATCCTCCTTGTGTGCAAAAACTTGACAAGTGGTAACAAAGTGAAATTAGACTGTTTCAGCACATACAAAGTCCCCCAGAATTAATGGCGCACTCAGTCATGCGCGCAGTGGTGGTACAGAGTCCCCAGATTTTTTCTGCAGTCCCAGAATGCATCCTCCTTGTGTGCAAAAAATTGAAAATTGGTAACAAAGTGAAATTATACTGTTTCAACACATACAAAGCCCCCAGAATTAATGGCACACTCAATCATGTGCACAGTGGTGGCACAGACTCCCCAGATTTTTTTCTGCAGGCCCAGAATGCATCCTCCTTGTGTGCAGAAAATTGACAAGTGGTAATGAAATGAAATGAGACTGTTTCAGCACATACCCCAGTATAAAGTGATGACTGTGAGCATCGTGTTGCTTGTCCAATGTGTTCTACCAGACAATTCCAGCAAATGAAATGTGATCATCTCAACTGGATCAAAAGGTTCCCTTTGGCTGTACACTAATAGTAGCCTTGGTAAGTATATATATATATATATATATATATATATATATATATATATATATATATATAGCTATATGGTTGTGTATTTTGTAGGTGAGGAGGGGGGTTGACATGGACATGAACTCATGATATTGTCCCAGATCTCCTTCCCCCAAAAAGTAGACATCACACTCAATATTGTAGATTTGGCTGCTCAGTCGGCAAAACCTTTTATTGTCCACACAAACATAAATAATATACATTTTTACAATATTGAGTTCCTCTTATTTTCTCTGTCACATTTGATTCCACTCCTCTTTATTTTACTTTGCTTTCCTTTGTTTTCTCTCTCGGGCATCGAAACCCAAGGGGGTCCCATTCCATTCCTTGCCCAGGTGTAAACCTGAGCTGGTCTTATACTTTCTCTCTGAGCAGGTCCAATTCCTGCCCCCCTTTTTCTTGTCCACTTATCAGGGTGGCCATACCCCTTTCCTTCTTTCAGATCTTAATTCCTCCATATTTGCTTTCCATAACCCCCCACCCTTCCCCCCTTTTTTCCTTCTCAGATCCTTATTTCCTAGCTTCCCATTCCTATTTCTTTCTTTGTTTTTTAAAAAGGGAGGTGGGTGGGTCTTGAAATTTACTTACCCAAAGAAACCTATCAGAAAGTAGCCAAGCCCCTCTGTGTTGCCCATCTTAAACCACTTTTCCTCCGCTCTTCCCTGCCTGCCTTTGTTTTCCATTGGTCCTTATCCCCCACCCCAACACTCTGGTGATGTCATGAGAGAGACCTCCCCTTTTATGACCTCATTCTTCCTTACCCCCCACCCCTGCTGTATCCTAGTCTCTTCCCAGGGTCAGCTGGCCTGGAACAATGGGGGTTGCCCTTAATGACAACCCATTTTGTTCTGCATCACATCACAGGTCACAAAGAAACTGTTGGTGTGTACATTCTAGTGCTCAATGAGAATTTTTTGCACTGAAATTGGAAACGGATAACTCTCAAGCACATGAAGGTAAATATTTTTTTGTGGGGGGTTGGGGGAATCATATTTTCAGGTTTGTCTGTAATGTTTTTTTATTTTTTTGCTTCTTCACAGATTTCATCAGCATCCTTCTGGAGTCCAGTTGTTAATGATGGTCATAGTCATCTAATGAAATGACTTCTGCATGTTGCATGTGTGCCCAAGCTCAGGGAAGGGGTGTGCCTGATGTTGAAGCACTTTTTTGGATAAGGCCACTTTGACAGAACAACAAAGCATCTCGAAGTTTCCTAAAAAAAGAAATGAATGACTTCTTACAAGTTACAACGTCTTGTTTTGTGCCCCTCCCTGGTTCTCAAATCTCAATCCCTAAAGTCAAGTTACATTTCAGAGACACATTTTGTCAACTAACACAACCTGTTGTGTGCAATATTTGCTGCAGTCTTTACAAAACAATGAAACGGATTAAATAAAATCTTTATACTTACCAGAATGGATTTCACATGGATATTACATCGGTTCCTCTCTGTACGGTACAGCTATAGCATCATTCCCAACAAGTATTAGTGATGGAGCCTGTTTTTGTTCCCCTGTAAAAGAAACAAAAGAAGTGTACTGTATGTGTTTTGTCTTTGTGGCTCTGAAAAGCTACAGAAAACAAAGCATACAACTAAAAGAAGTGAGGCAGAATAACAAACATGAGTACACATACTCACTTTATGATTTAAATATTATGAAGCTGGTGGTGGTGGAGTGGTAGTCCATGGGGAGCAGACTCATGGTGGCAGACTTGGATAACATCAGTCCCGGTGGTGGTGGTGGATCGTTCGGGGCAGACAGACTCATGGTGGCAGACTTGGATAACATCAGTCCTGGTTGTGGTGGTGGTCCATGGGGGGGCATACAGACTTATGGTGGCAGACATAGATAACATCAGTCCCAGTGGTGGTGGTGGGGGGGCAGACAGACTCATGGTGGCAGACTTGGATAACATCAGTCCCGGTGGTGGTCCGTGGGGGGCAGACAGATTCATGGTGGCAGACTTGGATAACATCAGTCCCAGTGGTGGTGGTCTGGGGGGCACACCGCCTTTTAAATACTGCAGTTAAAACCTGCCATCACTAATCACATCATCATCCTCATAAAGAAAACTGCCCTCACAGTCATTGATGTCTGAAGTCTGACCACTGGGAAATTCTTTCTCCATTGTGTCATCATTTATGTCAGTGGTGGGCCGTTTCAGGCAGCCAGTGCCAGTGCCAGTGCCACCAGGATGCTCCAGTTCCACATCAGCAAGACCGCCATGATGAGGCTGGGGTACGAATACCGAGGTTGCAGTCTGTGCTGGTATGTGCCTCTCATTCATTTTAATGAATGTTAGCAAACTAACATTTGCAGGAGACTAGTTTGTCCGACGATCCCTGACTATTGCACCTGCTGAGCTGAATACCCTCTAAACACGTACACTGGAGGGTGGGCATGTGAGGTACTTCGGTGCCACTGCAGTCAGCTCTGGCCATTCACTGACCTTTCCACTCCAGTACAAAAGAGGATTGTCACTTATTGTCAGATTCCTGTTTTCAGACAAATATGACTCAACCATTCTCTGTGCCACACTAAGTCCAATTGTTAATGCATCACCCTGTTCTCCCGAATCATTAATTTCACAAATACCCACTTGGGACAAAGCCTCCCAAAGCGGGTTGACACCACCCACTTTGGATGACAGACCACTTGGAACTACAGTCCCCTTCCCCTTGCATGATATGCTTGATAGTCCTCCAGGTACACCTTCAGCCGGATTATGCTGCTGAGGTTTGCTGACCTTGGCATGTGACTTCTGTGCCCCATGAACCAAACGCACCAGTTGACTACTGATATTTTTTACCTGTTCAGGTCCTCCCTCCAGTACTGATGCAATTCCATGTTTGTATCATGGGTCCTGCATTGTTGCTATGGCAAAGTTGTCACTACGCTGAATGCTCACAACTTGACGATTATGGTTGAATACAGTCAGCATGCGTTGCAACACCATATTGCTACCACCGTCTCTGGCAACATCAAGGCTATGCTGTACTTTCACCAATGTCTGCCTCAGCACCCGCAGCAGTGGAATTGATTGGCTAATGGAGGCAGACTCACCACTCACTGCCTGTGTAGCATGTTCAAAAGACCGCAAAATTGTTATTACAGAGTAAATGAGGTGCCACTTTTCATTCGTCATAGACATGGAGCCCCCGGAACTGTCACAGCTAGTGTGCATAACAAGATATTCTGAGATGGCTTTGTATTGTTCATACAACCTCTCTGCCATGTACAACATGGAGTTCCATTGGATGATAACTTCCAGCTTCAAGCTGTGCTGAGGCAGGCTGTTTTGTATCTGCAACTGCCACAGTTGGTCAAGGGCCTTTCTAGATCTTGAAAAGTGAGAGCAGATATGTTGTACAATGGTTAGTATTTTCTATATGTCAGGGTGCTGCAGAAACTCCTGAACCAGAAGATTTAAACAGTGGGCCATGCATGGAACATGAAAAAAAACACCATTTGTGATGTATTTTACCACATTTGACCCATTGTCACTTGCTATGAACCCAGCTCTCAGGGACAGAGAGTTTAGCCATCTGTCAATTTCAGTGAGTACCATGTTCAACGTGTTCTCACCGGTGTGTGAACAGGTCACACTATGCATAGCAATTGTTGCATGCTGGCAAATTCTAAGAAGATTGCTACCGCGACAATCCACCTTACTGCACTGATTATTCACACTACCAACATCACAAACAACCCCCGGCACCTACGCCCAGTGTGCAGTTATACACAGATATGAACTCCCCACTGTTCTGCCACTTGTTCACATATCCATACTTAAATGGATGAATGGAAAAGAGGAATGTTGAAGGGCATGTCATACTGAGTCGGACACAGTGCGGAACAACTCGGGAACAGCACGGGTAGAAAAGTATGTCCTGGATGGGACTTTCCATTTTGAACAGACACATGCAGTAAACCACCGGAACCCAGAATTCTCCACAAAGGAGAAGAGCAATAGATCAATTGCCAACATTTCCGCTACAGCAGCATTAAGTTCACGTGACACTGTATGATTGGGGGGAGTACTTCAGCTTATGAGCAAAAACACTCTGTAACGTGGGCTGACTTAAACATTTTACACATGGTGTGTTGTTGGTCACAAATAGTTGTGCTTTGTGATGAATGGCATTGGCAGGTGGGGGGAGTGTGGACATTTGATGAAGATGGTTGCACAGGTGATGATAACAAACCCAGAAATGATGTTATTTTGCCAGATTTGCCAACCAGGGTTGATGTACCACTTGCACTAAACACACTGCATTCACCACCACCACCACAAAAACTGCTACTCTCACTGGCACTGGACAACATTTCAAAGTCATTATGGTCCTCCACTTCACCATGCCTGTAGTAATCCTCTGCTCTTATTACTGCACGCATTTAATTTCCTACTGGGCTTAACAGTCACGGAAGGGGATAACATGCTGGCTATGGTTGCTGGTGATACAGGTGAATGCCCCACTGTGGTATTAGCTGCCAGCTTGTGCTGGGTCCACAAAGCCAAGTGCCTATTCTTAAGATGCATATGCTGTCCTCCTGTCCCGAGATGGCTCCCCTTTTTACCTTGACTCACATGCACATGGCAAACCTGGCAGATTGCAACTGAATCATCATTTGCATCTTGAACAAAAAAATCCCAAATTAGGGAGTGTGATGCTCTGCTTTTAACATGTCCATGATGATGTGGCTTATTTAAGTCTGTTATTTTAAGCACTGGGGGGGGAGGCACGTGATGATTCCAGCACTGCACACCTGGACTGCAACTAACCACCACGACTACCTATCGTATTGATTACTGGGTCATCATCATAATCATCATCAACTAAAAGCGGTACATCACAAGTTTTTTTATGGGGGAAATTCCTGCAGATCGAGACTCAGTTGCACTTTTAATTTCTTTTTCTCCATTTCCCAACTGGGGTCAATTACATCATCATCATATTCATCAAAGTCACACACATCCACATCTTCTGCTTAGATGCTAGCATGTGGACTGCATGTTGCAACAACAGCAACATCATCACCATCACATTCATCATCAGCATCTACACCACCATCACCTGATATTTTTTCACCACACTGTGAATCACTGCATGGAAAATGTGTGACATTAACCGCCATGGTGGATGGGATATCACATTCTATGCTATTGTTGACTTGATCATCAGAATCCTCAGGTTCAGTTACTGGGAAGAATGACATCATCTACACTGCCACTCACTTGCATTGCTTCACACTTAATATGTTTGGATACGGTACACTGGTAGGAATTAGAACTTGATGCAACAATGCTAATACTACCTCCACCACCAGTAACACCAGTAACACTAACACCACCAGCTGGGAAAACATAATCTCCTCCAACTATGAGTGAGGCTACTGATTGGGCTGTAAAAAACATTGCAGGAGAAATACCTTTCCTCACATCAGCAATGCACTTCTGCATCCGCGTGCTACTACCATGCCCACAGACCATCTGACTGCCAACATTGCCATGGCCAGAAACAGCTTTGCTTGCATGTCTCTTTGCAGGCATTTTGGGGATCAAACAAAAATATTATTACCAAATTCAGATTTTGATACATTCACTTTCTGACTGAAGGGACTCTGGCTGGATGTGAAGCATAATAAACAACTGTGGCTTTAGCAGCAGATTAAAGACTACTCAGAGACTGTCATGGAATTAAAACAACCTCAGTAACCAGTGATGCTGATGGGGTCCAAAAACAATCCAGTCTGGTAAAAAAACCCTTTGAACATGGGGGTGGGGTGGAGCACTGAATACAGACAGTGCTTTTTTTATGGCACTACAATACAAGCAGAAAAACTATTTATTTATTTAGATTTTGTTAACCAGGTAAACCCACTGAGACCAGAGGTCCCTTTTTCAGGGGTGACCTGGGGTGAGTACACCAACTACTTTATATTAGGTACAGTATATAGCTTTAAAATACATATACAGTTTGTACAGGAGGTTTGGTAACAGTAAGGCAGAGACAGAGGGCATACAGCAAGTAACAGAGTCAGAGAACATGCATTGTCAGTGGGGTACATTAGTCCAAGTCTTCAAAATACATACTCAGTTTGTACAGAGGCAGGGGGGACAGTGAAGCCGTGTGGGAGCAAAGAGTTCCGTAAGACACCAGAGCAGGAAGTGCGTCTTCCCAGTGGGCATGTGACAATAGAGGTAACACAGTCTATAGAGGTTAGCTAGTACATAGGGAGCAAAGAGTTTGCTCGAGCCAACTACGGGGTAACGAGGTAGGGTAATATCTAGTGGTTGCAGCAGCAGTGGCTCAGTTCAAGGAGGTAGACTTTAAGACCAGCCTTAAACGAGGAGAGGGAGGGTTTGTCAAGCAGGAAAGAGGGAACAAGTTCCAGAAATGAGGGCAGTGAACTGGAAGGAGCAGTTTCTTTGATTACCACGGATGCGGGTATGTTCAGGAGCCAACTGGAAGTGAGCAGAGTTACGGAGGGAGACTTTGGGGTAACAGAGTCGCAAGGTGAGGTGGTGGTGAATGGAGGAGTTTGTAGGAAGGCAGGCAGGGAAAAGGATAGTTTATGCCTGAGTGTCGGCCAGTGAAGGTCCATGAGAGCCTCGCAGTGATGCCTCCTAGGGGGAGGAGGCTTAAAGTGTGGCCGTGGTAGTAGGGTGGAGAGCTTGGTTAGCCTCAGTCTCTCTGAGGGACTGTAGTAGTGGGAGAGCCGCATAGTAAAGAGGGGGAGAGGTTGCAGTTGGCAATGTCTCACGCTTCTCCAGAGAGGGAGTTTCAAGGTGGTATAGCAGCCCAGTCTCTGGTGGATAGATTTGTTAAGACATCTACGTGGGTTTGAAGGTTAGCTCCTGGTCAAGGGTAACCCTTAAGATACTTGAACTGGTCTGGTGACCTCAACACACTTTCCTCGAGCTGACGTTATCTGGAGAAGGCCACACGGTCTTTACTCAGTCGCCGGTCCCAAAAGGACTGCTTTTGTTTTTTCCTCATTTAGCTTTAGGTGGTTGGCAGTGAACCATGTTTCAAGTTTTGCCAGGCAAGCTTGAAGTTCAGTTGTAATGATAGAGGATTGGGGGTCACTGTGGTAGATTACAGTGTCATCTGCGTAGAGTATCAGGTTGCAGCGTGCACACACCTCTTCTATGTCATTCACAAACAGAGAGAATAGCAGGGGACCTAGGATGGAGCCCTGGGGTACCCCAGAGATCATGGGCTTAGGGGTTGATTGGACGCCCTGCCAGGGGACTGTTTGAGTTCTGTTTGTCAGGTAGCTTGTGGTCCAGGAGAGAGAGAGAGAGCTGATCAATGCCAAGCCTTTGAAGCTTAGTAAGGAGCAGTTTATGACTGACCACGTCAAAGGTCTTGGAGAGGTCGATGAATATTGCCCCTGTTGGGGTGCCTTGGTCCATGGCATTGAGTATGTCAGATGTCAGTCTGATTAGGGCAGTGTCCATGCCATGGCCTTTCCAAAAGCCATGCTGGACTTTGGAAAGGAGTAGGTGTTGTTCCAGGTAGTCTTGTAGCTGATCATAGACTAATCTTTCCTGGATTTTTCCCAGAGGTCAGAGCAGGGAGATGGGCCTGTAGTTCTCCACCCTGTCCCGGGTTCCTTTTTTATGGACTGGAACTAAGGTGGCAACTTTCCATTTACTGGGGACCGTCCCTTTTAGGAGGGATCGGTTAATGAGTAGGGCAACAGGGTAGGCAATGGCCTGTGCCGCAGCCCTCAGTAGGTGTGACTCTAGCTGGCCATTCCCAGTAGATGAGTCAGGGTTAATTTTGCAGAGTAGTAGTAGTACCATGCAGGGGTCCACTAGTTTCAGGTGGAATGATGGTCAAGAGAGCACTGTGTCAGGGTGGGTGAGAGGAGGAGGTCCAGGCACGGTAGGGGAGCAGCCTGAGGGGTGTGTAAAGGATGTGCTGAAAGCTTCTGCCACCTTAGAGGGGTCAGCGGTAAGTGAGTTCCCAGCTATGACTGTGACACATTGTTCCTGTGTGCGACCCTTTAGGAGGGAGTTTATATGGCCCCAGAACTTCTTTGGGTCTCTTAGGTTGCCGGTTTGGAGGTCCCTGAGGTATTTTGATTCGGCCTGTTTTGTGGCTTGTTTACACTTGTTCTACAGGCACCGGTACTTCTCCCAGTCAGAATTGGTGCCAGAGGATTTGTAGAGCCCCCATGCCTTGTCTCAGAGCCGCATGGTGTGTTTTAGCTCAGGGTATAGCCATTTATGGCACTTTCCCTGAACCCTCAGTTTTTTCCAGGGGACATGTCAGTTAGCTATGCCCAGGAACGTCTGGGTAAAATATTCGAGGGCCGTGTCTATAGTGGGAAGGGAGACAATAGGACCCCATTCCGCCTTTAGGAGGTCAGCGCAGAGGCCTGCCGGTTCTAATCTGCCATACTTTGTTGCAACAATCAGTCTGGCAGCCAGCCTAGGGGGTTTATTGGACCAGATGCAGTAGATAGGGCAGTGGTTACTCAAGGAGTCTGACATGATCCCAGCAGTCAGTATCCAAGCGGGGTTAGAGGTAAGTGCCCAGTCAAGAAGCGAATGGTTGCCGGTTTTAGCATTGTGCCTGGTTGGAATGTCAATCACTTGGGTGAGGGATGCATCTAGTATCAGGTTCTTGGTTCGGGAGAAGTTAGGGGCAAGCCAGTTGAGGTTGAAGTCCCCTAGGAGGATTTTCTCCCCGGGGGGAGTTGGAGGATGACACTAACAAGAGATTCAAGGGAGGGGGTGGTGGATTGAGGTGGGAGATAGGCGCAACTGATATAGAGAGGCTTAGTACCTCCGAGGATAAGTTTGAGAAATAATACCTCAGCCTGAGTTCCATCCAATGCTTGGAGGTCGATCAGGGTGGCATTCAAGGGGGACTTCAGATAGATTGGGACTCCCCCCCTTTTTTACAAGTCTGTCTTTTCGTATGGCTTGATATCCTGTTAGTTCAACTTCATGAGGGAGGATGGGCTTCAGCCACGTCTCAGTCACAGCTAAGATGTCTGGCTTGTAGAGTAGGGTCCAAGCCTCGAGGTCAGCCACCTTGCATCTCAGGCTCCTGAAGTTCATGTGCACCAGTCTGAGCCCCCCGGAGTTTGCCCAGAAGGGGGTGGTAGGGTCACTGAGCATGCAGTTTGGATAGAAAGGACCAGGGTTGGATTCAATATCCTCCCCGCATAGCAGTAGAGTGCTGGGCAGAGGGCCTTCGAGGCTGGGGGAGAGGAAATTCTGGCAGGTGAGGGCTTGAGGGTGGGCCAACAGCATTATTGGGAGGAGTGTCTTAGCCCTCTTGAGGCTTGGCCTTTCTGAAAGAATTATTACAGGGACCAGTGTATCCTGAGAGTCAGAGGGATGTTTTATAGAGATTTTTGCAGAGTTGCAGAGCACAGGGGAGTGAGGAGGATGGGAGTTGAGGTTGCTACAGCTAGCAGCACACAGTAGTGTAGCTTTACATTTGCAGAAGCAGGACAGAGGGAATAGGATAATGACAGCGGCCTCTAGTGGGTATTGGTGATAACCTGCAGATGGAAAAGTGAGCTGATAGGTTTTACAGCTCACATGACTTTTCCTATAAATGCAGATGCTCATCAAGGGTGGTGGTGGGGGTGGTGGGGAACCGGCATGCAGTGACGGCGGGGCCTCACCACAGTAACAGAGAGCAGGCATGAGATGCAGTCCACCCAGGCACAAGAGCCTGGCACTTGTTTTAAAGGTACCTTTAGCCGAGTGGCAGGGATCAGCGAGGCTCCGTCCTTGCAAGGGGAAAAAGGTACGATTCATTGTGGGAGAGTCTCAGCCATCATGACCTCCGTTGCTCCGGTTATGTGGGGGAGGGGCCCGGTGAAGCGATCCACGGTGGGAGAGCTGCGCTTCGTGCACCTCATGACCTCCTTGGAGTTCCAGCAGTAACTAAGAACAGAGAACACGATCACAGTACAAAATCAGGCAGCTGCAGTGGATAGCAGGTTCACACTGCTGTGCTTAGTTGCAGTTACACTAGTCTGTGTCACAATAAAAGGTGTATTATATTTGATACATGCAACACTGCACACACAGCACAGAACAGTTTGTGTACAATGCTGAACAAGGAATGCGACTCAAATGCAAAAGTTCAGTGTACTGCCACGTAATGTAAATTTCTAATTTAAACAACCTGACCTTATGAAATGCTGCACCATATACACACAACAAACAGCAAGAATATTTGTACTATTACTGACAATATTTCTATGTGTACATTAACACAGTTATATAACAAAAATATAACCAAAAAACAAAGAAATCACTAGTTCTCCAACTTAAATCTACCTACACCACAGATATGCCCCTCCCCCACATCACACTTTTACCACACAAACTCAATGTTGTAAATTAACACTCAAAATCCACACACAAACAAAAACGCTCGATGATATGAGCACAGGAGGGTTTCCTACAATTGATGAACTAAAGTTGGATCCCCAAAAAAAGCAAAAATGCTATTTGAACACCTTTTACAAGATTCCTACAGACAGCTATCAGAGCACACTGTCTCCTACTCCTTCCTACTCATACTACCCTGAACTGAGGCTGTGCAGATCAATATAGAGCCCATGTGACCTGAGCTCCCATGAATCACTGCAAAATCTGCCTTTGGAGCTCAAAAACAAGGCGAAGTGAGCTGCCACCAATGCACTTCGCCTTAAAATTGGAAGAGTAGTGGCCAGGGAAGGCAAAGTAATGCAAAGTCAGCGTTTGTAATGGACTTCACATTCCTCATTATAACACGAAGTACTCTGCTTCACGTTGTGAACCACTCCATGAATCTACCTTTGCTCTGCTAAATGCTTCACGGAGCGGATTGATCTTACTTCACCCACCACTACTATCTAGTCTGCTCGAGTGTGCAGCACTTCAGTCTGTTAGACTGCACCTCCCCCCTCATATTTTCAACAACAGCTTTAAAAAGTGAGTAAAATCACATCTGTTCTGTGAATGTCTAAATGCACAAAAGATCTAAGCATTTAAGTAGAAGAAATAAGAAACATAAAAAAGTTTATGGTCATAACATTTCTAGAATAAATAAAATGGATTATTTTAAAAGGGTCTTCCTTATTAAATGCAATATCCATAGGTGAAAGTCACAAAAATCTTTAGCATAACTAAGCCAAAAAGAAAACAAGCCGTTTCTGAGCTTACATCTTCTTTAAAAAGGAAACATCATGATATATTATAAGGTAACAACCACAATAAGTTAGAAAACCACGTTTTACATAGATGCCAAAGGTGAATTTCCAGACATGAAAAGAAAAGTGACAAGTTTTTTAATCCAGTTTGACAGATTGAGAGAGTTGTTAACTGATTCTTAACTTGCTCCGTTGAATCAAAAGAAAAGGATCTGTTATTTTTGTTGATTGATAATCTGGCTGGGTAACACATTTAGAATCTTATGCCAATGACCATTAGGTTGTTCAACAAAGGAGAAAAAGCTCTTCTTCTCATCCTGACAGCTTGGGGCAGGTCCTGTGAAATATGAATCTTTTTACTGTCCCATTTAAGAGATTGGGAAGCTTTAGTTTTATTCAAAACATGCATTCTGTCTAGATAATTAAGAAATCTAATACTAAACGGTCTAGATTGTTTACCTTGGGCTGTCACGGGATGCCACACCCTGTGAGTTCTTTCTGCAATGCAAGCCTGTCCATTCGGTGAAGCTCCAGCTAAAGTTTTGCAGAAAATTTGTGCAAACTGAATAGCATCTGAACCTTCTGCAAATTCAGGTAAGCCATACACAATGATATTTTTCCTTCTACTTCTCCCTTCTTGGTCTTCTAATTTGGCTTCTGGTTTGGTGAATTTGTGATGGAGGGCCAGGAGTTCAGGTTCTAATCTTCCCCTCCAGTCTTCTACCGAGGAGATTCTTGACTCGGTATCACCTATTCTTTTACTTAGTTCTTCAGTTTTGCTCTAATTACTCCAGAGACATCCAACAGAGCTAGTATAGCTTCTTTTAGAGGATTTAATTCCATCATAAATGTTTCTTCTGTTATAGTGCCGGTTCCAGAAATAATTACATTGTTTTTTGCTGGGGCCTTTCTTGAGAGTTTTGGCCCCCCCAGCTCTACTGGGGGTTGGTGATGGCATGTGTTTAGCCAGTGCATTTTTCATTTCTGCTTCTATTTCTTGCTCAAAACAGGTATGATTAGCAGCTCTAAAATAGTAAGGGATATCTGAATGCAGTTATATCTCCCAAGATTTGTGTTTTGAAAGATAAAATATGAAATAAAAGCGAGATAGCTGGAGCACAGTGAGAAAGCACCTAGCTCGCTTGAGGCATCACATGATCTCCAGAACGCCTTTTCTTAAGATCTGATTGAAGTGGAAATCAGGGTGATTGAATCAGGGACCAGATGAAGGGGAAATGGATTGGTAGCACTGACTTTATAGGCATCCAGATTTGTAAAGTATTTGTTAAATTCTTCAGCTACTAGTAGAGGGTCCTTGACATGCTTGTTTTTGATGTTGAGTTCTTACGGTAGACAGGATGTGCATACTTTTAGAGGGTGGCTAATTTGCTTCCTGAACCACTTGGGATTTAAAATTACCTCACTGCTGTTTTTTTTACTAGAATTTGTTTTATTTTGCGTTATGTTTAGTGTTATGGAGCTGGATCTTTATTGTTTTATTTTATAAATCATTTAATATCTCTTGTAAGGTGTAATATTAATGTGTATTTTTGTCTTCCAAGTACATATGCACTGCAATCAATAGGATGTAGGTGGATGCACTGATGCCCCACAGAGTAATTGGTTTAACAGGTTTTCTTTGACCCTTTCTCCCCCAGTGCCTCACTCCTTATAGTTCCTCAAGCCCCCACTGCCTGCTAAACTCATCTCCACTACCAAATATCTTCTCCAAGGTTCCTGCTTGTTCTTCCACTCTAGGCTCTGGTATCTCCCAACCAGAGACCTTCTACTTCTGCTGCTGCTATGTGTGTATGTGTGAGTGTAAGGGAGGATAGATGTAAGCTATTAGGGTGGTCATGAGACACAAATGAGATGATGAAGTGTCAGGTGGTAAAGGTGGAGCAAGAAAACCATCATCCAGTGTGCTTGGTTCAGGTGTATTTGTTTTGTGGCATTTTGGGTAATTGGTCTGCACTAAAAGGACCCCTTACCTTCTCTGTGGCCTGCCAGACCCTTCAGTTGCTGCTGGTGAGGACCCCATCTCGACTGTGCGAATAACTAGATGGACACATAAAGTAAAGAATATAGGTTTATTCTCTGTACACCAGATGTTCCCTTCAAGAGGACAATCCCCAGACTGGCAAATTCTCTGACTGATAGGCATACATGGAACTGCCAGGCAGTGCAACAGTTAGATACATGCAGGTTCTAAGTGCTCTTAAAGGGGTGGCAGCTCAATATTAAGCCCCATGCTTAATGTGTGCTTCACATCACCGCCGGAACAGTGAATGTGAGCACCACTTGAACAAGGAATAATCTATAAACAGTTTCTAAGTAAGAGATCATTTTAAGTAAGTTTTAAGGCAAAACATTTTCATGCATTTCAAGGCATCACTGTCACAAAACATAATTCTACTGCAGGGAGGGGTGAGGAAAGAACCTGGACTACACTGCAAACGAGTCAGAGTAGCACCGAGGGGGGGGACACAATAGTACTTGAGACTTGGTCATGCCACAAGCACTAAAGTGTGGGGGAAGGAAAAGAGAAGACAGGGAAGGGTAGCAACAGGAGATTACCCAGAATGCAAGCCAAAATCTTATTAAAAGTTGCAGAAGCAATAACAAAAGGTGGACTGTCCATTGGAAGAGACATTCCTAAGGGGGAAAAAAGTGTTACAGAATATGCAGGAATGCAGTACCATAGCAACAGTTGCTGAAGGTACCAGAAACATTTACAACAATCAATTAACCCAGAAGAAATTAGTCCCAACACATTACACTGAGTCCGGTTTACAAAAGTTCAAGACCTCCATCGACTTTTCCGGTTGGTAGGGAATGCAGGCATGTGTTGATTGCACTAGTTCCTGACAGGATGGAGTCAGATCATTAAAAGCAACCCAGGAGTTCTGCCCGCTATCAAATCCACGCCATGTGACTCTGTAAGTCCAGGATCCATTTGTGAACTTCTTCCTTAAGATCTTCTCAAACTGGTACACTGTGGTGTGTAGAAGAGAGTGCTGAGAAGAATAAAAAGGTTGAGAAGAAGAGGAAGTCCAAGGCAAATCATCTGTTAAAATGGAATCTGGCTGGAGAATGTCAGGAGTGGGAAGATCTGTAGGAACTAGTTGCAAGTTGTCTGGAGGGATCTCAGCTTCAGAGAGGATTGCAGATTCAAGGGCAGCTTCATTTCTGGGAGGTCTGGGGTCATCTGGAAGGTTGTTACTCAGGTACCCATGCTTTAATTGGTTTATATGGACTTTGTTGTGTACCAGCTTGCCATCCGACTTGCGTCACAGATGAACGTGGACCAGAGAAAGCTTTTCTATGAAAAAGAAGGGACCAGTCCAGGGGTGAAGCAGTTTCTTGGTGGTGCCCGGAACAAGAACAGGTCAGTACAAATAGACAATGTCCCCAACAGAGAATGAAGGTTCATGCACCTTGGCTGCAGACATTTTTTGCATTGCCAAGTTTCTCTAGCCCAACATGGTGATTACAACATGTTGGCAAGTTCAAGCTGTTCCAGCAGAGGGATAATGAAAGAAGAAGCTGACTTAGGAACCTCTAGCAGTGAGAGATCCCTGTCCAGTGGAGTTCTTGGGTGACATCCATGGACTAAGAAGAATGGGGTATATCTGTGCTGTTGACACAAGGGCTGGTATTGTATGCAAACTGCACAAAGGGAACAAAATGGTCCCAGGTGTCATGAGTATCATTCAGGTACTTGGAGAGTGTGCTGAGAATGGTAGATATCATCCTTTCACTCTGTCCATTGCATTGTGGATGGTGTGGTAAACTCAGGTACTGGAGGAGAGGGGGTTTCCCTGAGTAAGATAGTCAGGGTACAGCTGCAGCTGATTCGGCTGATTGGCTACAACTGCACAGACAGGAGAGCTTTAAAAACAGGAAGGAAAAGCCAGCAGAAAGTTGCTGCAGGAGTAGAGGGCTGACAAGCTGCTTGGATGTGTTCCAGAACAGGAGTCCCTTAAGCAACCCTCAGGAGACTGGTCTCCTGAATTAGGCCAAAAAGAAAAAAGTTATTTCCATTGTGAGTTTTCCATTTTACTGTTTGTGTTCTTCTAGAAGGTCTAGCCTTCTGGAAAAGGGGGGTTTCTAGTTAGGGTTGGGGATTGTTTAGTCAGTGCTCTCACCCAGAGCTAGGCCTCTTTATTTCTGTTTTTGTTTCATTTTTCCTGGAGGAGCTTAAAAAGGAAAAAGGCAGAAGCCCAAAGTTCTGTGTCACCAACCATATTAAGAAAATAAAACTATACCTAGTTGGTTTGATGTTAACAAACTGGTCTTCCTGAGACTCCTTAACCACTGCAAAGCTGATCCTGAATCCCATGGTGAGGCTGCACCTTGTCACACGTGGTGTTAGAAGTGGGATCAGGTTGGCGTAGAATTTGGCTGGAATTTGAATCACCCCGGAGTAAAGGAGACCAGGCATGGAGAATGTGGTGAAGGCCTTGATCCGGGCTACAGCAGCCCAGCAGGAAGATACCTGGGCTCAACAAGAGATGAACCAGTTGCCGGTCACACAGATGGCCCAGAACCGTGCTGTCCTCCAGGAAATGGTAAAGCGTCTCATCGAGATCACGCTGGGAGAAGGTCACCCGGTAGGTCCTACCCCAGAGGGTTACTGGACTATATGGGCTTCCCACTGTCTGCAGAAAATGACAATGGCTAATGACATTGAAGCATATTTGCTTGCTTTTGAAAGGACGGCTACTCATGAATCATGCCTCAGGAACAGTGGGTCGACATTTTAGCTCTGTTTTTGTGCGGTGAGGCCCAGAAGGCGAATTATAATCTGGATGAGGGAGTCACCACTGACTGTCCAAGGCTGAAGGAAGAGATCTTGGCCCGTGCTGGTGTGACTCCAGCCCTTCAAGCCCAGAGGTACCACAGCTGGAGTTTCCGGGAGTTGGTGAAACCACGGTCACAGATGGACGACCTCCACCACTTGGCCAAGAAGTGGTTGCAACCCGAGCTCCATAGTGCTGCCAAAACAGTGGAGCTCCTGGTAATGGACCAGTTCTCAAGAAGACTACCACCCAACCTATGGCAGTGGGTTGAACAGGCTGACCCCACTTCCTGTGATGAACTGGTCACCTTGGTGAAGCAGCATTATGCCATCAAGGAACTTTCCCTGGACGATGGGGTCGGCTACCCCCGGGACTTGGGGCAGACTAAAAACCGGAGGCACCGACCCCCCGAGATGTCAGACTGGACAGGTCCCAGGAGAAGGGCTACCAAAGAGCAGTCTGAGGCTGCGAAGGGACTTTTGGGTTCAAAAATAGTGGGGGACCTGACCTCCCCTAGAAGCCCAAAGGGTCCAGGGCCACTCCAAGAATTCTACCGCTGTTGTAGGTGTGAGGAGTGGGGACATGTAATTGCCAACTGCCCGAATGGGGTTGAACCAATGCAGTGCAACTGTGGTGGGTCCCCACAGAGTGATTGCCATTTGATTAATGTGGTAGGGGTGGTCGCCACTTCACACTGATTTTCCCGGGTGGTTAAGGTAAACAGACAGACTGTTATGGCCCTTGTCGACTCGGGAAGTGAGGTCACCCTTATAGTTTGCAGTTTGGTGCAACCCTCCCAAATTAAATTCCAGAAATGTACCAGGATCACCTGTGTCCATGGCACAGCGTTTTATTACCCCATGGTGCTAGTTACTGTGGAAGCACAGGGGGAGGAGAGGCAGGTGACTGTGGGGGTCCTCCCTCGATTGGCGCATCCTATCCTGGTGGGTCGAAATTTCCTGGGGTTTGAGACATTGCTCCATGAGGGGGAACCTGGGAGGCCAGGGCCCCAGTAAATGAGGCTATGGTGCTAGGAATCCCCAAGGGGTCGTAGGAGTCACCTGATTATTTCCCTTATGGGCATTGGGACCCCGAGTTGTATGGGGAGGCAGAAAAATCCTGGAAATCATGAAAGGAACGCAGGGATTGTAAAAAATTAGGGACCAAGATACTGGTTGCCAATGGCAGGTCCATGCTGGTGGGAGGTAGAACCCTGCTCCCAGAGGGAAAACAGGGTGAGCGGTCTGGTGCACAAGGGGAGAGTTGTAGGGAGGAAGAGGAGGACCCAGAAGTGGAGACAGAGTTGAATCCCTCTGAACTGAGTACCCTCAGGATAGCCTCCAGGAGCTTTAGTCAGGACCAAATAGATGAGCCTCTCTTTCAGAATATCCAGTCAGGAGCTGTGGAGATTAACGGGGTGCCGGTAGAAGGCAAAGCCAAGGGACCCTGACTGTATGTCACATTAAATAATGACCTCCTATACCAAGTGATACCGGATGAAGAACATGATGTGGAACAGTTGCTGGTCCCCCACCAGGACAGGAAGGCGGTACTGGATTTGGCACACGCTCACCTTCTCGGAGGACACCCTGGGATCAAAAAAACACTGCGCTGCATACTCTGAAGATTCTACTGGCCTGGAATTTATGCTGAGGTAAGGAGGTACTGTGCTTCATGCCCAGAATGCCAGTTGGCATCCCCACGGCCGAAGATAAGAGCCCCGTTGGTGCCCCTGCCAATCATTGATGAACCCTTCATGAGGATTGCGATGGACCTTGTAGGCCCACTAGACAAGTCAGCCTGGGGCCACCAGCACATCCTGGTCATCGTAGACTATGCTGCAAGATATCCAGAAGAGATCCCTCTCTGTAACATGGCCTCAAAGTCGATTGCCCGAGAGCTAATTCAAGTCTTCATGAGGGTCAGATTCCCAAAGGAGATACTGACAGACCAGGGTACTCCCTTTGTCTCACATTTAATGAAGGAGCTTTGCAGACTCCTCCAGATCCAAACCCTGAGGACCTCAGTGTACCACCCCCAGACAGATGGTCTGGTTGAACGATTTCATCAAACTTTGAAGGGGATGTTGCGGAAAGTCGTGAGCCGAGATGGAAAGGTCTGGGACTTACTCCTTCCCTACTTAATGCTCGCTATCTGAGAGGTCCGACAGGCATCCACCTGATTCTCCCCCTTCAAGTTATTATATGCCCACCGGCCCAGGGGTATTCTCGATATACTAAAGGAGGACAGGGAACAGCAACCGCCACAAGGAGCCATTGTATTGCGTATATCTCCCAAATGCAGGAAAGGTTGGCCCGGGTCACTTCTATTGTCCAGAAACATTTAGAAAGGGCCCAAGCGACCCAATGGACTTATTATGACCATCAGGCAAGGATCCGGAAGTTCCAGTCTGGGGATCAGGTGATGGTCCTGGTTCCCACAGTAGAAAGCAAACTGCTCACCAGGTGGCAGGGTCCATTCGAGGTTGTGGAAGCTGTTGGTGATGTGAACTATAAAGTAAGTCAACCCAATCACAGGAAGAAGTTCCAAATATACCATATTAACCTCCTGAAGGCATGACAAGACCGGGAGGCCTGCTGTGTCTCATTGGCCGTAACCCCGGCAGAAGGTAAAACAGAGGGGCAAGTCCATGTCTCACCTGAGCTGTCTCCTGCACAGTACAAAGAAGCAGTGGAAATGGTTCAGCGAACCGGGGATGTGTTCTTCGAACAACCTGGTTGGACGGTTGCAGCCTACCATGACATTGTGACAGCTCTGGGCATAAGGATAAGGGAAGGACCTTACCATATCCCAGAGGCCAAGAGGAAAGAAATCTGAGCTGAAGTTGAGAGGATGTTAAAGCTCAACATCATAGAAGAGTCCCATAGTGAATAGTCAATCCCCATTGTCCTCGTGACAAAACCAGATAATACTTGGAGGTTCTGTAATGATTTCAGGAAACTAAATGAGGTATCGCAGTTTGATGCATACCCCCTACCTAGGGTCGATGAACTGATCAACCAGTTGGGGAAGGCCAGATACTGCTCCACCTTGGAACTTACGAAGGAATACTGGCAGATCCCACTCACAAGGGCAGCCCAGGAGAAGACCGCCTTCATCACCTCAGGGGTTTATACCACTACAATGTCCTCCCATTCAGTCTGCATGGAGCACCTGTGACCTTTCGGCGCATGATGGACCGACTGCTGCACCCACACTCTCACTATGCTGCTGCCTACATCGATGATGTGGTCATCCATAGTACGGACTGGGAAACTCACCTTTGGAAGGCCGAGGCCATACTAGATACATTACGAGAAGCTGGGTTGACAGTGAACTCCGCCAAATGTAAGATCGGCTTGTCAGAGGCAAAATACTTGGGCTATGTGGTTGGACGGGGATTGGTGAAACCCCAGGTGAGGAAGGTAGAAGCAATTCAAAACTGGCCTCAACCAAACAAGAAGAAGAAGCAAGTGAGGGCTTTCCTAGGGTTAGTCGGTTACTACCGGAGGGTCATCCCTCACTTTGCCACTTGGGCCGCTCCATTAACGGAGTTAACCAGGGCGAGCACACCAGACATCATGAGGTGGTCGAAAGCAGTGGATGAGGCATTCACCAACCTCAAGATGGCCCTCTGTTCTAATCTGGTACTGGTCTCTCCAGATTTCGATAAAGAATTCATTCTGCAAACAGATGCCTCGGATGTTGGATTGGGGGCAGTACTCTCCCAGGTGGTAGCAGGTGAAGAGCATCCCATCCTGTACCTAAGTAGGAAGTTGTTACCCCAGGAACAGCGGTATGCTGTAGTGGAAAAGGAGTGCCTTGCAGTAAAGTGGGCGATGAAAACCCTCAGATATTACTTACTAGGTTGCAAGTTCACTCTGGTGATGGACCATGCTCCACTCAAGTGGATGCAAACAAACAGGGAAAAAAATGCCTGAGTGACGAGAAGGTTCCTTGCACTACAACTGTACCACTTCATGGTCCACCACAGAGCAGGGACACTGAACAGAAGTGCAGATGGACTTTCCCGAAGACCCTACCTCTTGGCACAGGCAGCCCAACCCTATAGTGTTGAGCTTGGGAGGGGGATGTGTGGTAAACTCAGGTACTGGAGGAGAGGGAGTTTCCCAGAGTAAGATAATCAGGGTACAGCTGCAGCTGATTTGGCTGATTGACTGCAACTGCACAGACAGGAGAGCTTTTAAAAAAGGAAGGAAAAGCCAGCAGACAGTTGCTGCAGGGGTAGAGGGCTGACAAGCTGCTTGGATGTGTTCCAGAACAGGAGTCCCTTAAGCAACCCTCAGGAGACTGGTCTCCTGAATTAGGCCAAAAGGAAAAAAGTTATTTCCATTGTGAGTTTTCCATTTTACTGTTTGTGTTCTTCTAGAAGGTCTAGCCTTCTGGAAAAGGGGGGTTTCTAGTTAGGGTCGGGGATTGTTTAGTCAGTGCTCTCACCCAGAGCCAGGCCTCTTTATTTCTGTTTTTGTTTCATTTTTCCTGGAGGAGCTTAAAAAGGAAAAAGGCAGAAGCCCAAAGTTCTGTGTCACCAACCATATTAAGAAAATAAAACTATACCTAGTTGGTTTGATGTTAACAAACTGGTCTTCCTGAGACTCCTTAACCACCGCAAAGCTGATTCTGAATCCTGTGGCAAGGCTGCACCTTGTCACAATAGTTACTTGTGGTATGTGTCTTTTTTATGTTGAGAAGTTTGCAAGTTTCTTGGACAACGGTGAACAGGTAGCTAGTGCCTCAGTCTGAATGTAGATACGATGGGGTACCGTAATGACAAATGACTGTGTTGAGAAAGGCACTTGCCACAGTGGTGGCATTAATGTATTTTAGAGGGATAAGTTCAAAATACTTTGTCAAGTAGTTCAGAGTCAGAGCATGTTGGTAAGGGCCCAAGAATGTCAGTGCTGACTCTTTGGAATGGTTCAGTGGCTACAGGCATTGGGATGATGTGTGCCTTTGTCGGTTTGGCAGGATGCTTTCTTTGGGAGCAGGGCTGGCAGGATTTTATGAACTGGACAATGTCCCTGATCATGTGTGGCTAGAAGAAGTGAAGCCTTGTCTTTTCAAGAGTTCTGTGTATTCCCATGTGACCTCCCGAAAGTGGAGATGCATGACTGGAGGGAAGAACTTGAGGGATTAGAGAGGCTGGCACAACTAGCTGTATATGAGTTCTATCCCTTGCCTTCCTTGGTCCAAATGTGAAAAAGCACACTGTCATTGAGGAAATACTGCAAAGCAAAGAAAAGTACATCTTGGCGATGTTTCTTTTGTTGCGGTAAGGTTACAGACTCTAGGTAGGTGATTACGCCCGTAAACTGAGTGTCAGTTCTTTGTTGCATTTTAACAGTTGCCAGGGACAGATGGGATGTTGAGGAGATGAGAAACTCTTCAGCTGCTTGCAGTAACTGAGGATTTGTGTGTCTGTCTGTAGAAGCGGTTGGTAGCAGCAAAGCAACTTGATCCAACATGCTCTGACTCTGGACTACCTGACAAAGTATTTGGAACTTGAGGTGCTGTAGGAGTGTCCACAGAAAGTACATCCATGACATGGAAAGGAAGAGCTTGTAAGCAGGATTCTTCATCTGTTGAGGAAGATGCAGAGGGATATCATCTCTGACTTACACCATTGGCATTTGAGTGAACTTGACCTGGTCTGTATTGAATTTCAAAGCTGTAGGATTGCAGCATGGAGATCCATTGGGCAAACTTGCCTACTGGCTCCTTCATTTTGAATAACCATCTGAGAACCAAGTGACCAACGATAGCTGTAAAGGAGGAGTAGTGAAGGTAACAGTCAAATTTCTTTATGGCAAATACCATGGCTAGACATTCTTTTTCTGTGATGCCATAGTTTTGCTCAGCTGAGGAAAGAGACCGCCCGGCATAGGAGACAACTCGTTCTGTTCCATTTTGAATTTGACAGAGCACAGCGCCCACTGCAAGGGAACTAGCATCTCTGAAGAGCTTGAAGGGTTGGTTGAACCTTGGGTAGGCCAATACTGGAGAAGAGATTAGGTTTTGTTTTAAGATTTCAAAGGCCTTTTTACATTCTGAAGTCCAACTATAGTCACATCCCTTTTTGGTGAGGGTGTACAATGGAGCTGCAATCTTGGCATAGTTGCAAATGAGCTTTCGGTAGCAGCCAGACAAGCCCAGAAAAGCTCAAAGGTCTTTGAGATTGTTAGGCTGTAGATAGTTTTTGACTGCTGAGAACTTGTCTGGATCTGTAGAGATGCCTTGAGAACTAACCACATGTCCCAGGTAATTAATTTGATGCTGTGCTAAACAACACTTTTCTGGGCAAAGCTTGAGATTGGCTTGTCTGAGATGTTCAAACACTTCTTGGAGATGTTATAGGTGCTTTGGCAAAGTTCTGTTGAAGATAATCACATCATCCAGGTAGACTAAGCAAGATTTCCAAGACAACCTATGTAGTACGGCTTCCATAACATGTTGAAATGTGGCTGGACTGTTCCGAAGACCCATAGGCAGACGTTTGAACTGAAAAAGTCCCAAGTGACAGCACCATGCTGTGTATGGATGAGAAGCTGGATAAATGGAAACTTGACAGAAACCACTCTGAAGGTCTAGAGTGGTGAAGTAAGCAGGACTGCCTGCATCAAGACTCTGTAAAGCATCTTCAGTTGTAGGCAAGGGATGAGCATCCTGCACCATGTAGGCATTGAGTTTTCAGTAGTCTAACACAAAACAATACCCTTTGTCCTTTTCTACCACCAGCAAGCAAGGTGCACCCAAGGGCTTGTAGATTCTTTGACTATGTCTTGGCCAAGCATGTCTTTGATTATGTCCTTGAGGACTTGTTTCTACTTGTGACCCACTTTGTAGGCTCACTGTCGGATTGGTTTCTGGTTGGGCTGTACTTCAATGGTATGTTGCAGGGTATCACAGCATCCAAGCTTGTTATCTGAACCAACAAAGACATCCAGGTAATTCTTCAGGAATTTCAGAAGTTGTTGCTTTTCCATTGGAGATGCTGGAAGTTTGGAAGAGGAGAGTCACTGACTGAGGGGTAACTCTGTTGAAGTTGGAGTGGTCGTGATAGCACTGACAGGATTAGAATTGGTGGAACCAGGCTGAGGTTCTTGCATGAGATGGAGCTGGTCCCCTGAAGACAAGCAGACAAACCTTCCAATGTTGGTACCCTTTGAAATGACCACTGGCTCATCTGTGAAGTTGCAGCATTTTTGGAAGACTGCGCCATCATGCACCACCGATAAGGTATTTCCTGGAAGGAGACCTGACGAATGCAGCGCGGGGATCCTGTGATGATGCCAACAACACCTTGTGGAAGTGGTTCACCTTGAATCTTGACAATCAAAATGATTTCTGACTGTGGAGGCACAGTGACTGAGCCTATAGCTATGAATTGCCTCCGAGGATCTAGTCACAGTTTGCTTGAGGCAAAGTCTAGGATGGCTTTGTGAGCTTTGAGAAAGTCCAGGCCAAGAATTATTGCAGGTTGAAGATCAGACACTATGTAAAACTTGACAGTAGCTTGCTGTGAGCCAAAGTAGAGCTTGAGATGGACCATGCCTGTGATAGGTACTGTAGCTGTACTAGCTGTGATAATGTACTTTTTGTCGGCTGGAGAGACAATAGGTATGTGATGAATAGCTTGGTTGTTTAGAATACAGCTGTTGATAACTGATATTTCTGTTCTAGTGTCAACCAAGGCATGTGTAGACCAATCTCCAATGGTTACAGGTACATAGTTTGCTAGGAGAGGTGATTGGATGACAGGTACCTTTGCCCCTGGAAGTGAGAGTGTGTCATAGTTTGCAGTTGGAGGAAGCGTTTTTGTTTGAATTGTGAGAGTCAGAGGGGCAGTCAATTTCTGTGTTCCCCTGCCCAACAAAAGCCCCTAGTCTGGTGGGCGATGCTCATTTCCCTGATCCTGGGAGTAGTTATGGTTATCATGTTGTTGGTGCTGTGATGGGCATCCTTGGTTCTCTTGAGTCCTGTGGTAATACTTTAACTTTCAGCAGATAGCGGCAGTGAGTCCACACCACTGGCAAGTCACGGGCTCTCGGGAAGGTGGAGGTGGATCCGGTTGCTGTCGAGGTGGTTGCATAGCATTAGCATTTGCCGAGGAGGTGGTTGAGCTGATGTATAAGGTATTGACAGTTGAAATAAGCTTGTCAATTGCTGCTTGTTGCTGTTGGACACATGTGGCGAGTGCAGTCAGTTGTGAAGTTTGGGGCGCCTGAGCACCGGCAGACTGAAACATTGAAATGGACTCTTGGGCTAGCTGTGCAGCTTGGATGGTGTCTGTCCAGGTGGTTGGCTTTTGCTGTATGACATAGGTACAAAATTGAGGAGGCAGTCCCCGGTCAAAGGCTGTTTCTTGATCTTTCTCTGTTTTCTGTAGGCATTTGCATCAAGTCTCAATGTCCACAATAAAGGCTTCAAGAGATTCGGTGGGTTGCATTGTAGGTTCCCACAGCTGTTGCTCCAATAACCATGGTGAGTGTACTTGAAGACAATGGGCTATGAAGGTTGTGTACAGTGTGGCAGTATCTCCTTTGACTTGGTATGGAAGTGTGTTGAACCAGGAAATGGCAGTCCTTCTCAGAATCAAGCGCAAGGTATTGGAGATGCACAAGAAATCAGACCAACCATTGAAGGAAATCCGTGCTTGTAATTGTTCCGGCCAGTCAACAGCATCTTCGTGAGGCAAGGCTGAGAAGGGTACTTGTTGTAGGCTGGTATGGACCATGGACTGTAGTGAAATGGCTTTAATGTAGGCCAACTCATCTTAAATAGCTTGCATAGCTGGTGCTGCTTGAGCAGAAATAGAAGACTGGATGTCATGGAGGATTGTTTCGATTTTGTAGTCCCACGCCCATGAGGTGGGTGACGGTAAGACTCCAGACGTTCCGGTACCCATATCTGTGTCCTCATCAGACATTGTGGATGGAGATGAGCTTCATTTCCCTGAGCAAAGGTCGTACGGGTGAGAAGGAGTTGCTGTCATGCAGGAGACAGGACGTTGTGTAATGGATGAAGTGCCGAGCAAAAATTATTTTTGTAGACAAAAGTACAAATTTTTGTAGCAAAGTTCATCAATTGATGTCCTAATAAAGAATTCCCACTCAATTCTGTGTTGTTTGTTATTTAAATAAAGGTTTTGTTGCAAAAATCAGCTATTTGTTGCAGTGTCCATTTGTTTCAATAGGATAGCCATTGATTTCAATGGAGTGAGGTCAATTTGTGCCCTTTATAAGATGCTGCCGAACTGTGAAATGTAGTTCCTGTGGAATTTGACTGCCTGACTGTAGCAAGATGGCCACCAGCATGGGGGGGGGGAGCCAAGGTTCACTTCCTGTCTTATTGTTCTGCTGTTCCCAAGATGGAGAATTTCTTCCACGAGGCTGCTGTGGTTCTCTGCAATGATTGCCGCCCTGCTGCTGTCTTGCTCACTGACAGTGGTGGGAGCTTTGTGGTGAGTGGCACAATATGCTGGGGAATTTTTGTACGTATGATACTGCTCTCTGTTTTGTTTATGGAGCTTTTATTTATTTTATTTATCCTTTGTACATCTCCCAGGCTTGTACTTTGATGAGTTATTTACTGTGTCTTGCCTCAGAGAATTTGTACTGTGCCCTACCTAGAATGTCTGCTATGCTTGTTCATTGTTTTATATTTCTTATGCCTTTTGTTTGCTCTGTGGTGCTTTGTGTAGTTTTTTTTTCTGAATTTCTTTATTGCCCCACTTGAAATCTGTGCTGTGTCCCTGTGTTTAATGGCCTTGGCTTTGTAACAGGCCTGAGCCATGAGTGCAGAGGCTCTATGTAGCTGCTGTGGTGAGGAGCAAGCTGCGGTTGCTGTCCGTGTGGCTGCTGAGAAGGTAATGTGTCCCTGCCTGTGGGGAATGATTGAAGACAGGCCTGGTCACAAGTGGATCTCTCCGTGAGGCTGCCTGGGAGAGAGGAATGGTGCTTCTGGTCTGTAGGAGCTCTATGCAGCTACAAGGTAAGAGCTGCAGTTTGTTTCTCCAGAGTCCTGGTGCTATGCGGTGCAGGAGGGATTTAACTGTGTGATGCAGAGGCTCTGTTGTTGCTGGGCAGCAGTGCATCTTGCTGCTGTGGCCTGTTCAGGAGGAGGTGAGCCGCCAGAGTAATGCTGCGGCAGTGAGTAGGGCAGTCAGTGTGTTGGGGAGCAGGAAGCCTGGGGAGCAAGTGGGTCAGACTGTGGTGAAGCCAGGGCTGGCAGATGCCATATTTTTATTTATTTTGTGTGCTCCCTGGTTGTGCATTTAGGTACTGGGTGGCCTTAGTTAAAGGGCCTTAGTTAAAGCATGGCCGAGCAGCAGTGGCAGAAGGAAAGTGCAATTGAGAGAAGGAATTGGGCAGCAATGCTGAGCCCTTAAGTGGGGAGAGATATGCTGCTTCACAGAGTGTAGCAGGAGGGACAACACTGAAATCGGGTGCGGAGGACCGAGCAGCAAGGTATGGTTGGCCGCAGTTGGGAGACAGCGTTGAAGGGGAAAGAGTTGACAAATTGTTCTTGTTTACTGCAATTTCCACTGGAAGAAGCACCGTGGCTGTGGTAGCAGCTAGGAGTAGTAGAAGGAGCTTTACTGGCAAACTTTTGTGGCAGGCAGGGACTTCTGTGCAGGCCTGCTGCTATGAAGTTAGGGCTGTGGGGCAGGTACAATTCGCAGCGCCGTGGTGCTCAGGCTTGAGAAAAAAAATGTACTTGCTGACAGTTCATTAGTTTAGCTGGCTAGCAATGTTGAAATTTGCTTTGTGGAAGTCTTGGTACAGTAGGAGGGCCACAGGCTGCTATACAAGACAGGAGACAGTTCATTTTTTTTTCTTCAATGCAGCCAAGTCTGTTTGTAAAATATCATTCAAGCAGTTCAGACCATACCTCTCAACTGTCCCTGATTTTCAGGGATGTCCCTGATTTTGCCTCAAAATTTTAATCTGTCCCTCCTAAAATTTGTGTTTCTGTGACTAAACTGTGGGGATTGTAAGTACAAATTAATGTCAAACATTAAAGTTAAAGACTTGCGCTAATGTAGAAATTTAATTTTACACTAAGCCTCTTATTCTACCAGCTTCCTGAGTGGATAGCATCAGTTTGGATGATGTGTCCCTGATTTTGGTCCTTTGTCCCTGATTTTTTCAAGTCTTGTCCCTGATTTATGAGGCAGGAGGTTGAGAGGTATGGTTCAGACATACTGGGGTGATGACTTGGGGTAACCAGCGATGCAGGCAAGCAAGATGGGGGTCTGCACAGAAGAAGGACTGCATTCTTCACCATGTGTGGCATTTTGGTTATTTGGTCTGCTACTAAAAGAACCCCTTAACTTCTCTGTGGTCTGCCAGACCCTTCAGTTGCTGCTGGTGAGGACCCCATCTAGATCGTGCGAATAACTAGAAGGATGCATAAAGTAAAGAATACAGGTTTATTCTCTGTACAGCAGATGTTCTCTTCATGAGGACAAGCCCCAGACTGGCAAATTCTCTAACTGACAGGCATACATGGCACTGCCAGGCAGTGCAACAATTAGATACATACAGGTTCTAAGTGCTCTTAAAGGGGGTGGCAGCTTAACATTAAGTCCCATGCTTAATGTGTGCTTCAGTTTCCATTTTCTGCCACCCTTCATAGAAGTGTGCATGCTACAGCATCCTGGAAAGCAGGGCTCAAAATTCCCATTGAAATGGTGTTCTGTGCACACCAGAGAACTAGCACGGAACACCAGATTCTGTCCCCTGGTAAACGGCGGTGTATACCACTTTAAGAAGTGAGGTTCGAGCAGCTGCCATGCACCCGCGTGTGTTTTTTTTTTTGCTCCCATTTCGGCTCCGGAGACTGTTTGGTGCCTTCTAAGATGCTCCAGCCAACCGAAATGCCGCATTTTGTCTGCCCAGCCCAGGACTAATCGAGATTTCGCATTCACAGGCGAGATTTTGGTTTTGGGCTGAGCCATTGCGCACTTGCTTTCCCTCACTCCCGGAGTGGCAACCACTCTGACAGGACTCTCTCACTCCAGGCTCCTCTCTCCAGACATCATTGCAGCTCCGGTCTGGTAAACTGGGGGGGGGCTGACTGAAATGGGAGGGTTCAGGGAATGAATAGTACAGTCACTATTGGGGGGGTGGATATGGGAGAATCAGATTTTCTGCAACTGAATGAGCATTGGTGAGCTTAGGAAACAGACGGTGGGGGTCTGGAATAATGGAGGGCAAATGTGCCAGATTTTGCTGTGTTTTGCAGACTAGCCAGTTTTCAAAAATTAGGCAGACTGCCTAAAAAAGGAGAAATAAATGAAAAAGGCCAACATGGGAAAACTTTTACAGGCAGGGCACTGCCAGAAATAAACAAAGGCAACAACAAGCCTGAAAAAAACAAAAAAAATAGCCTTTTTGGGCACAGATTCCCTGGCACAGAACAAGGGAAAACCAACTTTGTCTTACAGTACTCGGGGCATACGTTCCAGCCCAGAGATAGATTAATTGCCCAGTTTCACTCAGGAAGGGGCACTGTACCACAAAATAACAGGCAATCATGCCCTAATCTCCCTGATTTGGTGAGGCAAAAAAGGCTGATGTTTTCCCTTGGTACCTCCCCAAAAAAGGCACCAGACATCTTTTAAATTTTTTATTGAAAAAACACATTAGGCTGTAACATTTCATTGAAGTAGCTTTATTTTGTACAGCTCATTTTCTTTTCTGGGCAGACTTCACTCTGTGGGGGGGAAAAAATTAGATTCTGGGCAGTTAACAAATTTGTAATTGGCCGGGAAGAATTGAGGACTAATTTAACAAAACCTTGACACTGACCCACTCCCCTCTGTGGTTGAATCTGCAACACAGCAAAAAATATTTTAGCAAGAAAATGTTCCCATTTTACAGGGCTAAAAATAAATTGTGGTCATAAGTCTGTTTGTCACTCACCTTGCATAGAAAATTATCTCGATTGCTGCGGGGACCCATTATGCCTGGGGTGTCACGGGGTGGATTTATTCCAGTTAGTTCTGCATCCACTGGCCCTTGCCTGTTTGGTCAGGGTGTGCTTCTTTGCTGAAAAATTATAAGAAATTGCCAGAACTGCCAAGATGTGGCATTTTTGGAATGGAGTAAAGAACCCTAAGACCATAGCAGCAGAGAAGGAGAGAGAGATGCTGCTTATGACAAAAGTAAACGAGTGCATACTTTTCAAGAACACTGGGTAACAGAGTATGCTTGGGTTGAGCTTGACCCTGAGAAAAATGTAATGTTTTGTAAAGCATGTAGGAAATCCCCAGACATTGCAGACACAACATCAGCATATTATGAAAGGGGCTGCAATAATTTCACTGAGCAGTCTTTACAAAAACATGCCAAGTATAAAAAACACTCCCTCGCTGATGCCAGATTTGTAGTCGAATCCCAGCAGGCATCTGCTGCTGACAGAGCAATCAAAATGCCAAATTTCAATGTGGCACGTCATGTGCCGATCTTAATTCGAATGCACATGCCTTGGCCAAACTCGCTAGGCCATATATAGACTTCCAGTGGATGTGTGACCTTGACAAATGTAAAGCGGTTGATATTGGGGAAACCTATCACAATGAAAAATCATAAGTTCATTAGTAATATCGCTGAGGTGGAACGTAAGAAGCTGGTGGATGTGGTGAAGAATGCGGACTTCATGTCCGTAATGATAGATGGTGCTACAGATTCCAGTATAAAATAACAGGAAATAATATACATAAGAACAGTAAACAAGGGGGTGACAGGTGTTTTTTTTGTGTCCCTGGAAAATCCACACAAAGCTGATGCAGCATCAATTACAGCATGCATTGATCAGGCCATGCTGTCACAGACAGAGTCAGCAGAGTGGAAAAACAAATTGGTAGGACTTACCACTGATGGGGAAGCAGTGATGACTGATAGAAGGGTGGTGGGGTGGCCGCACTACTGAAAAAGGATTGTCCTCATCTAGTCACAATCCACTGCAATGCACATAGGCTGGAGTTAGCCCTGAAGGATGTCTTAAAAAATATCACTTATCATAAAAAAATAGACCAATTACTGCTGGGGATCTATCTGTTTTATCATTTTTCACCTCTAAACTGTAAAAATCTGAGAGAGTCCTGTCAGGCAGTGGGAGTAAGATGCCTTATTCCAACCAGAGTAGGAGGTACCAGATGAGCACATCACACATTAAAAGCACTGACATTGCTCATCACAGACTACCCCGGGATCCTGCTGCACTTCCAACGGGGTATGTACTGTCCCAGACTCCATTTTAAGCACAATCTAGATTTGTTTTAAAATTGGAACTACTAAAGCAACAACTTGTGCCTATTTTTGTCTTCTCAGATGCAACTTGGCAGATCCCGAGGGGACCAATCAGCGAAGGCCAAGGGCTACCTAAAGACCATGCAGACCTGGAGATGTCTACGCTACATTCACCTGATGGCAGACATCCTGGAAGAGTTCACAAAAGTCAGCCTGCTTCTTCAAGCAAATGATACTTCAGTGGGAGAGGTGTTTGAATCACTTCAGGATCTGAAGGACTGCTTTGTAAAGCTGAAAACAAGGTAATTTTTGTTCTCCAGGTTGGTTTTAGCTAGACTATAGTATTTTCCCTCCACCCTAGCCAGAAAAAAAAAACTTTATCTCTGTCATGACAAGTTAGGTCAGGCCAGGGGGATAAGTCTGTGTTTTTCCTTTTGTTCTTATTTTCTAGACCTGGAAAGTACTTACGAAATCCGGATGTCATGGAAGGACCTGAATTCCATGGACACACCCTGTCTGTTGATGAAATGGACCAGTTTTCCATTGACAGAGAGACACTACTGACAGCCATGATCCTAAATGTCACAAACAGGTTTGAAGACATGCACCAGCAGGACTCCATTATGGCGGCCATGAAACACATTGTGAGCTTTAAACAGTGTCCAACAATCCATGTTGACTTGACAGATGTGTTAGGGTGGGAAAATAACTCTGACTGGGTGGCACTGGGAGAATCATCTTTAGCTTAGCGAGATGGGAGGTGAGACAGTTTTTTTCAGTCTGATTCAGATTATATGAAGGATGCAGTAGCTGGTGTCGTAGAGGAGTTCAGACCAGTCCCCAAAGAACAGAACGTAGATCCAGACATGTGTGTAGCAGAGTAGACCAAACTATAAAATCACATAAAGAGAAGTTGAATTTCTTCTTCTACCATTAACAATCGGCAAATTCTCAATACTATGAGGCTGCAGATCAGGTCAGGGTATTATTACATGTTTGTTCCTTCCCCGCAAAAGTACACTAATGCTGTAGAAGCAAAGTGGCCAGATATTTATCAGGCTTACCAAGACAAATGCCATAACATTTTGGGACTAGTAACCTTAATTCATACTCTACCAGCAAGTACAGCTGTTTGTGAATGTGGGTTTAGCCTAATGAAAAGAATAAAACCTGATTGGCAAAATTCATTAGGAAAGGACAGTCTCATAGACTTAATAAGGACCTCATTACATACACCATGTGAACAGGAATTTGATCCAGTTCCAGTCATTGAGTACTGGTTAAACAGTGGTAGACAGAAAAAAAGGCCTACTTTGTAGCCATATGGTCCATGGAACAAAAAACAAAGCAATGAGCAGGAGGAAGAAGAGGCAGACAGCTCAGACTCGGAAGTAGATTTAGATGAATCTTTCATATCTGAAACTTATTCTGAAAAACCTTTGTCTGATGAAGATTCTCATGTTATAACTAATGAAGAACTTGAATGTACTCCCATGTCAGTGTTGTGACCTAGTACTGTTGCGCCTGAGTTATGCCCTTATTACCCTATATATGTCTTACACTATATCTCTGGTCTATTATACTGTGATATTGCTATTTTGCATTAACATTATAGATTTAGCACACATCGTATAAGCATGAGTGCTAGGAATGTTCGTTGCTGCAAATATATGCTAATGTACTATGCATGGTTCATTTATACCTTATTATATTACATTTATCTAGATTATGTTTGTTCTTCATATATAGCTGACCTAATCACTGCTTAGATGTCTTTGAAGGATCATCAGTGATTATTATGTACTTATACTCTCATATAATTATATGTATGTACACTCAGGCACCTATGCCATGTGTAATATAGTTTTGTAAGCAATTCTCTATTTCTACTAACAAGAGACAGATTCCTTGTTTAGTCTATCATCTAAGCACATGTAGATTGGAAGTGTCAGCATTTCTCTTTGTCTAAGGTTTATGCTCTAGTAACATTATTTCTTATACTCATTAGTATTCTGTCTCCTAAGTAATTATCCAATAGATAATGTATTGTGTAACACTGTTTATAGTTCAAAACCAATGTATATGGTTTTGGGTATCAGTAAGTTAGTTCTTATCTTAGTATATAAAACACTGCCTTGCCAGTTTCTCACTCTCTAGAAGCTTAGTATGTACAAACAGACTGGCAAGTCACCCTTATCAGTGAGTTATTATCCTGCTTGGCTGTGAGTATAATAAAATACTTTATTTATGACTACTTTTGAGTGTTATCTCTGGCTAGCATTGTAGATATAGAACAAATCTGATTTATTACTTTAGCAGTTAGTCTTCTAACTTGACATTTATGGCGACCGTGGTTAATGTTTGAATGCTAGTCAAAGTGACAGGTTCATTTCTTCTGTAAATTAACACACTGGGCAATTAAAATCCAAGTGACAAGTAGCAGAAGTTCTTTTTTTCTGTTTAAATCTATTTGGTCTGCTTTGATTCCCAGTGCATGACACGTAGGTAGACAGAGCTGAAGTAATTATTTTTTGTTGTGTGTATCTGGGACAGTTTTAAAATAAGAACTGAATAGACAGATTTTACTTTCACCTGTGGGTCTGAATCCTAGTGAGTTATACTCATTTAGGAACCCACATCAGCCAACGGCTGCCTGTGTGCTTTCAAGATTTGTGGTCCGGAACGTACTTCTTGATCCACAGCTAGCTAAGGATTACTAATTTAAATATTGCCATGTCTGAATTAATCAACGCTAAGTTGAGGATGGAAGCCTCATTATACCTTGCAGCTCATGGAGGGTTCGAGGAGTTTGCCAATGTGGCAAAAGACAAAGAAGACCCAATTAGGGCAATCTTTGAACATTATGATGCATTAAAATCTGGTACCAAGAAAGTGAACTCAAAGGGCTTACTTTTCATGACAATATTTGCAGGTTTAGATGCTGCTTCAAATAAATTATCAATGTTGGAATCTGCTTATTCTAAGTGTAGGCAGGAAATGGGTCTGCAGGAAGCTGACCATATAAGGAGAGTAGAGAGACTGGAATTCCAAATACAGTCCCTACATAATCAAATTGAATGTTTTTTACATGACTCAACTCATAGCAATAGCCAAGAGCTGCATGCTCTAAGAGATAATTATGAGAAAGCTGTTTTGGACAGAAGGCAGGTACTGCAAATGAATGATGTTTTGTCTGACACTAATGATACGTTACGTTATGAAAATGAAGAACTTAGAGTAGACCTGAGTGAGGTAAGTGATAAGCTAGATCATCAGGTCAGGGAGAACTCTGAAGTTACTGCTGTGTATAGGTATTTAAAAAAAGATTTGATCAGTGAAGTGTCTGAAGGAGGTTCAGGCATTCACCATGTTAAATGTAGGAAAAAGATGGTGAAACTGTGCCATCAGAAACAAGTTCTTATGGGGCATATTAGGGCCAGTGAGGACAATACGCAGTTTGATTTTGATTCCTCTGGTGATGAGGAGTCTGGGATTGAGGAACAACAGAATGCTGTGGAGCAGACCAGCCCAACGGCTGTCCATCCTCCTGGTATTGCACAAAATGGAGAATTATTAATGTCTCAAAATGGTGGACACAGACATCATCACAAAACTTCACCATGCCATCCCCAAGATGGTCGACAGGATGTTGATAGTGATGACGAGTTACAAGCTATGATAATCCAAGATGGCCATGCCCATGGGTCATGAACCCAAGATGGCTATGCCCATGGGTCATCAACCCAAGATGGCTGCGCCCATGGGTCATCAACCCAAGATGGCTGCACCCATGGGGCTTCATCTCAAAATAGCCGACCATCACATCACAGAGATCGGATTACACATTCACAGGGAGCTGTGATTGCTGCCTTAAATAATAAGGACAAGCAAGATACTGAAGCAATGATTATGAAAGTTTTTGGTAGACTTGATGTTACTGATGAGCAGAGAGAAGCACTTAGATTGGAAGTGGATCAATACATTAAAGAAGCTAGTAAACAGCCAAATATTGTGAGGATTTTAGCAGATACTGCAGCAGATGCTGCATTAAAGGGAGCTGAAACAAAATCACTGCTACTTAACCCCATGAAATCTGCTCAGTCAGCACAACAGATGGCTGATAGCATGGGACGCATGCAGCCGTCTGAAAATTTGAGTTGTCACCTTGCCAAGATTAAAGCACATTGTGAAATGCTTGGTTTGCCTCCCGATGGTTGTGTATAAGTTCTAAGGTTAACTGTAGATCCCAACCTTTGGTCTAAACTTCTGTCAGACATAAGAGACGGTACAAAACAAGACTGGACTAGTATTTGTTCAGCCTTAATGTCAGCACAGTACCCAGGAATAGTTGGAGAATGACTGGCATACAATGTAAAGCAAGGGGTTAAGGAATCCCCTGCAAACTATCATGGATGGTTGTGGATGGCTTATTGTTCAGGCAAGACATTAGCAAATGAGCAATGTGAAGCTGATAATTTGGAATACAAAGATTTATTCCTACATAACATGACACCAGGTCTACGTGAGAAAGTTGAGTGTTCTATTTTTCCTGAGGAGGATAATTTTGCAAAAATGTTGAAAGTGGTTGAAAGAGCATTTCAGGTGTACCTATGCATGCTTAATTCTGGCACTAAAAATAAGGTTGCTGCTATTCAGCAGCCTTCTGAAGGGGCAACCCACTATAAAGTGGAAGGGGGAAGGCACAGAGTAAACAAGTTTCTGCTCCCAAAAATGGAAAAAGCAATAAAAACTGAAGGGAAAGAAAGTATAATAACAAAGGGAATAGACAGAGTGGCAAATATCAACGTACTGGTTCATCCTACAGGGAGATTGCAGAGGAAAATAAAAACCTCCATGAAGCCCTGCAGTCTAGGAGCTCTAGCAACCCTATTCCTGAACACCATGTGGCTGCAATAATGTCATCATTACAGGCCACATGGGGGGGTATGCAGGTCTGATTTATGAACCTGTACAGCTGGCTGCTAGAGCAGCACCTCCTCCAGTCGTATACACTGCTGCACTGCCATCAGCCAGAGCAGCAGCTCCTCCAACCGAATATACTGCTGTGCTGCCAGCTGCCAGAACAGCACCCCCTCCAATTGAGTATACTACTGCACTGCCAACTGCCAGAGCAGTACCTTCTCCAACTAAATATACTGCTGCACTGCCAATCGCTAGAGCAGCATCCCCTTCAGTAGAACATACTGCTGAGCCACAAACTATAGCTGAAGCAGTACGTGCCTTTTTCACTCCACTTTTAACACGTGCAGCACCATCTGTATATGAACCACTACATATGGAGGAACCACTACATGCACAGGTAAGATCACCCACAAATGCAGCATGAGCTGCACACACACCATCACCACCTGTACATGCACCACCACATTTACAGGTATTACCACCAGTACATGCAGAGCCCTCTGCATGTGCACCACCATCTGTAAGATCACCTTCATCAGTGCCTCCATGACCATCCCCCATAGTGGCTGCAGTATCAGGCAAGAGACAGGAACTGCATGGGGCAACCCCCATAGCAGGCCCTTCTAACAAGAGGGTGCAAGATATTGTAAAGATACTTGAGAAAGGGAACACTAAAAAGGGCAATGACAATTAGAGGCCCCAGTCCATATTATATCCCCTATTATAATGGATCTAAGCGTAGGCCGTGGTAAAGGGCCAAGGTTGGGCCGCCAACTAGTAATGCTGTTGATTCTGGAGCAGCTATGTCAGTATTACATGATGAGAACCTGAATTTCACACCGTGTCTACCAGATGGGAGACTGGTGCACAAGGGTGGATGGTACTGCCCTCACAGACCTATCAGTCCAAACCCACCCCTGTAGTGGTGGGCAACCTCACCACAAAATTCACCTTTTGACCTCATGGTATTACATCATCATCCCAGTATTTTGGGAGTTGATTTTCTAGGACAACACGGATGTGTTGTGGATCTGGCAAACAGACTCATGATGCAAATACCAGGACAATACCATACAGTCAAGATATGTAATTCACATGTTCTTTCAGCTATCACATACAATGACACTAAGTATGATGTCATAGACCTCTTCAAGGATCATGACAGATATAGAGACATACAGCCAATAATTGTCAGACACGTGGATGTGTTTGCAAAGGATAAGCATGATTGTGGTAGAATGAATACTACCATTGAAGTAACAGGACCAGATCCTAGCAGGCACAGGCAATACCCTTTTCCTGCTGAGGCTCTGCCATCTTTAAAACAGAGTATAGAGTCCCTGCTTCAACAGGCAGTAATAAGGCCATGTGTTTCGACTGTCAACTCACCTATTTGGCCTGTCCGAAAGCCAAATGGAGCTTGGAGACTTACGATTGACTATAGAAGGCTCAATCAGGCAACCCTAAGCTGTTCACCTACAGTGGCATCAGCCTCTGATGTCATAAAAATGCTGACCCCAAACTGTAAATGGTTCACTGCATTGGGTATTTCTAATGGGTTTTGGTCCTTACTGCTTGCTGAAGACAGTCAGTACAAATTTGCCTTCACCTTTGAAGGATGACAGTTCATGTGGAGATGCCTGCCACAGGGATTTCATAATAGCCCCTCCCTCTTTCATTTACGCGTGAAAGATGCATTACAGGGATTCTCAACCCCTGAATGTCTACTGCAGTACGTAGATTACTTGATTTTGATAACCGACACAAAAGAAGAACACTTGGTTCTGTTAGAAGAACTACTGACTATCCTACAGAAGTCAGGCCTCAAGTGTAACCCTTCTAAAGCGCAATTGTGCCAGAAGGAGGTTCTCTTCCTAGGGCTCTGCATAACAGAAAAAGGAAGCAGCCCTGATACTAACAAGATTCAGGGACTGCAAGATTTACCCCTGCCAACCAGTGTAGGAGCACTGAGACATTTTCTGGTATGGTAAACTACTCCAGAGATTTTATTTGTGACTTTGCTCAAAAGGCCGCACCTCTGTATGAGTTACTGAAAAAGGATGTACCATGGACATGGGGTCCATTACATACCAAAGCTGTAACCAGTTTGAAAGAATCACTGGCAACTGCCCCATCATTGATTAACCCTAACCCAGCTTTAGGGTACCATCTGGAAACTGCTACATCAGCTACAGCAATTTCAGCAGTTTTAGCACAAAAATTCAATGGACATATCAGGCCTATTGCCTATGCATCTCAGATGCTTTCCCCAGTAGCGCTAAAATACAACCCTTGTGAAAGGAATCTTTTGGCCACATATTGGGTGGTGAGACACTTTTTGTATATCATTGGATATGTCCCTATTATGTTATATTCTGATCACATGCCAACAAATTTTCTATTGTCAGACAGAGTAAAAGATGGCTCTGTTTCAAATGCTAGACTTACACACTGGTCTCTGCTGTTTCAGGATCACGACATCACTGTCCTTCCTGCTAAAACACCATCCCTATTGGCCCATGGCCTACTATTTACAGGTGATGCACATGATTGTGTACTCCAACCCCCTGACCTACCTGACCCAGGGCCATTCCTGCCAGCATCACAGGAAGTGCTAAATGACACCACAGGGTGTCATGTCTTTACTGATGGCTCAGCCACACGCACCAAGGAGGGTCGGATAGCAGGGTTTGGAATTCTTATTGTACATCCTAATGATGACAAAGTGTGCATAGCCAAGAGGTGTACCATCATTTCTGCACAGTATGCTGAACTAGCTGCTGCAGCATGTTCTCTGGAAGTGCTGAAACAAGGCACTGCAGATACTGTTTTCTTTATAGACTCTGATTGGGTCTGTTTCTCCCTGACTGAATTTTTGCCTTTTTGGGAGAGAACCAACTTCCAATCCTCTGGTGGTACCCCTGTGAAATACAAAGACTTTGTTTGTGTACATCACACTGCTAACCAAACAGTTTAAATACAAATTGTACATACATAAGGTTAAAGCACACTGTAAATTTGATCCTTATGCTCCATATAACAACCATGCTGATTCATTGGCAAAAGATGGTTCTCGAGGAGAAGACATGGGAAATGAAAACTCCCGTTATCCCAGCTACACTATCCATTGCTGCAATTAATAAAGGCACAACTTCTTTTGAGCCCATGGATCTAGAATCCACACAAAAGAAAGTTCCTCACTTGAGAGCAGTATTTAGGTTCCTTGATAGAAGAACTGAGGAAAAACTTCCAGAAAGAAGTCCCTACAAGAAAGTAGAAGATGACCTTCACCTATCTAGTGATGGCCTACTTATTTGGTATCACTGCCGTAAAACTCCTGAAAAGTTATGGGTAGTTCCTGAGCACCTGAGGGTAGATTTTATCTACCAAGTACATGATACTCCAACTGGTGGTCACCAAGGAGTCCATAAAACCCTAGATAGACTAAAGTCCTCTGTCTGGTGGCCACACATGAGAAATGATGTGGAACATTACATCAATAACTGTTTGATCTGTGCACAAAATAATCCTATACCAGCTAGGAGGAATGCTAAATTGCACCCCAGAGGCACTCAGGCCCCTGGAACTATATCCAGATTGACTACATTGGCCCTATGCCAATGACTAAGAACAACAATAAGTTTGCCCTAGTGATCACTGACCTGTTTTCCAAATGGGTTGAGGCTTTTCCAACAAAGAATAACACAGCAAAAGCAACTGCAAAGATTTTGATAAACCAGCTGTTTACCAGGTGGGGCCTACCCCTAAAGGTAAATTCTGATCAGGGAGCCATCTTTATAGCTGAAGAATTGCAGGAAACTCTGGATTTATTAGGGGTAAAACAAAAGTTTCATATCCCTTACCACCCACAGTCATCAGGACAGATGAAATGGGCTAATAGACAGATAAAAGTTATGTTATCCAAATTTGTTCAGGAAAACCCCAAAGAATGGGATTCATTATTGCCATTGCTCCTTATGGCAGTAAGAGGGACATCCTCTGCAAGTACACAGTGTACCCCATTTGAAGTCATGACCGGACGGTCTATGAGACTCCCAGAACACTTACTTCTGGACCTTGGTGCCCCCACTGCTGATAGGGTGTCAGTGGACAAATACGTCAAACAACTCAAACAAGATATCCAAAAGGACACTTGTTTGCTGCACGATGCCTGGGCAAGGTCCAGCTACAATCCAAGATCCAATCTCACAAAAGTGCACACCTTGTAGATTGGCAAATTGGGGAGCAGGTAATGGTACTCAGATTTGCACAACCTGCACACCCATTTGTAAGCAAATGGGCAGCGCCCTATCCCATTGTAAACAAACTCAGTCCAGCAGTCTACCAAGTTAGACTGCCTCACAATAAGAAAGTCATTGCTAGATGTCTACATGCTAATCAAATGAAACTGTTTAAAGGAGATTAAATTACTTTTCCATACCCCAATGGGCAGAATAGAATAATACTGAACTAACGGTTTTCTTTTCTCTTTTCCTTTTAGGTTCCTGAGAAAGATGTCTGCTTTGTGCTTATTTTTCTTTTTAGAAATATTGGTCTTCTTACAAGCCCAAATTGTATCCCATAATACAGATAAGAAACCAGTGACCCCTAAACCTAATCAGCTTGCCGAGGCAGAATACCTTGCAAGCCCATGAGATCTGAAGGCATCCCATGGTGTGCATATTGAAGTCCCAAAAGACATGGTCATCGTCCAGGAGGGTAGTGAGGCCTTACTGAATGTTATGATCATCACTTTAGATCAATCAAGTCTTGAAATTACATGAAATGCAGTTTATGATAAAAACCTAATCCGAGTCGGCAGCCTTTACAAAGATACTTTTCAAGGCTGGCCCAATGTCAAATTTTACCCTACTAGTACATTATCTATACAAAAGGTACACTCCACAAATTCTGGAGTATACAACATAACTGCTAAGATTGATCCGGACTCTTGTTTATGTATGTCCGATCAACATGAATACTGTATTCAGAACTGTACGCAACAAAAGCCATTGCCCTTAAGGTTTTACCCTATGATGCCCCAGAATTTGAGACACCTGATAATGAGTGCCCAAAACAGAACCCTGGCCCACCCAGTGGCCTAGTTACCACTTCCCAGCCAGGTGCACTTGTTAATAATGTGCAGTTCATGCACATCCCAGTGGTTTTGAATCTTACCCATTGGAATCTAGAAGAATTTGGCCTATGTTCAACAACTAACATTTCCCATTTCTTTCAAATTATGTTATTGGATGCCTTAGTGGCATACAAGGTACGCAATAATGACCCCTATACTGGAGCTGACAGTACCGCACATAGAGGATTTTCATTCCCTCAACCTGGTAGTACTACTAACAAAAGTAAGAAACCCAAATGCACTAAGCGTTTTATAGCAGAAACAGGTATGGCCTCCGGCCTATTCGGTTCTGGTATGTCAATTTGGAATAGGGCTGATATAGTCAGTATTCAGGCACAAATGGCAAAGGTTTATGATAGCATGAAATATAACATAATACCTCTCCTGTTACATGGTGTAGATGGCCTCGTTCAAGAAGAGCGATAATATGAAGGAGTCTATAATATGAAGGATATTGCGAGGGGATTTGACTTGACAAAGGACAAGATTAATGAATTAATCGCGGCTAATAATCAGGAAGCAGACAAGCATCACATAGCCAGGGACGTCCTTTGTTCCTCTTATGGCTCTTATGTTCAAACAGCCATTGGTAATCTCTTCTGGGATCTGGAACTAGGACGTATTCCTGATCTCATACATGACAGACGTATGGGTCAGTAGTACTGCCCCAAATGTACTTCTACTGAATGTGTTAACAGATGTTTATCAGAAGCTAATACTATTCCCTTGTCAACGGCAAGGAACCTTGGGTATGTCACCACACACACACCAGTATTGCTTAATGTTTCAAAATGTACTCCTGCACAATCAAGGACACAATGTTTGTGACTTTCACAGTGTCATTACCGCAGTTTGATCTGGCAATCTCCATCTCTGATTGTCTGGCTACCGTCCATTCTATTGGTCATCTTGATAGGAACATTTATCATGAAAGGTTGGAACTCCCTCCTTTATTGGTTTACCATACGCATCGAACTCATGGTTGGCTCCAAACATTGATTGCTGTACATGGAAAGGCTATCACCTTTTATGCAGTTGTGACATTTTCAAACTAGTCATGCCGATTTCTGGATACTGGCCCAATGACTGGGATCGGAACTCCTCTGTTGATCCATTATTGAAGAACCTGAATGGCTATAGCATGAATTTTATAACTTCATCTAATACTGGAAGAAACCGTGGATTTACTCCTGGAACTGTCGGTGGATTATGGTTTGTGGACATTGATATCTCCTGTCCTGTTCGACTTACCAACTGGAAACTGCCATTGTCTAAAGTGGTATATTCTGCTGATGGAGAATATTGTGTGGTGACCAATTACAAATTCTATTGGTATGAAAAAATGTGTAAAATTGACTTTTCTAACTTCTGTTTTTTCCCTAAACAGCGTGTTGTCATAGGTCATACCGTAATTACATCTGTTCCCATCCCAGAACCAGATACAATTGAGTCCAGTCCTGACTGTTGGGATGCTTTGTCTCAATTTTTATCTATTTTTAATGTTCATAATGGCAACTTGAGTTTGTCTCTCCAATCTCTTCTCAATAGAACAGATACCCACCTGATTTATATCAGTAATAACGTTACCAAGGCTCAGAAAGCACTTGATGATCTGATTAGTGATGCTATTGCTATGATATTGGAAAACCCAATTGTGAAGTTTACTTTTCAAATATTTGTGGTGATTCAGTTTCTACTAACATTAGTGCGTATAATTACATTTTGTTGTTTGAGGAAAACCCTGAAACACCATCGTGACCAGTTAAAATTCCTCTACCAGGCTCGTGCCTTGGGCCTGTAGACGAATGGTGCCTAACCATCGTCTTTTTATTGTGTTGCCACTTTTGCAATTAGGACAACAATGAGACGACTGTTGCGCCTGGGTTATGCCCTTATTACCCCATATATGTCTTACACTATATCTCTGGTCTATTATACTGTGATATTGCTATTTTGCACTAACATTATAGATTTAGCACACATCATATAAGCATGAATGCTAGGAATGTGCTTTGTTGCTAATATATGCTAATGTACTATGCATGGTTCATTTATACATTATTATATTACATTTATCTAGATTATGTTTGTTTTTCATATATAGTTGACCTAATCACTGCTTAGATGTCTTTGAAGGGTCATCAGTGATTATTATGTACTTATACTCTCATATAATTATAGGTATGTACACTCAGGCACATATGCCATGTGTAATATAGCTTTGTAAGCAATTCTCTATTTGTACTAACAAGAGACATATTCTTTGTTTAGTCTATCATCTAAGCACATGTAGATTGGAAGTATCAGCATTTCTCTTTGCCTAAGGTTTATGCTCTAGTAGCATTATTTCTTATACTCATTAGTATTCTGTCTCCTAAGTAATTATCCAATAGAGAATGTATTGTGTAACATTGTTTATAGTTCAGAACCAATGTATATGGTTTTGGGTATCAGTAAGCTAGTTCTTATCTTAGTATATAAAACACTGTCTTGCCAGTTTCTCACTCTCTAGAAGCTTAGTACTTACAAATAGACTGGCAAGTCACCCTTATCAGTTAGTTATTATCCTGCTTGGCTGTAAGTACAATAAAAATACTTTATTTACGACTACTTTTGAGTGTTATCTCTGGCTAACATTGTAGACATAGAACGAATCTGATTTATTACTTTAGCAGTTAGTCTTCTAACTTGACAGTACTACTAGTTCGCAGGAAACTGTTAACTGTAGGGAGAGAGGGGATTCTTGCATCACTGAATACTCTCGTGATGATGACTTGAATCTGTAGTGATCATGTCCTCCACATTTAAGGTTTGGCCTTTCTTTGCCACCCAACTGTTGAGTCCTGCTTGGACTGTCTTCATTTTTCCTACAAAACAGTTTATATTACTAAATTTGCATTCCACTTTAGTGTCACTCCAGGTTTTTGGTGGCAAAAATAATTTTGCCTGGTCACAGTGCCAGATTTACAACTCACAGGTAGGTTGATCAGCACAGTCTAATTTGTCAGATCTCATTCTGTGAGGTCTCTCAGTCATTGTTCTACTAATTTCAGTTTTGTTATAACAGACATGGCTGCGTAGTAGACTAATGCTAACTTGTTGAGCAGCAGCATATAACCAGTCCTAGTACAGTCCATCAGTCAAGTACAAGCTGGTGAAGCAGGAACTGAAAGTAATGCACCAATCAGGTACTGTTTCATCTTACAATTAAATGTGCCTGGAATTTATCTGAGGGAGATAGCTGAGCACCAAGTAGTCCAGATTTGGGTATGTGAACAGACTATCTTTCAGTCTTCATCATTTTTCTTCCCTTCTTAGTAGTCCTGACTCCTACAATAAAATAATCGGAGTCCGTCATACCAACACGAGATGTGGCTTATGGACCATTCTAGCATAGCAAAATGTCATATAATGGGAATGGTACAGTAACATTCTGGCCAAATTTGATTTCATGTAAAAATTACAAAAATCTATCATGAATCTAGGAGCGAGTGTTTTAAATTTGTAAAATCTGGCCAACTGGTCATGTCACGGTAATAAAACTATCACGTAGTCTGTCACGGTGCTGTATCAAATCATGTCCGATTATGAATCAAAAGCTTCTGTTTACACTGGCCACATTCATTTTTTCATAGCAACTCATCTTGATGGGGTAGACAAAAAGGAAGACAAAAAGATACTCAGTCATCAATGAATGTCAATTGCTGTTTGAACATTTCACTGTGCACTCACTGTCATTACTGAAAGCAAAATGACTGTCCAGGGTTTTGTGCTGCATTTTTGGGTTAAATTGCAGTGTGTCTACTGTGGTCTGCCATGGATTTCAGACAGTCTTTCTGTTTTTTTGCTGCTTGTAAAATTACTGTAATGAGATTTGCTGTCAGTCAGTGCTGCAAAAGCACTTTAAAAAAATGTATGTAATGCCTGGCTGTGCTATATTTTTAATTCTGTGCATTACTCTTTCTGTACACGCACAGAATAAAGTGGAAGTTCAACACCTTACCTGCAAGGTAAAGAAAAAAATGCAGACAAAAATAAATGAATGGAGAATTTTTAGAACTTGTTTTTTGCCTTTTATTTAGTCAAACAAGAATGTACTGATGGTTGATGGCATTTTCTAGCAGGTATACAAAAAAAGAGGGTGACATGCCACTTTCTGGAATGGAATACCAAATCTGGGGAACTGGTAATCCTTGCCGTACACCACTTTTCAAAATGAATTTCTAGTCCTGGAAGGGGTGCAAAGTGGTATGTGGTCATCAATATCACTAGCACCCCTCCCCCATTTTATCACCAGGAGCCACTCCTGAGTTTACCTCACTCAGATCTGTGTCAGCGTGGCTCAGTTGGTAGCACATCCGTCTGTGGACCAGAAGGTCGTGGGTTCTTGTCCCACACCAGGATTGGACCTGCACCTAAAAATCACTGGCATCTGAGTGCAGTATTGGGGGGTGCTGTACTGCTGGGGTGTGCCATCCTTCGAATGAGATGTTAAACCGAGGTCCCTTCTGCCCATCCTGGTGGGTGTCCAGGTGGAAGTAAAAGAACCCAGGGCACTCTTCACAAAAGAGCAGGGAGCATTCCCAGTGTCCTGGCCAACATTCCCCTTCCCATAAACCAGTTCATACAATTATCCAGGTGGTGTGTGGGTGATGATGTGCAATATGGCTGCCACCACACATTCAGTCACTTCACTACCAGTCTAGCATTGCTTGTAAAGCGCTTTGGGATACTGAGTATGAAAAGCGCTATATAAATGCTGATTCTTCTTCTTCTTCATCTATGATACAGCAGTGACAACTTTACTGTGGTGAGAGCTAACTGCGAGGGATTTTTGTCACCCACAATTGCGGTCGGCATAATCCCTTCCAGAAAAAGTTTGTTTCTTTTAGGGGGCTTTGCCCCCAAACCCCCAATGTGAGGTGCCTGCCCCGTACCCTCTGTAATAAATATAATCAACTCCAAGTCAGAGTTGATTTGGGAAGGGGTGCATGACACCAAGAAAGCAGTGCAAGGGTCCCACAGGTACATTACAGCAGCAACAGTGCTTGCTGCTGTAATGTACTTTGATTTCAAAATGTCACTGCAGAGATGGCATACAGTCTTACTCAGCTCCCCCAACCACATGCAGCATCCACATAGATGCCCTGTTACCTTTCCTGCTACTTTATACTCCTGAAATCTGGAGTTTAAGACATGAACCTGGGTTCCCAATGTGCCAGAGCATTCCCCTACCACTTGGCTCCAGGTAGCCCACTGGTAGGTTTTATTCATGCAGATATGTATGATAAAGGGCAACTGAGTCAAAAAATGTGGTTTTCTGCAGTTTTATTATTTTGTCATACTGTATTGAAGAATAAAGCCTTGTACAGTAAGTCCCCATTGTTTTTTTTTACCATCTGGGTAATTAAATTACAACTGATGTTCAGTACCCTCTTTCCAAGGATAACAGTTCTGCAACTATAAAAATGTGGAAATTCTTATCTGACTTGTGGAGATAATGCTTGGATTCAGCAAAATTAACTTTTTTTCATAAAATGGTGTCTGAGAATTCTTACTTCTTGAGTGATTGAAATCTGCTAACATGTGTGGCATAACACATCTTAACCTACTCTCTGCTATGTGTTATTCCCTACTTAAAAAGCAACTCTGCACTCCATTATGTAGTTTTATAAATGTTATTTAAGTACTATATTAAATTTTATTAGAGATATATTTTTTTATGGTTTTTCAGTCTTACCTTCCAAGGCTTATAACAAATACTAGCAACCCATCCCAATATTCTGTATGACTTCATAGTGACAGTGTATCTCATCATACTGCCCACCATGGCAACAGACATAGCATTTGTAAACTCACTTGGGGAAAGTCAGATACAGTATGTTTTGCAGATGCAATGAAATAAGCTCTGCATTTTCTGAAACAGTCGAGAAATAGTGTGAAATCTTTTGTAAAAGTGCTCTTATTTGTGTTACTATGGTTTGTATTAAAATATCTGAGTGCTCGGTACCAAAATTTAAAAAAACTATGTTTACAAAAAAAAAGATTTTTGAAGTCTTACATTTTAGTAGCCACCATACTTGTGCATCACTGAATGTTACCTGACCCTCTGCAAAAGTAACAGTAAGAACCCTCTCTTGGGTCTTGCATGGCTCTTGTGTTTTATAAATGGTATCCCCTTACAGCTGTAGGTCCTTAAAATTCTATACATCATATGCTGTTGTAGAACTAGTAAATGACTTTAAGAAAGTACCAGTTCTGTGCACTTCCTTTTGCATAAAAGTCCATCTTATTCTGGTCATAAATGCAGACTGATCAGTCATCACATTGTAATTGAAAGTTCATTTTGTCAGTCTTGCATTTGATGTGAGAGGCGAAATAGAAAGCTGTGGGTTTTACAAAGTTCACATTTTACTTATTTGAGAATATCCCATTAATGAGGCTGAAGTTCCCAGATAGACAGACAAAGCAAAGTTTAGCACGCCAAAACATGTTCTACAGATTACATGAAGTTGGAAACTCCCTGCTTTGTTGGTCAATGCAGATGAGAAAGTATCAGCCACTATTACTACTTAAATTGTTAATTTGACTTCTGCTTCTGCTTAGTGCAGCTTGACAGCTGTGATCTCACCTGAGCAGATAAAGTAAAAGTAAAACTGATTCCTGGAATTGGTACCCTCAGACAGTCAGTCAGTTACCATGGTTAGGAATGCTTTATTTCTTAAGATAAGGAGGGTACTGTGTGTCTTTAAGAAAATATTTTGAAGATGTCTGCTACTTTGCTCTGCTATTGAAATATTGTTTCAGTATGTTACACTATTATTTACTTTAGACTCAGCATTGTTACAGGCTGTAATTTAGAACTCATATCTTAGTTCAGGTTAACATATGAAAAGTTAAATATTCTTACAGTGTTATGTTAATTAAATTGAAGTTGTAAATTTTTGCTTTCTTGTGGTAATAGGTCAGAAAAATTACTTCAATAGAGGTGCTATTACCCTGTGAGAAAAGCATCCAAGGCATGATATGAACTTTTTTTTCTATGTGCGAATTTCTTTAGTGCACGTGAATGGTGCTGCATTGACAGTACTGGAAACTGTAGTCCTTTACTTAACCACATGACAGGTACAGCTCAGGTGATCGTAGTGCAAGCTTCCCCCACACTTCCCCTGCAATTTGCTTCAACCTTGCCATGGAGAGACCACCACATAGGTTACAGGATAGTTCAGACTCCATGTCCTTGGCCTCTCATGCAGGACTGCCAGCAAGGCTGTCAGTTGTCTTGATAGTTTTGTGATGTGTCCATCTACCCACTGGAAACTGGACTGAGACCACCACAACTCATTTCACATAGGCCCCTGAACAGCCCTCAGGTGATAATGAGTTTTAACCACTACCAACCTGGGCTGGATTTGATATTAAGTTTTTATGATACTGTATACTGAAAAGCATAATCCCCTCCCAGAAATCACTCTTTTTTTGTTGTTGTTGTTTATTTGTTTATATCCCTGTGCCAACCAGCCCCCATCTTCCATTCCTCCCAGCCCTGTCACCTTGGCATCCTCCTGGACTTATCTCTTCTGATTGTTTTGTCAGGGCTTACCTCCCCCCCGTGCAGTCAGTGGGGTCTCCCCGGAGCCTACTGGAGACTGGATCCTTTTCGCATGGACACTTGGCTAGATATCAGAATGCAGGTCTTGCAAAGACCAGGGCTGTGTTACCGATCAATGCCATTTTCCAATTATCTTTACCCCTTGGAGGGTGTGGACATACAATACTACCATGACACATGCTACATGCTCCCTTGGGATATGTGTCAACAGCCACCATGCCTCCCATATGTCTCAATGGCTCTGCTTGCTCTCCCCTGGTCCCCAGCAGGTGTCAGGCTAGTGCCATGATCCATGCCCCCCCACCTGTCAGAGGAGGAGAGCAGTCTCTTGGATGCTCAATCCTGATTCTGGCTGGCCCTCTGACTTCTGAGCTTGCTACTGAACTTGAGTCATTGACGTAGGTGGTAGCACTACTGCTGGGCCAGTCGACCGGCCTTTCCCAGAATCACTGTTGGCATGGTGCTTTAAAGATCATAGACATTTGACATAGAAACATTTGAAGAGGCATTTTTATTTATTTTTTCAGAATGCTAAATGACTGCTGGTTAGAATCATCACTGAGATTTAATGCAATACTGAACCATTTTTAGACGCTTGGTGTGTGTACAATATACTGTAAATCATGTACATTTCTGAAAGGAAAACACTGGAAAAGCACAGCTTTCCCCAGTCACTACAAAAATGCCTGATTAGTGCTTCAGACAGTAACATTTTTTAATTACCTCTAAATGCTTTTATAATGGTTTAAACAGTGACCCTCAACTTCCATTTTCTATTGCTGGCAGTCAAGATCTCATGAGCAGCAGTGAGCTTCCTTATCTTGCTTTATGCTGATATGTCCTGCTGACCAATAGCAGAGGTCAGCCAGACATATTAGCATAAAGTGAGCTAGGGAAGTTTACTGATGCTAATGAAATGGTAGCTGCCCACAATAGAAAGTGGAAGTTGTGGGTAGCTGTTTAAATCATTATAAAAAAAAGTTGTTACTGTCTGAAAGCAGTAATCGAGAGTTTTTGTAGTGTCTGGGGAAAGCTGTGTCTTTTCCAATGTTTTCCTTTTAAGAGAAATTATTGACAGATATTTTATTAACATGTTAAATCCACAACCTCAAGAGTAATAAAACCCCAAAGAAATTAAAGAAATTCAGGATTAGCCATTCTAGTGATGTCCGTCATGCAACCTCAAGTAACTGCAGGTCGTAAAAATCTAAAGCATTCTGATGTGTTTGATTACAACTTTTGTTACTCATATTTGCCATGGACAAAATGTCTGCCATTATTACAATGACACTAACTAGGCAAAAAAAAGGCACATATGAAAAGGGAGCCAGTGTAAACTCAAACAATGACAATGGAAAGAAATACAGAAAAGCAGTGCACAAATGGGACATGAGTAGCAACATTGCAAAATGTTATGAAATTAAAATCTCATGCTACCTGGACCATTGGTACTGGTTAGTGGAGCACTCTTCCACTTTGTGGGAGATCTGGGATCAACCCTTGGTCCTGACATCCTCACCAGGGATGGAGGCATCTGGAGCACAAGGCAGAGGCATCATGCACTGACTGGGGGGAGGGGAGCTTAGTGTCCTGCTCTCTGAGCACCACCTGCAGGTGGGAAATGGACTCCCTTGGAGCTGTGGATGACCACCCTGCACTGGCCTTCAGGCTGGTGCCATGGTCACTCATTAACTGCATGCTGGTAAGGTGGGAGGGCCTAGCTCAGAAAATCCTTAGAGTGAACAGCATGATAACTGGTATGTCAAGGCCCTGATCATTGTTACTAACTACTCCAAGCCTGTGGCTAGTGTCTCCCATCATATAGGCTGGAGCAGTAGGGAATGATGTCTGGCTGTGATTGAGCCCAGTCATTATGGGGGCAGGGTAAGCCATCATTCAACCCGCACACTTCCTTGTTACTGTGTCTGCCCTAAACCCTTGGTGCACTTTTTAAGCAGCCACATAACTTTGCCTTTGCAAGTTGAGCCAGATCCTTCATCTCTGAGTCATAAGTGGAAATGAGCCTCTGCTAAATATGCCTTTCCCTGTTACCAGTTTTAAAATAAATAACTTTATTCCCATCCCCATTACCAATAATCTGTGAACTTAACACCATGAATATATGTACAGTATGTAAACAGTAGCTGTATTTTTAATATCTGTATTAATTATTGTGTACACTTATGTCATAGATGTGTAATAACCAACAATTATTATAAACAACTTGTTGCTATAACTGTCCTCCTCTGGACCCTCTTGAAAGCTCTTCAGCCTAAATGTGGATATCATGTGGCCCCATTTTTAAAAGGCCTGACATGGCCCATGTAAAAATCCTTACGCCTGCAGAAATGTTATTTACAGCACTTGCTGTGCATGAGTGACATCTTCTTTTCTTCCCATAGCAGAAAAATACTACGTAATACCTGGTAATACAGGCGCAGCTTTTCTCCGAAGCTGCACACAAAACTATGTGCAAGCTGCCATAAACTGTGGAAAAGGTTGCAAAAAGACAGCCTTGTTGAAAATTGCTCGATATGGGAAAAATTGTGGTTGCTCAAGAAAACCTTGTAACTTTTTTCTACATTTGCACAGTTTTTCTACTTTTGAAAATCTGGCCCCAGGTGTGCAAAATTCAAAAACAATCTGTCTATCAATAAGTCAATTGAACAATCAATTAATAAGCAAATCTTTCCTCTGATACTTCTCTTCCTGTGGAAAACAGCCCTAGGTCAGTCAACTGGTCTTGTAGCCCTTGCTTACAAATCTTTAGCCACTTTGGTTGCTTAACTCAATGCTTTCTCAGGCATGTCAGGATATTTCCTTAGGTATGTGGACCAGAACTGCCTGCTGTATTCAGAATGGGGCAGGATCAGGGATCTGTACAAGGTCATCATAACAACTACAGGTTGTTGCCTGCTTAGCAAAATGTCTCTTGATGCCTGCTATGATTTTGTTTTCCTTGCAGACTGTTACCTCACACTTGTTCCCACTTGAAGTTGTAGCTAGTCAGTACTCTTACACCTTTTTCCTGCATATTTTTGGCAATCTCCAAGTCATCTAGACATTATTGGCATTCATGTTTTTCTTGTCTAAATGCATCACCTTGTCTTTCTAAAGACTGGAGCTTATCTGTTGTTTCTCTTCCCACCTTCCAAGCTGCTCCATATCCTTCTGCATTTCAATCCACTCCTGTTGTACTATAGCGCATTTTCCAGTCTTGGTGTCATTGTGATCTAGCTGTTACCCCTGCCACTAGGAGACTTATAAATATACCAAACAAATTATACAACAGGATTCAGGACAGAATACAGTGGGACCACACTGATCATTTATTTCCATGTTGATACTGTCAGTCACCTTTTTTTGACTATTTGCTTTCTCTCATGAAGCCATTTCCAAACACATTCCATTGCACTCCAAGTTATACCTAGGTTTTCTGCTATGGAGCACAGTATCACTTGTCTTTATGAAGTACAGATATGCAACATCCACATGCTTTCACATGTCTAGTTCCTTGCTTAAATTTTCAAAACATCCAACAAGACTTGCTGAGGATGATTTCTCTTTCTGTGTCCAAGTTGCTTATTGTGTGTTAGTGTTTAATAACTCTTTTCTTCTTTTTTATGAGTGTCTGGGTGACAAACTTACCCTTTGGGCCTTACCAACTTGTAGGGTAGTTTGGTCTGTTTCACTTCTCTGCTGCCACCACCTGAGTATTCCAGAAAAATATCTCTGTCCTGCTCAGGGATGTGGAAGGTCAAACACAGTAATATTTGATAGCGTGCACTTCAGATGGTGGACTTTAAGCTAAAACATTTCACCTTGCCAGCATAAATATTACATTTACCTTTGCAATAAGGATGCTCAGCCACTAGTTCTATAAAAAATATATTCTTTACTACTAAATGCACAGATATTAAAAACAGGAAATGACAGCAATCAAAAAGATATACACATTTAAAGGAAAGGAAAAAATACAGTTTGAACAAATAAATTACGGATAGAATAAGCTCACAATCTAGTCTCACACTAGGATCTTTATTTACCTGCCAGTTAACATGAAAGAAACATCCACTCAGACTATTTCCTCACCCAGTTAAGCTAGTAAAGAAAGCAGGGACAGTCACCAAGAGAGATCCCAGGTCCTCTTCAAAAGTTGCAGGAAGTTAGAAAGAAGAGAGAGAGAGAGAGGGAGGGAGGGAGAGAAAGAGGGAGGGAGGAGAGAGAGAGAGAGTTGTTGTTCATCTCTTTGATTTATGTGCTCAGGGCAGTAGCATGAGCTCTCTAGTGACAGCCCTCTTCAGTATTCCACACCCATGTGAGTGTGTGTGTGATCAAATCTGCTAGGCCTAATGGCCCCTTCTCACCTCACAACATCCTCACTCACAGCTTTATTACCCTGATTACATCCTATCTGCTTGGATGTCTCTGTAGGAAAAACAGCACTCTCACATCTGGCAAGCTATTTTCCCTTGTAAGGTCTCCCAGGATAGTTGCTGGCACATGTGCCATGCATTCAATTTTGTTTGTCCTATGCCATTCCAAACAGAAAGACTTACAAGAAAAAAAGGAGAAATAAAAATATTTACAGTCACCAAATAGGAGACTACATCACCGTGGTCCCATTCCTGTCACAGCTAGCTTTGATGTTAGGCTGACTGACCTATATTTCACTGGTACCATATTGGAGCCCTTTGTGAATAATGGCACCACATAAGCAAATCTCCAAACCTCATAGTTATATATTGTTCTGACTGAGGCAGTGACTATAATTGTCAATATTTGGCTAGTTATGAGCTTCCTTCTTCAGGATATGAGAATGCTTTCCATCAGATCTTGTTGTCTTTATTATATTTTTATATGCTTTATCATTTTCTCAGCTTCTTTGGGTGTTACATACAGTATGTGTCCTGTAATGTGTTCTTCCATGGCCCCTTGGATAACACTTTAATGTCTGATATCCCTCCATTCATTTCCTCTGTGAATACAGTACTGATGCAAAATACTCATTTTGGCATTCTGCCAACTCTTCCTTCTCAGTTTTTATATCACCATTTCCTGATCCTGGGGAATCTCTTATTATCAATTGGAATATTTTTATTCAGCATATTCTGGCCTCACTATAACAATATGGGTTGTAGAAACTGAAGAGTTGTAAATGTTTCATGTCTTGTCAAATATCTCACTTGCCTCATGATTACCTTTCTAAAGTATCATGAGGAGTGAGTTTTCTCAACAAAGTATTTATATTATTTTCTCCAGTATAGTATCACCTGAATGATGCATAGCTGATAAGTTAGAAAACATTTATTCCATGGAAAGCAGCTCTAGAAATATTTTCAGCAGGAGTTTAAATGACAAGACTGCTAAAAGCAATAGCACACCAATTGTTAGTTGCAAAAAAATGCCACAATGTCATTTATCGGTAGTATTATATTCCTTACATTCTGAGAGTCACCATCTGTGTGTTTTGCTTATCTTATCGAAACATTTACAATGTCCAGAAACAGACAAATTAGTAAAAAGTCAGCTATATGAAGATGTGATATCTAAAGAAGGAAACAGCCCTGTTAGAGTAAATGCCCATGTATACAAATGTCTGAGATCTTAAGAGGAACACAGAAGGCATAAGACAGGAGAAGCCTGGACAACCCATCATAGCCTGCCCCTTCTGGTAATCACAAGCCAGTGTTTGTCTTTTCTACACAGATGCATGGAAAGTAAGGACAAAAATATATAGTCTATCACATCTGCCCTGAGAAGCTGCCTCACAGTACTCTAAAACAGCTCTACCTGCCACATGCATGAGTGAGAAAAAATGACCAATAGCAATTCACTCCAGTTCTAGAAAAAGGCACAGATGTGCTGTGATGCACACGGCACTTAACCTGAGTGCCATCAGCACCTGGAAGTGCATTTATCACATAACTACCCACACCCTGATATGTCTTATTGTGCTTATAAAATAGGTAAACTGAGACATCTTTGTAATCACCCAGTCCCCTGAGGTTACTAGAATCCTATCAGTATTATTGTTAGGAAGGTAGCAGGCAGCTGGTAGGAAGTTCATTAGGGGCTCCTTACATAATTACATCATTGTTTACATAGCTAGCCTGAGGGAAGAATGATCAGGTCATTTAGAACTCTCGCAGCAGCATAAGCCACACTGTGTGGACAACTGCTCTAGGGAGCTTAGAATGTTCAGTGTTGTTCAACCAGAAGTGGAGTGAGGAGGTGAGAGTGGCAGAAGGACTGCCAGTGGGCTCTGAGGAGAGGGCCCAGGATTTCTCACCCTAGTGGAGTGTCATTTCTAGCTTCCGGTGAAGTGATGGAGACAAGGGCTACAGCAGGATTTCCTGATTTCTACTCCCTGTGAAGTGGAAGGAACTGTTAGTTCTCAGTGGACTCAAGGGGCAATCCCCTGAATGTTCTGTGGTGTTTTCAGCTGCCTTGGATAGGACCTGAAATAAATTGTTTTGATTGGCTACCCAGGAGAGTGCTTTTCTGTTCTTTCGTTGTTCCATGCCTTGAGGACGGAACCACTTCTGTGAGTACTGTTCTAGGAGTCCAATTCTCCATATTTTCTTAGGGGATTCGATAGTCTGGGGTGCTTGTGCATGTGCCTGTAGATAAGGCTGGATCACACCTGTCAGTGCCCCTAGTTTCACCCAAGTGAGTGAAGTACTGTTTAACCTGTGGATCCAAGTGAGTGCAGTTTATTCCCTGGTCATCCCAGTGAGTGATAAGTTAAAGTATGGGGACACTAGCATTTCAGCGGGGAATGGGGTTTCAATGGTGTAACCCTGAAGAATGGCAGAAACTGTCGGTTGGGGCCAAGGGTGGGAGGAATGCCATCTAAGTGCTTATAAGGCAGGGCTTCTTGGTTCCTAAAGGGCACCAGTATTTTTACCTGACCAAGTGGCCAAGCTGCAGGTTGAGGTGGTGACTGAGTTTCACTAAAATGCACCTGATGTGCAAAGAGAAGTTCTGAGTGTGTGTGGCTTTTACCCACTGAAATAACACTCAAGTGGAGAAAATGTTCATGTGCATGGCCAGGTGTCCACTAATGCACCTTTTGGCAAATTGGAAGGAAAATGTTCATGTGCATGGCCAGGTGTCCACTAATGCATCTTTTGGGAATTTGGGAAGAAGATGTTCTGTTGTTGTTCATGAACTGTACTGCAAGCAATGAGAGTTCATGAATTATAACTGCCCAGCCTGGAACGACCCTTGGGGGTCTACTTCTGCTTTTTACTTTCCATCTGTTTAATAAAGCCATACTGCATATTCTCTGTCACTGTTATGGACATCCAATTATTACTTCTGGTTGTGTGGATTTACTGGGGACCCCTCAGCAGGTTAGATCTAGCATATGCCTAGCAGCCTCCACCCAGAACCTGGGTTTTGTCATTTACACAAGGTTCAAGTTGTTTTGTTTCTGTACCCCAACCCCTCTCTTCCTCTAGAAAATGAGCCCGGTATACATCCTAACACCAAGGGTGGTACCTATCTGTTTTTAAAGTGAATGGTATGCCAGTATGTTGGCACCTGTGTTTCCAGATATTTAATGGTGGTGTGTGCACACTAGTTAAAAAGTGGCCTGGGGGTTATAAAAATGGTGGCTCATAACTTGGGATATTTAATTTGGGGTGAGAGGCATGCTGAGGGTATGTCCAGGATCTTCCTGTCTTGTGGTTGTACCCCAAACAGAAGATTGCTTTACCAGAAAGCAAGTTGTGCCAAGTAAAATACCACCTGAAAGTCTTTTGCTGCCCGAGTGTATGTGGAAAAGAAAGAGGAAGAATTTGCTGCTTGTGTGTTTACTTTGAAACTGTGAACTGATAAATAATTGCCTTTGCCTTGTGGTAAAAAAAATGCTTGAAAAACTGTTTAAACATTGCAAATTTCCAGGGAAAAGTATTTGTGGACTTAAAAGACAGTGTTTTCCAAGTGCTCAGAAAGTTTTAAGTGTGTACAGTGAAATTTGGGGGAGTCGTTAAGGAAAATGCACCAAGTACTGAATGAAAATGCCTTAAAATGCTTGCCTGCTGGAAATTTCAAGCTGATAAAAAAAATGGCAGTTTGCAATTTAAATTTTGCCTTCTTGACAATCGCCGTGCAAGAGTGTGGCAGAGAGAGAGAAAGAGAGAGAGTGTGAGCTCATTTACATGGTGTTATGTGATTGGTCCCAGTGCACCTAAGCTCCGCCCTTGCCTGAGTCTCTGCGTGTGTAAGAGTGGAGGAGCAGCCTGCAGTGTATGAGCAGCTTGTAGTTCATGTGGTAGGAAAGAGGAATCGCTTGCAGCAAAAGCGCTTCTGCAGTAGCAGTTTTTCTGATTTTTTCACAAATAACCCGGGCTCAACCCGTATTCCGATTGACTGGAGCATGATTGAGGCGATCGTAGCGATGATTGATGGGACTGCAAGCCCGTTTCACCACAGAGGCCTTCTTCAAATTGGCAGCAGTCTGTATTCCATCAATGGTGCAAACCATTTACTGCCTGTAAGTACCCTTTGCAAATAAATTGACTGTGGTGCTAAGGTCGGAAGACTGTGTAAGAACTTGAACATATGCAGCAAAAGCACTGAGAGAAAAAGAGAGAGAGAGTTTTGTGAACTGTTAAAATCTTGGACTTTTGTGTGAAAGTGCTGTTTTCAAAGAAAGTGAACTTTCCAAGTGTTTGTAAAGTAATGGATTGAGAAATAGTAACATGAACTTGTGTTTGAGAAAATCAGTTGAAATGCAAAAGATCCAGACAGAGTCCTAGCAATTTTTAACTGAGTGTGATACAGAATTACAGTCGCCATGTTGGGGGTGTAGCTGGCAATGTAAACAAAGCAGTGCCATTTCAGAACAGAGTTTTCAAATCCAAAACAAAGTTTCAAATGGTTTCTTGTTAAGTTGTAGAATACAGGCCAAGCAGCCTGTTTGTGAACTTTTTCCAGTGTGTGTTAAAACCAGATCTCAGAGTGCTTGCAAAAAATAGTAATTCTGGGACTTGTGTGTTTGATTTTCAGAACATGGCACAGCAAATCCCTCACTACCCACTCCATGCCAGGGCGTGGTTGGCCCAACAAGAACAAGAACTAGTACATTCTGAGCAATTGTACGACTGTTCAACAGTAGCCGCTGAGGTGGCTTTGCTGAACTATCCAGTTAATGTGCGCATAGTATGCCTAAAATCAGGAAGGGATGTTCTGCCCATTCCCCATTGCACAGACTGTAGATCTTGATTTGGGATGAGCATGGCAGGTGGCACAAGGGTAGCTAAAGTGAAATGCATCCATTTAGCTCCAACTTGGACACAGACAGGGGACCCTGTAGAATCAGAACAACAGCGACAGGCTGGTTGCAGTAAAAATGACCCCTTAGAGGTATTAAAGGAGTTTCTGGACATTGTCTGTGCTGATGCTTTGCATGGCCCAGAAGAAGTAAAGTGTTGCATGCTACAGAGGGTGAAACTGGATGCTGCCAGTGCAGGTTCAGATTCGTGGGTGGAAGGCCCAAGTCCAAGCCTTGTGGGAGAGTCTGAGGTGGAGGAAGCATGTCGTTGGGAGGACAGTGCCTCCGACAACAGTGGAAAATGGGACAATTGTGGGGGTTGGCGCAGTCATCAGCTCCTTGGCAGAATGTGTGGAAGAGGAGGAAGCAGCAATGGCTTCAGTGGGCCCTTGTTAGTCGCCATTGGCCTGGGCTTCCATGGAGCCTCCCGATGTCTGTGTGGAGGAGGATTCAAGAAGTGTGCCCTTGAGTACAGAGGTGGACTGCTCTTGCTCTGCACTAAGTGTTTGTGACTGGCTCAACCAGGACTGGCCACCCCCAAGCCATGCTTCTGGAAGTGAGATAAAAGCAGCAAGGAGGAGAGAACTGTGCGTAGACAAGCTGAGGCCAAGTATGGATAGTCATACTCTTTCTACACTAGAAAAATATGGGAAGACATAGAGAAAAACAGGCATGCCTGGTTGTGGGCGAAAGCTTGTGCCAACCTATACCCTAGAGTAAACAAGTAGGTCCAAATTAAGGTGTGTAATGAGAGACTGTAATTCTGGAGGCATGGCAGGGCTTTGTTGATCAACTCTGTAAGAACAGTGGACAAAGCTGGCCAAGAGACATCCTATTATGTTCACATGGTTCATCCAGATGGGGTGACAGTCTATGCTCCAGATCTGGAATGGTACTACCCAGAACGTTGTGCCATTCTTAAAAAATGTGCCCACTTGCCAAAAGTGAATGCAACCATTGCTAGCTCAGCCATCTGCCACTGAAGAAGCAGCAACCCAGGATGGAGGTCCCTTTCTTCTGATGATCCAGGTTCACCTGCAGCAACATCCAGGTTCATCTGTGGTAACATCCAGGTTCATCAGCCCAGCATGTTCGGAGAAGATTTCCAGTCCAGGTGCAGTAAGAGGTTGTGTAAGCATCTGATCCAAAGATTTTGTCTACCCAGCAGCTGAAGGCCATCAGACTGCAGCTCCAGAGAGGTGATGTTGGCATCCTTTTGTCACCAAGAACTGGTAAAAGACCTTTTTCATTTTTAATTTAACTGTTTCATGCAAGTTTGAAGACTCTTTGGAATTATGGACCTCAAATGACCATCTCTCTAGACTGCAGTGCTTGCAGGCCTTGTGCCTGTTCCAGAACTGTGCTTCAGCAGGCTCTGGCCTAGGAGAGACTCTTGTTGTAGTGCTTCGGCACTCTGGACTCATCCTTAGTTTTGGACTTTGCAGGGATCCCTCCCCCAAATGTTTTGCAAATGTTTTTATGTTTTATATTGTTGTACTTTTGTAGAAAATCCTTTTAAAAAATATGTTTTGGGCTTGTGTAGTATCCAGTAGGAGGGTTTTGTTTTTTGGTCACTATTTTTAGATTTACAGGTTGTAGTTGTGTGCAGAAATGTTTTGTGCAGTGTTTTCTTTTGCAGGTGTTCCTGGAAGAAGACAAGAAGACCTGAAGAGGATTTGTGGGACTCATCGGAGTCCTTCCTTTGTGTAGATTTGTTAGGCGTGTGTAACTATGTAGTACAATGTCTAACCTTTTTTCATTTTACAAGTGTGAGGTATAAAATGGTTGTTGGGCTTGGGCACCTGGTAGGTAGCATAGGTCAGACTCCTGATTCATGATAGGTGTCACCAATTCTGTCTATTGGGATATGCCTTAGGCAGTTTGATTGGAGCCACTGAGGATCCATAGATATTACAGTAGTAGGATAGGAAAGGAGGTTTCTTTAGTGGGCATCTATCCTTTGGTGCTACCTGCCTGTGCCTGGCACATGGTAGGGGAGGACTTGATCAACTCTCCCCTTAGGGAGCATCAGAGGTAGGCCTGGTGCTGGGTGAGGGAATGACTGTGGACAGTCATTTACCTGGCAAGGAGTGAGTGTAGTGACCCAGACCCCTGAGGTTACTAGAATCCTATCAATATTATTGTTAGGAAGGTAGCAGGCAGCTGGTAGGGAGTTCATTAGGAGCTCCTTACATAATGACATCATTGTTTACTCAGATATCCTGAGGGAAGAATGATTAGGTCATTTAGAACTCTTGCAGCAATATAAGCCACACTGTGTGGACAGCTGCTCTGGTGAGCTTAGAATGCTCAGCGTTGTTCAGCCAGTAGTGGAGTGAGGAGTTGAGAGTGGCAGAAGGACTGCCAGTGGGCTGTGAGGAGAGGGCCCAGGATTTCTCACCCTAGTGGAGTGTCATTTCTAGTTTCCAGTGAAGTGGTGGAGACAAGGGTTACAGCAGGATTTCCTGATTTCTACTCCCTGCGAAGTGGAAGGAACTGTTAGTTCTCAGTGGACTCAAGGGGCAATCCCCTGAATGTTCTGTGGTGTTTTCAGCTGCCTTGGATAGGACCTGAAAGAAATTGTTTTGATCGGCTACCCAGGAGAGTGCCTTTCTGTTCTTTCGTTGTTCCATGCCTTGTGGACAGGACAATTTCTGTGAGTACTGTTCTAGGAGACCAATTCTTCATTTTTTCTTAGGGGATTCGATAGTCTGGGTTGTGTGTGCCTGTAGATAAGGCTGGATCACACCTGTCAGTGCCCCTAGTTTCACCCAAGTGAGTGAAGTACTGTTTAACCTGTGGATCCAAGTGAGTGCAGTTTATTCTCTGGTCACCCCAGTGAGTGACAAGTTTAAAGTACGGGACCTCTAGCATTTCAGTGGGGAATGGGGGATTCAATGGTGTAACCCAGAAGAATGGCAGAAACTGTTGGTTGGGGCCAAGGGTGGGAGGAACACCATCTAAGTGCTTACAAGGCAGGGCTTCTTGGTTTATAAAGGGCGCCAGTATTTTTACCTGACCAAGTGGCCAAACTGCAGGTTGAGGTGGTGACTGAGTTTCACTGAAATGTACCTGATGTGCAGAGGAGTTTTAAATGTGTGGCTTTTACTTACTGAAATAACACTCAAGTGGAAAAAATGTTCATGTGCATGGCCAGGTGTCCACTAATGCACTTTTTGGGAAATTGGAAGGAAAATGTTCATGTGCATGGCCAGGTATCCACTAATATGCCTTTGGGGAATTTGGGAAGAAGATGTTCTGTTGTTGTTCATGAACTGTACTGCAAGCAAGGAGAGTTTGTGAACTGTACCTGTCCAGCCTGGACTGACCCTTGGGGGTCCACGTCTGCTTTTACTTTCCATCTGTTTGTAACCCCCCTGTTACCTGGGGTTACTAGAATCCCAGTAAGACCTAATGGTAAGCAGGGAAGGCAGCTTGTGAAACTCCAGTTAAATGGATTTCACACTGTCTCACTCTGTTCTCAGTCTCAGCTGAGACTGAGGGATGACATCACCATAGAACTTTCGCAGCTGCATAAGCCACACTGGAATGTTGCAGTTGGAGGTTAGTGTAGAATGTTGGGGATTTTGAATTCAGTCTGTGTGCAGTCTGAGAGAGAGAGAGAAAGAGAGTAGTACAGCTGAATGTGTGCAGGCTCTCAGAGCTTTAAGTTCTGTTTTAGAGCTACTTTTGGTAGGTGTGTGTTTCCACCTGAAGAGGAACACGGGAACTGGTAATTGAAGTGGTGGAGACCGCTTTCAATGGTTCAAGGGTCCCATCCCTGAGGGGATGCGGGGAAGATTTTTGCCTGTTTTCAAGGGGCAACCCTCCTGTGTCTGGCTAAGGGAAAGAAGCTGCCTATTCAAGTTGTGCTGAGGCACCAGAAGCTCTGATTGAGAAATTTCTTGTGGAGGAATCGCTTGTGGGGCACCTGCAACCAAAGGGTGAGTTCACTCTGAAAAAAGGGCCAAGTGTTTTTCATCTGAACAGTTGGAAAGTGGGGATTGGACTGCTTAACTCAGTGAGGGGTCTAGAGAAATGTACAATGCCACTTAAAAGTACTGTATGTTCAAGTCCAGCACAAATGGGAAGCAAGACAAGTCGAGGGAATGGGATATACATTTAGCAAGAATCTACATTGCAAAGCTTTACAGGATGAGGTGTTTACTGTCCAGAGAAATGGCCAGGTATGAATTGTGGGAGCGAGAGTTGGGAGACCCCCCCCCCATCAGTAGTAACCAAATTCACCTCTACGGATTTGCTCTGAGACACCTTTTACTTTCTCTCAGGTACTTGGCCAGTGTCTGAGGAAAGTACCCAAATGTGGGATTAAGAGGAAGAATTCCCTGATGAAGCCAAGGTGCTCTTAGGTGGTTTAGGGAGCCACCAGAAAATGTTTCCATGAAGTATGGAAGGTGTCCGAGTGGCCAGCAAGGGTGCCAAGCCAGGGAAAACCCAGAACAGTGTACAAGTTTGGGCTGTGAAACCCAAAGCAGCATGCAAATCCAGGTTGTGTGTGCAGGGGGTTCAGAGCCTGAGGGCTAAAGTGTTGAGGAAGTGTTCTTGCTTCTTTTAATCTGCATTACCAGGAGTGTAGCCCCATGGGGGTCCATCTATGCTTTGTTTATTCTGTTTGGATGTGAATAAAAGCCACACTTTAGAATCCCACTTTTGGTATTGGACATCACAGTTATTGCTTCCTGTGTTTGAAATTACTTGGGTGCCCCTGTGCAGAGTAGCCAAACCTAGCCTTTGTGCCGAGTGACCTATTCCTCCCCGAACTCAGCCCACCTGGTATTGCTGTCAGATTCAAACTGCATACTGGCCTGGGGTTACATGTTTAATAAAGCCATACTGCACAATCCCAGTCACTGTTATGGACATTCCAATTATTGCTTCTGGTTGTGTGGATTTACTGGGGCCCCCTCAGCAGGTTAGATCTAGCATATGCCTAGCAGCCTCCACCCAGGTCCTGGGTTGTGTCATTTACACAAGGTTCAAGTTGTTATGTTTCTGTACCCCTACCCCTCTCTTCCTCTAGAAAATGAGCCAGGTATACATCCTAACACCAAGGGTGGTACCTATCAGTTTTTAAAGTGAATGTTTTGGCAGTATGTTGGCACCTGTGTTTCTAGATATTTAATGGGGGTGTGCACACTAGTTAAAAAGTGGCATGGTGGTTACATCTTTTTTTTAACTTACTCTACTTTTATTCTCTCCAGAACTCACCCAATGGCCCAGCCTTGTGCCCAGTCCCATCACTCGACTGCCCTGGGACTTACCTCTCTGCACAGCTTTCATCCTGGCTTCCTCCCTCAGGTGAGAGCTGACAAGGGGGCACCTCCTAATCCCTGCACAAAACTCTAGCTTCAGTGAGTGGGGAGAGTGTCATGGTCAGTGATGCAGGGCATGGTGCACAGGAGGCAGGTGTTATCTTGCATCCTGGATGGATGTGTTTTTCTGGTGACTGTCCTTCCCTAACATCGACAGAGGGTGAGATGTGTGCATCATAACACACTTGTTCCCATGCTGGCATCTGTCCTTCTTTTTTTGTTATTGCCTTCTTTATTGTCATTTTTATTCCACTGGTGATTAGACAAACATACACAAAAGCCCAGGTTACCCCGGGCCCCACACCCCAAACTGAGTGAGGTAACTATATACAGCCATTAACTATATACATACACAGCTGCCTTGCACAACCCTCAATCACCCTCTCCATATCTATATTCGATAACAATATGTAGGACACTCTGCCTACAATAGTACATTTATATTTCAGAGTTTAAATCCCAGGTTGACTCTGCATAGCTATAAACCATGCTTCCCCAAGCAGTAGCCCTTAGGGTAATGCCCTGCAGCTGCATCCCTAGGGAAAAGAGAGAGTCCCCCCCACCACTAACACTTGGCAGATTCTGAGGGTTCCTGTAACAAATCCGAATAATATTCGGTCAGTGCATATATTAGGAGTAATCAAATAGGACCCACTCAAGTTATAGCATCTACTCCCTATCTATAGATCTTTAACTACATACCATCAGACAGACAGGCCTGTGTTTGGGAGAATTTAGACTGCAACGTATAGACCGCCTCCAAAGTCCTCCATCTCTTATCATAGATTCCTTTTTGTCCGTTTCGAAGCATTTGTCTTCTAAGCCTACTCAGCGTTTTCAGCAAATCTCCCACCCACTGGTCATATGTATAAATCAGGTCATTCTTCCAGTGCCTCAAGACAAATGCTTTAACTAAAGAGGACATTAAAGAAATGTGACCTTTAACAAGTGTACTAGGAATAGCGGTCATGTCCCCTAACACACAGATCTTTGGAACAATAAAGTCCTTATAATTCACCACGGGGTCCATATTGTGTCTAATTTGCTCCCAAACTGGATAGATTTTGGAACAGTGCCACATGACATGGAATAAGTCCCCTGGGTTTGCACCACACCTAAAAAACAGGTCTGTATGTCTGAGACCACTAGCACATAGCTTAGCAGGGGTATATTATATATTAGAAACTACAAAAAATTGCATGATCTTATATTTAGGAATAGGAATATATCTACTACTCCTCCAAACTTCTTTCCAGTCAGGCCCCTGGGAGATAATGTCCTTTTTATTTTCCCAATATGAAACTTTTACAAAAGCATCTCTACCCAGAAACTCTAATAGTAGCTTATAAATCCTAGACAGGGGTCTTTTGGAATAGTTAACATCTTTAATGCTATTCCAAGTAATCGGGGAGTCCTGCACTCCAACTCTCCCTTTCTCCATTCTGTGCACCATACTAGTAACCTGTATTCTCTTAAAGAAGTTGATTTTCTTGCAGTGATCAGGAAAGACCACCTTATCCTCTCTTAAGAAATCTGCCCATTTCACGTTAAGCAATTGAGTGGCCCATTGCCTCCTAATCATCTGCCCCCAATGAGCATATTTGGGTTACCCAAAACAGGTTGCTCTCTAGAGCCCTTTTGGGCTTTCCTTTGATTTGGGGACAAGAAAGTCCACCAAGCTAACAGTGACTTCTAGACTGGGGTTTGCTTTCCTCCCTCTGGTAAATCTACTGGATTAAAAAACAATACTGCTTCTGGGGAAATGTCCAACTCTCTGAGGATCTGTCTCTCGACCTGGAGCCAAGTTGGGATGTATCCCCCCTCTTCCACCAGTCTAGCCCATTGCCCCATTATCCCTGCTTGTCCAGCTACATAATATAAATGTAAGTCCGGAACTTTAAGACCTCCCATATTATAGGGTAGCTGTAATATATTGTACTTTCTCCTGGGGGGTTTAGCATTCCATAAAAAGTTGGAAATAAGCTTTTGCACTTTGATAAACCAGCATTTTGGAACATTATATGGGGATAAATGTATTGGGTACAAAAGTCTAGGTAATAGGTTCATTTTAATCAAACCTAGTCTCACTGTCCAGTTTAGAAGGAGTTTATTCCATCTAACCATGTCTGTTTTGATTGCCGACACTATCTCACCGAGGTTTGCTTCGAGGCCCTCGTCTTCGTTAGTTGTGATCCAAATGCCTAAATACTTGATCTTTTTTGGGGACCACTTCAATTGCAGAGGTTTGAAGTCCGCTTTGTAAGTGTATACAGTGAGGGGGAGAACCTGTGTCTTACTCAAGTTTAGCTTGTAATTCGACACCCTAGAAAATCTCTCAATTATTTCCAATACCGTCTTGAAGCTCTTTGCTGGTTCCTGAAGGTGTAGCCAAATGCCGTCTGCAAAAACAGAAATTTTCATTTCTGTCTCTCCAATGACAATCCCCTGTATCTCCGAGTCCATCTGGATCACCCTTAGAAGAGGTTCCAAGTAGATGTTAAACAGAATTAGCAATAGGGGGCATCCCTGTCTGGTCCCATTATCAAGACAGATTTCTTTCGACAAATAGCCATTACATAGAACCCTAGCCGTGGGAGCAGTATATAAATTTGTTATGCCTCTAAGAAGGCCCTCCGGGAATCCCATACTTCTCATAGTTGCAAATAGGAAATTATGAGAAACCCTATCGAAGGCCTTCTCGGCATCTAATGCGATTAACGCCATGGACAACTTAGAGTTCGAGGTCTTATGTAATATATGGTGGAGTTTCCTAAGTGCATCATGAGCCCCTCTACCTGACATAAACCCTACTTGTTCTTGATTAATTAGCCTGGGGCAATTTTCAAAATTCTATTGGCCAATATCTTTGTCAGCAATTTCAGGTCCTGATTCATCAGGGCAATAGGTCTATAACTCCCAGGGGATTCTTTGCGTTTGTCCGGCTTTGGGATGAGTGTGATATAGGCCTGATATAGCGGCGGATGTGGAACCCCTTCCTGCATAATGTTTGAAAATAATTCCTTCAACAGAGGCAATATAGTTGTAGCATGAGTTTTGTAAAATTGAGCCATTAGACCATCAGGTCCCGGAGTCTTACCTTTCGGGAGTGAATTGATTACCTCTAATATTTCCGAATCCAAAATAGGGGCAGCTAGCCACTGAGCTTGTTCTTGATCCAATTTTGGAAGAGGTATGCCCTCCAGAAACCCCATAATATCTCCCTCCGTGACCGAAATACCCCCCTGATAAATCCCCATGAAATAAGCCGCAAAGGCATCAGCCATTTTCTGGGGTTCTGTTATTATTTCCCCCTGGAAGCTTATCATTGGAATCACACGAACCGCCTCCCATTCTTTTATTCTATTTGCAAGAAGCCTTCCCGGGGTATCCCCCCTGCATTAGATAATTAGCCTGAATCTTTTCTGACCACTGATCTAACTTACCATAGAAAATGCTTGCCATCTCATCTCTTAATTCCTTCCCCTCAGAAGTACCCTCTAAGGGAGCCAGTGAGTTAATAGCACCCAGAATAAACTCTTCCCTCACCCTTCTCATACTATTTCTTCTAGCTGTGAACCTCTGAGCTAAACCAGAGTATAAAACTTTACAGGTGGGCCATCTTATTCTCATGTCTGAGAGTGTTGGAATTTGGATCTGAATGATTTCCACTAATGCCTGCTCTAGTCTCGGTAATATATTTTCATCTACTAATAAAGAATCATCGAGTCTCCATCTATATGGCTTCCTTGGGAGAGTTTCCATCATCCAGATCAATTGGACTGGAGAGTGGTCAGATGATATTCTAGTATGAGTGATCAGCTCCCTCACCCCCTGGATTGCTTCTTTATTAACCAAAAAAAAATCAATTCTTGAATGAATTTTGTGTGCCCCCGAGTAGAAAGTCATGGTGTGGTCACCTTTGCTACAAACCCTAATTGGGTCAACCAGCGCTGCTACCTCCAGGAGTTTAGCCATAGCTGCCTGTGTGGTAGATGGCGGCCGCACTGAAGGGGCCTTTTTATCCACCCTATTATTAGAGCAAGGGTTCCAGTCTCCTGCTAAGATTAGGGGATGGGGCGGCATCTGTCCTTCTTGACTGGGCCTCCTGGTGGTAGTACCTCCTGTGGTCAGACAGGATCACTGCACTAGAGACACTACTCACCCTTCCCCCCCCGGAGATGGAGAGCATCCAGGAGGTACTCAATCCACCTCCCCACCAGCCAACTCTCTAATGAGCTTGGTCCATTGCTGAACCGAGGCCTCTAGCGTTGCAAGGGGTAGCAATACCGTTGCTTTGGTGGGTCGGCTTAACACTGAGATACCTTTACAAAATAAAACATTATTTTATTTAAAAGCAGCTATTTTCTTTTGTTCAAAGTAACTTGTAAAAAAGTAGTCCGTCCTCACCTGTCTAAACATGTTCAGTAAATGGAATATTTGTGTATCGTGGAATGCAGGAATTCAGAATTCTACTGAAGTCTGCTGGTAGAATGTTCACTTTTCCCTGAACAAATACACATACCACACCTCTGTAAAGAGAGGGATTCAATTAAATTTGGGCAGGGTTAAGCAGCAAAGATTTCCCTGGCAGGCAGGAAAGGATAGGAAGGATTTTTTTGATGGTCAGGAAAGAAGCTAAAAAAAGTAAAGCTACGTGCTTCATTTTTAATTGGCAGTTGTATATAAAGAGGGGAATATGAAGGGAGGGAACATTAAATTATGTTTTAAAATGTTTTGAGGGAGTTTCATTTTTAGGGTCTAGCTGACTATTTTAGTGAGAGTAAAGGTGGCAGCCATGTTTGTAATGGCAGTGAGGATTACAAAAGGCATTGAAACATTATTGTGCTGTGTCCTGATTACCAGCTGTATGTCTAACCAGCGGTAGTATTCTAGCATTGCATAGTTACTAACCAATCAGGACACGGTAATTTCCATACCCATTTTTAAAAAAGAAGCATTGAATTGGTCACCTTAAACAAGATAAAACTGGTGATAACACAGCTCCCTAAATGTGTGTACTTAAAGCAGAAGTATTTATTAATAACTATGCCATTTCTTCAGCAATATTTTTTATATTCATTTTCTTCTTCTCCTACTGAACTGAGGTACAGGATTTTAATATTTTTAAAAGTTCCTTCTTCTGTGCCAGGCTTCCCATAAAAAAGCACATACTGTATCTTGCTCTGGTGCTATGTTGTTTACCTTTGGAAAATGTGGTAGCACCATCCTAATACATCCAGAGCATGAACCTAATATCAGCAGTCAAAAAAGTAACCTCAATTTAAGATATTTTTTTAAATTGTATTGCAGTGTTTAATGACTTGCTTTATGAATTTCAAAATTAGTTATAAAAGCTGTTTCAGAAATATCTGTGGAAACTAAAAATACACTGTTGATGAATCTAAAGATAACAGTACTACATTTTAGCTAAAAAAAATAAATTATGAACTTCTTGCTGACTAACAAATGTTACATCTTTAAGCAGGGTTTGGGGCCAACCCAAGTAATGCACAATTGCATCTTGCTTATGATCTTCAAATATCAGAGAGAAATGTTATCAATGACTAACATGACTTCAGTCAATCAAGGTACATCTTGTCTGGTATACAGTGTGCTCTTGTGTAGGAGCGTTAGGGGAGAACACCCCACTTCAGTGCCGGTGGGGAGGACAGCATAAATAAATGTAAAAAAAAGACTCTAAATCTATTATAAATCAATTGAGCTAAACCTAAATGATTTATAAAAAGTTAAAAGGGCCTCTGAGGGGTGTCTCTGATGGTATAAGAGACACCTTTTGTGAGGTTTGGGCAGACAGAACCACTCAGCTTGCAGTCCTCTCACTCAAACCTCACGCTTGGTGTCTCTTATATGGTAAAAGACACCCCTTGGTGACCATTTTATCTTATAACATTAGATGAACTGCAGCTCTTCAGGATGCATAAGAATGACAGGACAAATCACTGAAAGGAGGAAGATTCAAGGAAGGTATGAAAAACTACCTAACTTAATGTGTGGCGGTCACTTGGAGTAGCTTTTCTAAGTGGGTGGTATCAGATGATACAGCACTGTAACAGCCATAGTACTCAAACTCAACAAACACTTTGAAGAAAATAGAGTGATAGGGCACTCCCACTAAATTGATGGGTGGGAGAAACATATTGGATCAATGTCTTTCTATCCTCTCTTGTGCTATATGTACTGTATAAATTTAAACCATTGGGCATTCTTTTGTAATTTATGTAAAATATGCAAATGAAACTTTAATTGTTATAGCATGTTAGATCATGGTGGGGCAGAAGACTTTGCTTATTTTGCAAGGTAAAAAGCTTCCTTTTTACAATTATTCTACAAGGGATCAAGAATTCTTGCAAATATGCAACAGTGTAGCATACTGAATACAAAATCCAATGTGGACTGCAGCAAAAGATGGTTCACACCATATAGAATCATAAAAGTCCATGATTTTCAATGCCCAGACTAAAAAGTCCACTGTTACAGAACCATTCATAATCCACTGTCTGTGAAATAAATACAAAAAGCCCAATTATGTGCACAACCTAGAAAGACCAACTCATACAGCAATAAATACCCAGTCTGATGTACTGAAAGGGGTTGGGGGGGTCAAATGAGGGAGTGACAAGGGAAGAACACCAAGGGGAAGGAAGAGGATGCAAAAAATGAGGGCTCCGAGTAGCAAAAGGCATACCAAATTACTCCTGTATAATATAATTTATTTCCAAATAGGATGAATGCTCTGGGAGCTAATTTTTTAAGTGAGCAAAACATGGAAATTTGGGGCATGTCATCTCTGCCCATGCTGCCTGGAGCTGAGCCCTAAGATCTCCAATGGCCCAGCATGTAGGACAGTGTCCTAAATCCTGTAAGACTGTCCTTCTGAAAATTGTTCCACAGTATCATGCTATCAGGTTGACCTAACAAGACTTCCATGCCTCAGACCTGTGCTGCTTACCCTCCTGGAGCCCATTTCATGATGATTTTCTTTGATGACTGTACTGTGATGTCATTTTCAAAGCTGTGGCCTGTGCTGTGGCACATGTGCCACTTTTATGTTAGCTCTTACTTCATTGTATTAGCTCTTCTCTGGTTGTGCTGCTCATGTTGTTTCATTGTACATTTTATTATTCTTGTATAAGTACCTTGCTATCCCAGGACCTCCTTGTTAAGGAGCTTTGCCTAACAGAGTATTATACTGGTAAAATAAATAAATACAAATATTCACCCAGCGCCATGCACACAGGTTTAGCACTGTACTAACTTTGCTTTGCATGCCTGACAGTCACTTTGTGTGCCTGTGCCATATTTAATAGCGCAGCTAGTATGGAAGTGCTAACAACTATCAGATACACATGCAAATGAGAGGTAGGGAATATGTTTTCCTCACAAACTTTAAAAATGTATTTACCATGCAATTTTTTTTATGTGTACAGTATCAGTATGACTTATACATCTTTTAAATTTTAAATTATTGGCAGTCTCACAGCATGACTGTCTAGTAATCTGGACATTCTGTTGGGTGAGTTAATTTATATGCTTGTGGTCTTTCCATGGAAATTATACAGTTGTTGTTGTTTTTTTTTTTTTTTAATCAGATATACTGAATCTGAGAAAAAACAGATCGGAATGGAAATCCTCAAAAAGAAACCTGAGCCCAGGTTTCAGGGTGATTGCTAAGCTGCAGAATAAACTTGTTTCCATGAGAAAACATATGTGGAAGAGTGACTAAAGCTTACTCTGAGGGCAGCTAAGACACATCATTTATACATTTACTCTGACTTAGAGAAGTCAGATTTTCACAGATTTATTTTATTGATTTATTTTAAAGTTTTGTTGGCTGGTGGCCACATTAAGTGCAACATCCAATTTACATATGGGTCCTGTGGTAAGAAACATAGAAACATAGAATTTGATGGCAGATAAGGACCGCTTGGCCCACTTAGTCTGCCTATTTTTCTACCTAATGGACAAGCTGCAGATCCTAGTTAACCAACAGCCTACTTCCTCCTACCCCTACTAGAACTGCCTTATGCCTGTCCATGCATTCTTGAATTCCTCCACTGTTTTTGACTCCACAACCTCCTCAGGAAGGCTGTTCCATGCATCCACAGCCATCTCTGTGAAAACATACTTCCTCACATTACCTCTGAGCCATCCCCACTCTATCTTCAAATTGTGCCCCCTTGATCTTGCACATCTCTTTTTCTGAAGGATGCTACCCTCTTGGACTGTTGATTCCCTTGAGGTACTTGAAAGTTTCTATCCCCCCTCTATGTCCCCCCTCTCCCTCCTTTCCTCAAGGGTATACATATTAAGCTCCTTTATTCTCTTTTCGTATGTCTTCTGGTGCACAGCCTGCACCATTTTGGTTGCCCTCCTCTGGACAGCCTCCACCCTATCTATGTCTTTGTGGAGATGTGATCTCGAGAACTGCACACAGTACTCCAGATGGGGTCTCACCAACTGTCTGTACAGAGGGATAACAACTTCCTGTTTTCTACCGGTGATACCTCTCCATATGCATCTCAGTATCCCCCCAACCCTCCTTACTGCCTTCTTTTTTGCTTGCCCACCTTTAGGTCATCTGATATAACTACCCCTAGATCCCTTTCCATTTTTGTTGTTGTCAGTATGCCCCCCCCATTGTGTACTCTTCCCCTGGATTTTTGTTTCCCAGGTGCATTACTTTGCACTTCTTTACGTTGAATCTAAGCTGCCATAAATTTGACCATTCCTCCAACCTTGTCGAGTCCCTTCTCATCTTTTCCACCCCACCTTATGTATCAGCCCTGTTGCAGATCTTTGTGTCTTCTGCAAAGAGACATACCTCTCCTTAAGTTCCTCTGCAATGTCACTTATAAAGACATTAAAAAGGACTGGACTCAGTACTGAACCCTGCGGTACCCCACTAGTAACCCCCTTTCTTCACTGCGGACTCCGTTTACTTTTACACTCTATGTCCTGTTGTCCAGCCACCATTTTACCCAGGCTACCACCCTGGGACCCACTCCCAGGCTGGCTAATTTGTTTATTAATCTTTTGTGTGGGACTGTGGCAAATGCCTTGTTAAAGTCTAGGTAGGCCATGTCCACAGCCCCTCCCTGGGCTAGTACTTTGGTCACTCAGTCAAAGAAATTGATTAGATTCATCTGACATAACCCTCCCACTCTGAATCCATGCTACCTTGGGTCTTGTGCCCCACTGGCCTCTAGGTACTCAACAATTATTTCCTTCAGAAGTGATTCCATCATTATCCCTACCACTGAGGTCAAACTGACAGGCCTGTAGTTTCCTTCCTCTGTCTTGCTCCTACTTTTGTGAAGGGGAATTACCTCTGCCCTCCTCCAGTCCTCAGGTACCACACCATCCTCCCATGATTTGTTAAAAAGGGTAGTCAGTAGTGTTACTAGTTCTCCCCTTAGATCTTTTAGAATTCTGGGGTGAATCCCATCAGATCCTGTTACTTTGTCACCTCCAAGAAAGGAGGGGGAAAGTACAACAACAGTCTGCGTTCCACATATACCATAGACAAGTTAAAATGGGCATCATTATAAAACCAGTAAATATAAAAAAGTAAATGAATAATACACTACTACTGCTTAGTGAAACAGTACCACATGGCATCAGATACCTACTGGGCAGAGGGTGCAAATTAAAGATTTTGACTTTCAGTATCACAAACTCAACAAATAAATGTTGCCATCAATGTAAATGTGTAGTACATCACTAAGTAGTTGGCTTTAGTGATATATCAAAATGGCATGCCCCTGGCAACTGGCAGTTTTCTAAATAGTTTGGCTTCTGGAAGAGTGATAGTCTCAAATGCCACTGTAGAGAAAGCTTTAGTGTGTCAATAATACTGTAAACAGTTACTTACAGATCACACCAACCTTGTGCCAGTAAAATCAGGTGAATCCAGCCATCAGAGGAACAATAACATTGACATTTTTGTAGGAGTGGTACAGATTCTTAGTTTGAGGCAAGGTGAATTTAGCCTCTTTTGTGTAAATGTATGTTTCTGCTTCAGGGTTTAGAATTGGCAATAGTGATATGCATAGAGAATTCATTGAGAGGACACTTGAAGGACTCTTCTTTTCTCATTGCAGTAGATACTTAGAGAAACAGAATTAGAACTGCTGGACGCTGGATCCAAGATGGCAGAACGGTGCAGTTAGCTAAGTGGCTCATAAGTCCCCCTCTCTGCATGGGTTCATGCTCTGGTGAGAAAAACTAGTGTGATCCTTAAGTTAATGTTTGGAGAACTACACTACTGCAACTGTCCCCCTAGTTAAAACAAAAGCAAGACGGAGCTTACAAAGTTTTCAAAGCACTCTCAGCATTTGGTATGATTATGACACCAAGGAAACTGAACTCTAATCAAACTGCAAGGAAAAATATTGCTGCTAAAATAAACAAACAAATGGAGATGGTGCCAAAAAGGAGATTCAGTGGAAAAATTGCTAAATGCCTCCCCACCTGCTTCAGCCCTATGTGTCAACAGAAAAATAGAAGTACCAGAGGCCACTGCAAATGGAATCATGGCCCCCAGTCAAACCAAAATTCATCTGGCTCCTATATTTACAAAAAAAGACATAGGCAAAAGGAAAATTGTTAGTGCTGTTAACTTATCAAGCATAGAGAAGAAAGGTGATTCTCCAGGTAGCAAGCAGACGGACAAAGAAACCCCGAGCAGGAGTGAGCAGGCGTCAGTTTTACCGGGCGTTCCTCTCAGATGTGAAGGACAGGAGATTCAGAGTGGAGCAGATAGGGGGTTGCTAGTTGAGGAGAAGGATGCAATGGACCAAACAAACATGCATCCTTCAAGATGTACATGCCATTTTCATTCTCAGCCTTTGCAAAAATGTTTAGAAGAACAACAAGAAAGCAGGTGGGGGGGGGGCAGCGAGAGCCCGTAGCAGGATAACAACTGGGACCCCTTACAAACAATGCTAAAAGAGAAGGGCAAAACAGAAGATGTAATTAATGAAGTTAAAACAAAGGAAGAACAACAAATTCTGATGAAGGCTGAAATATGGCAGGGGTAAATGAATGCAATAAATAAGGACTTAATGGTGCAGTCCTCCAGGTCTATATCCCTAGGGAATGGGATTGCTTTGACAGTGAGACGACTGTTAAAGGAGCTCAGAATGGCCAAAGGAAGGCCGCAACTATGGGGAAAGAAACCATTTTGCAGAAAAGAGAGAATGAAGAATCCAGAAATGGAGAAAGTAATAGTCCACAAAACAATAAAGCACTGAAAGCTAGAAACCAAATATAGGCTGCAGGGGAACAAGTCAGCTGTAAAGAGAAAATTATAGTAACTCTGACTGTGTCTGATATAGGTGAATCAGAAGGTTCTTCAGTGGATCAAGAAGAGGACCAGGATGACTCTACAAAGGATCAAGAATCCAATAGTTATGATTATGATATGCCAAAATGGTCTGCAGTAATGTTAAAACAAATGGAAAAAAAATAAATAACAGACTGGGCAGTGTGGAGAAAATGGATAAATAAATTGATGAATTTAATATAACAGTGAACTGTTTACTTCTTGAAAATCAGGAAATAAGAAAAGAGATTGGGGAGCTACAGAAAAGGCTGTCATATTTAGAAAATGAAAAAAATTCCTATAAAAAGGCAAATTGACAACGCAGAAAAAATATCCTTCACCTGAAGGAAAAAAATCATAGATTTAGAATCAAGATCGAGAAGAAATAATATTAAAATTGTTGGGGTACCAGAGGCTTGGGATACTGATAAGATGCTTAGAGACACTTTTCAACAGATAGCGGCAGAATATCTGGACATCCTTCCAGCCAAAACTAATTTAGAGGTGGACAGAATTCATAGAGTCTTCAGGCTTAACTTTACCAATCAAGTCCCTCCTCAGCTGATTATTGTTAAATTAATGCAATCACAAGACAAGGATAGGCTGATGGCCGTGGTATATAAGAAGAGAAGACTTAATATAATGGGAGCTCATATCACATTATATAATGATCTGCCACAAGAACTTTGAACAGAAAGGAAGAAGTTTGATAATCTGAGAAACAAACTCTGGGCAAATAACTTGAAGGTTACAATGATTTTCCCAGCCAGACTTAAGGTTGTAGTAGATGGGCAAGATTGGTATTTAATACACTGGAGGAGGCCAAGAGAGTATTAAAAGAGAAATACCCAAGAGGTTTTCAATGAAGAACTTCCTAACTTAATATAAACACGGAAGATGGTAATAAGGAGCCGGGGTATAGAGGGAAGTATTGATATATATAATTTGTTGTTGTAGATTTTGGATCACCAGGGCTGGGGGGGGGGAGGAAGGATGAGCCATTTATTAAATAGGTAAGAGGGAGAATGTATCAAGGATCTAGACACAAGAATGACAGAGTTGGAAACAATCTGTCCATTAGTGTTTTTTTACTGAAAGTAATCATTAAAACAAGAGAGAGACAAGGCGGGGAAATAGGAATATGGAAACAGATAAAAGTAAGAAATTTCACTATACAAAACAAAAATGTAAACGACCAGAAGGAAGAAATTACATGATGGGTCAAAGTTGCAAGAAGAAGGTGTTAAGATATGGAGAGTAACAGTAAGGTGATTAGATGTGCTTCATGGAATATTAATGGTTTACATTCTCCAATTAAAAGATCACAAATATTGAACTATTTTAAAAAGTGGAAGATGGAGATCACGTGATGCGCTTGGCTCACTAGCTGCTCTTCCCACAGACTCCCATTTACCTCCTCAAAAATCCATCTTAATTGAGACCTAATAGGCTAAAACTGCCTAATAAACAGATAAACCAAACTCTATTCTGCCTGTCCGTGAGGATCCTCTTCTTTTTTGCATTGCAATCGGCCTGTCTTAGCCATGATGGAGGCAGAGATGAGATCGGCCCTGCTGAGACACACACCTCTGGTCTCGCCTGAGAAGCAGGCCAAGAAAGCTAAACCACATCAACAATCTCCACCTAAACAATCAAGTACCTTACCACCTCTGGTACAGCTCACAGAAGAGAGATTTCTGCAAGAGCTGATGCCTTTCAAAGAAACTTTGCAAGATATTGCTTCAGATCTTAAAAATGTAAGGAGTGAGCTAGGGGACTTAAAAACTCGGATCACAGATGCTGAAGCCCGCACCTGCTCTCTGGAGTCCTGGAAAGATAGATTTGAACCAGAAATAATCAAGCTGAAACAGCAAATTACCAAATTGCAGTTGAAAACTGAAGACTTGGAGGAGTGAAACCGGAGGAAAAACATTCTGATTTTCGGCTTGCCAGAAGGTGAAGAGGGCTCCTCTACAATCTCTTTCATTCAAAAACTGCTTGCTAAAGTTGTTGGCCCATCTCCATGTAACCCTATCTATCTGATCGAACAAGGTCACCGGTCCCTGAGATCCAGACCACCAGATTCTGCTCCTCCAAGACCGGTGATTGTCAGGCTGCTAAATTATCTTGAAAAGCACCATATTATGCCAAAACTCAGGAATTACCAGCAATATTTTAGATAAAAAATTACACATCACACAAGATCTGCCTCTGGAGACCCGACAGAAAAGAGCCACCTTCCACACCATTGTGTGCAAGCTAATTGCGGCCAGCATAAAATTTCGCATGGCATACCCAGCTCACCTGCAGGTCCTGGTGGATGGTACCTATCTATCTTTTGACTCAGCTCCTCAGTCTCCAGTGGAGGTCAGTATGAAGATGCCCTCCCTCTTCACAAAACCCTGAAACCTCTTTCTTAAACTTGGCTCTACTGTTTCAGCATTTTTTGGACAGACCTTGGTGCCTACCATGAATATTGTCCTGGGATCCATCGATTATGGTTCCCATTGAGCTCCTGCCTGGTTGGATGTGGTGGATGGCCCCTGCATCGACTCGAATCTGGACTCTTGTCTAGGTTAGTATGGCCTAATGTGTGGAGATGAAAGGAAACTAGATTTTTCATGACCAGACTTGTTTCCTCCAATTACTGATCCCTCAGGGACTGTTCTTTTAGTTACATATGTCCATCCATTTTTTTGGGCCCCCACCGGACTGATCTGCCATCTGGCTGATTACCAGGGGGCTCTAGTTGTTGTACTCTGCTGTTCTCAGTTATGGTTGTTATGTAGCATTAGATTTATAATGTGCTTTATATTACATTAGTCCCAGGTTTGGAGTCAGCAGTAATCGGGAGATCACTCATCCAGGTTCAAGCTCTTGTTTACTTCCCTGTTGTTTTCCCCTGACTGCCCTTCCAATACTTTCACTCTGGCATCCCCTGGTTTTTCCCTTTTTTCTAATACCTCAAGCTGCTTAGAGATCTAATGGCAGCTTTCTGATTCTGTTCTATACGCTTAATCTCTGCTCGAGGGACCTGGATGAGCGACACTGAAAATTTCACCATGGGGACAGGTTGGGACATATTTTTCCTTTAAAACTGTGCTTTTTACTATAACCTGTTGAACTCGGTTGTTCTATTCTTATATTCTTATATTCGGTTTGCTATTCTTATATAATTTGGATTGTTGGGGGAAGGGTGGGGAGTGGGGATGTAGCAGTTGAAGATGGTCAGCCTAACGTACTGGACTGTTGGGGGGGTGCACCCTGGATGCCCCCTAGCTTGTGCTATTTTACCTTTTTCTGCCTCTGTCCACACTTTGGGTCTTATTGGGTACTTTTTCACTGGGTGGATTTTGCTGGATCATGTCCTGCTTTGATGCCAGATGAATAGTACACTGTGGATTCACCATCTGCATTTGGTTATTAATGGTGGGCAGGGGTTATCCAGGGTCAATAGGGGTCTGCTCACCGCCGATCACCTCATTACATGTTATGGAGACTCGACAGCTGGTATGGGAGTACTTGTATATAGGTTTATTAGGGTGACAATGGGGGGGTTAGGGATTTCAGAATCATGATTGCTCAACAAATCTTCTACCAGTTATGGGAAATGTTTTTTTATGACTGTCCAGTTAGAACTGTGTTACATTTAAGGCATTTTGGAATATGGCTGCAAAGTTATGTAGTATCTGTTTGGAGCAATTGGGTTACAGAGCATTGGGGGGAGGGTTGGGGGGAGGGTGCAAGGTGCACATTAAGAGTACTACCTATCTGGTGTTTATTTTGCTATACTGTGATGATGGTTAGTGTTATAACCAAATTTATCACCTGGAATGTTAGTGGTGCCTGGGAATATCCTCAAAGATACCAAATTCTTAAACACATTTTGCTCTTGCATGCCAACATATCATTTATTCAGGAGACTCATTTACTCCCCCTGGAAGCCAATGGCCTTCAAAGGCAAGAAATTGACCAAGTCTTTGCCTCCATAGCATCGACTGTTAGTAAATGAGCTGCCATTCTAGTGAATCGCTCAGTACCCTTCCAAGAGAGCCAGACTACTGAGGATCCAAAGGGAAATACATTTTGTTAAAAGGTATGCTTGGTCATACAGAGTTAATACTAGGAAGCATCTATGGTCCAGTGGGTGGTGACCTACTTTCTTCCAGGAATTAATTGATAAATTGACCCCACACATGTCAATCCCAATGATTTTAGGAGAAGACTGGAATTTCCCACCCACCCAAGACCTAGACCGGTCTAACTGTCAACTTAGACCTCTGTCAGCAGCCCAAAGAGCATTACAGGCGTTTCTAGATTCCTTGGGCTTATGCAACCCATGGAGAATACTGAACCCTTTATATTGCACCTTTTCCTTCTATTCCATAGTTCATCACTCCTCCTCCAGACTAGATTATGTCTTGATCTGCCGCCAGCTTCTTCATGGTCTCTGCAATGCGGGAGTGGAGCCCATTGTCTTATCAGATCATGCAGTGGCTTGGGTCTCATTGGTATTAGATGCTAGCTTTCAAAGGGATACATCTTGGCGGCTGAATACCCAGCTCCTCAAAGCCGAGTATGTTACCTCTAGAATTCCCTCTCTTATTCAAATATTCGTGGCTTCCAACCACAACTCCGTCCCAAGGGTTGACTACAAATGGTGTGCTCTAAAGTGTTTCTTAAGAGGGGAATTCATACAGCTTGCCTCCACTCGTAAACGGTGTAGGGAAGCAGAAGCTCTCTCCTTACTAGCCCAAATTCGTACCTTGGAACAATCTCTCTCCACCTCCTCCCCTCCTGACTCCTTGCAAACCCTGCTGTCCCTGAGGAACAAATACTCCTCTCTTTTACAGGACAAAGCAGAATTTGCCATATTAAGGACTGAGGTCAACTACATAGAACATGGGGGAAAAGCAAGTAATTTACTGGCCCTCTGCCTTAGGAAGCTAGAGGCCTCTAGAAATATACCCACGATCAGTGCCCCTGATGGTTCAATTACAACCCACCCCAGGGAAATTGTGAACATCTTTGAACAATTCTACTCCTCCCTTTACAGCCAATGTTCATCTTCCCCATCTAAAGAAGACTTATTAACATATATAAGTTCATCAACACTGCCATGTCTCCCAGCCCCACACCAAGCTCTCTTATCTGCCCCTCTTTCTCTACATGAAGTGGAATCCGCTATTAATACCCTCGCGTTGGACAAAGCTCTGGGCCCTGATGGCCTTCCATTGAATTTCTAAAAACTGTTTACTAAAGACCTGGCTCCTATCCTACTTTGCTTCTACCATTACATGCTCTCTGGAGACGCCCTGGATCCCTCTTTATTGGAAGCCTCCATTATTATTCTCCTCAAACCAGACAAACCTCCTCACTGTCCAGTGAGCTACTGACCTATCTTGATGTTAAACTGTGATATTAAAATCCTCGCAAAAATACTTGCCATCCAAATAGAGAAGGTCTGGTCTTGTCTCCTCAGTCCAGAACAAGTTGCGTTTATCTCAGGCAGACCCTCTTCGGATCGCATATACAAACTCCCTCATATTCTCCAGGCAGCAAAATCTTCCTCCCTGTCAATGGTGTTAATCTCTCTTGATGCAGAGAAAGCCTTCGACAGGGTGGACTGGGACTTTTTGTGGTTGACCTTGCAAAAAATGGGTTTCACCTCAGACTTCATTAAATGTATCCAGGCCCTCTACTCCTCTCCAGCTGCTAGAATTCATTGTAATGGAGTTCATTCATCTCTCTGTTTTCCCTCCATACTGGTACACACCAGGGATGTCTGCTTTCTACCTTTCTTTTTAACCTATTTCTGGAACCCTTAATTAGGCGTCTAAAATCTTCTCCCACTGTCACTGGTGTCCCCGTCGGTAATCTTGCTCCATAGTTTTCGGTCTATGCTGATGATATTCTCCTACATCTTTCAAACCCCACCTCTTCTTTATCAACAGCTCTGGGAATTATTGATACCTTTGAAAGGTACTTGAATTACAAGCTAAATCTAAATAAGATGGAAATCCACCCCCTTAATCATCTCACACATAGCCAGGCCTTCACTCAATTTGGCATGAAGTGGTTCCCCTCCAGTACACTAAATATTTAGAGATTTTTATTACCTCTGGTCCTTCTATATCATGCAAACTTAATCTCAAAGACCTGTGGAGTACTATTCAGCAAGACCTATAATGCTGGAAAAGTCTTCCGCTTTTGCTGTGGGGCAGAATCAACATTATTAAGATGAATGTCCTCCCTAGGCTCTTCTATCCTCTCAATATGCTTAACATTTGGCTACCCTTATCCATTTTCAAGCTTATTCACTCTGGTGTTACCTCATTTATCTGGCTAGATAAAGCAGCCAGAAGATCCTATCTTAAGTTAAGCATGCCTAAGGAGTCCAGAGAGTTATGCCTACCCAATTTCTTGCCTTACTATTCATCTAGCCACCTTTACAAATGTGGGAAATGGTTGTCTATACCCCAGTTTCAACCACAACAAGATTATGTCCCCATCTAACTGCAAATTGAATCCGATCTCTTCTCTACACATAAACTAACTCCCGCTACAATGATCTTTTCTCCGGTGAAAGTTAATCCAAAACCTTTGTATTCCTCCCCAATTGGAGTCTCGCTCAGAATCTGCTTGCAAGAGTGTGGACATCTTAAGATGACTCCAGTCAGAGACCTCTCTCAACCAATCCTTTCCAATTCAAATATCAAAATAGGAGGACACCCACTTTCCCAATCCTGGCCCCAGATGTCCCTGGAGTTCAAAGTTTCAGATTTCTACTCCCATACCTCTATTCTGTCCTCTCAAGAGATTCTGGCTAAACTTGGGCTACTGTCGACTTATACTTTTAAGGTTTACCAACTTAGGCATCTTTTGGTCAAAATGTTTGGGCCCCAGCCACTACCTTTTCTATTTGGTGACTTCTTGCAGCAGATAAGTGGACCAGACTGCAGGCCGCATGGAGTGTCTATATTATTTAAGCATCTGCTCACTAGTCGTCAACCCCCATCTCAGTTGGGCTCCAAGGTGTGGGACTCTCTTTTACCCGATCTAGAAATCAACTGGTCCCAACTCTGGAAGGACTAATATGTCTATATCTCTCAGGACTGGTACAGGCTCACCCAGTACCGTATTTTAAATAACATGTACTACACTCCAATTAAATTAGCTAAATTGGGGTGCCTTCCCTCGACTACATGCTCCAGATGAGGTAAGGAGAATGGCTCACTCCTGCATATCTCCTGGTCTTGTGAGAAGGTATCCCCCACGTGGAAACAAACTTAAACTAAGTTAGACCCACTCTTAGGCCTACAAGGCCTTTTCTCCCCTGCTATTTGCATCATTGGGGACTTCTCTCAAATCCCAGTAAAATAGAGAAGGTATCATATGGCTCTTATATCCCTAGCAGTTAAAAAACTTGTGCTTAGGCATTGGATGGATCAGGCTCCCATCACCTATTCAGAATGGCTGCATGAGATATCCTTTGCCCTCCATGCAGAACAGTTAATTGCCAGTGTCTGCCATTGTAAACCCCTATTTACTAAAAAATGGGGGACTCTGTATGCTCTTTACTTGTCTTGATCCACTCTTGTCGGCCTTCCCGGACACCTCCACAATATCTGATGTACAATCTCTAATCTGTGACAAACTTATTCTTTACTGCCATAGGCACCCTTATAGAGAATTGCACCTCACTTGGGGAGGGTGGGGGGATTGGGGAGTAGGGGAGAGGAGGGGTGGTGGGGGGTAGTAGGTTTTATTTTCTCCAGTTCATTGCTTCTGTCTAATTGCATGCTGCCATATTATTACTGTGTTATTGTTGTAATTTCAATAACATTTCTTTAATTAAAAAAAAGTGGAAGACAGATTGTGTTTCACTTCAAGAGACACATTTAGTGGGTAAAGAAACAGAAAAACTGAGAAGAAAGTAGGTTTCCCATGTTTTCTATTCTACAGGGACCAAAAGAAAAACAGAGGTGGCCATTCTTATAAAAAAATTCAAAATGTGAAATTATAGACAGTTTTAAGGACCAGGAAGGAAGAATTTTGTTAGTTAAGATAAACTATAACAGAATTAGAACTGCTGGACATGATTGTCTAGAAGTAACTGAAAAAATAGCCAAAAAAGTCTTTGTTGGACGAAGCTGCCTTTTTACTAAAGGAACTCATTAATTGACTATTCACTTTATCACACAAAACTGTCAGGCAGCAGTTAAGCTAGTTTCATCTCACAGATCAGCACATTCAATGAAATTAAATACAATCCACTGCAGAACACAGGTTTGTTTTAATGCCCTAAATGCGTTGTAAACGTATTCACACATTTTTGCACTAGTATGCTATTTTCAAGCAACTCTGCAAATAGTAGTCAACCAGTGTTAGTAGAGCTGAAAACAACTCAACAAGATAACAATGCTGAATATAACATAGCATATAGTGCCCTCCATGAACTAATCATTTACTATGTACATATAGTAAAGGTTTCTGTACTGCAACGTCTAAGCATCGAAAAAAGTTAAACTTTTTCCTCTTCAGCACTTAGGTTTGTTTTATCCCAAACTGGTACCACTTATTGTGGGAATTTAAGCTTAGAGGGATAAATGCTGGGTGAAACACAAGCTCTCCAGCAACAACAACGACCTCCTGGAGTATCGCCAACTCAGAAACTCCTGTAAGAGAGCCATACACACCACCAAAAGCGAGTACTGCAAAACGGCCCTGCTTGCATCGGCAAACAACTCCCGTCACTTCTGGAAAAACGCTAAAAACCTCATCGGAGGGTCGGCTAAGGAACAACTCACCGATATGCACATCGGGGGAACCAACTGTAATAACTCCCTAACCATTGCCTCAACTTTTAACTGTGTGTTCTCTGACCTGCCGGCTCCCTCTCCCTCCCTACTCTCTGCCCCAAAACCACCGAGTGGGCACCCCCCCGTCCGCCTTTCTACCTTAAACGTATCTCCATTGGTGAGACCCAGGAACTCCTTGCCAGTCTCTCTCACCACACAGGTGCTGGCCATGACAGCCTTGAACCAAAGCTACTTAGCCTGGGAGTTCCCCTCCTCGCCCGACCGGTCGCTCACATCTTCAATGCTTCCCTTATCTCAGGGATCCTCCCTGACATATGGAAGGTTGTTAAGGTGGTCCCTGTCCATAAACATGGTGACCCCAAAGATGTCAATAACTACCGCCCCATTGCTATACTATCAGCTGCCTGCAAGCTCCTGGAAAAGGCAGTCGCTTCGCAACTCTCCCACTACATCCAGGGATATGATGTTCTATCCCCTACCCAGCACAGATTCAGAAAAGGACACAGTACATAGACTGCACTTGCTGTGGTTACCTCCGAGATCAGGTCCGCGACTGACCTGGGCAAAATGACTGGGGCCATATTTGTGGATCTTTCAAAGGCCTTCGATTGGGTTGACCATTCCCTCCTTCTCTCCACTCTGCAGTCACTCAGATTCTCCCTTTGTGCCCTTGACTGGTTCTTCATCTACCTTGGGGGTAGGCAGCAATACACCTCCTTTAATCGAACCATCTCTGCCCTCTCCCCAGTTAACCGCGGGGTTCCCCAAGGATCCATCCTTGGACCCATTCTGTTTTCCCTGTTCATCAATGAATTGCCCTCTGCTACCACCAATGGACACCTAACTCTATACGCTGATGACCTAGTCATCCTGGTCAGTTCACAGAATATCACCCGCATCAGCTCCCAGCTTAACTCCGACTTTTCTCTTATCCAGAACTGGCTTGATGGCCACTAGCTGACCATCAACCTGAAGAAATCCCAGGTCATGCTCTTTGCCTCCTTGGCCAAAACCTCTTCCTGCCCGATGCCTCTAAAAATCTTTGGATCAAATGACTTCCTCCTGCCAGTCACTGACTCTGTCAGGTATCTAGGAGTTACCCTTGATCCACAACTGGATCTCTCCTCGCACATTCGGAATGTATGTAAAGCAATGAATGGCAAGCTCAGCCTAGCCTACAGAGCTAAGGACTGCCTTACTCCCACTGCCCGGCTTGCTATAGCCAGGGGGATTCTCCTTCCCACACTTTCCTATGGGCTTGTTGCCTTTGCCCCTGTCCCGAACTCTAGCCTTGCAAAATGGGACACAGCTTATAACAATATATGCCATTTTGCACTCTGTGCCCCCCACCTCACACATCGCTGTGAGCTCTACTCTCACCTGGAGTGGTTACCCCCAGAAAAGCACTGCACCTATGCCCTTGGCAACTTCATTGACAACATAGTTAGAATGGCCACTCCCGTGTCACTCGCCCTTCCCCTAAAACACACAACCCCTGTCTACCACCTAAGATCATGCGCAGCTCAGACTCGCCTGGTACCCAAGACTCGCACCCTCACAGGTGATCAGGCCTTCACCGTCCATGCGCCAAGAGTGTAGAACTCTCTTCCTGCATGAGTTCATGCCTCTCCCTCCCATCCCTGCTTCAAAACATCCCTATGGAACTTCCTTTTTTTTTTGAAATTCTCTTTTTATTAATTTTCAACTGTACATACATCAATTTAAACAGTGACATCTAAACATCGTACATACACTTAATAAATTCCATAGTTGGATATATTATGTTACTGGACAAAGGAAGAATATAGAGTAAAGATACCAAAAGGAATCAGAAAAAACTGTAACTGGATAACCAGAACAACTGTCCCCCCTTCCCCCCCAACCCCCAGTGAGGGTGTCACCACTAAGGGAAGAAATATATTGAGCTATCTCTAGTGGCTAGGTGTCCTTAGGATACTTAATCTAAAACAGCACTCGGGAGTCTAGTAGCATCAGCGTCCCAGGGTGAGGGGTTGTGAGATTTCACAGAGGAAGAACTAGGAGTACTGGAGAGGTCCAGATCTTGGGGGCTGCGATCCCGCATTTAGGTTCCTTAAATATCTAGGAGTCTCGGTCAGTGAAGATACAGAGCATATAGTTTGCCCCATTTCTTCTGAAAGGCCATTGGGGAGGATCTGAAGTTAGCAATCAGTTTCTCAACTTTGAAACACTGGGACATTTCTTCCACCCAGTCTAGATATGAGATCTCGAGACTGTCTGTCCAGTGTCGGAGAACCAGTCTCTTGACTGCCATGGCGATAAGTGCTATATGGTACTTCCTTTCTTTGATCCTGATACCCGTGTAGTCACCTATGATACAGGTCTCTAATGTGAGAAGGTTTCCTAGACCTAACATGGGATCCAATTTGTCGCAATAGTCTTCCAGAGAGGAGCCACTTTAGGACAGTGCCAGAAGATGTGGGAAGGTCTCCTGTTCTTCCCCGCATCTGAAACATTTCAAAGGAGCAGAAGGGCCAAATTTTGATTTCCGAACTGGTGTGAAATACATGTTATTGATTATGAAGTACTGAGTCATCCTATTCCTATCTAGAGTATTGTAGATATACAGGTCTTTCCAGATCTGACCCCATGGATACGGGGAGCCTGAGGAGGATACTGCCCAGGCCTTGGAACCAGTTAGAGGGGTAGGGTGAACAAGTTTCAGGAGATAGGTATACAGCCTAGACACCCCGTGGGGTTTAACCACGCTGTTCTTAACCTCCTCTAGTAGTGGTTTGATAACTGAAGGGGATATTGTTACTCCGAACTCTTTGTCTACTAGGTGTTTTAGTTGATATAGTTTAAACCGGGCCTTAGTGGGAATATTTAGGGCAAGTAGTAGGTCCGTTAATGGGCCCTGTTTACCTTGAACATAAAGGTCCTCCACTGAGAGCTCCTGAATTGGGTGTAGCCATTTAGGGACTAGCGTTTTGTCCCCGATCTTAATATTAAGGTTACCCATCAGTGGTTGGCCAGGGTCCTTAGTATATGGATTCTGGTGGAGGAGAAAAATTGGTTAAGCACCTTGACTGTGACACCTACTGGGGAGTCTTGATCGCACGGGAGAGATGCAAAGCCACATCATAGAAAGGCCGGAGGGTTTATATTATGGCGGGTGATGAGATCCAGATCCAGGTCTAGCCAGTAGGGAGGTAAACATCTTTCATATCTCCCAGCCATTTCCCTGCTTTGGTAAGGTGACTAGACCAGTAGTAAAGCTCGAAATTGGCAATCTGAGGCCCCCATTTCTTTGGGAGACACAGTTTAGCGAAGGCCCGCCTTTGAGATTTATGATTCCAAATAAATTCGTTAAGGTCGAATGAATTTTCTTGAAAAGGACCTTGGTAACCAGATGTCTAGGAGTTCAGGGATAAAAGAGTCTGGGAAGAATGTTCATTTTGATAATGCTGATCCGGGCCCCCACTGGTAATGGCAGTTTCCCCCATCTTTGCAGGTCCGACTTAATTCTTACTAATAAGTCTTCTAGGTTTAGCTTCCTGATTAGGGAAGGATCTCGTGCCAAGTAAATACCGAGGTATTTCAAGTGAGATGGGGTCCACTTCATGCCCAGATGGGAAACGGAAATCGGGGTGAGGTGTACATTAAGTGGGAAAATCTCAGTCTTTGCTAGATTAAGTTTATAATTGGATAGTTCTCCAAATTGTGAAATTATCCTCATTACAACTCGCAGGGATTCAACCGGGTTAGCTAATTGTAGCAGAATATCATCCGCATATACTGAAATCTTGATGGTTTGCTTGAGGACAGGCATCCCTGAACCCTGGGGCTGTTTAAGACTGACCAATAGTGGTTCCAGATAGAGGTTAAATAAAACGGGGATAGGGGGAGCCTTGTCAGGTTCCAGAGTGGAGCAGTATGGGGATGAGAGGATCCCATTACAATAAATTTTGCCGTGGGAGCCCTATATAAAGCTCTGATCCACCTTATGAACTCACTTGGAAAGTCAACCAGACATGGTATACCATAGGAATTCCTAATTAACACGGTCAAACGCTTTCTCCGCCCAGTGCCACCAATGCCATAGGAACCTGGGAAGTTTGAGCAGCCCTGAGCACGTGAGAGAGCGACCTAATGTGATCAATCACTGATCTCCCTTGCACAAACCCTACCTGCTCAGTACTCAGTAATGAGATCCATACTTGTTTGATGCGAGAGGCAAGAATCTTGGACAGGATTTTAACATCGCAATTAAGAAGTGAAATTGGCCTGTAATTAGCCGGGTTTCGGGAGGGTTCAGCCGTCTTAGGAATCAATACAATAATAGCCTCCAGCAGGGAAGGATCCAGAGTATCTGCTGTCAGCAGGTAGTTGTATAGGTCTAGAAGGAGGGGAACCAAATCCTGACGGAAGGCCTTGTAAAAATTGGCTGGAAACCCATCCGGGCCAGGAGCTTTATCTGACGGTAAACTTTGAATAGCCTGTTCTACCTCCTCTTGGGAAAGAGGTGAGGAGAGAAAGGCCACCTGATCCTCCAAGAGACGAGGAGTGTCAGTGACTGAAAAAAATCCTCTAGTCCTGAGTGAAGGGAAGGGGGTGCATTCGGGTTGTATAGGTTTTGGTAGTAGTCTTTAAAGATTGTTGCTATATCTCTGGGCTCTGTTTTAATGGTTCCTCTTGGTCTTCTAGAGCGGGATCAGCCTAGAGTTCTCCACTTCTTTCAGTTTCAGTGCTAGAAGTCTGCTCAGCTTTTCTCCCTGATCCAGATATCTAGCCTTAGTTTTCAATAAAGCAAACTCTGTTTTCTCTCGGATCAAGCCTTCATATTCATTTTTAAGTTTGTGGAGGTGTTCTAAGCTATTCAGCGAACTAGAAGTAGCCAATAAATTCTCTGCTGCCTTAATTTGATTTGAGAGGCAGACGAGATTCTGAGATCTGGTTCTCTTTCTCCTGGAGGAAATCTTGATCAGTTCCCCTCTCAAAAAGCATTTTAAGGAACACCAGAGGATATCCATTCTGGTCACTGAGCCACGGTTGATTTCTAGATAGTTTTTAATAAGGGATTTAATCTGAATGAGAGAGTGTTCTTCTTTTAGTAGCTGGGTATTGAGTTTCCAGACCGTATCACGGGGAAGTCATAGATTGAGGAGAGAATTTAAACCAGACAAGTGCATGGTCTGAAATTACTATGGGCTCAATACCTGCCATGAGGACCTTATTCATGAGGGAGGTGGACATTAGAAAGTAATCTAGGCGCGACCAGGAATTGTGGAGGGGAGAGAAAAAGGTATAGCTTTTTTGGAGAGGGTAGAGGGTTCTCCAGGGGTCTACCAGACCTAGCATGTTACCCATTTCTTTCATCGCCAGTTGTAGTGGAAGCAATGGTCTCAGTGGTCTAAAAGTTTTATCCAGCTCCTGAGTTGGAGCTACGTTCCAATCCCCTCCTAGGATCAAAGGGGTGGGTAGAAGGGAGCTAATTTTGTCAACTAGCTGCATAATAAAAGCCACATTCCCTCCAACTGGGCCATAGACCGAGCCTAAGACAACAGGGGAATTATAGAGGGATCCAGATACCAATATATATCTACCTTCTAAATCTCTGACAACCTTCATCAGATTGAAGGGTATATTTTTCTGTATCATAACAGCCACTCCTCTGGCTTCCGATGAGTCACCAGCTACGAAAATTTGGGAGAAGCCTCTGGTTCGTAACATATTACTTTCAGCTACTGTAATATGGGTTTCCTGTAGACATAATATGTCGGCCCCCAGAATCGAGCAATTAGTTAAGATACGAGCCCTTTTCTTGATATCTCTCATCCCTCTCACATTCCAGCTGATCATTTTGACAATGCTACCAGCCATATTTTAAGACAAAATGCAATACGCCACTCATTGATCCTAGCAACCTCTTTTCGCGCCCTATAGTGGTGACACCCTCAAGCCCCCCAATATACCCCAACATTTCTTTGCTGATAAAAAATAAGAACTCGAAACTAGTAACTTTGATAGGCTGCCCAGCTCTAATATTAAACTTCAAGTCAGGACAATCCACAAAGCTAGGTGGCAGCACTTCCAAACAATTATTATCAATCCTACAATCATTATCCCCTCCCCCACCTCCCTAACCTTGCCCAATTAACAGTATAAACGCAATTCCAAATATGAACTCTCCAAACATCAGCAGTATCATGAACATTATCCCTTCCCTCCCCCGCTCTTACAAAACATATATTATTTACATAATCCCACAGATCTGTTGTTTCAATGACAGGCACAGTACTGGTTGCTTCCATGCCCTTCCCTCCCAGGGTACCCCATTTTAACCTTTACAATAAACAGAGCCCCTACAGTCACAAGGCCAGAGACAGTAGTCTTCCCATCAGTAATCCGAACAGTGAAAGGTATAGGTCACAACAGTGAGGCAACTTACTGGTACCCAATAACTCCCTATTTGGTCGCAAGGCATGGCACAGCTACAGCCCGCCTTTAAGTCCCCCCGCCATCTCCTCCCGTTATAAAGGCACTGCCTCTATGGCCAAGTACATGAGATCGCCCCCTATCACCAGGGGAAAAATAATGCAGTAAACAGCCTTACCTGGGAGCAGTTTCAGAGTTCTGGTCCCCTCGGTCTAATCCATATAAGCACCAGGAAACGAAGGGGGAAATCACGCGGGGACTGAATTGCTGACGGACCAAAACGGTCCGACCGCAAATAGGTCCTCCAGAAACCGCACCTCCCGACTCGGTTCCTTCTAATACACCGAGAGGCCAGGACACGAAGAGAGCAAGAGGCAGGCCGATTAGGCCTCGCGGCCTACTATCACCAACTCCAGCACCACGCGGGTCCCCGGAGAAGTCCCCACTGAAACCAGAGGCGATCAACCCCAGGACTACCTGCGACCCAGCAGAGCATAGCGACTCCACAGTAAGAACTTAAAATGGGAAAATCTAGACCAGAGCTTGTAAAAGGGACAGAAAGATAACTGTAAAAGTCACAATTTCAGTTGGTGGATTATTTTGTTGTATTCCATTTCTGATTGGGTCAGTCATTTGGTTGTGAGTCCTTTGAACAGATCAGGTAATAGCTTGATAGGTCAGTTAGGGCTTCTTCTGGTGTGTCATAGGAATGCCAGGTATTTTCAATTTGTACAGATAACTTTGCGTAGATCATGCGAAAAGGCTTCCCAGCAGCTATCAGTTTGTTACTACTGGATGGAAGGCAGCACGTTTCAGACGGACCTCTGGGCAGATCCTGGGTAATCCTTAGCTTGGCTCCATTCCATAGAACTGCTTCCAACTGTTTGACTTTATCTAGAACATGTTGTCTGTCCAGGTAGCTTACGAGTTTGATAATCAGGGGTCTGGGGAGCATTTGGGAGGTCTGGGTCAAGAGATTCTGAGCACATTCCACATGGTATTGTTGATGGACTGGGAAGGACCCACAACCTTATTTAAGAAATGCTGGACAAACTTAATGGTATCTCCCTTCTTCCAGTTCTGAAGACCCAAAATCAGGACGTTGTTTCTTCTGCTGCGCCTCCAGGACTTCGGTTTTAGTTGTAATTTTTGTATTTGCTGGCGGCTTGACTATCTCAGGATCTGTTTTCTGTTGCCATCTTTCTACTGACCCTATTCTGGATTCTGAGTCTCCCATCCTTCTTGAAAGGTCAGTGTAATCTTGCCTCATAGATTTGATTTCATTGGAGATCTCTTGCAGGGTATCTTTAAACGTGATAACTCCTCCAAAAACGCCTCCGTTAAGGTAGTGCCTCCTGCAACATTAGACTTCCGGTAGATGAAGTTTGGTTAGTTAAAGAAGGGTTGCAGCCAGAGTTTTTTGCTTTTTTTGAGGCTTTTTCTGGCGATGTAGGTGGGGTGTGCCTGACTCCTGAGGCCTTCATTTCTGCATCTAGCATAGCGGTGTTCCAGCAGGCAGTATACACCTCCACTTTGTTCTAATGTCGATTCCAGAAGTAGCTGTGATGTTTTAGACAACATTTGGTGGTGGTTTGGTGGTTTCGGCTTGTCAAAAAATAAAATTTTAAGAGGGGAGAAACGGGAGCTCCAAAGCAGGCAGCCACTCAGCACCACTGCATCACGTGACCCCCCCCATGGAACTTCCTCAAAACTGCATTGGCCTGTCTGTGTTCCGCATAAACCCAGCATCTCTCTCTCCCCCCCACTCTCTGGGGGAGCTGCCCTGTGTGCAGTTTCTCCTGGCACTGTTATCTCTACCGACAACCCTCTTAAGGCACTTACCGTCCCCTGGCGGAGTGGCAATATTGTTCATAACAATGTCTGCCTCCAGTCCCGCACTGAGTCTTTCACTTCTTCTCTCACTATAGGTGATCTGGTCAGGCTAGCACATACATGTGTGTTCCTAATCAATTTTGTTGTTGCTCCCGTTTGAGATGTTCTTTGATGGTAATTTCTAGTTGTTATGTGATATTATTCTACCTCCCAATGCTGTCATGCCTATCTGTTAATTGATTGCTCTTAGTCCAGCCCTGAGCCTGTCTGTACCACAAGCTGTTCAATCAACTTGTCGGAGCATGTGGCTCCTGTATGTTACCTCGACTCTGTATTATGTCTCACTGTTACTATGTAACTCTCCCAGGTCACACCTGAAAATAGGCACTTGGATGTCTAGTGTGCTTACCTGGTTAACAAAAGCAAATAAAAAATAATAATAAATAATTGCATGAGCCCTGGTAAGAAAACTGACCAAAACTTTAACTGCGCCCCACTTCACACTGTACAGTATGCTCAGGTAACCCCATCTCCACTGCGGCCAGGGAAGGCAAAGCTATGATACTAGGGAATACTGTGGTCAGTTGGAATCTCAACTCTCCCCCAAGTAAGTTAGTGGTTGTCTTTAAGGGCCCAGGCACCTACTGTATGAAGTACGGCAGCTCTCTGTTACTGGATTCCCTTAACATACTGTATTTTTTAAATGTTTAGGCCCACTAGCCTGATAATGACCTTTTTATATGGCCTTTTCTTTTTCCTGGTCATTTCCAGATATGAACTGGAGTATAACAGTCAGCTCTACTCCTTAATCTCTGTACTGTCCTGAGTGTCATCAGTCACATACTAGGGCTTTTGAAAACTAAACAAAAGTGTGTTCATTTGTTTGAAAAAAGCACCGTTATTTTACTAATTATTTTTGAAATTTAGTGTACTTTGATTCATTTTCAACATTTAAACATCATACACACTGAATACAAACATTACAGACATGAAAAGAAAAAACACCATCCCCAAATACTATATGTACACAAACTGATTGATTAATACATTGTCTTGTAAAATACAGAGCACTGTACAGAGCTGAGCATGGCGGTATTCTGCCAACAATACATTCTGAGTTAATCCCAGTGTGGTCTTCTCAAACAAAGACCCCATTTCTTTCCAAATCAAGCCTATCACATGAGCAGCATCAGAGCCTGAAGTTTCTCCCATATATGTGTGTAGGAGTTATATTAATTTGGCATGTTACTGAGCATTTTTTCCTGCCCTGAGGGCAAACAGCACATCTTGGTGCCACTCTCTTTGTGAAGGAATTTCTTTATCAAGCTAGTGCCGCTGTATTGTGATTTTGGCCACAGCAGCAATTAAAGCCATATCCCTTTTTTGTTGGCCTATTGATTTGTCCTGATAGTCAAACATTGTGCAAACCTCTGGTGTAAAGGCATCTTGGAGGCCTAGTAAATGGTCAGTGTTCTGTTTTATTGTCTCCCATAGTAGCATAACTTTTAGGCAATAACATGTTTAAGAGATCTCTAATATGTTGCTGACACCCTTACAAATGTCAGTTTCCAGTTTTCCAATTTAAAAAGTTTTCTTATAGTAAAAAAAAAGGTCTGCAATATGTTGAATTGTAGGAGATGGTATTTGTTGAAGTCTTTTCACATTTGTTGCAGATTCTCTGTATTAGCCTCAGTTTGTATCTTGGTTTGCTAGTATGCCCCAGATAGCTCATTAGGGTTAAATTCTTGTAATCTAATGTATATTCTAGAGATGGCATGAGGCTGAGCTGCTGTTTCAATTCAGCCTCTAAAGTGCCCCCTCATGGCTTTTCCTAAGGTGTGGGTCCCAAGGCTTTTGCAACTGCGTGTGCCATTTGTATAAATTGGAAACTTTTGGATTTAGGCACCTTATGTCTAATTTAGAAAGTAGCTTTACTGGCTTCTGTCTGCCACAGAATTTTGAGCATGCAGTGGGGCTGCTAGAACATATACAGTCTGGACGTGGTTGGGCAGTTACATCCAGTGCACTGAATTAGTTGGGTAATGATAGTGAACCCTGGAATACTGTATCAAATCTGTACAACAAACCAATGAATCCAGTCAAAATAACTACATTGTAAATTATTAATGATACAGGTACTATTAATAATATAGTGAATAATGCACATGTAACTGTGTTATGAGATTTTTTTACATACCCGTGGTATGTGATGACCCATAAACCTCAGAGCCAAGCTCAAGAAGTTTATGCAGTCATTACACACCATGACTGTGTAACAAAAAAGCAAACAAACTCATAAGCAAACAGTTATATATGTTTTATTTTTTTTACAACAACTGTGCTTGGTGTAAAGAAAACTTACCTCCTCCCTGACCAGTTGATGCTCTCTCCCAATCCTATATAATTAAAAAATGAGCTCAGTTGAGCATTTGGTTTAGTTCCTCTCAAGCAGGAAATTTTGACATTTTGTTAGTTCCTAAATTGAGGAGTAGACATCAGACAACTGACACTGTTTAATTAAAAATGCCACAGACACGGCAGTAGTCGCCTATGCTGCTTGCAAAGGAAGCTTGCATTTGACAGTTTCTGTGGGGTGTTCGAAGCAACCTTCATTTGGGATTAGAGAAAATTGTATTTAGTATCTGTAATGCTGTCACAGAAGTGACAGAGATTAGTAAAAAAACACACTCATTTAAGTGGCACAAGACATGATTTCCCTCAGCCATTCTTAAACACTAGTCATTGAGTCAAGAAATTCCATAATAACTGGGTGTGATATCATATCCGGCTGTTACAGCATTTGATTGAAGCTATTATTAATGTATTAATAGGGGTCACCAGTAATCATAATAATAGTATTCAGCCAGGAGGGCACACTGAAAGGGAACAGCTTATTTCTTGGTCTGTACTGGGTTATGGGGAGCAGGAAACAGATCAAGCTTTAAAGAGGTACTAAGGAAAACTGTAGCATGCACAAAGGCACATCATAGTTGTCAGTATAAGCATTACATAGTAACACTGGAATATCAAAGTGAGTGCAGGGCAAAACCTTCTGCAATGATGAAGGGAAAATGGGTGGGGTAGAGGAACAGTGGGCCAAGATAAGGAAGTCTGTTGAGAAGTTAACAAACTTCTATGTCAGGCAGGTTAAAAAGAGCAAGAGAAAAAAAGACACCACTATGGTTCTCCAAGGAAGTAGCAGAGAAAGTAAAGGCAAAGAAGCAGGCATTCAAAAGGTATAAGTCAAAACAGAAGGAAGAGGTTAAGGTAGGTTATCAGGAGAAACAAAGGTAGGCAGAGAAAGCAGTTAGGAGTGCAAAGGCACTAACAGAGGAGAACATTGTTATGCTTGCTGTAGGCAAAGCATTTTGCTATGATACAGAGTTTTGAGAGGTGTGTCACAGTGATCCAATCCAGAGGAGTCTACAAGGGGTTTGTTATGCTTGCCGTAGGTAAAGCATTTTGCTATGATACAGGATTTTGAGAGGTGTGTCACAGTGATCCAACCCAGAGGAGTCTACAAGGGTCTTGACCAATAATCAGTAAGACTGATTATGAAACTCTCAGGCATGAAGTGCTTGGACTTCAAAACATTTTGCCAACAGACATATTCATAAATCAGCTCTTTCATTCTCTCTGTGTTAGAGCAGGGAAAGGTTAATGTCCATGTCTGAAGCATGCTATTTGGAATGCACTAAGTATGTTGTATTGTAGGCTGTACACATGGGAAAGGCTATAAACCTGTTTGGGGAGATTTCAGCCAGATTAAGTATAGAATCAGTTCTTTGAGACTGTTGATGGAGCCCTTTCACTCCCAATACGGAACCAGCTGCCTCTCTCAGTCTAGGGCTTCCCTAGGCATTTCTGTGAACATTCTTAAGCAGTGTTTCTTATTCATATGCATATCAAGCATTTTATTCAGCACGGCAAGCACTTTAGCACTACATATGGACAGAAAAGGAAAAAATGTAAGAGAAAGAATAGTGAGAGGGGAGGCTACCTAGGTAGGTGGCCAGTGTACTGAAGCATAAAACTGGAAATAAGTAGGACAGGAAAATGGCACTGCTGCAGCAGACTACTAAGAAAGGCAAGGAGAAAGGTGAGAAAAATATGTTCCTGAGTCCTCCAGTTATTCCTAACATAGAGCACAGCTCTACCACAACCTGCAGTTCTGTTTTATGATGTTCTCACACCAGACTGGTGGGAATAGAAGCCACATTCCTTTCTGAAGTCACCCATGTACACCAGACTACAGCAGCACTGCTGCAAAAGAACCTCTACACTGAGAGCCAGCCCCCACTCCAAGCAGGGCATGGTGAAAACTATTTTTTATTCTTTTAAATTCCCTTCAGTTTGTCAGTTGTTACCCCACCATAACTGCCCCCCCTCCCAGGTCCATGCCTTAGTCTTCTGGCATGGCCCAGGATCTTCACCTTGACCCAGAACAACATTAATACCAGTGGCAAGCATCCAACATTGACAAATGCTTATTTTTATGTAGCAGGCATCAGCAGATTAACAAAATCCAGCAGGATTAGTTACATACAGATTAAACTGTACAGAAGAAAACCAAACAAGATCTAAAGGTAAGTGCATCCCAACACTAATCAAAACAAGCTAATAAAGTGGGCTCACTGCAAACAAAGCACATGAACAACGTTATGAAACACGATCAAGTTCAGGGTGATGGGGAAATCTGGACCAAAACAAACACAGGGAGTTCTAAGGTGACTGGAAAGACTGAACTTGAGTATCAGTTGAAGAATGAGTTTGTTTCAGGTGTCTTTTGCTGCTGATGCAAAAGGCCTTTCTACCAAAGTCATGCTACATCCTGGGAACTGAGAATGTAAGTGCTGCTGTTGAAAGGAGTAAGTAGGCACTACTCGAACATATGAGAAGGGCCAGAATATACTCAGGGGCTTTTCCATGTGTACAGTTGTACAACAAAGAAATCAGTGGTAGTCACACCTGCTTGAGGGACTTGTTTAGGTAAGCTGGTCATATAGCAGACAATGATAGGCAGACCAGTCACAGGAGAGGATGAACCAGAACATATTGTTGTACAAGTGATCCCGGGGCAGCAGAGTGGTTTTGTTTGTACAGCAGTATATGATGTCTTCATAGTCAATGCAAGCGAGAAGGAAGCTGGAAACTACCTGTTTCCTTATGTCAGCACTGAGGCAACATTTTAAACATGTAGAAAAAGTTGACCTTGGGCCCTACAGTTGATAAGATGTGATGAACATGCCTTCCGTATGTAAGTGATATATTGAGCCAAATTTCTAGATATTTTAATACATTCACTTGGTCATGATGTTATGATTGCAAGTGGATTAACTGAGTGAGTTAGTAAGTTCTGTGAACCAAACACTGTATAGTTTTTTTAATTAAAAAAAAGTATACAGTGTTTGGGTCACAAAACTTGCTAACTCATTCAGTTAATCCACTTGCAATCATAACATCATGAGTAAGTGAATGTATCAAAATATCTAGAAATTTGGCTTGATGTCTCATTTACATACTTAATTTTGGTTGTATTAAGAATCAGGCTGTTGTTGATGAACTAGGATAAAGTGTGTTGAAATCACATTGGAGTGCTGAATTAACCTTGGACATTACTGATGCACTGTAGTAGAGTATAGTGTCATCTGCGTATATATGTAGATTACACCTCCTACTGTGCATCGGGAGGCCATTAGCAAAAATGTAGAAAAGCAGGGGGCCAAAGATTAAGCCTCGAGGAACCCTCAGATTTAAGACAGCAAGGTCTGAATGAATTCCTTGTACAGTATGTACACTAGCTGGGTATAGTTACTAAGGTAGGTTTTTAACCATTTGATGGCTGGTTGGCTGAGACTTAGGGTCTTGAGCTTGAGAAGGAGTGTTACATGATCCACCAAGTCAAAAGCTTTGGAAAGGTCCACAAAGATGGCTGTAGTGAAGACACTATTATCCATAGCTATGTGGAGATAATTGGCGACCTTGAGCAATGCACATATGGTGGAATGACTCTTCCTGAAGCCATATTGCTTGTAGAGAGCAGGTGGTGCAGACTGAGATGTTCAGTCAGCTCTGAGTGAATGCACTTCAGAGAGGGCAGGAAGGACTGAAATGTGTCTGTACAAATTCAGATTCTATTTATCCTCTTCTTTGTGGAGGGGTACAGCTCTATCACATTTCCAGACAGGAGGTACCTCACCAGAGGCAATGGAGATGTTTACCACCATGCTAAGTGGGGTGCAGATATGATGTGCTGCAAGGTGGAGAAGCTTCTAGGTCAAGTGAGTTGGCACCAACACTCTTGTTTGGGCTGAGACCCTTTAGTACTTTGAGGACCTCTGCTATTGTGATTTGTCTGAAGTTAAAGTTTTGTGGATCTTGTGTGTCAGTCTCTGATCTGCTGGATGACAGCCTGACCATGGATGGCAACAAGGAGTTCTGGGGCTTGGTAGAGATGCTGAAGTTAGTGAAGTGGGTGTTAAAGACATTCACAATGTCTGGAAGAGGGGAGACAATATCTCCAGAGGGGTTCCAGATTTGATCAATTTGTTCATGATGTTTAATTTCAAATAGGTTTTTAGCCCCTGACCAAACTTTCTTTAAATATTTCTTTTCCACCTAGTAGCTGTGTTAGTAGTCCACTTTTGCTTTAGCTATGGCTGAGTAACTTAGATACTGAGGCTTTCTGCAACAGTGCCTGTCAATAAGGAATCTATGTTTTCTAAATGTGGCCTAAGCAGCATCCCTTTGAGAGAACAATTCAATACTTTATTTATAGATCCAGGGTAATGGTGTCCCTTTTTATGCTGGCATGCGCATGCACAAGCAACATCTTGCTGTAGTAGCACTTTCAGAGATGTGTCAGTGTTGTGGCCAATGCAGGGGACATTTTAGTGGGTGTGTCCCTCAGCTGCCAGTCAGTGAGCTTGCTGGCGATGACAGCAGTTTCAAAGAAAGCCAAGGTGTGGTGTGCAGTTGGTGAATAAATATACAAATGAAGTTTTGACTCTGAAATATTACTGGGGTATGTGTGTGCTTCAGCTTTTGTTGGAAAAAGCCACGGAGTTAAAATAAATCTGCTGCTCCAATGAGGTGCAGTTTCCTCATTGGAGAGTCAGATGACAAGGCTCCATTATGTGCTGTCGTGATGAAACATTCCAATAAATATGGTGGCTCCTGCTGCCTGCCACACGATCCCCACAAAGCCAACATCAGGGATGCTCAATCCCTGTTTCAGACCTGACCACCCTCTAGTTCAATTTGTTTGCTGACGGGAGGTCCAATCCCCATTGGCATCCTGTCCCACCCCACTCTTTCTTTGCCAGCGGGGGTGCCCAATGTCCATTTGCATAATGTTACCCCCCAAACTTGTGGCATACTGGGAGCCCATCACAGTGTGCCCAAAATAATTTTATTTTACCTGTAAATAAAGAAAACCTTCCCCCGAAGTCCGTTTTTTTTATCTGTAAAAAACAACAGTCCCTCATCGTACAGACATACCACCTTCCCCAACCTGTACCCACCCTATGCGCACCCCACTTCCCCACACCCCTCTCACCCCATACTTACCTCCAGAGTGCCAGTGTTGTGATCTTCTGTGGAGCAGGAACAAATCTGAACTCTTCAAAAGCCGACCAGGAACTGAACAAAATGTGATAAGCTTTATAATTGCAGGCAATGGGGGTTTCAACTTAGATGGATATCGCAGGCATTTTGGGGAATTTTGGTACCAGATTTTCAACATGAGGTTCGTGGGACCCCACCTCATGAACACATGCACTGTCATATTTTTTATTATCATCTCTTTATTCAATTTAAGAGTGAAAGAAAGAAAAAACAATACAAACATACAAGAAACCTGGAAAACCAGGCACACATCCCAAAACTGGCTGTGCAAACTATGTACAAAAAACTTTATACAAGCTTAGGAGTGATGTCCCCCCCACCATAATTATCTTTAGTCCAATAGGACCCTTTAACAAAGCAATATCCTCATATAAATTACAAACCAGACCATTTCTCCCCAGCCCAGTATAACTCCCTCAGTTTAGTTTAATAAGTAACCCGATGGTCCCATTTTATAGATATTAGATCGTCCCCGAGGAGTGACACCTCCCTGAGCTCTCCTGAGAGAGATAGAGAGTCCCCGTCCTCCCTGTCCTTTTAGCAAGCTCAGTATTCTCCTTTCCCAAGAAGTCCCCAAAATCCTTCCATGTCCTCTTCCTATATAGGTTATTTCCTTTTTCCCTTTAGATTCTTTATCATCTCATTCCTATACAATACACTCTAAACACAGTCCGACAGTCAGACCCAAATACGATCTGATGGCTCCTAGTGGGAATAGATTGTTTCCAATACTGCCCATCTTTTATCATAGGGCCTTTTCTTCCCCTCTGAGCATAGGTATCTCCTAATTCTAGCTAAAGCTCCAACCAGGTCCCCTACCCATTGAGTATAGCCATATAATTGATCGTCCTTCCAATGTTGGACCACATACAGTTTAGTTATCATTGCCATCAAAGACACATGGTACTTGGGGGTAGCCCCCTCAATCTGCGAGAAGTCCCCCAGAATACATATCTCTGGAGTGATAAACTCTGAGTAGTCCAACAATGGATCCATCTGCCTCTTGATTTCATCCCACAGAGGCCGAATTTTGCAACAGTCCCACAAAACATGTAGTAAATCTCCTCTTTCCGCTTGGCATCTAAAACACCGGTCTGTCTGTCTAAGGCCTCTTTCATACAGTTTTACAGGGGTGAAATATAAATTAGAAGCTATGAAATATTGCAAGCTCTTATATTTGGGTATCACAATATATTTTATACTCTTCCATACACTAGCCCAATCAATGCGACAAAGCCTTAACTTATTATCCCAAAATGGTACCGCTATGGGGGTACTCGGCCCGTAAAAACCCAGCAGGATTCTATAAAATTGCGACAAGGCTCTGGCTGTCAGGTCAACTCCTCGTAGCTCCCCCCAATTAAATGAATGGGCCGTGGTGCCCCCTACTTTCTTTAATGTTCCCTCAAGTGCCCACATAAGTTGCAATCTATGAAAGTAGGGCATTCCATTGCATTGTGCTGGGAGTACCACCTTATCATCGAGGATAACATCCTTTAGGCTTAGGCCCAACACCCACTTTGACCATTTTCCTTTAGTTACCCCATGACCTATAGTTACATTAGGGTTGCTCATGAGGGGTTGCTCTTGGGCCCTCATTTGTTCTTTTCTCTGGGTCGAAGATAGGAACGACCACCAAGCTTCTGTTGTCTTCAAAATTGGGCTTCCCCTCTTCTGTTTAAGACAAACCCCTAATTTAGCATATAGTGGCGCCTCTAAGGATAAGTCTGCTTCTCTCAATATTTGAATCTCTAATTGCAGCCAATCTGGGACATAGTATTCACCATTAATACAGCTACCCCACCGGGCCATCAGGCTCAGCTGCCCTGCCACGTAGTATAGGTGGATATCAGGCAATTTAACTCCCCCCAACGTTGGAGGTAAACATAGATCACTGTATTTTTTCCAAGGTGGTTTACAATTCCACAGAAAATCCGAGATTAATTTCTTAATCAAATTGAACCATTTTCTGGGGATACTATATGGGCGAGGCATATTGGATATAGAAGCCTAGGCAACAGATTCATCTTGATGAGCCCAAGCCTGGCCATAAAGTTAAGCGGTAACTTATTCCATCTCACTAAATCTCCTCTGAGAGCTGAAATTATTTCCCCCATATTCGTTTCAGCCCCTGCTTCATAATCTCTTGTGATCCATATACCCAAGTATCTCATTCTGTCAGGCATCCACTGAATGTGGAACTGAGCAAAGTCTGCCTTATAGACATATGGTGTCAAGGGTAAGATCTGGGTTTTATCTAAGTTTAATTTGTAGTTAGAGATCTTAGCAAACCACTCAGTTAAACCCCTAATCCTATTAAATCCATTAGCCGGGTTTGTTAAGTGGAGTAGGACATCATCCGCAAAAACTGAGAGCTTTAGCTCCCTTCCTCCTATCACCACCCCCTTTACTAATTGATCGTTATTAATAGCCCTTAGGAGGGGTTCTAAGTAGATATTAAACAATATCGGGGAGAGAGGGCAACCCTGGCGTGTCCCATTTTTTAACTGTATCTCCTGTGAGATATAACCATTGCACAGGATTCTTGCTGTTGAAGCAGCATATAGGTTCTTAATACCCTTTAGGAGGCACTCAGGGAAACCCATCCTCTCCATTGTAGCGAATAGGAAGGGGTGAGAGACCCTATCAAAGGCCTTCTTGGCATCAAGTGATATTAAGGCTATAGAACTCTGAGAGTCCTCAGCATGGTTCAGGATACGATGGAGTTTCCTCAAGGCATCCTGAACCCCCCTACCCGGCATGAACCCCACCTGTTCCTGACTAATTATCCCAGGTGCTATCCACCAAATTCTGTTAGCCAGTATTCTAGTGAAGATCTTAATGTCTTGGTTCATCAATGCAATAGGCCTATAACTTGCTGGATCGTCTTTGGGTTTCCCCGCTTTAGGGATTAATGTAACATAGGCCTGGTAGAGGGGAGAATGGGGCACCCCTTCTTGCGTGATAGTGTTATAGAAATCTTGGAGTATTGGTAGTAAGATTTGGATAAAGGTCTGGTAGAACATCGCCGTGAGGCTGTCCGGACCGGGTGTCTTACCCCTAGGTAAAGATTTAACTACCTCTATTATCTCAGAAGCTCCTATGGGAGCTATCAGTTCCCTAACCTGTAGGGGGTCTATCCTAGGCAGAGGTATCTGATCTAGAAATTTCTGAATCTCCTCCCACATGCACTGTCATCTAGTTATTCAATCCTACAAGGTGATTTCATGGTCACTGCATGGAATCACCTTTTGGGACGGACTAATGAAACAACAGTGCCACTGTTCATGAGGTGGGGTCCCAAAAACCCATGTTGCATATTTGGTAAAAATATTCCAGAAAAATGAATGCATTATGAGCATGCGTTGTGCAGTTTCCATGCATGCTCATAACTTTGACAATTTTTAACATTTTCACTCTAGATTTTCAACATTGCCATTTTTTCACATCTCCTTAGGAACAGTACAGCAGTCATTTTTCATAGCCTTCCCAAAATGTGTTTTCGTACCTGTGGTGTACAATGGCATGGTCACTGTGGGAAATCAGCTTTTGGGACAGATTAACAAAATCACAGTGCCACGATTCATGAGGGAAGGTCCCAAAATGCCTATGTTGAAAATGTGGTTAAAACAAAAATCCCCAAAACAATTGCGTTACGGGCGTGCATTGTACAGTTTCTACACACATTTGTGACTTCACCCCTTTTTCATATTTTCACTCCAAATTTTCAACATTGCCATTTTTTACACCTCCTCATGAACAGTATAGTTGTCGTTTTTCACATCCTGCTGGAAATGTGTTTTCGCATCTGTGACGCCAAATGGCACAGTTGCTGTGCAAAATCACCTTTCAGTTAATGAACTAATAGTGCTACTGTTCATGAGGTGAGGTCACAAAAAGCCCATGTTGAAAATTTGGAGTGAAAATACCAACAAACGCCTGGGACATTAAGGTTTCCAGTCATAACACCCCACCCTGTAGAGACTGACAGGCATTAGGGGTGTGACTTGAGACCATTGGCTGTAATACTCACGCCATTCCACCCCCATCCCCACCCTGCAGCCAGTGACAGGCATCGAGGTGTGCCTTAGAGTCTTTGGCTCCAACGTTCACCCCATTCTCCTATACTGCACCCATCTCAATGTATTCCATTATGGAATGGGGTGAGCGTAAGGCCTGAAGACCCCAAGGCACACTGTGACACTTGTCAGTGCCTGAAGGGTAGGGTGAGGTGAAATGATGTGAGCGTTATGGCCGATGACCCACATGCACACCCCAAAGCCTGTCAGTCTCTGCAGGATGGGGTTGGTGTCAGTTCAATACTTCACTGCCATTCCTATTTTGCATCTCTATAACTCCTGCACTACCAATGCCAATGCCAGCAAGAGAACATTCGGCATTGACAAATGCTTGTTTTGTATTTGTTTTATTCTTTCTTAACCAGGTAAGGCCTACTATGCTCAAGGCATGTTTTCTGGGGTTACATGGGAGCACTGGGGAGGTTAAATGATGTGGATGGTCACACGGTATGTAAGCAAAGGTTGAGGGGAATCAAACCCAGGTCTGCTGGATTTACCAAGCTCATTCACAGCTCATTATGGTAAACTCTAGGCTATTTTGCCAGATCCATGCCTTTGGCCATGTATCATCTGATTGGTGCATCTTTGTTACAGGTATATAATCTTGAGTTCCCTTAGTCTCTCCTCATACAGTTTTTGGTGCAACACCTGCACTATTTTCGTTGCCCTCATCTGGACTGCCTCTACCCTGTCAATGTCCTTTCTGAGGTGCAGCTCCCAGAACTGGGCCTAATACTACCAGTGGCATCTCACTAGTGAGCAATACAGTGCCTGGGACAGGCATAGGGGAACCTTGAAGGGGGAGGAAGGAGGTAGAAGCCACTGACCAGTTAGAGTCAAAGGCCACAAACTAGTGTAGGGTTAGAGCAGACTAGATGGACCTGGCAGTCCTTATCTGCTGACAATTTCTATATTTCTATGTAACACCACCTTCCTACTCCTACTGAAGATACATCTCCCTGTGCATCCCAGCATCCCACTTGCGCTACCCACTGCTTGGTCACACTGCCCAGCCATGTTGAGGTAATCAGCTATGATGACCCCAAGATTGTTTTCCTGCTTAGGTACTGTCAGTTCTTCTCCTCCTCATCCTGTACTCAGCTCCTTGGTTCCTATGCCCTAAATGCATGATTTTGCACTTTTTGAAACTGAGCCTCAACTGCCATGCTCTTGACCACTTCTTGAGTTTCCCAAGATCCATAAACATTTTCTCCACCCCCTCCTGAGTTTCCACTCTATTACAGATTTTCGTGTAATCTGCAATAAGGTGTACTTTCCCCTTCTAGTTCTCCTGCAGTGTCACTTATGAAGACATTGAAGAGGGTCAGTCCCAGTACTGAGCCATGCGGAAGCTCGCTGGTCACTCTTCTATCATTAGCATGACTGCCGTTAATTACTACCCTGTCTTTTTATCCATTAACCAGTTTCTCACCAAATTCACAACTTTGGATCTCATCCCTAGGCTGCTCAATATCTTTGTCAGTCTCCTGTGTGGCACAGTATCAAAGGCCTTGCTGAAGTCCATATAGGCCACGTCTACTGCCCTTCCATGATCTATTTTCCTGGTTACCCAGTCAATGAAAGCAATCAGATTTGCCTGGTATGACCTCCCCCCCTCCCCCCACACGAATCCATGCTGTCTGTAGTCTTGCAGCCCACTGGATTCAAGACACTCTACCAACCTTTCCTTTAGAAGGGTTTCCATTTATTTCCCCACCTCTGAGGTGAGATTGAACAGCCCATAGTTGCTAGTTTCCTACCTGTTGTCACTGTTATGTAGAGGGACCACATCTGCTCTCCCCCAGTTCTCCAGAACCATGCTTGTTTCCGGAGAGCTGTTGAATAAGGCCATCAGTGGGGCAGCACCTTTCTGAGTTTCTTTAGTACCCCTGAGTGCATGCTGTTCAGCCCCATAGCCTTGTCCACTTTTAGAGTTTCAAGTCCCTTCAGGAGTCTTTGCTCTGAAAATGAACTTGTGTACACCTGTCTCTCCCTTTGTTCCTGCAGCTATCTGGTGGGCTGTCCCCCTTCCCTCCACTGTAGAAGCGTAGCAAAAGTCAGGGTAGTTAACAAGAATCCCATCTCCGCAAAGACATAGACAGAGTGGAGGCTGTTCAGAGGAGGGCAACCAAAATGGTGCAGGGTCTGCACCAGAAGACATATGAAGAAAGACTAAAGGAGCTTAATATGTATACCCTTGAGGAAAAGGAGGAGAGAGGACATGATAGAAACTTTCAAGTACCTCAAGGGAATCAACAAAGTCCAAGAGGGTGTCATCTTTCAGAAAGAGATGCAAGAACAAGGGGCACAATTTGAAGATAGAGAGGGATGGCTCAGAGGTAATGTGAGGAAGTATTTTTTCACAGAGAGGGTTGTGGATGCATGGAATAGCCTCCCTGAGGAGGTCGTGGAGTCAAGAACAGTGGGGGAATTCAAGAATGCTTGGGACAGATATAAGGCAGTCCTAGTGGGGGTAGGAGGAAGTAAGCTGCTGGTTAATTAGGATCTGCAACTTATCTGTTAGGTAGGAAAATGGGCAGACTAGGTGGGCCAAGTGGTCCTTATCTGCCGTCACATTCTATGTTTCTATGTTTAATCCAGCCTAGAAGGCTGTGGTTGTTTGTGGCATGGTTGAGTCTCATACAGTAGATAATGTGATAATTTGGGAAAGGTTTATATTGGAATCAGTGTGTTTGTATCTTGATGAGTCCTTTCCCAACTAGTTGAGGTTAAGGTCACTGAGCAGATACATCTCATGGTTGTACCTACAAAAAGTAGTGCCAAGTGTATCTGTAAAGGAATCAATGTTATGAGACCCCTTCAATGGTCTATAAATACAGTCCACAAGTATAACCTTGGTGGTGTCAGGATGTACTGTCTTGTAGAAGGCCTCCATATTATCAGGTATGTCACCCACTGCCTCAGCTATTATAAGGTTGTCCATGATATAGAGAGCAGTACCACCTCACCGCTTGTTTCTATCATATCTGTACACTGAGTATCCTTATGTATGAATGCATGAATCTGTGATTCTGGAGTTAAGCCATATTTCTGATAATGCCATATTATAGGGCTTATGAATAGTGACCCAGGCTCTCAGCTCATCCAGTTTAGGTACCAGATTCCAGATGTTAATATGGCATGGTTTCTGACCTTTGCATGTAGAAGGAATGGTAGAGCCACATCAGGGCAATGCAGATTGGGGTTAAGAAGGTTTATTAGGGCCAGGGTTCCTGTCAATGTGGCATGTGGTCTTTAACTTCTACAATAGATAGACTTAAAGAACCCTGGTCTCATCTGAATAGACACTTCTAACAAGATGGCACTTCCAGTACTGCACTTCAGTCTCAGTGTTGATTATGAGCTGTAGTCTTGTTGAAGAATGACACTGCATGACCTTCAGGCCCAAAAGTGAGGGGGCTACCACAAAACATAAAATACACACTGCATCATCCCATTTTTCTGGTCTGTTTTTCAAATAAGAAAAAAGAAACTGATGCAAAAGCAGCTCCACAGTTTCTGCAGCTTGGGGGAAATGCAGTACTTCAGAAGAGGGGGAGGAACTCACAGCTACCATAACCTGTACTACAGAACCCAGACTTGTTTTGTAGGATCATCACCCTGTGATTTGTAAACCTGTGCTATGGTTTTCCCCTCTCCTATAGTATTTTTCATTCTATCGCTGCATAGCTCAACTATACAAGGAGTATCGTGATCAGCTGGGTTGGGGAAAGCAAGAACAGAACTGTTGCATACAATTTTCTAATTACTGGACTGTACTCACATCACCTTATCAGTATGTAGCAGATTGCTGTACCACTACAACCTGTTTCTGCTTGCATCAACCAGCACTACACTTCCACCCAAGTAGTGTTCTCACCCTTCTGATAAACATTTTCTTCCTGAGAAATCTAATTTAAAATTTACTCTCCACTTCTGTCTCATCAGGTCTTTCCAGACCCAATTCTCCATTTTTTGTAAGTAAAGTACCCTCCCTGCTCCCATCTCAGCAGTCCCTCCCAGACTTTGACCCTGCATTGTTTTTGTAAAAAAATGTACCCTCCTTGCTACCATCTCGGCACTCCCTCCAGTGACTGGCTGAAGGCATGGAGCATGGAGGAGGGCTTTGGTTACACTGGGGACTACAAGAATATGGGCTTCAATAAGGGAGATGGCCTACATCCTTCCAGGAAGAAAACTACAGTCCTTGGTGAGGTGTTTAAATGCTACTTGGATGAAGATTTCAACTAGCCAGGTGGGAAGTAATAAAGCAAAGGGAGGCACCAATTGTCTTGCAGCATAGCCTAAAGGCTAGTGCAACAAGCTGTGAATAAGCTTGGTGCATCCAGCAGACCTGGGTTTGATTCCAAGAATCTTCTCTTCCATACTGTGTGTAACCACTCAGTTCCCTGCGGTTACTAGAATCTCATCAGTATTAGACCAGGTAGGTCTCTGGGCAGCAACAGAGGGTTTTAAACTCTCTACCACATATTACATCATTGTTTACCTGGTTAAGCTTGGCAGAGAATGAAGTGATGTTATTTAGAACTGTCGCTGCAGCATAAGCCCTTTAGGTTCAGTTGCAGGGAAGCAGTTAGAATCTTGGGGAGTTCCAATTTGAAGTCTGAAGGAGAAGGGTCTCTCTTTACTGCAGAGGGCAAGAGGTGCCTGTCAGCTTCCCTTCCCCTTGGCTGAGTGAAAGACCTCTGTTCATCATTTTCTCACCCTAATCTGTGATCTACAAGTGATTGCCTATAAGTGGTGGAGACCAGTTTCAGTGGTGCCCCAGAGGGTTGAAGATTTCACTCAAAAGTGGAAAGGGACTCAGAAATCAGTGGTTCTAGAGGCAATCCCCTGATGGACTAAACATTGTCACAGCTGCCCAGAGAAAAGAGACTGTGGGGGTTTCTTCAAAAGCTATGAACTTTGAGAAATATATGTTTCTTCAAGTGTTCTGTCAAATGCCTGTAACAAAGAAGAACCAAACCGTGAGTACAAGTTGCATTTGGAAAGAGACTTTGGGTTGTCTGGTGTTGTATGTGCCCTACGCTGGCTAGATTACAGTCACTCAGGACTCTGTTCACCACAAAAATGTACTGTTTAAATGTATTGAATGTAAGGATGTCTCTAGCAGCCCAATTGGGGTTGGAGAATCCAGGATGTGTTTAGCATCCCAGTGGGGTTGAAGAATCCAGTTTTGGTTTTCTAAAGTAATGCCAGAGTCTGACTTTTGGCCAGGGTGAGCAGAAACTCACTCATGGTCAAACTAACTGATTACCAGATAAGAACTATGTTTCCTGAAGATGTTAACAATGGTCCATCTCATCAGGGTTGTCCAATTTAAGTGTATGGAAAGTCCCACTATTTAACATTTGTCCGAAATCCAGAGATCCCTCAGCACAGGGATGGATAGTTTGAGGTTGGAAAGAGTCATGTTAGAATGTACAGTACTGCCTGTTTCTGTGTGTAAAAATGTTTCTTCTGACTTCAAAAGTGGTTGTCCATCTGTCTGAACAGTTTTCAACCTTGGGGGACCACTCTAGTTCTGCTTTAACATCTTGTCAGAAATAAAGTCATACAATACAATCCAATTTTATGGTTGTGGACAATCAATGTGTGAGTCACTGAGTGAAATGTATTGGGGCCCCCTCAGATAGGAGACATAGCATAGACCTGGCACCCCTCTCCTAGACTTGGGTTAAATATAAATGTTGTTTTGTGCTTTAAGCCACCAACCTCTTAGATACTCGAGTTAAGTATTTACCCTAATGCCAGGGGTGATACTGATTTTCTGCCAACTTGTGTTTTTTTGCCTTGTCCATGTACAAGTAGGGGGGTCCTGGTTGCATGATGCCGTTCTTGGCCAGGGTACGGGTTGCATGTGTAACCCTGAGAAAGTCACTCAACCTCCCTGTGCTTCTGGATCACCCCTGTAAAAAGGGCTTGCACTGAGCTGGCTCTACCCAGTTACCAAAGAATAAAAATAAATAATTAAATACATTGCCCCCCTGAATGATGGAGCAGCAGGGGAAAGGGCCCAGGGAGGAGAAAACTTCCCTAGGGCAGAGGTGCAGAAAGGCAGGAATGGGGACAAGATAGAAGAAAAGGCATAAAACTTGGAAGAAACAAGGAATGAGGAAACTGAAAAGGTAAGAGAAAAATCAAGGGGAGATCCAAAGAAAAATACAGTCACAAATGAGAAGGGGAAACAGAGCAGCAGAAAGGGTGCAAAGAAGGTGTGACGAGCTATGTGTGGCAATGCAAAGAGTCTTGGAAACAAAATTCCAGACCTGGAAGCCATCGTGGTAGAGGCTAACCTGAATTTAATGGCCATAACAGAGTCATGGTGCACTGAGCACCATGACTGGAACATGACCATAACAGCATACTCTATGTTTGGGAAAGACAGGGCAGGAAGGAGGGAAGGGGAGGAGGGGTTATTTTATATGTGAGGGAGGAAATCAAGGCCATGGAGGTACAGGGGCACCATGAGGAAAAGAAAGGGCTTTAAATGCTGTGGGTTACCCTGGAGATAGGAGCTGAGGCTGCTATTCATACTGGGGTGGTGTACAGACTTCTAGCACAGGGAGAAGAGTGGGAAAAGGCACTTCAGGAAGCCATCATCAGAATGGTGGGGCAGTGCTGGACCTGGTGCTTACAAACAGTGAGAGCATTGCAGATGTCATAGTGGGCAGTCCCCTGAGTGCCAGTGATCAATGTACAGTGTGGTTTTACATTAAGACAGGAACAGAGGCTAACCACACAAGGATGAGGGTCCTGAACTTTAGGAGGGTGGATTCTAAAGAACTGGTGAACTGCCTCTGAAGCTGCCTCAAAAGGGGGACTGCCAGGGAGAGATGAAGGCACAGTAGGGAAAAATAAAAGTGGGCATAATTAAAGCAACCAACCACTGTGTACAGGAAGTGGATAAAAGTAGAAGGAAAAACAGACCATTATGGTTCTCGAGGAAGTGGCAAGAGTACTGAAGGAGAAAAGGATGGCATTCAGGAGGTATATGGAAACACAGAAGGAAGAAGTCAGGGAGGTATACCTAGTAAAGTAAAGGGAAGCAGGCAAAGTGATGAGTGGAGTAAAGGTTCAGATAGAGGAAAGAATTGCCAAAGGGGTCAATAGGGTTGATAAGACTTTCTTCAGATACATCAATGAGAAGAGGAAGCAAGGGGAAGTACAATGAGGCGTAGAAAGGCAGAGGGAGGAGGCTGCACAGAAGAGGAACAAGAGAAAGCAGACATCCTGAACAAGTACTTCTGCTCAGTCTTCACAGGTGCATGTGTGTGTGTGTGGGGGGGGACCACCAGGAGTAACAGAAACAGGGAGGGGTGGAAGACACAAGTCCGTTTTCAGAGGAACAGTCTGAAAGGGACTGGCAGTTCTGAAGGTGTATAAAGCTATGGGCCAGATGGGATACATTCAAGAATTCTAAAAGAACTCGGAGTTGTTTGCTGCCCCACCAATAGCCTTGTTCAATAGCTTACTTGAAACAGGTGCGGTTCCAGAGGACTGGAGAAGAGCTGATGTAGTCCCTCTGTATATGAGTAACAGCAGGTAGGAGTCTAGTAACTATAGGCTGATCAGTCTTCCATCACTAGTGGGGAAATTAATGAAAAGCCTGCTAAAGGCAAGACTGGTTGATTCTCCTAAATCCAGTGGGCTGCAAGACCACAGGCAGTATGGATTCATGGGGGGGTCATACCAAATGATAGACATCTTTAACTGGGTGAGCAGGGAAATAGATCAGGAGAGGGCAGCGGACATGGTCTATATGGAGTTCAACAAGGCCTTCAGCACTTTTCCACACAGGAGGCTGATAAAGAAAGTGAGCAGCCTAAGAGTGGGATCACAAGTGCTGAACTGGGCTAGAAACTAGTTAATGGATATAGGAAAAAGAGGATAGTGGTAAACAACACTTACTTGAATGATGGCAGAGTGACCATTGGGGTGGGGCACAGGGCTCATTGCTAAGACCTGTCCTCTTCAATGTCTTCATAAGTAACATTGCTGAGGAACTGGAAGGGAAGGTATACATTTTGCAAATGATACCAAAATCTGAAATAGGGTGGACACTCAAGAAGGGAAGGGAGGAGAGAATGCACAGGGATCATGGGAAACTTGAGACATAGTCAAGAGAGTGGCAGTTGAGGTTCAATGCCAAAAGTGCAAAATCATGCATCTAGGGCATAAGAAATGAGGTGCTGAGTATAGGATGGGGGGGGAGGTACAGACAGTCACAAAACAGGAAAGGGACCATGGGGTTATCATTATGTATGGCAGACTATATTAGCATCTGATATATTTAGCATGACTGCTAGTCTGGTACTTATTAGCGCCCAATTATATTAGCGCTTGGTAACCCCACAGTTACAGTACTACACGGGTGTGACTGAGCGATGTTACATTACCGCCTGCTTTCAATCCATTGCAGTACTGTATGTTTGTACAGAAATCTGTGCTGTGCTTCTTACCTTGTTCTTTGCTTTTTTTTCTCTGCAAAAATGGCCCTGTTGAAGTGGCTCCAGACATCTGAAGTCAAGTAGAAATACCCAATGGACACAACAGCAATCTCAGATGCAGATCTGGCAGACAGCTCTGGTGTGGAGTTAGCTGTAACTACTACAGTTGCTAAGCAGCTTGCTGCATCTCTGCCACCTGCTAGAAGAGCACACAGATCCTCCTATGTAAGTTACACTCCCTAAGCGAGATTCCAGCTGGGGAGGTACGCAGTCGAGCATGGTGTAATGGCCACAGTTCGCCACTACCTAACAACCACCAGCAAAACAATAACCGAAAGCTCAGTGCGGAATTTCAAGATGGACTACCTTGCGCACTTGCAGCAAACCCCAGAACAAATCACTATGTCCCCTGTTCTCCCCAAAAAAATGCATGGTCATCCCATTCATTTGGAGGACAGTTTGGAGAGTCAGCTTAAAAGTATTGTTAAAACTCCATACAGTGAAGGGACAATTGTGAATGTGGGAGTCATTCAGATGATAGCTGTTGGAATCATCAAAGCCAACTCTCCACAGCTACTCACAGAGAACAGGTGGCATCTGACACTGTCTTGCAAGTGGGCATGGGGGTTCCTTCATCTAGTTGGGTTTAGTAAAAGTAAGGGTACAAAAGCTGGCCACAAGACCCCAAGTGACTTCCCTAATCTGAAAGCTGCATTTCTTTAATGCATTTCAAGAGCCAGTGCATAGGAGCTGATACCACCCCAGTTGATAATAAACATGGATGAAACAGGGGTTAACATGATCCCTGTTTCTGAGCAGATGACGGAGGCGACTGAGGCTAAGCAGGTCTCGGTGACCGGTTTGGGAGACAAACGACAAATCTCCATCATCCTAGCCTGCACCCTGTCTGGAAAGATGGCCCCACAGCTAATCTACAAGGGATGTAGCACAACCTGCCACCCAAAATGCAAATTTCCCAGTGACTGGGATGTCACGCATTCTGATAATCACTGGGCGAATGTGGTTACTACACTACAGTTCATTGACAACATTGTTGTGCCCCATGTAAAGTCTCACATACTGTCCCTTGGGTTGCCGGTGGACCAGAAAGCATTGCTTGTGCTCGACCTATACAGAGCACACACTACTGAGGACGTTCTATAGCACCTGGAAGAAAATCAAATTATTCCAGTGTTTGTCCCAGCTTTGTGTACAGACATCCTCCAACCCCTTGACATATGTGTAAATAAACTTTTCAAGGACTTTTGGAAAAAAGAATTCATTAGCTGGTATGCAGGGGTTGTATTGAACCGACTTGTTGCTGGAGGTGCTGGTGGTGCCAAAACCACACTGTGGAAGCAAGGCTACAGAACCTAAAGGAACATAATTCACGCTGGCTTGAAAACAGTTTCAACTCCCTAAAGGATCGTAGAGAGCATACTGTCTGTGGTTTTCAGCAAGCTGGCATACTGACTGCACATGAGCACTGTCTTAAGTAAGTACAATGATGTACGTTACAATGTTATAAATTTCACGTACTGTGTGTAGCCCGATCACTAGGGCAGCTTCATTCATGCTTTCTTTCTGCTTCACAGATCATACAAAATACAAACACAGATACAGCAGCAATGTGAAGCAGAAGAAGCTGAATGAAAATAATTTTTTTCACAACTGTGAATGAGCACTAATTACTTGATCACTTGATTACTTGATTTATCTAAAAATAAAACACAAATTTTAAACTGCACTGCATAGCTTGCTAAGATGTTGTTAATGTGTTACCAGTGTAAATGGTAAGAAACAATAGTACCGTGAACTGTACCAAATGGTCGCTAGCAAATTACATGCCGCAGGTTTATGTGTGTAACTTTCCGATAATATTAGTGCTCCATTTATATTAATGGATTTTCCTTTTCAGCTATTATCGCTAAAATAAACGGAACACTAATTTTATCTGCCATACAGTATTTAATGACCTTGAAGTGGAAGGGCAGTGTGACAAAGCAGTGGGTAGGATTAGTGGGATGCTGGAGTACACAGGAAGGGGTATATCCAGCAGGAGAAGGAAGGAGGTGTTATCACTGTATTGCTCACTGGTAAGACCCTACATGGAGTACTGTGTCCAGTTTTGGAGGCCAGCCACCACAGAAAGGACATTAACAGGGTGAAAACAGTGCAGAAGATGGCAACTTAATGGTTCAGGGGTTTCACAAGAAGCCCTACGAGAAGAGGCTAAGGGATCTAAACATATACACCCTGGAAGAGAGGAGGGTGAAAAGAGACATGACAGAGACCTACAAGTACCTCACAGGGGTGAACAGGGTAATGAAATAGAGTCTCTTTCAAATGAGAAAGAGCACAAGGACCAGGGGAATGTGATGAATATGGGGGGGTAAGAGAGATATGAGAAAAGATTTCTTCACTGAAAGGGTGGTGTATGCCTGGAACAGATTGCCAGTTGAAGTGGTGGAGGGAAAACAGTGGGGGGCTTTAAGCATGTATGAGATAGCTTGCATTAGAAAATAAACAGGGAGGAAGGGGGGGCCACCAGAGACTAGTTAAGGTCTTTGGGAACAGGTTAAGCAGGAAACATCTGGGAAGACTAAGTGGGCCAAGTGGTCATTTTCTGCCAACAGCTTCCATATTTCTTTGTTTCTATGACTCATCCCTTTATTTTATGTAAACTAGTACATCCCCACTCCCATTTCTGCAGTCTGTCCCAGACTCAGACCTCTGTTTTTCTTTTTTTTTAAAGTGCCCTCCTTGCTGCTATTTCAGCAGACTCTCCCAGACCCAAACAAACATATTTCCTTAGAAAAGTACCTTTCTGCTCTCATTGTAGCAGTCTTTCCCAGACCCCAAACTCTATTTTCTGTATAAAAAGCACTCTCCCTGGTCCCATCTTAGTAGTCCCTTCCAGACCAGAGGCTCCATATTTTGTAAAAAAAAAAAAAAAAAACTCTCAGCAGTCCCTCCCAGACTTGTATCTCAACAGTTTCTCCCAGATCCAAACTCGTTTTTTTTTTTTTTGCAAGTAGAACAACACAGAACTATAGAAATTTATGGACAGAAAAAGGCTGTTCCATGTCATAATGGCTAATCTACAACGCCGACCGTCAATATGGCGACTCCATAATGGTGACTGCAATAATGGCAACAGTAAATAACAGCGACCATAGATTAGGGCTAATTTCTGAGTAACTATTACTGCACCACTCCAGCACACAGTTCACCTGTTTCAATGTAAGTGGCTATGCCCCCGAACCCCCCTATTTATAAATAACATAGTCCAAGGTGCTCATTGGTACTTTCTATTGCTATTACAGGGGGTAGCCGTAATTGCATGGTCGCCGTTATTTCACCGTCGCCGTTCTTGTTTTTGCCATTATTGAATCACCCTTCTTGTTTTCACCATTATTGAGTAGCCATTATTATGTGCTACCAAAAAGACTCATGGTCCCTCTAGTCTGCCCATTTCCTACCTACAGTAAGTACTCAGAAGTCTTGTACTGGCATTTCCTAGGCAGAGCTCCCATGTTATGGCTTTGCTTGGTTTCCTTTATTTACCCTCATTTATCCCTTCCTCCAATGTCATTTTCATCAACCTCATATGTCTTTTCCACCCCTCTTGAAACTTGTAACTGTTTTGACATTGACTAACTCAGCTGGTAAACAGTTCCACTCTTCCTCCACCATTTTCATTATAATGTTGTTAATCATGTCCCTTTTAAATTTCTCTCTTAGCAGTTTATAGTTATAATGCGTTGATATGATCCCCACGTTATGCCTAAGCAGTTGCTGGCAGCCCACCTTTTTCATTCTCCTCAGGTATTTGAAATTGTCAGTCATGGCTCGTCTCTCTCTCTCTCTCTCTTTCTCTCCCACCCCCTCTTCTGGCCTTCAGGGAGTACATAGTGAGGCCATCATAAATCATGAAATTATTTTCATTGAATCGGGACTAGTTATTTCTAAACATTCCAAGTACTCTCATAATCATAAAAGGTACCTTATGCACATAGTTCTAGGGTTAGTCGACATTGTCCATTATTATGACTGCATGGGTGGAGCCCTGCAGGCATTTTGAGATTACTAGGTGACAGGGTGGGGGGAGGACTGACAGGAAATGCTAACTGTTCTTCCCTTGAGTGCTTAGAGTGGACATGCATCAGTGCTTCGGTCCAGGTTATCTCATTTAAAGCGGTGTTCTGTTTCTGTCTGTCTTCTGCTTCATTTACTTTCAGCCTGCCTGCACTACAACTGAACTCTTATTTCATTGCTATCTGTCTCATTTTATCTGCTACAAGAGCTGCCTTTTAAGAACCTAGAGCAATATTAGACAGAAAAACAACTTTTACACATCAGTGTGATAGATTAGAGGAGCAATTAGTTAAAAAATACAACTAAAGAGATAAGAAAACATCCCTGAAATCCGTAGGAGGGAATGGGTCAAATGTCACAGAGTGGAATTTTCCTGCAGTAAATTATCTGATAGCAAGTGCTTAGTAAGGGTGCATATCTTAAAGAGCTACTGATGCCTCAAAGAAAACTTCAAGAAAGCTTAATAATTAGGTACAATTCAGCCAGCATTCAATATATATTTTATATATTTCTCCTCACCATTATTTATTTAGGAAATTTGCATTAATATATGATCTTTATCCCTTAGAGTTTCTTTAGAGTCCATCTGCCTCTATAACTTACTCCCTATTTCAAGTCATAATCCTCTGTTGTGACATCACAATCTGTTGCCATGGGAGTAACTGTGATGTCACAAACACTGCTCTGTGACTTCAGGTAAGGAGAAAGCATCAGGAATAGACAAACTCTTCAGGATCAAAGATCCGGTTTTCATACAGATGACATCAGTAATAAATAATGGGGAGGAGGTATACAACACTAATGGGAAATACAAGCGGTACTGTGTCTAAATATTAGCTTCTGCTAAAGTTGTCCTGAACGTGTCACCAGCTCTTTAAAGAATAAAGGTTTGGGGTCCTTTGCTACAGTCATTCAGTTTGCTAAAAAAGGGCAAAGTTTGTTACTGAAAGAAGTATCTATTTATTTTGGAAAAGAAAAAAACACATTTAGTTTCTCATTGAAATACATTGGGCTCCTAACTAGCTGGAAGCTTCTGACATAACAGTACCAGAATTCTATTGAATTCTTTTTTACTAACAGTGTGAAAAGTAAAGACAAAAAAAAAATGCTTATTTCACTGCGCTAACACATACTTTGTTACAAAAGTAGAAAGTAATTACTAACACATCAAAATACAATAGATGAAAAAATAATTTATCAAAGAAAACATCTGCTCTTTGCATGTCTTTCTGAAAGTAAGTCGGGGAGTGTGTGTGTGTGTGTGCGTGTGTGTGTGTACACTAGAAACAGCAGGCCTTCTGTATGAAATTACAGTCTATGAACTCATCACCCACCAGTTAAAATCAAACCTCTAACACACATAGTTCAATAAATTAGACATCCTATATATAAGCATGTTAAAATTACGTAAGACAAATACAGAGTAAAGGCCCCATATTAAAAGGTATCATGCTACCCCTTAAGTCTCTTTCCTTATTGCAAATTAACACAGTTCACTAAATTTGCTACACTCAAAACACATTTTGAGCAAAGTTCGACTGCTCCAAGCAAGTTTGAATATAGCCCCCCAAAGCAACAAATTCTGACCAGAGCCAGTACGGCTGCAGTCAAGTTGATGGAGAAACACAGGGGACCAGAGAAACAAGGCCATAGCCTGCAGATCACTCATTTTGTTCCTAAGGCATCTGGCATTAAAACAGACAACCCTCCAAGAACTCTGATTCTATACTGTATCCTGTCCATTGACCAGACCTACTTTATTCCTTCTTTGTGTTGTAGAGCCTTCCCCACTTCCCCATCATCTTCTGTGGTTCCAGCTCTCTGATGCATGCCCCTTCCACATTTCCTATCTGTGTTATCCTCTGCCCCGATTGCTCCTACTAGATAGGGGAGATCTAGCTAGGTCTCCCTTACCCAAGTTTTCTCCATGGATGTCCCTATCCCCAGCTTCCCCCTTTCTAGTTTAAATGCCCCCAAATATATGCCTTTAACCTCTAGCCCAATGCCCTTGTCCTGTCTTTCTATCTGGATGAAGGCTGTCATATTTAAAAAGGCCTGTATCCCACCAAAAAGCACTAAAGTATCCAAGGAAGTGAAACCTCTCATTGGTGCATCACTATTTTAACCTGTTGTTGAACTGGAAGATTTTCAACTTCCTTGTCTCCCCTTGTTGTTGTACTCTAAGAACCTTTGAAAAGGTCAGCTTGCCAGCAGACCCCTTAAAACTGGAGCTCACATCCTGAAACTAGACTTCACAACCCAATGGGCTACCTGTCAGATCATGTTTCATAAGATGGGCAATAACATGTGGTAATCCTTCTACTTCCTTAGTCACCTCTTTTTCCTTGAGGAGTACCCTATCTTCTTTTACTCCTGAGTGACAGTGCACCAGCCTCCCCTCCTGGTCTGAGGCACAGACCATAGTTTAAGACTCCTTACTATTGAATCCCCTTGTTGAAAGTACTTTATTTTCTGCCTATTTCTGTCTGCCTCCCTCCAACTGGCATCATTGCTACTTGGACTCTGAATGCAACAGAGTGCTCTCCACTAGAAGAGGGAGTAACATGCAGCACCATGTACAGTAGGGTATGTATGCGATGTATATATTTCCTATGTTTGTTTTATACTTTTATTGTAATCCTCTTTTGTGCATTGGTACCCAGGTCATGCCTGAAAATGTGCTTTTGGCAGCAGTATACTTACCTAGTTAACAAAATATAACTAACCTAAACTAGGGTGAAATGGTCACTTGTTGGGATTCCAAGGTCCCTTCTGTAAAAAGGTGCCACCCTCTGGCCACCTCCTTGCCCACTAACTTCCTACCCCTACTGTGAACCACTGGAGATTGCAGAGGAAGAGAAGCATCAGTGGGCATGCAATGCCCAGCCCCCCACTCAGACCTGCTGTGCAGATTGCAAATTACTGCCTATGCTGCAGTCAGCTTAGAATGCAGTACTGCCAACCTTTACAGGCCCATCCAGAGAAAAAATAAAGGAAGACCACATTTATATAAAGGAAGACCACATTTATATTTTTTTAACTATACTGTCTATCAGGCAAGCTGTTTTGTAACAAAGTCACTCTTAAGATCTGTGCTGAAGTTGATCATAGAAACATAGAAACATAGAAACATAGACTTTGACGGCAGATAAGATCCACTTGGCCCACCCAGTCTGCCCATTTCCCGACCTACTGGATAAGCTGCAGATTCTAGTTAACCAACAGCCTACTTCCTGCCACCCCCCACTACAATTGCCTTGTGTCTGTCCCATGCATGTTTGAATTCCCCCACTGTTTTAGCCCCAACAACCTCCCCAGGAAGGCAGTTCCACGCATCCACCACTCTCTCCGTGAAAAAGATTTCTACATTACCCCTGAGCCGCTCTCCCCCGATCTTTAAATTGTGTCCCCTTGTTCTTACACATCTCTTTTCTGAAAGATGCTACCTCCTGGACTTTGTTGATTCCCTTGAGGTACTTGAACGTTTCTATCATGTCCCCCTGTCCCTTCTTTCATCAAGGGTATACATATTAAGCTCTCTCAGTCTCTCTTCATATGATTTCTGATGCAGACCCTGCACCATTTTAGTTGCCTCCTCTGGACTGCTTCCATCCTGTCTATGTCCTTGTGTAGATGAGGTCTCCAAACTGCACACAGTACTCCAGATGGGGTCTCACCAACTGTCTGTACAGAGGATAACCACTCCTTTTCTACTTGTGATGCCCCTTCCTATGCATCCCAGTATCCCCCTGGCTCTCCTCACTGACTTCTCACATTGCTTACCCACCTTTAGATCATCCGATATGACTACCCCCAAGTCCAGTTCCATTTTTGTAGTTGTTAGTACCTCCCCTGCTATTGTGTACTCTTCTCCTGGATTTTTATTTCCCAGGTGCATTACTTTGCACTTCTTTGCATTAAATCTAAGTTGCCATATGTCTGACCATTCCTCCAACCTTGCCAAGTCCCTTCTCATCCTATCTACCCCCCCTTGTGTATCAACTCTGTTAAAGATCTTTGTATCATCTGCAAAGAGGCATACCTTTCCCTCCAGACCCTCTGCAATGTCACCTATAAAGATGTTAAAGAGCAGCTGTTGTCATAGCAGTTGTTGTTTGCTGGCTTACAATCTCATACATTCATTTCAAGACACCAATGAGCAGTCATGCCTCGTGTTCCAAAACTGCTTCATTAGTCTTACTTTCTGGGCAGAGGTATTGCATGCTATTTATAGAATTTATGGACCATAGCTTCCATGCTGCAGTACAATCAAGTGTAATTTCAGAACATGTCTGTAATACTAACCTAGAAAATGAATCTATGGTATGGTGAGATGTATTGTTGCTGCCTGAACAAAGCAGCAGAGCAATGTAGTCAGGCAAAATATTTAACATTACTTTTATTAACTGTAAAATACACCAAGCACCTTCCAGCTTTGTTTGTAGGTACACTTTTACAATTCTGCAAGCATTCAAGAATTTATTTAAATGCTTAAAGTTTGTTGAACAAGCAACTGTTTCTATGGTATGTGCATATTTGCACCCCATCAATCAAATGTTTGGCTAAGGAGGGGAGCAGGGAGGATCTGTGTCAGTTGCTGTATTGCTCCTCATAGCAGCTACTGTATGAACATTATGGATGGATGAGAGGGGGGCAAACGGGGGTGGTGGGTGCATTGTGGGTGGGCTGGGATTGGGATGGATGTGTATGTCAGGTGTGACAGTGATATGGAGGCACACTAGAGTGCCAGGGCATTTTGAGGTTTCTTTATTGGTTCAGCAGTTGAGGATGGGGGACCATAGACTACCAGGGAGCAGGCCTGCAAGTGTCTGAATGGTGATCAGGGGTGGGGAACCACTAGACTATCAGGGAGGAGATTCATCAATGATCTGATATGTGATGGGTGGTCTGCCAATCAATCAGGGAGCAGATTTGTAAGTGCTGTAATAGTGATTGGGGATGGGGCCCACTAGACTACGAGGTAGGGATTTGAACAATGATCAGACTGGTGATCAGGAGGTAGGGGAGATATAAGATTGCCAGGGATCTGTAGAAAGTAGATCAGAATGGTGAGTGGGGGTGGCTGACCCCCTAGACTTCCTGGGATCATTAATAAACAGACTGGAATACTAATGTGGGCAGGCATTAGCCAGGGAGTGCCTATTTGCTCCTTGGCTTGTAATGAGGATACAATAGAATGCAAATGACCCCACAGTGTCTTTCCTGTTCTAGGGGGTCATTTGCATGGGGACAATTAAATATGGTAGATTACTCCACAGGAGCCATTACCTGTTGTGAGTGCTTACAGCTCATTTGTGCCTGGCATCTCTATGCCAATTGATTGGCCACATATGTTATGTGGCCAGTAGGGGGCTGTGGTTTGCAAGGAGCAAATGATTAATCCCTGCATCCTTAAACTAGTATGGTTGAACATGCCCTTAGCTCTTGCAGTGTTTGTCAAGTAGGTTTCAAGATACTTGTAATTTGCCTGGGCATGAATTTGCTTCTGGAGCAAAAATTTACCAAGCACATATCAGGAACTTAAATATCCTGGTCTTTCAAATTCATACTGCCTTTCTGAAGTACACTATTGTCACATTCTCCAAAAAAATTGTTCACATTGAAGAACAAGTTGGCATTTTCATAACTGTAGGCAGCCCTGCTGTTGCAGAGGACAATCCACCCAGTAATAGGCAAGGAAAATAGTGCAGACTGAATGGGTCTATTGGTCCCTTTCTGTCAACACATTCTGTTTCTCAGTTTCCACCCACTGCAGACAGTGACATATGTTTGTGTATGGCAGTTTTGGTGGGTAGCAGACTGGTGAGCCATATGCAACCCCAAGTAACACCACCCTGGCTGTGTATAGGGCCCCCTGAATATTTGAATAATATTCCTGCTGAGGTGGAAATAACCCCTGCAGCACCTGGAGTAAAGCTAAGGCCTGTTTTTCCTCATAGCAGGGTTTTAATATAATTGATTAGCAGTACTAACAGTTAAGAAAGTATTCATATAGGTTTTCTAGAAGTGTTATGTTTGTTAACAAAGTGAGGCAAGTGCTATGCATTTCTCACAATGTTTTAGCACTTTTATAAGCAAAGAGCTAATCAATTTTTAGAGTAAATAAAACCCTGTTTAAAATGTTTAAGTTTTTAACAGGACCTCCTGGTTTTAAGAATTGTTGAAGTGTGCAGAGATGTTTGCTTAATCAGATGAGCATGATCTTTGCTTGACCTGCCTTTGGCAACAACAATTTTATGAAGATTGTGATATATGTAAGTCTTTCCCTGGTAAAACAGTGGGAAAAATGCAGGGAGAGGTTTAAAAGGAAACTAGAGAAGGGGTCCCTGGGCTCTAACCAGTCCACCCCCTCCATGAATGTGGCAAGCCCTTGTAGAGCCTATAATTCCACCCCTGATACGGGTGAGGGCTCTGACTAGAGGAGGGGTCCCTGGACTCTAACCAGTCCACCCCCTCCATGAATGTGGCAAGTCCTTCCAGAGCCTCTAATTCAACCCCTGATATGGGCGAGGGCTCCGACTTGAGGAGGGGTCCCTGGGCTCTGACCAGTCCACCCTCTTCATGAATGTGGCAAGTTCTTCCAGAGCCTCTAATTCCACCCCTGATATGTGTGAGGGCTCTGGCTTGAGGAGGGGTTCCTGGGCTCTGACCAGTCCACCCACTCCATGAATGTGGCATGTCCTTCCAGATCCTCTAATTCCACCCCTGATATGGGTGAGGGCTCTGGCGAAAGAGGCAATCAACCGACTGACTCTCCGGTGCCTGCCAAAAAAAAACTGAAGAAAACAAAGCATCCTGACACCCTGGCTCAAACGCCTCAAGGGGTCTCTCAGGTGCCTATTAATGCTTCCTCTTCTGCTTATCTAACATGGGCCTTAGCTTTACTCCAAGTGCTGCAGGGGTTATTTCCACCTCAGCAGCCTGTGATTACTCCTGCTGAAAAAGCAGCTGTTGTTCCCCCTCTGGTGCCTACTGCTACTTTGGCATATGGTGATGGTGATGATGATGACAACTATAACCAGGATGAGAAGGGAACTGAACCTGAGGTATCACCAGAACACGATCTGACGGCAGATAAGGACTGCTTGGCCTACCCAGTCTGCCCGTTTCCCTACCTATCGGATAAGCTGCAGATCCTAGTTAACCAACAGACTACTTCCTCTTACCCCCCCACTATAATTGCCTTATGTCTGTCCCATGCATTCTTGAATTCCCCCACTGTTTTTGATTGCACAACCTCCTCAGGAAGGCTGTTCCATGTGTCCACCACCCTCTCCATATAAAATACTTCCTCACGTTGCCCTTGAGTAGTTCCCCTTCTGTTTTCAAATTGTGCCCCCTTGTTCTTGCACATTTCTTTTTCTGAAAGATGCTACCCTCTTGGACTTTGTTGATTCCCTTGAGGTACTTGAATGTTTCTATCATTCCCCCCCATTTCCTCGAGGGTATACTTATTAAGCTCCTTTAGTCTCTCTCCATATGGTTTCTGGTGCAGACCCTGCATCATTTCAGCTGCCCTCCTCTGGACCACCTCCATCCTGTCTACGTCCTCACAGAGATGGGGTCTCCAGAACTGCACGCAGTACTCCAGATGGGGTCTCACCAACTGTCTGTACAGAGGGATGACAACTTCTTGTTTTCTACTGGTGATGCTTCTCCCTATGCATCCCAGTATCCCCCCAGCTTTCCTTACTACCTTTTCACATTGCTTGCCTACCTTTAGGTCATCTGATATGACTACCCCCAGGTCCCTTTCAATTTTTGTTGTTAGTACCCAGCCCCATTGTGTACTCTTCCCCTGGGCTATTGTTTCTCAGTTGCATTACTTTGCACTTCTTTGCATTGAATCTAAGCTGCCATACTTTTGACCATTCCTCCAACCTTGCCAAGTCCCTTCTCATCCTTTCCACCCTCCCCCCTTGTGTATTAACCCTGTTTCAGATCTTAGTGTCATATGCAAAGAGGCATATTTTTCCTTCCAGTCCCTCTACAATGTCACTTATAAAGACATTAAAGAGGACCGATCCAGTACTGAACCCTGCTGTACCCTCCTTTTCCGGAGTGGACTCCATTTACTATTACCCTCTGCATCCTGTTGTCCAGCCAATTTGTTATCCAGGCTACAACCCTGGGACCCACTCCCAGGTTGGCTAACTTGTTTATTAATCTTTTGTGTGGGACTGTGTTAAATGCCTTGCTAAAGTTTAGGTAGGCCATGTCCACAGCCCCTCCCTGGTCTACTACTTTAGTCACCCAGTCAAAGAAATCTATTAGATGCATCTGACATGACCTTCTCACTGTGACTCCATGCTGCATTGGGTTGGGACCTGTGCCCCGCTGGCCTCTAGGTACTCAACAATTCTTTCTTTCTTTCAGAAATGATTCCATCATTTTTCCTACCACTGAGGTCAAATTAATAGGTCTGTAGTTTCCTGCCTCTGCCTTGCTCCCGTGTTGTGAAGGAGAATCACATCTGCCCTCCTCCAGTCTTCAGGTACCACACCATCCTCCCATGATTTGTTAAAAAAGGTAATCAGTGGTGTCACTAGTTCTCCCCTTAGTTCTTTTAGAATTCTGAGGTGAATCCCATCCGGCCCCATTGCCCTGTCCACCTTGAGTTTTAAGAGTTCTTTCAGGATCCTTTCTATATTTGTGGCAGTATCTTTGTCTGACAATGCCTCCATGGGTCTTCTGCAATTTTGACTTAGTGATTAGGGAGGGCTCCACACCCTAATTTTCTGCTCTTAAGCTTATGGCTAAATGATCCAATCGGGGGTTTCAATGCCATGGTTAAAAGGCCATTATTTAGAGATAGGCCTTGGACTGGTCTTGGTGTGCCTTCACTCCTCATAGGAGATTAACTCACCACGATGGGTGGAGCTGGTGCAGGTGCTCCTAGGAGCCAGGTGATTGGAGGTGACAGTTTTCAGAAATCAGCAGGAGCATCAGGGCACCCATTACAGTTTTATATGAGGGTGTATGGAAAGAGGTAGCCAAAATTGGGGGAGGTAACAGTACTGCTGAAATACTGGTAAATTTAGAATAATTCATTGCTGCTGATGGTGGGGACCATATGGTGGGATAAAGGATGGATATTATGAGTGGGACAGTTTTTTGAAGGAGATAAGAGTGTCCTGTCTTCTTTTGAGCAATTATGGAGGAAGGCTAGGCTGCCTATGGGAATTTCTGAATGTATTTTCAGGTAAGGTACCTACTTGTGTCAAAGCTAGGAGCATGCTCGATTCTTTGCGGCTAAGGTGTCTGACATTAGGGCGGAAATCAACCGGCACACTCTATGGGTGCTGCACTAGACCGGCATTTGGTCACTGTCCCTCAATCTTCCTGGAGTACCTCCAACCAGCCGAAACTTGCGTACATCATGCGGATTGTCCAAGGTATGCACTGTACGTGCTGTGGTTTGGATCCGGGACCAACTACCCTGATTTTGGGTTACTCGGTATTACTCGGTTTTATTAAAGTGGAAGAAGGCACTAGGCCCATCGGGACCACTTTCCCCACAAATGTGGGGGGAATAGCATTTCTAATTCCCTTAATTTAGTTTCTTAACTGCTCAAAATTAGTCTATCAATTTGAGCATTGAAATTATCTTGAGATGTTTCATCAACAATATACTGTGGCAGAGAGTTCCACAGAGCTGCAGTTCTAACAGTAAAAAGTATTTCCTTTTATTTGTAAATACCTTATGTATTTGGATTTGGGAATGTAGTGACATTCTTGGCCCCGTCCTTGCACAGATAGTCTGGTGCTCCTTAGAAACAGGGTGAGTTTCCTAGCTCCCTGAAGGAGGCAGTGGTGACACCCCTTCTGAAGAAAGCTTCTTTGGACCCAGACTGCCATGCGAACTACAGACCGATCTTGAACCTACCTTTTACAGGGAAGGTGATTGAGAAAGTAGTAGCCGTACAACTGGAGAACCATTTGACCATCCATGATGTCTATGAGCCTCTCCAGTCTGGTTTTCAAAAGAGGCATAGTACTGAGATGGCACTGGTTCGGGTCCTCAATGATCTCTTGATGGCTAGAGATCATAGGAACCATTCCATCTTGGTCCTTCTTGATCTCTCCTCAGCGTTTGACATGGTGGACCATGGGGTCCTGCTCAACTGCTTGAGGTTCATCTGAGGCCTGTCAGGTTACGGACCTCAGGTGGTTTTCATCTTTCCTTACCAGAAGAACTCAAAGGGTGGTGTTGGGGATTCATTACTCCGACCCAGTTTTGTTATCATGTGGGGTTCCTCAAGGATCGGTGCTGTCCCCCATGTTGTTCACAGTGTACATGCTGCACTTGGAGACATTGTAAGAAGGTATGGGCTGAGGTTTCTCTGCTATGCTGATGATACCCAGCTCTAGCTTTCTTTTGCACCTGACCAGGATAGAGCTCTCTTGGTATTTAATAGTCGCCTTGCTGAAATCCAGGAATGGATGAATTCAAGCTGGTTGAGGTTGAACTCGGTTAAGACCGAGGTGTTGGTGGTGGACCTAGGTCACCAAATAGAGGGTTCGGGGGTGGGGTTAGCCTCAGGACTTTTTCTTGGGGGTCTCCCTCTCCTGAACTCTGAATGGATGCAAAACCAGGGGGTGATTTTTGACGACGGCCTGACACTGCGATCAGAGGTGTTGGCAGTAGTCAAATCTTCCTTTTATCATCTGAGGAACATCTTCAGGGTTAAGCACCTTGTTCCGTCCAGTGACCTTCCTACATTGGTCCATGCCTTTGTTTCCTCTCATCTGGACTACTGCACTGCCCTTTACCTAGGGCTTCTGGGGTGGACATTCGCTGCTTGCAGCTGGTGCAGAACGCAGCAGCCTGGTTACTGATGGGAACCCCATGGTCCTGTCATATTTCTCCAGTGCTGCGTGAACTACGCTGGCTGCCAGTACAGTGGTGAATCACCTTCAAAGTCAGGCTTCTGACTTATAAAGCCCTACATGGACAGGGTCCAGACTACCTGAAAGAGCTTCTGGTCCCTTATTGCCCTGGGTGATTGCTCCGCTCAACTGATGAGGGGTTGCTAGAGATTCCAAGGGTTTGTTTAAAATCTTCTGGGGCCTGGGCATTTATGCATGCAGCTCCCACCCTTTGGAATTCTCTATCCCATCAGTTACGTGAGTGCCCGACTGTGGAGGGATTTAAACAGGCACTCAAAACTGTTCCATGGGTCCAGGCTTCAGGAATTAATAATGCTGATTGTTTACTGTTATTATATTAGTTTTTATATATGTATTTTATCTGGTTGTTATCTTAACGTTTGTGAGGTGCCTTGGAATTTGAAAGGTGCCATATAAATAAATGAATTGAATTGAATTGGTTAATGCTTCCTGGTAGAGGTGCTTTGGAGGACCTAGTAGGTTTGGTAGGAAGATATATGGTAGTGGGGAAGCTCACTGAGATAGGGATGCTCTGAGCCACCATTCTGGATAAGTATATTCTATATCCATAAGCATTCTTTCGATGATGGGAGAGGACACTGGGGAGAACTTATTGAGAATGAGGGGCAATTTTGGGAAGAACTCACTGGAAGTGGGGATGGATGCGGAGGGGGGGTAGTTTATACAAATAAGGATTTTACTCTTGTGGTATAAATTAAAACTTCTGCAATACAATACTCCACTGACTTGGGATCTTGCCACATAATAAGTGCTGGAGATGTGATATGGACAGTATGGGCAGAGCAGCATTATCATCTTGGGGGAACAACTCATGGATATATGTGAGCAAGTAATGGGACGGATTTCCAAAGAAACCCTTTATTAGCAATCCCCTGTTGTATGGAAACGATGCAGGTACAGTGCGTCATGGATGTTAATCTGACCTGCTGGTTAACAGCTGCTTTAATATAGGCCATGAAGCTGTTTGTAGGGTGGCGGAGGTCCTAGGAAGTTTCTACAGTGAGTGAGTGGTTACAGATTTTGTATAATTTGACTCAATATGGGCAGATGAGCTGTGTGGTCTGAGGGGAAAGAAGGCTTATACTAGGCCACTTGGGGTTCATTCCATTGTTATGGGATTCATATGGGGAAAGGCTAGAGAGAAGCATAGGGAGATGAAAGGCCCATTGATGGCCACTTTAAGGGAAGTGAACCTACTATAAGCTGTATGGAGGGCATCTCATGGCCAGATGGTTATTGAAAGGGACATGCCTGCACTACTTCATAAGTTATAGGTAAATGACACACCTGCATTATTTTATAAATAATTAATGGCTTTCTCTTTTTCCCATAGAGAAACCGTGGTGTAATTTTCCATTATAAATGAGTGTTTATAATGGCAAACATGCGCGTGATTTCCCCCACTCTGTGCAAGCGCCAGCTCGAAATCCTCTATTCTTGGTCACTGTCTCCCGAACCGCAAACCCAACATGGATACAAACTGCCACGGACACTCGGCAGTAAGTAACATTTAAAAAAACCTTAAATGTACCACATTTGCTACTGGATTTCCCACACTCAATATTTTTAAAAAAAATGTTTGAAATAAAAGTAAAAGCCGACCGGACGCCATGCCGTAGTCGGACTGCGGTGCACAGCAGCCTCTTTTATTTTATATAATTGTTGAGGTGAAAAAGAGAAACCCAACAATTATATAAAATAAAATATGGGTCTGGGTATGTGTAAACTCAAATTTACATACACCCTCGGGGTTTGTTGCTACACATAAACCCCTCGAGCTTCACTCTTGGGGTTTATGTAGCATCAAACCCCTCAGGTGTGTGTAAATTCTCACTACACACCCAGACCCATACTTTATCCTATATGTTATAGTTAAGTGTTTAAGTTCTTCCTTCTACCCTGCTGTTAGGGGAATGGTTACTGGTGTGGGCATCTGAATGAATACACTGTTTCTGGTTGGGGAACAGACTGTGAGACCCCTGCTGGTCAGCAGATAATCCATGGAGTTTTGGATGTATCTCAAAGGGGTACCTTGGAGCCCTGCCTAGGATGGGTCATGGATGTATGGTATGGTGTCCGATATTAATATTACAAACTCCAACATAATATGAAGCGAAAAAAACAAACACTACTTCGGTGGAATTATATGCTCACTTACAAAGCATAGCTGGTTTAAGGCACAGCCATATGCATAATCACCCAAGGCCTGCAGTATTGCAGCATACAGAACTTGAATGATCATACAGCATGCACCTACTGTAGAAAAAGTAAAAGAAAATAATTGCTTGTATTATAATTCCACAAACAGATATTACAAGGTGGGGGTTGCCTTCAACTACACATGCCTCATGATGCTATGGTTTGGATCAGAAGGTGTAGTCTGGGGGAGGATGTAATGACAATAACCAAATAAGATACATTGTGCATTGTAAGGCATAAGCTTCGTTACCCTGACATTAGTAAGACTCAGTTGAAGAAACAACTCCAAAAACAAAAGGGAACAGACTGTGCCACTTAGAACAAGCATTTGTCAATGCTGAATGTTGCTTGCTTCTATGTGCTGTTTAGGTATTTGGAAGTCATTGGAGCGCAAATATTGAAAATGTGCGAACTTACGAGCGTGCATAGGAACTGCGCAACGCACGCTCGTAAAACAGTCATTTTTAGGAATTTTTTCACCAAATTTTCAACATAGCCATTTTAAGACCTCTGCTCATGAACAGTGTCACTGTGATTTAGTTAATGTGTCCCATACATTGAGTTTGCACACCAACTGCGCCATTGTGCGCTACATGGGTGGAAACATATTTTGGGCAGGATGTGAAAAATGACAGCTGTACTGCTCATAAGGAGGTGTGGTAAAATGGCAATGTTGAAAATCTGGAGTGAAAATATTGAAAATTTGCGAACTTACGAGCCTGCGTAGGAACTGCGCAACGCACGCTCGTAAAACAGTCATTTTTAGGAATTTTTTCACCAAATTTTCAACATAGCCATTTTAAGACCTCTGCTCATGAACAGTGTCATTGTGATTTTCTTAATTTGTCCTGTACATTGATTTCAGACACCGACTGCGCCCATTCTGCGCTACATGGGCAGAAACACATTTTGGGTGAGATGTGAAAATGACAGCTGTACTACTCATAAGAAGGTGTGGTAAACAATGTTGAAAATCTGGGTGAAGATATTGAAATTCATGAACTTCTGTATAGTAGGAACTACTTAGCAGCTCGATAAAACAGTCAATTTTTGCACCAAATTTTCAACATGGGATTTTTGGGACCCCTTCTCATGAATGATATCACTGTCATGGTGGTATTCAGCCCAAAGGGTGATTTCACAGTCACTGTGCAATCACCCTTCGTCCCTAATAACGCCAATGACAGTGACATCATTCATGAGAAGGTCCCAAAACCCCATGTTGAAAATTTGGTGCAAAAATTCCAAAATGACTGAGATATGCACAGTTGAAACCCCCTATCTAGGTCATTATACAGCCACCGGCATTTCTCAGTTCGTGGTCGGCTTTGAAGAGTGCAGACGGTTCCCGTCCACCGAAGATCGCCGCGACGAGTCAGAGGTAAGGTATGGGGTGAGGGGCATGGGAGGCTGGGTGCGCGGTGGGTGGGTGCGGGTTGTGGGGCGTCGGGAGGCGCTCGGCTGGACACGTTTTCGTTTTGGGTTTAAAGTGAAAAAACTCGTGGGACCATTTGCCATGCTGGGGTGGGTTCCCAGCGTGGCACAAGGGACTATAGGGGCATTCAGCCGACGGGGATTGGGCACCCTGCTCGCCTATGGATTTACTGCCACGCTGGGGTGGGCTCCCCAGCGTGGCACCTACAACTGGGGAGGGGATAACTCAGCCGACGGGATTGGGCACCCTGTCGCCAAGCAGTAGGTGTGGGGCGCAGACCGCGCAGGAGCTACGCTTCAGTGGGCTTTTATCTCTGCTCACCGAAGCGTAGCTCCCTTTCAATCAGGAGGTTACTGCATTTTTGAGCGTGTCATAGACAGCTCCAAAATGCATTGGCTTACAGGGGCCGCGCCTGCCAGCTGGCTGACTGAATTGGAGGAGGAGGTGACACACCTCCGAAATCTCCGTTGATGGCACTATGTTTCTTGCACATGCGTGCAAGCAACATAAAAGACTGCCATTCATTAACTCATAAAACTGGTTAGAGAAAAAAAATTAACTCTCCAAAAAATTAACATTTTAGTCTAGATGCAGGATCGTGCCAAAAAGATATAAAGAAAGATTTTTAATTTGATGAAAGTCATTAAAACAAAAATATACAGTATATCTGTTTTCTTAACCAATAAGTAATAACTACTATAGAAAATGTTTGTGATTCAGATACAGCATACTATTTCAATTTAGGATGAAAGATATTTCATCTCATCCAGATATTAGTTTTTGCAATGTTAAAAGTGAAAAGAATATATTGTGTTGTAAACATAGAAGTAAAAAGTGCCAGAGTATGGGTCATCAACAGCGTGCCTCATGGTGCTACTGTACAAAGGAGGGTCTAATGTGTGTCTTTGAGCAGGGCGATGACAACAACAAATGAGGTAAGTGGATTATAATGAGACATAAGAGCTTAGCTATACACAAAGGTGAGCAATGGTAAGATTCAGTTAAAAACAAAAAAAACAAAAGGAGTATTACAAGCTGCTTGGAAAAAGTGACAAAACTTGCCAGTCATAAAATTCTAAAGTTGGTTTGAGAAAAATGAAGCATCCAAAAAAATATTACTGTAACATCAAGTGAAAACAGGATGGTAAACCATTTATGAATATTATTTCTTCAGTTTCATGATAAATATTAAACATTATGAATTGAGGGCAAATTAATTGAGGAGTCTTTCCCTCAGTGTACTTATTCTTTACTAATCAAGACTTTAAATCTCAGTTTATTATGGCACACTTAGGATAAATGATCCATTCATTTCTCCACCCTTACCAGTCAAACTCTCAGGACCTTATGCCAGAAAGATATCCCAGCCCTAGGCACCCTGATGTGTAGCCTGTAGAGCCAGGATACGCATATTCCTTGTGTCTGACAGACACCCGAGGATGCACGAATGGCACATATCCACTCTTCACCCCTGTCTGGGGCCATCTACAGGGGATCCTGTGCATGGCCAGTCCAGGCAGAGGGTGGAGAGTGGCATGCCCACAGGGGGCTGATGAAATGTGGCATGCATGCTTCCCAGTATGCTCCACTGGGCCAGTGTCAGGGGGATTTCCCCCTACACTGGCTGGAGGGCTGCCAAAATGGCTGTGCACCCTCCCAGCCAGAGCACACACTGCCTGACGACACCCTGCAGCCATGGACCACAGCCCTCCTCCATGCCATGGAAGGTTAGGATGCAGATGGAGGCAGTAGGGTGCAGTTTGCCAAAACAGGAAATTTGAAGGTAGGCTGTTGGGGACATGACAGTTGCTATGGGGGCTGCCATGTCCCACAATCCCCTGCTCCTGCAGAGGATCTATTTGGAAGCCCCTGGTCCAATCCACCCCACCCCCTAGCTAGTCCCAAACCCTTGTGTGGATCTATGTGACCAGGCATTGGGCCAGCTGAGGGTCATGCATACCAGCTCCACACATCACATAGGGGTTGGTTATGCGGCACAGAATTATGCAACCTGGTATGTATCCCTACCAGCAAGTACAGGGCACATTAGTGTATAGGGCCTTTAGTGCATAAAACAGTAAAATGGGCATGCACTATTTCTGGAGTGTCACCATGGAAACCAGCCCTTACTTTTTTGTGGGCATACCTGGTGACACCACATTTCAAAGCCTAAAGACTGTCATTCTCTAGAGTGGCTTCTTCTGACAGAAAGAAGCCAGTTGCTCTTAGAATTATGTTCCTACTGAAAAGTAATGTCTGTTACATTGCTAGTTTGCCTGAGCTGAGTCTTCTTTTCAATATCTTGGATTAAAAAAAGGATGGTGCGGTGAAGCAATAAATAACTTAGTCAGTTAAATAGAAATATATTAAAAATCAAATATTTATCATAAAATCAGCTTGCTTTTATTGACAAGATAAAACAAGATAATTTTTCTGAATATTGGATTATTTTCCTCAACGTTATTTTGTGAGTTTTGCCATAGCAAATGGGATTAGAAACCTTTAGTAACCTGTAGGAGTTGTGATTCAATCTCCTACCATTCAGACTGGCAAAAAGTGCTGTTTTCCATGAAATAAATGCTTTTATTTCCATGATCTACTTCATTTGCATAACTCGCCCTTTTTTTTCCTTAGTGCTGCAACCCACAAGCATGACATTATGCAAGGGAAACAAATTAAAATAAGGGACTGCTCCTCTGACTGACTAACATTTACATCAACATTATAATTTACCCAGAATTCCTTGGTGCTATGTGTAAAACATTGACAGTTTCCTTGCATGACATAATTCTGGTGGCGTGGCTGTACACAAAAAATGAGGACACAGTGCTGATAAAACATAAATAAAAGTGACTATGACAGATTTTTTTACAAAACAAATTGCAGCTTCAATATCCGAAGCATCGACGGCAATGGCATACTATGTGAAAAAGGCATCTGTGAAAGCTCGCAAAATCGCTTTCAAGAATAAAATACACATTCTAGAGAAAATCTTGGGTATTAAAAATCAAGATTTTTTTAATAGTGAAATAAGATATTTATGCTCATCAGGAAGGTTTTTTTCATATTATTCAGTGTTAATGTTGTATATATAGCACTTCTACTTAGTAATTATTAATTGATTCATCTTCTGCTGCTGTAACTGTCTCCCGGACCCACTTGAAAGCTAGACACTTGCCAACATGTGGCTATGAAGTATGTGAGGCCCTTGTTAACCATGGTAGTGCACTTTGAGTAAGGCATCACAATCAAAGAGTGTACAAAAGAAAGAATTAGCACAGCTCCCCATATCTTATTTTACATCATTTTTAAACTGTCCTTATGTTTTCAGAAATATCTGCTTCTTTATTCATTTTTTTTTCTTTCCTCCTGTCAGTCCGCATCTACCAGACACCCCAGCCCCACCACTCCGATGTCCACCAGGACATACTGCCTGCCGTCTTCCCCCATACCTTACCTTCCCCAGTGGGGTTCGTGGAGTTGCCCAAATCCTGTCATTGAAGCAGATCCAGTTCTGACTGGGGGGCCCAAACTGGTCAGGTGTGGGGCCTGCAGGTGTCCGGTGTTATCCTACCACTGGCATTTTCCCCTTGTGTTCCCTCAAGTAGCATACCATGCAATGATGTCATGATACATGCCACACACTCCCATGCTACGTGAGTCAACATTTGCCACACACACCCTTGCACTCAGGCAATCTCTGGCTACCGTTATCCCACATTCTGCTATGGGCCAGGTGAATGCCAGGCTCTGCACCCCCAGAGGAGAAGACCAGTCCTTTGGATGCTTGATCCTCCACTCCCTAGCTGACCCTTAGAAACTCCGAACTCTCTCCCAAACCTGGGCATTGTCACTGGAAGTGGTAACACTACCGCTGCTGTACCAGCAGGCAGCCCGTTCTCTGCTTTTTTAAATTCAAACCCACTGAAACCGCTAGCAAACTTTCCTTGCCACTTCCATTCCCACTGCCACAGCCACAGACTCATAGATTTCATCCTGTCATTTGCCTCTGTCTTTGATTAATGCAGGCTCTAACTCCTGCTTCTCTCCACTTCTGCTCACTGAGTAAAACAACATTAAACAGCTGACCCGTTTGCCAACAAGCAGAAGTATAGCGGAACAGAGTAGGAGTTGCAGTCTGCTTTTAACAAAGAGATTCAAATGATAGGGTTAACCAGATATGTTTTACTAAGCAATAAGACGTGACCCAGGTTAAATTAAAAGTTTGTTAATCACTCTCTAGGGATATAATGTGGCATGAGGCACAGCCAACAAGTGACATATTGCCCCAGGGAGCAATTAACAGATTGTTAATCTAACTCCTGGGAGTGCCTCATTCGTAGTATTTAAAAAAAAAAAAAAACTATTCCAAAAGAAAGGCATTAGAAGTGTACCTTTTTAAATGTTTTCATCATTGAGAGGGAGATGTTTTATTAAAACTGGTCATCCACCAACTGTTTAACAATGCCAGTTTAGGATCAGAATGGATTTCTTTCATTCAGGAGTGCTAGGCGATGGAATGTTGACAGGAACAATGCATGCACGTGGGGGCTTATTCATGAAAGGGTAGGAAGTATGCACCAAAGGCACATATCCTGCCTGCATAGCTCCGCACCCACATAAAGATGCGCAGCAGCTGTATTCATGGGCACCAGCCACTGCGCGGTTCCCTTCCATGGCCCCACCCCCCCGGCATGCAGGTGTGTGGGGGCTGCTTGGCAAATACAGGCGGGCATCGAATAGGATGTCCAGACCCGGTCCACCACTGGATCCCTTGCATCGGTGGGGCACCCCATACTGCAGGTGGTCACAGTGTGCCTGTAGCACCATAGCAGGTGGGTGTCTGGTCAGCTGCCCCAGCCTTCTTTGTGGTCCCCAAAGGCTGGTTCAGCATGTTGGGGGAGTCCGCTGTACCCCTTCATCTCCACCGCAGGTGGTGGTGACATCTGGGGGGGGCACACAACATTTATGGCTGGGGTTTCTTGGCATAGCTGGAGACCACTGTGCACAGCACTCTGCAGCTTTGTGAATGGTATGGAGTGCAGCCATGCATCCTGCACCACCCCCCCGGACCAGCGATGCGCAGATATCCATGGCCAGTGCGGGGATCGAGTGAGTATGGGACTCGCATCCCATTGTTACATACCATGCAAGGGGCGCAACGGTTGTGGGGTGGCTATGCACTGCATTTACGCAGTGTGTAGTTGCTCCACACCTTAATGAATAGGCCCCATGGAGAGCAGGCTGTATGTGGCAGTGTGACAGATTAATGCAAGGGTCTCAGGATGCAGACAGTCAATAAGACTGCAGCATTTCTAAGATGATTTTTATTATGATGATTAAATCTATGGGTTTGTGACATGATGTTGGTGGTAGTAGGGAGCTGGAGTGGGTGTTTCATTTAAGATGTTGCGGACATTTGTGTAACTGCAGGGGAGGCACAAGAACAATGGTTACATCAGTGACTTTTGAAAACATTTAACAATTCTATTATATGTGTGTATGACTTTGTTTTAAGATTGCAACAGGAACAAATCTGTAATTATAAATTAACTTGTGTCTAAATATTATTTTTAAAGTTCTCCATGTGCTACAAGATGCCGTGAAAAGAATGACTGGATAGATGTTGCAATTAAAGACATATACGGTTAGGCTCTGATTGCTAAAATAGCATGCAGTTACTGAGTGTTTCAGTGTTAGAAGAACATATAGTTTTGTAGCTGCAGTAATAGTACTAAGCCCTCAAGATATGATAACCGTTTTCATATTATCAATAAATATATTATATAACATTCACACAGATACATTTTGTGTTAACTGTAGTGTGTTATACGTATAATTGCAAATTCTTTTTTCTCAAGCAATGGTTTAGTGCACGTAGTGTATACAAAATTAGTAACTGGATGCAAAGGGCTATCTGGTGGAGGAAGTGAAGACTGCATCTTCCAGGAACAAGAGCCAGGCTAACACCTTGGCTGAAAGGAACTTGTTTTTTGCGCAGCTCTGCAAACCTCACAATACTGTAAAGCATCAGTCCCAGTGTAAGGCACCATGGGTATACCAATCCTTGTGCAAGTCAGGCTGACAAGGCTTCACCAGTGCAGACATCGCCTTTTAAACGGGCTTGTGTATCTGATCCAGAATAGACTAAGTACAGGCACCAGTTTCATTCCTAGTTAAAAGGTTTCCTTTTTAGCTGAATCATTACAGTTGCTGCCTCTGAGACCAGGGATGTACAGATTAATTACAGATTCTGGAATTAAAACAGGCAAGCCTGTATTTCAGTGAACAGAAGATGTTCCCTCCATGTGCTGTGGAGAGGACATTACATGCAGCAGGGGTAGGATGCCTGCCTGTAAAGAACACAGACAAAGAAAAAAGAGAAAGAGAATAGCTATATATACACAGAACTAGTACCCAGAAACAGAGTGCCATCTGGAGGAGAAATTAAAGTTCATAGCACACAAAACAAGACCTGGGGTTCAATTTTCAAAGGTAGATGGAGGGCTTGCCTCAAACCCTGCGTTAACCCCATTCTTTGGCGCAGCTGCATCAAACTCCTTTGACGCAACTGCACTCTATTTTAGTACATTGGGTGCAGTTGCAACACATTCCATGATTTACAGCAGCTTGCTCCAAATATTTGGCGCAAACCCCATAAAATGGGGCTCCAAAATGGTGCAAGTTAGACCACGGAAAACCTGGTCTAACTTGTGGCATTTGGCTCTTGGGACTGAAAATCCCTATTGCCAACTGGGTGAATGCCACAAGCCCCATGTGCCAAAATTATTGGCACACCAGGGGCATGCAGCATTCACAGGGCATTGAAAATCCAGCCCCTAGTCTAAGACCTTGGCTATATTGAGCTTTCCTTTTAACTGAATGCTTAGAGCTGCTGCTTCTGAGACCAGGGATGCAAAGGATCAATCCCAGGACTGGCACCAAAACATGGAAGCCTGTAATTCAGTTTATAGGAGATGTTCATTCTTTCCTTCATGAGCGGAGGAAAAAATGGAAAGACATGGCAGGACACCTAGTTGCCTGGGTGAATTTATATATTTTCACTTCATGAACTGTAACACTGCACAATCTCTTAACACCTTGAATCTTTGTCCCTAGAATTACAGTAGTTCAATAAAACAGAACTTTGACACTGGGTTATGGAGGTTTAACACCCTTCCCCAGTTTAGGGGATTTCTGGGGATATTAAATGGCTGCCATGTAGGGGCACGTATCGTGAACATTTATATTTCTTAGCATATCAGATCTTCACTCCATTAGAATTTCTTTGTCAGCCTTTCTGTTACAAGCAGCTGTATGATCTATAGACAAAGAACCTCTGTGCACAAGCACTGAGGTGATGGTTACCCCAAAGGGCATTTGGCCGGGGGAAGCCAAGTTTCAAAGAAATACAAAATCACACATGCCCCCACAATGCAAAGCATCATGGTCTGCATATGCAAATCACCACAGAATATAATGCTGGTTCAAATTTAAGCAGAAATGCAAGTGCTGAAATGCCTCTCACACAGTTTGCAAAGGGTGCCAACAGAAGACATAGCTTGAAGTTGAACCAGCATAATATTCTGTGGTGATTTGCATATGCAGCCCATGATGCTTTGCATTGTGGGGGCATGTGTGATTTTGTATTTCTTTATATGATCTATAGTCCTTCTGCAAGCCAGCTTCCAATTATTCAGACAAGCCTGAGTCCAGGATGCTGCCCCTCGTGGTGGAATAAAATGTTACCCTTGGGCAATGGTTAGCTCAGTCTCTCAGAAAGTATGCCACACATATACTGGGTGTATAACTTGATTCTTTTCTTGGGCAGCAAACATTACAGTGTGGTGTGACAGCATCTGTCTTGGTACTTCACCTGAACAAATGATCCTGTGGTGCAACACATCAGACTCACGATCATTGTGGGCCCTCAGGGGTTCACATGCAGTCCCATTGCATGCCTGTATTCCCACAAGAAAAACACTTCTTCCAACCCACAGGAAATAAGCAGTAGCACCTTTGCTGAAGGCAGGCAGAACTTTGAAGGAACAAGATGCAGGTCCCTCACCTGCTCCAAAGGATCCATAGGTGTGGACTCTCAATACGTGGTCTTCATGTTCCCTGAACAGACATACTCTTCTATGGTGCCTTCATCTACGTCTGTGAGTAGCAACCCATGCTAAGGTTCCATTACATATTGCCACTCAGGGCCTTGTCCAAAGGATGAGCCCTAGCACGGTCTCTGCTGGGTCCTTGGGGAACCCTCAACAGACTGCATCATAAACTCTTGCAAGTCTTAACAGACAGACATTACCCCTAGAGGGCAAATGTAAGTCTGTTTACACTGAGGGGCACCGGCAGACAGCAGGGGCACCCCCCACGTGAGGGCAATGACAACTCAGGCACGTTAACAAGAGCAGAGTGACATGAACAGAAGTGTAAGTGGTGATGATTCTGACACGGTGCCACAATAGCTGCAGCATAGATGTGGCATCAGGTACTCCAGATGGGCATATGAGATATGCTGGTTTTCTCAGCATTCCCCCCACCAGCAAAAATATGGATTGGAGAAATAAATGCAGGGCCCACACAGTGCTTCTAACCTGGAGAACTCTTGCTAAATCATAAATGTCACAACAAAGGAGCAAATCATTTGGGTTAAATCCAGAGGCTACCAAAACATTTTCAGCCTCATTATGCCCAGTTCCTGACCATGGATCCAGGCAGGGCCCCACATTGTTAATGACAAGCTCTCATAGGTTTGACATATGTGTTCAGCTGCTAGCAGCCTAGACAGTCCCAGGCAACTGCACTGCAAAGATCAAAAACTTCCTAATGTTTGTCCAGCACATGTGCCACATGTCCCATGAAATGTTTTACGTTGTACATGAGTTCGTTTGGTGCAGCTTCCCCCACAGCAGTGTGACAAAATGCAGTGTAGAGAGCAAATTTAGTCAAATTTAGTCATCCAGCAACATTGTTCATTTCAGCCATGCAGACTTCTTTTTATTCTGTGTCCTCAAACTTTTTACCCAGTCCAAAGCCACATTCCTCATGGGACCACCAATGGGACATGCCAAGGCACTTGTCTACAGATCCCAGAGGTGACACCCCCTGTAAGCTTTATCCATGTGGGATCCAAATGATGGGGATCCCAATAGTTAGAAACAGCAAATGATGGCATAAAAATAACCATACCTGACAAGTCACATTCAGTAGTCAACATGCCAAAAGTATGGGTCATAACAGATCACCTACTGCTGCATGGAGAAGGTTACTCATCTCTCAGATGGTACTCCTTGCCTCGGTAGGGTACTTGCGTTATATACATCACTATACACTGTACATCTAAGCAACACCAAGGGATATACCTTATTCATTATCTACACCTAGCAGTTCCCCACTTGGATATGATATGAGTATAACCCTCTCCCTGGAGGCTTACATGGACTGTCTGCTTGCCATCACCCTCCCTTCTGCTTCTGAACTGCTGCCATGGCTCTGTTGTGTGACTATGTGGTGTGATGAGAGCGCACCGTGGCCCTTCTGTAATCTCTGGTACCTCCTGTGTCCTCCATTTACTGGCTGTGTCTGCACTTCTTCTGCTCTGCTCCCCCCAATCCTGGTAGTGGGGACTTGCAGCAGGCAAGAATGCCTCCTTTTGGCACCTCAAGCACCAGTGTCCACAATGCCATTACCAGAGTGGGAGAGCAGGCAGCAAGGGGCTCCCCCCCAGCACTCCTTGTCACCCAACCTTGGCCAGCCACATGACTCACCACCACCAGATAATAACCTTGGAGGGCTGCTACATGTCCCTGGGACCAGCACTCAGCTTGGGTGGCATAACTAGATGTAAATGGGTACATTGGAGCCAGGACTGCTCCATTGAAATGGCTGTGCCATCTTGTTTGCTCTTTGACTCACCTGGTGACCAATCAGAGGGCTAAAAAGCCTGGAGGGGAACCCCAAAGACTTGTGGGGAAAACTGACACCAGAGATATCCTAAATGTTCTGGTAGCTAAAGCAGGCCAATCAAAAACCAGGACAGGGACAAAAGACTGATAGACAGCCCTGTTTTAGCCAATTGACATTGATCTAGAGAAAGAAGTTTCTAGGCTCAGCAGGAGTTCGTGGCAGTCTGGCAGAGACACTGGACAGAGCAGATCTGCTGCCACTGTTAAAGAGCTGGAGGCTGAGCCAGGCCTGATCTTGTGGGTCTTCTCCTGGGTTCATCATTGCTGTTAGACTGTACCTGAGGGGTACCTGCTGAACTAAGTTTTCAAGAGACTGTGCCTCTGAAGCATTTTACAGACAAAAACTGAGAAGCTTATGTGTGAGAATTCCAGGTGAGAGGCCCACTCCTGGAATGGCTACCGAGCTGTGAGATCAGAGAGAGAGACATGCATCCAAACCTAAACTGCTACGGAGCCAGGTAGTGGATTTGCTAGCCTTTATTTAGTGGGGTTAATCAGGGAATGGGGAGTCATGGGCACGTACCCTCATTACTCGGTACTCCTGATCTGGTGGGCATTCAGACTGTGGAGGTCCTTCTTTGGGTCTGGGCTTCCTGTGAACCTTGATGCCACTGTACATTGCTTCTATGACAGTGTAAGAGCTGAACCAGAGGGGCTGTGCAGGTATGAATCATCTGAGAGTTGGGTCCAAAGTGCTTCGTCATCAGGCCACTGAGGACTAATCCAGAATGCTGTCATGTGAGTGCCAGTGCTGCTGGCTGGGGTTCTTTCTGTTTGCCTTTTGAAACATGAATTACAGAAGCCTTTTGAAACATGGATTACAGAAACCTTGTTTGGGTTACAAAATTGGGTTTTCAAGTATTTTTCCTTTTGGATTACATATTCTTTCGTTTTTGTAGTAGCACACCGTGGCCTGTTGGAGGTTAATTTGTAAGCTCATTAACTGACAATAAGTGCACCACTAAAAGAACCTGGGCAAAATTGCTACCAGGCCTGCAGCAGGATTTAATTTAACTTGAAGATGGTGCAGGCTAGGAGCAGTAGTATGTGAATGCTACAAATGTGCCCCCTTCGATAAAACTCTGATATTCACTACCTAATTGCTCTTGGAACCAGTAGAATGATTGTAAATATGAGTCTTAAGTATATTCCCTGCCATGTAATTGTCATTCAGGATTTTTTTTAAATCTGATATGCATGGTCGAGAAATGCTCCCTAAATCCATGTGGAAATCAGTATGGCTCAAAATTTAGAAGCCCTAATGGAATGTAACAGGTAATGTTCTGGCACCGATCAATGAGCAGCATTATGAGCTTTGAAGGATAACCTTCCTCCGTTATAACAGAAAACTTAAATCCTGGCTGACCTTTTGCTGCGTGATCTTCACTCTAGTTATCTCTGTTTTTTTGCTTTGTTACTATGGCGAGCAGTGTTTTTTGAAGACTGGCATTCGACTGTTTATTTTAGCACTGAGGGATATATTTCTGGACTCTCCTCTCAACATTGTCACCTATGACAATCATTTGAGAGAGATGCCAGAGAGAGAGGGTGTCTAAAGCAGAATTTTTGGAAGAGAGTAGAGAAAAATCTATGAAAGCATACGGAGCAAAGCTAAAATCTACTAACAAACCATATACTAGGAGCATGGCAATGAGATAAAAGATATTAAAGCTGAACTGAAGGCTGCCAAGATCAGTTTGTTTTCCAGTAACCACAATTACTGGCCCTAGGTACCAGTATACCCTCATCAAAGGATGTGGTTCTGGAGTTTGGAAGAGCAGACTTTGACCAGATGAGGAACTAGTCAAGGATAAACTGGGGGAGTGGACAAAATTGGGGGATGGAGGAGAGGTGGGGAGTAATCAAAAGGTCATTCTAGAAGCAACCAAGACATGCCTGAGAATGGTTAACAAGAAAAACAGGCACAAGAGACCAATAGGGTTCACAAAGAAAGTCAAGGAAACAGTGAAGGCTAAAAAAATGTCCTTCAGTAGATACAGGGAGAAACATGAAGAAAAGGAAATGGAGTGAATGCCAGTTAAAGATGAGGGAGGCCAAGAAGGCATTTAGGAATGCAAAAGTAGACATGGAACTGTGTATTGTGGAGGGGTTCAAAGGTGGGAAAAGCAGTTCTTTAGATACATTATGGAACAGAGGAAGATGAGAGAGAATTTTAGGCTGATGGAGGGTGGCAGTGTAATAGTAGAGAACGAGTAAAAGGCAGCCATTCTATTTTTTTCCTTAGGCTGTTTAGTCCATTCAGGTGATGGTTGGCTCTTCAGCCCCGACTCCTCCATTCATTGACCAGTCACCATTTCCCCCCAATCTTACCTGTCTAGTTCCCCTATGGCATACCCCCATGGTGGGGTCAGGGTAGGGGGCAGTCCTCCCAACCCCCAGAGTCCAGATCCAGTTGGCAAGACCTGGACCAATGGCATGGGTCAAGGCATGTGAGCAGGGCTTTCTTGGTGCACAGCCCTGCTTTTTCCTTGCTTCTGATTCTTATCACCAAGGCCGGCACACATGCAATGGCATGGGCTTATAACATGAAGATGCTGCATGTACTCGAATGCCTGCAGCCAGCCAAGGGGTGGCCACCAGTTATGTCATCCAGCCTCTGCTAGGTGGTAATCAAGCAGCGACTTGTGCTGTCCCCCTCCCTGAAGGAGGAGAACTGTCTATGGATGCTCAGTCCTCTTTCCCATGGATGACCAAGTGACTGTAGTCAGTTCCAGAACCTTGGTCAAAGGCATGGCAGGAGGGAAGGTGCCCAGTGTCTTAGCCCACCTTGCCTCCGGACTGATTGAAGGCAGTCATTCTTAATGATTACTTTTTCTCAGTGCTCAAAGTGGAAGACAGTGACCCTTGCCTGTGAGTGAAGTAAAGGCTGTTGCAAGAGGGATCCCAGAAAAGGAGCAGGTGAAAATTGTGGGAGAAAGGGACAGAACAATGCTTGCAACCCTGAATATAGATAAGGATGCAGGGCCAGATGAGATGCATCTGAGGGTGCTCAGAGAACTGGCATTAGAGCTATCTGAACCCCTAGTAGGACTATTCAATAGCTTGGTATAGTGAAGGGTGTTTCCTTAAGATTGGCAGGTAGCACCTAGTTCTATGCTGCAAAGTAGAAGATAATGAGAAACTGGGAAACTACAGACAAATCAGTCTTACTGTTAGAGCAGGTAAACTAATGGAGACACTAATCAAAGAGGACCTAGTGGACTACCTGGAGAAAAATGGGCTCCAGGATAGTAAGCAGTACAGGCTCCTGGTGGTGAAGTCTTATCTAGGTAACCATGGCAGTGGATAAAGGACAAGCAGTGAATTACTCTACTTCAACTTCAGAAAAGGCATTCAACTCGCAGAAGGTTGCTGAAGAAGTTAAATGATCTGGGTACATTAAAGGAACTAATTAAATGGATGAGATGCCTGTTGGGGGAAAACAGTGGAGGGTGGTGGTAAACAGGGTCAAGTCTGGGTAGAGAGAGGTGACAATTGAGGTACCACAGGGCTCAGTTCTGGGTCCAGTCCTTTTCAATATGTTCATCAGTGACACAGGAGAAGGATTACAGGGCAAGATATATCTTTTTGCAGATGACACCAAGATCTGTGGCAGGGTAGACAGTGACAAAGGGGTTAGGGACTTGCAAAGGGGTCTGCAAAGGTTAGATAGGTGGTCCAAAGTCTGGTTTTTGAAATTCATTGCCAAGAAGTGCACAGTGATGTGCATAGTGCACAAGAACCCCAGGAGGGGATATTGGATGGGAGGGATAAAGTTGGACACTACCTCTGAGGAAAGGAATCTGGGAGTCATCATAGGCAACTCCCTAAAACAATCTAGCCAGTGTAACCAGGGCTACAGCAAGGCAACCAAAATGCTGGGGTGTACTGGGAGGGAGTTCGACAGCTGAAGGGAAGAGGTACTACTACCTCTCTATAGATCACTGGTTAGACCACATCTGGAATACTGTGCCCAGTTCGAGAGTCCTCACCAAAGAAAAGACAAAGACAGGCTATGGTAGATGGCAACCTAAATGATTCCGGGCCAGCAGGGCAGATCCTATGAGGATCTGCTTAAAGTTCTGAACATTTACTCGCTAAAGACAAGAATGGAGAGGGGCAATATGATAGAGACCTTCATTTTCTTGAAAGTAATGAAAAAGATAGATTGTGAGAAAATATTCAGCAGGGCTGGTGAATCAGGAATACAGAGACATGAGTGGAAGCTGGTGAGAGGAGATGCAAGAGGGGCTTGGGAATTTTTTTTTTTTACAGAGGGAGTGATTGAGCCATAGGACAGTTTACCAGCAGAGGTGGTGGAAGCAAAAACCATGGAAGGAAAACTACACCCTCATATCTTATAAGTTTTGTTTCCATGTTAACAGACAACTATTCTTGTGTAGCTCTTAGTGATATATGTGATTGTTTGGGGGTCTCCATTTTCTGTTTTTTGAAATCTCATTGTCCCCGAGAGCTGTATTAGCATATGAGAAAATGATGTGTCAGCACCCTTTAGACTCCACAGTATGCCTGGCTACTTAATTGGAGTTTAACAAAACAAGTTTACAGCAAGGCATGAAATACCACATTTACCTTCAGTTAGAATTGCAAACTGTATGAGTTGCAAAGCAATGGTTTTCCATTTAAACTGCATTCAAACTGTGTTTCCAGAGAGGTTTTTTTTTCAGGATATTTGTAAATTCAGCATAGAGATTCATGATACAAAAGGGTTTTGTGACATCATGTTTTCTTGTGCAAATGCAGCTGTCATGGACAATGAGATTTCAACAATCATAAAATGGGGCCCCCCCAGGACAGTTACAGAGGACTAGCATAAACAGTGAAATCAATCAAAAGCAATCACGTATACCCACAACAGCTACAGCAAAACAGTTGTCTGTTGACAAGAAAACAAATACAATTTACAAAATATGAGGGTGTGGTTATCCTTTAATGATTTCAAACACAACTGGGACCAAGTAAAAGGCTTAATAATTACACAGGGGGAAGCAGTAGGGTGAGGGGGAGGGGACGCTAATAACACTGACCAGACAATAGTAAAACAGGGTGACTGTATGGACAAATGGTCTTTTTCTGCCAACATTTTCTATGTTTCTAAGTTCCTTTGTTCAATTAAAATGTGCTGCTCCTTTAAGTCGACTTATATCACCCCTAGATTATCATCCAGAACATACAGAATGAGAGAAAGAGGCTAAGTCCATTCAGATGGTGGAACAAAGGGAATAAAACAGCAGAACATATGTCTTCACAACTTGCCCACCGACTTGCACACCAAGGTAAAAGCCTCATATCTCAGGTCTTAATGCTAGAAATGACCACTAAAGGGAAGAAAAAGGAAGTATTTCAACAACCAACAAAGGAGGAGCCCAAGACCATCTGCAATATTGTCAGTTATGACTTTTTATTTCTATCTTTCTCCCACCTACTACCTACCTTTATCCCGCTCTCCTCCCAATTTCATTCCCTCTTCCAGTCCGGCCCCCTTCCGCTTCTTCTCCTCTGCCTCCTACGTATCCCATCCTGCACGAAATGAAGCAATCTGTGTCATGATATTTATTGTCATGCCTTTTTTCTTTGCATTATGGGTTTTTCTTTTATATAGGGGATACATGATGGGCGACTGTGGAATATGGCAAATAATGGCATGAGTGCAGAGTGCACTGTGATAATATCATGAGTGCCGAAGGCATGAGTGGTATTATCTCAGCGTACTCTGCATGAGTGCTAATATTTGCCATATTTCACAAGTCACCCATCATATGTGTGATTTATACAATAGGGTCCTATTTTTTCATTTTTATTATTATATAGTTATCTGTGTGAGTAAAGATTAATTTTGGGCATTACTTTTCATGTCTGTGTATGTCCGTGGGTTGTTTGATCATAGTAAGTTTGATTGAATGAGTTCAGGGGGTTTGGTTGTGAATGGGACATTTGTACATTGTTATTGGGTGTTACTGTGAATGAAATAATTTTAATTGGTTGGTTATATATGATGCGCATCTTTTCAGGCTTTGTATTGGATAGTTTACGTTTGTGGGTGGAATTTATTTACAGCTGTGGACTCGAGGAGTGCTACACATCATACTGTGTTGGTACATTTTTCGGGATGTATTTAGAGGTATCTGTGCAATTTTATTGACATCTTTATAGGTATTGCTTCCAGTTTTCATTTTTGAAGTGGTTTTGTCTAACATTTATTTTATATGGTATTCTACTTAGGAGTTCAGCATACTTTTGGTTTCTGTTTAGGTACTGTCATGCAGTGTGGTTAACTTTTACCAGCTACTTCACTATTTCAGCCGTATTACATTAAAGAAGTTTATTTCTGTGTAGTTTTGGCAGCTGCTTCTTTTTCATATAAAGCAATTTAGTGCACGTTGTTCAAACTGTGGCTTTGTAGTTAGTGAGTGTCACTGTCCGATTCAATGGTGAGAATTCGTTTCTTGACATGTTTCCTGTAGTGTCCTCCTATGGGACACAAAACAGAGAATCAGTGAAATACCTGCATAGACTGTCTCTGGACCACAGTTTTGTGAGGCACGGGATTCCCGAGGTTTGGGAATACACTTTAAGTGGGTGACAGTTGTTTTCTATTTAGGAAGTGTCTGTGTATTGCAAGGTACAGTAGTACCAGCAATGGTCCTTGGTATGTTTAAGGACGGTGACATCACCATTGTTGAAATAACACTTGGTGACATAGACACTGTGGGAATAAATGAAAATAAACTCATAGTGTCTATGTCATGAGTAAGTTATTCCACCCCAGTGAGAATACACCTATAAATTGGTAGTGTTATTAGCTCACCCCATTGCATAAATATAATTATCAGATTGCATACTGTGTTTTTATAATTACCTCATCCAATGCCTATAATTTATCCCTTGTTGTATATTTTGCCTGCTATACGAATGTTCCTCTACTGTTAATACTGTTCTCATTGTATGTTTTTGTTGTACTAGTTGTTTGCCTTCCCAGGGCCTCCTTGTAAATGAGTTCGCTCAAAGGTGTCTCCCTTGGTTAAATAAAGATTGACTGATTGATTGAATATTTCAGTGAAAGGCATGAAGTCATAGAAGTTACATAGTGAAGGAGAAAACATTCCACAAGGCTCCACAAAGGATTCTTCAACAAAAAAAATTCTTGGGAACCTGCAAGCTAGCTGGTGGGCCCTCCCATGAGACCTAGAGGTTAAACAAGTGGCAATAGCCCTCCAGATAGAAATGAAAGGTAACCATGTAGCTTCACCTTTTCCTATGTCAGGGAGACATTATCCAGCTAAAGGTAAGAATATTCATTTATTAGAACATGTAGTTGAAGAGAATAGATCTACCCAGGAAAGTGAGCTCAGCACTACAAAATCAAATAATGTTGCAGGGGTGAGGGAGGGGCTATACCAGAGCCACTAAATTTATTTATTTAGTTTTTGTTGACTGAGTAGGTACACTGGACAGCATAGCTGCCTATTTACAGGTATGACCCAGGAGATTACAACAGAGGCATGCAGACAATAATAAATACTAAGAAACTTCAGGTGAACAAGTAGAGATCAGTCACAGTACAGTTATACAAACATTTTCAGCAAAGACAGTACATTTGCAGGGTACAATATGCAGTAACAAAACAGGACTACAAGTGCAAGTAAACTAACAATCATTAAATTCACTAAAAATACCACCAACAGCTTAATCTGGTTCAAGGTCAGCTGGCATTCATCTGTATCCCTTCCCCCGGGTCGTGCCTGAAAATAAGCAGAATTGTCTAGTACACTTACATGGTCAACAAAAACTAAATAAATAAACAAATCAGCATCTAGTGAGTAAGTGCTGGTGGGGGGAGAGCAAGATTTCCCAGGTAGATTTGAGAGTAATAGAGGTTGGTGCAGGTAAGCAACTAGGAGGAACCAGCAAAGCAGTGGGTGGACAGAGTACAGGAGCAGGGTTCAGAGCTTGACAGAGCCTTACGAAGGTCCTGTTTGAAGCAACATGGAGAAGGGGAGTTTCTTAGATTCAGAGGAAGGGAATTCCATAGTTTAGGGGCACAGACAGAAAAAGCATTCTCACCCGTTTTGGTTTTACATCTCAGTTGGACAAGTAGGGGCATGTCTTTTTTTTGGTTGTCCAGAAGTGTGGGTGACTTATTCAGCATTGAGCTCATCTCATGTCAAGAATACTTTTATCATAACCATGCTGCCTCCAACCCCTAACTACTATAATAAGATCTTTCCAACTATAGTCTACACCACTAGTTAATCCTTCTAAAAGTTTAATCCAAATCATGTCTATACACCCTCTTGACAAAAGGACAGGACATTTTTACATTTACATAATGGCCCTCAAAGAGTAAAATAATTTATAAATGGTATTCATATCTCAACAAACTCTTCACAATGCTTAGACATTCTATGAAACACTTCCACCCTGGACAGATCCATAATAAGTCCAATCCATTCCAAAAAGTTTAGAGGATTTGGATTCTTACAGAGTGGTATTTTAGCAATTAAAATTCATAGCTTATTTAATACTGCCTCTTTATTTTCCAAGTCATTCTCTGCTGATTGATTATTTTTCTAATAATCCAAACACCACAATTCCTGGATCGAATGGAAAATCTCAACCCTGAATCTTTGTAAAAATAGCAAATATCCTTACCCAAAGATTTATTTTATGATCACATCTGACCAGCATATCCGAACAGATGTTTGCCATTACCACTGTTCTCCCAGGCCTAAATACGGTCCTCTGTGACTAAGGGTAGCCCGTGACATGGGCATCGGTGATTGAGTGCTTGCAATAATGAAGACTCAATCCCAGCACATGTCATAGGGGCTATGGATGAGGTAGTGTGAGCAGATGGGGTGGGTCGGCACATATAATGATGGGATGTTGCTACACATACATGCGCAGGTGGGTGGGAGAGAGCATGCCCAGTGAGGGGTGGGGGAGGTTTTGAGGGGTGGTGCAGTGGTGTGTTGCTGAGCTGGCCCTGTGGTGTGGTGTGGTGGGTGGGTTCACGGCTTAGGTGGGCAGGGTGATGGTTCTGGTCCAGGCGCTGGTGTGTTTTTTATTGCGCCTGACCCAAATTTTATTTTTAAACATTTTGCACCCCCCTGACCTGCATCCCCTGGAGTTGAGAATCCTTATAGGATTGCAGGGGCACAGCCTCAGATGAAACATTAAATGCAAGTCCCCTGCACCATTTTGTTGTGCGCTGAGAGTCAGAGTGCCAAAACTGATTTTTGGTGCTCTGACTTTGCCATAAAGCTGATCACCTTTCAGCAGTCACCGTTATGACATGGAACCATGACAAAGTATAGCTCTAGGAGGATAAGAGGACCAGCAAACAAAAGATCAGTGCTTACATAAACTCTGACATGCACTGTGGGCTATTGAATATCCCACTACTGCAGCTCTGCTTTGAAAGTGAGCTGTAGGGGAATTTGTGATTTGTAGTTGTAGAAAATATCAGCCTGGAAGTAAGCAAAATTAGTCTGATACAATATATTATAGTATAGTAAATAGTAAGTAAAAAAAAAAATTTTTTGCATAAGAAGTGCAGATTGGGACTAGTTGCACACTTGGGTGTAGAACACTTAGTGCTGACTAGTACCCTTTAACAGTCAGAATAAATAAGACTGAGCAATGAATATCTCAAAAAGAAGATAAGGTGCAGGAATGGAATAGGTTTTGAGTTGAGGAGCAGACAGATGAATACAAGGGTGGCAGGATTATCAGAACACTGGGAATCCTCTTAGTCCCCAAAAGATATAGGGCTTCATATTCAAAAGTGGTAGGCTGCATCGTGCAAGTGCATGTGCCGTGCAACTCAACTGCGCTGGCACAATAAAATAACATATTCAGAAGGTGCGCCGTAAACTGTGATTGCGCATGTGTAGCTGAATATCCAAAACATGCGCAATTGAGCAGTGGGAGATGCACGGTGTGGCAGGTGCCCAGAGCCCAATGCAAAGCATAGGAAGTGTGCAGAACAAAGGCACTTGTGTGGTGCACAGATTTGCAATATTCAGCAAAGATATGAAAATGTCCTCGTTGCACAGTTAGCACCCAAATAGCACATTTGCATCTCATTACTGGAATGTATGCAGGCCATTTGCATACCACTGGCATGCGCAGACCCAGCATTTCAGGGCAGCACCACCACTCCTCCACAAAGGTGATCAGAAGGTACTGCAGCCTAGCAGGCAGGTGAGAATTGATGGCTGTGTGTGGGTGGATTGCATTGGCCAGAGTTCAGTGCTACATACCACTCAACCCTGTAGCACCCAAATGTGTGCCAGGGTGTTTGACAAATGATCAGAATGTGAGCCACAGCATCACACATGACACTGCATGCTCAGAAAACAGTGGAAATAAGTGCACTGATGTTGATAATGTGTGCCTAATAAGAACCTAGCATCTCATAGTATCATACAACGCTGCAGAACAGTCTCAGTGGTCAGTGTGCAATGTCCCTCACTGTATGTAGGTCAGAGGGGGACTGAGAGATAACATGAGTGCTGTACCCCATACTGTGTGACAGTTGGGAGGTTTGCAGTGCCACTACCAATGGCCATGTCCATGCCCAGGTGGCTGCATGCACAACACTGGCAGGGTCCCATGTCCTTGGGGCATGCCCCTGCCACTTCCAAGCCACAGGTGATGTCACCCCTGCCCTGTGCTGCTCCCAGTTGTACACTGTCCACCACCAGTACACCACAGTGACCCAAACCCAGGGCTCCTGTGGCATTGTCACACTGCAGAGATGGCACTGGTGACATGTATGTGGTTCCTGGTGGTGTGGGTCTGGCACAGGCATGCAGTGTGCTTCTATGGTGTTCCACCATGGGTGTGTGCCACTGGGCTGTCCCTGACCCATGTCATGCTGCCATCATTACCACCGTGCATCCTGCTCACCATTGTCCCAGACGCCACCATGGGCACATGCTTCAACTGAGTGGCACTCTGCAGCCACATAGGTTCAGACCATGGCTCCTGGTACATGTGCTGTATTGTAGCTGTCTGCTCTGCTGGTGTGCTAAGGGGTGCCTGACTAGCATGTGGCACCTGGGTGTCCCCGACCTGTGTGTGGTGGTGGGGTGGCTGACTGGGTGGTGCCAGTGGTGTCAACCACCAGTACCTAGCAGTTGTCTGGCAGGCAGCCACAGCAGGGCTGTGGCTTTGGGTACTACTGTCCTGGCATGACTGCTGTGTGTGTGAGTGCCTGGAACACATTTTGGTGCACCTTTGAGGGCTGTCTCAGGTTGCCCATCTGCAGTTCTGCAGCCTGCCTGTGGGTGGCTGGCCGATTTAGGCCATCCCCTTTCATACCTAACTTTGCACAGCACATTTCTGTGATGCATGACACATGCACCACACATTTTGGCCGAATATACTTTCAGGTACCCACCCCTTTTTCTGCACTGCATACATTATTTTTGTGCAGTCACGCATTTGTTAATGCATGATGCATCTCTCCCTTTTGAATATCATGCTTCTGCACATTTTTTGAGAAGCACCGTGCACCTCCATTTTGGGCCACACATATTCTTTGAATATGTGGGTCATAATTACCAACATTTTTGCTTCATTTATGGACATGTTACCAGGAGCAGTTAATATTGAACTTGACTGAGTCCATAAGGTCCAGTGAAATATATTTGAGGATGACTTGCCTCCCAGGGACATTATTGCCAAATTTATAAAATCAGAAGATAAGACAAATGTAATGCAGTTCATTTATAAGACAACAATGATAAACTTTAAAGGTGCACATATTTCAGTGTATCTAAGTTTTCCCATTGAAAAAGTAAACACAAGAAATAAAATATGATTTATTAAGGAGAGGTTTATGGGAAAAGAGTTTTATAAAATTCCTCTCCTGGCCCCTACCAGGCTTAGATTTTTTATAAATGGAAAACAACAATTTGTTTGAATCTGCAGAGCAAAAAAAGAAAGAACTATCACTTATTCCTGAAGCATTTATGTAGTGGCTATAATAGTGGCTATAGTGTTTGAAGTTTTCAGCTACTTACTTCAGCAGAACATTATGTAACAGTTGTTCTGAACAGTGCTCCATATCCAGTGTTATGAGACCTCATTATTTTGTTTGGCTTAAAATGCTTTATAATTCCTAGATACCAATTGCCTTACCTAAACGATATAATTATAATGGTCAGAGGTTTATCTAGAATTTAGAAGTTAAATGATGTATTTAATGCTGTGTTAATGTTGTGTTAAGTTGGGTGACGGGAGGCTGGAAGCGTTACGCCCAAATAATTTAGATGTGCTTGGTATCCAGATAACAGGCTACCAAAGCCTTAAGCTGAGGAAAACACTTTTGGTAACAGTTTTCTCTTTCTTGGTAATAAAAAGTACCTTCTGTAAGATATTAATAGGACATGTAACAGGGAGGACTTCCATTTTAAATCTTATCTCAGTGTAAAGTGGGACCATTGTGCTTCCTTGAATTGCAAATTAAAAGGTGTGATTATTAAACAGTGGAACTAACCTAGAAGTGTCTTTAGGATCATTGAATGGTTTTAATGTGCAAAAAAAAGAATAAAGAAACAAAATAATGTTATACCTTCAGGAACACCGCTCGTAGATTATAATTTTACAATAAACCTATTTAACCAAAAACAAAATGAAGTCTTTGAAAAAATCTCGTGTGAGTCAGTTTTACCTGTCCACTGGCAAATGTAATTGTCCCAGATTCCCCCCTTTTCCCTCACAAAGAGACAGAGACCATTGTTTGTTGTTGTGTTCAGATTGGCAACTAATTTATTTATATATCATAATTCCATGTTCCATTTCATCATCTTTTATTATTATATCTCTTAGAATTTCATTTATTTTCATCCATATATCAATCTCTGATCATCCCTCTTTCGTCCTCTTTTTCTCCCCCCAGGTGAAAACCTGGGTGCCTTCTTCTTCTCCTTTTCTGTTAGGTAATGGTGAAAACTGAGACCGCTTTCTCCTTCATCTTCTTCCTCTTTTGGTGTTATTCTTTTCTTTCTCCTCCTCCCCCTTTTTTCCCCACTAGCCAGTCTCCAGCTTGCGTTGGATGACTGGCTTTCCTCACTTAGGGTATTATTCTCTCTTACCTCAGGGAAAATCCTTCTTAATCCTTCTCTTTTCCTTTTTTTTTTTTATATTCCGTTTTTTGCATGTCTCCTCCATGCTTCTATAAAGCCCATCGTTTCTGTGTTAAACATGTCTATGGCTAGATCCAACAGGTGTACCCCATCTGATCTGTACCAATCTTCTACCCATTCTTCTACACCCCGCAGTATTACCTGTCCTCCCATATTCCTTACCAATGTCCCTACCCTTCTGTTCATCTTTCTCCTGGCCCTATCCACAGCTGTATGGCTGTGCTCCTGCCTCCAAACCCTCCTTAGTATCATATCCGACCAGGCAAGGCTTACCTGAGGCCACCACTGCTGTGTTGTTTCTAGGTCCCTTTTTATCTGCAAATATGTGTCTACCCACGGCTTGCCTGCAAGGTCATTGCCCCCCAAATGTATAATAATTAAGTCTGGACTGGGTCATCGTTCCTTAAGTTCCTTCAAGGTGGGAAGCAGTTGTGCCCATCTCATCCCCTGGATGCCACGCCAATCCAACCTACACTGTTTCACATCTTGGTACAGCTGCTTTCCCCCAGCCTTTTTCTCTGCTCTCCTTTCTGCACAATAAATATAGGAGTGGCCGCAGATCCAGACTTCCGTGGTCCTCCCTCTTCCTATGGGGTTTAAACAAAAATAATTATCTTATATATGATCTTCGTTTCCTCACCATAATATCCCTCTCCCTGCCCTCCCCAACCCCCCTTTGTCTCCAGGTCTGCAACAAAACATAGGCAATACATTAATTTCCTCATTTCAGTGCTCGAATGTATCTCTTATAACTGGCAGACTGCCAGCATCCTTTTTCCAAAATACTATCCAAAGTTTTGCCTGCCGCTGCCCACTGTGAGGCAGCCCCAATCCACAAGGAGTGGGATGAATAATTAACTGGGTCCTCCCCCAGGAATTGCATGCCTTTCTTGAGCAATGCTGTGACTTGTTAACCGGTGACCCTTCTTCCATCACCATGAACAAATAATCTCCCTGTCCTGGTCCCATGCTCTGTGACGAAAGCCCACAAAGTCTGCACTGGGCATACTGTGCCCTCTACCTGTCTCTTTAGTGTCACCATGCAACCCTGTCCCCTTTGATCTGTCTTTGACCTCTTAATCTTGATCTGTATCTCTTTTATCCCCCAACTTATATCTTCCCATTCTAATTCCCCTTTCTTGTCATTTTTGCCATGGCCTACCACCTCACTCACTCTCATGGCCCCTGCAAACATTACAACATAAATCATGTGAAATAGCTGGGCCTTGGTCTTTGATCTGCATATTGCCAGTAGCACATCCTTTAGTTTTGCTAGCCACTGTTCCCCTATTGGTCTTCTATTGTCTACTGGCCCTTGCTTCAACCTACCACATCCCTGCATCATCCTTCTAATAAACCATGATTTTGTTGGGTTGTTCCATCCCTTTAGGCTGCAGATAACACTAATCCTTGCTAAATAGACCCCCATTGTGGTGTGGGCTGTCCCTTTTTGCCATTGCTCCACAGTGAACTTTCCCACTTGTTCCTCTGTGAGTGGCCTACTTACCTCCATATGGTGTGTTGCCCTGAATGTTTGAAACAATTGCCAGGCCCCATCGTAGGCCCTCAGAGTCCTAGGTGCCCATAAGCTGCGAAACAACAGTTCTGCTCCTTCTTGGCAATGTCCCAGATGATCATTGGTATGGGCGTTTTTTGCTCCTCTGCTGCTGGTGCCAGCCTCCGGAAATGGTCCAGCAGCAGACGGGAAAGGCTGTCAGCCAGGGTGTTATGTACCCCTTCTATGTGTTAGCATGGCTCAGATGGTAGCACATCCGCCTCTGGACCAGAAGGTCGTGGGTTCTCGTCCCACACTGGGATTGGACTTGCACCTAAAAATCGCTGGCATCCAAGTGCAGTATTGGGGGGTGCTGTACAGCTGGGGTGTGCCGTTCTTCAGATGAGACGTTAAACCGAGGTCTCTTCTGCCCATCCTGGTGTTGTCCTGGTGGGTGTCCAGGTGGAAGTAAAAGAACCCAGGGCACTCTTCGCAAAGAGCAGGGAACATTCCCGGTGTCCTGGCCAACATTCCCCTTCCCATAAACTGGTTCATGCAATTATCCAGGCTGTGTGTGGGTGATGATGTGCGATATGGCTGCCACCACACATTCAGTCACTTCACTACCTGTCTAGCATTGCTTGTAAAGTGATTTGGGATACTGTGTATGAACAGTGCTATATAAATACTGATTCTTCTTCTTCTTCTATGTGTTTTGCTCTAAATGACATGTTCAGCTACAAGGCCCTTAACACTAAATGTCGTAAGACTTGCATGACCATTTCTGGCCTGGCCCCCCTGTTGTTTAGGACCTCCACCACTGATCTATTGTCACACCAGAATGTCACTCTCTGATCCCGTAACTCTTCCCCCCACACCAGGGTACATGCCCAGATGGGCATGATCTCTAGCAATGTTATATCTCTTACCTTGCCATCCCTTACCCAGTCAGAAGGCCATGGTTCTGCAAATCACCTGCCCTTCAGGTAGCCCCCCATGCCTAGACCCCCAGCTGCATCTGTGTAAAGATCGAGGTCTGTGTTATACACCCACTCCTCCTGCCAGAAAGAGCAGCCATTATACTCCCTGAGAAATTCCTCCCATAGGCTAAAATCCTCCCTGACACCTCTTGTCAGGTCTACGCAATGGTTCGGTTTGGTCATCCTGGCTGTAGCCCTTGCTAACCTTTTTGTGAATGCCCTTCCTGGTTCAATAGCCCTGTAGGTGAAGTTCAGGTGCCCCAGTACCTGCTGTACTTGTTTTAGTTGTACCCTTTTCCTGCTGGTATGTACTAGGATCAATTCTTTTAGTTTCTCTACTTTTTGGGCCAGCAGCCGGAATATTTCCCTTGGGGCATCTATTTCAATACCCAGGAATTCGAGCACCCTGCAGGGCCCCTCTGTTTTTTCCAGTGCCAGTGGAACCCCTAATTCCTTACACAGCTCTTGAAATTTGACCAGCATTTTTTGCATCTCCTTTTTTCCACTACCAATGAAAAGGAAATCATCCAAATAGTGAATAATCGTTCTATGACCAGTTTTCTCTTGATATATCCACTGCAAACAGGTGCTGAATGCTTCAAATGTTGCACATGCTATAGAACATCCCATGGGCATGGCTTTGTCAAAATAGTACTGACCCCCAACTTTAAAACCCAAGAGGTCCCAGTCTTCTCTCCTGACTGGCAGCAACCTAAATGCAGATTCGATATCCGTCTTTGCCATCCATGCATCCTTAGTAGCCTGGATTAAACGGACTGCATCTTCTAATGTTGAATATGTTACCCTACTATACTCCTCCCCGATAAAATCATTCACCGAATCCCCTTCTGGAAAGGATAGGTGGTGAATTACCCCATATTCTCCTTCCTGTTTCCTGGGTACCAAACGTAATGGCGAGATCCTCATGTTCTGCAATGGGGGGGTACCAAATGGGCCTTCTACTCTCCCCGCTACCTTTTCCTTCTCTATCTTTTGTCTTAACATCTCTTCCTTCCCTTTTTCCGACCCCAGGTTGCTTGCTTCTTTTGCTTGTCTGGGCCCATCACACTGCAATGAAAAACCTGTGAAAAAACCTTTTTTGATCATCCCTGCCACTTTTTTGCTTGGATATCTGTCCAACCAATCTCTCCATGCCTCTATATTGATGGGGGTTCTGGCTATCCCAAACTGCTCCCTGTCTTCTCTCCCTTTTTTGCTCCCCGGTCCCTGCCTCTCGCTCAGTGATTCTGACCTCTTCTGCTCGAGTTCCCTACCCTCCCTCCCTGTTCCATGCCTGCCCTTTAAACCCCTGTTCTTCTTGAAAAACTGTTGACCTAAACTCTGACCCCCCGGATCCTTGTGCTCCCTGGGCCCATGCCATTCTGCATCTGTTTGCTGGGTGCGTTCAGCCGCATTTCGAACATGCGTGCCGAAAGCAACATTGAGGCCATGAACAAAAGGCCCTATTGTAAGCCCAACAGTACCTCTGGGGCACAACACCTTTCCTTCCCCACTCCCCTTCGGGTATGGACTGATCCATTACAAAGTCTGTCCATAAGTCTAGCTGCTTCGTATCCCATCTCACATCCCCATATGTTGCCATTCTCTGCCAAAAAAATTCATCATAGTATATCCATCCCACCCACCCCTTTTTCTTTTGCCCGCCTTATTATTAGAAAGAATGTGATGAGTGGGATGCCCAATTATGGCTTTTTTTTTTTTAATACTATGGCTGAGAAGGTGGCAAAACCTACATACCACCCATCCCAAGTCTTCCCTTTTGTGAATTTGTCTTCCTCCTTCTTCCCTAACAAGACTACTGCTGCTACCATTTCACTCTTCCCTATGTTCTCCATTTCCTCATACTTCACTGCTGCTTCCTGGCTCACCAACGCAAATATATCCACATACTCTCCTTTCCATATCTTTTCTTTTATGGCCAGTGGAACATGTTCGCCTACCCTCATCCTGGGGGCACCTATCTCCCTTGTTCCTTTTCCTTCTTTCTCTATACCTCCCTCCTTCCCTTTCAGTACCTCTTTCTCCATCCTGATCTCTGCCAGTGCTGACTCCATTTGCCCTAGGCCTCCTGTCCCAAGTGCCAACACAATTTGACTAATATACTCTTTTATACTGTCACCCACTGCGCTGGGTGCATTACCTGGGTCCTTATCCGAGCTTTGCTGCCTGTCATCTTCCTGGTGCCCCGTTACGGCACCCTGTGGTTGAGGGGTTGGGTGCACCACTAGCGGCTGTGGGAGAACCACCATGTTCAGGAGATACAGTCTGGGTTTCACCGGGGGATCCCGACTTGGTCTTGGGGAGGTACTGGCGGTACCAGGTCGCTAGGGTGCAGAGGTACTGGATCGGTGTCCTTGGTGGGTCCCACTACCATTGGTTGTATCCTGGTGGGACTGCGTGGCCCTTCAGCTGGCTGCTTCCCTCTGCCCCCTTTTTCCCTTCCCCCTTTTCTCTTCTCCCCGGGTCTCCCTGGTTCCTCCCTTTCCACCAGCTCCCACATTCTGTTGGCTTTTTCCACCAATCCAACTATAGCCCTGTAAGCGTCTTCCTTTGAAGGCCTGCTCTTCTTTGGTGCCATGTCCTTCATCCTCTCACACTGCGAAGACAACTGAAGAGAAGAAAACAAGATTCTGTTGTTAACGTATGTTTACATTATGCCCTCATGTGGCCGCGCCACCCCCTTCTCGAACCAAAAATGTTTTGTTTTTCTTTGGTCATCCTACACTGCACTCATACCACAGGCCCCTTCCAGCTGACCGACCTTGGTCCCCCACTCACCCCTACCTTCACTCCCTTTATCTCCCCCCATTACCCGACAGGCCCCTTGTCTCATCACCAGTCTCACTCCCACAGACCTCGGGATGATCACGCCCTCCACGCGCCTCCGGTGTCCTTTCCTGTGGACTCCCAGTCCACAACTCCCCTTTTTATGTGCTTTTTCCCTGCCTCTGGGTGATACCCCTTGGGGCCTGTTCATTCCCCTTGTCATGCCCGGCTCCACAGGCCTCCGCTGGCTACTAGCCATCATGTGGCTCAAATCCCCTGTTGTCCGCCTTTTTGGGCCTGCAAAGGCTCCCTCCCATTTCATGCTGTCTCGTGCCTCCTCGTGATGCCTTTCCAGACCTGTCTTTTTGGCCTTGTCCCCTTCGGGCCACGCTACTCGGGCTCACAGGCTGATCCTGATCCCCCCATTTTGTGGGCCCTGCCCCCTTTAGGTCTCCTGCCACTTGCGGCTGTCGTCGCCGCCCTCCCTGTTTGCACCCCTTTTCTTCCCCTGCAGCTCTGGTCCTTGGCTGCTCCCCCCCCCCACAGTGAGCATTGTCCTTTTGTTTAGGTGTCATTGCCTGCCTCCAGCTTCCCACAAGCAAACCTGTGGCCAGACCGCATGGTCCTGTGACATGTGACATCATGCCATACGCCTCGTGGCCTACTCCTTGCAGGCCCCCCTTTCTCCACTTTCTGCCGGCCTCCCCTTACCATGCCTTCCTCTGTCTGCCATCCCCTGGGTCCCCACCCTCTCCCATAGCTTGCTCCCATTCCCTCGTGGCCTTCGTACGGTGTGTGACATCACACCCACGTGGCCGCCCACATCCACCCCTTGCTCCATGTCCACGCTAGGCCTCACTGCTCAGGCCTCCTACACGTGCCTTCTCCATGTGGTGCTCCAAGCCCCATCGGGCAACCAGCTGCATGCGCAGGATCCATGCTTTCTGCTATCCCCCTGCTGATTACCTCCCGGTTTCCTTTTGCCATCCCCCATTCCCTTCTGGGCTGTCCCACCAGGCCCCTTACCACGCTTCTCTTTGTTCCCTGCTACTAATCATCGCCACTGTGCAAACAACCACAAACCCTTCTGCATTTCAGTGCCCTGCCTCCTCCTTTTCGCCACAGAGCGCTCGCAACCCCCGTTTACGCTCACCCTCTCCTGCCTTTCTTTACATTTCTCCCCAACGCTCCTTTACCGCTGCCATATGCATTGCTCCATGAAATAACAACTGCTGCCTGTGTCACTTACACTCAAGTTCCTTCTGTTAAAAACCTGCTTTGTCACCACTGCTGTCTGTACATCACGCTCAAAAGGACAACACAAATGCTCGCCATCCTGAAATATGCAGTCATTTTACTATGCTTTAATAACTTTTTTTTTACATCCCTCTGACTCCACAACTGTTTTTGTACCTCTGTACTGCCCTTCAGATGCTATGTATTTAACATTCTGCTATGGGTTTCAAACCCCAAAACCTTACATCACAGTCAAACACCAAAGCCCCTACCCTTCTGCATTCTTGTCCTTCAGGTTTTATATTCTCCTCTCTCTCATTCCTTTCTTTTCTCTTGTCTTTTTCTTTAAACTCAACACCTTTCTACCATGCTGTTTGTTTTTTCCTTACCTCTTTCCTTGTTGCACAAACCTTCCAATTAATGTGCCACTCTGACGTGCTGCAGTTCCAAAAGATCAAAACTCCAGCAAAAAGTGGCTGAAATCCCTCTGTGCTGTTCATTATGCACCTCCACTTGTCCCTCCCCTTCCTGTTGCCTGGCCATTGTTCTATCCCCTGTCCCTTCCCCTTCCTTCCCCCATCCCCTTCTGAGCACAACCATCCTAATGAAAGGGAAGGGGTGCACCAGGACAACATGGTCTGCCCCTTAAAGGCCAAACTCCATTGTACAGGTGTGGCTACATTAATTGGCAAAAGAACAGACTACAAACCTATTTCACAAGTTAGAGACCTTGAAGGAAGATACATTTTGATGAAAGATAAGCTATATATCACTGCAATTATTTTAGGTTTCATGTATGCCCCTTTTTTTAGGGTATGAGCAATTCAATGCAAAGAAGTGCAAAGTAATGCACCTGGGAAACAAAAACCCAGGGAACATTACACAATGGGGTGGGAGGTAGTAACAACAACAAAAATGGAAAGGGACCGGGGGTAATCATATTAGATGACCTTAAGGTTGGCAAGCAATGTGAGAAGGTGGTAGGGAGGGCTGGGGGGATACTGGGATGTATAATGAGAGGCATCACCAGCAGAAAACAGGAAGTTGTTATCCCCTGTACAGACAGTTGGTGAGACCCCATCTGGAGTACTACATCCAGTTCTGGAGACCCCATTTCCGCAAGGACATAGACAGGATGGAGGCAGTTCAGAGGAGGGTAACTAAAATGGTGCAGGGTCTGCAAGAGAAGCCTTATGAGCAGAGGCTAAAGGAGCTTAGTATGTATACCCTTGAGGAAAGGAGGGAGAGGGGGGACATGATAGAAACTTTTAAGTACCTCAGTGGAATCAACAAAGTCCAAGAGGGTAGCATCTTTCAGAAAAAGAGATGTGCAAGAACAAGGGGACACAATTTGAAGATAGAGGAGGGATGGCTCAGGGGCAATGTGAGGAAGTATTTTTTCACAGAGAGGGTGGTGGACGCATGGGACAGCCTTCCTGAGGAGGTTGTGGGGTCTAAAACTGTAGGAGAATTCAAGAATGCATGGGACAGACATAAGGCAATTTTTGTGGGGGGTAGGAAGAAATAGGCTGTTGGTTAAATAGGATCTGCAGCTTATCCTATAGGTAGGGAAATTGGCAGACTAGGTGGGCCAAGTGGTCCTCATCTGCTGTCAAAGTCTATGTTTCTACGTTTCTGAGTGCCCTTAATAAAAATGTGATATCAACATGGTAATTGGAAGTGATTTCACTGGTCTGGTGAGCTCTATGTTAGATTAATTCACAAAAGCTAACAGTGTGGATTTTAGAACCTCAAATATTTTTTAATAATTTTCTAATCAAGCAAAACCTGGTTGATACTTGAAGGTGTTTGCATCCTACTATTTAAGACTGCATTTTTAGATCTTCGCACGTCAAATTGTTTGGCAGGTGAGATTACACATCCATGAACAAATTAATGAGACAACACTCACAACAAGCTCATATACTTAGACTTACCATGTCAGACCATAGTATGATCTTATGTGCATACAATGGGGGATTTATTACTGCCCATCTTTGTAATACTAATTTTGTAGCAGTAGTAGCTAATATGCTCATGAAGCAGCAAGAAGCCAATTGTATAGCTAGTATTATGAAAGATAGCAAATTAGTATACACAGGTTATAAAATTGCATCAGTATTAGTGGATTATCATGAAACAATTTACAATAGACTCTGTTTGAACCAATCAGCCAAACAGAATCATACCAGGAGGATGCTTCTTTTTTTTTAATAGAGATTAATGATAAGGGGCCAGGATATTCAAACTGCGCCCAAAAAGTGTGCAACAGCAGGAGCAAGCACAAGTCAATTGTGCACATGCGCAATAGACGCGATATTCAAACATGGAGCAAGCCAAATTGCGCAACCAGCCAACGTCTGAATATCGCACAACCTGCGCTACAGCGCAACCAGGAAGGGGAAGCTGAGCAGAGACGATACTCCATAGCGCAACAAAGGCAGCTGAGCTGAGCAGTCCAGAGGCACCATAGCGCAAGCAGAGAGACCCAGCAGCAAAGCAATGGAACTGCACAACCAGGGAGGTAGGCAGGGCCCACCACCCATGCCACCGATGGCAGGGACACACTGCAGAACCAACAATGTACCCCCACACCCCAAGCACAGCAAAACTGGGGAGGGACGAATAGCCACCGGACCATGGGGACAAGCAAACAAAGCACATCCCGCTGTGTTAATCAAGAGCACACCCACTGGCAAGCTGGAGATCACACAAAAAGGGGCGACCACCCCAGTGTAAAGCAGTTCCCTTGTGCACACAGCACACCCTGCACTGTGACCCCAAGACACTCCATGAGCAGTGACCAGCACTGCAGGAATCCCTACGCCCCCCCGGCACACTGCAACCTCGTGAACCACAGAACTATACAAGCCAAACCCACCATGAGCACCCAGCAGTGGGTGGCAGCACATGGCAATACTGACTGAAAGCCACACCCACACCAGAAACACCACCCCACACACACGCACACACATACCCATGACCATACCACCCCAGATGCCATGCACACCACTGCAACCGAGCACCTATAGCCAGCTGCAATTAAGAGACCACCACAGTATTCATATCAAAATATATAAATGTAATAAACAAGAATAAGAAGAACAACAAAACAGCCACCAGGTTTGCCAACTCCACCGCACTCCACTGTGGAGCTCTCCTGCGTGCCATCACTGCAGTTGTATAGTAGGCAATATGGCGCTCCGCAGCACGGTAACCCCACATGGAAATGTTGTGCAACACAACTCCATCAGTCCCTATTGCGCTGTTCGTATAGCTCCGTCGTCCACATCAAGGCCAGGTTACCGAACAGCTAATAGAGCCATAGACATTCCAGACATACAGTGCCAGGGGGGTAAGGTCGGCACAAGGTCATGGGTCTGTGGCGCGGCGCACGCGACAGCGCCATCGGACGCCTACACGCTCCAGCGCGATTGGTTACCTGCGTGCCAGTGCCACAGTGTACTATTGCGCAGGTGTGCCACAGTGCTATGTGGTGCCCAGCGCTGTAGCGCCACTGGCACAATAGTGGCCGTGTCCTGTATTGCTGATCGTGCACAGCACATCATCAGCGTGGCAGACGCCTGCGTCAGCTACCTGGGCATGCGCAATGTGGTGTACTACGCAGTCATAGAACTGCGCCATTGGCTCAGCCGGCACAACCGTATTACGCAAAGCGCAACAATGCGATATTCAGCCGACGTACAGTATGCAAATCATCTGATCAGCCATTCAAAGGTGCATTGGCATGATTTGCATCTCATTTAAGTTGCTCCACTCCTAATTTGCATGCATTGCGCTATAAATGTGCGACAGTGATCTGCGGTGGCCAGAGTCGGTTACTGCAGGTGAGAGGTGAGTTGCATGCTGTGTGATGTTCTGGGCAATGGTCATGGGATAATGCTGTATACTGCACAGTGAGAGGTGCCCACTTCCACCCATTCAGACTGACATGGCCGAGCAAGGACTGGGTGAGGAGGATGATGGTGGGTGAAGGAGGAGGCCCAACTTCATGAAGTCCGAGACAGAGGCACTGTTTCAGGCCTACCTGGATGAGGAGCCACTATTTAGTGGACGGCGGGACACCCCTCAGGCCCGTGCTGCTGCATGGGAGGGGGTAGCTGGTGCTGTAAACCTGCACGGAAGCCACCAGTGCTCCATGCAGGAATGTAAGAAAAGGAAAAAGATTGGGACCGACAGGAGATGGGTGAAAGAGAAGGTGGCAGCCCTCAGGGCGGCACGCGCTGCCACAGGCGGGGACCAGCCAGAGGTGGCACAGCTGACCCCGGTGGAGGACCATCTGGCTGCATCCATGCAGCGCAGTGCAATCGAGGGCATTCCAGGAGGTGGCTTCCAGACAGATGGAAGCCCATCACTGCACTGTATGACATGGTGGTGGTGGGGGGGTGATCCCATGCACTAACATGTTCTCACTTTCTGTTACAGATCCTGTGCATCTGCAGGGGACAGTGGTGGTGGGACCATGCAGTGTGGACATCCAGCAAGAGTTGGAGGAGGGTCCATCCACCTCTGCTGCCAGCCGGCATGCATTGCACCAGTGTGCACGCCTGGCTGCCATCTCTGATGTCGGTGAGTCAGGTGTGGGGGGTGCCCATCCTATGTCACAGCAGTCTGGCATGCAAGCATGCCAGCACACTGTGACTGTGGCTGTAGCACGAACCTGCACCATTGATGATGCAAGGACCACACTGAGCAGTGACACGTGTGTGTCTCATTGCGGACGCACAGCAGGACAGCACGTGCCCCTGGACCGAGCTGGTTCTAACGTGTGTGCCAGCACATCAGCACAGTCCCAGGCAGTGCCTGGCGGCACTGGTGGGGCAGCACCGGTGGCTGTGCAGGTCTCTGGCACTGTTGCGGACACAGCTGTGGAACAACTGGTCCCTGGGGCACAGCAGTTGGAGGGGCAGCAGCGGCAGTCACCCACCGGGTCTGGGGGTACAGGGTTCAGCAGTGGCACATGCATACCACCTGTTGACTTGCCCATACCTGGTCCTGATGAACAGCACCCACCCTCAAGGGGTGTTGAGCATCAGGCCCTTCCATACCCTGGGGGACAGGTTGCCGAAGTGGCAGACTACCCGTTAGACGAGCACACCCGCCTGCTGTGGGCATCAGTACAGCAGCAGATGCGGGTTGCAACATCCATGGAGGCACTGTGTGTGGCTGTGGAGTGGCACAGCAGGGACACTGCAATGATCCATGCAGAGATGGTCCAGATGCGGATGGATGTGACCACCACCATTGACAGGCAGACCCAGGCATTGGTCGCTGTCGTGGCCGCATTGGGCACACAGTCAGGTGCCTCTGTACCATGCACCCCACGCAGTACGCTCTCCACTCCCCATTCCCGGCGTCGTGCAACACCCAGCCTGTTGATGCCGGGTTCCGCTGTGGGCATCCCGAGCACCCCTGGTGCAGGTATGTTCGGCATGCTGCAGACCCCTGTGCAGACAAGGTCGTGCTCGCACAGTGGGACCCCTGGTGGTACATCGGTGCCACCCCATGTGGCTCTTGCTCAGCCTTCCAGTGCTGCTGGGTCACGGCGGGGCCGCCCACGCATCCGAGGTGGCCGTGGCACAGTGCCACCTGACTGACCTGTCTCCCAGTGCGGGCCCTGTCAGGTGCTGCCCTGTGTGCAATGTATGTCATGGTGGGCAGTGCCCTGCCCAACACACCGACACACGGACCACCTGCACACCCACCCGACTGCTGTCCACAAGTGCGTGTGCATGATGATGCCTGCATTGTACTGTACACCAAGGTGCAAGGGTGCCCAGCATCTGACACACATACTTGGACAGTCCAGGTGGTGGGGGTGGTCCATGGATCTGTGTGTTTCACATGTCTGTTCATACTCTGCTGTGCACCTGCCCATGTATGGTTTGTGCCTGGTGTGTGTGTGTGTGTGTGTCCATATGGCATGTAACTATTCACCCCTCCCTGATGGTGTGTTTGTGCGCCTGAACCCTTCCACTCCCCTTGCCGTCATGCACCCCTGGTGTGTTACCCTGTGTGCCTGTGGGTTGCGCCTAGACAGTGTTGGTTGCACATGGCCCCATGACTTACCTGTGTCATGCAAAATGCTCCTCCGTGATGGTGTCCCGTGCAGCTGGGCCTGCTGGATCAGTCGGGGTCCCACCGCCCACGGGGCTGCTCATCCCCATCATCACCGGCATCACCGCATCCCCATCGCTGTCCTCTCCTCGACCTGTACGGCTATCCCACAGTCTTTGGCCATGTTGTGCAGGATACAACAGGCCAGGAATAACCCACAGGCCTTTGAGGGGCTGTACTGTAGGGCACCGCCGGAGGTGTCTAGGCATTGGAAGCATGCCTTCAGCATCCCAAACACCCGCTCGATGATGTTGCGTGTGGCGGCATGTGCCTCATTATAGCGTTGCTGCGATGGGGTTGTGGGGTGCCGGTAGGGTGTGAGCAGCCAGGGATGGAGTGGGTATCTGCTGTCACCTGTGTGGAGATAGTGTAGTTAAGTATCATTTTCAGGTCCATATTGCCCATAGCCCTGTGTGCCACTACCATGGCACCTGTGCCTTTCCCACCCTTGCCCCAACTTTGCAACCCCTACATGCATACTCACCCACTAGATGTCCTGTGGGGATGTCCACACTCTCGAATCACTGGCACAGTGCAGATTGGTACCATATGAAGGCATTATGTGCTCCACCAGGGTGTGTGGCACAGACATTGATGATGCGCCCACTGGCATCACACACCACCTGGCAGTTGACACTGGTGAACCCCTTCTGGTTTTGGTATGCGGCCCCATTGGGGCCAGGTGGTGTGCGAATAGCCACATGGGTGCAGTCTATCGCCCCTAGCATGCCAGGCATACGTGCTACCCTGTGGGACTCCTGCATGTTTACTGTATGCTCTGCCACGTTGCTGGGGAATTGGATGTACTCCACAGCATGTGGCAGCAGTGTGCTGAGGAATTGGGTGAGGATGCGTGATGTGGCTGACTGTGTTATGCCTGTGGTGTCCCCTGTTGGCCTCTGGAAGGTACCGGTGGTGAGCAGGCACATGCAGGCTGTTACCTTTGTCTCCACTGACAGAGCGTGTCTCCATCATGAGGGTGCCTGCATCACATCACTGCACAGCTCACAGAGCCGCCTCAGTATTGCCCTGTTCAGGTGGTACCAGCCCACAATCTCAACATCCGTGTACAGCTCAAAGCTGATGTGGGCATGGTACTGTCTGTTGGGAGCATACCGCCGACGGGCCCTTCCATGGCCACGTCCCCCTGCAGCATGCCTTCTCACCCCCCTCATTACAGCTTCCATGTGGACGCTGGCATTGTCCATGTCCCTGGCTTATGTTCCCCCCCCAGCTGTTGTTGCTCTGTTACCCCCGCTGTCCTGCTGCTACCTCCACTGCACTGGGTACACCTACTGGCCTCTGCAGTCTGTGGCCCTACACACCTTCCCTTGCCCCTATTTTGTCCTGGGATCTCCCTGGCCTGCCCTCTTTGTCCCTCTTGCCTTGTCTCTCTCCCTGCCTCATGTGGCTTCCCTGTAGCATTCTTGCGCCTCTTCCTTGAGCCTTTTTATTTTGGCTCATTTCCGCCATGGCGCACCTTCCGGCTTATCCACTGTTGCGCATTGCGCAAGCCTTTCAATATCGCATTGTGCTTTTTATGCATGGTTCCACCCCCTTCAGTTGCGCATGCCTTCATTTGCATTGCGCTGTTGCTCAGCATGTTTTCGGTAGCGCAACTGCCTCCCGCTGAATATCGCAGAATGGTGCATTTTCAGACTTGCGCTAGCGCAACCCTATTGCGCATGGTGCAACCTTTTTGACTATCTGGCCCAATGTATTTTCACAACAAAAATAAAGTGATGCCATTAAATAAATGAAATAGAATTTTTTCCTGGGTCTTAATGGAGTCAACACAGATTTTTTTCATAGCTTTTCTAGAGGATTTATTGCCATGATGGAGAATTCTGGTGGAAGATATTCTTGTCTGTGATGAAATCCCATCCACTTTGTTAGATTCTACAGTATAATGGTTTTTCACCCTAAGGAAAATAAAGATCAAAGTAAACTGAAAGACTACAGGCCTACTGCCCTTCTTAATTTAGGTTATAAAATTATGCTACATTAAGTGCCAATCACAAATAAGATGTTATTCTAAATGTTATCAATTCAGACCAAAGGGGACTTATCAAAGCTAGATCGCTATTTTTCCTGGTCACTGTGAAAAATTGCAAATTTATCAGTTTAAATAAAAATGAAACAAAATTTTGGGATTCGAGAGGGTCCATACAGTCATCTCCTGTAACCTGACCCCTAGAGAAGAAATAATTTATTTAATTTATTTATTTAGTTTTTGTTGACCAGGAAGGGAGGACTAGGCAGTTCTGCCTATTTAAGTCTCATCTGGGGTGGGGGAGATACAGATGGAAACCAACAGAAACTGATCCAGATAAAGCTGTTGCTTGTATTTTTAGTGAATGGGGAAATTTGGCCAGGACAACGTTGAAATCTGGTACTCTTTTCAAGAAGTGCCATGGAATCTTGAACGGCCACCTGAACAACCACCAGAATGGACAGAAAAGACATTGGATTAATGTCACATTTGAAAGATGACACTTCAGGAGTGTGGCACCCCCCCATGCTACACTACAGTATCAGTATTTCCTAGCGTGGGGCTAAAACCCACAGTCTTCTGATCTTTTAATCTCAGAGATGACTGTACAGTCTGCTATGCCACTGACAATGAATTACTTTGGATGCCACCAGAGCATTTAATTTGGTAAATTTGGAGTTTATGTTCTCATGCTCTGAAAGATTGGGATTTCCTCCAACGTTGCTACAAATGGTTAAATTACTGTACAGTGCTCCCTAGGTAAGGTTTAAAGCTAACCAATTTATTTGAAAACCTGTATTACAAAAGAATGGCATGAGACAGGGTTGTCCCCATCTTAACTATTGTGTGGAGGTTTTACTTAACATGATATGAGAAAATCAGACAACTGAGTATATTAAAGTGAACGATTTTGACAACTACATTTTAGTTTTACAATCGAAGCCACAATATTCAAGGCCTGTGTTTCTGACACAGAGTCTTTCTCTCCCTTCTCAGGATATGAATTGAATGAATCTTCAGCAAATATTATTCAGATTCTGTACTCCACAGGGATAGAAAGCAAAATGAAATACTTTCATATTCAAATTACAAATTACATTAAGGAATAATAAAAATAAAAATCAATGAAACATATTTTAAAACTTAAATTACTTGGCGGTTGGGAACATTTTACACTATCCTATTGGAGTAAAACTGAGACATAAAAAGTTATGTGTATGCCTCATCTTATTATATTATTTCAGGCATTACAAGGCCCAATAGAATTACAAAGGTTTGAGAAAATCAAATGGATTAAAATAAAATGTCTTTGGAGGAGAGCTTTGCAAAGGATTGCATGGTAGAAATTAACAGCATGTAGACAGGGAGGCAGAATCGGTTGGCCAGACCCTTTTTTATATTATTTGGCATGTAAACTAAAAATAACCTTTCTTTGGATGTGTGAGGGTCATTGTAAGGTAGAAACTAGTGAGTATTACAATCTACCCATTCAAGTGACTATAGATTTGAAACAACCAAATCTACCAGTGAAAAATATTGTGGGGTACCCCAAACATTTTTTTTGGGTCTCTAAAAAATCTGTTTACCAAAACAATGGCAGAAGTTTGTTCTCTATGGAATAAACAATTTAACCATGATCCTGTGTCACTGGCTCATCATCAGCCACTAATAAAAAACAGATATGGAAAGAAGGGGATAATATTACTTAATGATCTAGAATTCTATCTGAGTCAGACTTAGTGAGCTGGGTTGATTTATGTTTAGGTTATGAATTAATGTGTAGGGAACAATTTCATTTCATTCCTAGTAGAAAAGTAATTCCTAATAATTTATATCATTATTCAGTGCTACAAAGTAAATTTAAAGACATTGACAGGATTTTAAATGGGATAAGAGAGGAACCCTAGGAAAAATGGTCCATGATGCTTATGAATGTAGTGATTTGAAAAACAAGCTCAGATAGTACTGTAACTCAGTTTTATAAAACAAACAAACAAGCAAACAAACTTAATGAACAATATTCTATACTTGGCCCAGACTATTTTTTTTTAAATCCAGACTTAAATGGAATGTGGCAATTCAAACCAATTTTTACAGGTGTATGAATGGAATAGTTTTCATTGCGTGTCTAACAAATTATTGAAGTATGCAAAAAAAAAAAATAAATAAAATAAAGGCATTTAATATAAAATACCGGATAGGGCATATCTATCATATTCCACATGCAAATAGGTAGGACTAGACTATATTGGCATAAGTGTGATGAAGTGGGTGATTTACAACACCTACTATGGCCGTACCCAGAGTACAAAGTGGTGGGAATTTACATATGCACCAGTTAGGGTTCAGATTAAAGCAACAAAATTAGGGAAATGTGGTGTTAGGATTTCTGACCCTAACTTCTCCCCATCAACAGCAAGGAAAAAAAATATGAGTTTGTTGGCTGTCCTGAGTCTTGGTAAATCAGGGTTGGGATCTTCCTTGGGGTTCTCAGCCCTAATGCTCACCCCATTCCTTGAACAAATAAGATGAGATGTGATCTGTTTTCTTCAAGCAGGGCCTACAGGTTGTTGGCAACACATGGTGAGAAACCATTCTGTATATCTGAAGACTATATGAGAATGGGGTGAGCATTAGGATTGGAAACTTCTAGGAAGAGCCCACTCCTGATTTGAAAAGACTCAGGACAGCCGAAATCACAATGTTTTTTCCTTTCGCTGCTTGGGGGTGTGGGTGGGGAGTTAGGGTTGGAAACCCTATTATCACATTTCCTTACTTTTGTTACTTAATCTGAACCCGAACTGCTGCATTAATAGAGTTTTTTGCAAAAATCCTTTCTTTTTGTGATAGTACAATTGTATCCTCATTCATGCAGGCCCCTTCAGGACCTGTGTGAATGCATCCATCTGGCTGGGGAAATGCAGGGCCCTCCATGGCCTGTGCTTCTCTGCCTCCATAGATGTACACATTTATATAGCTATAGAAGCAATTTATTTGAATCATTGTAATTGTTTTTTGTGGGGCTCACTTCAAAGAAAAATATATTTGATGTGCCTCTTAACTCCCGATGGTTGATTGTATATGGTCAAAAATGTGTGTTTCATTTTTTTAGCCATAAGTGAGTAAATTTTGTTTGTTTGGTCTGAAAGTTTCTATGCCTATAGTCCAAGATGAGATACACCTTATGTGAATTTTTGATGATGATCAGACTTTATTTGTGGATTTGTCACCAGGGTGAAGTTTGGAGGTACTTTTAGGGTGCAGAGCATATCCCATGACTGTTTCAAGGGGTGTTATGTGTTAGTCTTGTAGTAGTCATTGAAACCTATTTTTTTTATACACATTGTCTCAACTCCAAATGATGACATACTGTAGTTATGGCTTGTTAAAGTTGCAATGTTATCCTATGGGAATTTTCATTTCTAAATGGTTATGTTTTTTATATCTCTATTTTCAGTTTTTATTTCTTGGGGACTTAGTCTTGTAGTACTCATTGAGAATTTTATTTTGATATATAGTGTCCCTTAAGTCCAAAGTCTGACCGAGTTAAAGCTTGTTGAAGTTGCAATGTTATCCTGTGGGAATTTTCATTTTTTCATTTTTATGTTTTTATATGGCCCCTGAAATCTTTTTTTTGGGGGGGGGGGTATTGTTACTAGATTACTGGATTGTTCTGGACAAAAGAAGGCACATAGCCCATTGTGATTGCCCCCCTCACCTGAGGGTCACTATTAATTATATTTTAAAGTGAGCCATTTATCTACAGTAACTTTATTTATTTATTTTATTTATTTATTTATGGGAGATTTGGAAATACCTTTGAGTCAAAGACTCCTTTACAAAGGTTCCACATCACAAATATTACAAACGAGAAGAGAGGTTACATAACAGTACAGCAGTACATAGTCAGGTAGCTACATTATCAGTAGTTACAGAGGCATTTGTGGGTCTCGCAGAGAGAAAACTAGGACAAGTTAGAGCAAACATGCAAAACAAATAGCATATCAGTGCAGAGCAAAACAAGTGGGACGTAGTTAGTGGTAGGGATATGAGGGGAATGCCGGCCGCAGTCTAGGCCAGTCGTTTAGATGAAGGATAGATCAGAGGCAATCACAGTGGTTCAAAGACTGTAGGTGGGCTCTGAGGGCAGTTTTGTATGATCCTAGTCTGTTTTCATTTGTAAGCGGAGTGGGCAGACTGTTCATCCAGGATGGAGCTCTGTAGCTGATGGACCTCTGGTATAGGGATGTACGACAATGGGGGACAGAGAGGAGGTGCTTACCATAGCTACGAGTATGCTTAAGTGACTGGGCCAGTCTTATTAGTGGAGTGAGTCCTGATGGGCAGAGGCCAAGGGCAATTTTTTTTTGCCATGAGGCATGTGTGGAACCTAATCCTGTTGTCAAGGTTCAGCCAGTTGATATCATTGTACAGAGTGCATGTATGAGTTAGCCGGTCACAGCCCAAGGTGAGGTGGCAGGCTTTATTTAGGGAGACACGTAGTCTGCTGAGAGCCGATGAGTTAGCTGCCCCATAGATGACAAGGCCATAATCTAGTAGGGAGAGGACTGAGGAGGAGACAGCTAGCCTCAATGCATTTGGGGTAAAGCAGTGTTTGAGGTGATACAGGAGCCCGAGCTGCACATTGAGGGCAGTGGATAGGAGGTGGATATGCTGGTGGAAAGTGAGTGCAGGGTCGAGTGTTAAGCCAAGATATCTGAAGGAGTCCACTTGGTCAAGGGGGGTTTGGTTGGCAGTCCTCAATTGTGGACAAAGTTCCTTTCTAGTATTAAGTGGGTGGGAAAAGTACATAACCTTAGTCTTGGAATAGTTCAGGATAAGACGATGGGAGGTGAACCATTTTTCTGCAGAACTGAAGGAGGACTGGAGGGAGAGGTGGAGCTGTAAAGGATCAGTGTTGGACGTATAGAGTACGGCATCATCCGCATAGAGGAGAAGGTTCCCGGAATAGGTCTTGGGGAGGGAATTAGAAAGAGGCTGAATAGTAACGGACTGAGGACGGACCCTTGCGGGACACCCGAGAGGACAGGTAGTAGTAGAGATGGTGTCTCCTATCTTGACCTGCTGGGAGTGATTTGACAGGTAGTCAGAGAACCAACCAAGGGCATCCTGAGAGAATCCAGTGCTAGTCAGAGCAGATAGCAGGAGCGGGTGGTTGACGGTGTTGAATGCCTTAGTAAGATCTATGAATACAGCCCCTGTGATTTGTCCACTATCTAAAGCAGAGTGGATGTGTGAGGTGAGTTCCAGGAGGGCAGTTGTGGTACTATGGCCCTTCCGGAAGCCATGCTGCTGCATACTAAGCAGGTTGTATTTGTTCAGGTGGTCCGTTAGCTGGTCAGAGACTATCCTCTCAAGAGCCTTGGATAGGGAAGGGAGAATGGAGATAGGTCGGTAGTTGTTAGTGAGAGCATGGTCTCCACTTTTAAATATCGTCGTGATGTGGGCAGATTTCCAGTGGGAGGGGAATTTCCCTTGGCATAAGGAGCTGTTTAGTATATGGGTGAGAGGGTCGAGCACCTCAGTGAGAGAGAGTCAAAGTAGTTTCAGGTCTAAAGTGTCACTGCTATACCGGGAGTGACTTAGTGCCCTCCTGAGATAAGGCTCGGCACCCTTGGGAGAGATGATGTGCAGGCGAAAGGGTGGGGTTGATGGGAGGGTAGGGGTGACTGGGGGAGGGTCAAAGTTAGGGGGGAGAACCAGGCTGAGATTGGTGAAGGCGTCATTGAAGGCATCGGCCATACGGGCTGGATTGGAGGTACAGCACCATTCAACCCTGATCTGGCTAGGAGTGGCGTTGGGAGCTTTTCCACACAGATCTTTGATATTGTCCCAGAACTTTCATCCTGAGCCCCAGGAGTTGGTGAGTGAGGCATTGTAGTACTCAGCTTTTGCTTTGTACAGGGACCATGTACATTTGTTTGTTGCTTCTCTATAATTCTGTCTGTCAGCTGGCAGGCCAGTCTCATTAGAGAGGTGCCATAGGGAGTCTCTGGTCCGCATGAGGTCCAGAAGATGTTCAGTGACCCATGGCGCTGGGTTACCTTTGGCCACTCTTTTAGTGATTGGGGCAAATTTGTCACAGATGGTGTTAAAGGCGAGGAATAAGAGGTTTAGGGCTAGGTCAGTGTCAGTGGATTTCGTGACAATGGACCAGTCCATTGACCTGAGATAGATTTTGAGTTGCGCAAGTTTTCCTGGGCCAAGTTTGCGCTGATAGATTAATCTGGGGGATTTGGGGATTTGCATCCAATGGCAGAGTACCGGGGAGTGGTCACTAAGGGCATTTAGGAGTACTGTTGTACTGGCGATTTTTGTAGGGCGGTTGGTGAACACCAAGTCCAGCAGGAAGGAGGACCCGGTGAGCTGGTTCAATCTGGTGGTGGATGTGACAACCTGCGTAAGTTCCTGGGCAGTAGCAGCGTCTAAGAATGGTGTGGCAGCTTTGTCCAGCCAGTTAATATTAAAGTCCCCTAGTACGATTTTCTCAGCTTGTGCAGGAAGAGTAGCCAGGTAGGACAGAACGGAGTGGAAGGCCACTTTTTGTTCCCTGGGAAGGCTATAGACCGTGGTGATTGGGGGGGGATTTAGTTGTTCCCAGAGTGATTTTTATAGTGAGAGGTTAAATATATTGAGGGATGCAGAATTAATTATGTCTTGAGGAAGTATGTTCCATAATTTAATTATGTTTTACTCTTGCAGTATTTTGATATACAGATTGTCCAGTAACTCTGAATACTGATGGAGTCATGGCTTTTTAAAGTTGCAATGTTATCCTATGGGAATTTTAAATTTCTAAGGTTTATGTTTTTTATATGTTTATTTTCAGTTGATATTTCTTAGGAATGTAGTCCTGTAACACTCAGTGAAACGTTTCTTTTGATATCTTGCTTGTCCCTTAACTCAAATGATTGACAGAGTTATACCTTGTTAAAATTGCAATTTTATCCTATGGGAATTTATTTTTTATAATTGGGCTTTTTTTATATTGCCCCTGAATGTTTTGGAAGGTAGTATGCGTTAGTCTTGTAGTACTCATTGTGACCTTTCTTTTGATATATAGATTGTCCCATAGCTTCAAATATTGGCAGACGTATGCCTTGCAGGCAAAAAAGCAGCAGGACCACTGGCAGCATGGTTTCAGAGGAGAGAGAGAGAGAGGTCATGTCAAACTAATGTCATAGATTTCTTTGACTAGGTTACCAGGGAGATGGATAAAGGGAGACCAGTGGATCTGGCCTATCTGAACTCCAGTAAGGCTTTCCACACTGTGCCACACAGGAGGATAATTAAGAAACTAAGCAGCCTGGGGGCAGGAGAGAAAGTGACAAGCTAGGTTTCAAACTGGTTAACGGATAGGTATCAAAGAGTGGTATGAAATGGAAACACTCAGGTGGTAGGAGAGTGAATAGTAGGGTGCCACAGGGTTTGGTGCTGGTACTAGTCCTCTTCGATGTCTTCATAAGCCATGTTGAGGAGGAGTTTGAGGGTAAGGTGTGTCTCTTTGCAGATGATACAAAAATCTGTAACCGGGTTGACACTCAGAAAGGAGTGGAGAGAATGCAAAGAGGTCTGAGGAAATCAGAGAAATGATCTAGGAGGTTGCAGCTGGGTTTCCATGCCCAAATGTGCAAAATTATGCACTTAGGACTGTGGAAACTAGGGGCTGTGTATAAGATGGGGGGAGTGGAGCTTACAGTCACCAAGCAAGAAAGAGACCTAGGGTTCATCATATTTGTTGACCTCAGGGTATCTGGGCAGTGTGACAAAGCAGTGGGAAATGCTAGCAGGATGCTGAGGTCCATTGGGAGAGGAATATCTAGCAGGAGGAGGGAGGTGGTGTTACCATTGTATTGTTCACTGGTTATGCCTCACCTGAAGGACTGTGTCCAGTTCTGGAAGCCGCACCTCCACAAGAATATTGAAAGAGTGGAATCGGTACAGAGGAGGTCAACAAAATGGTGAAAGCCATATGAGGAACAGCTGCATGAACTCAACATGTACTCCATGGAAAAGAGGAAAGCAAGAGGGGACATGACTGAAACCTGCATGTACCTCACAGGCATGAACAAGGTGCAAGTGGAGGGTCTACTTCAGAGAAAGGAAGGCACTAGAACTAAGAAGCATGCAATGAAGCTAAGAGGGGGGAGTTTAAAACCAATGTATGGAATAACTTCTTCAAGGAAAGGGTAGAGGATGACCAGAACAGGCTGCTCAAGGAAGTAATGGGAGCAAAGACTTTGGGGAGCTTCAAGCATGTGTGGGATAGGCACAAGAGCATATTAGGTAGAGGAATGGTGAGAGAGTGACACCTATGAGCAACTAGTGTCAGTGGTGATGGAATAGGAAGGAACAAGAGTCAGACTGAATGGGCCTAAAGGTCCTTTTCTGCCTACAAAATCTATGTTTCTATGTCAAAACTCAAATGAACAGAAAAAAAAAATTAGTCGGACTTCTTCTTTTTGTATGAACCAATCTTCTTTTATGAGATTTTTGTGAGCTCATGAAAGAGGTTTGGTTCATGTGAAAGAAGAATTTGAAAAAAAAAAAACAAGTCCAACTTCTTCTTTCATATGAACCAATCTTCTTTCGTGGATTTTCATGAGCTCACAAAAGAAAATGGGTTTACACGAAAGAAAAATATGAAGAAAAACTAAGTCCATCTTCTTCTTTCGTATGAACCTAATCTTCTTTTGTATGGTCCTATTTCTCTTTTGTGAGCCACACGAAAGAAGAAAATCATCTCATGAAAAAGGATTTTTAAAATGTTTTAAAACTGCATTTCAGAGTCCTTTTTTGAAAAAATAATTTCAGAATACAGCTCATAGGGTCATGTGGAGCAGGATACATGTGTTGGTGTCTGCAAAATATCATTTTTATTGGTTTTTAAAACTTTTTTTAATGGAAGCAAGATACTGCTATAACCCCTAGGCGGCACTATTCTAAGGGCTACTACCCCTGCCTGTATGGCAATACACAGGTTAACGGGCCTGAGTTCTGTAATTGGGTGCTTCCACCCAGAGGAATGGTATTGGTGCATCCTAACTGCTTGGGTATAGCCCTCTGGGATGCTGTACTCATCCACCAACCCTTCTAGTGGCCTACATAATAACACAATGGTACATTTACATTCAGTAAGTAATAGTAATAATATGCTCACACCCTTTTCACTTACCACCAGGGCTGTATCTGCTGCAGCTGCCCTGGAGACCCCCTGGAAAATCAGATCACCAGTGCAACAATACAATCTTATCACTGTAACCCAACTAATAATATGTACACTGTGCTGGCCCGATGGTTCTGAGGATTGAGGCGCTAGATGCCACTCCTCGCATCACACTGGTGACCCATGTTCGGGAGTGAGCAGGGGTTATCGTAGGTCAGTGGGGGGAAGACGGATTGAGCATCCAATGAACTGCTCTTCATTTTCGGGGTCCGGGGGAACCCATGGTCTTTGTGCACCTGACCCTTAGCGGAGGCTGGGAATTGGCGCCATGGTGCCATAATTGCAGAGCTGAGCTCAGCAGTCGAGATGGCACACGGTGAGCGCATGCTAAACATGTCATTGGTGCTCACAGCACGCCGAGCTCCACAAGGGCTCGAAATCTAGGGAGGAAAATGGCATCCTGGTTGCAACGGCTTGATGGCCGTCTTACAGCCACCCTGGCTTCAGAATGGCGTCGTTGTTCTTGATCTGGTCCTGGTGGGAGAGAGGTTAGCTGCCCGCTGCCCCGTCATTGGGGGGTAATACACGGGGGAAGAGGTGATGTCCACTCAGAAGATGAAGCCAGAGAACTGACCGGACGGTGGCTGGATCCACAAAGGAGGATGCCTGGACGAGTGGTGCCAATCAGGAAGCCAGCAGGGAAAAGAAAGAAAGTAAAAAAAAAAAGTAAAAATTAAAAAAAAAAAAATAATATGCACACTAGTCAGGTTAAACATGAAAAAAGACAATCAGATTTATGTAGGGGCAGTGAACATAGAAGAGGTGTGAATCTAGCAGAATGATTATCCCTCTGATTTAATTCAGGTTGGTTCAGCATGTACTGTAAGTTCCTTTTAAACAGTTCAACAACCCTGGGTACCTAGTATGTCATGCAGGCTAGCCTGAAGCATTGCCCGGGGTGGCCGGTGTTGCAGCTGTTGTTGAAGCCCTTAAAAAAGAAAACAGCTAAACATGCACACAACCCAATTATTTGTAATCCATGCCAGATGGCTCAGTCCATCGCAATAACCCAGAACAAGAAACAATTAGATGGTGACACAATGACTGTTGTTTTTGTTGCAGGGTGCAACCCTGGTTTCTACTCACGCTACTGGGACCTGGATGCAGGACAGGTGAGATGTAGACCTCATGGTGATGATCAGGGAGGCCAGGGGAAGCTGGGCCGACATGACTCACCTCTGGGTGGTCACTAACTGTTCAATGGTGTTGAGCAGGGAGCTGAATCCCCAAGCCAGTCTTTCACCGAGGTGATCTCTGGAGTGGGAGTAGAGGCCTAGGCCGAAGTGACAAGGCCCAGGCAGGATGAACAGTTTTGCAAAAGTTTGTGATCTTCTGCTGGTGAAGCCTCCAGCTGGTGTAAAAGATTCTGCCATGGTGAACCAAATTGCGACCCATGAAACACATTCAGCACATTCAAATCACTACTTTCTCTAAATAACAGTTCAGATACAGCACGGTTGCAAATGAGAGCTCCACTGCACAAACCTTTCAATCCGAGACAAATTCTGTCATCAGACGGGCTGATCACTTCTGGAGCAAGTCTTCGGTCCAAATTACATGTTGCAATAACAAACTTCTTTCTTGTGCTACAGATTCTAAACATGAAAATCGGAACTAGATCCAACTTCTGCAAAAGGCAGTTCACTGGCATGAAAACACGGCAGGCAGGCCAGAAAAGCCTCTTCCTGCCAATTCCCCTACGCTCCTTCTGGGAGCAGCTCCTTGAAAGCTCGAGATGTTCACTCTTCAACCTCCAGCTCTAACTGATCCACTTCTTCAGGCAGTTCTGACTATTTATTTTGTTATCCAAAAGGTTCTGTTGGCTGAGGGAACTGTCAGTCACAGTAAGGGCTCCCCCTCCTGATCCATTTAGATGTCAACACTTAAAACTACAAAAACTGCAGAATTCCTTCCCACGAGACCCCTGGGGACAGTCTTCATTTTAGATCCCCAGTGGTTTGATTGGTCCAAATGCTGGAAGTCCAGAACCTAGCATGGTGGCTCCCATCCAAATGTTTGAACTGCAATAAAAGCAGGTTAGACAAACTTCTTTGTCTTTACTATAAAAACAGATAAACAGCAAACACTCACAGTTCCTAAACAAGCTCCCTCTGTGCAAGTAGTGACTGCAGAGTGCAACAGAATAACTCACTGTCTGACCGGTCACAAGCCTTAAGTCACTCAGACCTAGCCCAGACTAATTTCTAACACATATTAGCTATTTTCTTAAAGAGACAGGCATGGAGGCTCACTAGGGCACTCTCACGCAGATAGATAGAACTACTGAAGACAGGACACCAGCCTGACAGTGGGCATTAAGGAGCCCAGCAATACATTATAGTGAACCCCAATTTGTAGGGGGGTTACACTGCCATACAGAAGAAGAATTTTCTCTCATGAAAGAAGATTACTCCATCCCAAAAGAGAAATCTTCTGTCATATGGCCAAATTCTTCTTTCGTATGAAACAGCTATTCAAAACACCCTACTGAACATACTCAGAACCAAAATTTCAAATCCTTATAACTCTGGAAAAGATTAATATTTTTTTTTACCAAACCAATGAAAGGCACAATTCCTGGGCAAGCCCTTTGTACCCTGAAAATTTCAGACCACAATTCCAAACCATCCGAGTGCTAGATGATGACAATAAGACAGCTAAAACACATGATTTTTTCCTAAAAAATGCATTATCCAGATCTCAGAATGTGCACATCTAACTGGAACAAAAATTGGCACACCAAGAGACCTTCTGCAAGACCATGCATGGAAAGTTTTGTGTAGTTCTGTGAATGGGGGTAAAGCGATTAAAGGGAAAAGTTAAGAGTTTAACATTAAACAGTCTGCTCAACCCAAACTACAGTGGCACTACTGTGCCACTATAATATTAGAATTTTACAAGGTTCTACATCTAAAGCTATAAAGCAGAGAGTGCAGTTCAAACTGTCCACATAAATACAAGAGTTTGAGGTGCTTAGTAATGAATATTTTGTTTTAAATTCATGGCACACTAAATTAATGACAACTTCAGCCTAGTCAACATTAATTAGATGGACACCCCCCCAAAAAAAACATATAAATCTTAGTAGCAGTACCAGATGAAAGATTTTGCACAATGTGGTTTATGTGCTGATAAATGCATGCCTAGGGAACCGGCCCGGTGGCATTGAAGGTTGAGGTGCTGGACGCCACACCTCACGCCATGCTGGTAACCCAGGTTCGGGAACGAACTCAGGTAGTCGAGGGTCAGCAGGGGAGGGAGAGGATGGAGTTTCTGGAGGACAGCTCTCCTCTCCTGGGGGGAGGGTTCTGGGGTCTTTCAGTGCCTAGTGACCCCAATGGAGATCGGGGGTAACATAGGAGCATCAACCGACGTAAGGGGAGGAGTGCGGCAGACATCAGCAGGGCAGTCGTGTGCAGACGTCATTGCACGCTGCACTCCTAGGGGGAAACCGCATGAGAAAACACCCACCATGGACTGTGGAGATGATGGGGGCTCCGGGGGCAGGTCTCACAGCCCATCATCGGCCCACCTACTCGGGAGGACTCCAGGCCAACCCGGCTGCCAGTTAAGGCCTCTCTAATTACAGATAGGCCATTAGGGGAGAACAGACCCATCCCGGGGGGTGATTCAGGAAGCTAGGTCTGCCTGGGCAGTCAGGGGAGTCTCTCTCCGAGAATCGGGTTCAGGCAGGGAGTAGAAGTCCAGTCGTGAGTGCACCCTGGAAGGATGCCCGGCCATGGGGGATAATAAACAAAGGATACAAAAAAAAAAAATGCATGTCTAGGGGTGTAGTGAGGCAAAAGGTCAGAGGCTGAGTGTCTTAATGCCCCTAGAAGTGCATTTATTAGAGCATAAACCACACCCTGGAGTGTGTTATTACACTCATAAAATTAGTATATGTTGAGAAATATTGTAAGTTTAAAAAAAAATTAACAAATATTTGAAGTTTTTGTTTTTTGAAGCAAAATAGTCCTACTGCTCTGCCCATTGTCTATTTATTCTGACAGTGTTTTCTCTCACAGGGCCTCTTCCTTTCATTCATGACCTGTTTTGCCTCCTACTCATTTTCTGGACTGATTGTCTACAGTATTTATTTTGACAGTGTTTTCTCTTACATCTGTTCCTCCATATTATTCAAAGAGTGACTGTGGCAGGTTGCTTGGCCGCAGGCAAGACCAAGGTTTCCTTGGGGTCTTAGCAGCAGCATGTGTGGTTGCATGTTCTATAAAACTGCCAGTGGTCTCAGAGACACAAGGAATGGAGAGCTAGAGACCACCGCCAAGTCAGGTGAGGACTGTGGGTCTGGGAGACATAAGGTTATTTTGGCAACCTGTCCTTTCAGTTTTTTTTCTTTTTAATAGCCTCCTTTTTTGGTGGTTACGGCGGTTTGAAAGTGCGGTAGATTGAGAGCAGTGTTCTGCCCGTTAGGCCTGAGGGTTGGGATGGAAAATATATTCTGATGATGAAAGTACTGCTGAGTATTGTGTGGAGTGTGTGGAGTGTGTGGAGTGGGAAGGGTAAAGCAAAGAGAATAACAGCAGCTGTTTGAACTGCTTACGATTTCACTGACAGTATTCTGAATTTTCATTGTTTGTGCCGCTCAGGGAGTTTGGATCAGAAGGGAAGAATGAGGTGCCAGGGCACAAGGCTATCATGGGTGAGTGGGTCACTGTTGGTGGCTCTTGTTTTTTAGTGTGGTATACTGAAAGTAAAAGGCATACCTGGCAAGGGCTGCCAGCAGATCAGGTTGCTTTACTGTCTCTTCCCATTTTATAAAAACCACTACAGTAAATTGTCTTGAAGTTGTACTAAATGAATACTTAATAGCTGAATCAAAATATAAGCGTAACACAGTGCTAATTTCCCAGAGTCTTGATAAAAATGGGATATGCTTGTAATACAGAGTTTTAGAATTCATAGATAAAACAATTTAAGGTCTGAATCTTGCTTTTATGCTGTCAACATTTTTGACATTTCTTTTACTTTTGACGAGAAATATGGTAGCAATTAGAAAATAATCCCAGTGTAGGCCAACCCAGTCAAAGATGTAGGGCAGGATTCACAAAAGAGATGCACCGTCGCAAATAGGATGCGCCCACTAAATGATGAAGCGATTCACAAAGGATGTGCCATGGGATGACCATCGCAACTCCACTGTGACTCGCACGGAAAGGGCAGGCGCAAGTGGAGATGTGCCAGCACATCCGGGATGCATACAACCACTCAGGGGAGCAACACAGTGAATACGGAACAACCCAGCAAGGCCTGTGACAGCAACAGGGGACAATGCAGAGGGACAAAGGCGAGAGGGACACATGACCAAAGGGACAAAGCAGAGAGGCCAAGGGCACAACAGTGGCCGAAACAGGCACAATATTGAGACTGGGCATACAGAACAACACCCAGAGGACCAGGCCACACCCCACACGCCTATGGCAGGCACACAGAACAGGTACACTGTAGCCGGCATGGCACCACACAACAGTGGGTGAAAGCAAGCAGCAAGGTGGTGGCCACTGGACAAGGCCAACACCACAGGTGGCCAAGACTGTGGCTGTGTGGGAGGCGACACAGGCCTCCACAGTGCCATATGATGGGTAGCACATAGTGCTACCACAGTGCCACACAGCCAGTCCAAACCCCCAACCACAGTATACTGCACACAGGGCCATAGACCAATACTGCAGCAGTGCAATGTGTGAATGCCACAAGCACACACAGACTGGGGGCAGAGACATGAGCAGCAGGACATGAGGCCCAAGCACAAGCCACAGGCAACAGTGGGGCCACATGAAGGTGGGGGGGCAGGAGGGAAGCAGACTGTACAAATACGGGTGCACACAGGGGCATGGCAGCAAGGGGACAGTGAAGAGCTTGTGACAGTACACAAACCCAGGACCATGGAACAGTGAAGGACCACAGACACCGTGTCAGAAAACAAATAATTTAATACAAGAAACAATAACAAGAAAAATTACAGGAACAAGAAACAAAACCCAAAAACAACTATATACATATGATGATACAAAAAGGGATGGGGTTTGAGGGACTATATACAGCAACAGGAGTGCAGAAAGGGGTAGTGGGTGGGGGCAGCAATATAGGAAGGGATGGTGGGGGACACAGTAAAATCTGTACATTACTATAAACTATTTACAAAATACAGCTATTGGTGTGGCTGCGCAACACGCCTTCTCAACCCCCCGTGGTCATCTGCTAACAGTAGGCGGATGACAGCTGCCAATGTCCGCTGTAGTTGGGCATGCACACACAATATGGGCCGCAGTGCCAGCCACAGTGCCATGATCCTGGGGACCTACAGCAAGAACACAGAGAACACACACTAAGTGCCACTGTAGACACACAAACTCCCACTGAGCAGAAGCCCACCCCACCAGGCAGACACTGCACACACACAAGGTAGTCACCTACCTGCACCCACATGGACACCATGCCATGCACCAACTGCAGCCCTCTGCACACGCTCCTCAGCAGCCTTCACAACCCACTGACTGGCCTCCAGCTCTGCAAGACACAACAGACTGATACCGCCATGAGTAGACATGTTATTGCACAAAGCCACCCCCAACACCAGCGTGGACATGCCGTGATGGTGTACACAGCCAGTGCAACACTGATGACTGGCCATGCAGTCCACAGCTGCACACAGCAGCCTTACCTGAACCCCCAAAGTGCCCTTCCGCCATTATGCACTGCACATGGTGGTTCCACCCCATGTGCGACATGGTGTACCTGTCCCACACACACACACACCACTGCAGAAAGGCCCACCCCATGTGGCATGCATGATAGGGTACCAAAGGGCAGGTGCAGCCACAGCCAAGTGTGCATGCTGGGGAGTGCCCATGTGAGTGTGATGTTGTGATGTGATCCATCCCCACTCTGCATGCTCCTGTGCTATACATGTATGCACGCAACCTACCTGGTCATGGAAGTGCATCCCTGCATGCACACTCTTGCAGCCACTGAAGATGAGCCCTGTCCCTCCAGCCAAGGTCACCATAAATGGTGCCTGCACTGTTCCCTGGTGTGGGGAACCCCTGTGAGCCACACCAGCCACTGGCTAATGGTGGACCACACCTGTGCCTGGGCACCTGCAGGTCCTCCTTCCCAAAAAGCTGCCCCTCTACATTCAGCACCAGGGCCACCAGGTGGAGCAGCTCCACATCAGACCAATTCATGGCCCTTGGTCCAGTCCTCCCTATCCTTGGCATCCCCACAGCAGAAACACCACACAGCTGCATGCAATGTATGTGCAGCTGAAATGCAAAATGGTGCCATATGTGCCACTAGGCCATGTGCATGCCCCTGTGCAAAGCAGCATGAAGCATGATTGGTCTGTCATGCAGCCACAGGCACATGCGCAATACGCAATGTTATGGCGTGAATGTGGGGTCATGGATCCTGACTGGGTCACGCGTGCACAATATGTAGCTGTCTGCCATGTTACATGTGGCACGCGCTATTTTTATTTATTTAGTTGTTTAACCAGGAGTAGCACACAGTATTGTGCATAGCCCCTGTGATGCGCGGTAGCGCAATGTTGGACAATGGCATGTAATGCGCAATCCATGTACAACAACTGACAACTGTCAAAATGTGCACCATGCAGGGGGACGTGCATGCACGGACAGACTGCACCATGTGACTTGTACCATATGCATGTCCACGATGTGAGTGTCAGACCAATGGCGCAACTGTGGTGCTGTGCCAGGGGTACAATGCACAGTGCATGTGCACTGAATTCACCGAAGCACTTGCACCCCATTCAAGAAGATGCCCCGAATGCACCACGCATGTACGAGTAATACACCGTGTAGAGATGCACCCATCTCAGCAGATGCACTGTGCTGATTGAGATGAGCTGAAGGCAATTAGGAAATTCACAGATAATGCTCCCAAATCAGACTAATATTGTATTCAGGGGCATCTCGGCTGTTTAGCATCTCATTATCAATGCCCCAGTCCTCATTTGCATGATCTGAGCCATAAATGCTCCCAACACAGACCACACTGAGAATAGGTGACTGAGAGGATTCACAGCCTTGAAGGTGAGTGCTATTTCATTTCCACATGTATTACTTCTGTTGCTGTGGACTGGGTAAGTGCACTAGGTAACCCCTGCCTAGACTTAAGCTTGACCCAGGTGAGGGGGATATGGATGACTGCCAGTGGACTGTAAAATAGAGTCATCCGTTTGTGTACAAGTCCAGTACTAGTGTAGCCAACCCACATGATGAACTGGTCAGTGGACAGCCTGTTGCCCTCTGGTCATGTGCATGGACACCTGTTGCACGACATCGTGTACCACACACTGTCCCACAGGCCACCCCAGTTGGGGGGGGTACGCTGGAAGCTGATGTGCCTGCACAAACAGTGAGGTGTGCATAGGGGGAGTGATGGGCAGACAGCTGCATGTGTATCTGGACATGCATGACAGGTGGCATGTCCATGGCTGTGCAGCTGTCCATGATGGGGTAGGCTGGCTATTCCAGACACAGCACTGACCACCATGACACACCGTGCACCACACCACATGTGCACTGCCAGCAGGCCATGTCAGCCAGATGCTATGGTGGCACTCTGCAACCACTGTATATCGGTAATGGGCACACAGGAATCCTCAGGTGCATGTCTAATATCTGTCTGTATTCTCCCACAGAAACCAGTATGACAGGAGGAGACAGTGCCACCAGTCACAGGCAGCCAAACTTTACTAAAGATGAGGAGCAGGCCCTCATTGAAGCCTACAATCTGTGGCGTGATGTACTGTTAGGCAGGGGTGGCAGCCAGACAGCATGGGAGAAGGGCTGAGAGGCAGTGGCCCATCATGTGAACGCCGTGGTCAAGTACAATCAAACTCCCAGGAGTGCAGGAAGCACCTTAAAGATGGGAAAAGGAGGAAAAAGGAGAAGGTGGCCAATATTGAGGCTTCCCTGTGATGAACAGGGAGTGGCCCACAAGCAGATGTGCACCTGAGTCCTAATGAGGAGCTCCTACAGGCAACCATTGCCAGGTCTACTGTGCAGGGTGTCCTTGGAGGGGGGGTTCCAGACAGGCAGCAGCCCATCACAGCACTGTAGATAGCCATGCACATGATATGTATCTGGCCACGTGTGTGCCCTGACTGCAATGCCAGTCCCAATGTGTGCTGCTGTGCAACTGTGGTCCCATGTGATGTACCACGTGTGACGGTGGCTCTTGTGTGGCCCATGCTGTGTCTGACAGTTCATGCCCATGGTGGCACACATGTGATGGGCCGGTCCCAGTCAGGATGCTGAGACATGAACACTGTTGGATGGGCAAGTTGTAGCATTGGCACACAGGATACCATGTGGCCAACACAGCACCGGTCACTGCAGGTGCATGGCTGCAGCAGTGTTATAGGCACTGCACAGCCATACCAGGGACTGTCATGTGCACCATGGCACAACACTGTGTCAAACTGCATATGTATGTATGTATGTATGTATGTATGCCACTGTATAATCCATTGACACTAACCATGTTTTCTTGCCTTCTTTTCACAGCTCCATCATACCTCATGGGTGCGGCAATGGGCACGGCTGCACAGGATGTGCTAGTGGGCGATGATGCTGGCCCGTCACACAGTACTGTGGGCACTGCGGTGGATGGTGCCATCCCTGGACTGTACACTACACTGGTGCCATCTGCCTCAGTGCCAGTCGTGGTGGGCCCATCAGGCCCCTCAGCCAGTGCTGCCACTACTGGCAGCAATGTCACCACATGGCTGGAGGGCCTACTAGGATTGTCTGATGATGACCCAGCAGATGCAGTGGACATCGCTGATGCCCTTCTTGTGCTGGCATCTGGCATGCAGGAGGTGTACAGCGATGACCCTGCGGATGATGACACCACCCAGTTAGAGGGAGACATGGCCAACAGTGGAACATGCAGTACACAGGTGCCTGTACAGGTGGCCCCTGATGGTATTGATGGCCCTGATTCACATAGCATGGATGCAGAGGCCACACAGCTGCCTGCGATGGTGGGTGCTGTGCCCTCTGCATCTAGTCCAGGTGCAGGGGTGGAACAATCAAGGGTATCATGTACAGATGCTGTGAGACACATGCAGGCACCGTTGGAACGTGACAACACTGACCATGGATGTGCTGGGGCTGAGCATGCCCAAGCTCCTCCCATGCTGCAGCCTGGCATGGTACAACCACTGCCTGTGGATGCCCCTCAGCAGGCTGTTTCGCCACCCACCCATCGGCAACATCACCATGAGCCATCACCCGCAGACAACATTGAGGGCTATGTCTTCCCCCTGCGTGATATTGTGGAGGGGCAGGCAGCCCCACATGCAGAATTCAGGGGACTCCAGATGCTGGTGGTCCTGGAGCATGAGTCTGCAGTTGCATGATGTGCCCAGATGTTGACAGAGGCATGCCTACAGTGGTTGTGCATGACCGCAGCATCGGAGTGGATTGCAGCTGCTGAGGAAGCAGCGGCTGCATCCATTACATGCCTTGGCCATTGGGCCTCCAGCTGGACACCCATGAGGACCTCCCGCACGCCCAAGCAGCGGCATCAGATAGACCCATTGCTGCTGATGCTGTTGCCTCATGTTGCATTGCCCAGCATCCATGGCACAGACATGGCTCGCGGGGCCACCACACCAATGAGCACTGGTTCACAGTCTCAATGAAGTATCCCTACAGGGGTGTGCAATACGCCCCCTGTGGCTGGTGGTGCTGCATCTGCATCCACCAGTTGTGGCAGAGGCTGCCCTCATATCAGTGGAGGCTGTGGTGCTGCCCTGTGACATCCAGGTCCCCGTTTCAACAGCTGCTGCACTTTCCACCTCTGTGTCCCACTCGCCTGGATAATGGTGCCTGGGGTGGCATGCGCCTGGCCCAGAGCAATGCCACCATGGGCCCCTCATGCAGTACCACCTGCATGTCTGTGTGCACCACTATTGTGCCATGTGATATGGGATTGATGAATGTGGTCCAGTGTCTGCTGCACCTGTGTGCTAGCAGCAGTGAACACTGATCCATGCCACCCCTGGCACTGTCATGGTGGCACATGTGTGTGTTGTGAGCTTTATATATGTGTGTGTGTATGTGTGTGTGTGTGTGTGTATGTGTGTGTCTCCAGACCTCTTGGTCCCTGGCATGTGTGAGGTCCACTGTTGCCCCAACACACCTGTGTGGCATGTGTTGTATGTGTGCACCCAAGTTGAGCTGTTTGTGTGCTGTGCTGTGTCCATCATGCACTGCACAGCTATGTTTCTACCTGTTGTCACCATTGTGCACCTCCCCTATACATACCTGTGATACTCACCTACAGTTCCCCAAATAATCTTCCACCAGTGTGCTTCTTTAGAGCCTTGATCTTGCAGCCAGCCATGGGTCCGACCATCCCATTGGTGGTCCAGTGTTCTGGCCCTGTGGCACTGCTTCTTCCACCACATCCTCCTTCTCCTCCCTGGAACTGTTGCCCTCACTGGCCTCGACAGCTATTCACAGTTGATAGCCATGTTGTGTAGCATACAACAGGCCAGGAATATGCCACAGGCCTTCTCAGGGTTATACTATAGGGCCCCACCTGACCTAGACAGGTACCAAAAGCTCATCTTCAACATGCCGAAGACATGCTTGATGATGGTGTGCGTAGCATGTTTAGCTTGTTATAACACTCCTCTGCCTCTGTTCCAGGTTGACAGAAGGGGGTGAGGAGCCAGGGCCTCAGTGGGTATGCCACATCACCTGTGGGGGTGAAGGGTGGCTATTAGTACACTGGTCACACTTGCAGCATGCCCCCCTCCCTGCCCCAAGCTGCACAGCTGTGTGTGTTGAGTGTCCACCACTGGCTGTACCTGTCCCTTCCCTGCAATTCTACCCCCCACCATCCACCTGTTGTTGCTGGGCCTGCTGCTGTTGTTGGTCCCAGGCCATGAATGCCATTGGGGTCACACGTGCCACACCCACCATTGTCCTACCCAGTGTGTATTGCGGCAGTGGCTGCAGTCCGCATGTGTTGTGCTTGTCCCTGCCACACATGCCCCAATGGCACTGCACCCCATAATCCAAGCATTGCACGTGTGCCACCCTGTTCCAGCTGGTGTCTGCCTGTGTCACCTTCCACCCCTCTGCTGTTCCACATCTGCTGCACCCTCTGCGCTTTGTGCATTGTGCTCTCTGCACACCTACCCCCTCCTATCCTGTGCCATAGTACCCTGTTGTGTGGCTGTTTACCATGTCCCACGCACCTACTAACTGGCCACTTGGTATGTCCCCTGCCTCAGTTTTGTGGCAGAGGGCGGACTGGTGCCATTTGTGTGCTCCCAGGGTGTGTGGCACAGACATTGCTAATGCACCTTGTGGCATTACACACCACCTGGCAGTTGACAGAGTGGTTTCCTTTATGGTTGATATATGTCAACGCGTTGTTGCCAGGTGGTGCACAGATTGCCACATGGGTGCAGCCAATGGCCCCTATGACACCTGTCATGCATGCCACCCTGTGGAACTCCTGCATGGCTTCTGTCTGCTCTGCCTGTATGCTGGGGAAATGGATATATTCTGAAGCATGTGGGAGCAGTGCAATGAGGAATTGTGTAAGGAAACCAGATGTGGAGGCCTGTAATATGCCAGTGGTTTCCCCAGAAGGCCTCTGGATGGTTCCTGTGGCGAGCAGGCACATTACTATTGTTACCTTGACCTCCACTGATATGGCATGACCACGTCCAGTGAGTGCCTGCATTTCCTCATGGCACAGCTCACAGAGCTGCCTCAGAATGGCCCTGTTCAGGTGGTATTGGCCTACTGTCTCTATGTCTATCAGCTGCTCGAAGGACAGCCTGGCATGATACTGCCATGGGTCCGGACACCTGCGGTGCCTTCCACTTCCCCATCTCCTCATCCTCATTAGTAGTCCAACCATAACAAAAGGTACTCCATCCATGGACCTGGTGTGCTTTCTCCCTCTCCCTCTCACACTGTACTGGTATAGTACTGCTGTTCTGCTACTGACCTGCTGGTGGCTTGCACTTAAGTCTGCTTCTTTTATACTTATCTTTTCATGGCACTTTTGGTACTTGAGTCGGGTTTGCTCTGTAGTTGCGCCTTCCTTTGTCACTGTGAATTGCTTTATGCTGTATATGCATGTGTATGCCCCCTCTATATGCGCCACATATCATTATTATGCATCTGCAGTGCATTCTGCTCAGCGCAGCACATCTGGGATGTGCCGGCACATCTGTCCTGTCTGTGAATCATTTCATGGTGCATTGTTGTGATGCGCTGGCGAGTCTCACTTGCTCCTGGAGAATCTCTTTTGTGAATCCTGCCTGTATAATTGTAATAGATTTAACACATATTCAGAATTAGATACTCCAGTAAAACAAATGTGATTTTTGTCTCTCTATTGTTTTTAATTTGAGTTCACAAATGTGGTGAAATATCCCAGGAATTTCAGATACTCCACAAATATACACTTTGTTTTGCATGCACACATGTGTGTGTCACGCCTATCTGTCTGTCTATCTGCCTGTCTTTCTGTCTGTCTATCTATCTATCTATCTATCTATCTATCTATCTATCTATCTATCTATCTATCTATCTATCTATCTATCTATCCACACACACACACACTCACATATACAGATATATACAGACACATACATGTATGTGCATGTATATAGAGAGAGAGTAAGACAGAGTCTGATTATTAAGTAATACCATATTAACTATTTCGAATGTATGATATTCAAAAGTGTCCATGGGTGGTGATGGGTATTTTGCGCTGGGTCCCCATATTCAAAAGGGGCTGTTGTGCGGGCAAAGAAAATTAGCACCCGTGCAAAACATAATGTATGCAAATGGGTAAGGGGAGGGGCATGACCATGAATAACTGCGCTACCCCATATTCAGTGGCTATGTGCTGCACTAAAGGGTTTAGCATGGGTCTTTGCACAGTGCAAATACCGCTGAACAAAACCCTGACTTAACTATGGGCAACCCTAGTAGCTGCTGGAGGTAATGCAGCCACCGAGCCAGTTGGCTGCTGATCCCTGGTGCTAGTTGGTGATAGTGGCTCCCTGCCACCGATCGATGGCCCTACCGTAAAAAAAATATACTTCTGGTGGTGTTGGTTCCCCCCCCACCCATTGGTCACCATCCCATACTGTATATAAATATATCCCTGGTGCTAGTGGTGACCCCACCCACTGATCACCATCCCATACTCTGGCCTGTACTGTATGAAATAACATCCCTGGTGCCAGTTGCCCCCCCAACCAATTGCCAGCCCATGCTGTGATAACATGAAATCTCTGGCACCTAGTGGCCCCCCCACCATAGCACCAAAAACCCACCTCCCCCAGTCACCTTTCCCAGTCCCCTCAGCGCCACAGGTGCATACAGTGACTGGCACAGCCCTCCTTACAACTCCTTGGCCAGCCACCATATGTCTAGTCATGGAGTGTACCCTATATTTATGGGACAGGGCTCATCACCCTGTCCTATAAATAAGAGGCACGCGCTGTGCATGTACATATATGGCGGCAGGCCAAGGAAGTGTGAGGAGGGCTGCGCCGGCTGCCATATGCAGCCGTGGCTTGCATTGAGGGGACTGGGAAGGTGATGGGGAGGTGGTTTTTTGGTGCCACAGTTTGGGGGATACCAGACACCAGGGATTTCATGTTATCACAGTACAGGTTGATGATCGGTGCTGAAGGGGAACCACTAGCACCAGAGATGTTATTTTATACAGTATGGGCTGGTGATTGATGGGGGCACTAGTACCAGAGATATATTTTTATACAGTATGGGCTGGTGATCAGCTGTGGGAGCCGCTAGCACCAGGGATATATTTATATGCAGTACGGACCAGCAATCGGGGGAACCACTAGTAGTTGGGATATATTTATATAGAGTATGGGCCGGTGATTGGAGGGAGAGGGAGACCACTAGCACCAGGGATATATTTTTATACAGTAATGGCCAGTGATTGGGGGAGGGAGGACCACTACCACCAGGGATATCTACACATCTGGGACTGGGCAATTGGGGGGTGGCACTGTGCCAACTTGCTTTGCTACCCATACAAATGAGCCCATAATGAGCATGCAAATGGCCCCTTAGTGCCTTGCATGTCCAATGGGGTCATTCACATGGGTCCCTTTGAATATTGCAAATAGCGCTCCAGCATTATCCATTCTGGTGGCGTACTTCAGGGGCACTGTCGGGGCAGCACTAAGTGGCTTAGCTCTGGGCTGACATGGCCCTATAGTCAGTCAAATAGTGCTGGTGCAATATTTGACTTAATATAGAATCTTCATACACCCGGTCACTCACATGGTGCAGTATACATTTTTACACTCTGCTTTGCATGATTTTGAATACTGGGTCTCAAGTGTTCAAAAAAATACCATGTACACCTGACACCATCGTTTTTAAAAGTTTATGACTTTTTTAACTCAAAATGTTTGTACTTTGGAATACTGGGCGTTGATGCAGTTTAAGTAGTATCCCACTGGAATGAAGATCTAGAGAGGTCGGAGTTTTTCCTGTGCTTACTCCTTCTGCTTGCTACCGCTTGTCACAACTTTTCTCTGTCAATACAGTGATATCAGAAAGGCTATAGTCCTTAATTAAATATATAGTTAATCATTTACAAAAAAACACCCTACATTTTCCACCCTAAAACCCATGTTTCCTCATATTGTAAGACCAATATAATGTTAATTGATTTTCTTCTAGTCTTGCTAATAAAAAAAAAATATTACACTACAGTACTATGCAATAACAGGATGCACTTTAGGATACTAATAATTCAATATAAGTAACAAAATTAACTATACATATCCCTCATTTGGGCTGCACTTTCCTAGTTACCAATTTTCAAATAGATAAATAATGCAAGGGAGGAAGTTGACCTGGAGGGGAGGGAGGACAAGAGAAGAGGTTCTGGGAATGGGTACTCTGGTCTGCTAACTAGTTTTAAAAAAATGGGAAGAGGCAGATGACTTGGATGGGAGGGGGTGAAATAAATGGTACCGGGGTGGGCAGCCCAGTTCACTTTAGAAAAAATTTTAAATAGATTAGATAGATTTTATTTATTTAGTTTTTGATTACCAGGTAAATAATATCTACTAGCTAATCTATTTTAGAATTTTTCTAAAGCCAACTGGGCTGATAGATAGCTGATAGATAGATAGATGAATAGATAGATAGATAGATAGATAGATAGATAGATAGATAGATAGATAGACAGACAGAAAGACAGACAGATAGATAGACAGACAGACATATAGCAATACAGTATATATAGAGAGATAGATATAGATTTAATTAGAGCAGTGAGCTGCAGATGCCCTGATCTGTCTGTCTGTCTGTCTCTCTCTATCACCCTGTGATATCACGTGTGTGTGTGTGTGTGTGTGTGTGTGTGTGTGTGTGTGTGTCACACCTATCTATCTATCTGTCTGTCTGTCTGTCTGTCTCTGTCTGTCTATCTGTCTACCTATCTCTGTATCTCTCTATCGGTCTATCTATCTCTGTGTTACACATATTTATTCTCAGACATCTCAGTTACAGTAAAACACCACTTAACCAAACCCTGGTTTTCCGAAACTCTCAGTTATCCGAAGTTGAGTCTTGTCCCCCACATGTAATGCTTAACAGCATACAAGCTGCAGCATGACAGTGTAATTACTGCACTGTTTCCTCCCAGCTGGTTGTTTGTACCTAGTTAATGTATGTATTAATAATCCCCCCATCTGCTCTTAAACATTCTCTCCTGTTAGTGCTAATCCCACCCACCCCTCGCCCGGCAGACGCGGCTGAAAATAGCACAACAGAAAGCAAGAGATAAGTAAAATACAATCTCAATTTAAACTGTTGTGCAGAAGAACTAAATTCAGAGAAAGTTTTTTTTTTATTTTCTTTATGTGGGAGACTTACTGTAACTGAAAAGTCAGCCCCTCTTCGTTGAGTCACAAGCCTTCCAGTGAGTTCTCGCTTTCAGCTGTTAACCTCAGTACAGGCTCTTGGTAAATTTGGCCGACTTTCCACCGTACAAGTGTCATCTCTATGCTGGTTTTCTCTCTCTTACCCCTCCTGCTGAAGCACTTCTGGTTTCTGTTGTGCTTCTCTGACTTGATTTCCCTGAGATTCAGTCTGCGAGACATTCCCTGTGGTGCAAGAATGGTGCGTGACTGCGACAGTCTGTTTTGGCATCTGCCACCCAAGTGCTGCAAGTGTATATAAAAAATGCCAGAGAGCCCACTACAATACTGACTGCTACAGGGCTGAACAGGGTGGATTTTGCCATATATATTATTTACACTAACAGCAGCTGTACAGGGCTTCTGATGTCATGGGAGAGTTACTGTAATTTAGGTTGGTTGCAGTGTTAAGTATAGCACTGTTTGGGCCCTTGTTTATCCAAAACTCTGCTTATCAAGAATGTTTTTCATGTCTCCCAAGACATTCAGATAAACAAGGTTTTACTGTACTTCTTGTGGGCCTTTGAAAACTTTACTGAAGCCCCCTGAAATCTGAAAGCTGAGTGTTACAGACTCTTTATAGTAACTGTTTAGCAGGACAGGAATTTAGTTTTATACATTTCCTTTCATGCTAACTATATCCCAAGCCTCTTTTCTAGGAAACTGAGGGGAATGGAGTGTAGTTGCCATTAGGTCGCAGGGAGAGTCAAACAGCAAAGTGAGACATAAGATAGAGGAGACAGAAAGGTTAAACATAGGAAGGATAAATGACCTGGTAAAGGTCATGGTGAGAAATGGGCATTTGTGGAATTAAAACCTGGGCCTTAATATTCACAGCTCTGTGCTCTAAGCACTAGGTGAAACTATGAAAATCTTTGGAAAGCATATGAGAATATTTTCCTTTTTTTCATTTATTCTTTGGTAACCGGGTAAAGGATCTCGACCAAAGGTCCCTTTTCAGGCCCGACCCGGACAAAAAAACAAACAAAAATACACAAATACAATCAACAGCAATACAAAACCAAAAATACAAATTACAAATTGCAATTACAAACAGATTTATGTAATAAATAACTTTTTAACTTTTAACCTTTTAACTAAGCAATTTGAAAAACAAAAAGTTTAAAAGTTAAAACAGAGGGAGCAATCCTAACATCAAGTAGGAGTGAATTCCAATACAATGGTGCTGCTATTGAAAAAGCTCTAGAGATTAATCTAAGCTGAGACCTGGGGACAAAATATAGGGGTCCGTCAGCTGACCTCAGGCTGGGAAGCAATTCTCTCATTACAACAAGATCAGAAAGAGGAAAAAGGGAGCCAAAGTAAAAACATTTATACATCAGACAGCCAGCAAAATATTCTATTCTGCAACTAGGGGAAAACCACCCCAACCGAGAATAAAGATTACACTGATGTGTCCTACTGGGGGCTCCTAAAATAAATCTACAAACATTATTATAGGCCACAGTCAGTGCTTGCATTTCTTTTTTTATCTATGTTATAATATAAACAAGAACTGTAATCAAAATATGGAAGAAGAGAACCAATAGCAATTGCTAATCTAGTTGCTTGTGAGAAGAATGACTTGAATTTGTATACCACCCCTATTCTTTGATTTACTTTCTTAACCATTGACTGAATCTGAGGTGAAAAGGTCAAACTGGGATCCAATAATGTGCCCAAATACTTAAATTGATACACTTGTTCAAGCAGATCACCCCAAAAATCAGATATCTTCAGTTGTGGGGTGTCCACCAACATAAATTGCATGCCAAATAACATAACTTTTGTTTTAGCTGAGTTCAAAACCATAGCATTTAAAGTAAGCCAAGAACAAATGGCACCAAAATCCTTTTCTAGGGAACAAGAAAGTTCAGACACAGAATTCAACTGAGCACAAATTACAAGATCATCTGCATAAAGCAGTGATTCATTAAACCTACATACTCCAGGAAGCTGATTAATAAAAATAGAAAATAAAAGGAGTCCCAAAATGGACCCGTGAGGCACACCACAACTAATTGGCAAGACATCAGAAACCACCAAACCTACTTGAACAAATTGACACCTGTTACTCAGATAATTATAAAACCAAGATAGAGTGACATCAGAAAACCCCATATCTTTCAATTTTGTGCAGGCCGAACCGTGATCAATCAAATCAAAAGCCTTGGTTAGGTCCATGAACACCGCCCTGGTCATCAAACTCTTCTCAAATCCATGTAGGATGGTGTTCGTGAACCCAACCAAGGCCATGCCCATATCAAAATGCTTACAGAACCCATGTTGTTGCCTTGACAACAAATCATGGGTAAACAAATAGGCATCAATTTGCTTAGCCACTAAATGCCCAAGTAGTTTGGTAAGGGGATTCAGTATTGATATTGGCCTATAATCATCCATGGAAGTAGCACAGCTCTTTTTTGGAATTGGAACTGCCTTAGCTTTCTTCCAGGAAAGGGGGAAAACACCTGTAGCCAATGACATATTAAAAATATAACAAAGGGGACCAATAGTAAAGGGGATAGCCAATTTTAAGAAGCAGGCATCCAGCCCTTCCCCACAGTCAGTCCCTTTATTTGGGAGAGACTGCAGAAGATGAAAAACTTCATTTGATGTTACTTCCTTAAACAAAAACCTGGGTCTGTCTACCAAAGGAACAAAAGAAAAAGATTTAGTATTACCAGCCTGAGAAAAAGAAGATCTAAACTTAGAAAGATCTGAAAATTTAGAATTCAACAATTTAACAATTTTGGGCAAGTCACCAATTTCTTTGTTGTCAACATTTATTTTCTGGATGTCAGATTCTGATTTAGGAGAAAGTAAAGAATTTACGTCATTCCGAAACTTCTTTGGATCTGCCCAGCTATCTTCAAAGCGATCCCTAAAATAAGCTTTTTTAGCATTTCTGACAGTTTGATAGACTAAATTCCGAAGTCCAAGGTAGAGATCCATTGAAACCCTACTGGGAGATAATTGAAATTTAGTCCAAGCACTATCCCGCTCCCTAATTAATTTCTTAATACTGGGACCATACCATCCAGTAGGAGAACCTCTGCACTGAATGGTCTGCAAAGGGAAAAGGGATTCCTGAATGGAAAGAAGTTGGCTGAAAAAAAAATCTAGTGCCTTATCCACATTTGGAATACATTCAAGAAATGGCCAATCAATTAACCTCAAAGAAGAATATAGCAGGGAATAATCTATCCTTTTAAATTATCTAGTCTGAAACACAGAAGGAGGGGGTTTAAGACAATGAAAATTTAGGACACAGAAGGTGGCCATGTGATCGCTTATGGAATCTGCCAAAACACCTGAGGCCCCCACTCTCCCCACTCTATTAGTCAATACCCATTCCAACAGAGAATGATTCTGTGAGATGGAATTGAGACAGGTATGCACATTTATACACTGAGTCAGTCTGTAAGAGAGAAGAAGATATTCGAGCCCCATGGTGTCATTAGCCCTCCCATTCAAATTCATATCTCCAACACCAACAGAATCATTCTGCTTTAAATAAACTTCACAAACATCCAAGACATTTTTAAGCCCTTGAAGACCACATTGAGGGGGATTATACAAACAGCCCACATTTATCTTCTTCTTTCCTCCAAGAACAAATTGCAAAACCTACCAATCAGTATCACAACCCGAATCCTCACTAGACCTTAAAAAATTTATTTCTAAATGATCCCTATAATAAATCAGGACCCCACTACCCTTTTTTCGACCTTTACGGTCTACCCTAAAAATTTATAACCCCCAATATGACACATATTATCGGGCACCCCCGGCTTCAACCACATTTCTGATAAAGCAACAAAATCAGGCAGATATAGAGCAATAAGCTGTTCGATTTCAGCAGTCTTAGGGATTAAACTATGAACATTCCAATGGATAATTTTAAATCCATGACAGGATTTCAAACAATTATTCAAAGATGATGCTTGAGAGGAAGACATAGAATCTAAAGAGTAAGGCCCTGTATTCGGTTCAACATCACCAGAAACTAACAACAGAAAGGTGGTTGAAACACAGTTGCCCAATTTAGAACAAAGTAACATGCCATAGTACAAACAAGTAAAGTAACCCCTATTCCCACATTGTCTTATGGGCATAAAGCTACTCAACAATTGCCTTGAGTCAGTAACAACAACATTAACAACTAAGTAATTTGAAAAGAAAAAATCACGTGTCTCATATGAGGCAGTGTTCCCGGTGCCAAACCTATATAATTCAGTATGATCCACATATACCAACCCCCCCCAAAGAATACACACCCAAATAGATAAACACTTAGCATCCCACATTATTACCATAACATACTTACAGAACTGACAGTATTATAATCAAACACTCCCCTTCCCCTACCTCCCTCAGACTCCCTTAGACTCCCCTGCACTTATCGCACTTGCCACACCTACACCTCGCAAATGCCACTGTGTTTGTCAAGTGAGATTTTTAAACACCTCAACCCCACAGACTGGGCTGCCACCACCAATTGGGGGGGGGCGCAACTAGCAACAGGCAGAAGAAACTAGTCAATATCTAGCAACAGGGCTATGAGCAGGGTGCAATTACTGAAGTGGCAGCAGCTGTACTTAATTAATCGCCTCCACTCTTGGAAGGACAGCTCAAACACCCTGAACAGTACACTTTAGGACCCTTTGTCAACAGCACACAAGTAATCACTTTGTAAACAGCAGTTCAGCAGGGACTCAAACCAGCAGTGCTAAATATTAAAATCTCCATGGCATTAGAATGCACCCCAAGACTGTCAGCAGGCTTAGTTAATTCCCAAAGTCAATAAGGGGTTTAGCAGCATCACACTCTAGCAACATGAGCTCACACAGTCTCTGAATAAAATGGAACACTGTGCAGCAAAAATAGTTATGGTTCCTGTAGTCTCTCCAAACACCCACTGTCACAAAGCTCAGATCTCCCAGGAATACAGCAGCCTTCCAGATGGAAATGTGGACTATAGGGCTCTTCCTGTCATAATGACCAGATATTCAACATGGTCCACTGAGCTTTTAAAATGCCAGGGGGGTTGGTGGGAGCCTGCCACACTCCCTTAGACTCTCCTGCACTTATCGCACTTGCCGCACCTACACCGCACAAACACCACTGCGTTTGGCAAGTGAGATCTTTAAACATGTTTACAGTAATACATGATATTAGTATAAGGGTTTGGTCTTTGGTTTGGGAAAGATGTGGAATGAGGTAACTCCAGGAAATACTACGCCACACAGAGGATGGTTAATTTATGCATTGGCTTCCAAGAATTATCTCTAAATACAAGTAAGTATGCAGGGTTTTAAAGCTAAGCAAGACAGCACTGGTGACCTGGATCTGGGAATCAGCCAGGGATGTCAGGGGGTGGCCATAGGTAGGATTCTCTCCTTGTCTTCCTCTGGGAAGGGAGAGCAGCATGCTTTGCTGAAATACTGCCACCTTGGGACCATGGGTAGCAATGCAGTTAGAACATCTCTGAGGGAGAGAGAGGATGTCACCTGGCAGGCTCTGGCAGCACAGGCACTTATTGCATTCACGTGTCTAACAGCCCTTCGGTGCATCCTTAGTGGCAGGTGAAATTCTAGGGAAGAAAATCCCTAGACATGCACATCATGACACCAGCACTCCCAGGCCCCACCAAGCCAACTGATCCACCATCTTCCAACATCATAGCACCTGCAGGGATTGTTGCCTAAATTCCAAGGAATTACCATGGAGGAGAGAATAACCTGTAGAGCCCTTGAAAGGTGGGGTACGCTACATAGAAGGTAAGGGTGGAATTGGGAAGTGGCCTATCTGAGTAGGGCTGTATTGGAGGGGGGAGGAATGAAGAAAATATCAGGGAAAAAAGCTAGATTTCATAAGTTCTTGGCTGGCAATAATATCCATGGGTATTTTGCCAGCTGGATAACAGGGGACAAAGCAGAACAATCTTTGGTCTAATTCCATTTCTAAATGTTTCCTTTTTTTAATCTTTTTATTAAAGAGGTAAGGAGCAAGTACAAATACAGTATATAGCACAAGGGGGAGTCTCTATTAAATAACAATTTATACCAAATAAGCTTAGTAAAATACAAATCCAATGCCTGAATGTAAACATAGAAACATAGACTTTGACGGCAGATAAGGACCGCTTGGCCCATCTAGTCTGCCCATTTCCCTACCTACAGGATAGGCTGCAAATCCTAGTTAACCAACAGCCTATTTCTTCCTACCCCCCACAAGAATTGCCTTATGACTGTCCCATGCATTCTTGAATTTTCCCACAGTTTTAGACCCCACAACCTCCTCAGGAAGGCTGTTCCATGCATCCACTACCCTCTCTGTGAAATAATACTTCCTCACATTGCCCCTGAACTGCCCCCATCTTTAAATTGTGTCCCTTTGTTCTTGCATGTCTCTTTTTCTGAAAGATGCTACTCTCTTGGACTTTGTTGATTCCACTGAGGTACTTAAAAGTTTCTATCATGTTTCCCCTCTCCCTTCTTTCCTCAAGGGTATACATATCAAGCTCCTTTAGTCTCTCCTCATACGGCTTCTCTTGCAGACCCTGCACCATTTTAGTTGCCCTCCTCTGAACTGCCTCTATCCTGTCTATGTCCTTGCGGAGATGGGGTCTCCAGAACTGGACGCAGTACTCCAGATGGGGTCTCACCAACTGTCTGTACAGAGAGATAACAACTTCCTGTTTTCTGCTGCTGATGCCTCTCCCTATGCATCTCAGTATATGATATGATTATCCCCAGGTCCCTTTCCTTTTTTGTTGTTGTTACTACCTCCCCCCCATTGTGTATTCTTCCCCTGGGTTCTTGTTTCCCATGTGCATTATTTTGCACTTCTTTGCATTGAATCCTAGCTGCCATACTTCTGACCATTCCTCCAACCTTGCCAAGTCCCTTCTCATCCTTTCCACGCCTCCTTGTGTATCGACCCTGTTGCAGATCTTTGTGTCATCTGCAAAGTGGCATACTTTTCCTTCCAGTCCCTCTGCAATGTCACTTATGAAGACTTTAAAAAGGACTGGACCCAATACTGAACCTGCAGTACCCCACTAGTAACCCCTCTTTCTTCAGAGTGGACTCCATTTACAATTACCTTCTGTGTCCTGTTGTGCGTAATATTTTACCCAGGCTACCACCCTGGGACCCACTCCCAGGCTGGTTAATTTGACTAATAATCTTTGTGGGGACTGTGTCAAATGCCTTGCTAAAGCCTAGGTAGGCCATGTCCACAGCCCTCCCTGGTCTACTACTTTGGTCACCAGTCAAAGAATTCTATTAGATTCGGCCTGACATGACCTTCCCACTGTGAACCCATGCTGCCTTGGGTCCCAGCCCCACTGGCCTCTAGGTACTCAACCATTCTTTCCTTCAAGTGACTCCATCACTTTCCCTACCACAGAGGTCAAACTGACAGGTCTGTAGTTTCCTGCCTCTGTCTTGGTCCCACTTTGTGAAGGGGAATCACATCCGCCTTCCTCCAGTCCTCGGTACCACACCATCCTCCCATGATATATTAAAAGAGTAGCCAGTGGTTTCACTAGTTCCCCCTTAATTCTTTTAGAATTCTGGGGTGAATTCCATCAGGCCCCATTGCTTTGTCCACCTTCAGTTTTAGGAGTTCTTGCAGAACCCTTTCTTCTGTGAAAGGACTGGGATTGACCCCCATCAAGGGTGCTTCTGTTAATTGGATTAGGCACTTCCCCCTCCTCTTTTGTGAATACTGAGCAGAAATATTCATTCAGTATCCCTGCTTTTTCACTGTCCCCCTCTGCCCACCCACCGTTCATTCTATTCAGCCTCACTATCCCTCCCTTTGTCTTTCTACGTTCGCTGATGTACTTATAAAAGGTTTTATTCCCCTTCTTAACCGAGTTGGCTATCTTTTCCTCAGTTTGGGCCTTTGCTATTCTGACTTCCCTCCCTGCTTCCTTCTGCCTTAACTGGTACAGCTCTCTGTTCTGCTCCTTCTATGTTTCCTTATACTTCTGAAATGCCATATTTTTCTTCCTGACTTTCACAGCCACCTCTTTTGAGAACCATAGTGGCTTTTTCTTTCATTTTGATTTGTTTATTTGCTTCACACAAAGGCTTGTTGCCTCTGTGATGGCAGTTTTGATGATTCCCCATTGTTGCTCCACACCTCCTTCTAGCCTGTTTGCTAGTGCTTTTCTGAGGCACTCTCCCATCTTGCCAAAGTCAGCCCTCCTGAAGTCCAGTACCATCACTTTTGTATTGCTTGACTCTGTAGTTGAGTTTAACGTGAACCACACTGTTTGATGGTCACTTGTTCCTAGATGGCATCCTACTTCTAGATCTGAGATCCTCTCACTGCCCCCATTTGAGAGTATGAGGTCTAAGATTGCTCCCTCATGAGTGGGTTCTGAAACTAGCTGTCTGAGGCCTGCCACCTGTAAGGCATCAAGAATCCCAGAAAAAGCATCTCATTACTGTAGTTTAACTATTATCACTGATAATCAACTTCCTGACTGGTACCCAAATGGCCTCATATTCCTAAATATGGTTAATAGTAAATTAATAATTCTCTTTGAGCTGCATTCAGTCAATACTGACCAAAGATCCCATGTGTGTGCTATAGGGTCCTTTCAAAGATGTGTAATGGATCTCTTGATGTTGATCAAGGTCAACTGCATTTATCTTACAGCAGGGCCCTCTGAAAGCAGTTGACCCAGTCATATACATAGCAGGCAGAAGTGGTGTTGTGGTTTTAAGGCCTTACCCAACACGTCATGCTTTAAACACTTTAGCTCAATATTGAAATAGCTCTGGGCATAACTATTTTCAAAATGCTAGATTGAAGCAGGCTCTCCAAGAGCCTCCAGGGTCGTGAGGGCAGGTGACCGAGCAGCCCTCCCCCACAGCCGAATGCAGGAATTTTCAAAATGCCAGATTGAAGCCGGCTCTCCGAGAGCCTCCAGGGTTGTGAGGGCAGGTGACCGAGCAGCCCTCCCCCACAGCCGAATACACAAATTTTCAAAATGCCAGGTAAAGGATCCCAGCTTTTCCTGCCAAGCTACATGTAGTGGAGGCAGCCGACTGCTGACTTCGGCGCCATTTTCAAAGAAAGGTTCTAGTGATTTTCAGTCACTATATGAGTGCCGATTGTTTTTTTACCTACGTTTTCTCCTTTTAACACTGGCTATATGAATGCTCTGACTGAGCACCTTAATTCTTGGAACATCGATTGCAGGTGTAAATGCATATTCTGGCTAAGCACCTTAAATTCTGTAACATGTATTGTTTAAGGCCTTATCTGCAGTTTATTTCCACTTTAATTCGTGGTACCTGCCTCAGCTGTACCTAAGAGCTGTTCCTAAGTGGTTCCTGTACATTTTATCTGAAACGGGGGCTGCTGAATCACCACTCATTACAAACCTCCAGTAGTCAGGAAGGGAAATTGACATCAGCAGATAACAGCCACGATAAATTGTTTATTATGCCTGAAACCCTGTCTTCTGTACAATGCATGCATTTTGTTAGCTAAAACTACTACTGTGAGATTTGTGCAGCATAGAAGCGCTTCTAACTGCAGGTCTCTGTTAACCTCTTTTGGCTATCGCTACGTGACCCCCACCCATTTTGTTCCTCAACCCCTCCTATTTTCCGTACCTGTATTTAAGTTTCTCCTTCTCCTTCTCCTCTCCCCACAGATTGAAGCCGGCTCTCTGAGAGCCTCCAGGGTCATGAGGGTGGGTGACCGAGCAGCCCTCTCCCACAGCTGAAGGCGCGAATTTTCAAAACGCCAGGTAAAGGATCCCAGCTTTTTCTGCCAAGCTATGTGCAGTGGAGGCAGTCAACTGCTGACCCCACCGATGCTTTGCATTGGCTACCCCACTCCCCCCACCACCACCCTTGGTCGACGCTGCTATTTGTAGTGAAAAACGCCTGACTGAATTTAGCCTATCAGGCGATTTTTCCATCTGCAGGTTATCTGCTCTGGCCTCTAGTGGCCGCTACAACAAAAACAACTCTGACAATCGTGTCCCCCGCTCAGTACTATACTCTACCAACCCCCTCTAGTGGCATTTACCTCCCACTACACCCTCCTATTCCACTTCCCCCCCTTGCTTTGGCACCACCTGCTTAACGTGGAGCAAACGTGAGGTGTTCTTTTTCACTCTGCCTACTGCTCTGCTACCCACACAACTGCTGTTTGTGACTTTACAAGCTGTTGCCTTGATGAACACTAGGGTGTCATAAACTGCTGTACTAGACTGAACATGTTTCTGGGCATGCTTCTGGGGAGTGGCTATATCCTGTTTACATTAAGTACAGACCAATTGATGCTGAACTCCAGGGTGGAAAATAAATGGCCACCTGATCTCACACTAGCTCATTATCCATGTGTTCACCCACAATTAGACCCCTATCCCAGCCTACTTACTTTGAATAGTCTCAGGAATGGTGGCTATTGCTATGCTTGCACTACTTTCCTCAGATTACACAGACGCCTGTTCTTCCATCACCCATTCCAGCCGTTCCAGAAGGTATGGGTCCTTTTAAAGCTCCTGCTAGCAGGGGATATTCAAACCAACCCAGGTCCTCCCTGTACCAGTAGCCCAAATGCAACTTCCTCCCTGCCCAGCTGGACCAATACAAAAGGGCTGAAACTGGTTCATATCAATGTAAATAGTCTCAGACCCAAACTACAAGAACTTGAGGCCTGGGTTGGCCAGCACTCCCCTGATGCATTAGCCATCTCTGAAACTTGGCTTAAACCTAGCATCTTAGCACATGAGATTAAGATCCCTGGATTTAAAACTTTTCGACAGGACAGAATAGGAAAGAAGGGTGGAGGGGTCATCATATACATTAAAGAATCACTAACGGTGTCTATAGTAGAGATCCTAGCCATGGCTGATGCGAGTTGTGAAGCACTATTTGTTAAACTCCTGTTGGGTGGTACTAAGCTCTTATTGATAAGCTGTGTATACAACCCTCCATAGACTGCAGTGGAAGCACAAAAGGCCCTAACCAAACTTATCCCTGACCTGCCTTCCTGGGAGAAAATAATCCTGGGTGACTTTAACCTCCACTGGGGCCCCTCTACTAAAAGTGACATTAAGTCCAATTCACAAGAGGCAAACCTTACCCAACTTATCCAGGAACCGATGAGACTGAATTTGTAATCCAGTTACTACACCACTCTGGATTGGATCCTGGTGTCCAACCCCAATAGATTCAAGCTGGCCGGCACTTTTTCTGACTCCCTAAGTGACTACGCCCCTATCTTAGGTATATGGAAAAATGATTATTCAACTCCACTCCCCTGAACCTTTCTGGCATGTGACTACTCTAAATTTGATGCTAACTCCTTCCGAGGTACCCTATCGGCAATGGACTGGGCTGAGATAAAACTTGCCCCCTGTCTAGACACAGACTTGGACCTCTTCACCAAGAATTTCCTCTCTGCTGCCAATCAGCACACCCACCTTAAACAAATGAGGGTCAAAGGACAACAGTCTAGGTGGCTGATGCGTGGTCTAAAAAAGCTCATGAGGGAAAGAGACAGGGCCTGGGGCAGGTACAAATCCACTAAATTGGCCAACGATTGGGTCCTGTACCGAATGCTTAGAAACAAATGTAAAAGAGACTTAAAACAGGCCAAGCGACAGTACCTCAAGAACCTGCAAGCAAAAAATCTCTCTAACCCCAGACAATTCTGGTCTCAAATTAACACGCTCCTGAAGGGACATCACACGCAAAGTGCCTGTGGTATTGTTGTGGGTGGTGTACGCCTCAGAAACCCACAAGACGCTGCTAATGCCTTTAGTGTATTCCTCACTGATCTTGATAGGTATAAGGTTCACCCCTGCAGCCCTAGCCAGACATCCTCTGATGATACAGAGGATTCTCCCTCATCACCTAACTTCCACCTTAAGTTGGTGTCTAAAACTAAGGTCCTAAAGTTGATCAGGAATATTAAGGTGACTGGTTCTGCAGGCTACGACAAACTAGAACCCAGGTTACTCAGACTAGCAACTCAAGAAATTGCCACACCAATTATGTGGTTATTCAACAGATCGCTGATGGACGGTAAAGTTCCCACAGCCTGGAAAACTTCCCTCGTTACCCCCATCCCCAAAGAGGGGCCCAGTGAGCTGGTCGAGAACTACAGACCAATTTCCATACTCTGCACACTAAACAAAATGCTTGAGAAAATTGTGTACCAACAAGTCCAGGAATATATTAAACAACACAACCTCCTTACTCCCCGACAACACGGATTTAGAAAATGACATGGCACTGATACTGCCTTGGTTAGCTTTACATCCCACATCCTCGCAGCCCCAGATAAAGGCCAACTAACTGGTGCAATCTTTATAGACCTTACCAAGGCTTTTGATCTGGTGGACCATCAGCTACTCATCTTGCAGCTCAGATCCCTTGGATTGGACAACCACTCAGCACTGTGGTTCATAGATTACTTGCATGGTAGATCTCAAATAGTCAGATGGCTGGGGGTGAAGTCAGACAAGCGCTCCATCTCTGAAGGGTTCCCCCAAGGTTCAATATTGGGGCCCCTCCTATTCTTCCTATTCATCAATAACTTACCTAAGCACTGCGGAAGAGCCAAGGTGACCCTCTATGCCGATGATGCCGTGTTGTACAGATCTGCTCCAGATGCAGCACAGCTAAATCAACTTCTGAACCATGACCTCTTCATATTGGAAAACTGGTTCCTGACTAATCGGCTAGTCTCAATGTGAAAAAAAACGAAGCCATCCTATTTGGACCCAAAAGGCTTGGCCCTGATAGATCATGTTTACTGTCCCCCTGCTTGTCCAGTGGTTATCCAATAGAGGTTGTGGATTGCATTAAATACCTGGGCATGTATATTGATCAAGACTATTCCTTCAAGGTTTATGTTGATCAACTAACCAAGATGCTAAACCAGAAGCTTGGTCTCCTGTATTGTCTGAGCCCTTTTCTCACTCAGACATCTAAGTTAAGGGTAGCCACCGGCATGCTCCTGCCCACCCTATTCTATGGGGCCCCAGTGCTACACTCACTACAAAACACAGAGATGCAAAAACTAGGAAAATTGTATCACAGAGTCGGGCGCTTTGCCCTGGGTGCTCTGCCTCTAGAACACCACTGTAAAGTATTGCACTCACTAAATTGGCCATCCCTTGAGGGCAGGCTGGTGTACTCTTCCTTATGTCTGGCCTTCAAGCTTCTACAAACAAATGCTCCCCCTAGTCTGAGTTGCACCTTAATGCTTAAACAGCCTGGAAGAACCTTAAGATCCTCTAACCAGCAACTCCTCCACGTCCCTAGAGTCCAGACATGTCAAGGTCTTCGGTCCTTCGTGACCTACATTCCGTCCCCCTGGAATGGGCTTCCTAGTAATCTTCAAGACTACAGCTCCCTCGGGGGCTTTAAAAAAGGCCTCAAGACCTACCTGTTGGGGCTAAGCCTCTGTGCATGCTACTGCTGAGGACCAGTACAGTGGACTACCTTTGTAGCTACTGTCAGCCACCTGGCATGCCTTTACTCCCATTTTCTGACCTTTATCACTGATGAGACACTTGTAACTGTAATTTTTGTGAAACTGTCCCATTCAATGAACATTATGTAACTGTCATTCTTGTGAAACTATTTTACCCTTCATGTTAATCCTCAGTTGTACCTAACTAGCCTGTGATAGTACACTATGTTCTGATTGTAATGTCTGTATTGCTCAATTTCCCTTGAATTGTTCCTACTTTTTATTCTACTGTTGCCTGTAATTAATCCCGGGTCGCCCCTGAAAAGGGACCATTATGGTCTCAGTGGGCCTACCCGGTCACCAAAATGTTAAATAAAATTAAATAAATGACTAAAGCACATATGATAAAGTTCCAGTCCCCCCAACCACAGCGGGCTACGAAAGCTATAGATGTTTGCAGTACATTTATTGAGTAATTATGGAGCGTAATAAATCCAATATATGATAAATGTTTGTCTTCTGCATTAGCCCTTCTGTCTTTCACTCCTTCCACACAGTCTGTCTCATGACAGACCATAGATCTTAACACAGTAGTGCAGAAAAGAGGAAGGTGTTTCTGTAAATGAAAGCAGTAACAATGTAAAGTAAGGGCTGAGGATGTCACAATAACGAAGTATAAACATATTACAATAGTTGTCACTGATGGTAGTTCATATTCCTGTAACAAAAACAAACAAAAACAAAACAAAAAATTAACAGTCCCATGATTGTTGTACAGCAAGATTTACAGCAATAAACTGTGTTCAACCACCTTGACTTTCTCACCTCTGCTGCCTGGCAGCATGTCCCTCTTCAGTTGTGACAGAAATTCCTCCATCCCAGCCCCCATCAGATTTAGCTTCTTTCCTGTTGGATAGCATTACTCTGGGAAACCAGTCTTGGGAATGTTTTTAATAGCCCAGTAAAAAATATTATTGTGACCCACAGTAAGTTTATTTCCCCCTGGCACTCTTTCCTAAAATGAGAAATGGTACAAATTAGCTTGATCAAAATCTACACACTTTATGATGTTCAAACCCTCCAGGTAATCAGGGCTGAGCCAGGCCTCTGAAATAAACTTTAATCAGACTCTGCCCAGCCTGTTGGTGCAGCAGTATCCCTACCACTTGCAATGCCAGTGACTCAAGTTTGGGAATGAGCATCAGTTGACAGAGGCTGGACAAGGGAAAGAGGATGTAGCATCCTATGAACTTCTTTCCTCAGGGTGGGTCAGGCTCATATGACCCACCATCGTACTGTCACCTGGCAAAGGCTGGCTGGTAGTGCAGCTGGGTCAGTAGATTGAGGGAGCGTTGGACCATGGCTGACACCGGCACACGCCACTCATGGGTGGGAGCATGCCTCATGCATCTTTCAATGGCCACGTCCCAGAAGATGAAGTGTGGGTGAAAATGGCCACTGATTGGGCAAATTATGCTCTGCCTGCCCTGTCTGTCTTCTTTTCTGGCTCCTGATCTGCTCCCGGGCTTCACCTCTGCCATGGGTGGCTGGATATAGGTGGGTGAATCTCCTGCAGGAACTGAAAAGCAGGCTTCACCTTGGGGAGGGGCTTAATTTCTAGGGGGCGATGCAGCAGTGTGCTACAGGTGGACCGAGGAATGTCAGGATGTTCAGGAGAAGGGCCTCAACAGACTGGAGGTGGCACTCACAGAGGTTAGAGAAGTTCTGGCCATGTGGGCTGGGGACAAAAACTGTACTGGAAAAGAAAAAAACAAAACAAAAAAATAACCTTTGAAGACAGGCATTGTAGTCAACTGTGTGGGGAAACAAGGTGGGGGGGGAGCATGCATCAACCTACTGTTGCTGGAGCATTTTACCATCTCTTTCTCCCCACTCCTGGACTTTGCTGAGCTTGTAGCATGTGAGAAATGGAAGTGTGCCAGAAGATATATCATTCTCAAGCCCAACCAACATCCACCCTCCCACTCTGCCTCAGCTGTACTACCACTCGTTACCCAGCAGGCAGCACTGCAGTGAAGGTAGTAACCTTCTTTCACTCTCCCCTCCCCACTTCTATGACCCACTGATACAGGCTCGTTCTTGAGCACTTGACACTGACATCATGAGCAACAACGCAAATTGTTTTTAGCCCCCACCTAAAACAATGTAATAGGCAAACAAACAGGAAATCTAATTCTGGACACCCACTCAATCCTGCAGACGAGACACCATGCCTGAACTGTCCACAAATGCATGTACCAGTGCTTGTCCTGGCAAAACTAGGGTTAGACAATGGGCACTGTCCAGGAAATATCGAGTCACCCTACTGTTAGCGTGTGGTTAAAAGTATTTTTCTTAAATCCTGTGTAAGATTAAAAGGGTGTTTGGCTTTGTATTCAGACCAACCTGGCTCAAAGTCTTTTCAGGTGTTCTGCTTTCAGGCTCTTGAGCATGTTTGAGAAAGTTGGTACCCCCCCCCCCCCAAATATATCCTTTATATTTCATTGATTTAGGATAGATAGTGCTAACTGGTCCAGCATCCATATTTAGAAAGTGTTATGGGTTTCTATTTCTGGGAATCCTTTTTATGTTTGATTGCACATGCAGCATGATGCAAACATCTTGTGGCTACTTAGGAGAGTAGCGGCTGCATAGGTGTGTCGTTCTAGGATCCAGTGCAGCTCAGGGTGCAGAAGGCTTGCCTGTGAGAGCCAAACCAGGAATAGGCTGATCATGATGGTGTTCATCCTGGTGGATGGGCAAAAGTTTATGTAGTTGAAAGGAGGCAGCAACACCTATCAGAATGTAGCTACATCCTTTCATAAACAAAATGCTGCCCAGCAGCCAGCTGAGTGGCATCTCTTCCCCCTCTCCCCAGAAACAGTGTTGCTCAGTAGTAGTAGGATTCCTTAAGTCCTCCTGCTCCCCAGTGGCTATGACTATCTCACCCCTACAACACAGCCACTCAGTGGCAGTGACTCTTCCCCTCCTACAACAGAGCCAGCTGCCTTGCAGCTGTGACTGTCTCCTCTACCCTGTAATAGAGCCACTCTGCAGCAGTCATTCTCTTCCTCCTACAATGAAGTCACTCAGTGGCACTGACTCCCTAGCCCCAAACAAAGCCACTCAGCAACAGTGACTATTTCTCCCTCCTCATAAAGGTGCCACTCAATGGCAGTGACTCTCCTACCCCCCAACGGACATGCTTTGTGGCCACAGATGTCCTCTCCCCCTCAATGAAGCTTCTCAGCAGCAGTTGCTGCTACTGTAAATGTGGTCCTTTCTTTTCCTCGTCCCTGGAAAAAAATGAAGCCACTCTGCAGCAGTGGGATTCCTTTAGTCCCCCCCCTCTCTCTCTGGCAGCTGTGACTCTCTCCTCCATAACTGCTCAGTGTCAGTGACTCTCTCCCACATCCCCTGTAATGCAGCTGCTTAGCAGCAGTGACTCTTTTCTTCCCCCCAATGGAGGCACTTGGTGGCAGTGGCTGCTACTAGAGCAGCAGTCTGTTTTGTTGCCCCCCCAGAAACAAAGCTGCTCAGTGGCAGTGTGATTACTTTAGCCTCTGCCCTGTCCCCCAAAATAGCTACTTTGTGGCTGTGACTGCTCCCCCCCATAATGGAGTTGCTTGGTGCAATAACTCTTGGTATTTTTCCTCCTTTATGCACAGAGCTCTGGAAAGCTTGCAGGTGGCAGCTCGAGCAACCATGAGGATGCTGTCCTCCTTCTGGTGGAGAAACATATCCACTGTGGTTGTGCACTGGTGGCCCATTGGACACCAACCAATCAGTTGCCAGGGTTTTGAAAGCCGTGCATCCTCTGCCAGAACTCACCATTGGGAATTGCCTGCACTTCAGCCTGGGACAACCAAGGGAGATTTAAACCAATGATCCTGCCTGTCTTTCCCAGTAAGCTGTACAATCATTTGTGGCTCTTAGTGCCCATGCAGATGTTCTGGAGCGGTTGAGATATGCTCATTCTGCATGAAATCGCTCCCCTTCCCCTTGCACTGCAACTCACCACCTGTTCCAACTGCAAGCTTGTGCTGGGACTCACAAACTGAGCAAGCCACTCCTTCTTGCTTTTTACACCACCCAGTCAGTGGCCAGGGTTTTGAAAGCTGCATCTCCTCTGCCTGAACCCACCAATTGGGTGCTGCCTGTACTTCAGCCTGGCACTGTTAAGAGGGATTTTAAACCACCTGTCCTGCCTGCCTTTGCCGGCCGGCTGTACAATTACTCATGGCACTCACTGCCACTGCTAACAGGGCCCCATTCTGGACAAGATCTCCCTAATCCTGCACAGCAACTCACTGCTGGACCTGATTGTAAGCTTGTGCTGGGACTCACAAGCTGAGGAAGCCACTCCTTTCTGCTTTGTATTCAACCAAATCAGCAGCCAGTATTTTGAAAACCATGCCCTCTCTGCCTAAACCCACCAATCCAGAGCTACCTGCAGTTCATCCTGGGACTGCAAGCCACTCTTTGCAACGCTGACCTCCTGAGCAGTCCAGGGCACTGCAGTCTGGAGCACTAAGGACCCCAGTGTGAAGGACATCTTAGAAGAGGAGTCTGCCTGTAGTCAGCCGTTGGCTCACCATGCTCCCCCCTCCAGACTACCACTAACAAGACTACCTCCAGACTACTCTAAACTGTAAATGTTGCTCATCTCTTTTTTGCCCTTGGTAGCTTAACTCTTGTGGGCCCCACACCTACATTTGGGAACTTGGGCTGCTTCCATTAGCCTGTCTGTTTAATCTGCTTGCTTTGTCAAACTGCCTTAATATCATGGTATCCTCTCATTGTTGCAGTTTGCTACTGAACTCTTCTGGGCCCCACCCCTGCTTCTGCTAGCATTGCTAATCAGTCTTAAAATCTGGGAATCCCAGCTACACTCTATCTGGGTATACCTTTATTTGCTATTCACATTTCTAGCTGTGGTGTATGTCTGCAGTTCACCTGGCTTTAACAGCGTTAGGCTTTCAGGTGGTATTACCCTACTTGTTTAGTTAGTGCTCACATTTGTCCATTTTCATTCTACCTATTTACAGGCTAAGCGCTTTAATCTACATTGTGTAGCATACTGCCCTAGGCCTGATTCTGAGTATTGTACTATAGCTGTACTAGCCTGCTTTCTAGCTAATCATAAACATTGCTGCTCTGCTGTTTTGCTGATGGTTGTTGCATCTCACCTCCTGGACACTATGCAGCTAATCCCTCTCCCCCTCCACAACCCATCCATCCCCCAGACTTCCCCTCTCCTCTTCTCCCTTCCTATCTGCTCTGGTCTCCTCTTCTACTCCTCCCAGAACCTGGAGGTTCTGCACTGAGCCCTCCTCTCCTTTCCCACTCCCCCTTCCAAGGAATGTAAGTCCCACTCTATTCTCTTGCTCCTGTTCCTGCTGCTCCTCCTGTAAAGCTACCAACCGTCCTGATTTTCCCGGGGCAGTCCCTATTTTAGGCAGCATGCTCCGGTGTCCCCACAAGTTTTGCAAAATATTACTTTTGTCCTGGTTTTGCTTACTTGTCCTGCTTTTTGGTTTGTGTTTTATTTGCTGACTGTTGAGTGGCGAGTGACATTTATTTCAGCACTACCATGGCACTGCTTGAACTGGACAGCAATCTGCAACTTCTGCCCCTGCCCTTAGGTTGCACCGTGAATGTGAAAATGTTTGGGTAGTCAGATGTCAAGCCAGTCAGTGGGAGCACCTTAAAGCACCTTCCTTCTTGTTAGATTACACTGGATAGTAGTGAGATCACGTGCACGTGGCCCTCTGCCTGCCAGGTATCTGAATGTGATCAGCTGTAGGGGAGTGTGTGATAATGATCCAGTGTGGTAGTGATGGGAGTCACTAAAGTGAAGTTTGTTCGGCAAAGGATGTGAATATGAGCAGGTTTGGATGGGATTGTCAGGCAGAGCAATGTAAGCAGGTTGAATGTCTGAAAACAATTTAAAGCAAGTTTACTTCTAATTAACTTTCTGTACATCACGATTCAGAACTTGCTGCAGCAGAATGATGTATTGTTTTAATCCAGATGTTTGCTACTGGTGCTACTGTGGAGCGGCGGGGCTGGAGCAAGTGGCAAAATATAATTGATTGAATGTGTGCAGCCTTGTACACAGTGTCGCCCGAGGGAATGAATGACATGGGGGGGGGGGGGGTTGTGGTCAGGATGGGCCCTGTCCCAGTTTTAGGCTTTGAAAAGTTGGTAGCTTTACTTGTCTTGTAACATTAAGTCTAACCCTGGTCCCTCCCTTTTTCCTCCTCCCTCTGCCTCCTCAACTACCAAAGGCCTTAACATCTTTCATCTCAGTGCTAGGGCCCTTCTCCCTAAACATGACCTCCTCTCTGTCTGGGTTTCTTAACACTCTCCTGACATCCTCTGTATCTATGAATCTTGGCCATCCTCCAGGACTCACATCTTTAGCCTGTTTCTTCCCAATTTCCACCTCTTCAGGCAGGACAGGAGCAAATGTGGTGGTTGTATTGTCATTTATGTCCACTAGAGTGTCTCCTGTGCCATTGCTCTCAGGGAGGCTGTATACTTCTCCTGTAAGTTGCTCCTTGTCAGGCTTTCATTTCCTTACACTGTACCCATCTTTACTTGGGGGGGGGGTATGCTTCACCTAAAATCTCACCTTCCTATCTGGTTGACTCTCTCTCTCTCTGCCATTACCTCACACTCCTCCTCAGGTGAACTCATCCTCCTTGAGGACTTTGATATTTATTGACTCTCCCCAGCGTCTAGTCTGACAACCCTCAGGATTGAGTCCCTTAATCTCTCCCCTAGCACATTATTGAATCCATCAACTCAATCCCCACATCCCTAACCACACCCTCCTGGACTGCGTTCTCTCCTCTCAACCAACTGCACTGTTGCAGAAGGTATTCTGCCGGATGCTTCAGTGACCACTGCATGATGTTTTGCGTTGGGAAGGTCTTATACTCTCCCTCCTCCCCTAAGTACATCTGGTCTAGGTCCCTCTGGTCACATAATATCAATGTTCTCCTGAGCGACCTTGCTGCAACAGAGTGGTGTGTCATCCTCTCTGCCCCTGGTACTGATGTGGCCCTCTCCCTATTCCATTCTAAATTTTCCTCTGTCTGGGACAAGCATGCCCCCCTCATAAGGTCCAGGGTCAATCTTCCCAGCACCCCTGTATTAACCCTGAATTCATAGATCCATGTAAATCCTGTGATCTCAGATTGACCCTCTACAAATCATCCCGCTCCCTGCCTGCCCTCCTCTCATATGGAGTGCTTAGAAATGCATGTACTAAGGCTGTCCATGCTGTGAAATCCCTCTATTTCAATGTCAACCTCTAGAAGAATCTTAACTACCCAACCAAATTCTGGAAGGTGATTCACTCCCTTTTTGACCTCCTGCCCAGTTCACTTCCTGAGTCCTCATGGTTAATGATTCACCTGTTGCTGACCTTCCCACTGTAGCTGCTCACTTCAATGAGTTCTTCACTATTTGTGCCCTCCCCCACCCATGGTTCCTCTCCTCTCCCCCTGCTCTTCTCTTCTCCCTGCCCTACACCTCCGTGGGTTTTCATTTACTGTATCACTACTTGTCAACTCTAGGCTTGCCACCTTCCTCTATTCATCCAACTTCCTCTCCCCCTTCCAGTCTGGTTTCTGGAAGCACTTCTCCCTCCTGCATGTTACTAACTCCATCTTCTCTGAGATGGATCATCTACACATCACAGTAGATGTTTTTATCGATCTGGCCAAAGCCTTTGATTTGACAGCTGATCCACTCCTCCTGGACAAGCTGAGCTCTGCTGGCCTCTCAGATCCCACTACTGAATAGTTCCATTCCTACCTCATGGGCCATCAACAGTTAGTAAAAGTAGGGGCATCCTTTCACCTCCACTACCCAAACATACTGGAGTTCCACAAGGCTTCTGCCTGGGTCTCATCCTGTTCTCCATTTCCTGAATGGCTTCCTCTCTGCCATTTTGCATACTCAAGTTTAGAAAGTGGCAAGAACAAGTCTAGAAATGTCATTGGTCAAGAGATGTCACCTGACTGTGCATTAAATCTTTATAAATGCAGAGTCTGGTGCCAAATCTCATTTCCCCTCCCCCAAAATCCTACTTAAAACCATTTTATAAGTGACATAAGCCCCTCCAGGGTGTGCATCATAGGATTTTAATGCACTTCCCAGGGGCATAAGGACACTCAGTCTTCGGCATTGTGCCTTACTACTCCACTAGAGCATGCATTAAAATCCTTTAATGCACACCCTGTCATGCCTTATTACTTACATGTGCAGATGACATAGTCAGGTTCCCCACCAGTCACTGAACTGCAGTGGTGGAAGGCTTGTTCCAGCAAGACTTCCACAATGTCCTGTACAGATTCCACTCCAACCACTCCAGGTCAATGCTAAAAAAACAGTGTCCATGACATTTGACACCAGCCACAAACTGGCTGGGCTCTCCCCTTCCCTGTCTTCTCCACCCTGGATGGCACCCCTCTGAAAGCAGCTCCATCCATTAAGACTTCTCCAGCCACATGGATGCCTTCCATGCCAACCTCCACCAAAACTAGGTGTCTCGTCTTGCGACAAAGCCAGCTTATCTCTGCTGATCCATTGGAAGCTTGTTACCAAAATGGTGCTTGGCCTCTTCGACTACATAGATGTGGTCTGTGGTACCACCCCCTTGTCTTCCCTTGCCAGACTGGATATCTTCTGGAACAAAAAGCAGACAAGAAATAGCACTAAACCACGTGGTATGCTGATGTGCAAATATTTATTTAAAGTGCTTATCAAGTACAAAAATGTTCAGTAAATGCATACTTAGCAACAGAGAGAATTAGGCATTTTCACATTTGAGTTGTCAGCTCTGCAGGTCCTTGTTTCCCTGCTACCACCACTGTGAAAACGCCTACTGCTCTCTATTGCTAAGTATGTATTTACTGCACATTTTTGCTCTTGCTAAGCACTTTAAATAAAATATTTGCACAGCAGCATACCTAAAGGTTTAGTGCCTTTTTCCTGCTTTTTGTTCTTGTGGTTTAACCAGGCACATACTGTTTACTGGGAGTGACCGCTTTGCTTCTGTGTACACCCTCTCTAATGCCTTTTGTCACTTTGCTATAAACTCCCCCCACAAACTCATCACTACTCTCGCTACTCCTCCCTTTTCATCCTCACCATACCTTCGTGTCATTTGTCCCACTGCACCTTGTTCATCTCTAGATACTGGTTTGTGTCCCTTCCTTCTTACCTATCCTCTCTCCCACTCCCTCTGCCTCATACACCCTCTGCTCCAGGCATCCTCACACCTTCTCCCTTCCCCCACCCTCACTCTTCTGCTGGGCAGTCAGCCTTCTCCTATTAAATCCCAAAATAGTATGCTCAAACCTTTATGTTACTTCATATACTGGAATTCTCCCTTTTTCTAAGGGGTGCTACTAGGTTGTGGCGAACAACATATAATCCAAAAGATACTAGAAGCATCCCTTAGAAGAAGGAAGAATTAAAAATAACATAATAACATAGAATGTTTGAGTTTTGGGGGTTTGTGTTACTCCCATTTAGCATGCTCCCTTTGTAACACCTGTGTGAAATCCTTGATGGGAGCACAGCGTATAAAAGGAGTCAATTAAACACAGTAGCCATTTAGGCACTGGAAAGTTAGGGACTAAATCAAAGGGTCCCACCGCGATGTGGTGATTTAGCTTACTCAAATTAGAATTCCAGTCCAAAACCAAGAGGACCCACTCCTCACACGGAGCTTGTGGTAAAATATAGCCAATTTTGGCAGTGGAAATGTTTAAATGTGTTGTACCATGGGGGGGTTGGTGTGCACTAGCCTTCTCCTATTGCCTCACTCAGTCTGCAACATGCCCCCCTCCTCCCTCCAGCTCTCCCTTCCCCTATTCATCCCCTGGCTCCCTCAGGCACTACCTAAATCTCCTCCCTACCCCCCATCTACTCCTATCACCCTTCTCTCTGACCTTCTCCTGTTGAGGCCCCTACTTTCTATTATGTTGGGCCTCCTCCTGAGTTTTCCCTCAGCCTGTATCAGGCTTCCTACCTTTCTACCTTTGCACTGTCATCATTCCCATGCACTGGTCTCTCTACTGGTGCATTGCTGCTCATTGTGCCTTGCTGCTTTTATTTTCACTTGTGCTGTGTTACATTGTATTTTGATTGCACTTTATTTGTACCAAACAGCGATACTGTGTATGTTTTATTGCATCTTCTGTTCCCTTCCCCTGTTCACACCTGGAAGTCAGCCTTGGCTCAGTGTGCCTATCCTGGTTACCAATTTTCAAAAAAATTAATAAATAAAATGAGTGTAGATTCACATGCTGAGCACACTCAAAGGAGGGACAGGCATTGGCACAGTGGCTATTCAGAGTGCAAAGTCTCTGTGAAGGAAAAAGACACAGGATGATGCTAAAACATTCTTGAACCCTTTGCTGCTGAATGTCCCATGCTGAATACGTCTCTGGAAGGTATAGCCACTTCCCCAAAAAATCTCCTTGTCATGGGGGGGGGACAAGCTGTGGGGGTACTACAGATCCAGGTAGATAGTGCTGGGGTTTGTAGGTTGCCAGATCTGCAGGTGTAGGTAGGTCTAGTAGGTAGAAGGTATACAGAGTGACTTTAGGATGTAACCGATGGGCCACTCCAAACATTCCAGACCTTACAGACAGATCTGCAGGTGGAGGCAGGTCTCATAGGTAAGAGGTGGAACTGGACAAAATGTATCTTGCACCAGCAAAATTTTGTTGATATGCTGATTTTGCTTCCTTGACATTTTGTGAATTTTCTGAGAAAATGTCACAAAATGTTACCAAAATTGTGATTTCAGTTATTTCCATCTAATTTACACAGTCTTTGTCCAAATCATACCACATTTGGTATGATGACTTTAACAATAGCCATATAGAAGTGTACCAATATTCAAATCTCTGTCTTTAAAGGTGACCGAGTTATAACCCTCCAAATGTTCTGTAATTTTTAAATTACATTTCGCAATTACGTAAACTGTAGAATTTTGAGTCACTGTAACTTTCAAACTAGAGAACAAAATATTACCAATTTTGTTAGGTTCACTGACCCTTAGTATTGGACTTTTGGTTCAGTAGCAGCCCGTCACGCTGCCATGCTGACAACCTGGGTTTGGAAGCGAGCCCAGGATGTCATGTCAAGAGGCAGGCCATGGCTGCTGCCTAGCAGTGTATCTTGGTTGGGGAGGGTTGGCAGGGGGTTCCACTAACACAGGAACCCCTTCAGCTGGGTCAGGGAGCTTTCTCCTGTTGCAAGGAAATCTGTGGCTCTGCGAGGCTGACAGAAGCACTGCCCCCACCAGTAGAGATGGGATGGAAAAACAAATGCTGGAGAAAAACCCAGTAGCCAACTAAATGATGGCTAGGTTCAGCCTAATTAGGGTATATCCCTATGAACAGGTTACATCCCTGAGAGACTAGCTGCTGGCTTGGAGAAAAAACAATATAGAAAACAGAGTCTGGGCGTGTCAACTTTCTAATCTCTTGCTTAAAGGCTGGTCAAGTTATAATCAACCAAAGATTCCAAAATAACTTCAGTAATTAAAGTTGAATTTCATGAGCTTTTGTGAAAATGTGGAATGCTGTAATACTTCTTTTAAAGCCATGTCCATACATTTTGCTCAGTCATACACTTGAGTTGGCATTGTAGAGGAAGGTAAAAGCTGGGTAAAGTGGCAATAAGGTAGCATTCATAGGAGGCTCCATAGTAAAAGTATAGTGGTACCATGTTTCGGGTCACTATCTTGAGTGACAAACCATGAAGAATAGTCATGCATCTCATTGTGCACTAGTCTGAATTCTTGCAATATGCCAGCTAGCCACTAGAGCTCACTGACTTAATGATCTGTGGCAGTACATGCACGCGCAGCATTGCTTCTGTACAATGCCACTTGCTGACTCTTTAACAACCCTGTAGATATGAATGTATATTTTTACTGTTTAAAACAGTGACACCAAGTGATGCCAAGACCTATAACTAATTGCAACTTAGACCATTGTCGACAGAAGTACTGTATCGGGATATCTTTAGTCATGATGGAGCAGGATGCTGGGCATCACTGTGGTAGGATTGCTGGAGGGGTATTGCAGGGTCATGAAGCTAGTGCAGGTAAGGTGATTCAGTGATGATAAGTGCCTTATGAAAGTAAAACTCCACAAGTGGAATTCTACTGGCAATACCTATTACGCATCCATGAATTTCTAAGCACATTTTGCTAATTAGTGATATTTTAAAGTATCCACTGTGGGCTGGATATTCAAAAGGGTTGCGCCATGCGCAATAGGGTTGCGCCTGCGCAAGTCCGAAATTGCGCCATACTGCGATATTCAGCAGGAGGCAGTTGCGCCCCCCAAGTCATGCTGAGCAACAGCGCAATGCTAATGAAGGCATGCTCAACCTGAGGGGGAGGAACCATGCATAAACTGCACAGCCGATATTCAGCCTGGCTGTGCAGAGTTGTCTGAGCCCTACCTGCGCCTGCACAACTTTGAGACAAAAAAAGATTAGTCGAGGGCCACCCACAGGTGAGCTGCCACATTGCAGGGTGCAACACAGCAGCTGCCACCTGTGGGTGGCCCCCACTTGTTCCCTGCAGCCCCTGCAGCCCAATCGCGGGTGTAAATAGTAACCCCCAGCCCCGATCAGGCATAATAGTAACCTCCACTCGGGTCCGATCGCGGCATAACAGCATTAAACCCCCCACTGGCCCGATCACAGGCATAACAGTATTAACCCCCGACTGGCCCGATGGCGGGCAAACAGAACTGAACCTCCCGACTGGCCCGATCACAGGCAAAACAGTATCAACCCCCGACTGGCCCGATCGTGGGCATAACAGAAATGACCCCCACCCCTAGCCGATCACGGGCAGAACAGAGTTCATCCCCGAAAGACCAATATCCCTGATGATCCAGTGGACTGTGAAGCCTGATCACGGGCATTAGAGTCAACCCCCAGGTCCAATTTCCCTGGTGATCTAGTGGCCCCACCCCACCCACCCATGGAGCCCCACCACCCGCCTCCCCGTCAGCGGCAGGTGGCAGCACCCCACCCGCCTGCCGCCCCATCTCCCACCGACTGACTGGTGGTAGGACTGCACGCCCATTGGTTCAGAGCAAGAGCCAATGGGTGTGCAGCCCATACTGTACAAGGCAGTCCAGATATGTGATATGTGACCCTCAGCGCCACCGGGCCGGCTGTCCCAAGCATTTTGAATCCCACCACTGTTTTTTCCCTACTACCTCTACTGGAAAGCTGTTCCAGCAGTTCACCACCCTTTCTGTGAAGAAGTACTTCCTCACATCTCTCCTGAATCTTCCTCCCTCCATCTTCATAGCATGTCCCCTTGTACGTGTCCCCTTGTTCTAGAGTACCTTTTTTCCAAAAACTTCATCACCAGTTCTATAACTTGTAGGTTAAAATTTTCAAATCCCACACGAAACGTCATTTGATGCAGCTACTGCAAAATCACCTTTCTGGATGGATTTGAAAAAATATCGCCTACCTTGTTTGTGAGGTGGAGTCCCAAAAAGACCATGTTGAAACTTTGGTGTAAAAATATTAAAAAATTACTAAATTGCCAGTCTGGTGATGCTGAGGGCTGAGGTGCTGGATGCCTTACCTCATGCCACACCAACAACCCCGGTTTGGGAATGGACTCAGGTCATCAGGGAGCTGGCACAGGGGAGGGTCTGAGCAGGATTGAGCAGCCAGAAGGCAGCGCTCCTCTCTGGGGGGGTTGGTCTCCACCTCCCCCATAGTCCTGCTGCCACCAGGTGGAGGTCTGTTGGTCAGCATAGGTGGAGGGGGTGACAGATAGTGGGTGGGTACCTTGAGATGCGGCGTGTGCATGCCGCTACATGCATGAGTGCATCTGAGGTAGGGGGGCTGAGTTACAGGTAGAAAACAGAAAAATTCCATAAACTACATATCGATAAAAGGTTTTTACCAAGTTATGAGTAAAAGTTCAAACCCCATTTAAATAGATTAAACTGGATGTATCCTATTTTCCCATATTGCAGTCGATGGTTCTAGCAGCAAGACATGTCTTCAATCAGAGAGGGGATCTACATCATGGGATATGTTTAGCTAAGAGAGAGTGTGAGGGTTGTGTGGGGTGGTAAGTGTTGAGTGGGGGAGGCAGGATTGGGTTGGTGGTGGTCTGGGGGGTCTAATCAGCAATGGACCATTTTCTTTTTTACAGGTTAGTTTAAAAAAATAAAGACTTCAAGGAACTACTGTATTTTCTTTTTTTGCAAGTTTAAATTTTAAATCAGTTTAGGATCTGACACTGGGAACTGGGCATCCCAGTGTTGGCTTAAAGTTGCCACCTACACATTGGAGGGGTGTAACCTGGAGGGGAGGAGGTTGGCAAGCAGTACAGGGGATGGATACCCTGGTCTGCTTTTCTTTTAATAATTCTTTGTCAGGGAAACACAAGGGAGGGCTTACTGAGCTGCAAGGGGGAGGGAATAAAATAAAAATGAGGATCGATAAATAGATTGATAGACAAAAGATAGACAGAGAGACTGAAAGAAGATAGCTAGATAGACAGACAGAAAGAAGATAGATGGACAGATGCAGAAAGAAGATATATAGCTACATAGACAGACAGAAAGAAGATACAGTAGATAGATAGCTAGATAGATAGAAAGATAGAAACAGAAAGAGATCATGATCCGCTGCTGGCTGACTGCTGCCATACAAGCTGGTAGGATGGCTCCATCTGTGGCTGCAGATGTCAAGAAATTCCTACTGTTTTCATACAGAGAGCATGTGTGAATGGCTCCTCTCACTAAGCTTGGCCCTAGATTTTGGGATGCCCAGAAAAGATATTTCTGGAAGTTTCTTAAAACACATACACCAGAATCAAGCTAAACGATTCCTGTTTACCTAGGTTCAGGTGTCTGTGTTTTTTTTAATGCACAATTTTTATGTATTATACATGTTTTTAGTTTGAGGGAAAAAACAAGATGGTGGCTGTCATCAGATGAAAGCATTTTTTTCGTGTTGTGAGAAATAAATAGTGAGAAAGCAAAAAGTTCTTTTGACATGAAATTTTTCGTGTTGTATCATGGGGTTAAACAAAATCCCTGCTGAGCATGCTCAGAAGAAAACACTGAAATTCTTGTAAATTTGTAACCATTTAATATGTTTTCTTGAAATCTTTGAAAAACACTACCTTGGCACAGGCCACTTCTACCCTGAAAGTCTCAGAAAAAAAATTATGTTCTATCTAGGTTGTAAGGGAGAGCAAAAAAAAATGTTAAGCACAGGAAAAAGTTTAGCTCTCAACAGATAATTGACATATGCAGATTTTAGAAACCGCACAAGCTTCCATCACAAATATTTCCACATATTTAGACCTTGCCTCCTAGACAATGCATGTCAGGTGTTTGTGGCAATTTCGTCAAACACCACTGGAATGTTTAAGATGCAAAGTTAGAGGGTTAACATAAAACCTCTCAGATATTCCTAACTATACCGGTGCTACCGTGCCAGTATAATATAGGATATGCCATAGCCACAGGAGAAATATCAGCATTATTTTTCATGAGAGCTGTTTGACCTTATGACATTATAAGTGGCAAAGCCTTGAGTGATGCCAAAGGTCAAACAGCATGAGAGAGAGAAATATAGCCTATATTTCTCCTGAGGCTAAGACTTATTCCATTTATCCAAAGCTTCAGTTAGGCTTTCAGCGCATTTTATTTTTTCCATGTGTTCTTTCGGTTGACTGAGTGACACAGAATGCTTCATGAATGTGACATTTTTGTGTGCATCATTGCATCAGTGCATTCAGAATGTTCACTGCAGGTGCACAGTGCAAGTGGGTGCAGTGTTTTGAATAGTTGTGAAAAGAAGCCTGCAGCTCAGCATCAGGAGGAGGAATGTCCCTGCCAGCATGCAGAATGGGTCGGAGCAGCAGTCAGCAATGGCTGGAGGTACAAGAGTCTGTTGATTGTGGCTGCTATGGGGATAGAAAATGACAGAATATGAATACTTGTGACATGTTTTGAATTAGTTTATTTTTTTGGGGTCACTATTTTTTATTTCTAAAAAACAGTCAACAATTGTAGCAGGGAGAAAATAAAGGTACTGTGAGGGAGTTTCAGAGGATGTGAAACCAGTTGACAGAAGCCAGCATGTGAGTGCTGTTGAGAACACTATAAAAATTCTTACTGTGTCAACGTACTTGGCTGGAGTCTGGAGCTCATGCTGCTGGCTCCACCCAGTCACAACCTACTGTGTGGATAAATTTGGTCATGGGGACCCAGTGATTAAATTTGAAATGTTTAGGCAAGGGAACTCTTATATCTAGATTTATAGGTGGGGAAGCTGTAATTTTTAGGTGGTGGAACTCTCCTATAGTATTCAATGGAGAAACATGACAGAGGTGGTGGAACTGTAATACAGTTTTTATGTCGGCTTGCACGCATGCGCAAGCAACATCTTGCCACAGTGCGTGTCTTGGGGGCACGGCTGCTGTTGGGCGAATGTAGGGCACGCATCAGTAGGTGCGTCCCTCATTCCCCAATCAGCCTGCATGCCACCACCACACCATGCATACATAATGGGGCGAGCACATCAAAGCAAAGGTCCGCTGCAATCATCATGCGCAGGGGTCCTTTGCTTGACGTACTCGTCGCCATTATGGCCATGGTTGGCGAGCGGCGGTCACCACCCCGTTTACATCGGGATGCCCGATCCTGTCAGCAACCCCCGTAGCCAGTGCCGACGGGAAGCCCACCCCTGCCGGGCATCCCCCACAAATGTGGGAATGCCGAGGGGGTGCCGAATCCCTCGCTTGCGCCTCGCTTTTGCACGCCGATGGGGAGCCCACTCCCATCAGCTTCACCCCCAACTGTTGAATGCCAGCGGGGTGCCTAATCCTCGGTGGCATTACCCCATGTTGTGTGCCGACGAGGTGCCCAATCCCCCATCGGCTACTGAACCCCCACCCCAAACTCACTTAGGTGGCACGCTGGGAGCCCACCCCAGCATGCCAAATGCCCTGCAATGGGAAAACTGTCCCGTGATGTTTCCTTTTTTTTTTCACCTAGAAAACGAAAACCGTCCCTCATAGTCTAGATCCCCCGTCCCCCACCCGCACTCACCCACTGCGCACTCTGCCTCCCCTCATCCCCCTCACCCCATACTTACCTCCAGACTCTGGCACGACGATCTTCAGTGGACCAGGAACACGTCTGCACTCTTCAAAGCCGACCGCGAACTAAGGAAATGCCGGTAAGCTGTATAATGCAATGAATAGGGTTTTTTCAACTTTGATGCATATCTCAGGCATTTCTTGGAATTTTAGCACCAAATTTTCAACGTGGGGTTTTTGGGGCCCCTCCTCATGAATTCTGTCACTGTCATGGAGTTAATCAGCCTCGGAAGGTGATTTCACAGTCACTGCACGAAATCACCTTTAGGGACCCATTAATGAAATGACAGTGACAGTGTTCATGAGGTGGCCTCTCAAAAAAGCCTATGTTCCAAATTTGGTGGGAAAAATCCAACAAATGCTTGTTTTACGAGTGTGCATTGTGCAGTTCCTATGCAGGATCGTAACTTCGCGTATTCGCAATATTTTAATGCTGTATTTTCAGCATTGGCATTTTTGTGCACCTCCTTGTGAACAGTACAGCTTTCATTTTCCACATCCTGCCCGAAATGTGTTTCCGCACTTCCAGAGCTCAATTGCGCAGTCGCTGTGGGAAATCAGTGTTTGGGCCAGATTATGAAAATGACAGTGACACAGTTCATGAGCAGAGCTCCTAGAATACCTATGTTGAAAATTTGGAGCTGATACTCCATTAAATGACTGTGTTACAAGCGTGCGTTGGCAGATTGCACGCATGCTTGTACCGTCGTGCATTTCTGATATTTTCACTCTGGATTTTCACCATTGCCATTTTTACACACCTCTTGTTGAACAGTACAGCTGTCACATCACATATCCTGCCCAAAATGTGTTTCCGCACTTCCTCTGTAGAATAGCATGGTCGCTGTGTGAAATCACTTCTTGACACACTTTCAGGAAATGACAGTTACACTGTACATGAGCAGAGGTGCTAAAATGTCTATGTTGAAAATTTTTGCCTAATGCTCAAAAACTGGCAGTGCTGCAAGCGTTCCTTGCATATTTCCCAAGCACCCTTGCAACTTCGCAAATTCTGTATATTTGTATGCCACATTTTCAGCACTGGCATTTAATTACACCTCCTTATGAACTGTGCAGCTGTCATTTTTCACATCCTGCCCAGCATGTTTTCCTGCACTGCACTAACAAACACCCACAGGGACACTCTAATGCCTCTCACTCTCTGCAGCATGGGGGTGGGTTGGCATCAGTTCAATACTTGACTGCCACTCCTATGCTGCATCTCTCTAACTCCTGCACTGCCAATGGCAGCAAGACAACATTCGGCATTGACAAATGCTTGTTTAAGAAGTGGTGGAACTGAGTTACTGTGGGCTTCTACCCAATTTAACCTTTGTGGAGACCTAGAGTGAGGAAAAACATGATAGTCTAACTCTGGGTCTCCAGTAAACAAAAAACAAAATTCATGCTTTTTTACCAGAAAATATCCATACAAGTGTTGGATAAATAGGGGCTACACAATGGCCTTACTCAAAATATGCAGTTTTATTTCCACGTATGATGGGGCAAGACCATAATTCATGAGTTTCAAAGCCACGAGTGAGCTATTAAAGTCTTGTTCTCTTACAATGAAAGATAAATTGTGTATTTTGAGCCAGGCCACTGTGTGTTCGATTTATACAACATCAGTTTAACATTCATAATGTTTTAAATTACCTTTTAGTGTGAAGATTTTTCTGTTTGTCTCTTTCTGTTTGTTAGCTTCACTGTTGCATATGCCTATTATGATGTAATCAGCATTGTTATAGCTGTTCTCTGATTGGGTTCTGTTCTGCATAGAGGTCAAGAAAAGTGATTGCAACTTATATAACCTCTAGATAAATGTTTATCTGGAGGTTAAATAGTGTGATTAAATTTATCAAGACTGGTATTGTATAAATATATTATAATGGTGCAGTAGTAGGGCTGAGTAAGGTGTTCAATGCTAACCCCAATTTCTGTACCTTAATAACATCGGTGGTGCTTAATGGAATAGCCCAAAATTTGATATGCATGGTCTGGCTGGCAGAGTCTCAAGATATGAAAAGTTTGATGACTGTATCTGCTGCAGTTTCCAAGTTCTGGAATGTTAAATTTTAGAAAGGTGAAGATTTTTTCCCTCTACGTAATTCACTTGTTTTTTGCTCTCACCTACAACCTAGATGGCACAGATATTTTTCATGAAACATTCAATGTAGAAGCAGTCTGTACTGAGGTATACCTTTCAAAGATTTCATGATAAAATATTAAACAGTTCCAGAATTATAAGGATTATAAGTTTTTCTCTGAGCATGCTCAGTAGGGTTTTAGGCTAACCCTTTGGTACAAACCAAAAATTTTCTGTTCATGAGAGTGTTTTGGGTTTGCATTACTTAGGTGTCATGACCAAAAAACGGTTTGTGATGGCCACCATCCTGTTTATTTTTAACTAAAAAAACCTTGAAAATAATAAAAATGAAGTATTTTTAAAAACAAACACCTGAATCAAGGTAAATGGGACATGTTTAGCTGGATTCCGGTGTTATGTTTTGGAAAATAGGACTGGAATTAAGGTTTCTGGGCTCCAAAAAGGCACCCAAAAATCCTTGGTGCCTAGCTTAGCCAGAGGAGCTGAGCTGTTCACCTGCATTCTCTGTATGAGAACAGTGGGGCTTTCTTGAGTTGTGCAGCCACAGCTGGAGTCACGCTGCAGGTTAGAGTGGGTGCAGTGAGCTGGCAGTCTAGTGAACCAGTGGTCTCTCTCGCTCCCTCTCTGTCTCTTTCACTCTGTCTAATCTATCTGTCTGTCTATCTAATTTGGTCTAGATTTATAAATAGATAAAGTGGACCAGGGTGCCCACCCCCAGATCTGCTTGTGTCTACCCTTTGCCCTCCAGGTTGCCCACACCCTTCCCATAATATTGGTGGTGGCACCAAGGTGCCCACCCCAGGTACCACCTAAAAGTATGCCGACACTGAGGTACCCAGTCCCCAGTGTCAGCTAGGTTCACCTTGTCAAAAAAAAAGAAAATCATCCCTTGAGCTTTTTTTAAACCAAAACCTGTAAGCAAATGGTCTCTCATTGATCTGCCCCCACACCCCCATCCACCCCATCCCACCCCAACCACCCACTCAGCACCCAACACCCCACTCACCATATCTCACCTAAAAGTGTCCCATGGTGTAGATCTACAATCTGATCAAAAACATGTCTTGCTGCTGGAACCAGCCACTGCAATATCAGAAAACAAGGTGTGTCAGTTTAATGTATTTCATTGCATTTTGATCTTTACTTATAACTTTGTCATTTTTCAATATTTTTACACCAAATTTTCAACATGGCCTTTTTGGGACCCCACCTCATGAACACGCATTTGAAATTGTTCAAATATGAGCCAAAAGGTGATTCTGTAGTCACTCCACAAAATCACATTTTGGGCAAGATTTGAAAAATGTCACCTACTGGATTCATAAGGTGGGGCCATAAGAAGGCTATGTTGAAAATTTGGTGTAAAAATATGTTAAAATGTCCAGCTTCTGAGTGAACATTGAAATATTTAAACTTTCACTCATAACTACTCACTACTTTTCAATATTTTTCCACCAAATTTTCAACATGGTCTTTTTGGGATCCTCCCATATTGACAAGGTAGTTGACATTTTTCAAATATGTGCCAAAAGGTAATTTTATAGTCACTCCATAAAATCCTGTTTTGGGTGGGATTTCAAAATTTTCACCTACTGGGTTCATGGGGGGCCATAAGAAGACTATGTTGAAAATGTGCTGTTAAAATATGGTAAAATGACCAAGTTATGACAGGATCCAGAAGCAAATGGCTTGATACCTTTTATTGGACCAACATAGATGAAACAAAAAGAACAAAGTGCTTTAGCTTTCGGACCAACAAGTCCTTCCTCGGAAGCTTAATGACAGTTGTTTAGAAAATCTCATACTTTTAACACCCAGATCATGCAGGAAAAAAACAGAAAACATTCCAATTGGTTCAAAATACAGTACTTGTTTAAAAAATAACAGAAGAAAATGTCAGAGAAGATGAGTAGTACCAGTTCACCTTCAGCTGAAAGGGCCTAAAGGTCAGATGTGCTTGGGGCATAACAACATGCAGGGAGTGCACGGCACATACATTAAAATGACTTAGAGATACTTTCAGAATGAGATAACAACTACTCGAGCAGAGAGCTCCTAAACCCAATTATGACTGTCACAGTGTGTATAAGAATGCAATTACTGAAAAGCAAAAACCACCTGGATTAAAGATGTGCTAAAATTGTAAGTTAAAAATAAGCCCCACAAAATAGAACTACAAAAATCCCCTCTCTGGATGGATTTGAAAAATTTTACCTACCGTGTCCATGAGGTGGGGTCCCAAAAAGGCCATGTTGAAAAGCTGGTGTGAAAATACTGAAATATTACAAAGTTATGAGTAAAATTTTTAAATGCATTGAAATATACCAAATGGACTCGATGTGTTTTCTCATATTGCAGTTGTTGGTTCCAGCAGCAAGATGTCTTTTCAATGGGAGAGTGGATCTATACTGTGAGACACTTTTAGGTGAGTGAGGGTAGGTGTGGAGTGGTGGGTGCTGAGTTGCGGTAGGGGTGGGATTGGTGGATGTGTGGGGGTCAGATCAGTAATGGACCATTTTCTAGTTTACAGGTTTGTAATGCAAAAAAAAAATAAGATCAACAAAAGACAGTTTTCTTTATTTACAGGGGGACTCAAGCTGACACTGGGGATTGGGCATCCCCGTATTGGGAAGGTCTTCTGAGGCACTGAGGGTGGGCACCCTGCTGCCGCCACCTATTTTTTTTTGAGTGGTGACCTGAAAGGGAGGGGGGTGGAAAGAAGTCATACTATGGGTGGCACGCCAGTCTACTACTACTATTTTATATATTGGGAAGGGGGCAGTTGACCTGGAAGGGGGTTAGAAAGTGTCATACTGCAGGTGGGCACCCCAGTCCTCTTAAGATAGAGAGGATAGGTAGAAAGATAAACAGATAGATGGACAGGCAAGATAAGTTGAGAACGCTGGTACACTAGACTGCCGGCTCACTGCTGCCACTCAAGCTGGCAACAGCACTCCATATGTGGCTGTAGAAACCAAGAAAGTCCCACTGTTCTCATACAGAGAACACAGGTGAGCAGTTCCTCTCACTATGCTGGGCACTCAGAATATTCATGTGCTCAGAAACCTTATTTCCATGCTCATTTTCAAAAATCTAACACCAGAATCTAGCAAAACAGGTCAGGTATTGAGACTATATCATTTTTAGTTATTTTCAATATTATTTAGTTAAAAAAACACAATGGCAGCCATCACAATTGATATTTTTTCTCACCATCAATAATTTTTTAAAGATAAACTGTTACAAAAATGCTTTTTAACATTCGCTTCAGAGGTTTAGCCAAAAACCTTACTGAGCATGCTCAGAAAAAACTTAAATTCCTTACAACTCTGGAATCATTTAACATTTTTTTCACAAAACCATCGAAAGGCAATGCCTTGGCACAGGCTGCTTCTACCCTGAAAGTTTTGTGAAATCATTCTGCACCATCTAGGCTAGGTGTGACAGCAAAAAAAAAAGAAGTGTATTAAGTATAGGAACAAACACACTTCATTAAAGGGAAAGTAAACATTGCAGGAGTCAAATGAGGTGTTGGACTTACCTGTAGGTGCTAGGAGTCCTGAGATATGAATACCCAAATCATCTGTAAATCAAAATAAGGCAGCAGCCATTTCAATGAATTATGAGACCAACAGTGATGTCACTAAGGGGGTAAGCTGTAATTAACAACATGCAGCTTGCCCCTCTATGACATCCCATTCTGTTTTAAAATGGCTGCTGCCTTGCTTTGATTTACAGATTAATTAGATAGTCATATCACAGGACTCCAGGCACCTACAAGGAAGTCCAGTGTCTTGTTTGAAATATCCTTTCATGGACTTTCACAGTTTGAGTGACCCCTGCAATGTTTACTTCCCCTTTAAAAATGTACATTCTTGTAGCTCAGAAACTGCACAGGATGCTGTTATGAAACTTGTCACATTTTGAGATCCTGCTAGCCAGGCCAAGCATGCAAACATTTGGGCTATTTTGTCACAGATAAAGTGCAGATTATTCCAGAAAACAAAAGGCACAGCTTGCCCCTGGGACAGCTACCAATACCTCAGCACTAACCCAGTAGTTTTCCTAGGGGTAAGCTGTGTCTTTTGTTTCCTTAAGTACTGAAGTTTACTACTCAGTAAAATTCATCACTATTCTCACTGAATTCTTGTGTCTGGAGTGCTGGTTCTTCAGTATTTTTGTGCTTTATGTTTTCCTAGCGCCCTCCCTTACTTGTGAGCGCTGTCTTCTACTTTTCAATAGTAGTTAAAGAGGGCCTGGGTTCTGTCCACAGTGAACAATTTTTCTGTATCACTACAATTTATGTAGTTCTAATAGAGCCAAGGACCCTAGTCCCATTTAAAAAAAACATAATTAGGTTTAAAGCAGCACTGCTGAGACAGAGCTTTTCCCCATGATGAAGAATTAGGGATATCCTAGGTGATAAGTAAACCCTAGGTGTAAAATTAATTTTATATATACTTTTCCCCCCTGTATGTACTGTAAGTCAATGTTTTCCATTCTGTCCTTTGGTCTTTCTCTGTGTCCTGCTGGCTGGCCACTTTCAGGGTGTTTTTATATAGAACATGAACTTGACGGCAGATAAGGACCACTTGGTCCACATAGTCTGAACATTTCCCTACCCACTGTATAAGTTCCAAACCCTATTTGATTTGCGACCTACCTCCTCCTTCCTACCATTAGTTTTGCCTTCTGCCTGCTCCATGCATTCTTGAATTTGACAACTGTTTTTGCCCCCACAACCTTCTAGGGGAGGCTGTCCATGCATCCACCACCCTTTCTGAGAAAAAAATACTTCCTCACGTTGCCCGAGTTATCCCCCCTTCCAGCCTCATATTGTGACCCCTTGTTCTTGCACATCTCTTTTTCTGAAAGATACTGTCCTCTTGAACTCTGTTGATCCCCTTGAGGTATTTGAATGTCTCTATCATATCCCCCCTCTCCTTCTTGTCCTCCAAAGTATACATATTGTGTTCTCTCAATCTCCCCTCTTATGGTTTCTGGTGTAGCCCCTGCACCATTTTAGTTGCCCTTCTCTGGACTGCCTCCACCTCATCGATGTCCTTTTAGAAATGAGGTCTCCAGAACTGCACACAGTGCTCTAGATGAGGCCTCACCAATTGTCTGTACTGCGGCATCACCACCTCCTGTTTTCTATGGGTGTTACCTCTTCCTACGCACCTCATCATTCCACTGGCTTTCCTCACTGCCTTCTCACATTGTTTGGCTACTTTTAGATCATCTGTTATGGCTACTCCCAGGTCCCTTTCCATTTTGGTTGTTATTAGTACCTCCCTCCCATTGTATATTCCTCTCCTGGAATTTTGTTTCCCAAGCCAATGATTTTGCACTTACATAGAAACATAGAAACATAGACTTTGATGGCAGATAAGGACCGCTTGGACCACCTAGTCTGCTGTTTCTCTACCTTCAGGATAAGTTGCAGATCCTATTTAACCAACAGCCTATTTCTTTCTACCCCCCCACAAAAATTGCCTTATGTCTGTCCCATGCGATCTTGAATTCTCCCACAGTTTTAGACCCCACAACCTCCTCAGGAAGGCTGTTCCATGCATTCGCCACCCTGTATGTGAAAAAATAGTTCCTCACATTGCCCCTGAGTCATCCCCCCATTGTCTTCAAATTGTGTCCCCTTGTTCTTGCACAACTCTTTTTCTGAAAGATGTTACCCTCTTGGACTTTGTTGATTCCACTGAGGTACTTAGAAGTTTCTATCATGTCCCCTCTCTCCCTCCTTTCCTCAAGGGTATAAGTATTAAGCTCCTTTCATCTCTCCTTGTATAGCTTCTCTTGCAGACCCTGCACCATTTTAGTTGCCCTCCTCTGGACTGCCTCCATCCTGTCTATGTCCTTGCAGAGATAGGGTCTCCTGAACTGAATGCAGTACTCCAGATGGGGTCTCACCAACTGTCTGTACAGAGGGATAACAACGTCCTGTTTTCTGCTGGTGATGCCTCTCCCTATACATCCCAGTATCTATCCAGCCCTCCTTACTGCCTTTTCACATTGCTTGCTTACTTTAAGGTCATCTGATATGATTATCCCCAGGTCCCTTTCCATTTTTGTTGTTGTTACTACCTCCCCCCCCCATTGTGTAATCTTCCCCTAAGTTTTTGTTTCCGAGATGCATTATTTTGCACTTCTTTGCATTGAATCCAAACTGCCATAGTTCTGACCATTCCTCCAACCTTGCCAAGTCCCTTCTCATTCTTTTCACGCCTCCTTGTGTATCAACCCTATTGTGGATCTTTGTGTCATCTGCAAAGAGGCATACTTTTCCTTCCAGTCACTCTGCAATGTCACTTATAAAGACATTAAAAAGGACTGGACCAGTACTGAACCCTCCAATACCCCACTAGTAAGTCTTTTCTTCAGAGTGGACTCCATTTACAATTACCTTCTGTGTTCTGTTGTGCAGCCAATGTTTTACCCAGGCTACCACCCTGGGACCCACTCACAGGCTGGTTAATTTGACTATTAATCTTTTGTGTGGGACTGTGTCAAATGCCTTGCTGAAGTTTAGGTAGGCCATGTCCACAGCCTCTCTCTGGTCTACTACTTTGGTCACTCAGTCAAAGAAATCAGTTAGATTTGTCTGACATGACCTTCCTGCTGTGAACCCATGCTGCTTTGGGTCCTGTTCCCCACTGGTCTCTAGGTATTCAACAGTTATTTCCTTCAGAAGTGATTCTATCACTTTCCCTACCACAGAGGTCAAACTGACCTTCTGTAGTTTCCCGCCTCTGTCTTGCTCCCACTTTTGTGAAGGGATATCACATCCACCTTCCTCCGGTCCTTGGGTACCACACCATCCTCCCATGATTTGTTAAAAAGGGTAGTCAGTGGTGTCACTAGTTCTCTCCTTAAGTCTTTTAGTATTCTGGGGTGAATTCCATCAGGCCCCATTGCTTTGTCCACCTTCAGTTTTAGGAGTTCTTTCAGAACTCTTTCTTCTGTGAAAGGACTGGGATCAACCCTCCTATCCAGAGTGCTTCTGTTGATTGGATTAGTCACCTCCCCCTCCTCCTCTTTTGTGAATACTGAGCAGAAGTATTCTTGGCATTGAATGCCAGCTGCCACACTCTTGACCACTCCTCCTTACCTAACACCAACTTGCCTAAGTCTCTCCTCATTTTCTCCACCCCCCCAGAATGTCAACCCTATTGCAGATCTTGGTGTCATCTGCAAAGAGGCATACTTTCCCTTCGAGTCCATCCACAATGTCACTTATAAAGACATTAAAGAGGACTGGCCCAAACACTGAACCCTGTGGCACCCCGCTGGTTACCCCCCTTTCTTCAGATTGAACTCTGTTTACACCACCTTCTGAGTTCTGTTGCTAAGTCAATTTCTGTTCTAATTTACCACCTTGGGACCTACTCCCAGATTGCCCAACTTGTTTACTAACCTCTTGTGCGGGACTATGTCAAATGCCTTGCTAAAATCTAAATTTAGCCCATGTCCATTTCCCCTCTCTTATCTACTACCCTTGTCACCTAGTCAAAGAAATCTATTAGATTTGTTTGACACAGCCATCCTGTTGTGAATCCATGTTGGCTTGGGTCCTGTGCCCTGCTGGCTTCTAGATATTTTACAATCCTTTCCTTTAACAGCAATTCCATCATCTTTCCCATCACTGAGTTCAAACTGACTGTTTTATAGTTACCTGCTTCTACATTGATCCTACTCTTGTGATGGAGTATGACATTCACCCTCCTCCAGTCCTACTCCCTCCTCCGATGATTTGTTGAATAGGGCTGTCAGTGGTGACAGTATTACCTCTCTGAGCTTTTTTAATATGCTGGGATGAATCCCATCTGGCCCCATTACCTTATCCACCTTCAGTTTCAAGAGTTCCTTTAGGACTCTCTCCTCTGTGAATGAACTGGTGTCTATCCCTCTTTCCTGTGTGTGCCTACTTGCTAATAGTGGTCCATCTCCTTCCCCTTCTTTTGTGAATACTGAACAAAAGTATTCATTTAGTATCTCAGTCTTCTCCATGTCCCCCTATGCCCACTCCCCCCCTCCTTTACTAAGCCTCACTATCCCTCTCTTGGCCTCTCTTTTTTCCATTATGTACCTGAAGAAAGTTTTGTCCCCCTCCTTCACTGTTTGGGCTATCCTTTCCTCTGTGTTTGCCTTTGCTTTTCTGACTGCTTTACCTGCCTCCCTCTGCTTTGCCTGACACAGTTCCTTGTGTTCCTCCCTTTGCATTTTCTTGTATTTCCTGAATGCCAGTTTTTTCTTTCTAACCTTCCCTGCCACTTCTTTTGAAAACCATAATGGTTTCCTTTTTCTTCTGGCTTTGTTCAAAGTCTTGCTGCCTCTGTTATGCCTCTCTTGAGGTTCTCCCACTGTACCTCTACTCCCCCTTTCTCACCCAGTACCAGTGAGACATTCACCCATTTTAGTAAAGTCAGCCCTCTTGAAGTCAACGACTCTGGCTTTAGTGCGGCTTGATTCTTGTACTGTTTTTAACCTGAATCATACTGTATGGTGGTTGTTGGAGTCTAGATGGCTGCCCACTGATACATCCACTATTATGTTTCCATTTGTGTGCACCAGGCCCAGTATACAGTAGCTCCCTCATGGGTGGGTTCCCTTACAAGCTGCATGAGGCATGACCTTGCAGGGCATCCAGAATAACTTTGCTCCTGAATGTGACTGCAGCATAGGTGCTCCAGTTAACATCAGGTATATTTAGGTCCCCTACCAACAACACTTCTCCTTTCTCTGCTATTTTAATGATGTTATCTAGCATTACCCTATCTGTTTCCTCCCCTTGCGTGGGAGGTCTATAGATAACCTCTGTGCAGATAGTGGTGCCATTTCCTGACTCCAGTGTAACCAAGAGTGCCTCCTCTCCTCCCTGCTTTCCCTTTATCTCAGTCACCTTGATCCCTTCCTTGATGTAGATTGCTACCCCTACTCCCTTTTTGCCCTCCTTGTCTTTCCTGTAGACTGTATACCCGGGTATATTAACATCCCAGTCATGGCTTTCTATATACCATGTTCCAGTGACTGCCACAATATCTAGGTGTCCCTCTGCCATCAGTAGGTCAAGGATCTTGTTACCCTGGCTGCGGACATTTGTACACATGGCCCTCCATGTTTTGATGGCTTTCCCCCTAGTTGCTCTGATTCCATCCCTTCCCTTTGTGTCTCCCCCGACATTACCCCCTGTTTCTGTCCCTAGTGTTTCCTCATTCTTAGTATCCTCTTGTCTGTCTACCTTGACCTGTGGGGGGGGGCAGTTGAGTTTTTCCTGCATAGTTCCACCTCCCCCCTTGGCTAGTTTAAATATCTGCCAATGAATATTCAAACCTTTCACTCAGAACTCAGAATCCTGGTCAACCCCTTGGACAGATACAGCTGCAAACCATCCCTCGTGTACAAGCCTGCATCTCTCCACATCTCTCCAGGTGGGACCCCAGTCCCCAGTGAAGCCAAAACCCTCAACTCTGCACCAGTTCTTCAGTCATTTATTGAATCCCCTGGTGTGGAGCATCCTAATATCTCCCATGCCATAGACAGGTAGCACTTCAGAGAAGGTTACCGTGCATTCCACTTGGCTAAGACCACTCCCCAACTCCATGAACTCCCTCTGCACTGCCCCAACCTCACTGCCAGCCAAGCCATTTGTCCCCAGGTGGGCAATCATGTCTAGCTCACCCTTCTGTGTTGTTGCTCCCATGATCCTCAGGATTCACCCCCTATTCCTTCAAGCTGAAGTGCCTGATAGGCACCTTATCTCTCTCCCTCCTCCCTTACCCACTCCCAGTTCTACCCCCCTAATAACAGAGTCCCCAACTAGGAGTTGATTTCTTCTCCTCTTGGGTCCCTTGTCTCTCATCCGGGGTCTCCACTATGGAGGTTCCCCACATCCACCATGTCCACCACTACAGGTGCCCCCGTGTGATAGCCTCACTCAGCCAGAATGGTGTAGGAGTTGTGCAGTGGAACCACAGGTGATATACACCTCTGCCCAACCTCTCTTACCCTTCTTGAGCCCACTATTGTCCAGCCACCACTCTTTACTGGCATCCCTTTGAGGCAGCAGGTGTGGCATCGGTGGTCTAGGGGATCTCCAGAATCCTAGCCAACTCTGACTGGAGACAAGCAACCTCAGCCCTCAACCCAGAGATGTGCATGCAGATAGGGTGGCACCACAGCCTTCAGAATGTCTCCCGGAAGACTGCTGCCCCACAGTCACTGCATTGCACCACTCCCAACATGACTATTGTTGACTTCCCCCTTTTTTTTCTCTCTCTCATCCCCTTTTTACTCCATCTTAATGCAAGAGTGCAGTTCTAAAGGTGTATAACTTGTGGTTGTATGTGTAGCTGTAAGTTCTACTGCCCTGTCCAAAAGCATGAAGTGTGGACTAGCCCAGGAAGGGTGGGGTGGGGGAGGTAGGGTGGCCTAATCCCTGGAAGAGCTGTGGAAGAAAAACAATCAGCTCCTTCAACATGAGAAAGAGAGATCAAACTGAAAAACCTGTAAGAACAAAAACAAAATGGTAACAAAACAGTAACTCTACTTAGCCAAAAAGCCTTAATGTTTCACCTTGCTCTGTCCTTTCAAGCAAACCTAGAAGATTAAAAGCTCAATTAAAGCTAGGTGCTTTCTGTCAGTAAACTTTGGTCTTTCTCTTTTTCTTATATCTAGTTTTCTGTTTTCTTCGCTGTTCTGTCACCCCCCCACACATGCACAGAATGTAGGAGACATACTTGCCTGCACAGATTACAGTCTTATCAGAAAATCCCTAATAGAATACATTAGGAAGCATGTAGGTTATTTTTTGTAATTCTGCTCCCTTTGTAGAGATAGAAGAATAGTTTTGGGACAGTTAATATTATTCTTCATGCACTGTGACTATCATGGAGGTTAGATTCCAGGTTTAGGGCATGCTGTATGTAACAGCTGTGGCAGCCAGGCCCTGAAAAAAAGATTTGTTGTGTAAATTGTGCAAGAAATTACAAAACAAATTCAGCCCCTGTGAACTCCATGGAACTTCCAGATGAAAATGGGATAGAGCGCCACCCCTCCCTTTGGACCTTGTGGCCTAACAGTCCCTGCAACAGGCTTCTTGTGGCGTGCAGGAGTTGGAAAACAAATCCCAACATCAAGTGATACAGCAGGCCTCTCCTGATGCTCTACATGAGTAAAAGTTAAAAATGCAGTTCTCACCAACATTGCAGGCCTCTTCTAGTGTCAAGCAGGAAAAGAAAACTGAGCCTCCACCAGCACAGTGGGGCTATTTTGTTGTCCTGCAGCAGCTGGAGCTGGAAACCCAAGTACCTGCCTGCACAGCAGGCCTCTTCTGGTGGCCACACAAGTAGAAATGGAAAACGTGGTGTCAGCATTGCTGGCCTCTCCTAGTGACCCATGCAGGAGTAGTAATGGAAAATCTGGCATCTCCCAGCTAGCTCAAGCAGTGGTGGAGTCATTGAATGATTTTGAGGGGGCTCTAAAACTTGTCCTGACTTGAAAAAATAATAAAAAAAATAGTTGCCATGGTATCCCTTGCCTGTGTCTTGGACTCCAGATGACCTCCAAACCAACTCCACCATTGCATAGAGAGGCAGTGTACATCTTAGAGTGACAAATGAAGGGGTATCTATGGAAATTCTCCCACTGCATCAGCAGAAAGTGAGCAGTGATGCTAAAAAATATGAACCTAACAGCTACAGCCTCCCTCTAATTTAATACATTATTTGGCTGATTGAGTTTTTCTATGGTTTCTGAAGTATTGTATACACAGTTAGGGTTAGACATCAGTAATGCATTTTGCTAGGTGAATCTTGAGGTCTAAGGTTGTCCCTACATGTGCAGTGGGAAAATCAACCCCATTATTTGCCTTCGCCCTCTTGCAAATTGTGTTAATTACTAGGGGTATAGCTTTGTGTTCTCTTATCCTTGTTATGCCCAGAGTCCCAATAGATACTATGTTTCAGACCCCAACACCAAAGCCACTTTGCTTTCAGTGCCAGGGGAAGGCTGTCAGCCTTCTTTCTGGCCACATAATCATTTCACATGATACAGACTTTCTTTTGCACCTTTTGTACCATTGGTTCTTTGATTTTCTTTTCCCTTTGACAGCAGTGGAAAGATACAAGTGAGGAATACTGAATTATATTATCTCTTTAAAAAAGATTCCTAAATTGCATGTATTAGTATGTTCTCATGTATTCTGTTGCAGGTCGTCATGTAATTTGTTTGGTAGATTGTGTTCCTGAATAGTTCTGGATAAGATCTGAAGAAAGACAGCTGATGAATGATGAAGGGGATGTTGGGGAATATACATATATATGTATGTATATATGTGTGTGTGTGTGTGTGTGTGTGTGTGTGTGTGTGTGTGTATGTGTATGTGTGTATGTATATATATATATATATATATATATATATTATATATATATAGTGTCCCCCCTGGATGAAACCCACTTTTAAAGCACTCGCAGTATACTGCAGCAGATCTACTGAATAAAAGCAATGTAATTTCAATGGCAATTAGTCCCCTTTGTCATGCAGGAAACTGTGGCATTCACGTCATCCTGGCAGTGTCACATTTTCCTGAATGACAAAGTGGAATAATTACCATTGAAATTACATTGCTTTATTTGGTTAGTCTGCTGCAGCATTCTGCAGAGTGCTGCAAAATGCTGCAAAATTGGGTTTTATCCTAGGGGATGCCACTGTATGTGTGTGTGTATGTATATGTATATATATATGTATGCATATATATATGTATATATATATATATATACACATATATATATATATATATATATATATATATAAAACACCAGATATATATATATATATATATATATATATATATATATATATATATATATATATATATATTCCCAACATTGCCTTCATCATTCATCAGCTGTCTTTCTCAAAAGAGGTGGCAGGGAAGGTTAAGGAGAAAAAGGCTGCATTCAAAATGTATAAGGCATCACAGAAGAAGCACGACAGGGAATTGTATCAATTAAAGCAGAAAGAAGTGGGGAAGGCAGTCAGAATAGCAAAAGCCGAAACTGAGGAAAAAATAGCCAATTCAGTTAAGAAGGGGGATAAAACCTTGTATACATACATTAGGGAGCATAGAAAGGTTAAGGGAGGAATAGTGAAGATTAATAAGGGAGAGGGGAGGTGGGCAGAGGGAGACAGCGAAAAGGCAGAGATACTGATTGAATACTTTTGCTCAGTATTCACAAAAGAAGATGAGGAGGAGTTACCTAAACCAGACAATAGAAGCACTCTGGGTAGGGGTTGACACCAGTCCATTTACAGAAGAAAGAGTCCTGAAAGAACTCCTAAAACTCAAGGTGGACAAAGCAATGGGGCCTGATGGATTCACCCAGAATCCTAAAAGAACTAAGGAGGACCTAGTGACGCCACTGACCACACTTTTAACAAATCATGGGAGGATGGGGTGGTACCTGAGGACTGGAGGAGGGAAGATGTGATTGCTCTTCACAAAATTGGGAGCAAGGCAGAAGCAGGAAACCACAGACCTGTAAGTTTGACCTCAGTGGTAGGGAAAATGATGGAATCACTTCTGAAAGAAAGGATTGTTGAGTACCTAGAGGCCAGCGGGGCAGAGGACCCAAAGCAGCATGGATTTACAGCAGGAAGGTCATGTCAGACGAATCTAATAGATTTCTTGACTGGGTGACCAAAGTAATAGACCATGGAGGGGCTATGGATATGGCCTTCATAGACTTTAGCAAAGCATTTGACACAGTCCTGCACAAAAGATTAATAATCAAGTTAGCCAGCCTAGGAGTGGGTCCCAGGGTGGTATCCTGGAGAGCAAACTGGCTGCACAACAGGACACAGAAGGTAATAGTGAATGGAACACATTCTGAAGAAAGGGGGGGTCACTAGTGGAGTACCTCAGGGCTCAGTACTGGGTCCAGTCCTCTTTAACATCTTTATAGGTGACATTGCAGAGGGTCTGGAGGGAAAGGTATGCCTCTTTGCAGATGACACAAAGATCTGTAACAGAGTTGATACACAAGGTGGGTAGAAAGGATGAGAAGGGACTTGTCAAGGTTGGAGGAATGGTCTGACATATGGCAACTTAGATTCAATGCAAAGAAGTGCAAAGTAATGCACCTGGGAAACAAAAACCCAGGAGAAGAGTACACAATAGCAGGAGGTACTAACAACAATAAAATGGAAAGGGACCTGGGGGAATCATATCAGATGATCTAAAGGTTGGTAAGCAATGTGAGAAGTCGGTAAGGAGAGCAAGGGGATACTGGGATGCATAGGAAGAGGCATCATAAGTAGAAAAAGGGAAGTGGTTATCTCTCTGTACAGACAGTTGGTGAGACCCCATCTGGAGTACTGTGTGCAGTTTTGGAGACCTCATCTACGCAAGGACATAGACAGGATGGAAGCAGTCCAGAGGATGGCAACAAAAATGGTGCATGGTCTGCATCAGAAATCATATGAAGAGAGACTGAACTTGATATGTATACCCTTGACGAAAGGAGGGATGGGGGACATGATAGAAACATTCAAGTACCTCAAGGGAATCAACAAAGTCCAGGAGGGTAGCATCTTTCAGAAAAATAGATGTGTAAGAACAAGGGGGCACAATATAAAGATAGAGGGGGGACAGCTCAGGGGTAATGTGAGGATTTTTTTTTTCAAAGAGAGAGTGGTGGATGCATGGAACTGCCTTCCTGGGGAGGTTGTTTGGTCTAAAATAGTGGAGGAATTCAAACATGCATGGGACAGACATAAGGCAATTGTAGTGGGGGGTGGCAGGAAGTAGGCTGTTGGTTAAGTAGAATCTGCAGCTTATCCAGTAGGTAGGGAAATGGGCAGACTGGGTGGACCAAGTGGTCCTTATCTGCCGTCAAAGTCTATGTTTCTATGTTATGTATGTATATGTATATGTATATGTATATGTATATGTATATGTATAGAGGGAGAGAGAGAGAGAGAGAGATGATGTGATGAGGACTCAACCTGGCTCAGAGTCACAGTCAAGGAAATGGAAACAAATCCCAATGGTCGCACTTAAAATTATCATCAGTGTGTGACTGCTTCAAGCCTCCGTAGTGAAATGTTTCTTGATGAACCCCAGTTGTCACTAATGTCAATCTATGCAATTCTGTTATATGGTGTAACTGCTGCTTGTGTATTTGTTTTACTACAATTGTTAGTACCTCCTGTAATAAGATGTTCCTCCTAAGTTGCCTTGTATGTATCTTGTAAGTTCTGTACTCTCCCGGGTCGTTCCTGAAAATAGGCATATTACTTGTCTAGTGTACCTACCCGGTTAACAAAAGCTAAATAAATAAACCTAGTACTACCCCTCTGTGACCATATCTGGATGAGGAAGATCTTTTCTTAAGTAAATCCTGGGTCTGACCATCAACATATATCCAAGCAGATTATTAATTTATTTTTTATCCATCATTTTGGTTTGTATGTATGTATGACACTGGCACTCAGAACTGAACTATCATTCCAACATGAGATCGATAAGGGCCATTGATCACTGGGCTCCACATTGAGTACTATGACATTATCATCAAGATTGTCTTCTGTGCATAGACACTGCCAAGCTTTTCTCTACCTGTAGGGTTGGTGAACACTAAGAATAGACATTCAGATCATGTGATTTCAACTGAAACTTCTGACTTGCCTTAAACTTAAAAAGCCTTTAGAAGAAAAAGGAATGAAAACTGACAACCTGGGTTCCCAAATGTTGGTCTTGGAGCAGGTGGGAAGGAAGAACTCCATGTGGACCATTGATCTTCTTCCTTCCCTAATATAGTACTTTGCAGGATGTCCAATATAATACACATTAGGCATTTGGTTGGGAAGACATCTGATCATGAACATGAATTACTGGTATCACCACCAAGTAATACAGTACATGCAGTGTAATCCAGGTCCTTAGTTGATCCAGGATGATCCAAGTAGCTAATGGACTAGTGACAGGGACTGGGTGTGGCATGCAAGGGTGTGCATACTACGAATGGTCTAAAGCAGAAGAAACTGTATATTTGAACTATGCTTTGCACTACACTGTTTTGGTAAAAAGGCTGTTTTATGACTGAAAAATACTGAATGCTGAGTGTCTGGGAGATCCAAGTTTTAAAACTCACAGGGTATTTGAAAAAGGTACTTACACCCCCCTACTTTCTGGTGTACAAGGTCAGGCTTCATTGTGCTTTGTAGAGGGAGCCTAGCCTAGGGTCTACAGCTGTGGCAATGGGGCTTGCTTGCTTGTTGTATGAAAGTTGTGGGTCCAGGCCCTTTTTCAGGAACTTGAACTGGGGTTCTTGCTCAGAGATGATGTTGTCCTTAGTGAGAGTTTGAAGGGTGTAATAAATAAAGAATACTGGTTGGGTAATCATGCTCAACCAGCCTGTGCTGTCAGAGCGGGGTTTTGATTTCATCAGGTCTTGAGAGTGAACCTCAAGAGGTGCAATGTAATAAGAAACCTGAGGTGGCAGCTCAGGCTGGTTGGGCATGTGGTTGACCAACCAGTATTTTTTATAATGTCTATTTTTTTCAGTTTTTATTTATTTATTTTTTTTAAATGAAAGTGTCTTCACAGTGCTTCACGGCAGCAACATATGCGCTGGTGGTTTCAGTTCAGAACTTGAACTGATTGCTGTACACATGGCAGTGCTGTGAAAAACACCAGCTACCTTGAAGATTTCAGATCAGCTGTAACCTTGATGTGCCACAGAAGAGTACAGTCATGTTCCATAACCTTTGAACTGTGGTATAACAAAGTTTCAGCTAGCATGGAAATTCATGCAGAAGAAACCCTCACTATACAATATACTTCCTTGGTTGTTGGGAGACGCGAAACCAAGTTTCAAAAACTTTCACATCAGACTAGAAACAATCCTTAATGTGTACTACAATACGTCAGAACCATTACAGGAGAGTGTTATGAGCATGTATATGCACTGAGATATGATAGCAATGCCCGCTGGGTGTTGAAAAATATGGTGAAAAGTAAGGGCCCAAGGATTTATCCCGGGGGTATATTCTGTTGCAGTAGTGTGAGGTTTAAGATGGCTAAAGTTATGATTACTGAATGCACTGAAGCAAAAACTATATTGGAAAGAGGGCCTCACCATATTTGTTTTCAAATGTGTTCATGTCAAATACAGTACAAGCCACATTAAATTGTCCCACCAAGGAGTTGGTACAGTATAGCATTCTTTTTTTACAGTTGGCAATATATTGGCTACTCACATTGCATTGTTTTTCAACACTTAACCAGCTCAACAGCAATGTTTGAAAAATGTTTTTGCAACTCATTTAGAATGCATTTGCAGTATGGGCACAATGTAACGTAAAACAGAGTTTTAATTCTTAAGAAACAGGTTGTGCAAGGCTTTGTACTGGATCCAGCAACACTTATGCAGCTCAGTTAGAAATGCTAAGCAACTCGTTGGAGAAACAGTTTAATGTGACTTGTACTGTAGATACTATCCTGCATTCTGCTAATTTTGATTGCCATCACATCGGTCCCCTTACAACCCCAATGTTTAATCTTATATGCTTCTTCAGGGGATAGGGTCTAATCACTATGAAAATAAGACTACATAAAAATGCATATCCAAAGACAATAGTACATTTTCTTGATACATAGAATGTAATAGGTCATGGACCTTAATTTCCTTATTTAATTTCAAACATCATCTACATTGACAGCTACACTGTAATTCTCCAGTCATATTGTATGACTTAAAACTGATAACTTAGTAATCAGTCACTCAGTTGAAGAAGGGTTCATTCAAGCCCAGCTCATCAGTCTTTCTGAAGAATCTGGTGACAATCCCGGTTGAATGCTTCATATAGGTCAATAAAGATGGCACAAGTGATATATTCTTTTTCAGTAGTGTGGCTGGAGAAAAATGATTGGGTTAGAACCCTGGCTGGATTGGGGTGAGCAGTGCTGTTGGTGCAGCAACCTTTTTAAAATGTCTGCTAATTTAAATACACATTTGTTAGGGGCTAACTGAATGATGCTAGGTTGCAGACTGTAATGAATGCAGCCTGCATACATAGTTCATTTGAACATTAGGCATGTACAGATTTGAGTTGTCACTACTGTTTTACAGATTGGGAATGCACCATTGAGTAAAAATGAAACTTTTCAGTTAAATATTCAATTTAATCAGTCATGCATTAGTACATAGAGCACTTGCTGTTAAGTACAGGTAAATGGTAATGATCAATGAAATAAAAAATTAACTGTTAGCTCCCCTTTTTTCAAAACCTATAAATATCAATGAAAAGTACACATCAATGAATATTCTAGATTTTTTTTCTCATTCTTCCTAATATTTTAAACAGTGAGCTAACAACACAATAGTCAGCCTCACAAGGTTCAGATCGGCCATGAAAAAGGTCAACTGGACCAGCACAGCCAATTGGTTAACAAATGACTAACTAAATAAATAAAATAATATTCATACAAAAACATATCAAAGCAAACTTTTTATTCTTAAAGCTTCTTTTACTACTGTATCACATTTTAAACACATATGTGAACTGATGCATTCAAATAACTTCCATACCCCAAATTGACATATTTGTAATCAAATATTGGACAATATCTTATAAATAGTGTCTAACCCACTATATACAGTGTCTAGTACTTGTCAATAAAGCAATGTAGCCATGCAGAGAAAGACTACTGTGAACTAGGAGATGCAGACTTAGATCCCACTACAGCAACTTACTGTGTGGCCCTGAACAAGTGCATGCTTCAGTTTACACAGCTGTACTACTATGTAGAAAATGGACCCAGGCTAAAAATAAAATATTCTTCTTTACTGGATAATACTGGATAAGTAGCAGAGTAAAATAAGACAACAGAAGAAGAGATAGTGAGGGAGAAGGACTAAGGTCCCATATTCAAATAGTTAATGCAGAACTAACTAGTTTATCGCAATGCTAACCATGAATATTATTGGTAGTTAGGGCAGGGGCCATATCCGGAGGCCCCTGGTGTGCCATTCAAAGCCAACAGCATGACTATACAGACTATACTGATGCCCTATGCAAATGAGGAATCCCTCATTCATAAAGAACAGAGTAGTATAGTCTAAGGTTTTGACAGCACTAACCAACTACAGTACCATCATAACACTGTTTAATGCTGCCCAATCCCTGCCCTTACCATGGTGTAATCTCTGTCACCGCACCACCAATCACCATGTTCCCTATCAATACATACATGCCCTGGTGTTTAGTAGATCCCCTGATCACCCATTCTATGATGTAGATGGCTCTACCTGGTAGTCTAGTGGACCCACACCCTGATTGCTCATTGTGTGAATTAGTCATCCCTCCTTGGTATTCTAGTGGAACCCATTGCCCCTGATCACCCATTCTGTGAATTATTTGTCTTCTCCTGGCAGTCTAATGGACCCCCACCTCTCAATCACCCATTCTATTATTTAGACATCCTTCCCTGGTTGTCTAGTGGACCCCACCCCCAGATTGCTCATTCTGTGATTTAGACATCCCTCCCTGGTAGTGTATTTATTTATTTTATTTATTTATTTATTGAGTCGCGGAATTAAGACCTCTGAGCCAGGGGCTCATTTACAAAAGCTCCATGTCAAACAGTTTGGATAATACACAGGAATGAGTAACAATCACAAGTACACTAGGTAAAATTAAACATTCATGGTGGGATACAGCTAGCCGGAATAATAGTGACATAATCAAAGTACATACTAAAACAATTACATGCTAAAACAATGCATAAGTGCTAGCAGTATGAGGAAATTAAGGATATTGACAGGTGAGCCTAGTTGGAAAGAAGGCTAGGAAAGTGGTAGACTGGGATAGGGAAGACAGAAAAAGGTGATTGTGCAATAGATGGAGGTGGAGGAGAGGAAGTAGAGTAGGGGTGGTGAATTCCTGTGGACAGAGATCATATAGGCGGTGACCCTGAAAGAAATAGGTAGAGTTAAGGAGATCCATGGACTCAGTGGTCATGAAGAATAGCAGTCCATAGGGCATTGTCAACAAACAGGTGGGTAGATTCTATCCATAGAACATTAAATTTAAGTGTGGCAGTCACAGCTGCTAAGGTTGGCTAGGTGTTGGAGAAGACAGTTTTTGAAAGGACCTATGTTAGGAGTGGATTGGATATGTGCAGGGAGATTGTTAAACCAGCTAGGTACTCTATACATAAAAACTCTTTGGCCTTGGGAAGTCCAGCATAATGGTACTTGGAAGACATGGTTAGGTGTGCTTCTTGTGCAGTGAGAATTTACAGGGGCCTTCTCAAGGAGTGCCCGAATTGGGAGGGGGGGGCTAACCCTAGGGATATCTTTTTTGCTGCAAGGCAGGTATGGTAAGAGATTCTATTTTAGTGGCTAAGCCAGTTGGCTTGTGCGTAAAGGTCATAGGTGTGTGTATCATGGCTTGCACTGGTAAGTAGCCTGCAAGCTTTGTTAAGGGTCATACTAATCCTTCTGAGAGCAGTGGCAGAGGCAGAGCCGTAGAAAACAATGCCATACTCAATGATAGACAAGACGGAGATGGTCACAGCAAGATGTAGAGCCTCCTGGGTCATACAGTGCTGATGTCTATAGAAGAGGCCTAGTCTAATATTAGCAGTTTTAGAGATGTTTGAGATGTGTTCCTGGTAGGAGACCATGCTGTCCAGGGTAATGCCCAGGTACTCAAAACTAGCTACCTGTTCAAGTGGTGAGCCAGTGTTGTTGCTGATGGTTAGTTGGGCTGCTTTAAACTTATTATGTGGTCTGGCAAAGACTATGGATTTGGTATTTTTATAGCTCATCATTAATCTGTTCAGAGAACCATGTTTCAATGGAGGTAAAGCTCTGTTGCAGGTCATAAGTAAGGGGTGCGGGGTCAGGCTGGGTAGAGTAAATCACAGCATCATCTGCATACAGGAGAAGGTTGTTAGGGCAGGCTAGGGGGAGGGTATTGAGGTAGAGGCTAAATAGTAGGGAGCCCAAGATTGATCCCCGAGGAACACCGGATTGTACTGGTCAGCTCGTAGAGAGCGAGTCAGAGATTTTTTACACACTGGGATCTGCCACCTAGGTAACTTCTGAATGAGGTGGTAACATCATTAGAGAGAGCACTAGAGAAGGTAGGGTCAGGAGCAGTAAGGAGAGATTGACCATATCAAAGGCCTTTGTAAGGTCTATATAGACAGACACTACAAGGTGGCCATGGTCAAGGGCTTTGTGGATAAAGTTTGTATATGAGAGCAGGGCAGTGGAATTACTACGATCCTTCCTAAACCCATGTTGCTGAGGGCATTGGATATAGTGGGCAAAGAGATATGCTGTTAGCTGTTTGGCAACAATGCGCTCAAGGGCTTGTGAGAGGGGTGGTAATATTGAGATGGGGGTAGTTGGCTTGGTTTGTTCTGTCACCACTCTTGTGGATAGGTGTCACAATGGAAGCTTTCTAGACAGTGGAAAACTGATCAAGGCATAGGGATAGATTTAGGATCCAGGTGAGCGGGGCCAAGACAGCATCTATAGAGAGGAGAAGTAATTTGAGGTCCAGAGTATCAGAGCTGTGCCTGGACTTAACAAGCACTTTCAAAAGGGGTTTCCTGGCAGGTGACAAGGATATCAACCTGAAATAGAATTGGGGGATGTTAGGAGGGGTAGGTCTGTGGTAGTCAACCTGATGAGGTTCCTGCTGGTCAGTCCAGTGGCTGACTAGGTAGTGTTCACCCAACCCTTGACAGTCCATTCTATGAATGAGTTGTCCCTCTCTGGTGATCTAGTGGAACCTTGACTCCTAATCACCTGTTCTGTGATTTAAATGTCCCTCCCTGGTAGTCTAGTGGATCTCATGATTGCCTGTTCTATGAATTAGATTTCTCTTTCTTGTAGTCTAGTGGACCCTCCATTGCCTGTTGTATGAATTTGTCATCTCTCCCTGGTAGTTTAGTGGAACCCACCCCCCATCACCTGTTTTACACTTTAGATTTTCCTTTCTAGTAGTCTAGTGCCCCCCCCCACCCGTTCTGTGATTTAGACATCCCTCTTTGGTGGTCTACTAGTTCTCTCCATCGCACACTCTATGAATTAGTCATCCTTACCTGGTAGTCAAGTAGAACCCTCCAATCATTCATTCTATGAATTAAACATCCCTTCCTGAGTCACTAGACTACCAAGTAGGGATGTCTATATCAAAGAATGGTTGATTAGATCTGGGAGACTACTAGACCACCAGAGGGTGACATCTACATCATAGAATGGGTGATCAGGGAAGGGGGCCACACTTTAAAACCAGGGAGGGACATCTAAATCATAGAATGGGTGACTGGGGTGTGGGGGACTGCTAGACTGCCAGAGAGGGATGACTAATTCATTTGCAGCCATCCAGTCCCCTGGGATTAATAGAATCTCATCAGGTTAGCTCTAGGAAGGTGAAGTGCTCATTAGGAGTTCTGGGGAGATTACATCATTGTTTACTCAGCTTGCCTGGGCAGTGAATGGATTATGTCATTTAGAATTCTCACAGCAGCATAAGCCACTTTGGAACCTGCTGCTCTGGGGAGTTTTAGAATGTTGAGACAGTAGTGCAGTCAGTCTATAGTTAGCAGTGGAACAGAGAGGAGCTCTGCAGTGAGGTTCCTGCTGGTCAGTCCAGTGGCTGACTAGGTGAAAGACCTTGGTCATTTTTCTTATCCTAGTTTGGAGAAAAGCATCAGTGCCAACTGAACTGGTGGAGACCTGTCTGAATAGACTGTGTTTCAGTGGTGCCAAGGGGCAATCCCCTGAAGATCCCAATGTAGTTTAGCTGCCAAGAGAAAGTGTGTGCAGTTCGGATCTGTGAAAAGCTACCTGGAAGGAGAGAGGTGTTTTCTTCAAGTTTCTCCATGTCTGTAAAAGAAGGCACCCAAGCTGTAAATACAGATTTATGGGACTGAGTTTGGGGGTTGGTCTGAGGTGTGTGTGCTTAGATAAGGCTAGATCACACTGGTCAGGACCCCTGTTTTACCACAATAATGTGCTGAATGTTTAAAGTTAAAGTTTTGGATGCCCTTTAGCATTTAGTGGGAAATGAAGGATCCAGTTTGGTGTAACCCATAAGAAAGGGCAGAGACTTAGCATGGGTTAGGACTGGGCATAACCCCAGTTTGATTCCCCGGTCAGGGCTAACTGATTCACGTATGGGCACCAGCTTAAATGGGGAATGTTAATGGATGTCATTGCTCTAGGATAAATGTTTTTCTTAAAGTGTGTAGTAACTCCCACATGAATTACACTTTGTTAAGAAGCTGGACAAGTGTGTACTAAAGTGTGTGGCAACTCCCACAAGAAATGCACTTTTGTTTAAAAGGAAATGTCCAATGATGCCTTGACCATAGGTATGGACAGTTCAAAATGTGAGCAGGAATGTTACTTAACATTGCCCTAACAGTGTTCTGGAAGAGAAAAAATCTGTTTCTGTGCCTGTACAGTACCAAATCTTGGGGGCCCACCCTGTCTGCATTTTGCCATTTTGTTGTCAGAATAAAGCCATACTTCACAATCCCAATTCCTGTGAGGACATTAGATCACTGCTTCCAGTGTGGATTGCTATTGAGGCCCCGGTTGTGATAGTTTTAGACCTAGCATATGCCTGGCACCCTTCCCCGGAATCCTGAAGAAATATAAATGTTGTTTTGTACCCTAAACCCCAACCCCTTTAGACTGCTGAGCTGGTAATCACCTCAATGCTAGGGGTGATGCCTTTTTGTTTATGTCATCTGGTGGCCTGTTTGCCTGGTTTGAGGCATGGATAGGGGGGTTCCGATTGCCACATGCTGTTGGTAACTGGGGCATGGGGTTACACATAAAACAGGTGACTGAGGGTGGCAGATCCACTAGACTACCAGAGAGGGCTGTCTACATCATAGAATGGGTGATTTGGGGGTAGGGGGAACCACTAGACTATTAAAAAGGGATGTTTAAGTCATGGAATGGGCAAACTTTATTTATTTATTGAATTGTGTTGACCAGGTAGGCCCACTGGGACTAGAAGTCCCTTTTTCAGGGGTAACCTGGGAGGGGATAAAGATGGCAACCAACTGAAACTGAACCAGATGAAGCTTTTGGTGGTATTTTTAGTGAATGGGGGGAATTTGGCCAGGACACAGGAGAAATTTCCCTACTCGTCAGTAGAGGGACCCCTTGGCTGTTGGTGCCGTGAGTGGCCTCATTATGTCTCAGCCTTTGGAGAGTGAGGATGTGGTGCTTTTACAGCCTGACCAGATGGAAAATAGTCAAACCGTTGCTGGGTCTTGCACTGCTTTGTTTCTCCCTACAGTTGTTTCAGACACCATTTTGAATGTGGAAGAGCCCTTTGAGGAGGCAAATGTGGGGACTGTTACAGGAAATAAGATGTTAGGAGAGGGTGAGAAAAAAAGGAAATGAACTGACTGCTGTTCGACAGTGCGAGCAGGAACAGTAAAGAAAAGTTTACTAGAACCCGCAGATTTGTTGCAAGATATGTAGATGGAGCTGGCGGTTCTGGATGACACAGCTGATTCTTTTCCGTTCCCCTTTACAGCACATGACTCGACATGGACTCCTGAATTAGCGCTTGAATGAGCTGGATGGATGAAATCTGAGCAAATTTGGGTTCCCGACCCTCAATTTCCTCTCCTGGGAGGTGGTTCTAGGAATATCACTGACCTTTCTGTCATTCACTGGGATGCTTGTCAGTCAGGGCTTGACAGTTCCAAGACAGCTCCTACAGATGCCGACACAGCTGAGTGTCGGGGTGTGGTGAATTCACAGAGTGCAACTGCATCAGACGCTGACTTGGAGCTGGCTTGTCAGCAACAAGGAAGTGCAACTGCTAGTTTGTCTATGAAGGAGCTGTGTGCGATGGATTCAGAAAACAGAGTACTGACACAGTCTGAGCCCCCAGGTATGTCTAATCCTTTCTCGAATGGGGTCTCGTATACATTTTCTGGAAAAGGGGATCCAAAAGTGAGTGAAGGTAAATGGCCCACTGGTTATGCAGCCCTTTTTAAGAATCAGGAGGCGCCAGCTAGGAAACGATTTGTAGCCCAGATATATTATAGAGGGGGTCTGGAGTTGCCTCCTGATCATAATTATGTTGGAAAACGTTTGATTATTGATTCTTTAAAATTTACACCTACGGACATTTACACACTCATTCATGCATCAGGAGATCATAATTTTGATGTCTCCTTTCGATCTGCAGGGCTGTTGAATAAATTCTGGGTGGCCTGTTATGAAGTTAAATCACACCCAGTTTGGAGACCCTTTGTGGTTATTCCTATCACTAGGCCTACTGTGAAAGTGATTACGATTTTATTTTGAAATGAAGGAGTGAATGTTTTGGACATTCTGTATTGGCTGGAAAAATGATGTACAGTTAATGGTATACCTTACGCCCTGATTGATGATAATGGTTTCTGGACTGGGGATGTAAATTCACGGTTCAATTAAAAATGACAGAAGAGAGAATTCATCATCTACCTAATTGTTTCTATATTGGGAGAGACCATGTGATTTTGTTCTATCCAGGACAACTGCGGTCGTATAACCGATGTGGTTCTCTGTCTCACTTGAACTCGGATTGTGACCAGTTAAAATGCTTGCTGTGTGGTACTTTAGGGCATTTAGCAATGTCATGCTCAGTCCCTCCCACTTGTAATTTGTGCAGTGAAGAGTCTCATGTCTTTGCTGCCTGTCCCTGGGCAGCACACAACTCATCAGATTATATGGAGCATGATTTTTATATAAATAAATCAGCCCGGGCTACACCCACAGCATCTGGTCCTGCTGAGGACACCCGTGACAGATCTCAGTCATCTCGAGCCGCAGCAAAGGGGCAGCAAGTTGCTGGTCTCCAGGAGTCTAAGGCGGAACAAACTCCCATGGGTCCACCCCAACCCCTTTCTTCCCTTCCACCGCCTACAGTTCTACCATCCTCTCCATCTAGGGAGTCCATAGAGATGGAAGACGATATGGAGTCAGGCTTCACAACTGTTGTTACTAGATCACGATCTAGTAACATTATGGAAGAAAAACAGTCTGATCCAGTATTGGTGGAGAATCCACATGAGCCTTTGCAGAGTTGGGGAGACATTATGGAGGGGGAGAAATCTGATATATCTTTCTTCTTCACAAGGTGATTTACTTGATGCCAAGCCTCCATTAACTGATGGTTATATAGCTGGAGCGAGAAAGAGGAACACTAGATCTAGGAAAAATAAATTGTTGTAATGTTTTTCTTCCCCTCTGATGTTTATTTATGCTTCTGAATTATGTTTCCCTTTCCTTAGCTAGCCTTAATGTTAACAGCATTGGGTCGGAGTATAAAAGGAAATGAACCTTTTCGACCTTACAGTCTCTAGTTTATGATGTTTATTTTTTACAGGATGTTAGGTTATATACCAAACAAGACATGGACCAGACTACCAGGGAGTGGTTTGTGGGATCCTCCTTTTAGTCTTTGGGCCAAGATTTATGTTCAGGTCTTGGGTTTTGCTTTTCCATTGCAGGTTTTTTGGTTCAGAAATTAGTAGATTTTGTACCAGAGAAGGCAATGATCCTTGATTTGGTCTGGCAGGGGCTGAATTATAGGTTTATTAATATCTACGCTTCTCAACAAAAAGCAGCTAAAGTGCAACTTTTTAAAACTATCAAACCTTACTTGTTTACTACCCAGATTGTTCCCTGAGGAGGAGACTTTAATTCAAGTTTGGACCTCAAAACTGCTGGGAAAGTGTGTGACTCCCAGGAATTGCGTAGTATAATTAATGAGGCTGATTTAGTAGATATTTTTTCCCAGAATACCCACTATACTTTTTCTAAAGGTTGACTGAAATCTAGAATAGATTATTGGTTATGTTCAAAAAAATATTGGGAAATTTGAGGAGATGATGTTACCTGTTGAAACATCGGACCATAATTTAATTGGGTTACGCATCAATTTATGCCTGTGAGCCTAAATGGACAAGAGGTTTGGAGTGCGAATACTAATTTATTTTTAAATTCAGATTTTACTGAGGGATTTGTAAATATGATTACTGAAAGGCAAATGGTTGTTTTTTTATATGAATCCCAGATTGACTGGAGGGTGGGCACTAAAGAGTGTATCAGGGATTTTTTAGACTATATTCACGTTTTTTGGCTGATCAGCATCATAAGCAGTCTGAATCCTTGTGGGAGGAATTGTATGCTTTATTCTCAACTGAACGAGACTCACAACTGGATTGCTTGGCAAGGATAAAGGAAATCAAGCAGAAATTAACTCGGGTGCAATATAGTAAGCAAAAATCTTTAGAATTTGAACAAAAGTTTGGGATTCATGGGAAAAAAACATCAGGTTAACCCATATGAGGATTGCAGGAAAAATTTCAATTTAAACAGATGAATGGCCTTAAAAAAGGGAAGGGTCAGATAGTGGGTGGGAAGTCAGATATGTTATCAATAGTGGAGGAATTTATTAAATATAATTTTGAATCTCCCCTCTCTGAAACTCAAGATATGACTTTATTATTACAGGTAGCATATTTGCCTAATTTAACTAAGGTCCAATCATCTGATTTAAACATTTTACATTGGAGTAGCTTATGGCTGTTATGGGAGACTTGAAAGATATGGTAGCACCTGGTTCACATGGTTTATCTTCAGAATCATATAAAAAATTGTGGAAAATTATGCTAGATTGTTTATTGGCAGTTTTCAATGCTTTTTTATTAGAGAAGGTTTGATGATATTTCTATTTAAAAAAGGGGATAAAACTGATTTAACCAATCAAAGGCCTATTACTCCGTTAAATACGGATTTTAAAATTTTTGCGAAACTGTTAGGAAATAGGACAAAGAAACTGTTGACCTTTTTAGTTCATCTAACACAATATGGTTCAGTTCCAGGTACATCGATTTAGGATGCCTTGATTCTTGTGCAGGAGCTTTTTTCTCAGGGGACTCATGGACAGCTTCAGGAATATTTGTTTAGTTTTGACCAGGCCAAGGCCTTTGACTGTATTTCACAGGAATTTATATGGTTAGTGCTGCATGTATATGGATTCCCGAGGACATTTGTGAATTGGTTATGCATGTGTTATTCATTGGCTTATGTGAAACCCTATGTAAATAGGTGGCTTGGTCAGACTTGTTATATTTGGAGAGGGGTTAGGCAAGGCTATCCTTTAAGTCCACCTTTGTTTATTTTGGTGTTGGATCCTAGTATTCGCATTTTACATAGGTACCCCCTACTCCGAGGTGTATTAGGAATGGGTTTGGGTGAAATAAGAACTATTTGTTATGCAGATGATTTGTGTGTGGTGGTTCCGATGGAGTCAACCAGACATTTATTATGTCAGGTTTTAACTGTTTTATTGAAGTGCATTGGTTCTCGGATAAATGTTCAGAAAAGTGTTTGCTTTAATTTATCTGGTTTTCATGATCATGACACCCAGTTTGGGGGTATCCGGATGGTAGACTCTCCTCATAAAACTTTGGGATTGTTTTTTGGGGATCAGCATATGGCACAATATAATTGGGAAATTCAACTTAATTTAGGGAGGGAAAAGGTTAGTAAATGGAATAAATGGCCCATGGGGAAGAATAAAAGGATTTTTTTTTATTAAAACTTTTCTTTTATCTATATTTTTATATGTTAGTCATATCTTTCCAGTACCTAGACAATTTTTTGTGCCCCCTTTAAGTCTTTTCTTTCCTTGTTTTTGGGGGAGCCTTTTAAACTCAGTTAAAATAAATATTTCATACTTAGATTATAAAGCGGGTGGGGTCCGGATGATTCAACCGATTGTATTCTTTTTTTTTATTTTTGTGGACACTAATCTTAGACCCATTTGTCAGATAGGGGATAAATCATGGATGGTTCTGGTGGCAGTACAACTTACTGACATACTGCAAGACTGGCAGAATAATTGTTTTATTCATAAGAATAAAAGAAGATATGTGTTGTCCTCTGACTGGTCCATAGTTTTTGATTTAATAAAAACCTGGAAGGTCATGAAGGATATGGTAGGTAGACTTCTGAGGAAACTCTTATACCATGCAATAGTTGATTCCTGTTTTTATGAAGAGGCCTTCTTTGAATTTTCTGATGTAGAACAGACAGAGATTATAGATCATTTGATTACTAAGAGGATACCTCTGTCCATGTGGGATATTTCTTGGCTTGGGGTTCATAGGAGAATCAATACACAGGGGAGCCATAGGCATAAGCAAGTTCAGGATAGGTATTGTTTTCAGGAGTCGTGTACGATGGAGATTGAATTGATGGTTCATTTATATTTTGAATGTCCCTATATTGCTCAGTTTTGGTTTATTTGGAAATGTCGGCATTGGCAACATGAATGGACGGTATGGGATTCCAGAACATTGTTCTACGGTCTCTTTCAAGTAGAATGGGGAAAATAATATATAATTACTTTGAATCTGATGGCTGTGACTATTCAATATTCGGTTTGGCAAGTTCAGTTTTGCTATCTGTTTTGACAAAAATATGTGACTCCTCTTGAACTATATCAGTCAATATTTGGCAGTTCAGAACATACCAGAGAGGGAGATAGGAAAGTGCTCAAGAGAAGCATGTGGGAAAGGTATTGGGATTTCTGGTAGGTAATGTTTGACCAGGATCAGAGTTATGTTTTTTTTTTATGAGTTTGCAGGGGTACTTGTATACTGTCATATCTGTTTAAATGTTAAGTGCCTATTTATCACGATATTCACTTTTGTTTTTTTGTTTTTTTCTTTTTTTCAGTATGTTTTTGTATGCTATAATGCAATTTGTGACTTTGTTTTATTTTATGTTTTACTTTGTGTTTTAATAAAAATTTCCCCAACTCATCTGGAGAGGGCACTGTCTAGTTCTGGTGGATGGCCAGTGTGATGTAGAGTTTGACCTGCATGGATGCAGGAGAGGCTGGGGAGCTGGTCTTCTCCCTTGCCTCGCATCACTCAGAGACCAGTCTGGAAGTAGACGCTGAAGAAGGAATGGAGCAAAACAGCTTACCAGAGCAGGAAGGTAGAGTGCAGCAATGGATGGCACTTTAAGGACTCTGTGCCAGGCCAGGGGTCAGAAAGCCAGAGAGCAATCAGCCCACATTGATGGAGGAACTGGAAAAAATAATCTTCAAGAGGAAGAGAACCAGTTTTCAGCATGACAAGCTCTGCTCCAAGACCTCATTCAGAAGCAGAAAGCAGGAGGACCTATGGTGCAACAGGAAAATGGAGCCAGAATGGTCACAGCAATGAGTGAGAAGGGTTTTGAGGAAATGAAGGAAAAGACATCCAAAGAAAGTCAGGCGGCCTCAGGAGAATCTGTGAAGGAAATGGAAATTGTAGATAACACTGGAAGGGAGAATGGCACCATAGGCAGTGGATCAAAAGGAGAGTTAAGTCCAGATAGCACTGGCCTGAAATGTGCTGTAAAACAGGGGGAAGGGGATGGAAAAAAATGGAGCAAGACACTGAAGTAGTTTCTGAACCCCAGGGGACTGGCAAAAATGATCAGTCAGGCACTCCAGCCCAGTCACAATCTCCAGTCCAGGAGACCTGTGTTCCCAAAAGTAAAATTTCATTTGGGGATAAGCCAAGGCAAAGGCCCCAAACCACAGAGGAAAAAGTTACTGGAAACTTCTAGACAGGCTGGGGGTAGTCTTGGACAAAGATCACTGAGGAACACTCCCCAGAACATTGCAAACCCTGTACAGGCAGGGACCTCAGTACAAACACCAGCCTGGATGACAACAGCCCTTGAGAAGGGTGGGTGGGTGGGTCAAAACCCTGGATGGGAAGGGTTGGGATTTGAATTACCCTGGTACATCCAATGCAGCAGAGGACATCCTCTGGCTTCTATAATTATGTAAGGGGCAAATCCCTCTCAGGCTCCTAGTATGGACTATCAGCTGCTGCCAAGTCAGACACCACCCCATGCTGGTGCTCCTGGGTCTCCATGGGAGGAATCACATAGTCAAGGGCTCCTACAAACTATCATGCACATAGAAGAGGAAGTCTTACCTGCAGATAAAATGACAGGCTACAATGACTTGCAAACAGCTGAAGCCCCACAGTAGCATGTTATGGAAGAGGGTGAGGCCAACACCCTGCCTAGCACTGAGGGTGAAGACCAAGAACAGAAACTTAAACCCCAGGTAGCCCCACTGGCAAATGTGTGGCAAACTAATGTGCATGAGCACCTATTTCCATGGGCTACAAGGATGGCTGCAGAACCTGCCAAAAGGCGGAATGCAGTACATTTAAAATACAGAGGGGGCATCTCTGATCTCCCAGACAGGCATTTTGTGGGGTGCTCAGTGTTGAAAGACAGTATGAAGATTTTTGCCTATAAGGTCTATGCTTTCATTCATATGCTAGGGGATACAATCTTCAGTGTCAGCTTCAAACATCCTACTGGCTTAGAATGTTTTTGGAAACAATACCAGCTGTTAAGAAATAGCCTCTTGGGGAGCCCCTTCATGGCCATTCCGTGAACAAAATCCTCATTTAAAGGATCACGGTGTTGTTCCAGAATGAAGGAGTCAACATTGCTGCCATTACTTTCTGGTTAAAACCACGGTGCACCATCAATGGGTTCCCTGAGCCCATTCTTGATGATGAACATTTCAGGACTGGGGGTTGGAGGTACAACGTGACTTTAAGACAAGAAAATGGGGAACCCCAGCATTTGCCCAATTGTTTTTTCCTAGGATGGGACAGAGGGGTGGTGTTCTATGTAGGCCAACCCCAGGCTTGTTATCGTTGTGGGGACACTGGACACCTGAGCAATGTATGCAACAAGCTGAAGTGTGACTTGTGCAGCATACTCGGCCATATCAGTGCCCAATGCACCAGCCCTATGAGGTACAACCTGTGTGAAGAACATGGCCACACTTTCTGAACATGCAGCTGGGCATCACACAACAACTTAGGCCTAGCAGCATCAGCAGAGCAAGATGTTTATGTAGCTCAGGCCCAGAAGGAAAGATTAAAACTAATATCAGAACTCAGTTAGGGGCACCACCTCTGTGGGGGCACAGCCCTGGGACCAGGTGATTAACAGTCCTACATCGCTTGATGGAATGACAGCAGTCTCCTCTCCCCCCCCTTTTTTCTTCCACTGCACCAGTTGCAAACCCAGTAGAGAGGCCAGTCTGGCTTACCTCCAGTCCTGATTCAGTAACAGCTACATGAGAATTAGAAGTCCCCCCCAGAAGTTGAAAGCACTACTTAGTTAGAGGGCCCATCCTCTTCTTCAGTTCCAGGCATGCTGCTCCCCTCATCATCTAAAGGGGGTCCTTTTAAAATGATAACTAGGTCAAAAGCAGCCCAACAAATACCAGCTGCTCAGGATCCAACAAATGACAGTGATCCAGCTGAGTCACAGAACCCTTTTTCTGTTCTACAATCTGGGGACTGGGCAGAATCAGAGCAGGACACTGATGTTTCATCAGTTGTATCCTTTTAACCGGAGAGTGACAAGGTCGTAGTGCAAGGGGATGGTAAAAAATCTAAGAAACAGAAAAGGAAAAAAAGAAAATGAACTAAAGTGGTATTTCTATATGTACTGGATGATTTGTCCCTTCTTAATGGCAACTTTAACAATAACAACATGTAATGTGAACAGCATAAAATCAGCTGCTAAAAAACAAGTTACTTTTTCACTATTGAATGATATTAAGGGGGACGTAATATTTCTTCAGGACACTCATCTCCACTCCACTCCAGACATCAAGCTTGTGCAAAAAGAGTGGAGGTTGGGGTCTTCCTTGTGGTCAACTGGAGAAGAGATGTGTACAGGGTTAGAGGTTCTATTCTTTGATCAGGCTATAAAAATTAATAAAGTGGTAGACATTTGCCCTGGTAGGGCCATGATTGTTGACATTCAGTATGCAGGCAGACCTCTCCATCTTAACAATAATTATGCCTGTCAGAGTAAGGAGGATAGAACAAGCTTATTTCATCAGATACAGCCTTTTCTGCATACTTCCAAGCTGACCTTGTGGGGGGGGATTTTAGTTGTGGGTTATCAAAAAAGAGATTGGGGGAGGAAAACAGACAAGTTTTATTGTGATGCCAATTTGTTAAAACTTATTTTACAGTGTTCTTGGTTTCGGGATATGTACAACATTGCAGGGACTCCTTCCCCCCGTACATACCTTTTTTAAAGGGGATTTGTTTACCCTCATTGATTTTTTATTGAGCCAGGAATGGACCTCGGTTAGGAATATTAAGATAGCCCCCATTGAAACCTTTAACCATGCTGCAATAAAGGCAATTATAGATCTAGTAAAACATGCACAGCCTGGCAGAGGGTACTGGAAGTTGAACATGGCCTTACTTCAAGAAGACTTCGTTAAAGCAGAAATTCTGGAATTACTAGTGGCCTGCCAGTCTATTAAATGTTTATATGACAATTTGGTAGACTGGTGGGAAGTCACCAGGACAGATCTAAAGCAACTATTGATTCAGGTGTCCCATAGGGTGGCTCAAATGAAATACTGCAAATATTTGGGTCTGAGATCTCAGTTTTTGAAAATTATGACACAGATGAGGGAGACGGGGATGGACCTGAGTGGACAACTGTCTGAGGTGAAGAAGGAAATGTTCTCCTATCAATATGGTAGAGAATGGTCCTTCGACTGGAACAAATGTTTGGCACTCAGGGCTCTAAATTTCATGTAAACCCTTTTGAGAACAATGTGGACAGGTTAAGACAAAGAGTGACAATCTTCTTAAAGAATGAGGCAGGCCAGCAAGTTATGAACATTGCACCCCTTCAACAGGTTGTACGGAGCTATGCTGAGCAGACATTTTGGAGAATAGACGAAAAAGACCTAGGGGAGTTTCCAGGAAACCTGGTCACCCCCCCCCAACTGTCAGATTCAGATCAGTAGTACTTAACGGAACCATTCAAAGAAATTGAAATTGAGGAGGCCATTAAAACACTGACCAATGGGACAGCCCCAGGGAGTGATGGCATCCTGAATGAATTCTACAAACTTTTTTCAGAGCAAATCTGATTATCTGCCCTGTGTTGAAGGATGTATTGGAAGCTCTCCCCGGTCACTGGAAACTAAGACCCAGTATGAAAGAAGGGATAATGTTCTTTTTATTTAAAAAGGGGGATCCCCAGGAGATTAAGAATTAGAGCCCTTTAAACCTGATAACCTCTGATTACAAAATATTAGCTAGAGAAATAGTTGAGCAAGGTCCAGATATGACTTTAGATGGGTACCTAATGATGGTGGACCAGGAGACAGCATTTGATTCTGTAAGGCATGACTACCTGTGGCAGACCCTGCGCCTTTGTGACATCCCAGATTTTTCTATAAATATTATAAAGGTGTTGTATAACAAGCCCAGATATATCCTCTGGTGAATGGACACTTGGGGACTCCTATGTATTTCTTGAATGGGGTGAGGCAGGGATGCCCTTCAGCCCCTTATTATACGTCTTTAGTATGGACCCCTTCTTAAGGCTGATAGAAGTGGATGACAGTATAGCAGCAATCCTAATGCAGGGTGTCACTACACTAAATAAAGTATCAGCTTATGCTGATGATTGTGTCTTAGTGGTGGGAGATTTGGCTTCAGGCACTAGAGCCTTGGCTGTCTTTTCAGAAGATAGCGGCTATATTGGCATTAAGGTTAATTTAGGGATAAAAGTCAGGCTCTAGCATTACGGCATGCTCCACAGTCAAATGAGTCTTTAATCCCAGTGAAAACTGGGGCTATTAAGATTCTGGGACTGACTTTTGGAGTATAAAATGCTGCACAACTAAATTGGGAAGGAAAGATAGAAGTGGCACAGACTAAAATCACAAGATGGAAAGCGTGGCCCATGACGAAAATTATTTTGCTACGGCAATTCATTTTGCCTATATTTTTGAATATTGCTCACATGTTCCCAGTCCCTTTCTCAGTTCACACTAAGGTCTTGGGTCTGTTTTTTCAGCTACTCTGAGTTAGCAGACTCAGCCCTGTCAAAAGGTGTCACACCAATAGAACCGGACAGGAGGGTGGTCTGAATATGATCCACCCGATTGTCTTCTTTTTTAGTATTTTCTTTTATATGAACATAAAGCCTTTGTTTAGTGGGGTTACCAGCATGTGGACTCATACAGTGCTTACCTGGAAGGCTGGATTTTTCACAGCCTGGGGGTAGGGAAAGGAAGTGTAGCAGAGACGGCTCTTCCTCAGCATGTGCAAGTATGTTTAAAATATGTCAGCCTCTGAAACATTGAGCTCCGCTGGTTTCAAGGAGTCCCATGAAAGCAATTCTATACAGAAATCCTAGCAAACTGCTATTTTGAGGAGCCGGTTTTTAATGTAGGGGCTCAGGTTCAGTGCAAATACTTGTTAGAGGCTATGTTACACAAAAGGATTCCACTTAAGGTGTAGGCTACTCTACGGCTTTGCGGTCATGGGAAGCTTAATGTGAGGGCAAACCACAAGCACAAAGCTATGAACAAATGTACCTGCCTCATGGAGGATTGTGGGCAGTTGAAAACTATGTGACATCTGTTCTTCGAATGCTCTTTTACACAACACTTTTGGCAGATGTTAGATGCATTATGGAACACTACCTGTTTTACAGAAATTACATATGAAATTCCAATGTATGGTCAATTAACTTATATTATGACCAACTACTCCTCGGATAGTGCTCTACTCCTATATGTTTCCTCCTATTGTCAATGATGTATTTTTCTCCCATATGTTTATTTGACATTATGTTCTGTCATCCTCTTTGTACCTTTACCTGTATCCCCATATTGTATTCTCCCGGGTCGTTCCTGAAAATAGGCATAATACTTGTCTAGTGTACTTACCCGGTCAATAAAAGCTAAATAAATAAATAACTGCTAGATGATTAAAATGGAACAGAAGCACTGTCTATCTTATATTTGCCTGTTTAAAATAAATGGGTTATATGGCAGGGCTGATGTCAGCAGTTTTTAAGGAATGAAGGGATGACCGTAATTGACCCCTCCTTTAAAGTTCAGGCATAACTAGATGCTGTTTACCAATATGGGAGGCAGTATAGTGCAGTGGTTTAAGGCTCTGAGCTGCAAATCTGGTGACATCCAGCAGACCAGACCTGGGTTTGAATCCCACAGCTTCCACTTGCATACTGTGTGACCCTGAGCAAGTCACTTAACTTCCCTGTGCTCCCAGGTCACTCCTGTAAAAATGCTTTCAGCTTAGTGTGCTACTCCTGGTTAAACAACTAAAAAAAAAAATATGAGTGTTCTTGCCTGGGGGATGCAGAGTGTAAATACTTATGGAAAGGGACTGAGTGGGTGGGGTGACGGGATAGGGAATTATGTTTTTTTGGATATATTACTGAGGGTTTTTTTTTTGTTTGTTTTTTTATATGTTTTCTTTGACACACATTCTGATGTGGGAATTAGTGTATTGGGGAAGAGGGTGAGGTTTCTTTTTGGGGGGAGTGATTATTTATGATGTGTGTTTGTCTTTCCCTTTATGCTGTTTTACTTGTGTTCTGATGTAAGAATTTAATATTTGTCTTTGTTTTTGGATTTTGAATAATAAATTCCCCAACTCTTTTCAAACAGTGCCATGAGATCTTTAATGTCCACCTGAACAACCACCAGAATAGGCAGATGGGACCTTGGTTTAATGTCTCACCTAAAATACAGTATCTTAGGAGTGCAGCATGATGCACCGTAGTGTCAGTATTGGAATTTACCCCAAGTGCCTGGTGTGAGACCAGAACCCACAACCTTTCGATTTCAGAGGTGAGTGTGAAACCTGCTGAGCCACTGACAATGAGAGGGCAGGGATCACTAGACTAGGTCTATGAAGACAGAGACTGGTACTGATTCACTGTCCATTTATACCTTTGATCGTATTCAGATGTCTCTGTTTTCTGAATGTAAGTATTTGGGTTTATGGCTAAATGAACATCATACCTGGGGATATCGCATGGACAACATCCTGAAAAGAGTTGGTCCCAGAATAGGGTTTCTTTACAGACACTGGGATGCTTTTAACATGGAAGTCAGAAAGGCATTGTGGAAGCTATAATAATGCCCATTATGGATTATGGTAATGTAATTTATGGTAATGTAATTTATGGTGTGATGGGCCTCAATCATTTGGCAATTTGAACACTTGTGCAAACAGGTTTATCCTTGTAGCCCTATGCTATGCCCACCACTGTGGTGTGTATTTCTTACTGAAATAGCTTCTGCTAGCACAAAGGTTTGAGCTCCATTTGCTTCAAATAAATAGAATAAAGTATAGGGTGGTGTGTGTGACAAGAATTTTACACACACTCGTGGTGTTGGATGCCACATAAACCCCAAGAACGAAGCTCAAGGGTCTTATCTAGGCATCCAATACTGAGGGTGTGTGTAAAATTCGAGTTTATGCACCACCCCATATTTTATTTTATAGAAGTGCCATGTTTTGTTTTTTCACCACAGCAATTATATAAAATAAAGCGAAGATGTCTCAGTGCAGCCGTGGTTCGACTGGGTTTTAGCAGCATCAGTAGTCAGATGCGGCTGCTGGAAGAAAGCCCCCCCCCCTTTATTTAGTACGAGCAAGTTCATTTTAGTCCAGCCTTTTTTTTTGTTTGTACTTACTGCTGAGTCAGTGGTCATCTGTGCTCTGGGCGTTAGGCTGCCAATGTGGAAGAGTGGCAGCTGGAATGCCCAGCAGAAGGGAAACCCAGCGTGTGTTTACCGTAATAAGCACTCCTTTATTATGGCAAATTACGGCATGAGTTTCCCTATGAGAAAAAATAAAATCCATTAATTATAAAACAATATATAACAAGAAAAGTTCTGGACTATATTAGCAGCCAAGTGTCTGTAAGGAATACCTGTTTGGGTATACGCTCCACAAGCAGTATGGCCTTTGAGGCACCACAAGTGTCCTCACTTAAAAGCAACCAATCCTTTTTTGTGTGGAGACCATACTCTTGGAATAAGCTTCCCTTTGCACTTAGACCTATAAATGGAAGGTCATGTCAAACAAATCTGATAGTTTTTTTTGACTGGGTAACAAAGGTTGTGCACCAGGGGAGAGCGGTGGATGTTGTCTACCTTGATTTCAGCAAGGGTTCAACACCGTACCACACAGAAGGCCGGTGAACAAGCTGCCCATCCTGGGGGTGGTACAAAAAGTAGTAAATGGGGTCAGGAACTGGCTGGAGGACAGGAAGCAATGGTTAGTGATAAATGGAATCCAATCCAAGGAAAGGGGGGTGACCAGTGGAGTACCTCAGGGATTGGTCCTGGGGTCAGTACTTTTCAATGTCTTTATTAGCGACATTGTATAAGGGCTGGTAGGAAAGGTTTGCCTATTTGCAGATGACACCAAGAACTGCACTAGGTTACACACACCAAAGGGGGTGGATAATATGAGGAGGGACCGAGATAAGCTGGAGGAGCGGTCCAAAGTGTGGCAACTGAAGTTCAATGCAAAAAAATGCAAAATCATGCACCTTGGGTGTAAAACCCCTGCAGAGAATTGCAGGATGGGGGGAGGGAACTGCTAGAAGCCACCGGGGATGCAAGAGACTTGGGGATTATCATCGCAGAGGATGATAAAGTGGCCAGACAATGTAAAAAGGCTGTAGGAAAAACCAGTAGCATGTTGGGATGCACAGGAAGGGGCATCACGAGCAGGAGAAGGGAGGTGTTGATGCCACTGTACAAAATGATGGTGAGGCCTCATCTGGAGTACTGTGTACAGTTCTGGAGGCTGTATTTTCATAAGGACATTGACAGGGTGGAAGTGTTCCAAAAAGGGCAACAAAGATGGTACGGGCTTACACCAGAAAACATATGAGGAGAGATTAAAAGACCTAAACATGTATAAGCTGGAAGAGAGGAGAGAATGCAGTGACATGATTGAGACCTTCTAGTATCTTAAAGACATAAATAAGGTGCAGATGGAGGACATGTTTCAGTAAAGGAGAGAGGCAAGAACAAGAGGACACTGTAAAGTATGAGAAGCCACAGGAGGCTGTTTACAATTCAGCTTCTTTATTATAACTGCATGGGCACTTGTTGCTCAAACTGTAAACATGTGCTACACTCACATGTACAAACGTGTGCCTCACTACATTGCCTTCTATTGTATTGTATTGGTACCACCTACTGTTACATCATTATACTACATCTCCCTTTTCTTTTTTAGTTCAGTTCAGTTCTTTTAACAAAATCAAAAGATAGCAAAAGAAAAACAACTTGTTTATAATCACAATTAGGTCCAGAGTTCACTAGCACAAAACCCTGTTGGGACCTGATCTTTACCGTCAGTCCATACTGAATCATCTTGTTCTTGCCCTATGTATAATCTTGGTTTTTTCTCAGAACTTCGATCTATCTGCCCAATCTTGTTGTTCTGGGTATCTTTTCTGGTGTCTGTACCGGCTGTGTATTTTCCTTACAACTATCAGGTGGCTTAGCAGGTGCTGCTACATTAGGTTGATCCACACTCTCTGAATGTTTCTCTGATATTGTAGGACTTGACTCCTCAAAATAATCAGGGATCACAGCAGGGAAGTTTTCCTCCTGAGTCTTCATTAGATGTTTCCTGTTTCTTCAGTACGTTTTTACATCAGGTGTACAAACTATATATGATCTAGGCGAGTCATGCTTGGTGACCACAACTGCAGGTTGTCACTTCTCTCCACATCTGATTCTTATTTGGTCTCCTTTTTGAATAACTGACAGCTCCTATGCATGATGAACATGGTAGTACTTCTGGGTAACTTGTCTCGATTTCAGTTTGTCTCTCACCTCAGTCTTATGCTCAGGTATTAAAAGCAATGTTGATGCTGGCAACTTAGATTTTAACCTGCATTCTATAAGCAACTGTGCAGGAGAAAATCCAATTTCTTCCATGGGTGTGTTCCTGTATTCTATTAGTGCAAGATAGGGGGCTTCACCACTTTCTTGAGCCTTTTTCAGTAAGTTCTTGACTCTTTGCAGAGTCTATTCTGCTTATCTGTTGGACTGTGGGAACCCTGGACTAGATGTGGAGTGTTTAAATTCCAAGCTATCCTCAAACGTTCTGCACTCCTAACTAGAAAACTCTGGACCATTTTCTGACATTACCACATCTGGTATGCTGTGTCTGGCAAACAGTGACTTTATGGCTGTAATAACTGTTGTGCTTGTAGACTCACTGAGGTTTGCTATTTCTGGGTATTTGGAGTACTAGTCCACACAGAGAAGATATTCAGTTCCTTTGAACTAAAAGAGGTCAGCTCCTATTTTAGCCCAAGGTCTGTCCGGCATGTCATGAGACAGCAGAGGTTCTTTAGGATTATTGTTTCTATTTGCACTGCAAACAGCACATTGTAAAACTGTTTCTTCAATCTGTTTGGACATACCAGGCCAGTACAGTATACATAGTGCTCTCTGTTTGCACTTTACAGTGCCAAGGTGGGCTTCATGTATTTTCTGGAGCATCTGTTTCCTTGTTTGTTGTGGAACTATCAGTTGTGCTCCTTTGAACAGTAGCTTGTCAAAGTATGCAATTTCCTCGTGAAAGGTCCAATAATTTCTGATTTCTAGCGGCAATCTGGTCCTTTCTGTAGGCCGTCTATTTAGCACAACTGCTTTGAGCTGCTGTAGTGTCATGTCTTTATCTGTGGCTGACTAGAACTCTTGTAATTTCTCTGCTGAAATAGGTAGCTGAGTAGTAAACAGATTTACTTTCAGTTCTTCATCTAGCAAATCTTCAGTCTCCTCTCTAACATACATTCTGCTCAAGGCATCTGCAATGTGCATGTCTTTCCCAGGCTTGTAATAAACTTGTAGACTGTACCTTTGCAACCACATAAGCACCCTTTGTAGTCTTGGTGGTGCTTGAATTAAAGGTTTCCTGAATATTGCCTCTAATGGATGATGATCCAACTCCACCTGCACTTGCTTCCCATACAAATATTGGTGGAATTTCTCACATCTGTAGACAATCGCTGGGAGTTCTTTTTCAATGTGATCATACCTTTTCTTGCAGTCAGTAAGAGCTCTGGAACCATAGGCTACTGGCTTTCCCTCTTGCATTATCACTGCTCCCAAGCCTTTTGACCCGGCATCCACAGACAGTGTAACTGGTTTGTTTACATCACAGAACTTTAAGAATAGGTGCATTAGTTACCAAATTCTTGAGCTCTTGAAAGCTATTTTTGTGCTGTTGTTCCCAGTGCCACTGGATCTTGGTTTCCAGCAGTTCCTTAGTGGTGCACTTACTTCAGACAGATTGGAAATTAATTTAATTAAATATTGAATCATACCCATGAACCTCATCAGAGCTGGCTTATCCTCTGGCTCTGGCATCTGCTGAAGAGCTCTCACTTTTTCAGGGTCTGTTTGTTTTGGTTTTTTTACCAGGAGAGACAGACTAAGCTGAAAGCGTGTTTACAGGTGTGACCTGGGAGCACAAGGAAGTTAAGTGACTTGCTCAGGGTCACACAGTATGCAGGTGAGGGCTGTGGGATTCAAACCCAGGTCTTTAGATTTGCAGCTCAGAGCCTTAAACCACTCCGCTATACTGCCTCCTAATGTATTAACCCTTCACTGCTCAGAACATGACCTATGTAGCTTATTTCAGTCACTCTGATTTTGCACTTTGTTTTTGTTCAGCTTCAGATTTATACTTCTGGCTCTCTCCAGTAGTTGAATCTATCTCTGATTATGTTGCTTCACATTTTCTCCTCAGAGGAGTATATCATCAGTAATGTTCACTACTCCTAGGCCTTCCAGCATCTGTGCTATGATTTTCTGAAACACTTCAGGCTCAGATGAGATGCCAAACAGAAGTCTCTTAAATCTGTACCTTCCAAATGACGTATTATATATACACAATCTGGAGCTTTCTTCATCAAGCTGTATTTGTCAAAATCCTTGGTTTGCATCCAGTACTGAGAATACCTTAGCACTTGGCATCCCAGCTGCTACTTCTTCCACTGCTCACAGGGGGTAGTGCTCTCTTTTTATTGCACAGTTTAAGTCTTTTGGCTCAATACAGATTCTGAGCTTATCAGGCTTTACTATTGTTACTATGCTGTTAACCCAGTTTGTAGGCTCAGTTTATTTAGCAATAACATCTAATTTTTTCCATTCTTTCAAGTTCTGCTTTGATACTATCCTTCAGTGCTACTGGCACTTTCCTGGGTGGGTGCACAACAAGTTTAACAGTGGGGTCTATCTGGATACGGTGCTGTCCTAGTACACATCCAAGACCTGTAAACAAGTCTTCATAGTTATCAAGCATGTCTTGTTCTCTGGGATCTACATTAAAAATCCTTTTCAGCATGCCTAACTGCAAGCGTGTTGCATGGCCCAGTGTTGCTGGTGCATCTTGATCAATTACTTGGAACTAGATGTCATATTTCTGGCCTTTATTCTCATAGCTAAGCTGTTTTTGCCTTTTAGATATCATCTGATACCCTGAGTAAGTAATTAGCTTGTACCTAGACTTGCTCAACTTATCTTTCAAATTCAACATCTTAAACATTCGTGTTGATACTGTATGACATTACATTCTGCTCCAGTGTCAAGCCTGAATTGAACTGCCTTGTTATTTATTTTAAGTATTTCTGTCTAGTCTTTTTTTGTCCTCAGTAACATCTTTAACATTAATAGCTCCAGTCTGCACTTTGCTCTCATCTGCTTTCTTCTGTCTGAATCATTCCAGTAAACATTTCTGCTTCAGCATCTTTCTCATCTAACACATATATTTTTCTAGGCTGAGTTTAAGGTTGCATTCTACACATTTTTGCAAAGTGGTTTCTGTTTTGACAGGTTTTACACATTTGACCAAAGGCAGGACATTTTCGTTTTTCATGTTTGTAACCACAGCTGCCACATTTGATTTCATCTTTTGTATTTTCTATTGTTTTTCTTGAGCTGCTCTGCTCTTTTTAAATTTACTGTAGGCTGGTGTCACTTTCCTTAGTTTGTGGACTTGCCCTTCTGCTTCGTAATTAAGCTCTTTCATTTGGCTGTGACTAACCTCACTTGCACGGCATACATCAATTGCTTTTTGTAATGTAAGATCTGCTTCTCTAAGAAGTCTGCATCTGGCCTGATCATCTCTAATGCCACACATAATTCTGTCCCTTATAAGTGACTCAGTAACTGCCCAAACTAACAACTCTTGGCCTTATTTTTAAGACCAGTCATATAAGTATCTATAATTTCTGATGGGCCTTGCACTCTGGTAAAGAACATGTGTCTAATATATGGCATATTCTTTCTGGGCTCACAGTACTGTTGAAACTTTGCTTTTAACACCGCTATCATCTCTCTGTCCTCTGCATTAGTGAATTCAAAAGTAATAAATACTTTTATAGCTTCTTCTCCAGCTGCATGCAAAAACATGGCACACTGTACCTTTTCAGACTTCTCTGCTGTTCCACTTGCCGTCATGAACAGCTCAAATTTTTGTATCCATGTTCTCCAATTTTCTGCCAAATCACTTTCTAGACACAAACTGTTTGGAGGTTTCAACTGTTCCATTTCTTCCTTTTTCTTTCTGCAATTTTTTTCTGTACTTTTGACACCATGTAAAGTATGAGAAACCACAGGAGGCTGTTTACAGTTCAGCTTCTTTATTATAACTGTACAAACACTTGCTTCTCAAGCTGTAAGCATGTGTTACCCTCACATGTACAAACATGTGCCTCACTACATTGCCTTCTATTGTATTGGTGCCATCTACTGTTTCGTCATTATACTACAGACATGACATAAGATTGGAGGAGGAAGACTGAGGGGAAATGTGAGGAAGTATTTATTCACTGAAAGGGTGGTGGATAGCTGGAATAATCTACCACAGGAGGTGGTGGAGGCAAGCACAGTGGGGGGATTCAAACATGCATGGGATAAGCATAAAGGAACACTAAATATGGGAATGGGGCTAGACTGGTGACCACACAGGGCCACCATCAGCTGATTTAGGTAGGGAAAATGGGCAGACTGGATGAGCCTAGCAGTCCTTATCTGCTGGCAATCTTCTGTGTTGCTATACCTTCTTGTGTTTTGTTAAAAAACCTAGTTATTCTCTGTGGTCCCACAATGCCATCACTGTTGATGACTCTTGCTGCTTACAAGCATGGTGTACTAGCATTCTGTTTGTATACCTAAAAGCATGAATCATTTTTTTATTATATTTGTAGTCCATGTACTTGTAATTGTATTAATGTATGGTTTATGTCATTATTATTGTATTTAAATTAATAATATGTAATAATGGTTATTCTAACAACTGCATTTCAAGTAGTCTATGGGACACCACTGGAAATTAACCTTGGCTCAATGGCTATTTTTCCCCGGTGAACATGAATATAGACTACCATTGAGGGATGTCTAAATCATAGGATGCACATTTGAGGGAGAGGTCCACTAGACACTAGGGGAAATATCATTGCATGGTAGGCTAATGATCAACATTCACTGTGGCTCAAAATAAGGATGGCTACAGAATCAGACCACACAACAGTGAGGATCCTGGGCTTCATGAGGGCAGATTTTTTTAGCTGAGTAAATGCCTCGGGTGACCTAGTGGAGGTGACCTGTGTGGGGTGGTGGAACAGTGAGCAAAGACAAAAAAAAGCCATGGGGGGGCAACAAACCTAAGTGTCATGCTAGTGAGCAAAAGCAAGAGGAAAAAGAGACCATTATGGTTCTCAAAAGAAGTGGTGAAAAAGGTAAACACTAAGAGGGTAGTATTCAGAAGGTATAATGAGACAGAGAGGGAAGAGGGTATGGAAGTGTATCCGGGAAACAGAAGGAAGCTGGCAGAGCAGTGAGGAGTGTGAATACACAAACACAAAAGAGGATAATCCCAGGAGTAACAAAAGGGGAAAAGGCATTTTTTAGGCATGAAAGTGGAAAGAGGAAGACCAGGGATGGGACTGTAAGGTTACAGAAGAAAGGGGGGACTGTGCAAAGGGAGACCAGAAAAAAGGCAGACATTCTGAACAAATACTTTTTTGTTCAGTGTTCTCAGAGGAAGGAGAAGAGGAGAGGCCACAAAGAATTAACAGGAGCATTGGAGGGATGGAGATGGATGCTAGTCTGTTTTTTCAAGGAGAGAGTCCTGAAGGGATTCACTAATCTGAACGTGGATAAAGTTATGGGGCCAGCCAGGGTGCATCCAAGGATATTGAGGGAGCTCAGAGAGCTACTGGCTGCACCTCTGACAGTCCTGTTTAACAGCTCATTTGAAACAGGAGTGGTTCTAGAGGACTGAAGGAGGACAGATGTAGTTCCACTACACAAAAGTGGTAGCAAGGAAGAGGCTAGCAATTATAGGCAGGGCCCCTGGTGTTCTGCGGCAGAATTTTCTGATTTCTGCGGCAGGGCTCCTTGACTTCTGCGGCAGCATTTTCTGATTTCTGCGGCATGATTTATTCATTTCTCTGGCAGAATGCAGTCCTGTCATTGGCTAAATATGATGTGATGTCATCGATGACATCATATGCTGAGCATAGAGGAGGGGCTTCAAGATAAACGAGGTGGGAAAGAAAGCCTGACACTATGGAAAACCAGTATATTTATATGAAAATTCACCAAAAACAATGAATTCTGTGGCACTATATATATTCTACGGCACGATGCAAATTCTGTGGCAAATTCCGCAACCACAGAATTCCAGGGGCCTTGATTATAGGCCAGTCAGCCTGATATCAGTGGTGGGAAAGTTAAGGCAATCACTGCTGAAGGAAATGAATGTGGAATAACTTGAAACCAATCAGTTATAGGACCTGAGGCAGCATGGATTCACAGGGGGGAGGTCATGTTAAACAAAACTGATAGATTTCTTTGACTGGGTGACCAAGGAACTAGATCTGGGTGGAGTGGTAGATGTATCCTACTTAGATTTCAGTAAGGTTTTTGACACCTTTCCACATAGGAGACTAGTAAGCAAGATGGGTAGCTTAGGGGTGGGTCCAAAGGTTGGAAACTGGGTAAGAAATTGGTTAGAGGATAGGTAGCAGAGGGTGGTGGTAAATGGAGTTCACTCCAAGGAAGGGAGGGAGGGTGACCAGTGGGATGCCTCATGGATCAGTGTCGGGACCAGTCCTCTTTAATTTCTTTCTTTATAGGTGACATTGCAAAGGAGCTGGAAGGGATGGTTTGCATCTTTGCAGATGACACCAAAATCTACAACAGGGTGGACACACTGGGGATGTGTGAAAAAGATAGACAGTGACCTGAAAAAAATCAAGAATTGTTCAAGGAATAGCAGCTGGGTTTGAATGTGAAAAAGTGCAAAATAGTGCACTTGGGCCACAGAAACTCAGTGGTGGAGTACAAAATGATTGGAGTGGTACTTACGACCACCAAGCAAGAATGAGACATGAGGTAATTATATTGGATGACCTAATGGGGTCAGGCAGAGTGACAAGGCAGTTTGGGACCAGTGGAATGCTGGGGTGAACAGGGAGGGTAGCATCAGCAGAAAGAGGGAGGTGGTGTTGTGTCTGTATTAATTGCTGGAAAGACCTCATCTAGAGTACTGAGTCCAGTTCTGGAGACCACATCTCTAAACACATAGACAGAGTGGAGGCAGTCCAGAGGATGGCAACTAAACTAGTTCTGGATCTGCATCAGGAGTCCTATGAGGAGAGACTTAAGGACCTTAATATGTACATCCTGGAAGAGAGGAGGAGGGATATGAAAGATACCTTTAAATATCTAAAAGGGGTAAATGAGGTACAAGAGGGAAGTAATTTTCAGAAGAAAAGGTGGTCAAGAACAAGGGGACATGATATGAAGCTGGAGGGGGCAGATTATGGGGAGATGCGAGAAAGCATTTATTCACAGAAAGAGTGGTAGATACCTGGCACAACCAGGGCCCTTGAGTGGGTGGGAAGCTGGGGATAATTCATGGGGCCCAAAACCAAAGAGGGGCCCAGGTCACCCTGCATGCCACTGTACATAGCTGCACAGGGGCCCCAGAGTCTGAACTTTTCCTAGGGCCCAGAATTCCTTTCATGGGGCCTGGGTACAACATTCCAGCTGAAGTAGAGGGGTGAAAACAATGGCAGGGCTCAAGGATGCATGGAATAGGCACAAGGGACTCTTAGGGGAAAGGAAGGGGGGAGAGATAATGGATCATAGATCAAGTAGGATCTGTGGTGATACTGTAGGCAGGGAAAAATGGGCAGACTTGGAGGACCAAACAGTCCTTATCTTCTGTTAAATTCTATGTTTTTTTGTTTCTGTAATGGTTATGCTAATGAACCATAAGTACCTTGCATGCCTAGTGGGCTCATTTGCGTGATAGGGCTGAAGGTGGCCCATAGGAGCCCAGGTGCCATTCCATTTGGGCAGCACCATCTCCAGTGGACTCTCCTGTGAGCCATTTCTAACTGTGGTCAATGTCAGGGCAGCACATAGTCTCTATGCATTGCACTGACATGCCCCTATGTTCAGACAGATAGTGTGCTCCATTTAAGCATGCTGTCTGAATATCACCCTGAGCCGAATGTGTGCTAACTGTGCAGCACTTCTGGCTGCACAGCCCAAACTGCCAGCTCTGAATATGGGGACCCCAGCACAAGAATCAGAAACAATGCTACATGTTTTGGTTTGAGCATTCCTAACCTACAACTACACAGGTATAATGATACAAATATCTGTGAGAAATATTGAGCAAGAATTCATGGACCTGCACACCACATGTAGCGAAAACATACATACTGACTAACACAGCAGTTATTGTACATTCATTCATTTATTTTCTGCAGTGCAGAACAACCTGTTTCAGCCAATACAGTTTGAGTCTGTGTCATTTTGTAAATTCCAGGAATTTGTCACTCATTTATGATGCCATTGTTTTCTGTTCCCACACTGTGCTATAAACTTTGCTATAAAGTAAAAACCAAGGCAGTGCTATAAATTGTATTAAACACCACACAAGAAAAAAAGAAAACACTTCTAGAGGAGAGGGTAGCATAACTCTTATAGAATGCCAGTGTGACTTTTCAAGGCAATGTGTTATACAGCAAGTTCCTGTATGTTAAAAAATAAACCAATAGTGCCTTGTAATAGAGAGGGATTAAAAATAGCTGATGTTTCTGTAGGCTAAAGTTATACTTGTGTGTGATAAGAGCAGGAAGAGGAGCAGCAACAGAAGTAGGTAGCAGCAGTAAGCAGACACTGAAAGGCATAGCTTAAAGGAGTAGTATGGCCAGAATTTGCAAAAACATATGTTGTGCAGAGTGTTTTGATTTGTGTGTGTAGTCTTAAGCCATGTTTACATGGTCACATTTGCACTGGAGTAACCTGTGTGCTCGGGTTGCTCCAGTGCAAATGTAATGTATAGACACATACCTGATCAGCGTAAGCCACTCCCAGATTCTCTGGCAAGCTGGGGATGCCAAGAGGAGCGAGGAGCGAGCAGCTTACCGCGGCTTAAGTGGCAGTGTGGACTGCTTGCGCCACAGCAACCAGCAGATGTCTGGCTTCCCCATGACGCACAGCCCTTCAGCAGCCCAGATTGCAGTGGTGCAGAGAGGGGCCATGTAGACAGACAAACTGTGGGTTGCAAGTGGTCTGGGCCATGCTGCTGCGGTTTTGTATTTGCAGCACTACTGCTGTATAAACACGGCTTTAGTGTGTCCTTCCCTTTGACTGCTATTAAGATTTTTTTTTAATTAGCCTGCTATTTTTAGAGTAGTTTTATGGTCCATGGTGATCTCCATCTTAGAATGATTTATTGCTCTTCTTGTTCCTGCAGTGCATCCTGCCCCAGGTAACAGTGATGTGTCCAGGACCATGGATTCAGCAAGCACTGGTTTAGAGTCAATTTACAACAGCAGAGCTGTGATTTTAAGTAACTTTATTCATCCAGTGAGCACCAAGGCTACATTTACAGTTTAGCAAATAGTTGAGGGCTAATTGAGTGGGTTACACTGTAAGAAAACAGCTAGAGTCTTTACTAATCAAAACACTGATGAGCTGGAGTGATTTGTGTGCTTTTTATGGCTATGTGTAGTTTGATGAAATCAAACATTTTTAAAGCAACATGTTTACTCCTGCTGGCTAGACGTGACACACATGTAGAAAACAAAAGTACTGAATTGGAGCTATTTAGTAGAGGCCATAACATCAGGCTCCTATCTCTACTGCTTGCTGAATCAATAGTCCTGGGTGCATTACTGTCGCATGGGACAGAAGGCACTGTAGGAAAAAGAAGAGCAATAAATCTTGTTAAGATGGAGATCCCCAGGGACCATAAAACTACTATATAACTAGTAGGCTAATTTAGAAAAAAAATCTCTTAATAACAAACAAAGGACCAGGACTACATACAAATTAAAACACTCTGCACAACATATGGTTTTGCAAATTTTCACTGTACTGCTCTTTTGAATGGGTAAGATTTACCAATTTGAATGGTCAGAAAACCATGTGTTTTAAACATTGGAAATATATATTTTTTTATTTTATTAATTTTTTTATTTAGTTTTTGTTGACCGGGTAAGTGCACTAGGCAAATCCTGCCTATTTTCAGGCAAGACCCGGGGATATAGATGAATGCCAACTGACCTTAAACCAGATGAAACTGTTCATGGTATTTTCAGTGAATGAGGGAAATTTGGTCAGGACACTGGAGAAATTCCCCTACTCTGCCTGCAGGGGTGCTGTCACTTCCTGTAGGTGGGATAGAGGGACTCATTTTGGAGTTGGACACAGGAAGAGGAGGAAGTGCTGATGTGGCAGGGGAGATGGCCTCCTCCCCTGTCTTCCTACAGAGGTTGAAAAAGACAGAAACTCTGCAGAAACAGTTATGGATTTGGAAGACCTGACTTTAGAATTCAGCAAGGAGGATGGTGCACCCGATCCGTGGGGGAAATAGTGGAGAAACGCAACAGAGAACTGATGCAAAATAAAGATGGTCAAACAACAGAGAATGTGCAGATACTGGATATTGAATTGAAAGAAAAAGTTAAAATGCTTCAGTTAGAAAAAGAAAAGATTATATAAAGAGCTGCAAAGCTAGAGAAAGAGCTTGAAACTCTGGCACAAGTACCTGATAAATCCTCTGTAGTGAATAACACAGAGATGAGTCATCCAGCTTCTGACTCACAGTCAGGCCAAAAAGACAGGGTCACTGCTTCTGTCAAAAACAAGGTGGTTCAAAGCAATGCTAAACAAACTGCTGGCAGTTTAAACGGTGTATAACCCGTGTGCCAAGAGCCGAAGGAAAAGGAAACAGAAAGTGTTTGTCTCACTAAAAACATCAAAATGAGACTTGGAGTTGGGTAACAGTTGCATTTACAGGACTCACTACAAACTGAAACAACGGAGAAAACTTACTCCTTCAGGGACAGGCAGAAGGAGAACGAGAGAGACTGGGGCCCCAGAGCTCCCATCTTTTGTGATGAAGGTTCAGTACAGCATTCAATTGCACAAGTATTAAAGAATGCTGGTTGGAAACAGGAACAGCAGGGAGTCTGGGTTCCTGATTCCGAGGACCCTTCATATCAGGAGATGATAGAGCGTATACCTACAAAAGTGGCCACCATCAATGAACAAGACATGAGCTCCAACAAACCCTGGGGTAACACTTTTTCTATGGTATCTGGTACCAGTAATGTTGATGCATGTGTTGGGGGAAACATAAATGAAGGGGAACCTATGGCAAACAGAGATATTTCTGAAGGTGTGAGTGTGAATGGGGGCAGATATTCCATTACGGATAGGATCCAGTGAGGAGGTCATACATGGGTCTGAAGATAGGCCAACATTGGAGCCTATATTTAAAATATCTGATTTGTTTTTAAACAAAGGGGAGCCTGCTCCCAGATGGAATGCTGTTAGGTTAGTGTACAAGGGAGGCTTAGAGAACTCTCCTAATAGGGTACATATAGCAAAGCAACTTTTAAAGAATTCTATGACATTTTTTTCATCTGAGATTTTTGCCCTAATAGGGTTGGGAAATGGGAACTATGACATTAGCTTTAAAAATGTGTGAAGTCTAGACCGCTTCTGGGCCCAGTACCAGGTGTTAAAAAATATTCCTTTATGGATTCCTTTTTTGGTGGTCCCTTTAACGGAACCCCTAGCCAAATTAATTACAGTTTTTTTTAGGAATGAAGGGGTAAACATTGAGGACATCCTCTTTTGGCTGAAACAAAGATGTGAAATCTTAAATAAACCTACTCCAAATTTGGACAGTGAGCAAATATGGAAGGGGAGTTGGAGGGTGAGAGTAAGCTAATTTCCACAAATACAGGTCCTACTCATCTCCCCAGTTTCTTTTTTTTTAGGAAAAACAGGGGATCAATATTCTATAGCGGCCAAACCAGGTCATGTTTCAAGTGTGGATCAAGGGCCTATTTAAGTTCTGCCTGTGACTCCATGAGATATAACCACTGTCTAGAGTTTGGACACAGTTCTGCTAATTGCCTAAACTTGTTTCTTTACAACGTTTTCGAGAGGACAGGTCATGCATACAGTAGGTGTCCCTGATAGGGAGGATTGTCCTTCACATGAGGGACTAATCAACATGACCCAGCAACAACATGCAAAAAAGGCAGCCTCTGCAAGCATTGTAGTGGCTACATCACCAGGGCATTTAAGCTCCCTAGAACAGAATGTTCCTACAGACCCTCCTGCACCAAGGGACCCTCCAGGGCAGGATTTGGAGGGAATATAGGCCAGAGAGGAAGTAATGGGAATGGAAACAGGTGAAGAAGCCCAGGGTATGAATGGGGAGACAGGTGAAACAGAGCCAGACATGGCCCCACCCCAACCCCCAGGAGAGAAGAATACACCTTTTAGAATGGTATTTCAGAAAAAAAGAAATAGACAAGGAAAAGCCATGTTACAGGGGAACAGGAAAGTTAATATGAATGAAACTGCCTCAGTACAAACTGTAAACAAATATGCTTTATTCAATTTAGAGTGAACTGATGGTGAGTCTGAAGGGGAGGGGACAGATGGTTCTTCAATAACATCTATTACAGATTCTGAAGGAGGAGGGGGAGATTCAATACCAAAATGAACAAAACAGTGAAGGTCTTCCAAAACGCCATGAAGCAAGTATATTGACATTTTGCCTTTTTTTATATTATGTGGTCATTAAAAATCATTACTCTAAACATCAATAGTATTAAAAATGATAGAAAGAGTGCTGGGGCCCTGCTTACTCTGGACAATTTACACAGTGACATTGTTTGTATCCAGGAAACTCGTCTTAAAACCCATGCTGAATTACAATCTGCATCCAGAGCCTGGTTGGCAGGGGCCTCCTTTTGGTCCTCGGGGACCAAACCCTGTGATGGGGTAGGCATTTTACTAGCTAACCCCTTCCTAAAAGTATCCAGATTAGTTGACATATATCCAGGAAGGGCTTTGATGTTAGATATCTCCTAAATGTCAGAAATATTTCGTATAATAACAGTGTACGCTCCCCAAACTAAAGCACAGAGAGTAGCCTTGTTTAAAGAGATTCAGCCTTATCTACATACATCCAGACTTGTAATCTGGTCAGGAGACTTTAACTGTGGACTCTCTACAACTGATAGAGGCCTTCGAACCTCAAAGTTGTTTTGTGACACTACAGCATTACTGCAGATCGTTAGAACAGCTGATTTGGTGGATACCTATAGAAGGAAACATCTAAATGGGGGTTTACATATTTTAGGGGTACCTTAAGGACTCAGATAGATTTTACCTTTGCATCTGAAGTGTTAAACATTCTTTCTGCTTCCACAATCCCTAATGAATTTTCAGATCATATGGCAGTTCAGATTCAGGTATCATGGGAGGGAACTCCACGATGTAAGAAAAATAAATGGCGTTTAAATGAAACACTTTTAGAGGATCCAAAAATGAAAAGGATGTGGAATCAGGACTTGTTAGCCAGGCTGTCAGTAGCGGAAATGTATGAGAACATTACAGAATGGTGGGAGGACTCTAAAAAGAACTGGCAGAAACTTTTTCAAAATACAGCTACATACAGTATATAGCTAATAAGGAATATATGCAATACCTGCAATTAAGACAATATTTACAGCATCTTATTTCCCAGGCTGAATTGTCTAAACAGGATTATAGTGCAATCATTAAAAACAGTAAGGGAAGTTTAATAAATTATTTCCCAGGTGATATTCCCAAAGTTAGGAAAGCACATATGATACTTATCTCTGCGACAGCTAAGCTGATAATTATGAGGCATTGGATAGAAGATAAGTCCCCTAATGTAATGGAGTGGTACAAAGAAATTGGCCAGGCATTACAATTGGAAAGACACACTGCATCTATGCAAAATAGATTAGAAGCTTATTTGTCTCTCTGGGGTAGCCTAGAGACTCTACTGACAGTTTGGAAGCCATAGTAGCGAGTAGTTATATTATAGGTGAGATATACTAAAGATATTGGATAGTGTGTAGTCGGGGGGGGGTAGGGATTGGGTTTTAATTTGAGGTATGTATTTAGCGCCTATTACTTTGGTGTGTTCATGTACTATCTAATGTACTTTGACTGGTGCTTAAACTAATAAAACTTGTTAAATCAAAAAAAAAAAACACTAAGGGAAAAATGTCTGACATCCAATATAATAGGTCCAAGTCCCTAAACCAGGAATTGAGATTTGGGACTCTGATAAGGCAAAAATCATTAAATCCTTTCAAAGAGTGTAATAAGAGGGTTGAAAACAGATTTATTGCAGAACTAAGCACACCAACAGGACAGTTAGTAAATTCTCCACAGGAGATGTTGAATGTGGTAGAATATGTGGCAGGTCTATTTGGTACCACCACTCTGGATCATGATCCCTCTAATTTATTAAAATCATTGGGGTTAACACAGGTATCTGAAATAGAGGTCCAAGATTTGATTAAAGATGTACCTGTAAAGGAAGTGACAGCAGCTATTTCACTGCTAGCTCCACATTCTGCTCCAGGTATGGATGGATTAGGGTCAGAATTTTATAAAACCTTTAGTATAGAATTCGTTTCTGCTTTGGTGATTCTGTTTAATTATGTTTTAACATCATCAAATTATGCCCCTTCTATGCAGGAAGCAGCTCTTGTACTACTCCACAAGAAAGGTCCGAGACAGATAATAGGTAACTGGCATCCATTAAGTCTGTTAGATACAGATTTGAAAATCTTAAGTAAAATCCTGCAGACCAGATTATTGAAAGTAGCTCCAAAACTAATTTGTCCTTTTTCAGTCTTGTTCAAGACCAGGCAGGAAACAACAGGACAATCTTATGGTTCTGAGGGAATTATCGTTTAGAGGGCAGGCAGGGCAAGCACAGGGCTTCATCTTAAGTATCGACCAAGAGAAAGTTTTTGACAGGGTTTCTCACAAGTTCTTGTTTAAAACTCTCAGGCATTTGGGACTCAGAGGTTTTGTAAACTGGATAAAACAAATGTATAAAGGGGCCACGATCATCCCTAGTATAAATGGTTGGGAGGGGAAGAGGATAAAGGTTGAACGAGGCATTAGACAAGGTTGCCCTTTGAGCCCCCTACTTTACACCTTTGTTATAGATATTTTTTATTAGAATGTTGTTAAAAGAACGAAGGATCACAGGAGTAGTAACTAACCCAGATTGTCCCCCGGTCAATGTGCTAGCATATGCAGATAATTTAGTTATAGCAATATCTTCTTCTAGTTCTGCAGAGGCTCTAAGTAATATATTTCAGCAGTATTCCACATTTTCAGGTTCTAAAATTAATGTGGGAAAGAGCAAGGGGGTTAGAATAGGTGATACCCAGGCACTACAATTAGGGCATATAGGTGGTATTCAAGTGACTGATCAGCCCATCTCTATATTAGGTATAGAGTTTGGTCCAGGGGACATGGCTATGTTAAACTGGAAGGGGAAAGTGGAGAAGGCAACACGATTAGTCAATAGCTGGAAGGGACAACAACTGTCAAAGAAAAAAAGAGTGGTTTTAATTAAAACACTACTGGTCCCCATATTTCTCTACTTAAGTTATATATATCCCCTCCAATAATTATGTTTATAGTCATTTACAACATATTTTTTCAGGCTTTCTAGGGATCTAGATTGAATCCTGTTAAGAGGGAATATACATATCATCCTGTTTGCGAAGGTGTGGTGGCAATGATCAACCCAATTGCATTCTTTTTTAGTACTTTTTTATCTGGTAATATTAGCCCAGCCATGAGACATGCGGATCCACCATGGAAGCTAATGTTAAATGCATGACTAGAGCCATGCAAAAGGGTATGGGAGAATAAGAACCCCAGAGGACTGAACAGATTGGCATACACTCCTCAATATGGAGTGGAATGTATAAAAGTGCTGGTGAAATGGAACATTAGCATAGAACAGATAGTAATATTAGATAGGAAAAAAATTATGGTTTGATTATAGATGCAGAATGTAGGGCTGAAATAGTGTTCCCGGAGTGCCCTGGCACATAGGAAAAAACAGTTCTCCAACAATTGGTGAACCCTAGACTTCCCCATTTCATGTGGAATTGTGTTTGGTTAGGCAATTTTGGGAGATTAGGAGTAAGGGGTAATAACAAGCATAAACAGCTTGAAGAGAGATATTGCCCCAGAGTGGCATGTGGGCAAATTGTGGAAACCCAACATTTGTTTTTAGAATGTTCATATATAAAACCATTTTGGACATATTTGGCTAGAACATGGAAGGAGCCTTTGTTCGGAAATTTTAATTATAAGACTGTATTGTATGGTCCTGTAGGAGGGCTATTTGGGAAATACCAGAAAGACACTATGTACACAGTATTTGCAACAATAAAATATTTTATTTGGCAGGCTAGCTGCATGTGGATTCTGCAACAGAGAGAAGTACCTCATCTGGAACTTTTTCAGAATATTGGGATATCATTGGATAAAACCAGGAAATTTGATATGATGAGATATACCCCTGAAAGAGCTGGGCTTTTTTGGGTCAATTGCAATGAATGGGGAATCAGTGATTAGGATATTATTTTGTAGAATATTGGTAGATTATAGTATGCAGGACATTGACAAATGCAGAGCAATATGTATAATGTTTTCTTTTCTACTGAATCTTTTTTTTTCTGTTTGTTACAATTGGTTACTAATTTTGTTTAGAATGTATATACAATGTATTTGTATTGTAATGAAATCCAATTTTCAGTGAAATTCCCCTACTCTTTTCGATAAGTGCCAGGGGATCTTTAACATCCACCTGAACTACCACCAATCCAGGCAGATGGGACCTTGGTTTAACGTATCATCCAAAAGACGGCACCTCAGAAGTGTAGCACCCCTCTCATGCTGCACTACAGTGTCAGTACTGGGATATTAACCCAAGTGCCAGATGTGGGAACTGAACCCACAGCCCTCTGATCTCCCAGCCTCAGAGGCGAGTGTGCTACCTGCTGAGCCACTGACACTGACGTGTCAATAATGGGACATAAAAAAATGTAGCAACATAGTAACAAGTTTCGAAGGGCCTCTAGTTCCATCATGTTGGCCCCAGCTTTGTGAGCAGTTATTAATTAGTATGCTGTGGAAAAATGTATTAATTGTAAGTGGTCCCCTACCATTCTACTTTACAGAGTACCCAGAGATTCCCTTGGTAAGCAGAAGTTTGTCCATGCTCACCATGAGGGCCTTTACTGTCTTCCTGTCCACTGTCTCTATTGGTAGGAAGTTCCACAGATTCACCATGCATGTAAGAAGTGCTTCCTAATGTTATCCCTGTTTTGCCACCTTTGATCCTCAAGGTGTGTCCCAATGTTATATTCGAGGACATCAGCTCAAAAGATCACTGTTCAGTTCATTCCCTATGAGGAAAACTGAGGGCATTCATTGGAAGGGTGTACTTTGTTTATTTTGTTTTCACATTCAGATCCTTAAACACTCACCCACCATGGCTACTAAAGACTGAGGAGCCCCAATCTTTCGGTAAACAGAGGGTGCTGCACTCCTGAGGTGCCATCTTTCGGAAAAGACGTCAAAGTGAGGTCTCATCTCCTGTTCTGGTGGTTGCTCAGGTGGTTGTTAAAGATTCCATGCCACTTCTCGACAAGAGTAGGGGAATTTATGGTGTCAGCAGTAGTCCAGTGTGGCATTTACTGTTTTTCGAACATCATCCAGATTAAGTCCTTTATCTCCCTTGACGACCTACAGATGCAAGTACATGGGTTTGTGATGTTGAGGTTTGATTACTATAATGTCCTCTATCTTGGGGTCAGTGCAGGCATCCGACATTCCCTGCAGCTAATGCTGAATAAAGTGGCTAGGTTGCTGACAGATCTGTCTAGGTCATGCCATGTGATCCTTGTCCTTCATGAACTGCACTGGCTGCGTGTAGAGGCCTTTCCACATACAGATGGGGGGTCCTCAAATTACTTCTGGCCTGCGTCCCCATACAAGTGCCATACTACCAACAGGGTTGGGTTACTAACCTATATAGCCCTATATGGGTTTGACCCTGGCTACCTGTTGGAACTCCTGTTTCCCACCGATCCTCATGTCCCCCTGCTCTACCAATGTGGGTCTCCCTGCAGCTCCCAGGGCTAGGCTTAAATCTTCATGGGACCGTACATTTGAAGTGGCCAGTCCTGTGCTGAGGAACTCTACCAAAATCCCTGTGGGAGACCCTCTTGGTGGAAGCCTTCAAGAGGGTTCTTAAAACTTACCTGCTTAAGGGGGCTTTTGTACATCTGTAAAGGCCTATATATTTTAAGTAATGATGCCATTATTTATCGCTGTATTTATTAATATTTATTACTGTTTTTACTTTTGTACTTGTTCTGTAATACTGCCAATGTTTTTTCATCTGTTTGCAAGACATCCTGAGCTGCCAGGGAAGAGAGTGGTATAAATACATTTACTACTACTATTACTAATTTCCCCAGTGTCCTGGTCAAATTTCCCCCCATTAACTAAAAATATCACCAGCAGCTTAACTTGATTCATTATGTCAGTTTATGCTTGTACCCCTCCCCTAGGAGGAGGCTGAAAATAGGCAGAATTGCCTAGCTCTCGTTTCCCTGCCAACAAAAACTAATGTAGCCACCCCACCTTACCATTTGTCTAGGGCTCCTGATGTTGCAAGAAGGGAAGGGGGGGCCAACCCAAAGAGACCCAAACCAGAACATTGAACTACCATGGAGGATAACATGGTGTTGTCTTACCATGGCCCAGGTCCTACTGCAGCATAATGGAAACTGCTACCCCTCGCCACTCCTCTGGATGCTGCCTGATGGAACTGGAGACCTCCTCTTTTCTCATTCTTCTTTGGAGTCTCCCACCAGCATTCCGACCCAGGAAGCACCAACTTCGTAGGAGCTGCAAACTTTAAACTCCCTCCCCCAAAGAAATCTAGTTAGAAATTCATTAAGTACTCAGGAATTCATCTATCTAATAATCTTTAAAAATGATCTCACACACTCAGGAATAAGCAACAAATGAATTTATTACAACTGAGGTCCCAATGATTTCTGCCAGGAGCTAGGGTTCTCATTGCTTGCTTAAAGCTTAGCAGCCATCCAGCTCCATGGAGCACTAACCATTTACAGAATCAGGGTGGGCATACGACTGAGAGAACAGGTGTACTAGGCAGCATTCCACTCCAGGCACCTGACAAAACCTCAGAAATTGCTATTACTCTAGACCTCCCTCGGACCTTCACCAGACCTTAGAGCTCAACCTACCCTCTGGCACTTGTAAGTTGATCTCTGATATTACTTGTTCTTTACCATATTTTCCTGGTAAGTCTTTCATCTGTCAGAGAATTGAGCTGCTTCTCCCACCTGATCCTGTGTCAAGGGACACAGGAATTTTCCTTCCCTGACCAGTCCTTCCAAATCCTTAAGGGTGTCTGAATCCCCTTAAACCATGGCCAAAGTCACACCGGTCTCCTTTCCACATACAGATGGGGGGTCCTCAATTTACTTCTGGGCTGCGTCCCCATACACCTTTCATCCTGTGCTTGCTTTAAGCTCCAGGTCCAGATGGCTTCCCAAGACCTGTCCTAAATGACCTGCAGACTGCCCAAACAGCTTGTGATTGGTGACCTGAGGCCTGCCCCACCAAGCAGGCCCCATAGTGGGTAAGAAGCCTCCTGCACCCCCTTAAACAAGCCTGGACAACCTTGCCACATCGGGAGCAGGGAGGGGAGCTGCCACCACCCCTCCCCTGGAGGAATCCTGCCACCAAACCTCCAGCCCTGGCAGTCCAGACCTACTTCCTGCAGACCTGGGACCCCAGCAAACTGCCTCCTAGAGCATTCTCACCACCCCTTCCTCCCTGAAGCCCCATCTGCCCCACACGGTGCTGGCAGGCAAACTAATGCCCTTCACCCACACCTCCCATTACTGGCACCACATCACCTTGTTCTCGGTACTACCTTGGACTTACAAGGTAATCTCCCCAGAATACGACCCCAAACCCTCATTACTGAGCTACTTCCTGCCTGCCTGTCCTGCCGTCTTCCAGCCAGCCCCTATCTCTCCCCCAGACTACCCACACTCCCAGCTTTTAAGGGCTACAAGAGCCGGCTTCTAGTGTCAGTCTCATAGTATAGCCCAAAAGGTGCCTTCCCCAAAACACCCACAGAACCTATAAACTGGAGAGGAAGGCACAAAAAAGTGGGGGCCCCTAACGGTGAATGTAAGCCTCTCTCACAGAGGGGGCTTACACTAAATAAATCAACTCTGAGAGATTTGCGATAATTAAGTATTGGTTTTCACTTTGCAGGTGGTTAAGCTCCTTAACATTCCAGGTAACAATTTTGACATCGCCAACATCCATACTATTGTACTAGTGATGTGGAGGTTGAAAAGTTTTACTGTCCATAGTAGCAACCCACCTATCTTAATAGTATTCAGAGAACACCTCACCGGGGACCCAGTTCTGCCATTTCATACCCCATAGAGTAACAGCCTGAAGGGTTACACTGAAGATTGCTCATAAAGAGGTTGGTAGGCTATGGGTTCTGGGACAGGGAGAGGGAGAAACATAATTAAAGCAAGAAATAACAGAGTAACGATTGGTAAAATCCAAAACACACCCATTAGAGTTCTACATACCAGATTAAGGGTCATCTGACACAGAAGTGGAATTTAGTTTACCCCTCAAAACAGCACTTTTGACTCTGGCAAAGAGATCAGATATTTGGTGGCTTTTCTTGTGCTCTTTGACACTTTGGTGTCACGATGTAGTCATTTTTTTTCAAGTATTAGTAATTAGCATGTTCAAGCTGCATGACCTGCGGCAGCCAGTCAGCAATGTTGAAGATTATGACCTCCTCATGCTGCTCATGTCTCAGTGCCATTTTCAGCTGACTCTTAGCAGAGAAGGGTGCATCTGTGCACTGAGAGGCAAAGCTATTTGGTCATCTTGAAAAACATTTGCTTTTGATGAAATAAAGACTTAAATAGTCAGAGAATTGTTGGTTATTCTCATAGCTATTTAGCTGTAGTTTCTGTGCACAGCAACCTAGTGGTAATTTCATAGGATTCATAGGATGGATCCTAGTAAATGCTGTAGCATTAGCCAAAAAGACTTTCCATTATATTAATAGATATATGTGCTGCCAACATAATCATCTAACCTGGTTTTCAAGAGGACAGAAAATAATTTTTAACTGGCAGCAATTTATAAAATTCTTATTATAAAAACTGATTGACATTCCCCTAAATTATCCTTATTTGATTGTACCTGAATACAAATTTACATAAAAAAATGTATTTTGCATTGTTTTGTTTTTTTATTGGCAACATTGTGCCGTAGTTCTCTTCATGGAACCAGTGATCTGGGGTTTTAACTATGTCACGGTTTGTGCACAGAACTCTGAGCAAGGTTCTGATAGGTCAACAGCTCATAATTAGTATTCTGTACACAATCCATGACACTGTAAAAACTCCAAATTACTGGTTCCTTGAAAAGAACAGTGCAGCATGTTGTCCATAAAAAGAAAACAATTGAAAAAACAGTTTTTCATATCCATGTGTATTCAGGTACATTTAAATAAGGGTCATTTGGAGGTATGAATTTCATTGCTGTAAGCAGGAACATTATTAACTCATGCCAATCATTATTAATTTCCTGTCCTCTTTAAAGGTATCAATGGTATCACTAGATGCTATGTCTGCAGGGTAACCATTCCAGTGTGCCACCACCATCTGATTTCATCCAAGCACCATTCTTGTTTGTTTTATATATCTCTCCCTTCAGTTGATAGATATGTGCTCTTTTATTTCTGTTATCTTGGCTTCCCAATCCCATGCATTTCCATAGGTCTCTGTTCCTAAATGTTCTATATATAAGGCACAAATCACCTCTAAGGTGCCTGTACTTTAAGGTATGCAGTCCCAACTCCTGTAATCTTTCCACATATAGGAGATATTTATTTGTTTTTCTCTCTTGGTTGCTTTCCTCTGTACCCCCTCCAAGAGTCTATTATCTCCTCTATGATAAGGTGTCCAGAACTGAGTGCAATACGTCATTTGGGGACTAACCAGTGTCCCATAAAGTGGCATCAAAACTGTGCTCTCCTTGCTTCTAATGTTTTGAAGTATGCAGCCCATTTTGTTTGCTGTATTGGTCACTTCCATACTATGTTGTTTGAATGACAGATCTTTTGTAATGACAATTCCTAAATCTCTTTCATTATCAGTAGTTCTAAGTTCTGTTCCATTTAAGAAGTATTTTGCTAGCCTATTTTTCTTGCCAAAATGCATAACACTGCACTTATCAATTTTAAAGGATATCTTATGTTCATTCATCCATATTCCTATTTGATTTATCTATTTTGGAACTAGTTTATAGCATGTTCACTGTTAACTACCACACACAATTTAGCATCATCAGCGAACTTGCACAACCATGCTTGATGTGTGTAGCTGCAGAGTAAAGCACACACAATGGGTGCAGTGAGTGTTTTCTTCAACTACAGCAAGGCAAAGACTTAGGATCAGCCCAGCAGGTGACAGGGACAGGGCAGGGGAATTTTTTTACAGGTTTTATTTTGCTGTTAATATTTTATTAACTTAATATTTAATTTACTAAAAGTTCTGTGATGAGCTTATGAAAGAGACTGCTGGCATCAAATGGTAAATATGCTGGCAATTCCTTTACAGTACTCATTATTAAACTGATTGCATTACTTTTAACTTACTAATGCTGTATTTTTAAAGATGAACAAAGTGGGTGATTTGATACATTTTAAAAGATCAACAAGAAATTTACAAAACACAAGCTTTCAGGCTACACAGAGCCCTGGATCAGGCATAGCAGCCAGCTTCTACAGAAAACAAGCTTCTTTACTTTGGACAGAGCAATCTACTGGCACATAAACTTGTACACATGGACATAACAGTTGTTTAGCTAAGGAAGCATGCAGAGGCAAGGAAAACAACAGTTTTTGAAATACTAGGTGGTTGTCAGTCAGACTACTGATGTAGACTCCTCTCATGAAATGGAATGTGACAGTACGAGGCAAATTGTAAGATGTTTGTATTCAAAGAGCTTCCCTTAATATAGACTGTGAGTGTGTGTATGTATGAGAGAGAGAGAGAAAGAGCGAGACAGAGAGACAACAATATAAACAAACCGTGTTAATATATAAGGCACACTAAAAATATAAATTAAATGTAAGAGATAATGTATTATAGTTAGGGTTGGAAGGCTGTTTAATGTTAAACCCTAATTTCTGCACCTTAGTAACTTTGGTGTTTGATGAAATAGCACCAAATTTGGCAAGGGTAGTCAAGCTGTCAGAAACATAGAATAGAATTTTGATAGCTGATAAGGACCACTTGGCTGATCCAGTTTGCCCATTTCTCCTTACCTACACTATTACATCAGACCGTGCCCAATGTTTTTGCCTCCACCATCTCCATTGGAAGACTGTTCCATGAATCCACCACTCTTTCTTTGAAAAAGTATTTCCCCACATCTCTTCTGAATGAAACCCCCTCCAACTTCATAGCATGTTCCTTTGTTCTTGAGCACTTTTTCTTCTGACAAAATACTCCCCTCTTGTACCTTATTTACCCCTGTAAGATATTTAAAGATAAACTATCATATCCCCCCTCTCCCTCCTCTGTTCTAGTGTGTACATATTAAGGTCCTTTAGTCTATCCTCATAGGGCTTTTGATGCAGGCCCTGCACCATTTTAGTTGCCCTCCTCTGGACTACCTCCATTCTTTCTATGTCCTTTTGGAGATGTGGTCTCCAGAACTGGATGCAATACTCTAGGTGGGATCTTAACAGAAATCTATATGGAGGCAACACCACCTACCTCTAACAGCTGGTGATACCCCTCCCTATGAACCCCCAATGTCCCACATACCCTCTATACTGCCTTGTTGCACTGTCTGGCCACCTTTTCATCATCTGTTATGATTACCCCCTGGTCTCTTTCCTGCTTGGTGGTCATCAACACCACTCCACCCATTTTGTACTCTGCCCCTTGGTTTTTGTGCCCTACAGTAAATGCATTATTCTGCACTTTTTTGCATTGAAACAAAGCTGCCATACCCTTGACCACTCCTCTAGTTTTCTCAGGTCTCTGCTCATCCTATCCACCTCCCCCTGGAGTGTTCCTCCTATTGCAGAGTTTGGTGTCATCCAAAAAGAGGCTGACCTTCCCTTCCATCTCCTCTGCAATGTCACTTATAAAGACATTAAAGAGGACCTTTCCCAGCACTGATCCCTGAGACATCCCACTGGTCACCCTCCCTTCCTTGTAGTGAATGACATTTATCACCACCCTCCATCACCTATCCCTAACTAATTTCTTATCCAGTTTACCACCTTTGACCCACTCCTAAGCTACCCAGCTTGCTTACTTGTCTCCTATGTGGAACAGTGTTGAATGCCTCACTGAAATCTTGGTAAGCCACGTCCACCACTCCACTCTGATCTAGTTCCTTGGTCAGCCAGTCAAAGAAATCTATCAGATTCATTTGACATGACCTCCCCCAATATGAAACCATGCTGTCTTGGGTCTTGTGACCCACTGAATTCAAAATATTCCACAATCCTTTCCTTCAGCAGTGATTGCATTAACTTTCCTACCACCAATGTCAGGCAGACTGGCCAATAATTGTCAACCTCCTCCCTGATACCACTTTTGTGTAGTGGGACTACATCTGCCTTCTTCCAGTCCTCTGTAACCACTTCTGTTTTCAGTGAGCTGTTAAATAGAACTATCAGAGGTGCAGCCAGTATTTCCCTGAGCTCCCTCAATATCTTTGGAGGCACCCCATCTGGCTCCATTGCTTTGTTCACCTTCAAATTAGCAAGTCCCTTCTGGACTCTCTCCTATAAAAAAGGACTAGTGTCCACCTCCCTTCCTCCAAAGCTTTTGCTACTTTTTTGTCGCCCTTCCCCTTCTCCTTCCTCTGTGAACACTGAACTTGTTCATGATGTCTGCATTTTCCTGGCCCCCCCTCTGCCCAGTCCCCACTTTCCCTTTTTAACTTTACAGTTCCGCCCTAGTCTTCCTCTTTTCACTTACATATCTAAAAATGACTTGTCCCCTTTCATTACCTCAAAAAAGGTCTTAAGAAGTGAAAAGTTTTGTGACAGCATCCTATTCAGTAGTTTTTGAGATATGAAGTACCAAAAAACTGAAAAAAAAACTATACTCAACATTTAAAAGACAAAGAACCTCTGTGCGCAAACACTGAGGCAAGGGTTACCCCAAAGGGCATTTGGCTGGGAAGCCAAGTTTCAAGAAAATACAAAATCACACATGCCCCCACAATGCAAAGCATCATGGGCTGCATATGCAAATCACCACAGAAGCACCCTTCTGTTAGCACCCTTTGCAAACTGTGTGAGAGGCCTTTCGGCACCATGCAATTCTGCTTAAAGTTGGACCAGCATAACATTCTGTGGTGATTTGCATATGCAGCCCATGATGCTTTGCATTGTGGGGGCATGTGTGATTTTGTATACTCAACATTGCATATTTCTCTTGCTCTCACCTACAGCTAGACGGTATGGAAAGTTTTTCATTAATTGTTCAGGGTTGAAGGTGCCTGTGGCAAGGATGTGACTTTGGAAAGTTTTGTGAAAAAATATTATGTGTTTCAGAGTTATAAGAATTTTTGAGTTAACTTTACACGTAGCAGAGTGCTAAACAGAACATTATGCCACAAGAATAAAAACTTTAGAAATGCATTCTCTAGCACTTGAATTACCTTGTACCTCATAAAATGTGTCTATCCTCAATACCAATTTCCTAACATTTAAAATAAGAATGCATACCTCTCTTACATTAGATTTTAGTAGAAGGGTCTGACAGCAATATCAACACGGTAGTGCCAGTGACAGGCAGGAAAATGAGACAAAAGATAAAACATCCGAAAACAACAATCCAGTACAGCCACCCTTGGTAGAAACAAAAAATTGTGTATAATCAAAGAGGGAGTGGATCACTATCGAACAGGGCAAATGAATAGAAAAAAGCATTGGTAGAAAGGGAGCCAACTTACCGAATGTTTAAAATAATTTATTTTTCTTCTTTTTTTTCTTATTTTTATATTAGTTTCTTAGTGCTCCACATGGTAAAAGTGTACATAATATCCACAAACGTTTCGGACACCATCCTTCATCAGTGTGATACACTTAATATCTACACATAAAAAAATAACCAATAATCAAACTCATATGTACAGTCAAATAAAACTATCTAATTCCTTCACAAATTACTTGAACTAGTATAATCTCACCTTTTAAGGCTTTTAATACATTCTTAAATCTGTTAGAAATAATTCCACATCATAATTTCATATGTCTGGAAACAAAAAACACAACCTTAAATCACTTGGGGCCAGATATTCAAAACTTTGCGCCGGGCAAAAAACGTTTGTGCAGGTTTAACGCGGGATTAGCGCGGGTCTGCTATATTCGAAAGGCCAAATAGCATGGGCAAACTGCATTAGCGCCGGGCAAAACTATAATGTATGCAAGGGGCAAACTGACATGAATACAGGTGCTATGCTATATTCAGCAACTAGCGCCGCACTAAGTGGTTTTGCGCGACTTAGCGTGACACTTAGCGTGGTGCAAAGTACTGCCCAGGAAAAGCTTGTCTTAACCCTGGGCAATCAGCTTTGTGCGACACTTTGGTTTTGTGCGGTGTTTGCACGGGTTTAGCGTGGGTTTTGCGCGACCCTAACAAATAAATATGACACATAGATAAAGCCAAACATAGAGGAAGCATGTTGCTAACTGATAGCATCACAATGATGCCATCATCTGCCACCAGTCCCAGCCATGCCAGGCAGTAAGTGGTGACCCTACTGCCAGTGGACAGCATGGCAGTGTGGCCATACAGCACACACCTGTGGACAACACACCTGTGGACATGAACAGATGCCAGCACACACACGCAGCACTGTGGGCATGGAGGATGTTGAGCGGAGCGTGTATGGGTGGCAAGGCTGTGCCACAGACCAGGTGTGGCCACAAGGCTGGGACACATCATGCAGTGCACATGGGCCAGTATTGGGAATACCCCAACACTAGTGTGCCTTTTGGATAATATATGCCCCCCCCCGGCCACATACTGCACAGCTGTACAACTGCCACAGCACACAAAGCCAGAAATGTACATGTCACTGTGAGCATCCCATGCCACAGGTACAGCATCTGTGGGTCACACAACAGTGTAACAGTAGTGTCCACTGCCAGTAAACACCTGCAGGTTGGGCCTGTCACTGTGTACAGTGCAGTCATCATCACTGCCCTACACACTATAGGCAGTGCTGTGTCCCTCACACTACTGGCCCCCTTGCTACTGTAGTGTCTGCTGTGCACTGTAGCATGCCCTACAGTGTGACAGTTGCATGCAGCACCACCACCACCTGTGCCTTTGCTGTCTTGTCCCCTGGGGTACGATATGCTATGCTATGCTGTACTGTTTACATGTAGCCTGCAGCTATCATCGTGCACTGCCAGACTGACCTACAGGTGGAGCTGTGGTTGGACCTGGTCAGCCCCTGTACTTCCAGACTGACCTACAGGTGGCTCTGTGGGACCCTGCAGTAACGCTGGGCAAACTGTATGCAAATCAGGGTATAATGAGATACTAATCCGGTTGTTTGCCCAGAGGCTACCTAAGTAGGCTCATTTGCATGGCACTTTTGAATATGGCACATTTTAGCTCCTGGCAAGCGTGTTTGCACCGGGCTACCTGCTTAGCACCACGCTAATGCCGCGCTAATGTGTTAGCGCAGCGCTAACAGTATGGGGAATAATGTACAGTTTTGATCACTGTTCTTTCACATCTGCTGCTTCCTGCAGCTGTACTGAGTCCATGCATTTGCTGGCACACACATTAGCCATGTAGTTCGTCTGTACCTGCTCTCACATTGCTGTGCACTGTGTTGTTGTTGTTGTGGGCTGCACTTCCTGGTTGCTTTATTAAGTGCTCTTATTCCCGAGCTATTTTTGCCCTGACTCCCAGACCAGTTTGCCAGGCTTCCTTAGACTGAAATATTCAGCAGGATTAGCACCGGGCTATTTCCATTTCAATATAGCTTGCTCTGTGCTCTGGGCTAAGTTTGACAGCCAGGCAGTGCTAATTTAGCCCCTGGGCAAAGTTTTGAATATCTGGCCCCTGTTGTTTGTATCAAAAGAAAACTCATTTACTATTTATCTTCTTTATTTCAAATGTGAAATACATCTATTCTAGTAATTCATTACATTATGTCATACATTCAATCACCTCTCTGGTTTACATACCTCCATTTAAATATCTTAGAAGTATTCTGTGGGCAAAAAAAGACAGAACACAACCTTTTAGTAACCTGCCGATTTACATTGCAGTATCCCTATATTTCATAGTCTTAGATCTGTTATACACACTTTCATATTAATTCATCTTTTTGCCAGTATAATCTGTTTCTTATGAAACTACAAAAGGTTAAACACTCATTTCTCACAAAAACCAACATGTTATTATTTACATTCTTACTGGCTCATCATCGCTTATATATGAAAAAAGCTCTCCTTTAAATATACATCATTTTGTCACAGAGCTCTATCACACAACATTTATATACTTATCCATCATTTACCACTTAAAGGCTCTCTTAAACCTATGTCACATTCTAACACAAGCAGCTATTTCCAACATCTTTAATGGTTTTACAGGTTTATTTTCCACATACCTCAGTATTTTCTCATTTTGTAACATTCCTATTTAGAAGTAATCTGAAAAGGCACATTACACATTCTGTTTAACTCATTGCCCCACATACATTTGTGTCCGTTCATTTTTAGTTCCTAGATTTATAAGAGGTTTATTTACTTTTAGTAGCTTTTAATTGTAAACAAATGCTCCATACTTCCACCTTGGATGTGTGAGGATGGACTGAGCATCTGGCGCAGTTTTAAATTCTCGCTCACTGTTTCACTTCCTGGTGAGTTGGGCATTTTGGTTTGCTGCCACAGGTCATGTGATCCCTTGGCTCAAATGCTGCACGCCTGACCTACATAATTGTAGCACCTTGCCCCAACCCAAAACTTAAGGCTATAAGGCAAGGAGTCACCTCACGATTGTTCATTTTTATTATAATAATTTAAATAGATTAGTAATGGTCTATGTATCTCCTGTTACTGGTATTATTTATTTTTGTATACTCCATCCCAATGAGTCCAAGCACTGTACGTGGAGGGACTCAAACCTGATTTTTGTTCTTACTGTATAAGTTTATACATTTCTTTCCACATCTTAAGTTGGGAAGTGGCCTCCTCAGAAAGCGTCCCCTATATACGAAGCCTTTAACTTTTATGTTCCCCTCTTAACGGTACATTTCACATTTGACCTTGTTCAACTTATATGATCTCCATCATCTACAACTTATTTATTTACCTCAATCTAGATTTTGCTTAACAGAGTAAAATTTTGTTTACAGCCATTTAAGAAATTCCCCATATAGAACTCAAAACTTTTATAATGAGATTATTTAATGGATTTCTATAAAAGCCAGTAAACTAGCCTTTTAAACAACCGATATCTTCCGTCTCTTTACTGGTACTTAAATCTATATATTTATTATATATTTTCCGCAACCAAGAAACCATATATTGCTTTATAATATGCACTGTCAATCTACTGAATCATTTAACCCAAATTTTGATTTAGTCCATTCAAATCTATCAATATAATAGGCTTCTCTTAAAAGAATTCGAGTTCTAAAGTCCCCTCCTCTACTATTAGGTATCACCTTCTCTATTCCAAAAAATCGTAAATTAGGTAACTGATGTCCAGTTTCAATAAAGTGTCTGGCAACTGGAGATGTCATATCAGCCCTCCTTATGTCTGATTTATGTTCTGTTATTCTCAACCTAAATGCCCTTTCTGTTTTTCCTATCACATTGGCATTTTAAACAGTAAATAACTCCCTCGGTTGAACAATTAATAAATTGTTGAATAGTGATGTCCTCATCCCTTGCTGCATTCCTGATTTTTTTTTTAACTTTATAAGTATTGTTGCAATGAATGTAATGGCCACACGGGAAATTCCCTCTTATATCCATTGCTGACATAAAGTGTTGTGGGACAGTTTTTGGTATTCTATGCATTGTTTTAGACCACATATTCCCCACTGTTTTATTCCTTTTCACTACTACCATTGGAGGATTTGAAAATACTCTTTTCCCTACTGATGTTGACCTTAAAACATCCTAATGTTTACAGATAGTATATTTTATTTGCCCAAAAATATCATTATATACCACTGAGAAAACAATTTTCTATTCTACTTCTCTTTCTGTTTGTCTGCTTTGATTTGTTTCCCCCACCTCTAATAAACACATTCTGACTTTTGTTTTAATCTTTATTTTTGCCTCTTTGAGTGTAGATTCTTTATACCCTCTTACGCTGAACCTATTTTCCACCTCTTGTTGTGTTCTTAAATACTCTTCATTCATTGTACAGTTGCATTTTATTCTTACAAATTGTCCATAAGGCATAGAGTTCAATAAATGTTTTGGGTGAAAACTGTCCGCCCGCAGTGCTGAATTTCAATCTTTTGGTTTTCTATAGATTTTAGTTGCCAGTTTATTCTCAACTTTAGAAATCAAGAGATCTAAAAATGGCACTTCCTGTATACTTGTAGTCATTGTAAAAACTAGGTTTCCCTTCCTTGGGTGGGATATTCAGACTGTGCCAGGCTGTGGCACAAGCCTGGGAGCAGTGCAACTGGGATGTGCCAGGGCACTGACAGGATGATATTCAATGGTGCTGCACCATGGCTCAGCACAGTTGAATATCACTCTGTGGCCACCCACATTGTGCATTTTGCAGTGACACTGCACCAGCACAAGTGGCCAGAGAGGGGCAGGGGGATGCACTAGCACAAGTGCCATTGCGCTAGGCTCATCAACCTCGATATTCAAAAGTGCACATGCAAATGTGGTCATACTGCATGCAAGGCACACATGGGGCCATTTGCATGTCATCATGGCCCCATTTGCATGCAGGTGTGTCAATCCCCAGTGATCTTGTGCCTGGTCACCGCCGAGAGCCATCGGGACTGGGACGCCTCTGCACAAACGGCAAGTGCCCCACTGCCCGATCGTGGGCATATATGTATTGCAAATGTAAGTCCTATATCCCTGGTGGTCCAGTGAACCACTCACAGCCCGATCATGGGCAGAGTTATGCAAAAAGATTAAACCCATCCCTGGTGGTCCAGTGGACTGCTTGCAGCCCGATCGGGTGGAGTTATGCAAAAAGATTAAGCCATCCCTGGTGGTCCAGGTACCCCCCTCCCACCCTCCCACTGAGCCCGCCACCTCGCTCCACCCCTGTCCGAGTGGTGGGTGGCGTTCCCCACCTGTAAGTCAGCCCAGCTGCCTGCCGACTGACTGCATACAGTACAACTGGTACGCCCATTGGTTCACAGCATGGTCCAATGGGCAGGCGGACTGTACCATACTACACAGTCCAGATATGTGAATGGAATTCAGATATTTGGACTGTGTAGTACAGTACGGTCTGCACACCCATTGGTCCATGCTGTGGACCAATAGGCATACAGCTGTACTGTACACAGTCAGTCAGCGGGCAGCCGGGTTGCTTGTGTGTGGGGAGCTGCCACCCGCAGCTGACTGGTGGGAGCAGGGTGGCAGGGCTCAGTGGGAGGGTGGGCAGTGGCGGTTTTAGGCACAAGCAAACCAAGCGGCCGCTTGGGGTGCCAGCACAGAAGGGGCACACTGAAGTACAACATAGAAGCAGAAATCATCTTGAAATGCAAAAAAGTGTCAATCTAAAAACCATAATTCTCACCCCAGGTATTCTTCTATATTCCTTACTCTCTGCAGTCAGCCTCCTAAATAGAACTGCCCAGAGATAGAACGTTATACAAATGATAGAACCTATCATTGGCTCATGCCACTGATTCAAACTACTGCCCTTATGAGCTGCAATGTTCCACCAACATATCAGATTTCTTTCTCTGCCTGACAAGTCAAGATGCCTCAGAGACTTCCCTCTCAGCCGTTCCTTGGGTGGTTCTTCACTGAAAATAAGTATTTTAATTATTCCTACTGCTGCCTTTATTTCTGTTTAAATTCCTACTGTTAGTTTAGCGCTTATTTTAGTGTTTTTTGGTTTAATTTTCTCAGTTCCTCACGGTTCAGTATAACTGTTGGGGAACTAAGCCTTAAATCCCTTTCCAGAGCTTTTATTTCCTTATCTCCAGTTCAGTTTAGTTCTTTTTAGTATTTTATTTTAAATAAATTCTTGCTTTTATTAGCTGTCAAGCCGGTTCAGTGAACCGCTAACCTGGTTCAAGTTGTTTGGTTCTCGGTTCAGTATTGGAACCTTCACCAGTTGCTGAACCTACCGCAACTGGAAAAAAAAAAAGAGTTTACTTAATCTGCGGTTCTGTTTTTCTTAATCAGTTTGATGGTAGCAGAAAAACCTAAGAAAAAGGCTGGGCCCCCAGGGTTTAAAAACTGCCTCAAGTGTGGGGACATTGTCTGGCCTGGTGGCACTGAGGGCTGAGGTACTGGTTGCCACACCTTGCGCCATGCCAGTGATCCACATTTGGGAATGAGTGTGGGCCACCAGGGGTTGGCAGGGAGGAGATGGATTGAGCGTCTGATAGACTGCTCTTCATCTCTGGGAAAGGGGGGCGATCTGCAGTTGACGCACATTTGACCCCTGGCGGAGGCTGGGGCTTGACGCTACACTGCCACAAGTAAGGGGGACGGGAGCTCAGCAGATGCTTGGTAGGGACACACACGGGTTCATGTGTGTGCCCACTGCTGGTGTCACTGCATGGCGAATGCCCATAAGGGAGAAAATATGTAGGAAAAAGACCCTGGTGGCTGGTCGTGGTGGCTTGATGGCTGTCCCCTGGCACTTCATCTCTGGCGGTAACACCATGAACTGAATCCTGCTTGGCAGGTGAGTAGGGGGCTCCCCACAGCCCCACCATGGGGGGTAAGCCATGGGAGTTACAGGGGTGAGTGCCTGAAGGAGCAAAGCATGGTGATGGCAGCTGGACAAGGAGATGACCAGGGCCAGGGGAGAAGATAAAGAAAAAAAAAAAACAAGTGTGGGGATGTTTTTGCCAAGGCAGAGAAGCATGGCTTATGCATGGTCTGCCTTGGAAATGAACAGTTTTCTGCAGATTGCAAAATCTGCTAATCATTTCCACAAAAGACAATTGACAAGAGGCTGGAAAGGCTCCAAAGAAAACTTGAGAAGGGTGCTATGGGTTCTGACCAACCCACACCCTTTAAACATGCGGGTGAAACCTCACTGTCCAAACTGAGCACCCTTGACAAGGGTGACGCAGCTTCCAGTAAAAAGGTGTGTGAACTGGCTGACTCCCCAGTTCCTGCCAAAAGGACAAAGAAAACAAAGCACGTTGAATCCCTGACTCAGAAACCAAGGGGGTTTCATCTGTGCCTCACAGCCTGCCATCCTCAGAAGAGATTGCCCAGGCCATGAAGGACATACAGGCTTTGCAGGGTCTTATACCTGCCCCAACTCCTCCAACACTGGCTCAAGTCCCGGTTGGATCTTCTCCTGTCCCAACTCCATCCCAGGAGCAGATGCAGTTTGAGGAGTATGATTTGCCTGAAGTAGATGAGGGTGAACCTATTGAGGCTGAGATCTCACCTGAACAGGAATTTGGGTCTCCTCCTAGAGCAGAGGATTTTTTCTCTCATTTTCCCTTCATAAGGAAAATAGTGGAAGCCCTTGATTTGGCTACCACAGAGGTTACAGAGGATGAGGAAGAGGCTGAATATGTGAAAATGATGGGGTTAACACCCACAAAGAAGATATTACTCCCTATCAACAAGTTTTCAAAAAAGACTTGTTTAAGGTTTTGCAAACTCCAAATCCCCCCCCCCCACCAAGACAAGAAGGCAGAAAAAAGTACCAGCTGGACAGACAGGGGTCTGAGTTCCTCTTCTCTCACCCTGGCCATCAAGGGATAATCCAGCAAGCAGCCTGTGAGAAGGAAAGGGTGACAGTGGCATCACACCCACCTGAGAAAGATTCATGCAAAATAGGTAGTATGACCAAGAAGGGCTACCTGGCATCCTCACTGGGAGTCAGACAGGCTATTTACCAGGCTTATTCTGCACAGTATCAAAAGTAACTGTGGCAGTCAGGATTGCCTGTGGTAGATAAGGCTCCTTCGGGCCTCTCGGATGATTTGGCTGAGATAGCCAGGTTTGGGCTGGAAGCAGCAAAATACCAATTTCACATGGCAGCAGGTGGCAGTGATACTGCTTCCAGATGGATGACCCTTGCCATAGCTCTTAGGAGGTTGACCTGGTTTAGGACCATTAATCTTACACAGGATACCCAAACCAAGGCTATGGATTTTCCTGTGAAGAATCATTCAATATTTGGCCAACAGACTGAGGCTTATATGAAGAAGGTGGATGAGTACAAGGCCACCTATAAGAGCAACTCAACAAAGGAGAGACCCTCCTTCTCCTACAGGTCATACAGAAGGGGAGGCATAGGTGGAGCAGCCTACACCAGATCTTTTTAATCATGCCCAGGCTGTCTCTCAATATCAGCAATATCCACAGCAGACAAGGTAGTTCACAGACTGGGGTAAAAGGGGCTCCAGGAGGGGATTCCAGACTACCCAGGCCCAGCCCCAAGCAAAACAGAATCTCTGACTCAGTGGTCAAGGCGTCTCCCGGCCTTATCCCAGTAAGGGGCAGGCTGGCTCACTATTTCCAGGCTTGGAGTCGCTATCACAGACAAGTGGGTCCTGGAGAGTGGTGAGTCAGGGTCTGTCCCTAAGTTTCAAGTAATTCCCTCTCTTGAGAACAAGAGTGTTTAAAACCAGCTTACCTCTTGGAAAAGAAACTATTGGAGAAGGAGGTTCAAAGCCTCCTCCTGTTAAAAGCAGTAGAACATGTTCCACCTCAGCAGAAGGGAAGGGGTTTCTACTCAAGATACTTTCTCACCAAAGAGAAAAATGGGGAGTGGCGACCTATTCCAGAACTCAGTCTACTGAACAAGTACTTAGTAAAGCCGAAGTTCAAGATGGTCACATTGGCAGTTATTCTGCCAGTCATTCATAAGGGAAATTGGCTAGCATCTCTGGATCTGAAAGATGCCTATTTCTACATTCCAAAGAGAATCTCACAGAAAATATCTCAGATTCAGACTTCCATCAGGACATTACCAGTTTTCAACCCTACTCTTCAGTCTCTCCTCAGCCCCAAGGGTATTTGCAAAGCATCTGACAGTGGTGGTGGCACAACTAAGAAGGTTAGGTTTATCAGTCTTCCCCATCTCGATAATTGTCTGGTGGTGGGAAGCTCACCCAGGCATGTGCAAGATCCCCTGCAGGTAACACTAAACCTGTTACACTCACTAGAGTTCCTGGTAAATCAGTAGAAATCTGTTCTCACTCCAGTACAGGTTCTGCATTTCATAGGAGCAGAACTGAACACCTTAGAGAGAATAGCCTTCTTCCCTCAGGACAGAGTGCAACGCATCTGGCAAATAGCGGCTTCTTTCAGGCTGAGTGAGCCAAAGCCAGCAAGACAATTTTTGCAGCTTCTGGGACACATGGCTGTAACAACAGGCACAGTTTTGGGTGCCAGGTTCCAAATGAGAGACATACAGTTTCAACTTGGTGCACATTGGTGCCAAAGGAAAGACACTCTTTCAAAACCAATTCCAGTAACAAGAACATTGCTGTAAGCTCTTCAGTGGTGGAAGGAAGCAGACAACTTCAGGGAGGGGGTATCCTTTCAGTGAGAAACCCCATCAGCCATTCTTACAACCGACGCCTCCCTATTAGGGTGGGGTGCCCACTTAGGGGAACACACCACTCATGGAACCTGGTCCAGCGCAGAGTCACTCCAACATATAAATCTGTTGGAGCTGAGGGCAGTGTTCCTGGCACTGAAGGCATGTGCACCACTACTGCAAGGAAATGTGGTGCAGGTCAGGACAGACAACACCACAACAGTGTACTGCATAAACAAGCAAAGGGGGACAAGGTCAGACCCCTGTACATTGAAGCAGTGAAGATCTGGAGTTTGGCTTACATACTGAAGGCCTCCCTACAGGCCATTCACGTGCCAGGGAAAGACAGTACTCTAGCAGATGCCCTGAGCAGAATAAATCCGGCCCACCACAAGTGGTCCATCAACAAGCAGATACTGGAGGCAGAATTCAGGAGGTGGGGCACACCAGAGATAGATCTCTTTGCATCCCTTGAATCATCATCTGCCTCTTTTCTGCTGTAGACCACCAGCCAAGGGTAAAATCCCACTGGATGCTTTGACAGTGGACTGGTCAGGAAGAAGCCTATATGCTTTTCCTTTTCCTCTCATTTTCAGAGTTCTGATCAAACTCAGGTCACAACCTGCATCAATGATCTTGATAGCACCAGACTGGGCCAGACAGTCGTGGTATCCTCTATGATTCTTCATGTCTGTAGCTAAACCAATACATCTACCCAGGAGGCACAACCTGTTGATCTCCCATCAGGGCAGGATCCTGTACCTGAACTTCAGATCTCTTCAACTCAAAGCATGGCTCTTGAGGACGTAAGAGTTTGCACACTCTAAGTGTCCTGGATATCCTGAAGGGCTACAGGAAGCCTTCTACTAAGAAGACCTATGCTTCAAAATGGAAGAGGTTCTCTGTTTGGTGTGCTCCCAAAGGTACCTCCCCTCTCACGTGGGGATACCAGCTGTCCTGGATTATCTTACCTACTTACACTCCCAGGGTCTGCAACATACATCCCTGAAAGTGCATTTAGCCTCAGTATCTGCTTACATTTCTGCTGGGAGGAGCACCTCCATGGCATCCAGTCCCATTTTCAAAGGGTTTTTTAAAGGTCTGTGCCATTTGCACCCACCTATTAGGGAACCAGGACCAGCATGGGACCTGAACATATGCATTACCCTACTCATGAGGCCCCCATTTGAGCCCATGGCTCAGCACACCCTAAAGTATGTTACCTGGAAAACTCTTTTTCTGGTTGCTATCACCTCAGCTAGAATAATTAGTGAGCTTCAGGTCTTGTGTGTCTAGAAGGATTATCTTTCCTTCAGAGCAAGGTAGTATTATGAACAAATAGAAAATTCCTCCCCATGGTGGTCTCTGACTTTCATTTGAACCAGTCCATTACCATGCCAGTCTTCTTCATTGAACATACTAGTTCAAGTGAGCGCAGACTCCATAGTCTGGACATCAAGAGGGCATTAAGTTACTACATTACCCACACCAGAGATCATAGGCAAGACAAACAGTTGTTCCTGACTTATGGGGATGTGGGTAAAGGTAACCCAGCTTCAAAGAGGTCCACTTCTCACTGGATAATCCAGTGCATTCAGTTTTGCTATTTGAAAGTTGGCAAGGAGCCCCCAGCAGGGCTGAGAGCTCATTCCACAAGGGGCACAGCTACAAACATGGCAGCAGTCAGACATGTTTTATTAGTGGAGATCTGTAAAGCAGCTACCTGGAGGACAGTACACACCTTTACTAACCACTATAGTCTAGACACTTAATCCAGAAGTGATGCCAGTTTTGCACACGCAATCCTGCAAAGCCTCTTTCTAAAAAGTAGGTTCTGTACCCCACTTCCAAAGGTACTGCTTTGAAGTCTGCAGAGAGTTAGGAATATAGAAGAATACCTGGGGTGAGAAGAAAAAAATTACTTACCATAGTAATCTTGTTTCTTCAGGGTATTCTTCTATATTTCTAACTCTCACCTACCTCCCTTCCAGAACCAAAACCTCTGCACTCCTAATGGAGCTTTTAAATATGAGTCCCAAACACTGACATACGTTGTTTAAACCCTAATGGGTGGAGTTTTCCTTCCCTTCTTTTTCCAGGTGATTCTGGCATTCGGGAGGGCTGTTGGGTTTATGTTAATATTTGTAGTTTCTACTAGACAGTATAGTTTTGTTGTAGATAAATAGATAGATAGGTATAATTATAGTTAAAATCGCCTTGCAGGCTCCTTAGATATCTGATATGTTGGTGGAACGTTGTAGCTGATAAGGGCAGAAGTTTGAATAAGTGACAAGAGCCAAGGATAGGTTTTATCATTTGCATAACATTCTATCTCTGGGCAGTTCTACTTAGGAGGCTGACTGCAAAGAGTTAGGAATACAGAAGAATACAGTGGAAGAAACAAGATTACTATGGTAAGTAATTTTTTCTTGTTGTCATCACCCTTACATTCATAGAATTCTTATCACTTTTTGGATGTGGATTGGGGAAGAAGGGAGGATGGGGGGTGATGTGAAGCAGTGTAGGGGGCACCACAAGTATTTCTGCTTGGGGTGCCATTAGGTCTTAAACCGGCTCTGGGTGGGGAGGGGGTACTGCTGCACCACCAGGGATGGGTTTAATCTCTTTTGCATAACTCTGCCTGTGATCGGGCTGTGAGCAGTCCACTGGACCATTGGGGATGGGATTTAATCCCTTTATTCATACTTCTGCCCATGATCAGGCTGCGAGCAGTCCACTGGACCACCAGGTATGTTGGACTTTATTATTTCAATACGTATGCCTGCGATCGGGCATGAGAGGGTGCTACCTGATGGACAGTGCTGCCAGAGCTCGGGTGGCCACCCACAGCTGGCAGCTGCCATGTTGTGGCCTGCAATACGGCAGCTCACCTGTGGGTGGCCGGCTGTTGCTCCTTTATTTTTTGGAACAACCGTATGCAGCACATGTAGGGGATGCACCTGCATGGGCTCCGCACATCCCAAGCTGAATATCGGAATGGCCGGGGTATGCATGGGCACACCCCCACTACTTGCACCGCATACATTACTTATGTGCCCTGGCTCATTGGGATTTGTGTCACACACTTTCCCCTTTTAAATATCATGCTGGGCGCATCAGTGGGTTGCCTGTCGCACGAGCGTGTTGTGCCATGTGCAACCCCTCTGATTATCCAACCCCTTGTGTTTAAATATTCATTAAATTCACTCAGTGGTTCAATGCTCCCTGTCCGAATACAAATAATATCATCAATAAAAAGATGAAAAAGCCTGATATGATTCAAAAATCTATTATTTTCTGAAAAATGTACTTCTCCTTAAAGTCATTCATATATATATATATATATATATATATATATATATATATATATATATATATATATATATATTAGCTTATGAAGGTGGCATGCTGGACCCCATTGCTGTTCCCTTTATTTGAAGAAACTATTCATTTTCAAATGTAAAGAAATTTGATTCAAAACTACTTCAGACATTTTTAGTAACAGTCTATTAGGTGGTACTTCATCCTGCCTCTTTTTTTCCAACAATCTTTTCAAGACTTCGTACCCTTTCCCATATGGGATGGATGTGTAGAGGTCTTTTAAATCCCATGTGACCAAAATACATTATTCAATATCCAAATCAGTGTCATTTTGGTTCTCTAAATTTAATAACATCCACTGAATCTTTGATGAAAGTCCTTGTTTTTTCTACTAATTATTTATTGTGGTGATCTATATATAGAGAGAGTGGTTCAAGTACTGAATTTATGCCCAAAACTACTGGTCTTCCAGGGGATTATTCAAGTTTTTATATATTTTGGGCAAAATGTAAAAGAGTGGGACAGATGGGGTGCTCCTGAATAGTGCATTCTTTTCCCATTCTGTAATCCATTTTTGTTCAAACGACATCTCTAATAAATACCTCACTAGGTCTTGAACCTGTTTGGTTGGGTCCTTCTGGAGTCTCATATAATTATTCTGGTCATATAATAAATCCTGACATATTTCTTTATAATGTGTATAGTCCATTAATACTACTGCCCTTCCCTTATCTGCTTTTTTAATAATAATGCTGGAGTTATTTTCTAAGTTTCTTAATGCTCCATATTGGGCAGCAGTTAGGTTGTATTTTGTTCTCCTGTCCATGTTTTGTTCTTTCTTTAACAATAGTTCTATATCTTTATTTACCATCGTGATATATGTTTCTATATTATGTGGCATCACATTCAGAACAAATTTCAACTAAAAATTAATTTTTTTACTTAATTTCATTCTTTTATTTTTCATCTGAATGTCTATATCTGTCTCTATCCACTCTTCTTGAGAATCAAAAAATTGTCTCAGTCGCAGTTTACTATAAAACCTATTTAAGTCAAGTTTAAGTTCAAATTCATTCACCCTATTATGTGGGCAAAATGACATACCTTTAGATAGTACTTCACATTCCATGTTTGTGAGTACCCTATTTGATATATTATATATTAATTTGTTTTCTGTGTCTGTGAACTCAGATTTTCTTCTCCATGGGCCCTCCTTGTGGTATTTTTCCTTTTCCTCTTTCTTCTTCTTCTTCTATAATTGTATCTGTTCCTCCTGCACCTGATGGGCCTGCAGTAGCCTCCCTTCTGTCTGTTCTGAATTGTTCCCTGCCTGTATACTGGTAACCTCATTTCCCTCTGTTTCAATATGGGCACCTTCACGATGGTTCCCTTCCCCTCCAAAAAAAACCATCCTCAGTTCCTACCTCCTCTAGGCTGGTATGCAGCTACATCTGATTCACTTCCTGATGATTGCCCAGGGGACTCTGAATCCAAATTGTATTGAAATGTAGTTTGAAATTTGTCCATCTTTTTATAGGAATACACCTTGTTGCCCCATAGTCATTTAAGTCTCATTTAAATTTTCTTAATTTAGTGGCCCTAAGCTCTTCTTCAAATTCATTCAAGTGTGCAGTAACTTTGTCTAAGTGATTCTTATATTCATCAACATTATATTTCTTTTTAATTTCTGCATCACTTGAGTGAATTTCAGGGTCCATTCTACCAAGTTCTTTTGTTATGGATTCCACTATCAACAACATAAAGTCTCGTGAACATCTGTTTCTCACTCCATCCCATTTTACATCTAGTTCCTGATCAATATAGCCAAAAATTGACCTCTATAAAAATCCTTAGGCCTCTAGGAATACGTTTCTTCTTCAAATACTGTGACATGGTCAGAGCATGCCACTCTTAATTTAATTTGTTTCTGTCTTATGTACTCATAATGATTAATCATAGATCTTACAAGTGTAGCTCCTCCAAATACTCTATTCAATTTAAAGTTCTGAAGTATTCGTAATTCCTCATTGTCAGATATGGTCAAAGGTAATTACCTATTATCAGTTAATTTGTCCAGTTCATCACAGTTAATCATCTTGCTTTCTGATCTTCACAGCATAAGATCCAAGTCCCAAAATCCATGCAGTCTCAGTCTTCCTTGATACTCCAATAAATAAAGCCTTTTGGTGAATCCTAGCTCCAACCTCTCTTCAACGAGATACCATATACCAGATGCTTAGGCCATCCTCACACATCCGAGATGGAAGTATGGAGCATTTGTTTATGATAAAAAGCTACTAAAAGTAAGTAAACCTCTTATAAATCTGGGAACTAAAATCAAACAGACACAAATGTATATGGGGCAGTGAGTTAAACAGAATGTGTAATGTGCCTTTTCAGATTACTTATAAACTGGAAAGTTACAAACTAAGAAAATACTGAGGTATGTGGAAAATAAACCTGTAAAACCATTACAGATGTTGGAAATAGTTGCTTGTGTTAGAATGTGATATAGTTTAAAATAGAGTCTTTAAGTGGTAAACACTGGTTTAGTATATAAATGTGCGATAGAGCTCTGTGACAAAATGATGTATATTTAAAGGAGAGCTTTTATCATATATAAGTGATGATGAGCCAGTAAGAATGGAAATAATAACATGTTGGTTTTTGTGAGAAATGAGGGTTTAACCTTTTGTAGTTGTATAAGGAGCAGATTATACTGGCAGAAAGATGAATTAATATGAAAGTGTGCATAACAGATCTGTGAAAAATAGGGATACTGCAATGTAAATCGATGTAAATTGGCAGGTTACTAAAAGGTGGTGTTCTGTCTTTTTTTTGCCCACAGTATACTTCTAAGATATTTAAGTGGAAGTATGTAAACCAGAGATGTGACTGAATGCATGATATAATGTAGTGAATTATTAAAATAGATATATTTTGCATTTAAAATAAGGAAGATCATTAGTAAATGAGTTTTCTTTTGATACAAACAACAAGTGATTTAAGTTTTTTTTTCCAGACATAAGAAATTATGATGTGGAATTATTTCTAACAGATTTAAGAATGTATTAAAAGCCTTAAAAGGTGAGATGATACTAGTTCAAGCAATTTGTGAAGGAATTAGATGGTTTTATTTGATTGTACATATGAATTTGAGTATTGGTTATTTTTTTATGTGTAGGTATTAAGTCTATCACACTGATGAAGGACAGTATCCAAAACGTTTGTGGATATTATGTATACTTTTACCATGTGGAGCACTAATAAAATAATATAAAAATAAGAAAAAAAGAAGAAACATAAATTATTTTAAACATTTGGTGAGTTGGCTCTTTTTCTACCAATCCTTTTTTCTGTATGAAAGATAAAACAACATGAAAATAAGAATAGGTTTATTAAACAGATTGCATGATATACATTAGTACCTGATCACTGATTGTTATCTGAGCCTGCTTGGCACTTTTACCATAACAGTCATGCATCAATATACTGCACCACAACTGTAATCCTTTGGCTCACATGATACCATGTTCCAATCAAAAACTGATGTCACTGACTCCTTGCACATAACAGCAGGTGGCATAGTACATAGAAGAAATCACAATCTGATGAAGAGCAATTAATGTTCAAAAATAAGAAAAAATATGTATAAAATAATCAAATTGGTTTAATGTTACCAACTTAAATACCAATCATCAGACTAAGACAGGATCATAGAAGTAACATCTCATTTTATTAATTTCACCTTTAAGCTGGGAGTATACTTTTATTTATATTTAGTAAGGAGTCTGACAAATATCAATCTCTGACTTCTGGAAAGTAAGGCATGCCATTGGGGTCGATGGTTTGTAGTGTGCCGGTGATGAGCATCATGACAACACTGATTAATCCAGCTAAAGGATCCAATTGACAATAACATATATTTTGTTAAGGGAACATAAAATAAGGGGTTTAGGAGTTTTAAATATGTAATAACTGCACACAATATGAGGTTAAGAACTATTTTTTTCTGGCAATCAGGAAGATTCAAGAGAATTTGTATAACCTGATTTTTGATTTGACATTTTGAGGGCCAATCTGTCAATGCCATCAGCACACTAATACATTTTTTTTATTCATGACCAACTCTGTAGACTACCCTACCAAGCTTTATATAGACTTGCTGCATGGTTTGAGGACCATGTAGCCTAAAGTGCACCATGCAAGCAGTAAATTATGGGTACTGAAGCCCTGGGGCATCTGGTCAGAAATATTTTTTGATTTTTTTGCATTCCCTTTGCTCGTATCATTGCATATCACTTCTCCTATTCTGGCTCTGGGGTACAACATTTTTGTTCCCTACACATCTGATGTTGGTGCCTAGGAGTCCACTTTGAGAGATGGGTGGAGAAGCACCTGAGAGGGATTCCATGTCAAAGGCAATCCATTGACCCCATGAGCTCTTTGACATTGGGGAACTGTGCCCCAATGCACTACCTCATAAGAAGTTCCCTCACTGTGTTAGACCTTTTCATTACCATAGCAGACCCAACGGGTTCACCAGAGCTCCTTAACTCTTGGGAAGCAATGTTATGTGTAATTTTCAGGATAAAGGTCAATAAAAGGAAAAAAAAGAAAAATGAATACAGAAAAAAAAAGTCTATTTTCATTTAAAACACATGCTCAAATGTTTACTGCCATTGAAGTCTGTGTCTGTCTCTATTGATTGCAATGCCATGATATATTATTAAAATATTTAATTTCCTTTTTTGTAAATACTTTGGATTGCAAATATTTAAAAACAAAAGGAGATTTTGTTTTATTCTTTCATTATAGATCATTCCGATCAGATGGAGAAATAGCCAGTCTCTGGCTCGCCAAATGGGACCCTGCTCTGGAGGTCAGAGATTCAAAATGGCCTGGGTTGCTTTCACTATGAAGTAATGAAATGCCTGGAAGTAGGAACGCTGAGAGCCGATGGAGTGTGGTTATCACAGACTGGCATGGGGATGGTTTTAATTTAAAATACGACACTGATACTGCAGTAATGGCAGGGATCCCTCACAATCTTTAATTCAAACTCAAGTCTTTTGAAGTGTGGAGCTGAGAGAAGATTGAGGAGGCTTAGGGACACAGATTTTATTGTGTCAAATTCAAAGCTAGGATGCACCACAAGGGTCTTATTTCTAATTATACCATGGACATAAAAAGAAAGGCAAAATCTTATATTCTGATTGGCTGGCTGGCACCTTTCTGTTGTGGTAAATCCTATGATAACCCATGCAAAAGTTGCCAACCAGCTGCATCTGGCATTCCCACAGAAATCTTCCCGACCCCCTCTGAATATGAAAGCGGGAAACTACAATATGAACTCATCGCTAAACAGCTATGGTAACAAGCGACTTTCAAATGGCCGTATCTTTTACCACTAAGCTCCCCAGAAAGTACCTGCATTCTGTGTAAAAAAAAAAAATCACTGTACCTCCACATCCCCGCATTCTAAAATAGTACGAATACTGCATGAGAGTTAATGTGAAGCGCTCAGCTGTACTTTTAAAATTGTTCACCAGTAAACAGTTTGGTACTGCTGCACCCTCCTCGCTTGTTACTCTCTCCGGCTCCACTCCATCACACTTTCAGTCTTCGCTGCTGCCTCACTCACTCTGTGTGTGTCTCTCTCTCTCTCTCTCTCAGTACTCCATACATTACAATTTTTCTAAAAAAAGGCAGCTGAAAACAAACTCCCCCAAACACCACCGTGACTACATTGTGCCAGCAAAATTATACCCAGAAGTAGAAAAAAATTGCAATCTCAGATGCCTTGCTCTGCTGCAGTAGCAGTACTGATGCAGACCGCTGTCTCCTTCTGTCATCCACTCACCGTTCTGAACACATTTCCAAACCTGGCAACAGAAAGTATTAAACAAAAAACACAAACTCTGCTCTGATAACCGCAACGGACCACACTTCAGTTGTACACTGTGCTCTATCCTCTCTGTCAATAGCCCTTACTCAATCATAGTGTACCCAGCAACAAGGGACTACTTAATGTAGGGTGGAAGAATATTTGTACAAAAATATATGTAACAAATAAAAATAAATTTGTTTTTACTAATTTTTTCTCTCTTTTAATAATTTACATATGGTATAATCACAATAAACCACTCCAGGGTGTGGGTTATGGGGGGATATACCATGGCTGACCTGTATTTGACCACTCAGCCTATGGCCTCATGGCCAAACCACACCAGCTATGGTAAATCTCCCCATAACCCACATCCTGTCATGATTTATTGCTTAATCATCAGCCCTCTGTGATCACAAATGCACTCCTTTCTCACTCCATTTCCCCTTTTGTTTCCCTCAACAACCATAGTAGAGCTTGTCACATTCCCAGCCTTAGCTAAGATGGGCAGGCAGTGATCACCAAGACTTTATCAGGTCCCATTCATTACTTAGTCACAAGGAGGCTGTAAAGCACAGTAAGGTAGCCTTCCTGTCCTAAGCAACACAGGCCTCCACAGGTGGCAGTACCTCCAAGTTAGTAGGTTGATCTTAGGTTGAACAGTGCAATGAAAATGGGCTAAAATTTGAACCCACCTTTTGTTCCTTCCTAATTGATGCCAGATGTCTTCCAGATTATTTTGGTAACAACATTTTCCATTTCCATTATTATTTAAGAATTTTCTGAAAATTTTGAAATAATTATTTCTCAAGGAAAAAAGATGGCTGCCTCATTTTTGCATTGAAATAATGTTGAGGACCTGAGGAAGGTAAGAATCCAGGCATATATGCAAATGCACAGTATGTGGCTTAGGAAGCATCCAGAAATCCAAGATCAACAGTTCTGCCAATATTTTTCATAATCGTAGCAGAAAATTAGCTTTTTGGAATAACTTTTTTCATTGCACTGCTACTTTAAGTTAATGGGATCATTTTATAGACATAAAAATGCTGTCCAGCCCTTGGTGCAGCAGCAGGGCAATACTCCTGGCACTGGTGAGAGAGGTACAGGAACAAGGCAGGGTTGGGGACCTGTGAGGAGGACTAGGAACAAGCATCTCAGCAGATATTCTCTTCCTCCAGTGAGAGTGGGTATCAGATGACACCATGGTAACACCACCTGGGTGACCATATGTGGATCTGCACAGCAGTGCTGTGGGGAGGGAGGAAGGGATGCTGGCTGGTGCTGCATGCTGCACAAATACATGAATCCATCTTTGCACCTTTGTGGCCAGCATTCCAGTGGGTGGGGAAGAAGAGAGAAAAATCTCAGACTCACACAAGATGATACTGTTCTCCCACATTCCCTGTACCGGCAACTTCAGCTCTCCTTCTCCTGGATTCAGTCTCCACTGGGGAATTGGGGTCTTCCCTGTTGGCCCCACTGTGGAGGTCAACCCACAGAGGTAGGAGGAAGGGGTAAGGCTGGGGAGAAAGTGGGTAATGGGGCTGGGGGAACAGCAAGATGGTCAGACAGAACACTAGGGGATAAATGCAAGAACAGTATAAATGTTAATATATTCCTTTTAATGGGTCAAATTACTCCTTTCCCCAGTTTGACCACAAAAATCAATATAGCCTGCCCAAATCTAGTTGCTTAAGAGACTAGAGGAGATGTAAGAGCAGAAGGCTGAAGGCTACTTTGTTTAGTTTCTTGTCAGCCAAATGAGGTCCTTACTTGGCAATTTAAAGTTGGAAGAGACCCAAGATCCATCATGTCCACTCCAACCCCCACTTCATAAGCAAGGAAAAGCTATGTATGCTGTACAAACACATGCCAATTTTTAGGATTCCCTACATACCCACAGTATCTGTAGAGTTCCTTGGTAAGCAGACATTTGCCCTGGCTTACTTTAAAGGCCTATATTGTCTTCATATTCACTGTGTCCACTAGAAGGCTGCACCACTTGTTCACCACCTTCTGGGTGAAAACGTATCTCCTAATGTTACCCTCTGAATTTACTACCCAGAGCTTCATGGTGTGTCCCTGTGGCCTGTATTTGCAGCCATATTGAAGTGCAGGGCTCACAGGGCCCTGCACTTCCACAGCCCACCAGACAGCTCCACAAATTCTTGACCTACATTTCCACATGGAACTGCAGGGTCCACAGACAGACACATTCTTCAATTGGTGTCGAGCTTCCCTTGGGCAGGGTCCAGAGGGTCCCATGCATCTGCATCCCCAAAGGGACCTGCTTTAATGAGGATAGGATTCCACTGCCTCAAAAAGAAAGGAAATTATTTGAAAAAACTGCATTAATGCACTAGTTAAGGTTCAACTTAATGCCACAAAAGTTGAGGGTAGACTAGGTGGGCCAAGCGGTCCTTATCCACCATCAAATTCTATGTTTCTATGTTTAGAGAAATGTGATGTTAGGGTTTCCAACCCTAACTCCGCAACCCATCACCCCAAGAAGCAAAAGGACAAGGCCACACAGGCAACCGCAGACAGCCATCATCAGGTAAGAAAAAAATATACTACTGTTTCCAGATGAGACAAATGCAGTAGCACTGATGTGCTACCTTTGTGGATGTGTATTTGTGGTATGCACACTGCAACACACACTCACTTCTGGCTGCAGATAGAAATCCATGATACCCAAATCAGAACACTACTACTGTGTGCAGAAGCACATGTCCCTGGAGCCATAGATACAAATCCATGATACCCAAATTACAAGAGTTTTGTTGTCTGTAGACACACAGGCCCCCATGTAGCCACAGGTACTCATCCACACTGTAAGACATACACACAGTTTTGCCCTGAGGGATCTGTGCTTCTGCCGCCACAGTTGTAAAACATACACACACTGGCCTCTGGCACCAGAAGTGTAGGTGCTATGAAGTCCATGACACCAAAATTGCCAGCTGCACTTTTGTCTGCAGAAATGCAGGCCCCTATCGGAACAGCACTTCTGTAGCCACAGGTACTCATCAACACTTTAAGACATACACACACACACTTCCATCTGCAGGAGCACAGGCCACTGAGGGCCTATGCCTCTTCAGCCACAGGTGTTAGACATACACACCAGTTTCTGGCTGCAAAAAAACAGACCCATGTGATGCCTGCACTTATGCAGCTGCATATAGAAAACCATGCAGTACTGTATCCAGCTATAAAGCGAAGTACCACCTGCTATCCCTTTAAGCCAGCAAAAAGTTTACCTAGTCTGAGTTTTAAAAGGTAACATTTTACTTTTTCAGGGAAATTGCCACCTCTAGAAAAAACTGCTACCTCTTGAAAAATGTGTAGATCTGCAGCTGAAACCATGATTTCCACATTGAGGTGTTCACGTGATGCTCTCAGCCCCATAGCTGCTCCTTCTATCAGCACCTGCCACCCGACTCACCCATCTACCTCAATATGCTATCCAGCCTCACTAACGAAGATCGACAAATACAGATTTGTGTTGCTGCCTGTCTTCTACATATACATTTCCAATTTTGGATCATCGCTATCGGCATACTTCGCCGCGATGGAGGCAGAAATGAAACAGGCCCTGCCGTGTCACACTCCACCAGTTACTCCCGAGAAACAGGCCAAAAAATATAAAGAACAAACCTCGCAGCCTTTAAAATCACCTAGTCTCATTACCTCAGCTGTGCCATTTGCAGAGGACAGATTCCTTCAAGAGTTGCTCCCATTTAAGGAAAACCTCTCCGATATTGCTGCCGAGCTGAAGTCACTTCAGGCATACATGGGAGATAAGGACCGTAGGCTCTCTGACTCTGAGGTGCACACTGCCTCTTTGGAAACCTGATGGGACAAAGTAGACCCCGAGATCCATAAGCTCAGGCAGCAGATCAGTAAGCTCCAGCTCAATACAGAGGACCTTGAGGGATGTAGCCAGAGAAATAATATCCTTATTTTTGGCCTGCAAGAATCAGAGGAAGGATCCTCAACAATTACCATTATCCAGAAGTTGCTGCTAAAAATTGTGGGTCCATCTCCTCATAACCTGTCCTCTCTTATAGAAAGGGCCTACCACTACCTCCGGCCTTGGTCACCAGACACTGCTTCCCCACGACCCATTATAATCAAGTTTTTAAACTACTTAAAGAAACAGCATGTCTTGTTGAAAACTAGGGAGCTACAAGCCATTTCTTGGGAAGGAAAGTGCCTACGTTTCACCCAGGACCTCCCTCTATAAACAAGGCAAAAGCAGGCTGCCTTCCACCCCATCATGATCAAATTTATCGCAGCAGGCCTGAAGTTCAAGATGGTTTACCGAACTCACCAGCGAGTACATATCAAGGGCAGCTGGCATTCATATGAATCCCCAACTCAGGCTGCAGATGACCTTGCCACCCGATTACCAGCTCTTTTCCAAACCCCCTGACTGGCTGTCACCAATTGAAGATTCTTATCTGTTTCAGCTGTTTTAGAAGATAATTGCTGGTTGTTTGGATTCCCTTCCTCAACTGGACTTCGGCGTGAATCTGATAGCCTATTTGCATCTGCCTCTCCTGCTCGGTTTGGTCTCTGAGGGATCTCCTGTAAAGCCCAGCCCCCCCCCACCTGGTAGACCCTCCAGTTCTGTACTTTGCTGTCCTGGCGTGGGCCTGCTGCTGGTTGTGGGCTCCCTCATCCATTCGGACTGCATCCTTCCATGGACTGAGGGGGTGGGGGAACTGTTTGGTCTTGTGTAGTTTTCTAGGTATTTGGATTATGGGTGGACTGACCCTACTGCTTTTTGGTTCCCCTGTGGCTTGTACCATAGGGGTGAACACACGGGGGCTGCTCTTCAGGACAGTATGTCAATTTAATACATCACTGAGTTAACTTGGGGGGCTAATTGTATAGCTTAATTTCTTTTTATACCAGATGGGTACTCCATAATGCCATTCTAGACATGCCTTTTATTCCTGAACAGTTCTGTTTTCTGTAGTACACCCCCTGGTCTGGACTCTGTATGAGCTGTGCCATCTTTCCCCTCTTGACCCTCTCCCTAACTGGCTGGCTGAATGTATTTATTATGTTGGTGGATGGGTGGGTGGGATGGGGTAGTAATTAGTAAGCTAGCCCTGCATTGTTTCAGCCTCATGTTCTGGCTAGTGTGGGGGGGTGGACCCCGACTGTACTCCTACACACTTATGTCTTCTCTCGATCTTGGGGCCTGGAAGTTGGAACCCTTCATGGGGTAGGTAAGGTTCATTATGTCACTAATTCTGGTCTACATGGCCTCTCTACTCCCTTCCAACTCCTCCTAGTTATTCTTTCTTTCAAACGCCTGTACAGTATGGTAGGGATACTCAGGGTCTTAAGGGGCTGGACCTTATGGTTTCTGATATTTGCTTTGTTTTCTGGGACGTCATTACTTAAAAGGTCCTTTGTAAACAGTTGTTGGGAAGAGGGGGTTAGGATTTCTTTGGGGGAGGGTAATTACTGTTCTGTGTTTATCAGTTTACTTTATGTCAATTAGTGCTGGGGGGCAGGTGGGAATGAACCAGTTCTTGTATGATGGGATGCCAGAGGGATATTACAAGTTCAATATGGTTAGGTTTTTTAGATCACAGGGGTTGCTTATTGTCTCTCTGCAACTGGTAAAGGTGTTGCTTTGGTGTTTGTGAGGGTGGGAGTCTGGGGGTTGGGACTGAGTGTATTATATTGATAGGACTTAGGTTCTTTATCCTATCCTTTGGCATGAGAATGACTAGTAACCCAATTAAATTCTCTACATGGAATGTTAGGGGAGTCAGAGAGCAGACCAAAAGGTATCAAGTTCTTAAACATTTGTCTTTTCTCCACACCCACATCACTTTTCTTCAAGAAACACACATTCTTCCCCAGGAGGTAACTAAACTCCATTGCCAAGGTATTGCTGAGGTATTTGCCTCAGGGGGACTTGACCTCAAGCAAAGGAGTGGCAATCTTAATTAACCATAATACTTCCTTTCAGGTAGACCACACCATCTCCGACCCATTGGGTAGATATATTTTCATCAAGGGTCTGCTTGATCACAGAGAACTGGTTCTGGGCAGTGTTTATGGGCCTGTCAGAGGTGACTCAGACTTTTTTACAGAAATAACTGACAAGCTCGCCCCATATCTTTCTCTACCCCTGATTATAGGTGGTGACTGGAACCTTCCCCTTACCCAAGACCTCAATAGAGCCAACTATCCCCTCAAGCCTCTCTCACTGGCACAACTTGCTCTATGGGAGATCATGGATTTAATGGGCCTTTGTGACCCCTGGTGGGTTTTCAACCCACTAACATGTTCATATTCCTTCCACTCGATGGTATACCACTCTTCCTCTTGACTTGACTATGTCCTAACCATCCTCTCACTTCTTCTGGGAGTATGCAATGCAGATTTGGAACCCATGGTGTTTTCCAGCCATGTGGTGGCTTGGATATTGCTGGCCCCTGAAGTGAACTTGCAGAGGGACACCTTGTGGAAACTTAACACTCAGTTTCTCAAGGATGAGTATTTGGTTTCCAGGATATCCACTCTAATTCAGTCTTTTATCTCCTTCAACCAGAATATAGTACCGATAATGGACCATGAGCGGTGTGCCTTAAAATGTTTTTTGTGGGGGGAATTCATTCATTTGGCCTCCACCCAGAAGCATCGAAGGGAGTCAGAAGCTCTTTCCTTCCTTAACCAAATTTGCTTTTTGGAACAATCTCTATCGCCTGCCTCTACCTAAGATTCTTTACAGATTTTGCTTTCCCTTCGGGACAAATATGCCATGCTTTTGCAAGAAAAGGCTGAATATGCTATCCTGAGGACACAATCCAAGTACATTGATCAAAGAGAAAAGCAGGGAGGCTCCTGGCTCTCCAGCTAAAGAAGCTGGAGGCTTTGAGACTCATACCATCTATCTCGGCTCCAGATCGGTCCATGGAAACCCTACCTAGAGAGACTGTATTGGTCTTTGAGCACTTCTACTCTAATTTATATGGTAGATGTCTGTTCTCACCAACCAGTGAAGAAATATCCAATTATCTTGAATCTGTTTCACTACCCCATCTTTCAGATGACTATCGTACATTCTTATCTTCTTTTATTTCTCCGGCAGAAGTGGAGCTGCCATTAATAGCCTAACATTAGATAAAGCTCCCTGACCAGATGGCTTTCCTTCAAACCTTTACAAGCTCTTTTTGAAAGATCTATCTCCCCTCCTGCTTCATCTTTAGCAAATCAAGTTTTTGACTGACACATTAGATTCCTCACTTTTACAAGCCACTGTTATTCTTTTGCTCAAACCAGACAAGCCCCCTTCCCAACCTGCAAGTTACCTACTGATCTCTCTAGTAAATTGTGACATTAAAATCCTAACCAAAATTTTAGCAATGAGAATTACGAAAGTCTGGACATGTCTACTTAGTCTGGAACAAGTTGGCTTTGTTCTGGGGAGATCTTCTGCTGATCATCTCCACAGGATAAACCATCTCTTTCAAGTTGCTAGTGTTTCCCATTTCCCTATGGCTCTGATCTCTCTCGATGCCAAAAAGGCTTTCGATAGAGTTGATTGGAACTGTCTTTGGTTAACTCTAGAGCAGATGGGTTTGCCCTCTTCCTTCTTGCAGTGGCTTCAAATGATCTACTGCTCTCCATCGGCTAAGATTTATTGCAATGGTGTTTTCTCTGCTTCGTTCCCTCTCTATACTGGCACACGTCAGGACTGCCCTCTTTCCCCTTTCCTTTTCAATTTATACCTGGAACCACTTATCATATGCCTCAAGTCCTCACATAACATACAAGGTATCCCAATCTAGCATTTGGCACCATCCCTTTCTCTTTATGTGGATGATATCCTGTTGCATCACTCTAACCCAGCCCCCTCTCTTAAGGAAGCCCTAAAGGTGATTGATCAGTTTAGTTGCTATTCTAACTATAAACTTAACCTTAACAAAACTGAGATATGCCCACTAGATCACTATGTCTGTAGTCAGGAGTTCAGCTACCATGGCATGAAATGGTCCCCCTATTCCATCAAGTATCTTGGAATACATCTTACTGCTTATCTCTCTTTAATGCAGAAGTTGAATTTAGAGGATCTTCTAGGTACCATACAGCACGATCTAGCTTGATGGCGAGGGCTTCCAATTTCACTTTGGGGTAGAATTAATATTGTTAAGATGAATATCCTCCCTAGACTCTTTTACCCTTTAAATATGTTCAGTTGCTGGCTTCCTTTATCCTTCTTTAAGCATATTCACTCACTTACAGTATCACTTCCTTTGTCTGGTTAGGAAAGTCCCCCAGATAATCATATTTTAAACTAGGTCTCCCTAAAGAATTGGGGGGGCTTAGATTACCCAATTTCTTATTCTACTACTGGGCTAGCCACCTTTATAAATGTGGTAAGTGGTTCTCTATTTCCCATGCTCCATTGGATGAAGCCTATACCCCTATCTGGTTGCAGATAGAATCCCAACTTATTTCAGCCCACAATTTCTCTCCTGTTGCTATCCTCTTTTCTCCTTGGAAATCCCTCCCAGCATCACTAGGCTCCTTTCCAATCGGGGCTTCCATGAAGGTTTTCTCACAGATCTGTGCCTTCCTGAGAATGTCTCTGGTTAAAGAGTTTTCACAACCTATCCTGGCTAATTTAAACATCAAGATTGGGGGGCACCCATTGACTTTTGGTTGGCTTCCTGTACCGCAGGAGCTCAGAGTGACAGATCTCTACTCCCAGTCTTCCCCTCTTACTTCACCAGAGCTATTGGTGAAATTTCTTCTAGGTTCAACATGTGTCTTCAAACTTTATCAGCTATGTCACCTAATAATGAAACAATTTGGACCTTCCTTAACACCTTCCGTTCTCAGTGACCTTCTAATCCAGATCCAAGACTTAGCGCTCAAACCCCATAGTATTTCGAGTATGTACTAGTTTTTGCTTGCCACCTCTCACTCCCTCTCCCCGGCTGGTCCCAAGGTATGGGGAAATGTGATGCCTGATTATACCTTCAATTGGCCACATATTTGGAAAGACCTTTACATTTATTTGTTCCAGGACCATTTAAGGCTCACTCAATACCGCATTCTAAATGTGTATTATACCCTGGTTAAACTGGCAAAGATGGGCTGCCTCACCTCTCCAATCTGCACCAGATGTGGTAAAGAGGATGGCATGTTGTTGCACATCTTTTGGTCTTGTGACAAGGTCTCTCCTCTAGGGGAATGCATTCGGACACAACTGGATCCCCTACTGGGGCTAAATAATCTCTTTTCCCCGGAAATATGTATCATCGGGGACTACTCTCAGATACCGGTCAAGGAGAGGAGATATCATACGGCTCTCATCTCTCTGACTGCTAAAAAACTAGTCCTCAGACACTGGTTGGACCAGTCACCTTTTTCATATTGTGAATGGTTACATGAACTCTCCTTTTCTCTCCAGACTGAACATCTGATTGCCAGCTCCCGACGCCATCTGCTCTTATTCAATAAGAAATGGGGTAAGCTTTTCGCCCTCTACTTGAACTAACTCCTTATGGCTTCTCTCTGGTTTCCCATCTCAGTTTATTTTAACATAAGATTTCTTGTTGTTGCTTTATTTATTAAGCTTTTGTTGACCAGGTAGGCACACTAGACAAGTATATGCCTATTTTCAGGTACGACCCGGGAGAGTAAAATGAGAATACAAAATCAAACAAGGTTCATAACAACGAGAGGAGCTATGTGCAGGGTCACAAAAGAACAGGCTAACATATATAGTCTAGTAAACAGTGATAGGTGATACATATATATATATATATATATATATACACATACTATATACATACTATATACATACAAACAAAATAAAGAGACCAGGTCATTCAACAGCAAGGGCAGTGATCATTAGCAGAGCCACAGAAACAATTAGTTCCTAAGTGTATAAATTAAGCAGATTGCATGTATCACAGTGTAAGTTAACTACAGAGCCCATGTTTAAGGTGGCTTAGGACACCCTCACATGGAGGTCAGCTTCAAGTGCTCCCACAGGGAATTCCAGAGGCTCAGGTGGGTGGGGGAAGAACGAACATGGACAGGAAGGGAGTTCCATAGCCTAGGAGCACTTGTAGTGAAGTTCCTATCCCCCATATGGTTATGGGTGAAAGGAACTTTGAGCACCCTGAGACTCTTAGACCTGAGGGAGTAGAAGGAGGGGTCAGCAGGCATAAGAAGTTGTGCCAGCCCTGGAGGAGTGCCAGTTCTGAATACCTTACCCACAAAATGGCCCATCCCAAAGTTCAAGTAATTAGCTGGGGAAAGCCAGCCAAGTTTGTCATATAATTCACAGTGATGGGTGAGTCGAGGGGCAGCCAGGGTGAAGCAGCAGATATTATTGTAGGTCGTGTGCCACTGAGTGAGGTGGACCTTGGAAGTATGGGCAAACAGAAGAAGAGGGCCGTATCCAAGCAAAGGGAGTAGCACACCTCTGGCTAGTGCCAAGTGAGCAGCAGTCATTAGATTTTTCTTTGCCTGTAGGCAAGTCCCAATTTACAGTTAACAGCTCTGCAAACATTTGGGATGTGGCTCCCCAGGTCAAGTTTGGGGTCAAGTGTCACTCCAAGGTATTTAATGGAAGCAGTGGTTAGGAGGGGAGCACCATCCACACCCCTGATGCACAGAGGGGCAGGGGAGGTCTTGATCTTAGCCGATGACCCAAACAGCATGGCCTGAGTTTTTTTTAAGTTAAGGACCAGCTTCTGAGATGTTACCCAGGATTGAATATTCTTAAAGTCCTCAGTCAACTGTAAGTTGAGAGTCCCAATGTCCCGGGAGTGAGCCAGGATGACCAGATCATCTGCATAGTGGGTTGCACTACAGTTGGTTACAGTGGCTGGGAGATTGTTAACAAATGCAGAGAAGAGGAGGGGCCCCAGAACAGATCCATGGGGGACACCAGAGGTCACTGGAGTGGAAGAAGAGAGGATCTTGTTGAATTTGGTCAGCTGGACTCTGTCCTTAAGGTAATTTTCAAGCCAATTCAGGGCAGGAGGGGGCAGGCCAAGGGATCGCATCTGTGTGCAAAGTAATTCATGGTCCACAAGGTCAAAGGTCTTGGATAGGTCAATGAAAATGGCTCCAGAGAGATCAGCCTGGTCCATGGCCACCCTGATGCAGGATGAGACAGAGACAAGAGCTGTGGACATGCTGTACCCTTTTTGAAAGCTGTGCTGTGCAGGGGACAGCAACTTATGGGCCTGAACGTACTCTGTGAGTTGTTCAGCCACAACTCTCTCAAGGAGTTTGCTAATAGCCAGTAGTATGGCGATCAGCCGGTAGTTGTCCAGGACTTTGTGGCTGCCCTGCTTTGGAACAGGAACAATCTTAGACACCTTCCAAATGTCAGGGATAACACCAGTGGCAAGGGACAGGTTGAAGACATGTGCCACCGGGAAGGCAATGTGGGAAGTGCCTGGCTTCAAAAGCTTGGGCTCCATATTGTCATGGCCAGCACTGGAGTGAAGGGAGAGACCAGAGAGAAGTCTCTGCATCTCCGTGACAGATACAGCCCTGTGGTGGAATAGCGGATGAGAGGGGTGAACCTGCTGCGTAGCGGAGGCTGAGGAACCACTGGTGTTCACTCCAGCAGGGAAAGGGGAGGTGTGTGCTGATAAGTCTGAAAAGTAGGAATTAAAAGCATTTGCAACTGTAAGTGGATTATTACAAGTAGAACCTCCAATGATCATATCAGATACCCCAGAATTAGAGGAGCCACTGACTAGGTTTTTTAAGTTCCTCCAGAACTTTCATGGGTCCCTAGCAGAGCCAAGCAGGGCAGATTTACAGTGTTTACTTTTCCCACTCTGATGGCTTTTTTGCACTCATTTCTGAGCTTCCTATACTGTTGAAAGATGGTTTGATCTAGCGTGCCTTTGAAGTGAGCCCAGCACTTGTCTCTAGCCGACATGAGGGCTAAGAGGCTCCTGTGCAACCATTTTGTGGCAGATCCCCTTGCCCTCCACCTGATAAGGGGGGCATGTTTGTCCTGCAGGCCAGCAAAGACAGTGAGAAACTGGGTGACAGCTGTAGAGGGCCATGAGCACCAATCATCCCAGACCAGTCAGTGGACCTCAGATCCTCCTAAAATGACACTAGGTCAAACTTAGAGAAGTCTCTAGCATGAATGATTTTGTGGGGAATTTTTTGGAAGGGGATTTTCCACACACAAAATACTGGGGTGTGATCTGAGATGGAGTCAGGCAGGGTTCCAGCAGAGCTGATCCTCTCGGGACAATTTGACAGAACCCAGTCCAGTAGGGAACTAGTGTCACCTTTTGCCAACCATCTAGTGGGCTCCTGGATGAGCTGTGTCAGCACTAGACTTGCAAGTAGTGGCTCAAACTGCATAGAATTGCCTCCATTCCAGTTTAAGTTCACATCACCTAGGATCAGTAGCTCATTGTCTCCAACATTAGGACCAACAGCATCCAGGGGGGGATTGTAGGTGCATTCAACGTGCAGCTTCTTTGTATTCCCAAGTAACAGCATAGTGTGCAGCAGCTCACATGAAGACATAGAGGACTGCTGATGAGCCATCATAGATACTTTAAGATGACTCTTATAGTAAATTAAAATACCAACACCCCGCTTGTTACCCGGCTGATCCAGTCTAATAAACTCATAACCAGGGATCGCACAGGCTGAGTCAGGGATTGAGGGTTTTCACCAGGTCTCTGTAATGCCAAGAATGTCAGGCTTATAGCGTGCAGCCCAGGCATTAAGTTCATCCAGATTGGGCAGGAGACTGCGGATGCTAAGGTGAGCAAGTTTAATCCCCTTTCCTGACTTCCATTCTGCAGGGGGTAAGGAGGCCTGATAGGCAGGACTAGGATTTAGCTCAATATCACCAGTCAGGGCCAGTATCACCAGGAAGAGCCAGAGAAGATACCAATGGAATGGGGTACCTCTGGCTGAGGGCCTGCAGGCAGGACATCTCCACACCAAGGTAGGACACAGGAGGCATCTGAGGTCAAGGCAGCAGGTAAAGCAGGGGGGCAGTCTGTCATAGGCTAGGAGGTTAGAGAAGGTGAAGTCGAACACCTCGTAGGAGGCAGACATAGCCCAGTGGTCCCCATCCAGCTGGGAGGGGTCAGCGACCATGAGGGAGAGGAACAGGCCAGAGAGGAGACCAATGAGGAGGACACACTAGCTGAGGAGGGCAATGATGCCTTCCCTGGTAGGCTCAGGAGTCTCCATTCCAAGGTAGAGCTCAACAGTAACCAGTGACACCTACTTCATCAGGTGACAGTAAAGAACCAGAGCGATAGCCTAGGGGGAGGCTGGTCAGTACACACAATGGTCTAGTACTGCTAATGGGAACAAAGTCAAGAAGGGTGTAAGCATTTAACTTAGTCAGGCAAACAGTGATTCCGAAAATTAATTGTCAAAATGCTCTCCACAGAAAATAACAGGTAGATAGGTAAGTGCTCCCCAGAAACCCAGAGAACTCTATTTTACTGTTGGTAGACCAGCAACACTCTGAACAACGTCATTTGGAAATTAGGCAAGAAGTGAGCAATGTACAGTGACCAGGGAGAAAGAAGCAACAGACCCTCAAGCAGACATTTAATTTAAGGTATGTGTGTTTTACAAACATGTAAACAAAGTGGCAAATAAGATTTTAAATAAAATAGAATCTATGCTGAGTTTCCTTAGTGTTGGGTGTTTAACGTTGTATCCAGAAGGTATATGGGGGATCATAAGACTTTAAACTTCAGCCGATGTAACTGCTGCATAACTTTAATTCAATTTACTTTATGTATATAATGCTTTTATATAAAAGAATTCTGATCATGTTAGACCAGAAGAATGTAAAACATGAATCAGTGGCTCTAGGCAACTGCCACCTAGTGGCATGAATTAAAATTACATGAAAGAATTGTTGAAAAATGTCAAATAGAAATGTTAGAATGTATAATCATATAATGAAATACTTTATATATGTTTACAAATAGATCTTTTCCCTGAAGAAGCCTATTAAGGTGAAACGTGTTCTAAGGCTCTTACTGAAAGAAAAAATAAGAAAAATAAAAGAAACAATTTTTGGAACTTTTACTAGGTGTGGCTGGCTATTTCTTTTCATTTACCTATTATGACTGTCCACCCACCAGCCTCCAACTGATAGATGCTATACTGGGAGGGAACCCACATTTTCTGGATTGCGATTCCTTTATAAGTTCCTCATTTACAGTTCTTCTAATGTCAAGTAATGATTCCAGAGCTCATCAATGTTAAAATCCATTTCCACATTGTCGGTTGTAGTGCTGTTCTTACTAAACTGATGTTTTACACAGAGCTTTCTGAAAAAAATAGTATAAATCAATATTTACTTGGGAATAATTAAGCTGTGGAGTAGGACTAAAGGATAGTCCTCTTTTGAGAACTGACATTTGATTTGGGAACAGTTCCTTTTTAGACAAATGTAATACCTGTAGTTTGCTGTCTTTCTATCTCTCAGTGTTCTTTTCAGTTGGTGTTGATTTGCTGTGCTTTTGGCCCCCTCTTTTTTCCCTCCTTGTCTTCCTTCTTTGGTTGTTGACTGTGCTTCTGTTTCTTCTAAAAAAGGCAACTGGGTTGATTCTCGGGGTGGTGGGTGCTAGTTAATCGTACTTATTTAGAGATCCTGTTATCCATTTTGAATTTATATGCTCCTAATTTGCCTTCTCACATCTTTTTCATGAGGTATTTCGGGTAATGGGAAATCATGCTCGTGGGTTTTGTGTTATGGGGAGAGGATTTTAATTGTGTTTTAGACCTCAATTCAGACTCTTCTAAATTAGCTAATAACATTCTGAGAAAATCTCACTTGGCTAAAACACTGGAGTCCTTGGTGTCAGAATCTGGTCTTCAGGATGCCTGGAGATGGCTACACCCTGGTGACTGAGACTATACTTTTTATTCCCACACTTATAAAACCTATTCCCGCATTGATCAATGGTATATTCCAGTTTCTTATTTACATCATCTCACTTGTGCTGCAATGCTTTCCTTGGAGCTATCTGACCATGCTCCAGTCACCCCAAATTTAGAATTAGATTTCACACCTCATAGGGGTCTGTGGCACCTAAATGTAAGGGACTTAACTTTTTCTCCTTTCTGTACCATGATATAGGATGTGCTTGATGAATATTTTCAGTCAAACAGTGACCCTTCAGTTTCTTCAATTACTCTATGGAAGGCTATGAAACCCATTATTCAGGGAAAACTTATAGCTTATTTGACTCACTTAAACAAAGAAAGTTCAAAAGCATTTAGATTTAGAGAAACAACTTGCAGCCTTAGAGATGAGGCACAAAAATGAGTGAGGGTCAGACCTTCTTCAACAAATTCAAGATAGCTGTATTCATCTCTCAAAGCTTTCCATGGAGGATGTGGAGAAATTGCTGCACTGCACTGAGTTCACCTATTATTCTCAGGGTCATTGGGTGAGTCACCTTTTGGCACTCCACCTTCGTAAAGAGCAAGCCTCAAGAGTCATAAGTAGGCTCTGGTCAGGTGGCTCCACCCTTCAGGTTTTGATTAAAGTGACTGACATAGCTCAGGAGTTTGGTTGTTTTTTATAAAGAAAAAGGTAATGACCGCAACCAGGGATGTGCAGTGCTCGGTCAACGAAAATATCTAAAGTCAGAATGAGACCGGCACTGGCTCCTGCATCAAGGACACACTTTGTATAAGCTCCGAAGACACCACAAAGTACTGTGTAAAGTGCCAAACTTTTAATAAATGAATGTAGCTGTCTTTTTAAATGTACCATTTATAAATGGGGAGGATGTGATTACATGTCAGCCTTTGCGGAACGCGTCAGGCGACGTAGTCACGTAGCGGTTGGGGGCTCTGCTAAGTTTGTTTCCAGACGGCTGTTTTTTTCAGCTTGTATTTATCTTGAACATTTGTGGACTTATTCTGGACTCCTGTGATATTGTACTGTGAGTTAATTCTTTGCACTTTATTAAAAGTTTGGCACTTTATACAGTACTTTGTGGTGTCTTTTCGGAGCTTATACAAAGTGTGCCCTTGGTGCAGGTGCCAGTCTCATTCTGGTTCTTTTTTATACCTGGCTTTATTCCCCCAAACAAAGCAATAAAGACAGAGATAGAATAATTACCTTTCTTCAACCTTTACACCTATCCACATTGACCCAGGAAGAGTGGGACTTTTCAGACCAACCAGTTTCTCGAGACGAAATCCTCTCAGTAATAAAAGAGCTTAAAACTAGAAAAGCAGCTGGGGATGATGGATTCCCTGCTGAATTTCATAAATATTTTGTGGCTTTATATACAGGCTCTGTTGCTAAAGTGGGGGTTAATGGTGTTTTTTCCCAGTTATTCCCATTGAAACGAGGAACCCATCAAGACTGTCCTATGTCACCTTTGCTTTTCACATATTACTAGAAAGTGGCTGACTCTCATCTCGCCTGCACCTGCAGACTGGATTAGTGTTGTACAAGAAATTCAAGTAATGGAGGATATATATGAGAGTTTGCATTTTCAGTATGATGGTGACAATCTTCGTATAATAACTAGGTGGGCTAAATGGGATTCATACTTAGAGCGGTTTTCTGCTACCAGGGCTTCCTCAGTATCCACATTGAAGCCTTAGTAAATTTGACTACCCCTTTTTTTATGATCGTCTGCAGTTTCTGTGAGAGTTTGGTTAATAAACTATAACAGGAATATGAATTCATGTATTTTACTAAATTTTCACGCACTGTGCCATGTTGTGGTTGCTTTTGTTTAGCTTATTTTTATAATGTTTAATACTAATTGTTTGTATCAAACTTGGGAGTTTTACTGTTCATATGTATTAGTTTGGAAAATGTACAATAAAGCACACATAAAAAAAGGCTTCTGATTGTTCACATGTGTTCCTTGTGGATTTTTTGTTGTTCACTTCTACTTCTGCCTCTGTTCTCAAATCTTACTCTAGATTTGCTTCTTCCTCTTTTATGCTTACTCCCCCAATCTAGGATTCAATTATTTTCATAATCCAGATACTGCACTCCAAAAGCTCCTGTGGCTTGCACAACACTGATGATCAACATCCCCCTCCTAGGAGCAGCAGAGAGCTGAAGAAGAAGTGATTCACATGGATGCAGAAGACACACTTGATCATTCAGATGATTTGACCTTTCCAGTCTACCATGGCTTCTTGCTTTTCTTGTTTTGTCTGAGATGTCCCTCATTGCCTTATTGAGCCCTCTGAACCCTTTTCCCCTGACTGCCTGACTCACAGTTGCCTGCAATCCCTTTAGCTTGCAACCTCACCCTATTACCATGACGATCCACTTTCCATGGCTGCCAGTTCTGGAGCACTTCAGACCCATATGGAGACACAACTACATGTCATAGACCATAAATTAGGAAGCACAGGCAGACCAGAAGTTATAAAATTAACTAGTAACAGTGTATACTTAACAATAACAATAATATTAAAAAAATTAAATTGTGCAAGATAGCTCTTCATAAAGGCAGTACCAACAAAAAAGTACACCATCTGAGTCTTTCCCTAGAAAAACATTGCTTTGATTATATAAGATGTTTTTGCCTGGCAGTTCAATCTCTGCATCCTATTGTTGGAAGTTACATCTCCTGTTTTTCACAAAATGTATCAAAACTTTGTCAGTTCCTTCCTGATGCCAGCCTGAAGAGCACATCTAGTTTAACAGGTGCATCACAATAAAAAGTTTTGTTCCAGAGCTGGTTTCCTGTTGACAGTTCTGTAAACAAGCTTGTGGAGGTCAAAATGAATCTAATGGTCAAAGTTAACGGGTTACTTTCCACTCCATTTTCTTTGGAGAGAGGCACCCGTCAAGGTTGTCCCCCCTCTCTCTGGTCTTATTTGCCCATTATATTGAGCCATTAACCTCCCATATTAGGCATTCACCTCTTATCCAAGGCATACTGTTAGGAGGTCAAGAATATAAGATCGCACTGTTTGCCAGCTATATTCTTCTAACCCTGTCTGAACTCATTATGTCTTTAAAGGCAGTTCCTAATCTCCTGAACATATTTGATGATTTAACTGACTTTTGTTTAAATAAAGACAAAACTGAAATACTAGCTTTTCATTATTCTCCACCTCCATATATTACTTAATTATTGATCGTTCGTTGGAATAATAATTTTTTGAAATACTTAGGACTGTCTATTCCTAAGACTCTGGACCACCTTGACCTCCTAAACTATGAACCCCTGATGACAGCTATAGTGGACAATCTTAGTCGTTAGTCATCCTTTCATTTTTTGTTCTTCCAATGAGTCAAAATTATTCATCTCTGTATTATACCATAAATTCTATTCTTCCTTCAGAAACTTCCCCTTCATCCTCCCAATTGTTATTTCCGAGAGTAACAAGGGTTGATCTTCTGTTTTATTTGGAGAGGGCACAAACCTAGATTTTGTATTTCGTTATTACATCTTTCTCCAGTTCAAGGAGGGATAAATCTACTAATCTCTGCTGGTATGCTGTTTATGGACCTCAGAGTCTTTTCAGGCCCATTGGAAAGATATTGAGTTTACCCTAAATGATCTTCATGACATAAGTCATATTCTTTATTCTTCTCCCCCAGACTATCTCCCATTCTTTAATTTTTTTCTGATACACAAGGGAGATTTTGCAGACCTGGCATAAAATCTGATTGCATTTTTTTGAGCTTATTCCTAACTGCTTTGGTCTGGAATCAACAAAATCCTTTAAATATATTTGATCCATTTTTACTTAGGTGGGCTAGGTTAAGTCTTCTTTACTTTCAAGTTGTGGATTCTAAGGGAATTTGCTGTTTTATGGACCTGCAAGCCACTTATGATTTACCTCATATTAATCACTATTGATTTTTGCAACTGCGTGCATACCTACAGACCTTACCCCCTTGTGGCAGGCAGCTCCTGGATTCTACATTGGCACTTACTGCTTTCATTATTTTCCATCAAACATTTGGTCTCCAGGAATATTTAATTGAAACTATTTATTCTATCCTTTGTTTCTTGTCAACAGAGTCCACTCTTTTAATCCTTACACAATGGTCGACAGATTTGCAAATATCATGTGATCCAGCCGAGTGGGAGAAGTATTCCATTACTACTTATAAGCTCTCGATGGCTCCATACCTTAAAGAACTTGCCTGGTAATGCAGGATGCATTTTTTAAGAACCCAGTGCATTCCGCCTTATACTTAGGTCCACAGGCTGGTGCTTGTTGGAGGGCTTGTGTTTAGCCCCAGGTGGACCATGCCCACATTTTCTTGTCATGTCTGCTCTTGCAGGCATATTGGTCCACCATTTCTCAGGTAGTTGACTTGCTGTTCAATATTTCACCCTTTTTATCCCCCTTTTGGTTTTATTACGTATTCCTCCTGCTGACCTTCTGATAAGGCACCGGTACATAAAATTATTGCTAATACTTTTGGTACATGCTAAAAAGGTCATCACCAAACTATGGCTCAAACCACAACCTCCACAAGTCTAACACTGGGTAGCCTTTGTCAACAATATCTATTGACATGAAAGATGTAGCTATAGCTACCTTAATCACTTGCCAACTTTTGAAGAGCTCTGGAGATGATGGGTTCTTACAAACTTTGAACTGACCCTTATTTTATCCCTTAACTTGTCTCTTCACTTGATGATTTAAGGGTGTTTTTTTTGGGGGGGTCTTTTTATCTTTTTAATGTACAATGTCAGTTTTCCAGCTGAGCCTGCTGTGCTAACTTTTGTTTATTCGAATGTGGACCATGTCCTGCCTCTGAGCCTTTTTTTTTCTGTTAGCGGTTCAGCTTACTTAATACTTCCTAGTTGTCATCCTTACTATGATGTTTAGCTATTTTATAAAAATAGATGGTCGGTGCTGCCTCATAAGATGTTTCCACTGTTTGTTTAGAATGTTTGTTATGTTGTGTCACTCTATAAGAGTATTCCATAATTTTGGCCTTTAGGAATTTTGGCTTTCCTACTAGTTCCTTGTTATCATAAATTTGTAATGTTGATTTTTTTTAATTATTTTAAATAAAGATGTCATTATAAAAAAATGAATCTCATGGTCAACCACTGTGTTCCAGATTGTTATTTTTTCTAATAAACTAAAACAGCTTTCTGCAATCATCTCAGCAATTCAATCATATACATTTGGAAACCAAGGGATCCCAGTTTCACATAAAGACTCAAATATATTTTTTAACCACAGAGAAGCAAGGGAGAAAGAAAGAAAGAACCAAAACTGCAAGTGAAAGAATGGAGACAACAGGGGAAAACCATGGGACCATCGAAGTGGTCTACCCCCAGGTGCCACGAAAAACCTTTACTGCACAATCAGGCAGGCAGAAGACAGACAAGTTGCAGAGCAGGAGGACAAAATAGATCCCTGCCTTCAACTACCTCTGCATAACAACTGGGACAGGGTCTTACCCAACCTTATTACACCACAAACAGCATTTGTTGGAGCTGCATTTTTGCTTAGTGCACTGCTGCTGTCTCTGACCCTTGTGTTACCTAATCTGCCTATGGCAAGGCCCCATGATTTCAGGCCTAACTGCACAATAAGGTGGATAATCGAGGGCCAGGGCTAACATCTAAGCCCTGCAGCTGATGTTGGGCTGTTGCCTCAATGCTGCCTTAGTGCCCTGTGCTGGCTGGCTTTGTGAGGAACTGCATTTGGCACCAAGTTGCATGGAACAAGAAAGAAACTGGAATCACAGCCCACAAGAACTATCTTGGCTGGCTGACAGCATGAACAGGTTTCATTGTGTTAAGCTCAGTATTTAGAGTTGACATGTGTTTTTTTAATGAGTGTTCCATTTTAAATGCAACCCCTGTCAGTAAGGGATTGTTACATTTATTACAATATTTGCTTTGTTCCCCACATGAAGACATTGATGTGATAATAGTTTTGGTCTTTGCTTCCTTTTATACTGATGGTGTATAATCAATGTGCCTCTCTGGTCCCCTCCTTTGTTTCTTTTCTCCCCTTTCCCCTTTTTTGAATCTATCTCTTACCTCCCACAGAAACAACCAACCCCTAAACCTCTGTAAACTGGGTCTCCTGCTACTACTTGACCCTCTGCTCCCTCAGGCAGCTGGGGGGCTCTTGGGATCCTGGGGGTATCTGTAGTGATGTAGTATAATCTTAGGTAGCATCCTGAGTCCTCATTGAGCACTAGAACCTCTAGTCCACAAGACTGTTCCTGAAACACCTCCCACCTCCCCCCCGGAGCAGACTGGAATGTTACTCAGCTTCCAGATGGAAGATGAGGCTTACACTTCTCAGCTAGATAGGCACAGGATATGCTACCCCCATTCCCCTTCCCCTTCCTCCATTTCCTTGCTCTTCTTGGAAAAGACACTGTTTATCATAGCTGTGTTGAGGACTAGGTTTGGGGTAAACCCTGTGGTCTATTATGCTGCACTGAAAACTCTTGAGGGGTCTGCCAGAAAGTGGTTCTTGGCTCCATATCCTTCCCCCGATTGGCTCATTGTATCCTGGGTCACCATTTTCTATTTTGTATTAGGTTGGCAATGGATGGTTTGGGCTTCAAATGGAGCTACTGGGTACGGTGAGTTAAGAGGAACATTTTCCCCCAATTCACTGCTATTCCATCTCTTCATTAATAGGTGATGCCTTTTGTCATTCCCAGAGTGGTCTTCTGGTCTCCCAGCTGCTGGAGACTAGGAGGGGCACCAGGTGCTACCTGTGGTTGCTACAAGTATTTTGCTGAGCAAATGTCCATTGGAATATCCCTGAGCCCTTTTCTGGAGTTTGGCTGGCTTCCTCCACCAGGATTTAAGGGTGAGCTTCAAGTTCTATTCGTTGATCCTTTGTTTCTTCTTATCTTGCTTTGGTGCTTAACTGATAAAGTAGCTGTGCACTAGCTGACTGTTTTCTGCTGGCAGATTGGAAGTTTGCAGAGGCTCTGGGGCTGCCACTCTCTTCTACTCAAAGCTACTGATTATAACTTGTGCATTATGTCTTCCTATTCAAACCTGAAGGTGTACTGTGGAATGTTAAGGGCATGAACTGCCCTATTAAATGGAGGTTGATTCTTTCTAAACTTACAATAATGTGCTGTGATGTAGCTCTCCTTCAAGAGACAAACCTGGCTGCACAGGATGTGTATAAGCTGAAGTCTATGTGGTTGGGTAAGGCATATGGCAGCTCTCACAGCACCCAGAGTGAAGGAAGATTAGTTGTCCTTTATGCAAAATGTTTGCAGCTGGGTGTTGACCTGGTTTATAGAGATACCGAGGGCAGGGTGGTCTCGATATTGGGATCTCAGAAAGAGGAGCCTCGCACCCTGGGTAGTATTTACTGTATGCCTTTAATCATCACCCTATAGCCTTCTTTGGGTGTACTTTCAAAATTTGATCGTGGACAGGAAACATACTATCTTAAGGGAGGTTTGAACTTGGCACTGACCCACAGTATAGACCACACAGGAAATGTATATCTCGAGAACACTTCATGGCACCCAAACTTATTAGATTATGCCATTTAGTAGGCCTGGTAGATTCCTGGAGAGCAACTCACTCATCAGAGGGACTACTCATTTCACTCTTCACCTCATGGCTTACATAGCAGACTCCATGTCATATTAGTGGCCCATGAACTTATGCAAATAGTATAGGGAGTGGAAATAGGGAGCCTCCTCCTTTCTAACCACTCACCAATATCCCTGGTACTGGCATGAGAAGGGTTACACTGAAAAGGGAACATGTGGAGATTGAATACCTCCTTTTTGGAATCTGCACCCTGTAGAGCACTGAAAATGAGACCTCTAATGTTTCCTGGGCCGCTGTCTGGGATTCCATGAAGACTGCCCTGTGAGGCATAATTAATGCACATATAGCACTACTAAAGAAACAAAAGAGAGGGAAAACTGTTATGAAAGAAACCCTTCTTAAAGATTTGGAACTGAATAGTTTCCAGACCCCTTTCCCATGTCACAAGCTCCAACAAGGAAGCAATATTCTCAAGAGCTCTACTGAGGGAAACTTGCAAGCCCATACATAACATGTTCTAGTCAGATGCACCAACAATACTGGGAAGCAGGTGAACAGCCAGGAAAACTGCTTGTATATTACAGAGATCCACACAAATCAGAGTACCACTGTTACTGTACGAGAGGGTATTTATGAGCAGTTTACCTAATTTTATAAATCCCCATGTACAGCTGGTTTGTCCTCCTCTTGCTGACCTAGATGACTTCAACATTGATATTCACCCCTCACATGCCACCCCTAGCTAAAGAAATCAGCAGGCACCCTAATCACTTTTCAAGTGGTCCTAACCACTATCCAAAGTATGGCCAAAATTAGATTACCAGGAAGCAATGGTTTCCTGACTGACTTTTATGTTGTCCTATAGACTCTTCTGGCTCCTAAACTGATGACAGTGCTTAATGAGGCCCAAGCCAATGGTACCTTACCCCAAACCTTCTCTCAGGCACTCATTTCCCTCATTTCCAAGAAAGGGAGGGATGGAGTACAGTATGACCATTTTTGACTCATCTCTCTCATAAACATTGAAGTCAAGATATTGGCAAAGCACTGGTGTCTAGATTGAATGAGCTTTTACTCCATTTAATGCACTCTGACCAGGTGGAGTTTGTCCTTAGAAGAATGGGAGCCAATAACAAATAGCGACTCATGTGAATGATCTGGGAAACTAGCAGCTTCAAGGTACCCATTGCCACCCTGTCATTGGATGCAGAGAAGGCCTTTGACAGGGTGGAATGGCCCTTTCTAGTTGATGCCTTTGGAAGGTTTAGACTGGGGGAAGACTTTACCCCATTGATAAAACTACTCTACACCGACTTGATGGCAGTGGTACTTACAGATAATGTACTCTCCCCCCAGTTCACTCTATGCAGGGGTACTTGGCAAGGATGCTGCCCTTTCCCAGTGCTTTTTCTCCTTGCCTTTGTACTTTTGGCACTAAAAATTACAGCATCCAAAGAATATCAAAAGATTGCCTGTTTACTTGGTTACTTGGTTTCATGAAGACAGAAGTAGGCAATTGCCCATTGTGACTGTCTCCCACATAGTGTAGATCAAGTTTTTCCTAATACCCCATACATTTATCTAGTTCCCTTTTAAATTTATCAACACTAGTAATGTTTACTAGGTTGGGGGAGTCTGTTCCATAATATTGGAATTCTAACAGTGAATTAGTTGTCCCTCTCTTTTGTGTTTCTTATGGGCACCTGTAACTGTTTATTGTGGAACCTTAGGTCTAGTGGTCACATAAATAGGGAAATGCCACAACCTGTCATGAGTTTTGTTAATTACATTAAAAATTGTAGGTAGTCCCCTCTGACCCTTCTATCCTGTAATGAAATTAATTTTAATTCCTCCAGTCTTTTGTCGTACAGTAGGTTCTTCAGTCTATGAATTAGTTTGGTAGCCCTTCTCTATACACCTTCTAGTAATTTAATGTCTTGTTTTTGATATGGTGATCAGAAGTGTGACCTATAATCGACATGAAGTTGAACATAGTTCCTGTATACATTCATAACACAATGCTCATCTCTTGTTATAAAAGCTTTTTTTAGTATATTGATAGTTACTACTGCCAGTGGTAATTTGTTTACATCATAGGATCTCAGTAGATTATTACAGCCGAGGTGCAACATTGTACACTTTTCTAAGTTTAGTTCCATCTTGTTAGTTATAGTCCAGTTTAAAATTTGTTTTAGGTCATTGGCAAGGGACCGATGTTTAGTGACTGTGTCTACTTCACCTGTAATTTTTGTGTCATCAGCAGATTTGATTGATACATTATTTAATCCAGTGTGAATGTCATGAATAAAGCAGCTGAATAAAAGGGGGCCTAAAACAGACCCTTGGAAGACACCACTTGTTACAACTCTTTCAGAAAAGGTTTTGCCCTGAATTCTTACCCACTGAGCCCTGTTTTCCAGCCATGAATGTACCCATTTAATTAAATAGGGACTGTATTCCATGGCCCAGATATTCAAACTGCGCCAGTTTGTGGCTCAAGCCAGTGCGCCGCTCAAAATAGTTGTGCAGGGGTGTGGCCAGGGCGATATTCAACGGAGTTGCGCTATGGTGCAACTGCTTTGAATATCGCCCCCTGGCCACCCCCACTGTGCATGGTGCAGTGGAACTGTGCCAGCGCAAGTGGTCAGAGTGGAGCATTGAGATGCGGTGGCTCAAGTTCCATTGCACCATGCACAGCACCTGTGATATTCAAAGGGTGACATGCAAATGGGCCATAATTTATGCAAGAAGCACAGAGGGGCCATTTGCATCTGATTATGGCCCATTTGCGCTCACCATATCTTTGCTCCAGGTGCACCGATCCCGATGACTTGCGCCTGGCGCCCTGCCAGGCAGTGGCCGTCAGGGACCGACGCCCCCTGCAGCCCGATCGTGGGACGTCCCATAAGAGATTATGAATGTCTCCTATCCCTGGTGGTCCAGTGGACCACTATTAGCCCGATCGCAGGCATAACAGTAACCCCAACCCCCCGATTAGCCCGATCGTGGGCATAACAGTAAACCCCCTGATTAGCCTTATTGCAGGCATAACAGTAACCCCCTCGATTAGCCCAATCGGGCATAACAGTAAACCCCACCTCCAATTAGCCCGACCATAGGCATAACAGTAAACCCCCTGGTAGCCGATTGAGGGCATAAGTATAACCACCCCTCCAGTAGCCGGTCGCGGGCATAAGTGTAACCACCCCACCCGATTAGCCCAATCGCAGGCATAACAGTAAACCTCCCTGAGTAGCCTGATCGCGGGCATCAGACCTCCCCAAAGTGCAATATCCTGGTGATCCTGTGGACTGTGAGTAGGCCAATCGCAGGCAGCATTCCTCAACCCCAAAGTACAAAATCCATGGTGATCTAGTGGACCCCCCACCCACCCACTGAGCCCCACCACCTCTCTCCCCCATCAGCCTGCGGGTGGCAGCACCCCACCCGCCTGCCACTCTGCCGCCCACCGACTGACAGCTCCAGTATGGCTGCATGCCCATTGGTTCAGAGCATGAGCCAATGGGCATGCAACTACTTCCCATCTAGTCAGTGCAGATATGTGAATTAATTCATTCACATATCTGGACTGACTAGTATAGTATGGAGGTTACCGCCCTTTGGCTCATGCTCTGAACCAATGGGCATGCAGCCACACTGAGCTGTCAGTCGTGGGTGAAGCGGAGTGGGGGTGCTGCCACCCGCCGGCTGACGGGGAGCAGGTTGATGGGGCTTCAGTGGGCGGGTGGGGTGGGGTCCAATAGATCACCAGGGATTTAGGACTTGGGGTGAGGAGTGCTGCCTGCTATCGGGCTACAGCAGTCCACTGGACCACCAGGGATACTGGACTTTGAGGGGAAGTCTGATACCCATGATCGGGCTACTTGGGGGTTACTGTTATGCCCACGATTGGGCTAATCGAGGTGGGGGGTGGTTAGCACTTATGCCCGGGATCGGGCTACTGGGGAGGTGGTTACACTTATGCCCGTGATCGGCTACTGGGGAGGTGGTTACACTTATGCCCGTGATCGGGCCATTGGGGAGGTGGTTACACTTATGCCCATGATCGGGCTACTCGGGGGGTGGGGGGACAGTTATGCCCATGATTGGGGCATGGGGGGGTGCCGCCAGGTGTGGCAGGAACAGCCGATGGCCACCCACAGGTGGCAGCTGCTGTGTTGCACCCTGCAATGTGGCAGCTCACCTGTGGGTGGCCCTCAACTTGTTCGTTTTTTTTGGCTTAACTTTATGCAGACACAGGTAAGGTTTGCACCTGCATAACTCTGCATGGCCCAGGCTGAATATCGGGCTGTGCAGTTTATGCATGGGCACGCCCCCCCCACCTGTGCCTGCATACATTATTGATGCACCCCGCACATCGGAGTATGCGTGCACTTTCCCCTTTAAATATCGCACCAGGGTGCATCAGTGGGTTGTGCATGGCACAACACCATTGTGCTATGTGCAACCCTTTTGAATATCTGGGCCCATGTTTTTTAGTTTATGTAAAAGTTCTCAGTGGGGAACTGTGTTAAACACTTTCTTAAAATCTAAAAATACCACATTGTGCGGTTTTTCTGCATCCAAACTAGAGCTAACGGATTCATTGAAGGTGATTAGATTTGTTGTGCATGATCTGCCTTTGCTGAACCCATGTTGTATTTTATCTTGTAAGCCCAGGTTGAGAGTTTCCTCTTCAAACCTGGCCTTAATAAACTTTTCCATAATCTTACCAGGGACTAATGTCAGGCTTATTGGTTTATAATCTTCAGGGCCTGCTCTATTTCTTTTCTTAAAAACTGGGCTTATGATTGCTTGCTTCCATTCAGTAGGTACTAAAGCCAAATTAAGGGATTTGTTGAATAGCAGCCTTAAAGGTGACTAAGACTACCTGCTAGATTTTTTAAAAATCATGGGTGTGTCCCGTCAATTCCTGCTGATGAATGTGGTTTTAGGACTGTAAACCAGCTGAAACTTCCTCCAAAGAGAATCCTTTTATGGATGAATTATTAGTACTTCAAGGCATGATGAGATCCTTTTTTTTGCTGAACACAGTAATTAAGTAATTATTGAAAATACTAGTTATTTCAGTAGGGTCATTAATGTTATGTCCATTGACTTTCAGTACTCTTGTGGTGTTGCTGCCTTTACTCATGTTATTAACATTTTTTTTAGTCTTCATACAGACAAGATACATTGAAACACAAAATAATATCTTTAACATCTTTCATACATAAAATTAAATAAACCATAATCAATACATTGGGAGTAGATGATTACTTGTCTTTTGATACTCAAGTCCTTATTCACTTCATTAGACTGTTTTTCTAATACCTCAAGTTATTTAATAATTCTGGTGTTGTTAAAAAACTGCTGTAATCTAGCCATATTTTAGCAAAAGCTTTGTATCTTTCTGTTAAAATGTAATGAGTTATTTTCCATTTTATAGGTTTGATTCATCATATTAAGCCAGTTTTTATAATCTGGTGCATCAGCATCTTTCCATTTCATTAATATGCACTTATGAGCATTAATGATTCCAATTATTATCAATTTGTGTGTCCAATTTCTGATTCTACTAATAGTGCAGTTGTTAGAGGCAAATTTTCTGCATTCTGTATTAGCCAAATTTTAGTGATTATTGCTATTGAATCTATAATTTTCTGCCAATACTTATTTAATTTCACACAATCGACCAGCATATGTTCTAAAGTTCCTGTTTCTTTTTTACATCTGGGACACAAATGTGAAATATTAGGATTAAATAGATTTAGATTATGAGGTGTGAAATATATGGGGTGTATAATACTGAAATAGATCTGTATGAGTTTAGTTGATAGCAACCCCAGTTGTTTGAGGTTTATTGTATTTTTCCAATTTTCTTCGGTGATTTGTTTATTTTTTCCTCGCATTTTAATTTTAATATTTGGAGAGGTTGTTTTTGATTCATTTGCATTATATTGTAAAATGTATATATACGTTTGTCATTATTTGGAATTAATAATTCTCTTTCCAATGGATTAATTTGGGGTGGTTCTGTTATATTGCCATTTTTTTGTAAATAATCTCTTAATGGTAGATATTGAAAGAATTGTGTATTTGGTATTTTGTGTATATACCTTATTGTTTCAATATCTAAAAATCCATTTTGATTGTATAATTGATATAATTCTTTAATACCATACTGATGCCATATATTAAAGCCTAGGTCCTGTATGGAGGGCAAAAAATTTCCATTTAAATATATCGGCTCGAATGGGGATATTTTTTTAAAGCCTAACCTGACTGTTATATTTTTCCAAATTACACAGGTTGTATTTGTTGATATACACATGTTTCTTATATTTCTAATATAATATAACAGCCTGCATATATGATATGTTTGATATTTTCACATGGGGTGTGATCAACTTCTGTTTGGCATGCTTCTTTATATTTGTCTTGATTGAACCATTCATATATCATAGATATATTAGCAGCTTGATAATAGTTTAATAGGTATGGGAGTGATAAACCACAAAGTTATTTATTAATGTATAATGTTTCTATTTTTAGATGTGGCTGTTCACCTTTTCAAATTAATTTTTCTATTTTTTTCCCATTATTATGTGCAATGTTTGGAATATGAACAGAAATTTTGGGAGGGTATTCATTTTAATGATATTAACCCTTCCTATTAATGTTATAAGTAACGTTTCCCATTTATTAAAGTCTGACTGTACTTTATTTATAATTGGATCAAAGTTATTACTATATAATAAAGTATTATTATTGTCTAATATTACTCCTAATTATTTTAGTTTTTGAACCTTTTTTTATATTAGGGACTTTTATAAATGGATTGGAATGATTTTTAGATTCTAAAAGCTCTGTTTCTCCCAATTAAATTTATAGTTTGATATATTTCCAAAAATGGTTAATGTTTTATTTAATTCAGTGTATATTTGATTCAGATTATGTGTATCTATTAGAGCATAGTCTGTGTATAGTCCTATTTTATGTTCTATTTGATTAATTTTTAACCCTTGTATATCTTTATCGCTTCTTATATTAATAGCTAGTGGTTCTATGGCCAGTGCAAAAATTAATGGTGGTAAGGGGCAGCCCTGTCTGAGCCCCCTTTTTAAGTTTATGGTGTATTAGTAATAATTTTAGCTGTATTTTTTTTTTATATAATATTTCAATCCAGGATGTAAATTTAGGTACAAATTTCATTACTTTAAACAGAGTTTTTATGTAATCCCACTCTAATTTATCAAACGCTTTTTCAGCATCTAATAATAAAATAGAGAAAACACCATCCTTAAATGTATCTATCAAGTTTATTGTATGTCATATTCATTTTTAATTGTCTGTTTTTTTATGAATCCATTCTGATCTGTATGTGTAATCTCAGGTAGAATATTATTTAGTCTATTTGCCAATATTTTTGTTAGTATCTTACCATATGTATTGATCAGTGATATTGTCCTATATGAGGAAGTTAATAATTTTTTTTATCTTTTTTTTAATAATAAAATTGTGGCTTCCATTACAGATGGATTCATTGTTTTAAATATAAAAAAAAATTATCGTTTAGTATTTTGAGTTGAGGGGTAAGGATTTTAACATGTTCTTTATAAAAATCTATTGGGATTCTGTCTGGGCCTGCTGCTTTTCCTGTGGGAGGTGCTTCTATTGTTTTAACTATTTCATGTTCAGCTATTTCTTGATCTAATTGATGAATATGTTCATTTTGTATTTGTGGTAGGTCTGTTTTATGTAGAAAAAAGTTTATATATCTGTACAATCTGGGCCCCTTTCTGATGTGTAAAGTTTTTTTATAATAGTCTTCAAATTCTATATTTCTTAGGTGAAGTTCATTAATGATATCACCTTGTACATTTTGTAATTTGTATATGGCTTTTGATTCTTTATCCTTTTTTATCTGCCATGCTAGTATTTTTCTGTTTTGTCTCCCTTTACATAACATTTTGATTTAGTTCTGTTTGTTTTTCTGCTTCTGCAGTGGTTAATTTATTGTATTGATCTCTTAATGCCATTAATTCTTGAAAAGTTGCTGGATTTTGTGTTATATCATGTTCATTTTGTTTTTGCTCTGTTTTATTTTCTATTTCTTGTGGTTTGCATTTGCAATCTCTGTTTTGTGTTTGAATTATGTGCCATGGTTATACCTCTAATATAGGCTTTATATGTGTCCCATATAATTGTTGCTGAGGTGTCATTTTTGTTATTATTTTGGAAAAATATGTTGATTTCTGATAATATTTTTTCATTATACTTCTTATCCTTAAGCAAGGTAGTACCCTGCCTGATGTGCTTGTCTGTACCTTGTAACCTCCCGGGTCGCACCTGAAAATAGGCACTTGGCTGTCTAGTGTGCTTACCTGGTTAACAAAGGCAAAATAAATAATAAATAGTATCTAGTTTGAAAATAATGGGCCCTATTAATGAATGGGCCAGGGTGGCTATGCATCACATAACTTGGGTGCGTAGCCACCCCACACCCATTCACACCCATTCACACCCACTGCACCCCATCAGCGGCATGCAAAATTCGTTACGTCCCCTCATGCACCAGATCCCCAGCCAAGCATGGAGCTCCATGTGTGGGTGGTCCGGAATCTCCATGGGGGACATGCTGGCACTCCACACCATTCAAAAAAGTGTGAAGTGATGAACATGGGGGCTGTTGGCAACCCATCTAAAGGGCAGCCATAACAGATACGCGCCCCTCCAGATGCCATTGCTAGACCCGCTGGTGCAGGTGGGGGGGTAATCAGTCCCACTCAGGATGGTGCTACTGGTGTTGGGGGACAGTGGTCGGGCCGGAGGTGCATGGCCAGCAAATGCCCCCGGCAGCATGACCAGTACTCTGTGCACCCCCTGCAACATGGCACCATACCAATGCAAGTGATCCACTACAGACCTGGGTAGGGCAGCTGATTAGCTACCGACCTGAGTCTGCAACCCCACCCTGTGAACCTCCATGCCATGGGGCAGGGACATGTAAGGGAGCCAGTGGGGACCACTGCTTCATGATTGCAGTACCCATGTGGATCTCCCAGGGATGTGGAGCTGTGTGCTTCTTTACACACCAGCTTCGCACCTCTTTGTGAATGGGGCCCATTTTTTGTAAATGTCTTTTTAATTTTTACAAACAAAATTACAGGTGTGTGGTCCAAAATATGGACACATTTATATTTAATGTCCACCGAATTATATAGTATAGCACTTGACATCAGAAAAAAAAATCAGTTCTTGAGTATGTTTGATGTATTTTTGAAAAATATGAATATATACTGTCATGAGGGTGGACATGTCTCCAAGGTTCAATCAAATTAAAATCTTTCATAAAGTGTTTTATTTTTAATGCTGCAGATTGGATTCAGGAATTTACACTATTTGATGTATCTATTATAGGGTCTAACACTAGATTAAAGTCTCCAACCATTATTAATGGAGACCCAAAGCTAGCGGCCAAAAGAAACAGTTCAGTGTAAAATGACGGGAAATTTTCGTTAGGGCCATATACATTTCTTAAACTAATTAGATTATTATTAATAAGAATTTTTCAAATAATATCTTGACTTTTTTATCAATTATGTTGTTAGATCTATGTTCCTTTTAAAAAACATGGCCACCCCTCTTGTATTTGTACTTTATGGAGCATTTATTCCTTGTCGTCATTTCTTGGAGTAGAAATTGAATTCATTATTCAATAGGTGAGTCTCCTGTAAGAATATAATATTAGCTCCTTGCTCATCTATATATAATTAAAGATTTTTTTACCTTTAATTCTACTCCCCATTCCTTTTACATGCCAAAGTCAAAACTTTTAACTGATCAGCCATTACATTTAATATATTACATATGTTTGCTATGCAAGATTTGATATTTAATACATAAATCAGTTGTATTATCTGTACATCCCAATAATCATATTTCACTCCAAAGGCAATAGTACATTTCCTTTTTGTTCTTTATTAAATACTTTTTTTTTTTTTTTTACTTTGGGTACCTTGTCTTATGTTTTCTAGTGTTATAGGGAAAATTGTTTATTTTAACTTTCCCTTCTGAATCCCCCCATATCCCTATCTCCCCTCAGCAAATAGGAAATCAGAAAGGTAAATTTTGTTCTGGTACATGCCATTGTTTTGTTTGCTGTAGGGTCCCCCCTTGGATCTTTAATGATGGCCATGAGAGAGAGAAAACACAGTTCTTCATCAGAGTTGAGCTTCTTTATCTGCTCCCCTTTGTCCCTTAAGAAGCAAGCACTACTAATGATTTAGCAAATTTATAATCTTTTACCATGTGAAATGGTTTTTAAACCCTCAGCTTAAGTATGGAGAGTTAATTGAATACTTTATATTCACAAGCTCGTCTCATCCCCCCTTCTTTCTAGTTATTTACTTTATTTAACTCTTGTTTTTAATGATATGTAATATAAGTAATATAAGTAGCATCATACCAATACATAATACATGTTACTTCCCTTGTTTTTATTTTCTTTTCCAACGTTTTTGGGTCTTCTTCCTTTTTAATAAATTTGATATATATATATATATATATATATATATATATATATATATATATATATATTAGAGTCAAAAACTCTGTTTAATGCATCAGTTAGGGTAGTTCCACAGTGACAAGTGAGGAAATTTGATGTTAGGGTTGAAACCCCTGCACCCCTCCAGCCCACGCCCAACTGGCATCGGGTGTGCGTTGACATGGTCCTAACTTCCACCCATTCTCCTATTCCTCAGCTTCTTTCACATGTGATGGGGTGACAGTTAGGCTGATGACCCAACGCACCCGGTGTTGGTTGGGGTGGGCTGAGGGGTGCAAGGGGTTTCAACCCTAACATCGAATTTCCTTGCTTTTGTTGCTGTGAAGCAACCCTAACTGATGCATTAAACTGAGCTGTTTGCCTCTAATATATATATATATATATATATATATGCCTTTTTACAGTACTCGAGAGAATAGCAAGTCCTACAATGTACCACACCCTAAAGTTGCTAACAATTCATAAATTGTTGCAATGTCTTCCTTTTGTTGTTGTAATTTTACCAAAGAGATAGTGCCCACAAAATCTCTGTCAAAAGAGTCTTTATTTTTCAGAGGTAGCTCCTAAAACACCAAGAGTCTGCCTTAAAATGCCCTCCATTTTTTGACATAGCTGAAAGTCACTGTACAAAGCATATACATTGTCTCTTATAATAATGTCCCTGGCTCTGCTCATAGCCATGATTAATGCAGAGTACATCACTTGTTTTATACAACTGCACTAGAAAAAAATAAATGGACCCATCACTTGTTTTTTACACCATTTAAGCCCGGTAATGTGCAGCACAGATGTTGTCCATCATGTTCTGTCCACAAACATGGTGTAGTTCATTACATTTGCAAATGGTTATTGTTTTTAACAGCTGATTGCTGTTTTTCTTCATTTTCTTCCACCAGAATGCAACAATTAATTTAGGTGGAGGAATTGCAGGGAATGAGTACTTCTTTCTCAAAATGTTGCTGCCTGTGTGGTGTCCTATAGTGATTCACGTTATCTGCGGTTCAGTGAGTGGACTTCTAGTCCACAAAACCAGAAGTGTACATTATGTCCTGGTTAGATTGTTTGGCACTGCTGTAAAGATGGGGCATCGTGGACATACAGCCCTTCTACAGCTTACTGAACCAGGAAGAGTTTGTGGGGTCCATGACTGTGCTACATGTTTGAACATTAGGGGAAAAGTAAGGGCTACCTTTGGGGGTAAAGATTATGTTAAAATGCAAATGTAGGGACTTATACTGGCTAACATCTGAAATGGATTTAATTATACTACATTTAGTCAGTAATCTATTAAAAATGTTTCAGTAACTGCAGCTGTGGAAACAAAAGGCATCAAAGTAAACCAAACGTAGTCCCATGTGCTGCACGTTAGCAGCACATGCACTTTTCATAAAAAAATAACAGGAAATGTAAATATGTTTTATGGAAATTATCACAGAAAGACACATTAAGTATTTCAGGTTGGGTTCTGTAATGTATTGTTATTTTTTCAGTAAGAAGGTTATCATCATGCTACATTTATTGTACTGTTTCTGCATTACTAAGACACCATAATGGTGGTATACTTTGTATGGCATGTTACTTCTGAGAATACATTTCCATGTTACTGGTTTATTTCATGCTCTGTAGCCCTTCTGGAAATAAAGTACCAAAACCATAAAAAAACAAGCAAATAGTCCTTATTTGTAAGGAAAATATAAGTTTATGTGTCTTTTGTTTGCTCTTAAATAAGATGCATGCTTGACCCAGTGACCATCTGAGAGGATTAAATTTAAAAAAAAAAGTTTTCTTACTTTGAATATTAACTGCTCATCAGTTTATATAACTTTTTGCGTTTCTGATGTTTCTCTTAACATTTATGCTTGTTTGACCATTTCTGTGATTGTTGATTACATAGGCATCATAGTGGTGGTGTCCTTCACAATTAATATATTTTTGGGTAATGTCATTGCTTTCTTTTGCTTTTTCATATATGTTGTCCATAAATGCCAGCTGAAGTTTAAAAGAGATATGCAAAAGCTTCTCTTTCAAGTTGAAGTTTTTTTTTAAATCATTTGTTAGTGAAGACCTGCAATTTTCTGTAAATATTTGGTGTCCCACGTGGTGCATATTAAGCACAGTATAGATTTTGGGGAAAATACTGATTCAAAAAATGTTTTCTTTGCCAGGGATTTTGACCACTGTATCTGCCACAGAGTCTCCCTGGCTTATATCATTTGGGGTCATTTATCGCATTTATTTTCAATTGTATGCCTGTTTGACTGTTTCAGTGAATGTTAACTGCAAATACACCAGAGCAGAGGTGTCCTTTGTACTGAACATTATGCTAGACAATCTTTCTTCTTTTTTGGCTTTGTTTTGCATCAGTATGCTTCAAATACTAGCAGACTCGATAGACCAAATTACCTTCTTCCGCTGGCTAATTGCTATGTTCATATATTTGCATGATACAGAGATGAGATTCAATCCATGTAAAGTAGCAGAGATTATATATCAATAGAATATTTTTCATGCACATAATATAATATTTTTAAATGTCTCGTAGGTTTTGTTGTTTGTATACCATAGCTATGAGATGTGCCTAAATAATTACATTCAGCATTTTATGGTTTGATATTGTGACATTGTTATACTGGTGTCCATGTTACATATGTTATGTGTCAGAAAAAAAGCTGCATGAAATAAAATATCTTTATTATTTAAGAGATTAATTGGTGTCTATCTTAAGCACTTATTGGTGCACAGTTGTACAGCATAGGTGGTCCACAAAATCAAATAAGATGTAAAACATAGCTAAATTATAACATGTTTGGGTTAGTGATATAATGGTGTCTTAAGAAGGATGGTTCAGTGATGCCCTACAGGAACAAATTAAAAACAAATGATGAAATGTTGCATACTACAGTACCCAAATAGAAGGTGTAGGCATCGTGATATCAAATAATCTTTATTGTTAAGAACAGAAAATATGACATTATGGACACCATGCGACCCACATTATATTTTCCATATGATAACTTACACTTGCAATTTTCAAAACATATACAGTAAATGATGAACTATCTTTATATTTGGAATTATACTACTGCCATGTGTAATCACTTAAAACAAAGCATACTCAAGAGCACTGAGTATGTCCCATGATCTGCCCATCATGTGTGCAATTTATACCACAGGGGTGAGAGCTTTAGGAACATTTTTTTTCTGTTTCTGTGTGTTTTCTGCTCATTCTGTATGTGGTGTCAGTGTGTGTGTGCTGCAGGTAGCACTGAGAAAGATAAGTTGCTTTGTGAAGGAGTTTCATTTAGAATTCAGGTTGTTTTGAAGCTGAGATTAGCACAGTAATGGGCTAGAAGTGTTAGAAACACAGTGGGACACAGGTGAGAGTGTTTTGCAAAGCTAATTGAGTAAGCTGCAGCTTCAGTGAGAAAGATAAACTGTTTTCTGAAGCAGTTTCATTTAGAATATAAGCTGCAGTGAAGATATCTTCATTCTGGTGACATCAGCAGAGTGTAGATAAATAGCATTTGTCCTCACACTACTGATGTCATCAGGATTTATCCTCACTGCAGTGGAAATAACACAGGATATTCTACTGAGAAAGCTCCAACCCCCTGAGATTGGTGTTTTCCACAATTTCCTTAATGTTAGAGACAAATGATGTTATCTCTTGCTCAGTAGCACTGAGATGTTTCCCACAGAAGCATAGCTGTCTTATGCCATGACTGTGCTTAAAGCACTTGAGCCACCCCTCACTGGCAGCAAATGGCTCTATGTTGCCCAGCCTTGTATGAAACATGAGCGCTTTTTCTTTGAGAAGGGGGCCAGTGTAAAGTCCTGTAACTTTTCTTTGGTGGCCTTAATATCACTGATCATGGATTTCCCAACTCTGTACTCTCCAGCTAGAATGGCAGTCCTCTCACAGTTCTCCAGGTGTTCCACAATCTGAAGCTTCTGGGAGACATTAAGCACTACTCACTTATGCTTGGTTGCCATCTTAGGATACAAGGGTGCAGATCACAATCAGAATATGCTGACTGCTGAGCTTCAGACAGGTACATTTAAGTATGGTAGTAATTGATGTTATAACAAGGTCACAAGGTAATCTAGCTCAGCTCAGCTTAGCCAAGTGTTAATCACTTGCTAATCAGCTAATGCGGTACAATACTGTCATTGATTTTAGCAGGCCACTGAGCTGATTAATGAAGGAAGCTGTTTAAGGAGCGGGGGCTAACTGACCGTCCATTAGATAGGGAGGTCGGATGAACGGGGTTCAGATAATCAGGGTTGCACTGTGTATATGTGTGTGTGTGTGTGTGTATATATATATATATATATATTTATAAAATGGTGTGGCAAAATCATAAAAATCCCAGTGATACAATTGGCCAAAACACGTCACATGACCGTGCATTATTTCCCAACGACCGCACACCTTCCACTACAACCGCGCCTGAACTACTTTCCAGTCCTCAAAACCTTTTCACCAGCAGCAAGACCACCCACACCTGGTGCAGCTAGACACCCACACTAACACACATGTGCAACTGACACCTACACCTATAAGTAAATATACCAGTAGTAGCCCCACACTGTAGAAACAGATCTCTTCATCCTACCATTAATGTTTACTGAAAATTTAATTTAAAATCAAATCCTGCCATGTTCACAGTGTCACAGTGTACAACCACTTTTATTACTGTAACCACTGTGACCAGTCTGATTAACAGAAACCTAACTGTATATATAAAACTATAACATACATTCTTTTGTAGTCTTCTCTTCATTTCTTTAAAAAGATGCCTTTCCACTGACAATACCATGATCCTGCAGACAGTACTTTCACTTTCAATAATGAATGTAGTGATTGAGCGGTGTTTCATGAAAGTGAGAAGCTGTTATGAGGTCAAAGTAAGACGTGTTTCTGTTTAAAAATCAGAAAAAGTGACTGCCTTTATTAGTTTTCTTCATTTTCCGTAATAGTAGCTCCATATGCGATGTGGGGCAGACGCGATGAAGCGGTGGTCGGTAATTTTAGAAACATAGATGGAAGCCAGGCGAGTGTTGCCTGTAGCAACACTACGCACTTTCGCTCCGCTCACGCTTCTAAATTACTGACCACTCGCGATCTATCCTCGCTGCTTCCACATACAATATGGAATTACTATTAAGGAAAACCGAGAGAAACTAATAAAAGGCAGTCACTTTTCTGATTTTATAAACACAGCACGTCTTACTTTCACCATGTAACAGCTTCTCACTTTCTAAAATGAGCACCGCTCGGTCACGCTACATTTGGGCAATTAAAGTGACAGTCCTTTACAGACATACTTTTTTTCACACCAAAAAGGACTACTAAAAGTTAAATTCATTTACAAATACAGTTTTTCACACCAAAAAGTGTCACCTCTGCCAACATATCATTTAATTACCAACTACACAGAAGGACTACTTCCCCAAAAAAATCTATAGCCATTTTATAAGATAGATATACCACTCTGAGGTGTGCGGTCGTGCTCTGATATATGCACGCCTTGTGCGGTTGATGCACTCGGCCTGCGGCCTCGTGCGCACAACGCACACCAAGGCGTGCATATCAGAGTGCCCCGCACACCCTCAGAGTGGTATATCTATTACATATACTGTATCTCTCTCTCTCTATATATATATAGATATATATATAGTATTAGAGGAAAAAATCCATTTAATGCATAGTTAGGGCTGTTCCATGGTGACAAAAGTGTGAGATTTGATGTTGGGTTGAACCCCTCAGCCATTGTTCACCCCAACCAGCATCGGGTGCGTGGTAGTCATCTGCCCTAACTCTCACCCCATCACATATGGGAAGAAGCTGAGGAATAGGAGAATGGGGTGAGAGTTAGGACTGATGACCCCAACACGCACCCCGATGCCTGTTGGGGGGGTGGGCTGGAGGTGTGCAAGGGGGGTTTTAACCCTAACATTGAATTTCCTCACTTTTGTTGCCGTGGAACAACCCTAACTGATGCATTAAATGGATTTTTTTGCCTCTAATTTCCCTTCTTTTTGAGAATGACAATGAGAAATAGTGAATGTAATGCGGTGGTGGGAGGGCCCTGCACTCCCACCATGTGATGTCTTGTCACAACGTAACACATTGCCCACAAACGCAAATGGTAAGGCGCATGGTGACATAAAGTGAAACAGAAAGAGAAACAGTACTGTAGACACAAATCATAAAAAATAATGCAAACGCAAGCGCAAATGAAAATGCAAATGGTAACGCATATGGTGGCATAGACGGAAACGGTAAGTGAAACGGGTACGGAAGCGGAAGCAGTAAGGGTAACAGTAATGTAAGCACACAGGTTGGTTTTCCCCATAAGGTGCATAGAGAAAGACAGTGAGTACAAAGAATGTATGCATAATAATGAGTCTCAGAGCAGAAAATGAGGAGTTGGAATACTAAATTGCTTATATCTCAGGAACCGTACGACGTAGAAAACAAATGTAAAAGTCATATGATTTATGTCTTTCCTGGCTAGTTTTGTACTTGTCCCCCAGTAGGGGGCTTAGCAGTTTTCTGACGAAAAGTCCGTATCTCGCACCGTTTCAGAGATATGGGCCCTGAAAGGCTCGGCGAACACCGTAATGTTATCCTAAGGGAAAAAAGAGAAGTTCAGAGTGCCATAACTTCGCCGCATTGTAATATTTTTTCACCAAACCACCAAATGTCACATCTGTGGGATGTTGGCTTTCTTCCCTCCAAATTTTAGTGTAAAAGACAAACTGTTATTTTGCAGCAGGGTGGCAAAGAATTCCTGTCATGCAGCAGATGCCGTAATGTTAATCTATGGGAAAAAGTGTCAATTTCAGAGTACTGTAACTTTGCATCCATGGAATATTTTGTCACCAAACCATGAAAAAGCACATCTGTGAGATGTTGGATGTCTTCCCTCCAAATGTCAGCCCAAAAGACCAAACCGTTCATTTGCAGCAGGGTGACAAAAAATTCCTGTTATTTTGGGCATAGCGTCGCAAAGTAGTGTCGTGATTTGCGTAAAGCCGCAAAAATTTGTGACACTTTCGAGAGTGCAACACTACTTTGCGACACTACTTTTTCCAGAAATTGGAAAAACATATTTCTAATGTGTTTAACCTCAAATAGAGACATGCCTAGCATCCTCAGGGTCCGACTATGTAAACACAAAAATAATTGTGTTGCTAGAGGGTCCCAAATTTAAATGCCAAGCATTTTCTGATCACCAACTGAAAACAAAATGGTGGATTTGCAACACTACTTGGGCCATTTGCGACACTAAAAACTGCATTTGCGACACTGTCAAACTTTTTGTTAACTTTTCCCATTGACTTATAATAGGAAATTGTTTTTTGAATAACTTTTGAACTGTTTAATATTTTTTCACAAAATCTTCAAAAGGCACATTGGGGACCCCGGTCACACATTCCCTGAAGTTTTTGGACCAGTCGTGCAAACCGTGCAACCTGTAGGGATGAGCAAAGAATTCAAAAAAGCATAAACGTGTGTGCAGATCACTCTTAATAACTCTGCAGCTGTATATCCGAACAGTATGAAATTTGGCACATCCCAAGATGTATGGTTCTTGATCATGTATTACAAATTTTAGGCAAATCTGTTGAATGGTTGCAAAGTTATTAAGGTGCAAAATTTTAGGTTTAACATGTAAATGGCTCCTCAACCCTAATCTATGGTAGCACTATCTGTGTTATATATATATATATATATATATATATATATATTTATATATAATGGCAGGCATAATTTTATTTTCTTCCTATGCAGAACCCTTACATTTTCATTTTCCAGTTTCTGTTTGTCTGCTATAACTTCTGGTTTGTGTCCAGCTTTTATTGTGGGAGAGGGAGGTCTTCGTGGGCCTCCAGACCTGAAGTGATTACTTGATATTGGGATTTAATATATTGTTCTGCTTGTTTGGGATCCATGAAGAAGTACATCTTTCCGTGTCAGAAAAATCTTAGCTTGGCAGTGGGTAGTAATGTACTTTTAGAGCCCATCTCGTACAGTATTGCTTTGGATTTGTCAAAGGCTTTCTTAGATTGAACCGACTCTGAGATGAAGTCTCAGAAAACTGAAAACTTTATTCCCACTGCCAAGAGACCCTTCTCAAGTCTTGCTTTCCATAAAATCCTTTCTCTGTCCTCATAACTATGGGGTCTTAAATATACTAGTGTTGTAGCCATTCAAATGGTGGTGATGTTGAGGGGTTTTTGTAACCCAGCTTTTCCAACTTGATGGGATCTGTTGATGTGGATTGTTTCCTCTGGGCATTTTAATCCCATAGTGGTGGAAATCAGTTTTTCAAAATAAGGTACCAGGTCTCTCCTCCCTTCAAGACTTTCTGGTATGTTTAATAGTCTCAAATTATTTCTCCAGAATCTGTCCTCTTGATTAATCTCTTTATGTTGTAAGTCTAGTAGTTGTTTTTTAACTTCAGATAACTGTTTCTGCACAGGGGTCACAACGTTTTCAATACCACTAACTCGCTGTTCCATCTCCATGGTTCTTATGGTCAAATTCTCAAGTTTTTGTGAGATATCATTTACTGATTTGTTTAGATTCAAAAAGGCAGTGGTCACTTTATCAAAGCCATCTTTAATATCAACCTGAATTTCTTTTTTAATATTAATTAGCATCTCTACTTGGGGAGGGGGGGAGAGGATTACTTCTGGTGTTTGAATATTGCAATGCATGATTTGCATCATGGAAGATGTATCAACTGTTCTGTCTACTACTCCATGTTTAACCTGGTTACTTGTACCAGGGAGCTGCTGGCTTTCAGTTCTGGCTCGAGGAGGTCTGTTGTGATACTGAGAGGCACTTATGAACATTTTGAAATGCTGCATTTAAGGTCACTGGTAGCTTTGTAGCCAGTATTCCCTTAACTGAGTCTCACCCTCCTGTGGTATTAAGAACATGTTAAGTTAGTGTAACATTACCTTGGAATTCACTAACCTCTTTGAACCATGTCCCTTCACTATCATTGTTCAGTTTGTTGTTACGTTGCAGAACCAGCCCATTCACTGTTGGTTCCAAATCCATGATTTCAGTTTCTCTATGGTTCCCTGGATCGTCTGGCACCAGAGCATCAAAAAACAGGTTTGATTCCAAGTTTGCCTCTCCCAATGGTTTAGCCAAAGGTGCTGTTTGCATGTTTTCATGTTTTCAGTGATTATCATTGCTTTAAGTTGTGGGAATTGGTGTCAGTAATTTTGGAATCTGTAACAGTCCTTTTTCTGAAATAGGCAGAAATTGAAGAGCCTTTGGTACAACCGAATGCGTGATGAAGAATTTGTTGCTGTCATACCGGTGTCACCAACTAATCCTTGCTCATGGAAATTTAGTTGTTCTTTTCTTTTTGAAGCTCTGAACTGCTTCGGGACAGTACTGGATTCACTCAGTTCCTTCATTCTGTGCACCAGTTTTGACATGCCGAAGCTCCAACCTGTTGTGGGATTGCTCCTGGGTATGTATATTCTCTCCAAAATGTCACATCCTGATGAGGCTTGCACAGTATTTCTCCTTCTTTTAACTAATGAACTGGTGTAATTTGTTTTGCTAGTGTATTTACAATACAATTTCAATTTTTAAGAGTAGAGGTGCGGGAGCTCACTGCAACCTACCACAGCCTCAGGCAGCCATCTTGGATCACTCATGTTATTAGCATAAGAAAAAAACGTTTTTTAGTTTCCCTTGGTGGCTGCTATTCTGTATTCTAGATTGCATTTTTCCCTTTTATTAAGTTGTTTAGTTTTCCTCTGTTCCTCCTTATATATCATATATGCTGCCTGATACTTTTTCTTCTTGTAAATGGAGTGTGTTTTTTCTTTTCTTTTTGTGTTTCCTTGTGCTTGCACAAGAAACACCTTAGTACAGTACTATATTGGAGAGGTGTGTCAGGGATGAGTCCAATGCAAAGCACTGTACAGTGGGCATGACACTGACACACAAATGACCACTGAAGCTGAGTGTGATGGCCATAGGGATTTCACAGTGGGGAGCCGGCTTACACTTGAGAGAAATGAATAGCACCAATGAGAGAATTCACTTCATTCCTCTCATTTGCATAGTCGGCATTGCAAGTCTGCAGACCCTCCTGCTCCCTCCCACTGCTGCAGTCCACCCCGCATGCACTGTCTGTTCCCCCACTGGCCTGGCATTTTTCATTAAACCCTCCCACTGCCTCCCACTGCTACTGTCCTCCCTGCTCCTGTCCCAGCCCCGGGCATCTAATCAAACCCTTCAGCTCCCTCCCAATGCTGCGATCCACCCCACACTCTCTGTTCCCTCAAAGGCCCAGCATCTTTCATTAAACCCTCCTGCTGCCTCCCACTGCTGCTGTCCTCCATGCTCCCATCCCAGCCCCGGGCATCTAATCAAACCCTTCCGCTCCCTCCCACTGTGTGCTGTTTATCCTGCATCCTCCATTCCCATGCCAACATCGGGGTGCCCAATCCCCGTGTCAGCATCATGTAGCCCTCCAACTCATGTGGCTCTCTGGGAGCCCACCCCAGTGTGCCAATTTTTTTTTGTACCTGTAACTAAAGAAAACCATCCCCAACTTCTTTTTTTTACCTACCTCCAGAGCTCAGTGCTGTCACTTTCTGAGGACCGGGACATGTCTGCAATCTTCAAAGTCAACCAGCAAACTGAAGAATCAAAGGTAAGTGCCGTATAATGGCAGTCAATGGGGTTTTCAATTTAGGTTGATACCTCAACCATTTTTAGGAATTTTGGCCTCAAATAGTCAACATGGGGTTCTTGGAATCTCACCTCATGAACACTATCACTGTCACTGTCATTTTGTTACTCAGTCCTGAAAGGTGATTTCTTGGTCATTATGTGGAATCACCTTTTGGGACTGATTAACAAAATGACAGTGCCTCTTTTAATGAGGTGGGGAACCCAAAAGCCAATGTTGCAAATTTGGTGAAAAAATTCCAAAAAATTACTGAGTTATGAGTGTGCATTGTGCAGTTTCTATACAGGCTCCTAACTTTGCCAATTTTTAATATTTGCACTCCAGATTTTCAACATTGCTATTTATTTACACTTTCTGATGAACAGTACAACTGTCATTTTTCATATCTTGCCTGAAATGTGCTCTTGCACCTGTGGTGCAAAATGGTGCAGTTGATTTACGAAATCACCTTTCAGGATAAGTGAATGAAATGACAGTGACACTGTTCATGAGGTATGGTCCCAAAAAGGACATATTGAAAACTTGGTGAAACAACTCCAAAAAATGGCCAAGTTATACCCGGTTTTTCAAAATTTTCTACACACGCATGTAACTTTGGTCATTTTCAATATTTTCACTCAAAATTTTCAGTATAGCCTTTTTACCATGGATTTAAAAAAATTCTCCTACAGGGTTCATGAGGTGGGGTGATAAGAAGACTATGTTCAACATTTAGGATTAAAATATGAAAAAATTACAGAGTTATGGACACTTGTTGCAATTTCGGTACACATGCTAGTAACTGTGGAAATCTTAAATATTTGCACCTCACATTTTTTTTTTATTATTTGTACTCTGCTCCATAGCTATCTCTATCTTAAGGGAGCCCCAGCCCTGCACCCGATGTCCACCAGCTGACCAGCTACCCCCAGGGCTTACCCCCGGCAGGGTCGGCAGGGGAGGCCCACCCCCACCAAGACCAGATCCAGTACAGTGGTTGGCACCATAACTATTCTGGGATGGGACCTGCAAGCTTCCTTCATTATATGCCATGAGCTTTTTTCCTCCTGGTTTCTCCCCTTCAGGGACAGAGTGTACAAGGACACCGGCGATGGTGCTTTGCACGTTCCCATGCATGCACCCCGTCAGGCATCTGCCCTGCCTCTGCCTCAAGGTCTGCAGCATCAGTGTGCTAGCCCCTGGCCACCACTAGGGGCCAGACATTCCCCAACAAATGATTGCCCCTCTCCTCAGAAAAGGAGTGCTGTCCCTGGGATGTTCAATCCTTCTCCTCCCCTGCCAACCCCCAGTGGCCTGTGCTTGCTCCCAAATATGGGTTGCCAGCATGGCACAAGGTGTGGCAGCCAGCACCTCAAACCTTAGCACCACTGGGTCAGTGATGTACCCCACATGTTCAACATAGCATTCTTATTACCCGAGCTTCTGTATTCAACTGCTGTCCAAAATATGACAGGTTGTCAAAACATAGTTCAAGCAGGCATTTCCTCCTACCAGAAGTTCAACTAACACAATACACACCTGCCACATAAACCATGCAAGGAAACATTTGACATTAACAAATGCTTGTTATTTGTCTGTTTAGTTTGTTAGTCATCCAGGGAGGTATTTTACATTTGTTATTACTAATTATTTTATTGAGAACATACTAGTCTTCTGTTGTTTTAATTATATTTTTGATAGTGTTGCAACATTCATCTACAGATAAATTGGTCGGTATTCTTTTCCAATTTATTGAGTCTAAAACCTCCTGGATTTTATTGTAGTTAGTTTTATTACAGTTCTTAGCATATAGTTTATTTTTGTTGATCGCCTGTTTTACTGAATAAGCAAATGTAACCATACAACGATCACTGTTTCCTAATGGTTCTATTATTGCCAATTCCGAGATGCCTGTATTTATGTTAGTTATTACAAGGTCGAGAATGTTTTGACTCCTGGTAGGAGATGTAACCAATTGTTCCAGACCTGCAGCTGATAGTGTGTCCAGGAATGTTTCCTCTTGGGATGAATTACTTGTTAGGTTCTCCCAATTAATGACCAGATAATTAAAGTCACCCACTATAATTACTTTGGTCATTTCAGCAACAATTAAGATTTCTTTTGTAAGTTGCTTGTTATAGTCTGGGGGCTGGTTGGGGGTCTGTTACAGTTTTTTATTGTTAATGTTTTCTCTATTATAAGCATGGAGCTGAATCCAAATTGATTTAGTAACTATATTGGGCTCATTATCTATTGTAATTTCCTCTCCCTCATGGATTTATTTAAAACAGTATAAAGGCAAACCCCACCACCCTTTTTACTTGTTATGTTTTTGTAGAAGAGTTTGAACCACTCAATCTCTCTGGATCACAGATTAGTTTCATCCCGCCATGTTACTGTGATAGCAATAATGTATATGTTGTCCCTGTCTAGTATGAGCTCCAGTTCTGCCTTTTTTACCACATTAAGACTATGTGCATTTATGAATGAGAATTTGTATTCAGATGTTTGTAACTTAGTACTGACATGTGCGCTGAGATCCCCTTGCTCCTTGGCTATCATTTTAAAGTCTGCGCAGTTAACTGTTCGATTGTTTTACCCAGCAGGTTACTTCCATGCCTGTTTAAATGCAGGCTGTCCCAACAGTACAACCCATGGTCACCTTCAAATATTTCCCAATGTGTAAGGCACTAAATACCTTTTCCTAGGGCCAACTTTCTAAGCCATTCTTTTATTGCTTTTATTTTATTGTTCTTATAGCGCCTGCTCTTGGAATGGGAAGTATTTCTGAATAACACATTTTGGCACCCCATGTTTCAAGTTTTCCTTGTAGTCACAAAGTCCTTTGGGATGTTTTCAGAGCTGGACCCATTATGTTGTTTGTGCCTGTGTGCATTATCACTAGGGGTTTTGGTTTGGCAGTGTCAATAACTTGATCTAGCTGATCTGCAATGTCTAAAATCCTAGCCCCCCCATAGCTGCTGCATGTACAATTTTGTTTATCAGTGTTGCATATTTGTTTGTCACAGTACTTAATGATGGAGTCCCCTAGTACTAGTATTTGTCTTTTGTTGCTGTTTGTTCCATGTCAGATCAGATGTTTAAGCTGACTGCCGGGGAGACTGGGTCTAGGGGAACCATGGTGGCTGGTGAAAAGAAGGAGGTCCCAGCTAGTACTCCCCTGCATCTGGGTAATTGTAGCAGCAATGAGGGTACAGAGAGAGCTGTAGTGCTTTCTGGACCAGAGGAAAGGACTGTAGAGAGGGGAAAAGTACAGGGTGAAAGCACCAACAAAGGAGGGAAAAGACAAGAAAAACACAAGACCAGTAGCAAAGTAGGATTTGGGATCAGATGAAAGGGTATACGTCTTAATGCCAGGAGCCTAGGTAACAAAATGAGTGAGCTCCAGGTGCTGATGGCAGACACTGAGATGTATCTTGTGGCCATCATGGAAATGTGTGGTTTGAAAAATAATGACTGGGAAATTATGGTCCCTGGGTACTCACTGTCCAGGAAAGATAGAGGAACTGGTAGATGGGGAGGAGGTGCCATTTTTGTCAAGGAGGACATCAAGGTGGCAGAAGATAGGTGCATTAGGTGAAGTAATGGGTAGGCAGAGTCAGTGTTGGTGTAACTCACAACAGCCTCTGGAAAGAAAATACACTTGGGGGTGAGCCTCCTGGGCAAGGGGAGAAAAATAAGGGGAGAAAAAGAACAGGGAACTCAGAGAAGAAATTTAGTTTTAGTCTTTGGTAACCAATTAAGGCCCACTAGGCACAAGTGCCTGTTTTCAAGGGTGACCCGGGAGCATTGGCAAGGTTAAGTGACTTGCTCAGAGTCACATAGTATGCAAGTGGAGGTTGTGGGAATCAAACCCAGGTCTGCTGGATGTACCAAGCTCATTCACAGCTTGTTACTCCATCCTCTATGGTTATACTGCCAAGACTTAGAAATGGCTGACTGCAGAGTTGTTTATTTTAAATGGGATTTTATCTATGTTTTGTTGTCATCTGTTGCTGTTGTCACCAACTTATGTTTTGTATTTGATGTATGTTATTTATTCTAACTCTTGCCTGCATGTACAGTGCCCAGAGCCTCTGGGATTGGGTGCTTGATAAATACAATTTTACTTTCTTATTTATTTCTATAAATACAAAGAAAAGAAGGAAAAGTCGGAATTGGGAGAATATGTACAAAACAATAGGGAGGCAAAGAGAACCATTAGGGAGGCAAATGCAGAGACAGGGCTGTGTATTGTGGAGGGGATCAAGAATGGAGAAAAACAGTTCTTCAGATATTAGGGAAAAAAGGAAGAAAAGTGGGGACTTATAAGGTTAGTTGAGGGGGGTAGGGTGATAGAAGAGGATGGGCAAAAAGCCACCATCCTTAATGATTACTTTTGCTCAGTTTTCACTATGGAGGATGGTGGGTCCTTGCCAGACAGTGGCATCAAAGTAGCCACTAAGGGGGTCCCAGAGATGAGGCAGCCAATATTTACTAGTAAAAGGATTTTGAAAGTCCTGGCAGACCCAAAGATAGATAAGGCCCTGGGATCAGATGGGTTGTACCTGAGGTTACTCAGTGTATTAGCAGTGGAACTGGCTAAACCCCTGATAGGTCTATTCAACAGCTCACTTAGGTCAAGAGAAGTTCCAAAGGACTGGAAGGCAGCAGATGTAGTTCTTCTTCATAAAGGGGGGCCAAAGAGCTGACAGGAAACTACAGATATGCCAGCCTTACCTCTATTGTAGGAAAATTGATAGAGTCAATGGTCAAAGAAGACCTCATGGACTACCAGGAGAGCAATGGGCTTCAGGATAGTAAACAGCATGGATTTGTGGCAGGGAGGTCTTGTTAGACTAATGTGATAGTTTTCTTTGAGTGATGATGGAATTAGATAGGGGCCATACTGTGGATTTGCTGTACTTCAGTTTCGGTAAAGCTTTTGACTCAGTACCTCACAAATGACTACTGAAGAAGATGGAGGACCTGTGTGTGGCTAAAGTCATAGTAATCTGGGTGGGCAATTGGCTAAAGGGGAGGCAGCAGAGGACTGTGGTCAATGGGGTTAAATTAGAAGAGAGGGAGGGAGGTTATGGGCAGGGTTCCACAGGGATCGGTCCTGGGTCCAGCTCTCTTAAACATGTTGATCAGTGACATTGGAGAGGGAATCTGGGGCAGGTTGTGTCTCTTTGCAGCTGACACAAAGCCTTGTGGGAGGGTGGATAGTGATGAGAGAATAAGGGAAATGCAACGAGACTTACAAAAGCTAGAGGGGTGGTCAAGGGTTTGGCCATTGAAATTCAATGGCAAAAAGTGGAAGGTAATGCACCTAGGGAACTAGAACAACTAGATGGAGTACTGGATGGGAGGGGTGAGACATAGCACTACGGCTGAGGAACAGGATCTTAAAGTTACCATCAGCTACTCACTTAAAGGTAGTAATTCCTAGAACAACAAACTAAACTAAACTAAACAATCAAGTCAGTGCAACAAGCAGCAAGGCTAATAGAATGCTGGGATGTATTGGGTGAGGTATCGATAGCAGAAAGAAAGAGGTAATACTTACTCAGTATAGATCCCTGGTGAGACCACTCCTGCAGTACTGCACCCAGTTCTGGAGTTCTTACCTCAGGAAGGATAAGGATAGGCTGGAGACCATGCAGCACAGAGTAACAAAAATTATTCAGGGCCAGCAGGGAAGATTATATGAGGAGCGCCTCAGAGTACTGAACATGCACTCACTGGAGACCAGAAGGAAGAGGGGTGATATGATAGAAACCATTAAGTTCCTTAAAGGAATTAAAGTGAACTGCAGGGAACTGTTTAGCTTGAACACCAGCTTATGGTTTTGTGGACATTTGTTGAAAATAACAAGATGGAGGTTCAGGAGGCATATGAGGAAATACTACTTCAAAAAAGGGTGGTGGAACTATGGAACAGTCTATCAGCAGAGGTGATGGGTGCAAAATCAGTTAGGGGTTTCAAGCAGAATTGGGATAGAATGAGCAGTATAGTGGCTGCTTGGAGAAACAGAACCAAGGAGGAGAATGGGGGAGGACAGGAAAGGTTAGTACCTTGAAGGAACAGTAGGCTCCAGGGCTTATATGGAACTTGGGCAGACTGGACAGACCACTGGTCTTTTTCTTCCATCATTGTCTATGTTTCTGTGTTTCTATATAACTCAACACTGTATGATGCTGTTTGCAGATCTCTCCCAATTTATTTCTCAGCCCTGGACCACCTTACCCTTCCTGTCAACTCTTCTGCATGCATACAGATGTCTATCAGGATACAAACTGAACACTGGTAAGTCCCAGCTTTTCCTCCTAGAGAACACTTGCACCTTGGTCCTGTTTGTTGGCATTTAGTGTTTGAAGATAAAAAATGTCACACAGTCCCAACTACCATTACAGCAAACACAGCCCCCTTGCATGTAGTAGCTAAAGCAGATACCAAATGATCGAGCCACCTTATGATGCCCAAATGGCATGGAGCGAATGTGCTGAAACTAATTGTGATCCCTAAGAGTCAAAACATCTTTGGCATCCTACCCCCTCCTACTTCCAGCAACCTTCTTTAAATCCCTCATGCAGATTTTCACTGTCTTTATCTGGGAGGGTAAGAAACCCAAAGTGATCCTCCGCACTCCTTCTAGCCACTGGATGTTGGGTGAAATGAGTTTTCTAGATGTCAAATCCTTAAACCAGATGTATGTAATAAAGCAAGTGATGTTCTGTTTGCAACTGATTGGGGTCTTCTCCCCCCACCGTGGGTAAACTTGGAATGTACACAGATAAACCTATCTAACCCACAGAGACGTTTGTTCCCTGAGTGGGCCCTTCCATTAGGTACCTCACACTATGTAGTATACCAGGCTGGCCTGGCTGTGGGGAACCAAATCCTTGGGTGATGTCTGCCGAAGTTTTGCATCAGACTGCTGTGGCACAACCCCCCCCTCCATGTATCAGAGGTGCACTCATAATGTTTCATAAATGGGTGAAGAGAGGAATACAGATTCTGGATACTGTGATGGACTAGACTCAGAACACTATTGCCTGTTTTGCCCAACTACAGGAGTTCTTTGGTCTCCCAAGAAGTGCCTTTTGGCAGTACCTCCAACTCAGAAGTACCCTTATTACTTGACTGGGGAAAACCCACATACTCCACCTCTGCCTATGGAACCCTGGTTCATCCAGCACCTTGAGATCAAGGATCTGGCAGGTATCCTATACAATATACTATGAGCTGAAGAACCACCTGCAGTATCACGTGTGAGACAACACTGGGGGAGAGAGAGGAAACAAACTAATGGATCCCATTGGAAGTTTGGAATAGGGTTTGGAAAACTGATGCAATATCTAAGAGACAGACTGGAGCCCGCACCATACAGTACAAAATCTTACATAGAACATATTGCACACCCCTCATACTCCACAAAATGGCACTCCTCTCCCACAGTAATCGCTGGTGATATTCCCATGCAGACACTGGCCTAAGAAGCACCCTTTGAACATTCCTGACCATTTGTCCCTTCTGGAAACTAATATGGACATATTGGTTTTTCTTTCTCCCCAGTACTCCAGTTCAGGCCTCAGAGGCAATCCTGCTGGCTGTCATTTCACAGTCTTGTACCTTGACCACCCCCAGAAAACATGGTTTGCTAGGCTCTTTCAGTGGCAAAATGGATCCTCCTGAACCACCACAAGAATGGCTCAATCTCCTCCTTAAGGTAGCCCAGTTTGAAAGGGTTGTGCATAGAACAGTTGGAAAGACTGATCAATATCAAAAGATATGGGTCCCCTTCTCTAACTGTGCAGTTCAAGTTTTTCTACACCCTCACTGCTGAACTCGAGAGATGGAAGTAACTACAGCAGCAACTTGTCTAGTCTGTTTATGACAGCCTGCCTGTACAACTGTATAATTACTAGCCTTGCAGCTCTGTTGAAATATCAGCTTGGTAGCACTGTAGCGCTCTTATGTGCGTTACCCTTCAAACCTTCTTTTGAATGTACTTTAATCTCCTTATGTAATTCCAATGTTGATGTCTGGAGTTTTAGAGTATGGTGGCCCTGGAATACCCTGACTAGACTATGAAGAAACCCTTCAGGTCAAATATTAGAAATGCCTTCAAATAACTAAGAAAGTTAATAAACACTATTTTTTTGGTCGGAGGAATAAATGTTTTATTTTCTATCTTAATGAATAAAAAAATTGTTCAAACATAAATAACTGTTATGTCTTTATTTTTAGCATTGCATAATCACAATATACCACTCCAGGATGTGGCTTATGCTGGGATTTACCCTCTTCTGGTGTGGTTTACTCACCCAGTCAGCAGCCTCATGAACAAACCACACCAGGCATGGGTAAATCCCAACATAACTCACACCCTGTTGTGGTATATTGCTTAATTAACTAAAATGATACCTGTGATGACTATTGCTGCCAATTGTATACTCCTTGTTGTTGGATGCTTTTATCCTTTGCTGTTGTAAAAAATGACAAATCTTAATAAAAATCTTTACAGAAAAAAGAGATTCCATAAAAACACTAACAAGCAAAAAAATTAAAAAAAATTGTTTTTGTTGATTGCTTAACAAAAACATATATTTAATATACAGTGCCTTCAGAAAGTATTCACCCCCCTTGGATTTTGTCACATTTTGTGATATTGCAAACTCAAATTAAAATACATTTATATGGGATTTTTTTGTTACACATCTACACACATTACTCTATAAGGTCAAAGTGGAATGAAACTTCTGGAATTTTTTGTACATGTAATTTAAAATAAAAACATGAAATGTCTTGATTTGATAAGTATTCACCCCCTTTGCTATGACACTCCAAATTGAGCTCAGGTGCATCCAATTTCCTTGTGAGATCACTCTAAAACTTGAATGAAGTCCACCTGTGGTCGGTTCAAATGGTTGACATGATTTCAGAGGAAATACACCTGTCTATATAAGGTCCCACTGTTGATAGTGCATGTCAGAGCAGAAACTCTACCTACTCTACTCTACTCTACATGAAGACCAAGGATCTGTCCGTAGAACTCCGCGATAGAATTGTGAGGAAGCATAGATCTGGGGAGGGGTATAAAAACATTTCTAGGGTGTTGAAAATTCCCAGGAGCACAGTCAAGTCCATCATTAGGAAATGGAAAGATTACGGAACCACCCAGACTCTTCCTAGAGCAGGCCTTCCTCCCAAACTGAGCAACCAGGCAAGAAGGACCTTGGTCAGGGAAGTGACCAAGAACCCAATGACCACCCTGACAGAACTACAGAGTTCCATGGCTGAGATAGGAGAACCTGTCCAGAGGACAATAATCTCTGCAGCACTTCATGGATGTAGCCTCTATGGGAGAGTGGCTAGATGGAAGCCACTCCTGAGAAAAGGCCACATAATAGCATGCCTGGAGTTTGCAAGAAGGCATGTGGCAGACTCTGAGACCATGTGGCAAAAGATTCTCTGGTCTGATGAAACAAAAATTGAACTTTTTGGCCTGAATGCAAAGCACTGTGCCTGGGGCAAACCGAACGCAGATCATCACCCGTGTAACACCATCCCTACTATGAAGCATGGTGGTGGCAGCATCATGCTATGGGGATGCTTTTCAGCGGCAGGGACTGGGGCACTTGTCAGGATTGAGGGAACAATGAATGGAGTCAAATACAGGCACATCCTTGAGGAGAACCTGCATCAGTCTGCAATAGACCTTGGACTGGGGCAAAGATTTACGATCCAGCAGGACAACAACCCCAAGCATACAGCCAAAGCAACACTGGAGAGGCTTCAGAACAAGAAGGTGAATGTCCTTGAGTGGCCCAGCCAAAGCCCAGACTTGAATCCCATTAAGAATCTGTGGAAAGACTTAAAGATTGCAGTTCACCAACACTCCCCATCCAACTTGACAGAGCTTGAGCAAATCTGCAAAGAAAAATGGGTGAAAATCCCCAAATCCAGATGTGCAAAGCTGATACAGACATACCCAAGAAGACTCAAAGCTGTAATTGCTACCAAAGGCGCTTCTACAAAGTACTGACTCAGGCGAGTGAATACTTAAGTAAACAAGATATTTCAGTTTTGAATGTTTCATAAATTTTTGTTACACAATAAAAATATTTGTGCCCCTTTAAATTGTTGAGTATGCTGTGCGAATCAAGGAGGAAAAAAATCATTTCAATGCATTAAAAATTCTGGTAGTAACACAACAAAATGTGACAAAATCCAAGGGGGTTGAATACTTTCTGAAGGCACTGTATATGTGCCAAGCATAAGACATGTCTCATTTTATACAATACTTGTGAGTGTATCTTCAGGCACCTATCAGTATTATTTTTGCTCACTCCAGAACTAGAGTTAAAGTACATAAATATTCTCATTCTAGTGCCCCATGAGCAAAACTATTTTCACTATAGGTCCTGACTGCTTTGAGCCGGCGGCGTAAGCAGCTCAGTTTCACTTTCTCAGCCCCAGGTGGCTTGCATGTCGGCTCTATTGCTATACCTTTCTGTGTGAACCCCTCATTCATACTGAAAGGTTCTCTTCCTGATTTTCAAACCACCTAAGAATGTATTCACATGTTATTTTTTAAGTCCACCCTGTAAATTACCCACAACAGTAACTCATCCTCCACCCCACCTTTCTGGCATTAGGCTTCTGCTGACTGGAGCTTTCCCCTCTGCCACCAATCAGCACCCACAGAATACTCCCCACACACCCACTCTCCTCTTGGACACTTCTCCAACCTTGGCCCAGCAACACTAATGTGCTCCATTGGCTGCAACAACCACTGCTCCCAAGTGTACTGATGTAGTGACACACCACACAAAAAGTATCATGTGCATCAACATATGTGCTTGTTCCACCTGGCTCGTAACAACTGCTCAGTCACCTGAAAACACACAGTAAAGTAAATGAATGCTGGAAAAATAAACACATAAAGAACAAACCAAGCAACGGTAGCACAAAATAAAGAAAGGTGTTGCATAAATGTAATATACCATACCCCACACAGAAATTTCTGTGATATTCCTCCCTCATATATGTTGATCTTTGACATCACTCAGGAGGAATATCACAGATATTTCTGTGTGGGGTATGGCATATCCCTTATAATAATATGCAAATTTTACAGGAGTGTGGTAGCACCCCTATGGTTAGGGATGAGTAGGCTGTTTATTGTTAAATCCCAATTTTTGCACCTTAATAACTTTGGTGCCGTTTGATGAAATTGCCTAAAATGTTACATGTGCAGTCAGACTATCAGAGCCTCAAGATGTGAAAAGTTTTGTGATGGCATCTTATTCAGTTTTTGAGATGCAGAGCACCAAAAAATGGAGAAAAAACATGTCTGGTTTTCCTATATTTAGCATTTGGTATTTTTTTGCTCTCACCTACAGCCTAGACAGTGTGGTATTTTTTCATGAAATGTTCAGGGTTGAAGGAGCAATGTCAAGGATGTAGCTTTGGAAGGTTTTGTGAAAAAAATATTATATAGTTCCATAGTTCTTATGATTGTAGAGTTAACATCCTGACGCGAACAGTAAAAAAAAAAATTACAGTGACTGCTTATTTTTATGAGTTAACTCTTGTGCCGAAAAAATACCGAACATGTCATCCGCCATTACCATTTTATTTCTCATATATATTTTTTTCTGATCCCCTTCCCTCCATGCTGGAGATTCTGGCCCACTGCCAGCTCACAGCCCCCTATGCCCAGGCTTACCCCTTTGGGCAGGGCTGCCTGCCAGGCACCCCCTCCCCAAGGAATATGGTCTCTCTTAGCCCTGGCTTGCCCCGCAGGGTGAGGCCACGGGAGTGGGACCACCGTCGGGCATTAGTTGCAGTGGGAGTGACAGTAGAGGTGGGGGTCATCATGAATGGGCCTGGAATTTTTTAGTATGCTGGAGATCCCTGGGGCGGGAATGTGCAAGGATGCTAGCATCTGCCCTGCCCCCTAGCATGAGGCACTGGCAGTGGCGGTACCCCCAGCCTCCACCAGAGGTCTGCATAGCACCGGACACTCTTCCCCCCTCCCCCCAGATAAGGAGAGCAGTCCCTGGGATGTTCAGTCCTTCTCCCCCCAGCCAGCCCTCTGATTTATTTCTCATATTAAATTCACAAGCACTGAAAATGCATAACAATAATATCTTTAAAAAACAAAAAGAACACCAGAACCTAACTAAACAGGACCCATTTAGCTAGATTCTGCTGTTTTGTTTTGTAAACTAGCCAGAAATGCATTTTCTAGGCACCCCAAAATCCAGGATGCCCAGCTTAGTGAGAGGAGCCATTAACCTGCATTATTCTGTATGAGAACAGAGTGACTTTCATAAGTTCTGCAGCCACAGCAGGAACTCATGCTGCAGACTGCATTGAAAGCAGTGAGACACCCTTTCTGTGGCATCTAGTGGCAGTCCCCTCAGTCTTATTACTTGCCCTGTATTCATACAATGTTTTCCTGGTGTTCAGTGGCAGCCCCCAACCCCTGATTGAATTCCCCATATTTGTATAACATTTCCCTGGTGTTTAGTGGCACCTTGCACGCTCCAATTGCCATCCCCATATTTGTATAGAGTTTCTCTGGTGTCTAGTGGCACCCCCACCCTCCTATCACCGACCCATTTATATAATGCTTCCCTGGTGTCTAGTGGTACCCCCTGCCCTTTGATCGCCTGCCCGTAGTTATATAATTGTCCCTGGTGTCTAGTGGCAGCCAGCACCCTCTGATCAATAATGTTTCACTGGTGTCTAGTGAAATCCCCTGCCCTCCAATCACCATCCCATATTGCTGTAATGTATAACTGGTGTCTAGTGGCACCCCTGGCCCTCTGATCACTGTCCCCCTATTAGTTTTACAAATCTGACCTGTATTAAAGAAAACTGTCCCTTGATGTTTTTTCCTTAAACCTGCAAAAAAGAAAACAATCCCTCACGGATCTGACGCCCACCACCCTGACCTCCCACTCAACAGTCACCACCTCACACCTCCAGTACACCCCCCACACACTCTAACTCACCTGAACAGGTCCCACAGCGTATACCTACCCTCCAATGGAAGACACATCTTGCTGCTGGAACCGGTGACTGCAATATGAAAAATAAAGGTGCAATAAGGGAGGAGTCCCCCAAGGTTCTATTCTGGGTCCTATCCTTTTTGCCATTTATATAAATAAAATTGATTCAACCCTTACCAAGTCCTCAGTACATCTCTTTGCTGATGACACTGTACTGTATGTCAGCAACCCTTCACCTAAAGTTGCTCATGAAATCCTACAAGCAGAATTCTCCTGTTACAACATCAGCTTCTCGAGAAAAAGCTTCTGCTAAATGCAAAGAAACCAAAGCAATGATGTTCACAACCCAAAACTCCACCAACACATCCTCTTCAATCAGTCTCCCCAGATATGCACTATACTTGGAGAAAATCTGGAGTATGTTGAAAATTTCAAATACCTAGGTGTGTGGATTGACAACAGACTTGACTTTACTCAGCATCTAGAACAACTGCTGAAAAAGCTTCGCCTAAGGCTTGGCCTCCTCTGCAGATTAAAACCCTTCCTTAATAGAGATTCAAAGATGAGATTAGTCCAGGCCATCTTTCTATCAGTCACTGACTATGCAGACTTCCTCTATAGTCACTGCTCAACTCCCTACCTTCAAAAGTTGGATACCTTATACCATAGAGCAATAAGGTTCATTACAGACCTGCCATATAATACTCACCATTGTTCTCTCTATGATTCAGTTGGATGGGTTTCCCTTCATGTCAGGAGGAGCAGAAATGCAGCTCTATGGATCTACAGAGCTTTACCAAAAAAACTCCCAAGCTATATCCTGGACTGCTTCAACCTGACCACTCCCATCTCCTATGCACTAGAAGCAACAATATCATCCTGCTCAAATTTCCCAAAGTCAACACCAAAATAGGAGGGCAGCAATCAGCTACTCTCTAGCCATAGCATGGAACACCTACAAAATCCCTAAAACTGTCCATTATCATTCCATTTACATCCTTCAAGCAGCACTGTACAGCCTTCTTCACAGAGAAATGCAGTTGCTACGCTAGAGATAGAATAGTCATCCCACAAAACCTTATTCCAATCACATATGGCATATTCCTTCCAGCCAGACACCGCCAGTATATGGCACCCAATATTCCTTCACCATCTTTGTACTCATTATGTGAGTGACTGTCATAGCCCTCATTGTGATATATATATATTGTACATATTGTAGATGTTAGTTTAACTTTCTCTTGCCAAGCTTTAACATGTGAATTCTCTGTATATTATTGTGTTATAAATAACATTTTCTTGTTTCTGTATGTATAACTGTCTCATAAGTATGTGATGTAATTGCTGTGCACCAACTCGAACCTTGACCTTATCAGGTCCATCTTGTAAATGAGCCTTGCTCAATGATGATCGCCTGAATAAATAAAGATTTGATTGATTGATTGATAAGTGTGGTTCAATGTATTTCAATGGTGTTTTGAACTTTGATGCATAGCTTGGTCATTTTTGCATAATCTGGACTCAAAGGGTGGGATATTCAAAAGGGTTGCGATATGCGCAATAGGATTGTGCCAGTGCAAGTCCGAAATTGCGCCATTCTGCGATATTCAGCAGGAGGCAGTTGCACCACAGAAAACATGCTGAGCAACAGCGCAATGCTAATGAAGGTATGCACAACCGAAGGGGGTGGAACCATGCATAAAGTGCACAATGCGATATTCAAAGCCTTGCACAATGGGCAACAGTGGATCAAGCGGAAGTTAGCCATAGCGAAATGAGCCAAAATAAAAAGGCTCAAGGAAGAGGTGCAAGAGCGTGACAGGAAGCCACATGAGGCAGGGGAGACAGAGAAGGGCAGAGCAATAAACAGTGCAGGCCAGGGAGTGCAAGGACAGAAGAGGGCAAGGAAGGTGTGTGGGGCCACAGAGTGCAGAGGCCAGTAGGTGTACCCGGTGCAGTGGAGGTAGCAGTCAGGACAGCGGGGGTAACAGAGCAGCAACAGCCAGGGGGGAACATAAGCCAGGGACATGGACAGTGCCAGCTTCCACATGGAAGCTGTAATGAGGGGGGTGAGAAGGCATGCCACAGGAAGACGTGGCCGTGGAAGGGCCCATCGGCGGTACGCCTCCAACAGGCAGTACCGAGCACACATCAGCTTTGAGCTGTATTCAGATGTTGAGATTGTGGTCCGGTACCACCTGAACAGGACAATACTGAGGCGGCTCTGTGAGCTGTGCAGTGATGTGATGCAGGCACCCTCACGGTGGAGTCACGCTCTGTCAGTGGAGACAAAGGTAACAGCCTGCATGTGCTTGCTCGCCACGGGTACCTTCCAGAGACCAACAGGGGACACCACAGGCATAACACAGTCGGCCAAGTCATGCATCCTCACCCAATTCCTCAACACACTGCTGCCACATGCTGCAGAGTACATCCATTTCCCCAGCACCACGGCAGAGCATACAGCAAACATACAGGAGTTCCACAGGGTAGCACGTATGCCTGGCGTGCTAGGGGCGATAGACTGCACCCATGTGGCCATTCGCACACCACCTGGCCCCGATGGGGCTGCCTATCAGAATCGGAAGGGGTTTTCCAGTGTCAACTGCCAGGTGGTGTGTGATGCCAGTGGGCGCATCATCAATGCCTGTGCCACGCACCCTGGTGGAGCACATGATTCATTCATATGGTACCAATCAACACTGTGCCATCAATTCGAGAGTGGGGACATCCTCACAGGACATCTAGTGAGTGAGTATGCATGTAGGATTGGCAAACTGGGGGCAAGGGTGGGTAAGCCACAGGTGCCATGGGAGTGGCACACAGGGTTAGGGGACAGACACAAAGCAATTATAGTGCGGGGTTGCAGGAAGCAGGCTGTTGGTTAACTAGAATCTGCAGCTTATCCAGTAGGTAGGGAAATGGGCAGACTGGGTGGGCCAAGTGGTCCTTTTCTGCCGTCAAAGTCTATGTTTCTATGTTACTAATATGAGCCTGAACATGACACTAACCTCCACTATCTCCACACAGGTGACAGTGGATACCCACTCCGTCTCTGGCTGCTCACACCCTACTGGCGGCCCACAACCCCATTGCAGCAATGCTTCAATGAGGCACATGCCGCCACACACAACATCATCGAGCGGGTGTTTGGGATGCTGAAGGCACGCTTCCGATGCCTAGACACCTCCGGCGGTGTCCTACAGTATAGCCCCTCAAAGGCCTGTGGGATATTCCTGGCCTGTTGTATCCTGCACAACATGGCCAAAGACTGTGGGATAGCCGTACAGGTCGAGGAGGGGCACAGCGATGGGGACGTTGGTGACGCCGGTGATGATGGGGATGAGCAGCCTCCCCTTGGATGGCGTGACCCCCGACTGATCCGGCTGGCCCAGCTGCACCGGGACACCATCACAGAGGAGCACCTCGCCCAACACAGGTAAGTCATGGGGCCATGTGCAACCAACAGTGGCTAGGGCACAACCCACATACACACAGAGAAACACACCAGGGGTGCATGATGGCGAGGGAAGTGGCAGGGCACAGAAGCACACACACAACCAGGGAGGGGTGAACAGTAACATGCCACATGGACAGACACACACACACACACACACACACAACAGGCACAAAGTGCACAGGGGTCAGGTGCACAACAGAGAAGTAACACAGACACTAAAAACACACACGTCCACAGGCCACCACCACCACCTGTACTGTCCATGTACATGTGTCAGATGCTGGGCACCCTTGCACTTTGGTGTACAGTGCAATGCAGGCATCATCATGCACACGCACCTGTGGACAGCAGTCGGGAGGGTGTGCAGGTGGTCCATGTGTCTGCGTGTAGGGCAGGGCACCCACTGGTGCACTGCCCACCGACATACACATTGCACACAGGGCAGCACCAGACAGGGCCTGCACTGGGAGACAGCTCAGTCATGCGGCACAGTGCCACAGCCACCTCGGATGCGTGGACGGCCCTGCCGAGACCCAGCAGCACTGGCAGGCTGAGCACGGGCCACATGGGGTGGCACTGATGGACCACCAGGGGTCCCACTGCACGAACATGACCTTGTCCGCACAGGGATCTGCAGCATACCGAACATACCTGCACCAGGGGTGCTTGGGATGCCCACAGCTGAACCCAGCATCGACAGGGTGGGTATCGCACGATGCCGGGAATGGGGAGTGGATAGCATACTGCGCGGTGTGAGCGGCACAGGGGGCACCTGACTGTGTGCCCAATGTGGCCACGACACCAACCACTGCCTGTGTCAGCCTGTCGATGGCGGCAGTCACATCCACCTGCAAATGGTCAATCCGGGACAGGATCCTCTCGGTGTCCCTGCTGTGCCACTCCAGAGCCACACACAGTGCCTCCACAGATGTTGCAACCCGCATCTGCTGCTGTACTGATGCCTGCAGCAGGCGGGTGTGCTCATCAAAGAGGTCATCTGCCACATCAGCAACCTGTCCCTCAGGGTCTGGAAGGGCCTGATGTACAGCACCACTTGATGGTGGGCGCTGCTCACCAGGACCAGATATGGGCATGTCCACAGGTGGTGCACCTACATCACCGCTGAGCCCTGTACCCCCAGTCCCGGTGGGTGACTGCTGCTGCTGCCCCCCCGCCTGCTGTGCCCACGGGATCAGTGGTTCCACTGCTGTGGCTGCAACAGTGCCAGTGACCTGCACAGCCACTGGTGCTGCCCCACCAGTGCTGACAGGCACAGCCTGGGACTGTGCTGACATGCCGGCACACATGTCGGAACCAGCTAGATCCATGGGCATGAGCTGTCCTACTGTGTGTCCATTCTGTGACACACACATGTCAATGCCCATAGTGGTCGGTGCATCATCGATGGTGCAGGTCTGTGCCACAGCCACAGCTGCAGCGTGCTGGCATGCTTGCATGCCAGACCGCTGAGACACAGGAAGGGCACTCCCTGCACCTGTCTCAACATCAGTGAAGGTAGCCAGGCATGCACACTGGTGCAGTACACGCCGGCAATCTGCAGAGGTCGATGGTCCCTCCTCCAACTCTGGATGGCTGTCCGCAGTGGACAGGCCCTCCACTGCTGACACCTGCAGATCCACAGGATCTGTAACAGAAAGGAAGGACACATTAGTGCATGTGAACTACCTTCCCCCCCGACCATGACATACCATGCAGTGATGGGCTACTACCTGTCTGGAAGCCACCTCCAGGAACACCTCAATGACACTGCACTGCATGCTTGCAGTGAGCATGTCCTCCACCAGGGTCAGCTGCACCACCTCCGGCTGTCCCCCGCCTGTTGCAGCACGTGCCGCCCTGATGGCTGCAACCTTCTTCTTCACCCTCCTCCTGTTGGTACCCATCTTCTTTTTACACTCCTGCACAGAGCGCTGGTGGCTGCCGTGCAGGTTGATGGCACATGCCACCCCCTCCCATGCAGCAGCACGGGCCTGAGGGGTGCTCCGCCGTCCACTGAGAAGTGGCTCCTCAGCCAGGTAGGCCTCAAACAGTGCCTCTGTCTCCACCTTCATAAAGTTGGGCCTCCTCTTCCGCCCACTATCATCCTCCTCACCCAGTCCTCGCTCGGTTATTTCACAGCCTGTATGGGTGAGAGTGGTCACCTGTGACTGTGCAGTACACAGCAATTCTCTGGGGCCATGGTCCAGAACAGCACAATGCATGCAACTCACCTATCAACTGCAATAACCGAATATGGCCACTGCAGAAGTGTCACATATTTATAGAGCAATGCATGCAAATTAGGACTGGAGCAACTTTAATGAGATGCAAATCGTGCAACTGCGCCATTGAATGGCTGATCGGATTATTTGCATATGACGGCTGAATATCGCGCTGTTGCACTTTACGCAATATGGTTGAACCGGCTGAGCCAATGGCGCAATTCTGTGATTGCGTAGTACACCTTACTGTGCATGCCCAGGTAGCTTACGCAGGCATCTGCCACGCTGATGACATGCTGTGCATGATAGGCAATTCAGGACACGGCCACCATTGTGCCAGTGGCGCTACAGCGACGGTCACTACATGGTGCTGTGGCACAACTGTGCAATAGTCCACTGTGGCAATGGCACACAGGCAACCAATCACGCTGGATGTATAGACGTCCGATGGCGCTGTGCGTGGCCTTGCGCCAGAGACCCATGACCCTGTGCCCGACCTTTGCCCCCTCGGCGCTGTACTTATGGCATGTCTGCAGCTCTATCGCGCTGTTCGGTAACAGCGCGATAGGGACTGGCGGCACTATACGAACAGCGCAATAGGGAATAGCGGAGTTGTATTGCGCAACAGTTCCATGTGGGGTTGCCGTGCTGTGGAGCGCCATATTGCCTACTATATACATGCAGGGATGACACGCAGGAGAGCCCCACAATGGAGTGCAGGGGAACTGGCAAACCTGGTGGCCATAGTGGAGCCTCACCATGGCCCACTATTTGGGGATGAACCCCTGAACATGGCAAGGACCCATGTGTGGCAGCAGGTGGCCACTGCACTTGAGGAGGCCACTGGCCGGCGGCAGTCGGCAGAGCAGTGCAGGCACTGGTACGGTGACCTGCGGAGGAGGGAGCCAGCACTACTGGCACGACTTCGTTCACGTGCCAGGAGGGGCGTGGTACCTCGGCCAGGTGGGTGAGCCGTCTATGCACCTTTATTGTCCGTATGGGTAACACTGTGTATTGTGACCAGCACATGGGGGAGGGTTGGTCCATGGTTGGCTGTGGCGGTGTTTACAGGATATGTGATGTATGGGTCTGGCTGGGTGGGCGGGCACACTCATTGGGTTAGGGGGATGTCTGCTTTGGGATTTCACTGATGTGTTTCTCACCTTTTGTTTCCCACAGGCATGGCGGAGCAGAGGAGGGCCCAGGCTGAGGTGCAGCAAGGGGTGGCAGCGGTGACTGTGCGTGTTGTTGTTGGTGGTGGTGTAGAAGAACCATGACAGCAGCAGCAGCATCAGTACAATGAGGGTGAGTGACATGACATCATGAATGCTATTGCATGCTGTGGGGGGGGCAGGGCATGGCCACCATCCATGGACAACACTGCCATGCACGCGACATGTGACAGTTAGCACTGTCCAGTGGCACTGCATGTCTGGGAGTGTGTCAATGGTGGTCCATGCATGCACTGGGCACATGGCTGTGGCACTGCCTTCCCACCACGTAGCCACGTCACTATACAGCCTTGGTTGTGCTGTGATGAACATGGGTGGTGTGTGTGTGCAGTGGCACACATGGCTGTTGCTGCCTGGTTGGGCATGTCTTGTGCACGGTCACTGTGGGTGGGTGCACTCCATCACAGGAGCGGGGCACTTGGCTGTATGCCATGCATGTTGGGTGGGCTTCAGGGATATGGACAGTCACAGCCATTGATTCTGATCCCTTGTCCTAGGTGTCCGGATCCTGCGGAGGCTTGAGAGGTCGGTCCACCAGCTCATTCAGGTGGCCATGGATTCCCTCGACATCCTGAGGGACCTGCAGCGCCGTGGCGTAAGGCGCAGGAGGAGGCCCCGGGACCAGCAGCAGACAGATGACGAGCGGGCTGGCAGGCAGTAGCTGCCCATCACCTCCCCCCTTTACCCATCCCTCACACCCTGCCTTCCCGCTCCCAGTTGTTCACCCCTGCCCCTTACCCACCCCTACCTTGTACCAGTACCCCCACCATTGTATTGTATATATTTGTATATAGTTCTGGTTGTTCGTATTGTTATTGTTATTATATTACTTAGAAATCTATATTTTGTTATGAATACTGTGGTGGTCTCTGATTTGCAGCTGGCTATAGGTGCTCAGTTGCAGTGTTGTGCATGGCATCTGGGGTGGTGTTGTCTTGGGTATGTGTGTGTGTACATGGGGAGGTGTCTCTGGTGTGGGAGTGGCTTTCAGTCAGTCTTGCTGTGTGCTGCCACCCACTGCTGGGTGCTCATGGTGGGTCTGGCTTGTATGGTTCTGTGGTACACTAGGTTGCAGTGTGACAGGGGGGGATGCATGGGGATTCCTGCAGTGACAGTCACTGCTCATGGGTGGTGTCTTGGGGTCACAGTGCAGGGTGTGCTGTGCACAAGGGGGGGCTGATGTGCACTGGGGTTGTCCACCCCCTTTGTGTGGCAGTCTCAGCTTGCCAGTGGGTGTGCTGGGGCAACATGGCCCGGCTGTGCTTTGTTGACTTGTCCCCATGGGCCGGTGGATATTCCGTCCCTCCCCCACTTATGCTGTGCTTGGGGTGTCGGGGTGCATTGTTAGTTCTGCAGTGTGTTCCTGTGCCCATCTGTGGCATGGGTGGTGGGCCCCTGCCTACCTCCCTGGTTGTGCAGTTCCATTGCTCTGCTGCTAGGGGGCTCTCTGCTTGTGCTATGGTGCCTCTGGACTGCTCAACTGGGCTGGCCTTGTTGCACTATAGCACATCATATCTGCTCAGCTTCCCCTTCCTGCTTGCGCTATGGCGCAGGTTGTGCGATATTCAGACATTGGCTGATTGCACAATTTGCCTTGCTCCATGTTTGAATATCACGTCTATTGCGCATGTGCGCAATGGACTTGTGCTTGCTCCTGCTATTGCACACATTTTGGGCGCAGTTTGAATATCCGGCCCAAAGTTTCAACATGGCATTTGTGGGATCCCTCTTCATGAATAACAGTAGTGGAATTATGCAAATGAGGCTCAAAGGGTGATTTCAGAGTCACGCTGTAAAATCACCTTTTGGGCAGGATTTGAAAATTCTCACCTCCCTTGTTCATGACTTGGGGTCATAAGAAGGCTATGTTGAAAATTTGGGGTAAAAATATGTAAAAATGGCAAAGTTATGTGAGTATGTTGACATTTTTCTGCGCTCGTTCATAACTTTGCTAATTTAAAATATTTTGATCCCAAATTTTCAACATAGTCATTTTTTCATATCACCTCACAAACATAACAGCTGTCATTTTTCAAATCCTAGCCAAAATGAGTTTTCGCACCTGTAGTGTAGAATGAAGTTCTGGTGGTGCAGAATGATGTTTTGGCAGGGATTTGAAAATTTTCACCTTCTGGGTTCATGAGGTGGGGTAATAAGAAGGCAATGCCAGAAATTTAGTGTACAAATATGGTAAAAAGCCCAGGTTATGACTGAATGTTGCGGTATTTCAACATTCACTCATGTATTTGCTAATTTGCAATATTTTGACTCCAGACTTTCAACATGCCCATTTTTTACACCACCTCATTTGCAAGACAGGTGTCATTTTTTTAAATCCTGGCCAAAATGTGTTTTCACACTTGTGGTGTGAAATGACATTTCCATTAATATACTATAAATGATACATGTGCTGCCCAACTTGCCCTTGCAAAAGGGGTTCTTCTCCCCATGCTCTGCTATGGGCTCACCTCCTTCATGAACACCCCAAAAACCTGGCTCAAGAAATGGGACACAGTGCACAACAATGTATGTCACTTCGCCCTATCAGCCCACCGCCTCACACATCACTGTCAACTCTACTCCAGGCTGGGGTGGCTCTCCCGTAGTAACCATCGATCCTTTGTCTTGGGCAACTTTACAGACAACATCATCCGATTGTCCACCTCTCCTGCACTTGCCGATCTGCTCAAGCCTGTCCTCTCCGGTTATCGGCTGAGGTCTAGTGACTCCCAGGCTCTCATGGTCCCAACAACTCGCTTCCTCACCGGGGATCACGCCTTTGGGGCCCTTGCCCCCAGAGCTTGGAACCTACTCCCTGCTCATGTAAGGACTGCCCCTTCCCACAGTTGTTTCAGGTCCTCTCTCTGGGGCTACTTAAAACAAGCCTCTGACTGCCTTTGCTCTTATCTAACCTACCCTCCATGGTGCACCTGTGCCCCTTTGACAGCACGTGTGCAGTTGTCTATATTGCACTCTTCAAAAATGTCCTGCTGAGATATGTTTGGCCCCTTGACCGCCTCCTGTGGTTGTCATGCCTTAATCACTGTACTTGCCTTGTATACATTCTCTGTCTGCACCTGACCACAGTTTGCTGCCTATTCCTGTCTGTACCTTGTTAACTGTTGCTACCTTGTCTCTTAATTTGTTATTGCCTGGGTTCTTTGCCTGCACCTGTCTGTACCTTGTTGATTACTGTTACATTGTCTCTGAATTGTTATTGCCTTTGTAATTCTCCCGGGTCGCACCTGAAAATAGGCACTTGACTGTCTAGCGTGCTTACCTGGTAAACAAAAGCTAAATTCATAAATTATAAGGGTAGTCATAAAATTTGGGGACTAGAGAAAAAAAAAAGAGTGAAAGTGTGAAGAGTGAATGTGTAAAGAGTGAATGTATGATGACAATGTGTGAATAGTGAATGCATAAGAGTGATTGTGTGAAGAGTGAATGTGTACTGAATGTGTAAAGAATGTGTGTGTACTGAATGTATAAAGAGTGAATGTGTGTGCCAGATCCTGCACTTCTGTAGGTAGATGGAGTCTTCCCATAGTACACAGCCTGAAGGGCCCTGCGCATCTGCACCTGTTCATGCAGGTCCCTTTTGGACCTGTGTGAATGAATATATGATTCCACCGTCACAAAAAGAATGGGAATTCTTTGCAAAAACTTTGTTAATGCATCAGTTAGAGTAACTTAACACCACAAAAGTAGAAAAGTGGCATTAGGATTTCGAACACTAACTCCCAACCCCCAACTCCAAACAGCAAAAGGAAAAAATGTTAGGTTTGGAATCTCTGGAGTCTTGGCAAATCAGTGGTTGAGTCTTCCTTGAGGATGTCAGCCCTAATGAAACATAGAAACATAGAAACATAGAAGTTGATGGAAGATAAGGACCACAAGGCCCATCCAATCTGCCCATTTCTTTTTCTGCCTTATAAATGTGCCATCTGCCTTTGCTCTGTTAATGGCCTATCTATTCATACTCATCTGTATTGCTCCCTTATGCCTATCCCATACCTGTTTGAAGTCCTGCACTGTATTCATATCCGCCACTTCCTGAGGTAGGCCGTTCCATACATCCACCACCCTTTCTGTGAAAAAGAACTTCCTCACATTACCCCTTAATCGGCCTCCCTCTAATCTCATGCTGTGTCCTCTTGTCCTGCTATTTTCTTATATTGAAACATGTTAGATTCTTTCACCTTGTTAATGCCCTTAAGGTGTTTGAATATTTTGATCATATCACCTCTCTCCCTCCTTTGCTCTAGGGTATACATACTGAGCTCCGTTAATCTGTCCTCATATGTTTTCTGATGCAGTCCCTGCACCATTGTGGTTGCCCTTCTCTGGACTGCCTCAGTTTGGTTAATGACCTTGTGAAGGTGTGGCCTCCAGTACTGCACGTAGTACTCCAGATCGGGCCTAACCATTGTCTTGTAAAGAGGGATTATTACCTCCTTATTCTGACTTGTGATGCCCCTACTAATACACCCTAACATCCCCCTAGCCTTACCTACTGCTTTAGTGGTCTGCTTGGATGATTTCAGGTAATCGGTGATGATGATGCCCACGTCTCTTTCTTCCCTTGTGACTGCCAGCAACTCCCCTCCCGGCTTATAGGTGGCTTCAGGGTTTCTCTTCCCTATGTGCATGATCTTGCACTTCTTTGCATTAAACCCCAGTTGCCACTCTTCTGACCATTTTGCTAGTTTATCCAGATCTCTTCTTATTCTGCCCACCCCATCTGGATCACCTACTCTGTTACAGATCTTGGTGTCATCTTCAAACAGACAAACCTTACCCTCCAGTCCAACTGCAATGTCACTGATGAAGATATTGAAGAGGACTGGCCCCAGGACTGATCCCTGAGGTACCCCACTTGTGACTTGCATCTCTTCTGACTGTATACCGTTTATCACCACTCTCTGTTTTCTGCCCGCCAACCAGTTTACCACCCAGTTGACCAACTTCTGACCCAACCCGAGCCTACCCAGCTTATTAATCAATCTTCTATGTGAAACAGTATTGAAAGCTTTGCTGAAGTCAAGGTAGGCGACATCAACGCTCCCCCTTGGTCCACCACTCTGGTTACCCAGTCAAAGAAATCTATGAGATTAGTTTGACAGGACCTTCCTTTTGTAAACCCATGCTGTCTTGGATCCTGTGCTCCTATGGATTCCAGGTGATGCACTATCCTTTCCTTAAGGAGTGCCTCCACAATCTTGCCCACTACTGAGGTAAGACTGACTGGTCTCTTGTTCCCTGCCTCCTTCCTGCTACTATTCTTGTGGAGCAGGATCACATGAGCCCTTCTCTAGTCTTCTGGGACCTCTCCTGTGTGCAGAGACTCACTAAACAGTTCTGATAATGGCTCTGCTAGTTCCACCCTTAGCTTCTTTGGTACCCTGGGATGGATGCCATCAGGTCCAATTGCCTTGTCCACCCTGAGCTTATCGAGCTCTTGTAGCACCCTTTCTTTTGTGAAGGGACTAGTGCTCACCTCCCTCCCTCCTGTGTCCATGGTGCTGAGCTGTGGGCCCTACCCTACCTTCTCTTCAGTTATTACTGAGCAGAAGTATCTATTTAGGATAGATGCTTTTACATGGTCTTCCTCGTCACATGCCCCCTTATCACCTTTGATCTTAGCAATACCCCCTCTGGATTTTCTCCTTTCATTAAAGTATCTATAGAAAGTCTTGTCACTTTCTTTTACTGTTCATGCTAGTATTTCCTTGGTTTGGGCCTTTGCCTGCCTTACTGCCTTCCCTGCTTCCCTTAGGGAAGTTTGGTATGCCTCCCTATCTTCATCCCGCTGTGTTCCCTTATATTTCCTGAAGGTCAGCCTTTTGGCTCTGACCTTTTCTGCTACTGTGTTTGAGAACCAAAGTGGTTTCCTTTTTCTTTTGCACTTCCTTTTCTCTCTAACACAATGGGATGTTGCTTCAAGTATTGCATCCTTTATGCTTGCCCACTTTGCCTGTACCCCCTCACCTGTATTTCTTTTTGCAGGGCTAGCTTAACTCTGTTGGCCATCTTATCAAAGTCAGCTCCTCTGAAGCCCAATATTTTTGCCTTGGAATGAGATGATTTTGTTGTAGTGGCCAAACTGAACCATATCATATGATAGTTACTGGCCCCTAGGTGACCTTCTACCTGAAGATCTGTGATCCTTTCCCTGTAGTCAGCACTAGATCTAGGATAGCCCTGTCTCTTGTGGGTTGTTGTACCAGTTGTTTGAGGCCCTCCCCCTGCAGGGAATCCACCATGTGTCTAATTCTGGCAGATGTTCCTGCCGGTATTGACCAGTCTGTATCTGGCATGTTGAAGTCTCCCATTATCAGAACCTCCCCTTTAGTTGTCATGTTTTGTATATATTCTAACAGTAATGTGTCTATGTCCTCCTCCTGGTCTGGGGGCCTGTAGACAATCCCAGTTCCTATGGCTGTCCCATTTCTTGTTTCCAGGGTGACCCACAGTTCTTCTGGCTCCTTATGTGTATTCTGAATTTCTGTAGCTTTGATATTTTTATTGACATACAGGGCCACTCCACCCCCTGTTTTGCACCTCAGTCTCTTCTGAAAAGTACATAGCCAGGTACTGAAGTCTCCCAAGTGTGGTTACTGGTAAACCACACCTCACTAATTGCTACTATGTCCAGTCTATCATTATTGCCTGTAGGTCTGGGATCTTGTTTCCCAGACTGTGAGCATTTGTGTACATGATTTTCCATTGATCAGATTTCAGTGTGTTAGTTGTTGGGTGAGGTCTGGCATTTCCCCAGTGCATCGAATGGGGAGCTGGACCTTTTTCCTTACCTGGTGATGCAAATGAACTGCAAACATGCTGAACTCCTGTTTGACCACTAGCTGAGGGGAAGGGGTGTACTTCCCATTCAACATATGGGGTGCTACACCCCTCTCCCCCATTTGCTAGTTTAACTAGTCTGCAAAGATGTCAAACTTCTGCCCCAATGCACTGACTCCCTCCTTAGTCAGATGCAGTCCATCAAATTTAAAATACTTTCACTCTCAAAACTGTTGCTAGTTCTCTACAAATTTTCTGTCCTTTTTCCTGACATCAGCCCTTGAGCCACATGTTTAGTTCCCCTATCTCCCCTTCTCTGACCTTCCGTCCATCTGCCCCCCTCTCCCAGACTGGTAGGATCTCAGAGAAGGAGATGCCAGATGAAACGGATGATAGTTTGTCACCCAGCCTGGTCAGGTGTTCTTTGGTCTCCACAACTGATTGGCTGGTGAGATCATTAGTCCCTATGTGTACCAGGATGTCAATGTTTTCTCCTGCTTCCTGAATAATTTTAGCAATGCGGTCAATGTCTCTCCATGCTGATATACCTAGGAGACAGCTGATCATTACCCCTGGATGGAGATAGGTAACAGCTCCCTGAATCATGCAGTCTCCTATGATCAGAACTTTTTTGGATTTCCTTTTTCCTTTTTTTGTTTTGGTTCCTGTTTTAGGTGAGTTTTGTTGTGCTAGCTCCTGTTCTGCAGTGTCCTCTGCCCCTTTGTTTGATTTCGAAGATGGAGGCAGATACCTGTTTGTAGTTTTTGTATGGTTTGTGGAAGTAATATGTTGTAGAGCACTGAGTGATGGGGCACCCGATTTTCCCCTTCTAACCAAATGCCAACCTCCTAGACCAACTACCCTCTGCGGTCGAGGTGCTTCTGTTGGATGTTGGGGAAATGGTGGGTGGTTCTTATAATATATTTCCTCTTGAATATAAAATTTGAGGTGCACAATCTCTGCCCATGCAGCATGGAGCTGAGCCCTAAGATCACCAATGATCCAGCATGTAGGACAGTTTCCTAAATCCTGTAAAACTGTCCTTCTGAAAAGTGTTCAGCAGTACCTGCAGTTAATGATATCCATTCCAGTTAGGTTGCTGGGTTTATAACCTGGTCAGAGTAATTAGAAGAAAGAAAATGAAAGCAAAAGTTTGATTTTGTGTTTTGTTTGTTTGTTTTTGTATAACTTGTTATAACAAGTTAAATTACTAGTGCCCCTATAAATGAGGTCACCATTTGGATACCCCACTGATCTGCCCCTTCCTGCTTTGCCACAGGAAATGTCACGACTGTCCTAACCTATAAAAGGAGTGTATTTTGAAGTGGTTGGGGATGGGGTGGGCGGGTGGGCCCTTCCTGCTGAAAAAAAAAAGAACCACAGCACGAAAGAAACAAGGTGGTAAGAGCAGAAAAAATCAGCCAGCAACAAATGCAAAAACCCTGAAAGCTTATCCTAATGATAGATAATACTGTAAACTCTGTAAAGCACCACCTGTAATAATTTCACAGAAGATATACACTGTAAGAAACACTTTGCTACAGAGAAAAATAAAGCAGTAACAGAAGTTATGCCTTGCAAAAGACAATTTGAATCAGAAGATTACAGTAGTAATCTGTTAGCATACACCTGTAGGCACACCTTGTAATAATGTAGCAGAAGGTATACCCAGCAACAACAATTTGAATCAGAGAAAAAAAGCAATTACATGTTAGCAACAAACAGTAACAATCCATGTGAGTACAAAATAAAAATAACAACATGCAGTAAATCTGCCTTGCCAAAAGAAGTCTCAATCCTTTCCCTTGCTCTGGTAAGGTTCTTTGCTCTGTCCTTTCAATCAACCTAGAAGGAAAGAGCTCAGGTGAAGCTAGGTGCCTTGGCCAGTAAACCTAGTCTCACTACATTCTCTCTGCCAACAACATCACAGATGATCTGGGCCCTGCGTGAAGAAAGTTAGAACAAACTGTGTAGGCAACATGTGGCGACTCATACTTCTCTACCTTTGAAGAGTGTATCACTGTGAGGCACTGGCTTGGAGCTGTACCTTGTGCTTTGCACTGGAGGCAAGGGGCTGGGGTGAGGGGTGAGGACTAGGGTTGACAACCCCTAAGAAGACCCCACTACTGATTTGCCAAGACTCTGGAGACACAAAACCCTAATATTTTTTCCTTTTGCTGCTTGTGGGAGGGGGAGGTTTGGAGTTTGGGTTGGAAACCCTAATGCCACATTTTCCTACTTTTGTGGTATTAGGTTACCCTAACTGGTGCATTAACAAAGTTTTTTTTCAAAGAATCTAAAATATATCCAGAGAAAATGTGTGTATATATATATATATATATATATATATAATATATATATATATATATATATATATACTGTATATATATATATATATATATATATAAATACGTATGATATGTTTAGATATATTTACATACCATTAACATATGAACAAAATATTGTTTTTGTTCATGTGGAGTAGTTCTGATTAGTTGAGTGATGATCAAGTGGCTGGACTAAGGTTGTTTAGTGGCGATCCCAGGCACATGGAGACAGCTGCACATGTGTAGCAGTGTTTGACAAACAGGAGTCTGCAGCAGAGTTGGCCATAGAAAACCTGAACTGTAAAACACCATATGTGTTCAAACAAAAAAGTTACTATCAAATTATATTTACAAATTATATAAAAAGAATAGTAGATCCTCAGATCCAGCAGCTCAAGCAGATCTGGAGATGCGTGTTGGAGCAAGAACATCAAGTGGCCCAGCAGAGCCTTTGGGACTAACTGCTTATAGTGTCTCTCCCACAACAGACAGGGGTAGAGAGAGAGAGCTGAGAGGACTGAAAGTTCAGACCAGCTAGCCTTAACAGAAAAGAGGATTTATTTTATTTCATACTTAAAGAATCTGTGTGAGTGAGTAAGCAGAAGTAGGTGCTTTCAGGCAGTGTTTTTAGAGCTGTGTTTTAACTTTCTATGGTTTTTAGTAGTCAGAAAGGGGAACCTACTGTAGCTGGGTGGGTTTGTGCAGTTTCGGTGGGTGTTTGATTTAGGGAGGGGCTAAAGAAGGCTTAGGGAACACAAGAGATTTAAAGGGAAAGCTGGCTGTGGGCCCTGTTTAGGGAGAGCTGAGAGGACAGAGACCAGACCAGCCAATCCTTACAGAAAAGGTGATTTATTTTATTTCATACTTAATATGTTTGTGTGACTGAATATGCAGACATGGGTGCTTTCAGGTCACTGTTTTGGGGGTTCTTTTTTAACTTTTTGTAATTCTTAGTAGTCAGGAAGTAAAATCTATGTTAGCTGGATGAATATTTGCAGTCTCCTGTGGGTTGAGTAGATAATTACACCTTGTGAAACAGATGTGTGATTGGAGGAGGTGCTGAAACAGGCTTAGAGGAGACAAGAGATTTAAGCCCCATACCTGCAAGTGTACAGCTGACTTCACATCCCTTTGTGTGAGTGGCACAGAGTAGGAGTGAGATATCTGACCTAGGGACATCTGTAGGACTTCTGCAGGAAGATTGCAGAATCACAGTGGGAGAACAGGAAACAAGTACAGTATCTACCCGAGGAGCTACAAAAGCTGGAGTGTAAGCATACCCTAGAGACAACATATCTAGAGTAATTATATATTGCATATTTATATTTGAAAACAGTTCAAGTGAATTCTAGAGGCTCCTTAACTGGGATACCTTTGAGTACAAATACAATACCCACACCACTTCAGTAAAGACACAGTGCAGGAAGGACACTTCGGTGGGAGGTGGTGAGAGTATAGTGGGTGTGGGACAGTGGTGAACAACAGGGTTCTCTGGAAGTTCCACCACATTCTCAGCCGTAGGGGGTTCCAGCCATAAGGGTGGAGCTGGAAGCTGCAAGAGCTGAAATATGATGCTTGAGAGCTACATCCACCAGGCCACGTAGAGCACTGTTGCCACATCCACCTCGTAAGCCATTTCACACTCATGAAGGAAGCTGAACAGTAGTGGGGGTGGGGAAAGAAGAGGAGGAAGCCCAAGCCTGAGAAACTGGGTCTCTGCAACAGTAAAAGATTCACCGTGTTGCAACAGGAGGCCCCTAATTTCCCACTAGGAGAGGTGAGAGAGCTAGCACATCCAACAGGCAGGCTCTGCTGGAGAGCAGACCAGGGAGAAGTCAAGCCCAAAGGGCCAAAAGAAAGGTACATGTAGTTAGGGACTCAAATGTGAGGGGAACTGGACAGCAGCTGGGTCTCACCCTGATGGTAAAGAGGTGGTCTACTGTTATCCTGAGGTGACAGTGGACAAACTTATTTCTAGAGTGGTGGGACTCATGGAAGAAGGGGTGGTAAGGCTAGATCTGATTGTGCTTGTGGGCATGAATGACTCGAGCAGATGGAATGCGGAACAGGTGAAGGCAGACCTGTGTGCTCTAGGAAAGGTAGTGAAGAAGAGAGTTGGAGCAGAAACCTTCTCTGAGTTACTGCTGCAGTCAAATGTAACCACCACATTACATGCACTGGTTAGGCAGTGTTCTAGGCTAAAATGAGTTGGTTTATAATGGATTAGCCACTCTACCACACGGCAGGGCCTGCTGTGGGTCAAGAGGTCACAGCATGTGCATGCGGGTATTTAACTATGGGTTTTGGTGGAATGGAGAGAGGTCATTCACGGGGGAATAGGAGAAGCAGCAGGGAGTACAGGAGAAGGTCGGGTGAAGGAGATTGCCTGCCCTGGCCCATGGCCAGTAGCTGCCATGTAGAAAGAAAGAGAGAAGCAAGCTCCAGAGGAGTGACACGAAAGAATGGGCCCCAGTGTAATGCCAGCAATGGGAATGACAGCAGAGAGTGTGGTGGAACTAGTAGAGGAGATGTGCCACAGAATGAAGGCCAAGAAGGCTCTAGTGAAAACCTTGTAGTTTGAGGGAGAAGGCAGCAGTATGTAAGAACTGGGAGGCTGCAAGGGACATGTCACCCACTGTTTCAGAGACAGTCACTAATGGAGTGTGAAGAGTTTTGCCGGGAGAGACAGTGGGACCATGCAACCCTGATCTGAGAGGCTTGCTGATTCCGGTGAGAGTTCGATTGTGAGTGAACTGAGAGCCATGCTGAGCTGGGAGAGATGTAGTGCCAGCTTGTAGTATAGACTGTGAATTGTGCTGTCTATGGGATGTGGGAACATAGCAGTCCCGATTTAAGCTGCCTAAAGATTTGAGACCATAGCAGTCCAGAAAGAAAGTTGCCCGAAACTGTAGGACTATATCTGTCTGGAAATATGCTGCCAAATCCCCACTGATTAATTCTTGCTCCATGAAGTGGTGTTTTACTGTTTTAAAATGAAATGGGATCCTACAGTTTGTTAACTCTTGTGTGGACTGCAGTTGTTTCTTTGAAATGCCAGAGCAAGTAACTAGTTTCCCTTTCAGCCCTGCACCTGAAGATGCCAGCACCCCAGTGCTTGCAATGAACCAAAAGAAATGTAAGCCATTTTGGTAAGGTTTCTGCTGTGGGTGCCCTCCTCCTCACTGACTGCATTCCATCTCAAATCCCTAGACACCGGGGGGGGCTACAATGTGGGGGCTCGTCTGGGATGCATTTAGGGTGCTGGGCAGCCTCTGTGAACTTTGAAAGGGTGCTGGTGAAAGTTGTGTGTGGCTGATTCAATCCCTGGCTATTTGGGACTGTATAATATGGTGCAGGCTAAAAAAGAAATTTTGCACCTGGAGAGGGGAAGTCATGGCACCTGCTGGTTTGGAGTTAGGCACAGATGGGCGAACATGTGAGGACTGTGTAAATGCCTTGGGGCTATGCCCATATGATTGACCGGAGGCAATCATGCTGGGCAGAGAATGACAAGCTCTGGAGATATTGGCCCTTGTTGGTGTGCAGATTGTGATGGTGACTGGTGAAGCGAGTAGTTCAGTGTGTGATTCTGCTTTGGAAAAGAGAGAAATGGTAACTGAAAAGATGGCTGAAGCTCCTGCAGTGTGCAACATAATGGTCCCCTCTGCTATGCTCCGATGGATGTGGGAAGTAGTGGAGAAGTCAGCAGTGACCAAATGTGCCCTGTGCCAGTTTGAGGGGCCAGGAGTGAAGATGATGCCAGTCTGGGCCGCATGCCAGAGAAAAGCTCCAGCAGATTTTGGACCACTGTCTTGCCGCTGGCCCAGTGGCTCAGTTACCTCGACTGAATTGGATTTTGAATGCTGGGAATAGCCTAGTACTCACCAGAGTTTGCCACCAGCTGCTGAAAGTGTGAAGCCAAATGCTTGAGGGTCCTCAACACACAGAGAAGTGGTGCAGCTTCACGTGCCAGGGTATGCAGATGGGGCCATGGTTGGGGAAGGACACCGATGAAAAATCAAGGCTGTTAGCACCAAAGGACTTTATGGTACCTGTATGGCCTGCAACTAGTGAGCCAGAGTCAACCACATTGACTGTTCTAGTGCTGCATGGGATGCCTAAGGAAGCGGTGCCCATCAGTATCCAGCAAAGAGAGCCTTCGGATGAGACAGGAAGCCCCAACAAGCCTGGTGAGTCAGGAGGTACTGGTTCGACCAGCCCCACAGCTGAAGAAGCAGGAGAGATCAATGATGAGGATCTGGAATGGGATATTCCATCCTTGTATGAGTTGGTCTTTTTGACTTCAAGCAAAGATCAGCTAGTTCTCACCACCAAATATTGCCAAAAGAGGGGAGATGTACGACCAGGACCGTGATAGTCATAGGCGGAGGAGTGCTTCAAAGACTGGAGAGGTCAGAACCATCACCAGAGCACCAACCACTGTGCCACACTAGGGGGGCATGTCGGACATGACGTGGGTGTGTCACAGCATCAACTCAACATGCCACCCATCAAGAAAGACACAGAAACAAATGCCTTCAGATTGTCTAGATGGCACAGTCTGTTACAATATGAGCTTCTTAGTATTGGAAGTATTGGTATCAATGCTGTGGACAGACACACTGTCTGATACCATCAGTGGGTGGGTTTGTGGTATACTGGTATAACACTGTTTTCAGTGCTTGTAATTAATGCTGACAGAACAGCTTAAATAAACTTTGTACAAAAATGGCTACTGCTGTATTACTGTGGAATGATAACCACTGAATTGCATGGGGCTGCCACCTTACTGTCATAATCATACTCTATTAATCCTTATTCAGTTATCAAACATGCATCTCCCTGTGACATTGTAACACAACTACAGTACTATACTGTTATAGACTTGCTATAGAGTTAGTAACCCCCCCAAAAAAACGCCATCAATTGTATTGTCAGTAATTCTTGTCTTTATTTTGACAAATAACTCAGCCAAACAAGTTGTTGTAATTAAATTGTGTTTTTCAGTCATGACATTTGTATGTAGACTTTAACAAATGTGTGTAATGTGCATACTATAAAACCACCAGAGTGACTGTGTGTGCAATGTTAAAATGAAAGTTATGTGTATAGTGTAACTAATGTGACCATATGTGCAATGTTAATTTCACAATAACAAGACTGTATGTGCAATGTTCATTTCAAAACAAAGTGACTATGTACAATGTTAATTTCACAATAAAATGACAGTATGTGCAATGTTAATTTCACAATAAAGTGACAGTATGTGCAATGTTAATTTCACAATAAAGACTGTGGGCCAGATATTCAAAACTTTGCCCCGGGGCTAAATTAACACTGCCTGGCAGGCAAACATAGCCCGGAGCACAAAGCAAGCTATATTCAATAGGAATAGCCCCGGACAAACAGCTTCTGAATATAGCACAGTAATGAGGCCATGCAAAACTGGGCTGGGAGTGCAGGGCAAACATAGCCCTGGACTAAGACAGCGCTGAATATAGCAACCAGGAAGTGGAAACCACAACAACAACACAGTGCACAGTGACGTGAGGGCAGGTACAGACAAACTATGTGGCCAATGTGTGTGCCAGCAAATGCATGGACTCAGTACAGCTGCAGGCAGCAGCAGATGTGAAAGAACAGTGATCAAAACTGTATAATATTGCCGTACCATTAGTGCCGCATTAGCGTGGAGCTAAGCAGTTAGCCCGGTGCAAACACGTTTGCCCGGTGCTAAAATGCGAAATTTCAAAAGTGCCATGCAAATGAGCCTACTTACGTAGTCTCTGGGCAAACAACCGGATTAGTATCTCATTATGCCCTGATGTGTATGCAGTTTGCCCAGCGTTACTGCAGGGTCCCACAGAGCCACCTGTAGGTCAGTCTGGAAGTACAGGGGCTGACCAGGTCAAACCGCAGCTCCACCTGTAGGTCAGTCTGGTAGTGCACGATGATAGCTGCAGGCTACATGTAATTAGTACAGCAAGGCATAGCATATTGTACCCCAGAGGACAAGACAGCAAAGGCACAGGTGGTGGTGCTGCATGCAGCTGTCACACTGTAGGGCATGCTACAGTGCACAGCAGACACTACAGTAGCAAGGGGGCCAGTAGTGTGAGGGAAACAGCAATGCCTATGATGTGTAGGGCAGTGATGCTGACTGCACTGTACACAGTGACAGGCCCAACGTGCAGGTGTTTACTGACTGTGGACAATACTGTTGCGCTGTTGTGTGATCCACAGATGCTGCACCTGTGGCATGGGATGCACAAAGGGACATATACATGGCCGGCTGTGTGTGCTGTGGCAGGGGGGCACGTGGGATCCGACAGACACACAGACAGTGGGGTATTCCCACTACTAGGCCATATGCACTGCGTGCTGTGTCCCAGTCTTGTGGCCACACACGGGCTGTGGTGAGGTCTGGCCACCCATACACCCTCCCCTCAATGGCCACCATGCCCACAGTGCTGCCTGTGTGTGCTGGCATCTGTTGGGCACTACAGATATATGGTATGCAGGTGTGTGCTATATTGCCCCACTACCATGATGACCTCTGTGGGCCCAATCGCCCCTTACTGCCTGTGCATGGCTGGGACCTGTGGCAGCTGATGGCATCATGGTGGTACCATCAGTGAGCAGCATGTGTCCTTCATGTCTGGCAGTTTCTAAGGGGTCATACTTATATGTTAGGGCCGCGCAAGCCGTGCTAATGTCAAGATAGCACCGCGCAAAGCAACAATGTCGTGCAAAGCTGTTTGCCCAGGGTTAAGACCAGCTTTTCCTGGGCGGTAATTTGTACCACGCTATGGGTCGCGCTAAGTAGCGCTAAACAACTTAGCGCGGTGCTAGTCACTGAATATCTCATTACACATGTATTCATGTTCACTTTGCCCCTTGCATATAATTATTGTTTGCCTGGTGCTAATGCTGTTTGCCTGCACTATTCAGCCTTTTGAATATAGCAGACCCGCGCTAACATTTTTTGCCCGGCGCAAAGCTTTGAATATCTGGCCCTGTATGTGCAATGTTCATTTCAAAGCAAAGTGACTGTACAATGTTAATTTCACTATAAAGTGACAATATGTGCAATATTAAATTCAAAATAAAAAGATTATGGGCCAGCTATTCAAAACTTTACTCCAGCACTAAATTAGCAGTGCCCAGCAAGAAAACTTAACCTGGAGCAAAAAACACGCTATATTCAAAAGATAAAGCCTGGACAAACAGCTTCAGAATATAGCATGGGAATGAGACCGTACAAACTGTGCTGGGAGTGCAGGGCAAACGTAGTCCTAGAATAAGACAGCACTGAATACAGTAACCAAACAATACAAACCACAACAACAACACAGACGTGAGAGTAGATAGTGAGAAACTATGGGGCCAATGTGTGTTCTGGCAAATGCAGGGACCCAGTACAGCTGCAGGCAGCAGCACACATAATAAAACTGTGCTCAAAACTGTATAATATTCCCCCAACTGTTAGTGCCACACTAACGGCGCGGAGCTAAGCGGTTTGCCTGGTGCAAACACGTTAGCCCTGCGCTAAGCTTTGCCATATTCAAAAGTGACATGCAAATGAGCCTACTTAGATAGTCTGTGGGCAAACAGCCATATTAGCATCTCATCATGCCCTGATTTGCATGCAGTTTGCACAGCATTACTGCAGGGTCCCACAGCTCCACCTGTAGTTCAGTCTGGAGGTACAGGGGCTGGCCAGGTCCAACCGCAGCTCCACCTGTAGGTCAGTCAGGTAGTGCATGATGATAGCTGCAGGCTTCATGTAAACAGTACAGCACAGCATAGCATATCGTAACCCAGGGAACAACACAGCATAGGCACAGGTGGTGGTGCTGCATGCAGCTGTCACATTGAAGGTCATGCTACAGTGCACAGCAGAAACTACAGGAGCAAGGAGGCCAGTAGTGTGAGGGACACAGCATTGCCTATGGTGTGTAGGGCAGTGATTATGACTGCACTATACACAGTGACAGGCCCAACCTGCAGGTGTTTACTGACAGTGGACATTGCTGTTACACTGTCGTGTGACCCACACACGCTGCACCTCTGGCATGGGATGCTCACAGTGACATGTACATTTCTGGCTTTGTGTGCTGTGGTAGTTGTACAGCTGTGCGGTATGTGGCGGGGGCATATATTATCCGAAAGGCACACTGGTGTTGGGGTATTCCCAATACTGGCCCATGTGCACTGCATGATGTGTCCCAGCCTTGTGGCCACACCTGGTCTGTAGCACAGCCTCGCCACCCATACACGCTCCCCTCAACATCCTCCATGCCCACAGTGCTGCTTGTGTGTGCTGGCATCTGTTCATGTCCACAGATGTGTGGTGCGCAGGTGTGTGCCTGTATGGCCACACTGCCATGCTGTCCACTGGCGGCAGGGTCACCACTTACTGCCTGGCATAGCAGGGACTAGTGGCAGATGATGGCGTCATTGTGATGCCATCAGTTAGCAGCATGCTTCCTCTATGTTTGGCTTTATCTATGTGTCATATTTATTTGTTAGGGTCACGCAAAACCCGCGCTAAACCCACGCAAACACCGCGCAAAGCCAAAGTGTCGCGCAAAGCTGATTGCCCAGGGTTAAGACAAGCTTTTCCTGGGCGGTACTTTGCACCATGCTAAGAGTTGCGCTAAGTCACGCAAAACTACTTAGCGCAGTGCTAGTCGCTGAACATAGCATTGTGCCTGTATTCATGTCAGTTTGCCCCTTGCATACATTATAATTTTGCCCAGCGCTAATGACGTTTGCCCACGTTATTTGGCCTTTCTAATCCCACGCTAAACATGTGCAAACGTTTTTTTTGCCCAGCGCAAAGTTTTGAAAATCTGGCCCTGTATGTGCAATGTTCATTTCAAAATAAAATAACTATGTACAATGTTAATTTCACAATAAAGTGATAGTAAGTGCAATGTTAATTTAACAATAAAAAGACTGTGGGGCCATATATTCAAAGCTCGGCGCCTGGTGCAAAGCATTAGCACTGGAATAGCGCTGAATTTGCACTAGGCTGCAATATTCAGAAGCTCTATTAGCGCCAGCGCTATGTGGTAGTGCCGATGCTAAAAGATAATAGTATGCAGGATCAAGGTTAGGGGAGCACCCAGGAATGCCAGTAGCGTGGCATAGTCAAATATACAGTGCCGCGCTATAAGCATTAGCATGACCTGCAGCACTATGCCAAATACTGCTGAAAAACAGCTGGCAGTAATGCAGCGGTGCCCCCACCAGCATGATCCCCGATCCTCAGTAGCCCAGAAACACACTGAAATCTCTAGTGTTCTTGTGGTCCCCACCCCCCAGCACAATCCCTGACCCCCGGTAGCCCCGAAACACACTGAAATCCCTGGTGTTCTAGTGGTCCCCCAAGCACGATCCCAATCCCCACTAGCCCTGAAACACGCTGAAATCTCTGGTGTTCTAGTGGTCCCCCACTCCCCCAGCACAATCCCCAACCCCAGGAAGCCCCAAAACACACTACAGTTCTTGCTGTTCTAGTGGTCCACCAACTCCACCAGCATGATCCCTGACCCCCCAGTAGCCCAAAAATCACAGAAATACCTGGTGGTCTAGTGGTCCCCCCATCCGGAAGTAGGACACCCATCAACCCATAAACAGCATATGTACGGTGCCAGCGAGCAGCTGAGCCCTCCTCTCACCACCACGGAGAGCTGCAGACTATGGTATGCATGAGTGCTACTTATAGAAATCTCAGTAGCACTCAGGAATACTGCAGTTGGCGGCTGGCAGTGTTGGTGAAAGGAGGGCGGAGTCGGTCACCGGTGCCATACATATGCTGTTTTCAGGTTGACAGCATTGCATTTCTGAGTGGGGGGACCACTAGACCATCAGGTATTTCTGTGATTTTCGGGGCTACCGGGGATCGGGGATCATGCTGGAGGGGTGGGGGACCACTAGAACACCAGGGATTTCAGTGTGTTTTGAGGCTACTGGGGGACAGGAATCATGCTGGGGGGGAGACACCAGCCAACCAGGGTGTAACAGGCACACATGGGAACAGGGACCATGATGGCAGAGAAGGACTGCCCGGCCCAGCCAGTCTGCCCTGCTCCTTATCTAATGGATATGCTGCATATCCTAGTGAATCTACAGCCTATGGCCTCCCGCCCTCACCAGGTTTGCCTTATGCCTATCCCATGCATTGAGTCCCCTCACTGTGTTTCACCCACTAATCCCGCACTAAACCCGTGCAAACGTTTTTTACCCGGCACAAAGCTTTCAATATCTGGCCCTGTATGTGCAATGTTCATTTCAAAACAAAGTGACTGTACAATGTTAATTTCACTATAAAGTGACAATATGTGCAATGTTAATTTCACAATAAAAAGACTGTATGTGCAATGTTCATTTCAAAATAAAATGACTATGTACAATGTTAATTTTGCAATAAAGTGATAGTAAGTGCAATGTTAATTTAACAATAAAAAGACTGTGGGGCCATATATTCAAAGCTCTGCACCTGGTGCAAAGCCTCAGCACTGGAATTGCACTGAATTTGCACTAGGCTGCAATATTCAGAAGCTCTATTAGAGCCAGCGCTGTGTGGTAGCACCGATGCTAAAAAATAATAGTATGCAGGGGCGAGGCTAGGGGAGCACCCAGGAATGCCAGCAGCATGGCATAGTCAAACATACAGCGCCGCACTACAGGCATTAGCACGGCCTGCAGCACTGTGCCAAATACCGCTGAAAAGCAGCTGCCAGTAATGTGGCAGTGCCCCCCCCAGCATGATCCCTGATCCCCACTAGCCCTGAAACACACTGAAATCTCTGGTGTTCTAGTGGTCCCCCTCTCCCCCAGCACAATCCCCGACCCCAGGAAGCCCCAAAACACACTACAATCCTTGCTGTTCTAGTGGTCCCCCAACCCCGTCAGCATGATCCCTGACCCCCGGTAGCCCAAAAATCACAGAAATACCTGGTGGTCTAGTGGTCCCCCATCCGAAGTGGGACACCCATCAACCCATAAACAACATATGTCACCGGTGCCAGCAAACAGCTCAAGCCCTCCTCTCACCTCCACGGCCAGCTGCCGACTATGATATGCATGAGTGCTACTGAAAGAAATCTCAGTAGCACTCAGGCATACTGCAGTTGGTGGTTGGCAGAGGTGGTGAAAGGAGAGCGGAGTCGTCGCCCAGGTGCCATACATATGCTGTTTCAAGTTGACAGCATTGCACTTCTGGGTGGGGGGCCACTAGACCACCAGGTATTTCTGTGATTTTCGGGGCTACTGGTGGTCAGGGATCATACTGGGGGGGGTGGAGGGACCACTAGAACACCAGGGATGTCAGTGTGTTTTGAGGCTACTAGGGGCTGGGGATCGTGCTGGGGGAGGGACCACTAGAACGCCAGGGATTTCAGTGTGTTTCGAGGATACTGGAGGACAGGAATCATACTGGGGGGGAGACACTAGCCAACCAGGGTGTAACAGGCACACATGGGAACAGGGACCATGATGGCAGAGAAGGACTGCCTGGCCCAGCCAGTCTGCCCTGTTCCCTATCAAATGTATATGCTGCATATCCTAGTGAACCTACAGCCTATGGCCTCCCGCCCTCACCAGGTTTGCCTTATGCCTATCCCATGCATTGAGTCCACCCACTGTGTTTCACTCACTACTGCAGTGGGCTAGCTATATTGTGGGGGAGGGGGGGTGTTCTCCAGGGCATGTATGGCCACGGGAAGGGTGTCTGTTTAGCTATTGATATGTATAGTGTATATATCTAGATATATATACAGTAAGTGTGTATATATATATATATATATACTGTATATATATATATATACATACATATATATATATATACACTGTATATATACACATATGTATACAGGTCCTGCTTGCACAGAGGCATGGGTGTGTTGTATGCACTGACTGTGCCTGCCAGCAAACAGTTCCTGCTGCTTCCAGCCTGTACTTCCATCCCAACCAACAGGGGATGCTGTGGGCATGCCTTGGCCGGCAGCATCCAGCCTGTACTGCCATTCCAACCAAAAGGTGTAGATGTGTGCACTATGCAGCAACACTGGGCAAACTGCATGGTAATGTATGCTAAGCAGCACATAATGAGATGCAAATGTGCCTGTTTGCCCCCGGATTACCTAAGTAGGCTCATTTGCTTGGGAGCTTTGAATATATCTCCCGTTTGTCCCGGGCTAATGTGTTAGCACTGTGCAATCAGGTTAGCCCCTAGCAAACCTCACTTCAGCATAGCACAGTTCTGCAGTGTGTGGCTTGCTTTGTTGTTTGCAGTAGATATGAGACATCTCTGTGCAATCACACACAATGTTCTTCACCTGCAACACTGGCTTGCTCCAGTGTCTACTGAGCTTCTGTTGCAGTTTGCACTTTCCTGTTGCTATATTCAGTGCTGTCTTATTCCCAGGATATTTTTTGCCCTGCATTCCCAACCCCAGTTTGCCTGGCTTCCTTCACATGCTATATTCAGCCGGATTGGCACTGGGCTATTCCTTTTGATTATGGCTGGCTCTTTGGTCCGGGCAATGTTTGCATGCTGGGCAGTTCTAATTTAGCCCCAGGGCAAAGTGTTGAATATCTGGCCCTATATATGCAATGTTAATTTCACAATAAAAAGACTGAGGCCCAGATATTCAAATTTTTGCATGGTTCACAAACCGCGTGCATGGGATTAGCGCAGGTCTGCTATATTCAAATGGCCAAATAGCATGTGCAAAGTGCAGTTGCCCCAGGCAATCCATAATTATATGCAAGGGGCACACTGAACATAAATACAGCTGCTATGGGATATTCATCGGCTAGCGCCACACTAAGGTGTTTAGCATGACCTAGCGCGACCCTTAGCGCAGTACAAATTACCGGCCAGGAAAAGATGGTCTTAACCCTGGGCAAACAGCTTTGCACAACATTGGTGCTTTGCATGGTGTTTGCGTGGGATTTGCGTGGCTTGCGTGACCCTAACATATGAGTATGACATTTAGAAAATACCAGACATGGAGGATACATGCTGCTCACTGATGGCACCACCATGATGCTAACAGCTGCCACCAGTCCCAGCCATGCCAGACAGTAGGGGGTGATGTGGCCCACAGGGCACATCATGGTAGTGTGGCCATGCAGCACACACCTGCAGACCATATGTCTGTGTTGACCAACCGATGCCAGCAGACACAAGCAGCACTATGGGCATAGTGGCCATTGAGGGGAAAGTGTACGGGTGGCCAGACCTCACCACAGCCCAGGTATGGCCACAAGGCTGGGACACATCATGCATTGCATATGGGCCGTCAGTGGGAATACCCAACCACTTGTGTGCCTGTTGGATCTTACGTGCCCCCCAGCCCCATACTGCACAACTGGTCAGATGCCACAGCACACACAGCCAGCCATGTATATGTCAATGGGAGCATCCCATGCCACAGGTTCAGCATCTGTGGATCACACAACAGCGAAACAGTACTATCCACTGTCAGTAATCACCTGCACGCTAGGCTTGTCACTGTGTACAGTGCAGTGGTCATCACTGCCCTACATACCATAGGCATTGCCGTGTCCCTCACACTACCAGTCCCCTTGCTACTGTAGTGTCTGCTGTGCACTGTAGCATGACCTACAGTGTGATGGTTGCATGCAGCACAGCCACCACCTGTGCCTATGCTCTGTTGTCCCCGGGGTACGATATGCTATGCTATGCTGTACTGTTTTCATGTTGCCTGCAGCTATCATCATGCACTGCCTGACTGACCTACAGGTGGAGCTACGGTCAGACCTGGCCAGCCGCTGTACTTTCAGACTGACCTACAGGTGAAGCTGTGGGACCCTGCAGTAATGCTAGACAAACTGCATGCAAATCAAGGCATAATGAGATGCTAATGTGGCTGTTTGCCCAGAGACTACCTAAGTAGGCTCATTTGCATGTCACTTTTGAATATGGCAAAGTTTAGCACCGGGCAAACATGTTTGCACCAGGCAAGCAGCTTAGCTCCACGCTAATACCGCGCAAATGGTTCGGGGAATATTATATTTTTTGCACACTGTACTGTCCCAATACTCTGCTCCCTGCAGCTGCACTGGGTCCACGCATTTGCTGGAACACACGTTGGCCACATAGGTTGTCTCTACCTACCTGCACTGCACTGTGTTGCTGTTGTGGTCTGCACTTCCTGGTTGCTATATTCAGAGCTGTCATATTACAGGGCTACGTTTGTCCTGCACTCCCAGCCCAGTTTGCCCAGCCTCATTCCCATAATATATTCAGAGGCTGTTTGCCCTGGGCTATTCCTTCTGAATATAACTTGCTTTGTGCTCTGGGCTAACTTTGCCCACCAGGCAGTGCTAATTTAGCCCCGGAGCAAAGTTTTGAATATCTGGCCCTTTATGTGCAATGTTAATTTCACAATAAAAAGACTGTATGTGCAATGTTCTTTTCAAAACGGGTCGCCTCTGAAAAAGGGACTTTGTTGTCTCAGTGGGCCTACCCGGTCAACAAATTTCAATAAATAAATAAATAAATAAATAAAACAAAGTGACTATGTACAATGTTAATTTCAGAATAAAGTGACAGCATGTGCAATGTTAATTTCACAATAAAAAGATTGTGGGCCAGATATTCAAACTTTGCCAGGGGCAAAATTAGCACTGCCCAGCGGGCAAACTTAGCCCGGAGCACAGAGCAAGCTATATTCAAAAGGAATAGCCCAGGGCAAACAGCTTCCAAATATGGCATGGTAATGAGGCCATGCAAACTGGGCTGGGAGTGCAGGGCAAAAATAGCCCTGGAATAAGACAGCACTGAATAAAGCAACCAGGAAGTGCAACCCACCACAACAACAACACAGTACACAGCAACATGAGGGCAGGTACAGACGAACTACGTGGCCAATGTGTGTGCCAGCAAATGCATGGACTCAGTAAAGCTGCAGGAAGCAGCAGATGTGAAAGAACAGTGATCAAAACTGTATAATATTCCCCGTACCATTAGTGCTGCGCTAACACATTAACGCGGCATTAGCGCGGAGCTAAGCAGTTAGCCCGGAGCAAACACGTTTGCCCGGGGCTAAAATGTGCCATATTCAAAAGTGCCATGCAAATGAGCCTACTTACATAGTCTCTGGGCAAACAACTGGATTAGTATCTCATTATACCCTGATTTGCATGCAGTTTGCCCAGCGTTACTGCGGAGTCCCACAGAGCCACCTGTAGGTCAGCTGGAAGTACAGGGGCTGACCAGGTCCAACCGCAGCTCAACCTGTAGGTCAGTCTGGCAGTGCATGATGATAGCTGCAGGCTACATGTAAACAGTACAGCATAGCATAGCATATTATACCCCAGGAGACACGACACCATAGGCACAGGTGGTGGTGGTGCTGCATGCAACTGTCACATTGTAGGGCATGCTACACTGCACAGCAGAAACTACAGTAGCAAGGGGGCCAGTAGTACATGGACACAGCAATGCCTATGGTGTGTAGGGCAGTGATGATGACTGCACTATACACAGTGAGCGGCCCAACCTGCGGATGTTTTCTGACACTGGACATTACTGTTACGCTGTTGTGTGACCCACAGATGCTGCACCTGTGGCATGGATGCTCACAGTGACATGTACATTTCTGGCTTTGTGTGCTATGGCAGTTGTACAGCTGTGAGGTATGTGGCCGGGGGGGGCATATATTATCCGAAAGGCACACTGGTGTTGGGGTATTCCCAATACTGGCCCATGTGCACTGCATGCTGTGTCCCAGCCTTGTGGCCACACCTGGTCTGTGACACAGCCTCACCAGCCATACATGCTCCCCTCAACATCCTCCATGCCCACAATGCTGCATGTGTGTGCTGGCATCTGTTGGTGTCCACGGAAGTGTGGTCCACAGGTGTGTGCTGTATGGCCACACTGCTGTGCTGTCCACCGGTGGCAGGGTCACCACTTACTGCCTGGCATGGCTGGGACTGGTGACAGATGATGACATCATTGTGATGCCATCAGTTAGCAGCATGCTTCCTCTATGTTTGGCTTTATCTATGTGTCATATTTATTTGTTAGGGTCGCGCAAAACCCGCGCTAAACCCGCGCAAACGCCGCGCAAAGCCATAATGTCGTGCAAAGCTGATTGCCCAGGATTAAGACCAGCTTTTCCTGGGCGGTAATGTGCAACGCGCTAAGTGTTGCGCTAAGTCGCGCATAACCACTTAGCGCGGCGCTAGTCGCTGAATATAGCATTGTGCCTGTATTCATGTCAGTTAGCCCCTTGCATACATTATAATTTTGCCCGGCGCTAATGCAGTTTGCCCGCGCTATTTTGCCTTTTGAATATGGCAGACCCACGCTAATCCCGCGCTAAACCTGTGCAAATGGTTTTTGCCCAGCGCAAAGTTTTGAATATCTGGCCCTGTATGTGCAATGTTCTTTTCAAAATGGGTTGCCTCTGAAAAAGGGACTTTGTTGTCTCAGTGGGCCTACCCGGTCAACAAATTTCAATAAATAAATAAATAAATAAATAAAACAAAGTGACTATGTACAATGTTAATTTCAGAATAAAGTGACAACATGTGCAATGTTAATTTCACAATAAAAAGATTGTGGGCCAGATATTCAAACTTTGCCAGGGGCTAAATTAGCACTGCCTGGCAGTCAAACATAGCCTGGAGCACAAAGCAAGCTACATTCAAAAGGAATAGCCCAGGGCAAACAGCTTCCAAATGTAGCATGGTAAAGAGGCCATGCAAACTGGGCTGGGAGTGCAGGGCAAACGTAGCCCCAGAATAAGACAGCACTGAATATAGCAACCAGGAAGTGCAAAGCACCACAACAACACAGTGCACAGCGATGTGAGGGCAGGTACAGATGAACTATGTGGCCAATGTGTGTGCCACCAAATGCATGGACTCAGTACAGCTGCAGGCAGCAGCAGATGTGAAAGAACAGTGATCAAAACTGTATAATATTTCCCGTACTGTTAGCGCCGCGCTAATACATTAACACGGCATTAGCACGGAGCTAAGCACTTAGCCCGGTGCTAAAATGTGTCATTTGAAAGTGCCATGCAAATGAGCCTACTCAGGTAGTCTCTGGGCAAACAACTGGACTATTTTCTCATTATGCCCTGATTTGCATACAGTTTGCCCAGTGTTACTGCAGGGTCCCACAGAGCCACCTGTTGGTCAGTCTGGAAGTACAGGGGCTGACCAGGTCCAACCGCACCTCCACCTGTAGGTCAGTCTGGCAGTGCACAATGATCGCTGCAGGCTACATGTAATCAGTACAGCATTGCATAGCATATTGTACCCCAGAGGACAAGACAGCAAAGGCACAGGTGGTGGTGCTGCATGCAGCTGTCACACTGTAAGGTATGCTACAGTGCACAGCAGACACTACAGTAGCAAGGGGGCCAGTAGTGTGAGGGGAACAGCAATGCCTATGATCTGTAGGGCAGTGATGCTGACTGCACTGTACACACTGACAGGCCCAATGTACAGGTGTTTACTGACTGTGGACAATACTGTTGCGCTGTTGTGTGATCCGCAGATGCTCTACCTGTGGCATGGGATGCACACAGTGACATATACATGGCCGGCTGTGTGTGCTGTGGCACCTGAACAGTTGCGCTGTATGTGGCGGGGGGGCATGTGGGATCCGACAGACACACAGATGATGGGGTATTCCCACTACTGGGCCATATGCACTGCGTGTTGTGTCCCAGTCTTGTGGCCACACTTGGGCTGTGGTGAGGTCTGGCCACCCACACACCCTCCCTTCAATGGCCACCATGCCCACAGTGCTGCCTGTGTGTGCTGACATCTGTTGGGAACTACAGATATATGGTCTGTAGGTGTGTGCTGTATTGCCCCACTACCATGATGACCTCTGTGGGACCAATCACCCCTTACTGCCTGTGCATGGCTGGGACCTGTGGCCGCTGATGGCATCATGGTGGTACCATCAGTGAGCAGCATGTGTCCTTCATGTCTGGCAGTTTCTAAGTGTCATACTCATATGTTAGGGCCACACAAGCCGCGCTAATGCCAAGATAGCACCGCGCAAAGCAAAAATGTCATCCAAAGCTTTTTGCCCAGGGTTAAGACCAGCTTTTTCTGGGTGGCAATTTGTACCGCTCTATGGGTCACGCCTAAGTTGCCCTAAACAACTTTGCACGGTGCTAGTCACTGAATATCTCATTGCACCTGTATTCATGTTCACTTTGCCCCTTGCATATAATTATTGTTTGCCTGGCGCTAATGCTGTTTGCCTGCACTATTCAGCCTTTTGAATATAGCAGACCCACGCTAATCCCGTGCTAAATCCGTGCAAACGTTTTTTGCCCGGCGCAAGCTTTCAATATCTGGCCCTGTATGTGCAATGTTCATTTCAAAACAAAGTGACTATACAATGTTAATTTCACTATAAAATGACAATATGTGCAATGTTAATTTCACAATAAAAAGACTGTATATGCAATGTTCATTTCAAAATAAAATGACTATGTACAATGTTAATTTTGTAATAAAGTGATAGTAAGTGCAATGTTAATTTAACAATAAAAAGACTGTGGGGCCATATATTCAAAGCTCTGCACCTGGTGCAAAGCCTTAGCACTGCAATAGCACTGAATTTGCACTAGGCTGCAATATTCAGAAGCTCTATTAGGGCCTGCGCTGTGTGGTAGCACCAATGCTAAAAGATAATAGTATGCAGGGGCGAGGCTAGGGGAGCACCCAGGAATGCCAGCAGCATGGCATAGTCAAACATACCGCGCCGCGCTACAGGCATTAGCACGACCTGCAGCACTGTGTCAAATACCGCCAAAAAGCAGCTGCCAGTAATGCGGCAGTGCCCCCCCCAGCATGATCCCTGATCCCCAGTAGCCCAGAAACACACTGAAATCCCTGAGTGTTCTAGTGGTCCCCACCCCCAGCACAATCCCTGACCTCAGTAGCCCTAGAAACACACTGAAATCCTAGTTGTTCTAATGATCCACCCCAAAGCACGATCCTGACCCCCACTAGCCCTGAAACATGCCTGAAATCTCTAATGTTCTAGTAGTCCCCCTCTCCCCCAGCACAATCCCTGATCCCAGGAAGCCCCAAAACACACTACAATCCTTGCTGTTCTAGTGGTCCCCCAACCCCCGCCAGCATGATCCCTGACCCCTGGTAGCCCAAAAATCACAGAAAGACCTGGTGGTCTAGTGGTCCCCCATCCGGAAGTGGGACACCCATGAACCCATAAACAGCAAATGTACGGTGTCAGCGAACAGCTCAGCCCTCCTCTCACCACCACGGCCAGCTGCCGACCATGGTATGCATGAGTGCTACTGAAAGAAATCTCAGTAGCACTCAGGCATACTGCAGTTGGTGGTTGGCAGTGGTGGTAAAAGGAGGACGGAGTCGTTCGCCGGTGCCATACATATGCTGTTTTCAGGTTGACAGCATTGCACTTCTGGGTGGAGGGACCACTAGACCACCAGGTATTTCTGTGATTTTCGGGGCTACTGGTGGTCGGGGATCATATTGGGGAGATGGAGGGACCACTAGAACACCAGGGATGTCAGTGTGTTTTGAGGCTACTGGGGGCTGGGAATCGTGCTGTGGGAGGGACCACTAGAACGCCAGGGATTTCAGTGTGTTTCGAGGCTACTGGTGGACATACTGGGGAATCATACTGGGGGGAGACACTAGCCAACCAGGGTGTAACAAGCACACATGGGAACAGAGACCATGATGGCAGAGAAGGACTGCCTGGCCCAGCCAGTCTGCCCTGTTCCCTATCAAATGTATATGCTGCATATCCTAGTGAACCTACAGCCTATAACCTCCCGCCCTCACCAGGTTTGCCTTATGCCTATCCCATGCATTGAGTCCCCCCACTGTGTTTCACCCACTACTGCAGTGGGCTAGCTATTTTGTGGGGAAGGGGGGATGTTCTCCAGGACATGTATGGCCATGGGCAGGGTGTCTGTTAGCTATTGATATGTATAGGTGTATATATTTAGATATATATACAGTAAGTGTGTATATATATATATATATATATATATATTTATATACTGTATATATACACATATGTATACAGGTCCTGCTTGCACAGAGGCATGGGTGTGTTGTATGCACTGACTCTGCCTGCCAGCACACAGTTCCTGCTGCTTCCAGCCTGTACTTCCATCCCAACCAACGGGGGATGCTGTGGGCATGCCTTGGCCGGCAGCATCCAGCCTGTACTGCCGTTCCGACCAAAAGGTGTAGATGTGTGCACTATGCAGCAACACTGGGCAAACTGCATGGTAATGTATGCTAAGCAGCACATAATGAGATGCAAATGTGCCTGTTTGCCCCCGGATTACCTAAGTAGGCTCATTTGCTTGGGAGCTTTGAATATATCTCTCGTTTGCCCCGGGCTAATGTGTTAGCACTGTGCAATCAGGTTAGCCCCTAGCAAACCTCACTTCAGCATAGCACAGTTCTGCAGTGTGTGGCCTGCATTGTTGTTTGCAGTAGATATGAGACATCTCTGTGCAATCACACACAATGTTCTTCACCTGCAACACTGGCTTGCTCCAGTGTCTACTGAGCTTCTGTTGCAGTTTGCACTTTCCTGTTGCTATATTCAGTGCTGTCTTATTCCCGGGATATTTTTTGCCCTGCATTCCCAACCCCAGTTTGCCTGGCTTCCTTCACATGCTATATTCAGCCGGATTGGCACTGGGCTATTCCTTTTGATTATGGCTGGCTCTTTGGTCCAGGCAATGTTTGCATGCTGGGCAGTTCGAATTTAGTCCCAGGGCAAAGTTTTGAATATTTGGCCCTATATATGCAATGTTAATTTCACAATAAAAAGACTGAGGCCCAGATATTCAAATCTTTGCATGGTGCACAAACCGCTCGCATGGGATTAACGCAGGTCTGCTATATTCAAATGGCCAAATAGCATGTGCAAAGCGCAGTTGCCCCAGGCAAACCATAATTATATGCAAGGGGCACACTGAACAAAAATACAGCTGCTATGGGATATTCATCGGCTAGTGCCGCTCTAAGGTGTTTAGTGTGACCTAGCGCGACCCTTAACGCGGTACAAATTACCGGCCAGGAAAAGATGGTCTTAACCCTGGGCAAACAGCTTTGCACAACATTGGTGCTTTGCATGGTGTTTGCGTGGGATTTGCGTGGCTTGCATGACCCTAACATATGAGTATGACACTTAGAAAATACCAGACATGGAGGATACATGCTGTTCACTGATGGCACCACCATGATGCTAACAGCTGCCACCAGTCCCAGCCATGCCAGACATTAAGGGGTGATGTGGCCATACAGCACACACCTGCAGGCCATATGTCTGTGTTGACCAACCGATGCCAGCAGACACAAGCAGCACTATGGGCATAGTGGCCATTGAGGGGAAGGTGTACGGGTGGCCAGACCTCACCACAGCCCAGGTATGGCCACAAGGCTGGGACACATTATGCAGTGCATATGGGCCGGCAGTGGGAATACCTTACCACCTGTGTGCCTATTGGATCTTACGTGCCCCCCCAGCCACATACCGCACAACTGTACAGATGCCACAGCACACACAGCCAGCCATGTATATGTCACTGGGAGCATCCCATGCCACAGGTTCAGCATCTGTGGATCGCACAACAGCGAAACAGTACTATCCAGTGTCTGTAATCACCTGCACGCTGGGCCCGTCACTGTGTACAGTGCAGTGGTGATCACTGCCCTACATACCATAGGCATTGCCGTGTCCCTCACATTACCAGTCCCCTTGCTACTGTAGTGTCTGCTGTGCCCTGTAGCATCACCTATAGTGTGATGGTTGCATGCAGCACAGCCACCACCTGTGCCTATGCTCTGTTGTCCCCTGGGGTACGATATGCTGTACTGTTTTCATGTTGCCTGCAGCTATCATCATGCACTGCCTGACTGACCTACAGGTGGAGCTATGGTCAGACCTGGCCAGCCGCTGTACTTTCAGACTGACCTACAAGTGGAGCTGTGGGACTATGGCCACACTACCATGCTGTCCCCTGTGGGTCAGATCACCCCTCACTGTTTGTGCTTGGCTTGGACTGGTGGCAGCTGATGGCATCATTGTGGTGCCATCAATGTGCAGCATGTGTCTTCCATGTCTGGCAGTTTCTAAGTGTCATACTCATATGTTAGGGCCACGCAAGCCGCGCGAATGCTGAGACAGCACCGCACAACGCGCGCAAAGCTGTCTGCCCAGGGTTAAGACTAGCTTTTACGGGGCGGTAAATTGTACCACGCTATGGGTTGCGCTATGTCACGCTAAACACCTTAGCGCAGCGCTAGTCACTGAATATATCATTGCGCCTTTATTCATGTCAGTTTGCCCCTTGCATACATTATAATTTTGCTTGGCGCTAATGCAGTTTGCCCGCACTATTTGGCCTTTTGAATATAGCAGACCTGCGCTAATCCTGCGCTAAACCTGCGCAAACGGTTTTAGCCCAGCGCAAAGTTTTGAATATCTGGCGCTGTATGTGCAATGTTAATTTCACAATAAAAAGATTGTGGGCCAGATATTCAAAACTTTGCCCGGGGCTAAATTAGCACTGCCTGGCGGGCAAACATAGCCCAGAGCACAAAGCAAGCTACATTCAAAAGGAATAGCCCAGGGCAAACAGCTTCCAAATATAGGGCCAGATATTCAAAACTTTGCGCCGGGCAAAAACTGCTTTCGCAGGTTTAGAGCGGGATTAGCGCGGGTCTGCTATATTCAAAAGGCCAAATAGCACGGGCAAACTGCATTAGCGCCAGGAAAGATTATAATGTATGCAAGGGGCAAACTGACATGAATACAGTTGCAATGCTATATTCAGCGACTAGCGCCGCGCTAAGTGGTTTTGCGCGACTTAGCGCGACACTTAGCGCGGTGCAAATTACGGCCCAGGAAAAGCTTGTCTTAACCCTGGGCAATCAGCTTTGTGTGACACTTTGGCTTTGCGCGGTGTTTGCGCGGGTTTAGAGCGACCCTAACAAATAAATATGACACATAGATAAAGCCAAACATAGAGGAAGCATGCTGCTAACCGATGGCATCACAATGATGCCATCATCTGCCACCAGTCCCAGCCATGCCAGGCAGTAAGTGGTGACCCTGCCACCAGTGGACAACATGGCAGTGTGGCCATACAGCACACACCTGCGGACCACACATCTGTGGACACAAGCAGATGCTAGCACTCACATGCAGCACTGTGGGCATGGAGGATGTTGAGGGGAGCGTGTATGGGTGGCGAGGCTGTGCCACAGACCAGGTGTGGCCACAAGGCTGGGACACATCATGCAGTGCACATGGGCCAGTATTGGGAATACCCCCAACACTAGTGTGCCTTCGGATAATATATGCCCCCGGCCACATACACTCTGGCTACAGACTGCCACAGCACACAAAGCCAGAAATGTACATGTCACTGTGAGCATCCCATGCCACAGGTACAGCATCTGTGGGTCACACAACAGTGTAACAGTAATGTCCACTGTCAGTAAACACCTGCAGGTTGGGCCTGTCACTGTGTACAGTGCGGTCATAATCACTGCCCTACACACCATAGGCAGTGCTGTGTCCTCACACTACTGGCCTCCTTGCTACTGTGGTGTCTGCTGTACACTGTAGCATGCCCTACAGTGTGACAGTTGCATGCAGCACCACCACCACCTGTGCCTATACTGTCTTGTACCTGGGGTACAATATGCTATGCTATGCTGTACTGTTTACATGTAGCCTGCAGCTATCGCCGTGCACTGCCAGACTGACCTACAGGTGGAGCTGCGGTTGGACCTGGTCAGCCTGTACTTCCAGACTGACCTACAGGTGGAGCTGCGGTTGGACCTGGTCAGCCCCTGTACTTCCAGACTGACCTACAGGTGGCTCTGTGGGACCCTGCAGTAACGCTGGGCAAACTACATGCAAATCAGGACATAATGAGATACTAATCCGATTGTTTGCCCAGAGACTACCTAAGTAGGCTCATTTGCATAGCACTTTTGAATATGGCACATTTTAGCTCCGACAAGCGTGTTTGCGGCTAACTACTTAGATCACGCTAATGTGTTAGCCGGGCGCTAGCAATACGGGGAATAATATACAGTTTTGATCACTGTTCTTTCACATCTGCTGCTTCCTGCAGCTGTACTGAATCATGCATTTGCTGGCACACACATTAGCCATATAGTTCGTCTTCTGCCTGCCCTCACGTTGCTGTGCACTGTGTTGTTGTGGGTTGCACTTCCTGGTTGCTTTATTCAGTGCTGTCTTATTCCCGGGCTATTTTTGCCCTGCACTCCCAGACCAGTTTGCCCGGCTTCCTTAGACTGCAATATTCAGCAGAATTAGCACCGGGCTATTTCCATTTCAATATAGCTTGCTCTGTGCTCCGGGCTAAGTTTGCCCGCCAGGCAGTGCTAATTTAGCCCCTGGGCAAAGTTTTGACTATCTGGCCCTGTAAGTGCAATGTTAATTTCACAATAAAAAGATTGTGGGCCAGACATTCAAAACTTTGCCCCGGGCTAAATTAGCACTGCCTGGTGGGCAAACATAGCCCAGAGCACAAAGCAAGCTACATTCAAAAGGAATAGCCCAGGGCAAACAGCTTCCAAATATAGCATGGTAATGAAGCCAAGCAAACTGAGCTGGGAGTGCAGGGCAAACGTAGCCCCAGAATAAGACAGCACTGAATATAGCAACCAGGAAGTGCAAAGCACCACCACAACACAGTGCACAGCGATGTGAGGGCAGGTACAGACGAACTATGTGGCCAATGTGTGTGCCTGCAAATGCATGGACTCAGTACAGCTGCAGGCAGCAGGAAATATGGAGAACAGTGATCAAAACTGTATAATATTTCCCGTACCGTTAGCGCCGCGCTAACACATTAGCACAGCATTAGCATGGAGCTAAGCAGTTAGCCCGGTGCAAACACGTTTGCCCGGTGCTAAAATGTGCCATTTTCGAAAGTGCCATGCAAATGAGCCTACTCTTGTAGTCTCTGGGTAAACAACCGGATTATTTTCTCATTATACCCTGATTTGCATACAGTTTTCCCAGTGTTACTGCAGGGTCCCACAGAGCCACCTGTAGGTCAGTCTGGAAGTACAGGGGCTGACCAGGTCAAACCGCACCTCCACCTGTAGGTCAGTCTGGCAGGGCACAATGATAGCTGCAGGCTACATGTAATCAGTACAGCATTGCATAGCATATTGTACCCCAGAGGATAAGACAGCAAAGGCACAGGTGGTGGTGCTGCATGCAACTGTCACACTGTAGGGCATGCTACAGTGCACAGCAGACACTACAGTAGCAAGGGGGCCAGTAGTGTGAGGGAAACAGCAATGCCTATGATGTGTAGGGCAGTGATGCTGACTGCACTGTACACACTGACAGGCCCAACGTGCAGGTGTTTACTGACTGTGGACAATACTGTTGCGCTGTTGTGTAATCCACAGATGCTGCACCTGTGGCATGGGATGCCCACAGTGACATATACATGGTCGGCTGTGTGTGCTGTGGCACCTGTACAGTTGTGCTGTATGTGGCGGGGTGGCATGTGGGATCCGACAGACACACAGACGGTGGGGTATTCCCACTGCTGGGCCATATGCACTGCATGCTGTGTCCCAGTCTTGTGGCCACACTTGGGCTGTTGTGAGGTCTGGCCACCCATATACCCTCCCTTCAATTGCCACCATGCCCACAGTGCTGTCTGTGTGTGCGCTGGCATCTGTTGCACATACAGACATATGGTCTGCAGGTGTGTGCTGTATTGCCCCACTACCATGATGACCTCTGTGGGCCCAATCGCCCCTTACTGCCTGTGCATGGCTGGGACCTGTGGCAGCTGATGGCATCATGGTGGTACCATCAGTGAGCAGCATGTGTCCTTCATGTCTGGCAGTTTCTAAGTGTCATACTCATATGTTAGGGCCGCGCAAGCTGCGCTAATGCCAAGATAGCACCGCGCAAAGCAAAAATGTTATCCAAAGCTGTTTGCCCAGGGTTAAGACCAGCTTTTTCTGGGCGGGAATTTGTACCGCGCTATGGGTCGCACTAAGTCGCACTAAACAACTTAGCGCGGCGCTAGTCACTGAATATCTCATTGCACCTGTATTCATGTTCACTTTGCCCCTTGCATATAATTATTGTTTGCCTGGCTGCAGGTAACTACAGTCTTGAGGGTTTACCTGCCATAAAGGAGCTGGTTCCAACTCGCTTTCACACTGCAATTCCAACTTAGCGGCTGTGCTTGCTGGTGGCTCCTGCTGTTCCTGCCATTGTTGCGGTAAAGTTGCCACGCCGCCTTTGTCTGTCCACACTGCTCAACGCGGCCCTCACCTTTAAGAGTGCTAGCCCCGCCGGCTTTGCTGGCTGCCCCACCACCCCCACCACCACCCTTGGTGGAGCAGTGTATATATAGCTGCAGCTGGCATCACGTGCTCAAACTTATCCTATCAGCCCTGTTTTCCATCTGCAGGCTATAGCTGCCTGCCACTAGAGGCTTTTTCTCCTTCCTCTCTCTCTTCTCTCTCCTCCCTAGCGATCCTTGGTCTCCTTCCTCTCTCTCTCTCTCTCTCTCTCTCTCCTCTTAGCGCGATCCCTGGAAGTCTCCCCCCTGATTGGCCCCTAGGCACCTTCTCCTCTCCTCACCCCTTTCTTGTGATACTTGAGCCAGGTCTCCACCCCCAAGTTTACTGCTGTCTGTCCTATGAGATGCTGGCCTCTCAGTGTGCCTACATAACCACAAAGCCCTCCCTTGACTCCCTTATCCCGGACCCTCTTCTCACTCTCTGGTTGCTGGACACTGTACCTTGGGCTCTGCCAGGCTCCTAATCCGACAAACAGTCATTTGGACTCCCTGAACTGCTCTCAAGCCTGCGTAATCCTGCAGCTTAGTTGTACCAGATCATGGCTCCTCCCGTGCTGCCGGTCTCCTCACCCTTCTACGCTGGGCATCCAGCCCCCCCGCACTTACACAAGCAGCCCCCCGCCTGGCGGCTGAAAAAAGGCATAAAAATAGCACATTTAAATATCCGGAGTATCCAACACAACCTGGCGGAACTGTCTGCCTGGGTGTCCCTGTGTGATCCTGACATCCTGGGACTCACGGAAACCTGGCTGAAGCCTGACACTCCTGACTCCACATGTGACATTCCTGGTTGCAGCCTAATCAGATGGGACAGGGCTGGAAACAAACATGGGGGGGGGAGTACTCTTGAACTTCAGGTTGCACCTAAAGGTATCCCTGCTATCCCTATCCCAGCCCAACCCCTCTGGTTGCAAATTCATTCACTCCCTCTTGCTTCTCGGGAACTCCAAAAAGTTGCACCTGGTCTGTGCCTATAACCCTCACAAGGGCAGATTACCTGGACTCTCCTTCCTGCTTGACCACTTAAAGGGCACTGTTGGGTCAAATGAGGTCCTTATCCTGGGGGATCTCAACCTCAACTGGTTGGGGCCGAATATCAAGCAATTTGAGCCGCTTCTGTCCTGCCTTGCCCTTTGTCAGACCATCTCCGGATCCACTCGCATCTCTTCCCGGTGGGACAAGGGCTCGCTGATCGACTAGTTACTGAGTGATCGTCCGGATAAAATCCTGCAATCTGGTACTCTCCCGGACGCGATCTCCGACCACTCACCCATCTTCTGCGTATGGGGATCCACTACCCCAAACATTCCTAGTAGATTGATTCAGGTCAGGGATTATTCCAAACTTATCCCTGACGACTACCTGGATGACCTATGTCGTACTGACTGGGCCAGGGTACTTAGTTCCAGTGACCCTACCATTGCATTAGACCACTTCCTATCGATTCTCATCCCCTGCAGGACAAGCACGCTCCTCTCACTAAAAGAAGGCTTAGAGGCACTGTCACCAAGTGACTGCACGGTGGACTACTTGCTCTCATGAAACAGAGAGACAAGTGCTGGATCAAATACAAAATTTCTGGTGACCCACGAGATCTCCTTGAATATCGATGACAGAGGAACTCTTGTAAGGCCGCCATACGTGCCGCAAAGAGTGAGTTCTGTAAATCTGCCTTGCTCAAGTCAGCGTACAACCCCCGGAGTTTCTGGAAAAACATTAAAAACTTGGTGGGGGTGTCCGCCAAGCACTCGGACGTTGACATGAACCTAGAGGGGGTCAACTGCAACAACCCCTTGACAATCACCTCAGCGTTCAACCACCTGTTCTCTGAACTGCTGGCCCCCCCTCACCTTCCCTCCCCCACTAGGGACCCTCAGGTCCTTCCCCCCACTTGGCCTCCTTTTTACCTGAGGCAAGTCTCGGCCAGAGAAACTCTAACCCTCCTAGCTGGGCTCTCTCACCATTCTGGGGTGGGTTTCGATCTCCTAGAACCTAAGCTTCTGAGTCTAGGGGTGCCTTACCTTGCTCGGCCGATTACCCACATTTTTAACTCTTCCCTCACCTCTGGAATTGTACCTGAAATATGGAAGGTGGCTAAGGTTGTCCCGGTGTTTAAGCATGGGGACCCCAAGGAATTAAATAACTACCGCCCCATTGCTATACTCCCAGCTATCAGCAAGGTACTTGAGAAAGCAGTAGCTGGCCAAATCTTCCACTACCTGCAGGAGTATTCGGTTCTCTCTCCTGCCCAGCATGGCTTCAGGAAGGGGCACAGTACCTCCACCGCTCTTGCCACGGTCACCTCCCAGGTCAGATCTGCCACCGACGCTGGAAAACTGACTGGGGCCATCTTTCTTGACCTCTCAAAGGCCTTTGACCGAGTTGACCATAATCTCCTTCTCTCCACCCTACTTGGGCAAGGCTTCTCCCCCCGAGCACTTGAATGGTTCACCAGCTACCTTGAGGGGAGACAACAATACTCCTGTTTTAACCGTGCCCTCTTGGGCCTCTCCCCAGTTAAATGTGGAGTACCCCAAGGGTCTGTTCTCGGGCCCATTCTGTTCTCCCTCTATGTAAACGAACTCCCCTCAGTCATGACCTTCGGATCTACCACTTTATATGCGGATGATCTGGTATTACTATCTAGCGCCCGGAACCCCGCTACCGTCAACTCCCAACTCAATTCTGATTTTGGGCAGATCCAAGGCTGGCTCTTGGGATGTAAGCTTACCGTTAATCTCAACAAAACACATGCCACGGTATTCGGGTCGGCGGCAAAAATTGCTTCTGGCCCCTCCCCCCTCACCATAATTGGGGAGGAACGGCTCTCACCTGCCTGTCTTGAACTCCACCAGGTATCTAGGAGTGACCCTTGACCCCCAGCTTGACTTCACCGAGCATATCCGAAACATTTGCAAGGCGTCAAACTGTAAGATTGGCCTAGCCTATAGGGCCAAGGACTGCCTCACTCCTGCCCCTCGGCTCGCCATAGCCAGGGGGATCCTCCTACCTACGCTCTGTTATGGGCTTGTCGGGTTCGTGTCTGTCCCAAAGGCCTCCCTAGCAAAATGGGACACGGCATATAGCAATGTCTGTCACTTTTGCCCTCTCGGCCCCGCCGCCTTACGCCAGTGTGCCCTCTATGCCGCCTGGGTGGCTTCCCCCTGACAAACACCGAGCTTTTGTTTTTGGTAGCATGGTAGACAGCATTGTCTGTACTGCTTGCCCCCTTGCACTTGCCCTCCCCTTACTACCCTGCACTCCGGCCTATCAGCTTAGGCCCAGCTTGGCTACCGCCTGCAAAGTCCCCAGGACCCGCTCCCTCACTGGGGATCGGGCCTTCTCCGTCTTCGCCCTCAGATTTTGGAACTCCATTCCTTCTCCTGTGTGTGCTGCCCCTTCACATTCTGGCTTCAAAACGTTCCTCTGGAAATTCCTCAAAGGGGCCTACACCTGCCCATGTGGAAACGTGTAGTTGTCACCCCTGGCTGCCTGACCTCTCTTCCACCTCGTTGGGCTCGGCCCCAACCTCTTTTCCTCCCCTGCACCTATTTGCTCCCCCTGCCCTCTTCCAGATCCCTGCACCACCGTTCCCCCAGGTGCACCTCTCCCCCCACCATGCTGTCTCGGATCCCCACCCTCGTGGCTCCCGGGGTCCCCGCCATCTCAGACCGCCCAGGGGCCGGGTGGTCCTTGTGCTGGTCAGTTCCTCCCCTGCTGCAGTGCTTGCCTCTGCCTAGTGTTCCCCCTGGTTCTAGCCTATATTTGCCCACTGCTAATTCCTGCTTCCTACCCCTTCCCCTACTGCTTCAATTTGCACCGGCTTTTGAGCCTGTAGTAGCTCTCTAGTTTGTTGATCAGTACATGTATTATTGTCCTTATGCTGTTCCCACCTGTGTGTGGGTGAGATTGTTCCCTGTCTATACAATGTGCTGTCTACTGTACTCCATCCTGGCCCACTTATAGTTGCGGGCCTGTATGTCACCATGCAAATGTACTATTGTTCTTTATACTGTAACCTCCCAGGTCACTCCTGAAAATAGGCACTTGTTGTTTAGTGTGCTTACCTGGTTAATAAAAACAAATAAATAAATAAATGCTGTTTGCCTGCACTATTCAGCCTTTTGAATATAGCAGACCCGCGCTAAACCCGCGCAAACGTTTTTTGCCTGGCGCAAAGCTTTGAATATCTGGCCCTGTATGTGCAATGTTCATTTCAAAACAAAGTGACTGTACAATGTTAATTTCACTATAGAGTGACAATATGTGCAATGTTAATTTCACAATCAAAAGATTATGTGCAATGTTCATTTCAAAATAAAATGACTATGTACAATGTTAATTTCACAATAAAGTGACAGTAAGTGCAATGTTAATTCAACAATAAAAAGACTGTGGAGCCATATATTCAAAGCTCTGCACCTGGTGCAAAGCCTTAGCACTGGAATAGCACTGAATTTGCACTAGGCTGCAAATTTCAGAAGCTCTATTATCGCAAGCGCTGTGTGGTAGCGCCGATGCTAAAAGATAATAGTACGCAGGGGCGAGGCTAGGGGAGCACCCAGGAATGCCAGCAGCATGGCATAGTCAAATATACAGTGCCGCTCTACAGGCATTAGCACGACCTGCAGCACTGTGCCAAACACCGCCGAAAAACAGCTGACAGTAATGCGGCAGTGCCCCCCCCAGCATGATCCCTGATCCCCAGTAGCCCAGAAACACACTGAAATCCCTAGTGTTCTAGTGGTCCCCCAACCCCCCCAGCACAATCCCTGACCCCCGGTAGCCATGAAACACACTGAAATCCCTGGTTTTCTAGTGGTCCCCCCACCCTCCAGCACGATCCCGACCCCCACTAGCCCTGAAACACGCTGAAATCTCTGGTGTTCTAGTGGTCCCCCTCTCCCCCAGGACAATCCCTGACCCCAGGAAGCCCCAAAACACACTACAATCCTTGCTGTTCTAGTGGTCCCCCAACCCCACCAGCATGATCCCCGACCCCCGGTAGCCCAAAAATCATAGAAATACCTGGTGGTCTAGTGGTCCCCCCATCCGTAAGTGGGACACCCATCAACCCATAAACAGCATATGTACGGTGCCAGCGAACAGCTCAGCCCTCCTCTCACCACCACGGCCAGCTGCCGACTATGGTAAGCATGAGTGCTACTGAAAGAAATCTCAGTTGGGGGCTGGCAGTGTTGGTGAAAGGAGGGCGGAGTCGGTCGTCGGCGCCATACATATGCTGTTTTCAGGTTGACAGCATTGCACTTCTGGGTGGGGGGACCACTAGACCACCAGGTATTTCTGTGATTTTCGGGGTTACCGGGGGTCGGGGATCATGCTGGGGGGAGGGTGGAGGGACCACTAGAACACCAGGGATGTCAGTGTTTTTCGAGACTACTGGGGGATGGGGATTGTGCTGGGGGAGGGACCACTAGAACGCCAGGGATTTCAGTGTGTTTCGAGGCTACTGGTGGACAGGAATCATGCTGGGGGTGAAACACTAGCCAACCAGGGTGTAACAGGCACACATGGGAACAGGGACCATGATGGCAGAGAAGGACTGCCCGGCCCAGCCAGTTCCTGTTCCCTGTTCCCTATCAAATGTATATGCTGCATATCCTAGTGAACCTACAGCCTATGGCCTCCCGACCTCACCAGGTTTGCCTTATGCCTATCCCAGGCATTGAGTCCCCCCACTGTATTTTACCCACTACTGCAGTGGGCTAGCTATGTTGTGTGGGGGTGTTCTCCAGGGCATGTATGGGCCATGGGCAGTGTGTCTGTTTAGCTACTGATATGTATATTTGTATATATAGAGATATATATACAGTAAGTATATATATGTATATATATATATATATATACACACACACATACGTATACAGGTCCTGGTTGCACAGAGGCATGGGTGTGTTGTATGCACTGACTGTGCCTGCCAGCACACAGTTCCTGCTGCTTCCAGCCTGTACTTCCATCCCTACCAACAGGGGATGCGGTGGGCATTCCTTGGCCTACAGCATCCAGCCTGTACTGCCGTTCCGACCAAAAGGTGGAGATGTGTGCAGTATGCAGTAACACTGGGCAAACTGCATGGTAATGTATGCTAAGCAGCACATAATGAGATGCAAATGTGCCTGTTTGCCCCCAGATTACCTAAGTAGGCTCATTCGCTTGGGAGCTTTGAATATATCTCCCGTTTGCCCCGGGCTAATGTGTTAGCACTGTGCAATCCGGTTAGCCCTGGGCAAACCTCACTTCAGCATAGCACAGTTCTGCAGTGTGTGGCTTACATTGTTGTTTGCAGTAGATATGAGACATCTCTGTGCAATCACACACAATGTTCTTCACCTGCAACACTGGCTTGCTCCAGTGTATACTGAGCTTCTGTTGCAGTTTGCACATTCGTGTTGTTATATTCAGTGCTGTCTCATTCCCGGGATATTTTTTGCCCTGCATTCCCAACCCCAGTTTGCCCGGCTTCCTTCACATGCTATATTGAGCCGGATTAGCACTGGGCTATTCCTTTTGATTATGGCTGGCTCTTTGGTGCGGGCAATATTTGCATGCTGGGCAGTTCTAATTTAGCCCCAGGCAAAGTTTTGAATATCTGGTCCTATATATGCAATGTTAATTTCACAATAAAAAGACTGAGATCCAGATATTCAAATCTTTGCATGGTGCACAAACCGTTTGCAGGGGATTAGCACGGGTCTGCTATATTCAAATGGCCAAATAGCACGTGCAAACTGCAATTGCCCCAGGCAAACCATAATTATATGCAAGGGGCACACTGAACATGAATACAGCTGCTATGGAATATTCATCGGCTAGCGCCGCACTAAGGTATTTAGCGTGACCTAGTGCGACCCTTAGTGCAGTACAAAATCACCGGCCAGTAAAAGATGGTCTTAACCCTGGGCAAACAGCTTTGCACAACATTGGTGCTTTGCATGGTGTTTGCGTGGGATTTGCGTGTCTTTCGCGACCCTAACATATGAGTATGACACTTAGAAAATACCAGACATGGAGGATACATGCTGCTCACTGACGCCACCATCATGATGCTAACTGCTGCCACCAGTCCCAGCCATGCCAGACAGTAAGGGGTGATGTGGCCCACAGGGGACATCATGGTGGTGTGGCCATACAGCACACACCTGCAGGCCATATGTCTGTGGTGTCCAACAGATACCATCACACACACATGCAGCACTGTGGACATAGTGGCCATTGAGGGAGTGTGTACGGGTGGCCAGACCTCAACACAGCCTAGGTTTGGCCACAAGGCTGGGACACATCAAGCAGTGCATATGGGCCGGCAGTAGGAATACCTTACCACCTGTGTGCCTGTCGGATCTTACGTGCCCCCTAGCCACATACTGCACAACTGTACAGATGCCACAGCACACACAGCCAGCTATGTACATGTCACTGGAAGCATCCCACGCCACAGGTTCAGCATCTGTGGATCGCACAACAGCGAAACAGTACTATCCAGTGTCTGTAATCACCTGCATGCTGGGCCCGTCACTGTGTACAGTGCAGTGGTCATCATTGCCCTACATACCATAGGCATTTCCGTGTCCCTCACACTACCAGTCCCCTTGCTACTGTAGTGTCTGCTGTGCACTGTAGCATGACCTACAGTGCGATGGTTGCATGCAGCACAACCACCACCTGTGCCTATGCTCTGTTGTCCCCTGGGGTACGGCATGCTATGCTATGCTGTACTGTTTTCATGTTGCCTGCGGCTATCATCATGCACTGCCTGACTAACCTACAGGTGGAGCTACGGTCAGACCTGGCCAGCCGCTGTACTTTCAGACTGACCTACAGGTGGAGCTGTGGGACCCTGCAGTAATGCTAGACAAACTGCCTGCAAATCAGTGCATAATGAGATGCTAATATGGCTGTTTGCCCAGAGACTACCTAAGTAGGCTTATTTGCATGTCACTTTTGAATATGGCAAAGTTTAGCGCCAGGCAAACAGCTTAGCTCCACGCTAATACCGCGCAAACGGTTCAGGGAGTATTATACTGTTTTGCACACTGTACTGTCCCAATACTCTGCTCCCTGCAGCTGCACTGGGTCCACGCATTTGCTGGAACACACGTTGGCCACATAGGTCGTCTCTACCTACCAGCACTGCACTGTGTTGCTGTTGTGGTCTGCACTTCCTGGTTGCTATATTCAGAGCTGTCATATTACAGGGCTACGTTTGCCCTGCACTCCCAGCCCAGTTTGCCCGGCTTCATTCCCATGATATATTCAGAGGCTGTTTGCCCTGGGCTATTCCTTCTGAATATAACTTGCTTTGTGCTCCGGGCTAACTTTGCCCACCAGGCAGTGCTAATTTAGCCCCGGAGCAAAGTTTTGAGTATCTGGTCCTTTATGTGCAATGTTAATTTCACAATAAAAAGACTGTGGGCCAGATATCCAAAACTTTGTCCCGGGGTTAAATTAGCACTGCCTGGTGGGCAAACAGCCCAGAGCACAAAGCAAGCTATATTCAAAAGGAATAGCCCAGGGCAAACAGCTTCTAAATATAGCATGGTAATGAGGCCATGCAAACTGAGCTGGGAGTGCAGGGCAGACGTAGTCCTGGAATACGACAGCACTGAATACAGCAACCAGGAAGTGGAAACCACAACAACAACACAGTGCACAGTGACGTGAGGGCAGGTACAGACGAACTATGTGACCAATGTGTGTGCCAGCAAATGCATGGACTCAGTACAGCTGCAGGCAGCAACAGGTGTGAAAGAACAGTGATCAAAACTGTATAATATTCCCCGTACCGTTAGCGCCGCACTAACACATTAGCACGGAGCTAAGCAGTTAGCCCGGTGCAAACACGTTTGCCCGGTGCTAAAATGTGCCATATTCAAAAGTGTCATGCAAATGAGCCTACTTAGGTAGGCTCTGGGCAAACAACCGGATTAGTATCTCATTATGCCCTGATTTGCTTGCAGTTTGCCCAGCGTTATGGCAGGGTCCCACAGAGCCACCTGTAGGTCAGTCTGGAAGTACAGGGGCTGACCAGATCAAACCGCAGCTCCACCTGTAGGTCAGTCTGGTAGTGCACAATGATAGCTGCAGGCTACATGTAATCAGTACAGCATTGCATAGCATATTGTACCCCAGAGGATAAGAAAGCAAAGGCACAGGTGGTGGAGGTGCTGCATGCAACTGTCACACTGTAGGGCATGCTACAGTGCACAGCAGACACTACAGTAGCAAGGGGGCCAGTAATGTGAGGGACACAGCACGGCCTATGATGTGTAGGGCAGTGATGCTGACTGCACTGTACACAGTGACAGGCCCAACGTGCAGGTGTTTACTGACTGTGGACAATACTGTTGCGCTGTTGTGTGATCCACAGATGCTGCACCTGTGGCATGGGATGCACACAGTGACATATACATGGCCGGCTATGTGTGCTGTGGCACCTGTACAGTTGCGCTGTATGTGGCGGGGGGGGTACGTGGGATCCGACAGACACACAGACGTGGGGTATTCCCACTACTGGGCCATGTGCACTGCGTGCTGTGTTCCAGTCTTGTGGCCACACTTGGGCTGTGGTGAGGTCTGGCCACCCATACACCCTCCTCTCAATGGCCACCATTCCCACAGTGCTGTCTGTGTGTGCTGGCATCTGTTGGGCACTACAGACGTATGGTCTGTAGGTGTGTGCTGTATTGCCCCACTACCATGATGACCTCTGTGGGCCCAATCACCCCTTACTTCCTGTGCATGGCTGGGACCAGTGGCAGCTGATAGCATCATGGTGGTACCATCAGTGAGCAGCATGAGTCCTTCATGTCTGGCAGTTTCTAAGTGTCATACTGATACGTTAGGGCAGCACAAGCTGCGGTAATGCCAAGATAGCACCGCACAAAGCAAAAATGTCATCCAAAGCTGTTTGCCCAGGGTTAAGACCAGCTTTTCCTGGGTGGTAATTTGTACCGCGCTATGGGTCGCTCTAAGTCATGCTAAACTACTTAGCGCAGCTCTAGTCACTGAATATCTCATTGCACCTGTATTCATGTTCACTTTGCCCCTTTCATATAATTATTGTTTGCCTTGTGCTAATGCTGTTTACCTGCACTATTCAGCTATTTGAATACAGCAGACCCGCTCTAACCCCGCGCAAATGTTTTTTGTCCGGAGCAAAGCTTTGAATAGCTGGCCAAGTATGTGCAACGTTCATTTCAAAACAAAGTGACTGTACAATGTTAATTTCACTATAAAGTGACAATATGTGCAATGTTAATTTCACAATAAAAAGATTGTATGTGAAATGTTTATTTCAAAATAAAATGACTATGTATAACGTTAATTTAACAATAAAGTGACAGTAAGTGCAATGTTAATTTAACAATAAAAAGACTGTGGGGCCATATATTCAAAGCTCTGCACCTGGTGCAAAGCCTTAGCACTGGAATTGCACTGAATTTGCACTAGGCTGCAATATTCAGAAGCTCTATTAGCGCCAGCGCCGTGTGGTAGCGCCGATGCTAAAAGATAATAGTATGCAGCATTGAGGTTAGGGGAGCACCCAGGAATGCCAGCAGCATGGCATATTCAAACATACAGCGCCGCGCTACAGGCATTAGCACAACCTGCAGCATTGTGCCAAATACTGTCTAAAAACAGATGGCAGTAATGCAGCAGTGCCCCCCCCAGCATGATCCCTGATCCCCAGTAGCCCAGAAACACATTGAAATCCCTAGTGTTCTGGTGGTCCCCACCACCCCATGCAGTCTACCCCACTAAGCCTGAAATACGCTGAAATCTCTGGTGATCAGTGATTCCCCCACTCCCCAGCACAAGCCCCGATCCCAGGTAGCCCCAAAACACACCACAATCCTTGCTGTTCTAGTGGTCCCCTAACCCCCCTAGCATGATCCCTGACCCCCGGTAGCCCAAAAATCATAGAAATACCTGGTGGTCTAGAGAACCCCCCATCGGAAAGTGGGACACCCATCAACCCATAAACAGCATATTTACGGTGCCAGCGAACAGCTCAGCCCTCCTCTCACCACCACGGCCACCTGCCGACTATGGTATGCATGAGTGCTACTGAAAGAAATCTCAGTAGCACTCAGGCATACTGCAGTCGGCAGCTGGCAGTGGTGGTGAGAGGAGGGCTGAGTTGGTCGCCAGTGCCATACCTAAGCTGTTTTCACATTGACAGGCATTGCACTTCTGGGTGGGGGGACCACTAGACCACCAGGTATTTCTGTGATTTTCGGGGCTACCGGGGGTTGGGGATCATGCTGGAGGGGGTGGAGGGACCACTAGAACACCAGGGAGTCCGTGTGTTTCTGAGGCTACTGGGGCTGGGGATAGTGCTGGGGAGGTGTACCACCAGAACGCCAAGGATTTCAGTGTGTTTCCGAGCCTACTGGGGTTGGGGATCATGCTGGGGAGGGACCACTAGAACACCAGGGATGTCAGTGTGTTTTGAGGCTACTGGGGGACAGGAATCATGCTGGGGGGGGAGACACTAGCCTACCAAGGTGTAATAGGCACACATGGAAACAGGCACCATGATGGTAGAGAAGGACTGCCCGACCCAGCCAGTCTGCCCTGTTCCCTATCAAATGTATATGCTGCATATTCTAGTGAACCTACAGCCTATGGCCTCCCACCCTCACCAGGTTTGCCTTATGCCTATCCCATGCATTGAGTCCCCCCACTGTGTTTCACCCACTACTGCAGTGGGCTAGCTACATTGTGGGGAAGGGGGGGTATTCTCCAGGGCATGTATGGCCACGGGCAGGGTGTCTGTTTAGCTATTGATATGTACATGTGTACATATAGAGATATATATTCAGTATGTACATATCTCTCTCTCTCTCTCTCTATATATATATATATATATATACACACACACACACACACACACACATATACAGGTCCTGCTTGCACAGATGCATGGGTGTGTTGTATGCACTGACTGTGCCTGCCAGCACACAGTTCCTGCTGCTTCCAGCCTGTACTTCCATTCCAACCAACAGGGGATGCTATGGGCATGCCTTGGCCTGCAGCATCCAGCGTGTACTGCCGTTCCGACCAAAAGGTGGAGCTGTGTGCACCATGCAGTAACACTGGGCAAACTGCATGGTAATGTATGCTAAGCAGCACATAATGAGATGCAAATGTGCCTGTTTGCCCCCGGATTACCTAAGTAGGCTCATTCGCTTAGGAGCTTTGAATATATCTCCCGTTTGCCCCGGGCTAATGTGTTAGCACTGTACAATCAGGTTAGTCCCGGGCAAACCTCACTTCAGCATAGCACAGTTCTGCAGTGTGTGGCTTGCATTGTTGTTTGCAGTAGATATGAGAAATCTCTATGCAATCACCCACAATGTTCTTCACCAGCAACACTGGCTTGCTCCAGTGTCTGCTGAGCTTCTGTTGCAGTTTGCACTTCATTGTTATATTCAGTGCTGTCTTATTTTTGGGATATTTTTGTCTTGCACTCCAAACCCCAGTTTACCAGGCTTCTTTCACATACTATATTCAGTCAGATTAGCACTGGGCTATTACTTTTGAATATGGTTGGCTCTTTGGTCCGGGCAATGTTTGTATGCTGGGTAGCTCTAGTTTAGCCCCAGGGTAAAGTTTTGAATATCTGGCCCTATATATGCAATGTTAATTTCACAATAAAAAACTGTGGCCCAGATATTCAAATCTTTGCACGGTGCACAGGATTAGCGTGGGTCTGCTATATTCAAATGGCCAAATCGCATGCGCAAAGCGCAATCGCCCCAGGCAAACCATAATTATATGCAAGGGGCACACTGAACATGAATACAGCTGCTATGAGATATTCATCGGCTAGCGCCACACTAAGGTGTTTAGCGTGACCCTTAACACAGTACAAATTATCGACCAGAAAATGCTGGTCTTAACCCTGGGCAAACAGCTTTGCACAACATTGGTGCTTTGCATGGTGTTTGCATGGGATTTGCATGGCTTGCACGACCCTAACATATGAGTATGACACTTAGAAAATATCAGACATGGGGGACACATGCTGCTCACTGATGGCACCACCATGATGTTAACAGCTGCCACCAGTCCCAGCCATGCCAGACAGTAAGGGGTGATCTGGCCCACATGGGACATCATGGTAGCGTGGTCATACAACACACGTGACCAACAGATGCCAGCACACACATGCAGCACTGTGGGCATTGTTGCTGTTGAGGGGAGGGTGTACGGGTGGCCAGACCTCACCACAGCCCATTTATGGCCACAAGGCTGGGACACATCATGCAGTGCATATGGGCCAGTAGTGGGAATACCCACCACCTGTGTGCTTGTCGGATCTTACGGGGCCCCCCAGCTACATACCGCACAACTGTACAGATGCCACACCACTCACAGCCAGCCATGTATATGTCACTGGGAGCATCCCATGCCACAGGTTCAGCATCTGTGGATCACACAACAACGAAACAGTACTATCCGCTGTCTGTAATCACCTGCACACTGGGCCTGTCACTGTGTACAGTGCAGTGGTCATCACTGCCCTACATACCATAAGCATTGCCATGTCCCTCACACTACCAGCCCCGTTGCTACTGTAGTGTCTGCTGTGCACTGCAGCATGACCTACAGCGTGATGGCTGCATGCAGCACAACCACCACCTGTGCCTATGTTCTGTTGTCCCCTGGGGTATGATATGCTATGCTATGCTGTACTGTTTTCATGCAGCCTGCAGCTATCATCATGCACTGCCTGACTGACCTACAGGTGGAGCAGCGGTCAGACCTGGCCAGCCGCTGTACTTTCAGACTGACCTACAGGTGGAGCTGTGGGACCCTGCAGTAATGCTAGACAAACTACATGCAAATCAGGGCATAATGAGATGCTAATATGGCTGTTTGCCCAGAGACTACCTAAGTAGGCTCATTTGCATGTCACTTTTGAATATGGCAAAGTTTAGCACTGGGCAAACGTGTTTGCACCAGGCAAACAGCTTAGCTCCACGCTAATACCACGCAAACGGTTCGGGGAATATTATACTGTTTTGCACACTGTACTGTCCAATGGGCTGCTCCCTGCAGCTGCACTGGTTCCACGCATTTGCTGGAACACACAGTGGCCACATAGGTCTTCTCTACCTACCTTCACTGCACTGTGTTACTGTTGAGGTCTGCACTTCCTGGTTGCTATATTCAGAGCTGTCATATTACAGGGCTACGTTTGTCCTGCACTCCCAGCCCAGTTTGCCCGGCCTCATTCCCATGCTATATTCAGAGGCTGTTTGCCCTGGGCTATTCCTTCTGAATATAAGTTGCTTTGTGCTCTGGGCTAACTTTGCCCACCAGGCAGAGCTAATTTAGCTCTGGAGCAAAGTTTTGAATATCTGCCCTTTATTTGCAATGTTAATTTCACAATAAAAGACTGTGGGCCAGATATTCAAAACTTTTGACTGAACAAATCAGCACTGCCGGGTGAACAAACTAGCCCGAACTGAAACAGCTATAATTCAAAGGAATAGCCCAGGGCAAACAGCTCTCAATATAGCATGGTAATGAGGCCATGCAAACTGGGCTGGGAGTGCAGGCAAACATACCCTGGAATAAGACAGCACTGAATAAAGCAACCAGGAAGTGCAACCAACAACACACAGTACACAGTACACACAGCGTGAGGACAGGTACAGACGAACTACATGGCCAATGTGTGTGCCAGCAAATACATCAGGACTCAGTACAGCTGCAGGAAGCAGCAGATGTGAAGAACAGTGATCAAAACTATAATATTCCCCATACCGTTAGCGCCGTCCTAACACATTAGCAGGGCTAAGCAATTAGCCGAGCAAACAAGTTTGCCTGGAGCTAAAATGTGCCATATTCAGCGCCATGCAAATGAGCCTACTTAGGTAGTCTCTGGAGCAAGCTACTGGATTAGTATCTCATTATACCCTGATTTACATGCAGTTTGCCCAGCATTACTGCAGGGTCACAAAGCCACCTGTGGGTCGATCTGGAAACCAGAGGCTGACCATACACCGCAGCTCACCTGTAGGTCGGTCTGGCAGTCTGCGATGAAGCTGCAGACTATAAGCTGTTACCAACATAGCATAACATATTATACCCAGGGGACAAGACACTAGGCACGGGTAATGATGATACATACAGCAATCCACTGAGGGCATGCTGCAGTGCACAGCGAAACAGTAACCGAAACCAATAGTGGACACAACAATACCCAGAGGTGTGGGGCAGTGATACTCGACACACCTGCAGTGGTAACCCACAGATGTTTACGGACACTGGGCATACTGTTGCGCTGTTGTGTGACCTAAATGCTGCACCCTAATAACGTGGATACTCACATGAAAATATACATTCCTGGCTGTGTGCCATGGCAGTTGTAGAGCTGCGGTAGGTGTGACGGGGGCATATATTATCGAAGGCACACTGGTGTTGGGGTATTCCCAATGCTGGCCCATGTACACTGCATGAGTGTCCCAGCCTTGTCAATACACCTGGTCTGTAGCACAACCTCGCCCCACCCATACATGCTCCCTCAGCATTCTCCATGCCCACAGTGCTGCATGTGTGTGCATGGCATCTTTAGTGTCCACCGGAAGTGCGGTCGCAGGTGTGTGCTGTATGGCCCACTGCTTTTGCTGTCCACTGGTGGCAGGTCACCACTTACTGCCTGGCATGGCTGGGACTGGTGGCAGAAGATGGCATCATTGTGATGCCATCAGTTAGCTACATTTCCTCTATGTTTGGCTTTATCTATGTGTCATATTTTATTTGTTAGGATCGCATAAAACTCGCACTAAACCACGCTCAAACACCACGCATAAGCCACAAGTATGGCGCCAAGGTGATTGCCCGGGATTAAGACAAGCTTTTCCTGGGCGGTAATATGCGCTGTGCTAAGTGTCCCGCTAGGTCACGCAAAACCACTTAGCGCAGCGGCTAAGTCGTGAATATAACGATGCGCCTGTATTCATGTCAGTTTGCCTTGCATACATTATAATTTTTGCCCGGCGCTAATGCAGTTTGCCCGTGCTATTCGGCCTTTTGAATATAGCAGACCCGTGCTAATCCCGTGCTAAACCTGCGCAAATGGTTTTTGCCCGGTGCAAAGTTTTGAATATCTGGCCCTGTATGTGCAATGTTCATTTCAAAACAAAGTGACTATGTACAAAGTTAATTTCACAATAAAAGTGACAGCATGTACAATATTAATTTCACAATAAAAAAGACTGTGGGCCAGATACTTCAAAACACTGCGGCCAGGCAAAACCGTTTGCACAAGTTTAGGAGGATTAAGCGTGGGTCTGCTACATATTCAAAAGGCCAAATAGCATGGTAAATCTGCATTGGCGCCCGGGCAAAACTATAATGTATGCAAGGGCAAACTGACATGAATACAGGTGCAAGCTATATTCAGCGACTAGCGCCGCGCTAGTGATTTTGCAAGACTTAGACGCGCATTAGCGAGGTGCAAAAGTACTGCCCAGGAAAGCTTGTCTTAACCCTAGGCAATCAGCTTTGGCAACACTTTGGCTTTCTTTCTGCGGTGTTTGCATGGGTTTATAACGGGGTTTTAGCGATCCTAACAAATAAATGTGACACATAGATAAAGACCAAACATAGAGAGAGCATGCTTAACCGATGGCATCACAGCATGATGCCATCATCCACCACCAGTCCCAGCCATGCCACGCAGTGGTGACCCTGCCGCCAGCGGACAGCATGGCAGTGTGGCCAGCACACACCTCGGACCACACATCTGTGGACACGAACAGATGCCAGCACACATTAGCACTGTGGGCATGGAGGATGTTGAGGAGAGCGTGTATGGGTGGCGAGGCTGTGCCACAGACCAAGTGTAGCCACAAGGCTGTGACACATCATGCAGTGCACATGGTCAGTATGAGAGATACCCCAACACCAGTGTACCTTCGGATAATATATGCCCCCCGCCACATACCGCACAGCTGTACAACTGCCACAGCACACAAAGCCAGAAATGTACATGTCACTGTGGAGCATCCCATGCCAGAGGTGCAGCATCTGTAGGTCACACAACAGTGTAACAGCACCACCGTCAGTAAACACCTGCAGAGTTGGGTCTCGTCACTGTGTATAGTGCAGTCATCATAAATGCCCCACACACCACAGGCAATGCTGTGTCCACTACAGCACTCCTTACTACTGTAGTTTCTGCTGTACTGTGGCATGACCTACAAAGTATGACAGTTGCATGCAGCACTACCACCACCTGTACTGCTACTGTGTTTGTCCTCTGGGGTACGATATGCTGTGTGCTATGCTTGCTGTTTACGATAAACCTGCAGCTATCAGCATGCACTGCTGACTGATCTACAGGTGGAGCTGCGGTCAGACCTGGCCAGCCCTGTACCACCAGACTGACCTACAGAGTGGAGCTGTGGGACCCTGCAATAGCGCTGTGCAAACTGCATGCAAATCAGGCATGATGAGATGCTAATGTGGCTGTTTTCCCACAGACTATCTAAGTGGCTCATTTGCATATCACTTTTGAATATCCAAAGCTTAGCGGGCCTGCTCTATGCATTGTAACACATGCACTATATATTGAAAAATCTGCATACACTATATACTGAAACAAATACACTATATATTGAAATACATACACTATCTATTGAAATGCGTACACTACACACTGAAAAAAGCACATATACTATATACTGAGACAAATACACTATATGCTGAAGCATTTACACTTTATATTGAAATACATACACTATCTATTGAAATAAATACACTGTGCATTGAAAACCATGCATACACTATATACTGAAACAGATACACTATATATTAAAAATACTTACCCTCTCTATTGAAAAAATGTTGCATACTCTGTATACTGAGAGAAATATATTAATGCTGAAATATATACACAGTATATTAAAAACATATACACTATATACTGAAACAAATACACTACATGGTGAAACACATACACTATGTATTGAAACACATACAATGTAGACTGAAAAAATCACATACATTATATACTGAAACAAACTATATACTGAAATGGAATACGCTCTGAAACTATACATCCCCTGCTCCTCCCTTGAATGGCCTGCAGCTGCACTCCTTGCCTGTTGCATTCAGTTAGCTGCTGGCTTGAGGAGAGGATGTCTAAAACTGCAGAGCATAAGGTAAACAAAACAGGGCTATCTCTTATTCTACTTCTTATGGAGTTTCACATTTGTTTGCTTGCACACCTTTAATCAAGTTTCAGAACACTGTGATGTGACAAGAAACTTTTAGAACTAATTTAAAATGCTGTAGTGTATTCTTTTAAATAAGTGCTGCCTTCATTTACTGTTAGACACATTTGTATAGGAAGCTAATACTTAGGATATTCCTAACATACCACTCTCATACCATATAAACACAGGGACCGCATGCATTTTTCTAAGTTACAGTTATGATCAGATTTATGTATAGTTAATTTCGCTGTTAATCCAGCAATTTATCTGAGATGAATGCTTGGGAAGTGTACTACGGGAGCTGTGAAAGTGTAAGCCAAATGCTTTCGTAGTTTTTTCCTCCTCAATTGTTTTTAACCAGGAGTAGCACTCTAAGCTGAAAGCTTGTTTACAGGTGTGACCTGGGAGCACAGGGAAAGTAAGGGACTTACTCAGGGTCACACAATATGCAAGTGGGGGCTGTGGGATTCGAACCAAGGTCTCCAGATTTGCAGCTCAGAGCCTTAAACCACTGCGCCATACTTCCTCCCTAGTTTGTACTCTACTGAGTTCATTTTGACTTAGTTTTTGTTTTTATTTGAATGTTTTGTTTAATAAAGGTTCTTGGTTAAGAAAAAAATATATATATTGCAGTAATCGCTCAGGGCCCAATTCTCGTCAGGAGCTCAGCTGGCATATGCATAATTTGTACTTTCTGTTCTGAATAACTTCACTGTGATGCCTCACTGGTGGCTCTCACAGCTCCTAACCTAACCATTACATATCTGCGGAGCATTGCAAGGTGGACAGAGCTTTACCAGGCACTTAGTCTCCACTAATAAACCTTCCCAGGTCTAGCCTCATAGTGCATAATTACACTGTTTATATGGTATGACTGTGTTACTGAGTTTGAGATTCCCAAACTGTGTTTTATTTCTTTTTCCATTGAGATGTTTATCTTCTAGGTCACCCACTGGCCCACTTGTGTACTGGCCTGTCCATCCACATCGCCCAAAATCACCAGACTTACCTGCTCTGAGAGCTCCCATGTCCTCCCCCCCCCATGGTGTGGCCAGGAGGGAGAGGGCAATTCACAAGGAGACACATATTCAGACAGGAGCAGAGCCTGGTTAGTAGTGCAAAACCTGTGGCAGGTTGGAGGATTATTTTGCCATTGGAGGTTTTCTACTTTTGGTTTATCCCCGGGCAGTCAAGCATGCAATGATGCCAGTTCAATTAAAAGCGAGTACTGCTTTGTGCCTGCCTGAGCCCTGCCATTGTTCCTCACCTAGGTGGCTGTTAAACAGTGGTGTGGTCAGATTCCCCCTCCCTGAGAGGACAGCAGTCCCAGGGATGCTTAATCATCTCTCCTGTCAGCTAACCCCTGTTTGACCCAGGTCCTCCCCCAAAACCGGGCCACTGGCATGGGAGGCAGTACAGCTACCACCAAGCCACTTAGCCAGCCCACCAGACAGTATTTTTATAAATAAATAAAAACAGCACTGGATGAAAGAAGAAATTGTATTTTAGCTACAGTTGTTATAAATGTTTAAGACACATCACAATGTTTTGAAATTGAATAAAGGTTTTCAAGAAAATAACATAAAATAATACATAAAGATGCAGAATAAGATAATCCACTTTTTGTTTACTTTCTGCATCTTAAGAGGCATCGGCAGGGATTTTTAGTCAATTAGGGCCCCATTTTCAGAAGGTTAGTGGAATGCTAAACATCTAAGCACTGTGCCATGTGGGAGAACAGCATGGTTGAACAGGTACCATATATTTAGCAGCCTCGATGCTAATCTGATCATGTGCATGTGCATATGTACTACTAAAACCTTGCAAATGAGGGTCCCCTTCTGCATACAGAGCACAGTGCTATATAAAAGGTTTGAAAGTGCTTAACAACTGAAATTGCAATACTGTTTACTGCTTCCAAAATCCTGCCTCATTTGAGCACATAGTGGTGCAAATTGTCATCCTGTCTCTGGTCACCATTATGATGCTCCCAAGTAGTATGCCAAAATTATCCTTGGTATGTAAAGGTTCTACACCCCTGATCACAGTTTAAATGGTTCCAGTTATTATAGTAAAGTGATCCTTGGTATCTAGTTCCCCCCACCCAAGCATACTAAGCTGGGAGCTCATTTCTAGATGCCTCCTGGAGGAAGGGGAACTTGTACAAGTGGGGCTTAGGTAGCACAAAAGTTCAAAATACGTAACATATATGGAGCAGAGTGGTACACAACCACAAATTACATTGGGAATAATACATGCAAAATGTGAGAACCTGACTGACAAGCAAACAATCAACGATGCATATACAGCACAGTCAGGAGCCACAAACATATGCTGGCAATCAAATACAGAGCAGTTTAAATCAACGCTAGCTGTAAACACTTGTGCATAATGCCTAGAGTGGAGCATAACTGCCTAAATTATAGCTGTTCCTAAATTGGAAACAAGTCATAGGAGAGCAAAAGGGAAAATTAGAGCAAGTGCAGGAGAGAGAGGTGAGACCTCTGAAGTGGTCTGAAAGAATCCATGGGAGGAAGATTGGTGAATTTCTTGGGTGAGGGAGTTCCAGATTGTAGGGAAGTAGTGGCTGAATGTGGCTTTACCAATGGTTGTGGAAACTGAAGGGACTGCTAGAGTTTGAATATTTCAGCTTCTGATGGTATGGCTGTGGGTGGGGGATGACAGAGAGATGGGAGGGTAGGGAAACAAATCAGATTTGCCCACAAAACTGGCACAGTGGGCATGACGTCTGTCCACAAGAGAAGAAAAGGAGAGAGTTTTATATATACAACAGTGATGAGTCCAACAAGGATAGTAGAGAGTGTAATGGCAGAAATAGTTGAAGAGTGTGACCAGCCTGGCAAGGATAGTGACTGGGGCTATGCTGTAGACCACATTACCATAGTCAGAGACTGGGAGGATCATTCTCTCGATAATAGCATGGTGTGCTGAATGTGGGATACAGTCACAGTTCCTGTAAAGTGCACCAAATTGGGGTGCAGCTTTTTGACTATAGCATCCATGTGCTAAGAAAAGTTAAGGTGCTGGTCTAGCCACATGCCAAGATAACTAAAGGTGGTAACATCCTCCACAGGAGAGCCATTCAGGGTATGGAAATTAGGAAGGGGAGGGAACCTAGAGAGTCTGTGCCTTGTACCAAAGGACATGGAGACAGTCTTCTTGGCATTGAGGAAAAGCTGATTTGTGCATGGTCAGGATTGAACTTGATAAAAGTCCAGCTGGAGTCTGTGGGCCTGCTGTGAAGAGGACTGTGTCATCCATGTACATGTGAATGGATGCAGATAAGCATATGGAGGGGAGATCTTTAAGGAAAATGGAGAAAAGTAGAGGGCCTAACACAGATCTTGTGGGACCCAAGTGGATACAGACAGGGAGGAGAGAAGGGGTCACCAATTTTGACTACTTGGGACTTACCCATGCAATAGGAATGGAACAGCCAAAGGCTGAGTTGGAGAGGCCTGCAGCCTGGAGTTTGGCTAATAATTACGGTGGTAGGCAGGGTTGAATGCTTTGGTTAGAGTGACAAAGATAGCAGAAGTGAATAGGCTGTGATCCATATCACTGTGAATGGATTCAGTGAGCCTGAGCAGGGAGATGGTGGTTGAGTGATTTTTGCGGAAGCCAGACTTGTATTGGGTGAAGAAGGAAGAGGAGTCCAGAAAGGGAGAGAGTTGTGACAAGATAATGTGTTCCTGTATTTTGGAGGGAGGAGAGAAATGAGTCAGTAGCTGTTAGTACCAGATGGGTCACCACCTTTTGGAGGAGGAGTAACAGTGGCAATCTTCCAGTCAGTAGGGATGGAGGAACAGTAGAAAGAGAGGTTAGGAAGGTCAGCCAAAGGGGAGGAGATTGCAAAAGCAGACAGATGGAGGAGCTTGCTATTCAGGCCATCTGAGCTCCTACCCTTGGAAGGATTAAGGGCAGGAAGGGTGTCGGTGATGAATGATAGAGCTATTAAAGAAAAAAAACAATGGGGGAAGGAAGGAAATGACAATCTTGCAGACTGGCAGGGGTGAGAGGGAGATGAGAAAGGGGAGAGGGAAGAGAGGAGAGGAGAGAGGAGGTGCAGGTGATAAAAAGGAATTACACCTCTGTGGTGACGAAGGAGGGGTTAAAAATAGGGGTGTCACCCACTCTGAGGACAGGCAAAGGAGGTTGAGTGGGAGGGGAGAAGAGATTGTGACAGCCTTCCAAAATTTAGACAGGTAACCAATGTTGGTACTGAAGTTAGATGTAAAATACTCACCTTTGGCAAGACTTATTGCCTTGGAACAGGTGTTGCAGAGGTGATGATACCTCTGGAAGCCATGGGAGATGGGTTACATTTATTTTCTGACCAGGCCAAATCATGCACTTGCAAGCAAGCTATGAGCTCAGCCATGATCTAGGGGAGGTGGGGTACCTTTTCTCATGTCCTGCTCGGGGGGGGGGAGCATGGCAGTCCCATATTTTGAGGAATTTTGTTTTGAAATATGTTAGCATGGTGTCAGAGGAGCAGGCCAATGGGATAGGGAACCAATCAGAGTGGCTTTGGTCATAGCGAAGGGGGTGAGGTCCAGGAATTTGAAGGAAAATATAAGCAGTGTTTTGGTGGGGGTGAGGGGGCTTTAGTTGAATGAGATGCAGCAGAGGGTTGTGATTATGGTGTCAGATCAGGAGAGAGGGAAGTCAAGAGTGGAATGCCACAGGGATCCACCCTGACTCTTACTCTCTTCAGTATGCTCATTAACAATGTATGAGAATGAATCTGGGTTTGTTTCTCTTTGAAGATGACACCAAGCTCACAGGAGGGTAGATAGTGATGGGGGAAGTAGGAAATTGCCGACTGACGTGTAAAGATTGGAGAGGTGGCCTAAGGTTTGGCAGTTGAAATTCAATGCCAAAAAATGCAAGGTGATTCACTTAGGGGGCAAGAACCCCAGGACAGAGTATTGGATAGGAGGGGTAGAGCTGAGCACTACAGCTGAGGAAAGGGACCTAGTGTTCATCATTAGTGACTCCCTTAAACAATCACGCTAGTACAGTGAGGCATCTAGTAAGGCAAATAGGATACTAGGATGTGCCAGAAGGAGTTCTGATAGTAGAAGAAAAGAGGTTTACTGCCTCTTTATTGATCGTTGGTGAGGCTGCACCTGGTATACTGTTCAGAGTTCTGAACTTCTGAAGACCTCACCTCAGGAAAGATAAGGACAAAGGGTGATCAGGATGATTCAGAGCTGACAGGACAGATTGTATGAGGATCTGCTCAAGGCACTGAACATGTCTTCACTGGAGACCAGACAAGAGAGGAGTGATATGATAGAGACCTTCAGGTTCCTGTAGGGAATAAACAAGGTGAATGGAGAAGAACTACTTAGCATGAGTAACAGTTCAAGGGCATGGGTGCACAAGTAGAAACTGATGGGAGGGAGGTTCAAGAGAGATATTAGAAAGTTTTATTTTCCAGAAATGGCGGTGGAAATGTGGAATAGTCTGCCAACTGAGATGGCAGGCACCAAAAACCATAAATGGTTTCAAGCATGGCTGTGACAAAGTGAATGGTATAATGGTTACTCAGGCTGATAGTAGGGAGGGGAACAGGGCAGTGGATAGCAAAGGCTAGTACCCTGTATGAATAGTAGATTCTGAGGTTTAATAGGGGAAATAGGGGCAGACAGGATGTACCATTTTTTTCTGCCATCATTGTCTATGTTTCTGTGTTTATGTTTTTCCATGATCCCTGACATCTAGTAGCCCCATCTGCCAGTCACAAATCTAAGCCCCCTCCCAAGGCCATCCAGCCAGATCCCTCCACCCCTTCCCCATTGACCTCCCATTTACACAAGATTGCAGCCACTTCCCTGTGACTGTGATCGGTACAGCATCTTGGCTCATTATCTTGGCTGATCACTGTCTGAGTGAAAGGGAGTGAGTGCGTACCTACTATAGAACATCTGTTTCTATAGTAGGTGTGTGTGCTCACTTCATGTCACTCAGAAAGTGGCCAGCCAAGGTGGCGAGCAGAGGGGCTGGACCTGTCACTGTCACAGTGGGAGGGACTGGCAGCTGGGGTAATTTATGACCCACCATGAAGAGAGAGGTGGAAGGACCTTAATGGGTGGAATTGGGAAGGGGCTCACACCTGCAATCAGGGTGATGTAGATGCTAGGGATCCTCTTAATATACCAATCAGAAGCATCTGAATGGCAATTGTGGGTGGGGAAATTCTAGAGGTCAGGATCATTTATTATGTTGAAAGGCGAGCATGTGCGCCAGCCAACATTTTGTGGTAGTAGCAGATTTGGAGGTGTGGTCAATGTGGGCGAATGCAAGGCACGCATCAGTAGGTGTGTCCCTCATTCCCCCAATAAGCCAGCATGCAGGTGCTGACACTAGCAATATAAAAAGTGGTCACTGCATCTAACTAAAGTGCCACTGCAAAGAGTGGCAAGCTTGTCATGCAGTGTCACAATAACATGCCTCCCGACGTGCCTTTACTGCTGAAGTTTTCCAATAAATATGGTGGCACTGAGTGCCGCCTTGTGCAATGCTGACTTCAGGGTGCCCAATGCCCCTGTCAGCATGCCCTGACCCACTTCATTTGCCGATGGGGGAGCCCACTCCCCATTGGCATAATGCCCCCCTCCCATTTCAATTGTGTGCCGAGGGTGCCCAATCCCCTCGATCATGCGCCCCAACAGTCTTTCTTGCCGATGGGGCCCAATCCTGTTGGCTTCAGTCCTCCTGCCCAGTTCAATTTGCCAACAGGGGCACACTCCATCGGCATAATGTCCCCACCCCCATTTGTGCTGTGTGCCGAGGGGTGCCCAATCCCCTCAGCATCATGCATGCCCCCACTTGATTCTGTGCTGACGGGGGGCCCAATCCCCATCTGTTGTGGTCCCCCTCCTCACAAATGCAGGTGGTACACAGGGAGCCCACCCCAGTGAACTAAACAACACCTGCAAAAAAAGGAAAAATACCCTCGTTGTCTTTTTTTTGCCCACCTGTAAAACAAGAAAACAGTCCCTCGCGGTCTCTCCTGCCCCCTTCCCCAACCCGCACCCACCCTCTGTGTACCCTGCCTCCCCACACCTGCTCACCCCATACTTACCTCCAGAGCCTGTGGCAACAATTTTCAGTGGACTGGGAACACGTCTGCACTCTTCAAAGCTGACAGTGAACTGAAAAAAATACTGGTAAGGTATAGAATGGCATAAATAGGATCTTTTTCAACTTTGGTGCATATCTCCGGCATTTTGGGGAATTTAGGCACCAAATTTTCAACATGGGGTTATTGGGAACCCTCCTCATGAATTCAGTCACTGTCATGGCATTATTTGGTCCTGAAAGGTGATTTTGCAGTCACTGTGCGGAATCACCTTTTAGGGCAGATTAACGAAATGACAGTGCCACTGTTCATCAGGTGGACTCAAAAATCTTGCAAATTTGGTGAAAAAAGAAAAAAAAATACTGTTTTACGAGCGTGCATTGTGCAGTTTCCACATAAACTTGTAACTTCGTGAATTTGTAATATTATCACTCCAGATTTTCAACATTGGCATTTTTCCATACCTCCTTATGATCAGTACAGCTGTCATTTTATATATCCTGGGCAAAATGTGTTTCTGCACTTCCGGCGCAGAATAGCACGGTCACTGTGGGAAATCAGTTTTAGGGACAGATTAAGAAAATGACAGTGACACTGTTCATGAGCAGATTTCCTAAAATGCCTATGTTGAAAATTTGGTGATGAAAGTCCATAAAATGACTGTATTACAAGCATGCGTTGCGCAGTTTCCACACCCTTGTAACTCTCGCAAATCTGCAATATTTTCATGCCAGATTTTCAACAGTGGCATTTTTCACACCTCCTTAAGAACAGTATAGCTGTCATTTCACATCCTGCCCGAATGTATTTTTGACCTGTGGTCACAATGGCGTGGTCGTTGTGGAAATTAACTTTTGGGACAGATTAACAAAATCACAGTGCCACTGTTCATGAGGGGAGGTCCCAAAATGCCTATGTTGAGAATATGGTTAAAAAAAATCACAAAAATAATTGGGTTACAGACATGCGTTGTGCAGTTTCTATGCATGCTCATGACTTCACCAATTTTTCATATTTTCACTCCAGATTTTCAACATTGCCATTTTTTTACATCTCCTCATAAACAATAAAGTTGTCATTTTTCACATCCTGCCCAAAATGTGTTTTTGTGCCTGTGGCACCAAATGGCACAGTCACTGTGCAAGATCACCCTTTGGCTAACAAACTGATAGTACCGCTCTTCATGAGGTGGGGTCACAAAAAGCCCATGTTGAAAATTTGAGTGAAAATACCAACAACACACCTGCGCGTTAGGGTTTCCAACTGTAACACCCCACCCTGTAGAGACTGACAGGTGTCAGGGTGTGACTTGGGATCATCGGCTGTAATGCTCATGCCATTCTCTACCCCCACCCTGCAGCCAGTGACAGGCATCAAGGTGTGCCTTGGAGTGTTCAGCCCCAAAGTTCACCCATTTTCCTATACTGCACCCATCTCAGCATTATTTCCTTATGGAATGGGGTAAGTATAAGGCCCAAAGACCCCAAAGCAAACCACGGCACTTGTCAGTATCTACAGGGTAGGGTGAGGTAAAATGGCATGAGCGTTATAGCTGATGACCCAATGCCTCTCAGTCTCTGCAGGGTGGGGGTGGAGTTGGCGTCACTTCAATACTTCATGGCCATTCCTATTATGCATCTCTAACTCCTGCACTACCAATACCAATGCCAGCAAGACAACATTTGGCATTGACAAATGCTTGTTATATCAGGGGCATCTGAATTGTGATGAGGAGGTGGGGTCTGGTACTGCTCTGTGTAATTCCTCCTTGCAGTCATGCACAGAGGCATTGTGCAGAAATGTTAGTTAGCCCATCTGGGCCAGCAAATGTCCCACTAGTGCCTTTCCTGCCTTATGGACTTAGTATGCTGAGAGTTGAAAATGACTCATGGGGTAAAGGTGCTATCCTATTTGGGACATGCTTTCTCCCTTTGTTCCTCTGAATCCCTGTCCTACTCGAGGCTGTGATAGTGCCTAGTCATGTCACAGTGGGCTATCCAATGGGAACCAGTGATCACTGAACAGTGTGGTTCAATATTATGATGGGTGCAGAGGAAAGCCACAAAAAGACAATGATCCTGGACTTTAGTAGGCTGGATTTTAAAGAAATCAGAGACTTCTTCAGAAGCAGCCCAGCAAAGGAGGATTGTCAGAGAGGGGTAGAGAAACAGTGGAGAAAATTAAGTAAAGGCATAGGGAAGGCAACCAGCTTCTGCATGCAGGTAGTGAGCAAAAGCGGGAGGAAACAAGCATTTGTTAATGCTGAATGTTGTCTTGCTGGCATTAGTATTGTTAGTGCAGGAGTTAGAGAGATGCATCCTAGGAATGGCAGTGAAGTATGGAAGCGACGCCAACCCCACACCACCCTGCAGAGACTGACAGGCATTGAGGTGTGCCTTTGGATCGTCGGCAATAATGCTCATGCCATTTTACCTCATCCTACCCTGCAGACTCTGACAAGTGTTGCGTTGTGCCTTGGGGCCATCGGGTCTTATGGTCACCCCATTCCATAAGGAAATACATTGAAATGGGTGCAGTATAAGAGAATGGGGTGAACTTTGGGGCCGAAAAGTCCAGGGCACACCTTGATACATGTCACAGGCTGCAGGGTGGGGACGGGGTGGAATGGTGTGACCACTACAGCTGACAATCCAAAGTCATCCCCCGATACCGGTCAGTCTCTACAGGGTGGGATATTATGGTTAGAAACCTAAATGCCCTGGGTGCTTGTTGGTATTTGTACTCCAAATTTTCAATATGGGCTTTTTCTGACCCCACCTCATGAAAGAATTTGGGACCTCCGCTCATGAACAGTGGCACTGTAATTTTGTTAATGTGTCCTGAACATTGATTTCCCATAGCAACTGTGGCATTCTGTGCCAGATGTGCAGAAACACATTTTGGGTAGGATGTGAAAAATGACAGCTGTAATGTTCATAAGGATGTGTGAAGAAATGGCAATGTTGGAAAAATCTGTAGTGAAAATATTAAAAGTTCTCAAAGTTACGGGCGTGCATGGAAACTGTACAATGCATGCTCATAACACAGTCATTTTGTGGAATTTGTTCACCAAATTTTTAACATAGGCATTTTGGGAGCCCATCTTATGAACAGTGACACTGTCATTTCATTAATCGGTCCCAAAAGGTGATTCTGCGCAGTGACCATGAATTCACCTTTTGGGACCAAATAATGAAATGACTGAGACTGAGTTCATGAGGTGGGGTCCCAAGAACCCCATGTTAAAAGTTTGGAGCCAAAAGTCACAAAAATGGATGAGACATCCACCTAAGTTGACCCCCCACCACCACTGATGCCATTATACAGCTTACCAGCATTTCTTCAGTTTGTGATCCACTTTGAAGAGTTCAGACATGCTCCTGCTCCACTGAAGAGCACAGCGCTGGACTCCGGAGGTAAGTATGGGGTGAGGAGGGGGTGGGGAGGTGGGGTGTGCAGAGGGTGGGTGCAAGTTGGGGGAGGGGGGGACCCAATGGCAAAGGACCATTTTCTTTGTTTCAAGTTATAATAAAAATAAAAGAAAGAACACCAAGGACCATTTTATTTTTTCTTTTGCAGGTGTTAGGAAAATATTCAGCAACTGGGGTGGGTTCCCAGTGTGTCCCATGAGTGTGTGGTGTGATGTTAGTCACACTGTGGTGGGCGGGGGCAGGAAAATGCTGATGCAATCAGCTTTTGAACACAGAGGCAGGCAGGGTTGGGCTTCCAGTGTGCCACACAATCTTGGGAGGTTTATTATGCCAGCAGGGGGATTGGGCACCCCTGAAGTTGGCTTGCTGGGGATTATGAGAGGTGGATGGCAATAGCCACAATCATGCTTATTGAACTGTTACAGCAGGCAAGGCATGCCCTGCAATGACGGGGAGCACCCTCATTGCAGCGGCAAAATTGTTTGAAGTTGGTGGCATGCTTTTGCAGTGCTGTTATAGACAGTGGGCTATTTAATTCGTGCCACAGAGCATAGCCCGAAAAAGCAGTGGCGCCATTGACCACAACATGACCGCACCTCCAAAATCTGCCCCCACAATATTTTGTCTGCCCTGTGCGCACACGACAACATAAAAAGGACCATTATGGTACTGTAAGGAAGTTGCCATGAAGGTGTCTGAAGCAAATCCCCCAACCAGTCTGGTTAAGCAATTCCTATGCTGTTTTGGAGGAGTGGGATAGCCCCACAATGACAGCCACAGCTGAGACCAAGGTGGATGGGAGGATCCTCAGGGATGCAGCACCAGGAAAGGGTAGAAGAAAACCCCAGAGGAGGAGGAAGTTTCTCTTGGTGGGGGACTCGGTTGTCCAAGTTAAGGGAACCTAGCAGGAAGGACATGGAGGTAAAGTGCATTTCAGAAGGCACTGCATGGTGGGATGAGAAGGTGGATCAATAGGATCACAAAGGTAATGGCAAGGAGGGAGGAACTGGATGCTATCATTCACCTGGAGATGAATACCTGGCAGGAGACAAAGTGGAAGTAGCTAGAATCCAAAAGGATTTCAGGAAGTTGGGGGGAATCTGAAGCAAGTAGAGCACTTCAAGGGGGCAGTGTAGCACAGTGGTTTAAGGTTCTGAGCTGCAAACCTGGAGACCTGGGTTTGAATTCCACAGCCCCCACTTGCATACTGTGTAACCCTGAGCAAGTCCCTTAACTTCCTTGTGCTCCCAGGTCACAACTGTAAACAAGCTTCAGCTTAGTGTCTCTCTCCTGGTAAAAAAAAAAAAGCACTCCTTCTCCTTCTTGGAGGTGCCACCTGCCTATGGTAGAGGAAAGGCTAGGGCACTCCACATCCAATAATTCAACTCCTCGTTGAAGGAATGGCATAGAAGGGAGGGTTATGGCTTCTTGGGGGACTGGGGCCCCACCTGAACGAATGCAAGCCTGTATAAAGATAATAGCCTGCATCTGTCAGGGAAAGTGACCTGAGTAAGAAGTGTGAATGCTTCAGTGACAAGCATTTAAATTAGCCAGGGGAGGGAGTCAGGAAGGTCAGGCGACTTAGTATCCCCCCCTGGGCACATGCAAGAAAATTAGTTGAAGTCTGGGACACTCAGAGCAGAAAGAGAGTGGGAAGCAGTGGATTCTAGGCCACACAAGAAAGACAACTGGGGAGTGGAAATGAAGCAGAGGATGGGAAGGGGAAGGAAGCAGAAGAGCAGGAGAACAGCAGCAAGAGAAGGAGGGGGATAGGATACAAAACATGGAAGCACGGTAACAAATGCCCGTAGCCTGGGAAATAAAATCCCAGACCTGGAGGCACTGATAGTAGAGGCAAAGGCAGACCTGGACATAGTAGCAATAACTGAGACATGGTACACTGTTAATCATGGGACACTGATGTACCAGGTTATGCTCTGTTCAGGAGGGATGGGGGTAAAAAAGGAGGGAGTGTGGCCCTGTACGTCAGAGAGGCTATAAAGGTGACAGAGATGCAGGGTAGACAGTGGGAGGCTGAGGCACTGTGTGTCATCCTTGAACCTGGCTAAGGCTCAGCAGGATGAATGGGGTGATCTTCAGGCCTTCGGCGCAGGTGGAAGAAGTGGACAGGGAGCTTGTAGATGGAATACACAATATGGCAACAAAAGGTGAAGTCCTGCTGCTGGGGGATTTCAGTATGCCAGACGTGGATTGGTCCACCCAGAAGCAGAAGCATCCTGGATTCCCTACAGGGGACAGGTCTAAGGCAGCTTGTGCTTGATCCAGAGAAAAGGCCATTCTTGACCTAATACTGACCACTGGGGACAGAACACAAATGTCTGTGTGGAGGGGCAACTGGGATCCGGCAACCACCACATAGTGTGGTTTAGCATGGGACCTGGGACCCAGTCTAGTCACATGAGGGCAAACGTTTGGATTTCAAGAAGGCAGACTTCACTGACATGGGGAGATACCTCTGAATAGCCTTCTTTAGAAGCTTGTGAAAGGGTGGCATTCAGGAGGTATGAAGAAACACAAAAGAATGAGGATAGAGAGGTGTATCAGGTAAAACAGAGGGAAATAGGTAAGGCAATGAAGGGATCAACAGCTCAGACAGAAGAAAGCATAGCCAAAGTGTACAAAAGACCAGACTTTCTTCAGGTACAGTACATAAGCAAGGAGAGGAAGGCAAGGGGAGAGATTCTGAGGATAAGGAGGTTGACAAAGGGATACTGCACAGAGTGGCTCAGAAAAATGTATAACCTGAGCAGGTGCTTCTACTGTGGAGAGAGACACAGGGACAGTTCACCAAGGAGCAGCATGAACACTGGAGGGGGAAGGGACACAAGTCCATTTTCAAAGGAAAGAGCATTATTGAAGGGACTTCAAAATTTTAGGGTGGACAAGGCCATAGGACTGGATGGATACACCTAGGGTATTAAGGAACTAGGAGGAGGTGCTTTCCTACTACTCATGGCCTTTATTCAGCAACTCACTGGAAACAGGAGTGGTTCCAGAGGACTAGAGGAGCAGATGTAGTTCCATTTTTGTAGAAGCGTCAGCAGGGGAGCAGGCTAGCAAGTATTTTTTTTCCCAATTGTTTAACCAGGTGAGACACACTAAGATGAAAGCTTGTTTACAGGTGCAACCTGGGAGCACAGGGAAGTTAAGTGACTTGTTCAAGGTCACACAGTATGCAAGAGGGGGCTGTGGAATTCAATCCCAGGTCTCCAGATTTGTAGCTCAGAGCCTTAAACCACTGCGCTATACTGCCTCCTGTCTGTCTTACTTGAGTCATGAGGAAATTAATGGAATCCATACTAAAAGAGAGACTGTTAGAGTATCTTGAATCCAGTGAGCTGCAAGACCACGGACAACACAGATTCACAGGGGAAAGGTCATGCCAAATGAATCTGGTAGATTTCTTTGACTGGATGACCAAGGAACTAGATAAGGGAAGAGCAGTGGACATGATTGATCTGGAGTTTAGCTAGGCCTTCAGCACTGTGCCACACAGAAGGCTGACAAAGAAACATAACAGCCTAGGTGTGGGATCCAAAATGGTTAATTGGGTTCAGTGTGCCTGTGCAACTGGTTTTGTGCTTGTGTAACATAGATAATCTTTGGCTGTTCGCCTCTCTATCCATGGGATATACCACCCTGTATGGGTATGAAGGGAAGGAACCCTAGAGGAGGGTTCCACCCCTTGAGGTGCCGCAGGAGTGATTCCCTTGGCTAATGGTACCTTAGGAAGAAGCCCATGGGAAAGAAAGGCATGCTGCTGGAGGAGGAGGAGGGGTGGATGGAGGGGCAAGGAAGAAATGCTTGTGTGTGGAGTGAGGAGAGCAGCCCTTAAATGGGCTGAATGGGAATGTGTCCTGTTGCACCACCCCCTTGAACTACAGACTGTAGCCTTCCAGTTAGTACAGTAGCTAATTAATGGATAAGAGACAGAGAGTGCTGGTTAACGGCACTCACTCTAATGATGGGAGAGTGACCAGTGGGGTACCACAGGGCTCAGTACTGGAACCAATCCTTCTGAACATAGGGGACACTGAAGAAGAACTGAAGGGAAGATATGCCTTTTTGCAGATGATATCAACATTTGCAATAGGGTGGACACCCAGGAGTGGTGGAGAGAATGGTCAGGAATGTTGACAATTTTGAGGAGAGGTAAAAAGCATGGCAGTTGGATTCAATGCCAAAAAGTGCAAAATCATGCAGCTAGGGCATAGAAACCCAAGAGTTGAGTATAGGATGGGGGGGTGTTATTGACAGTCAATAAACAGGAAAGGGATCTTGGGGTTTTTATGTCTGAGGGCCTCAAGGAGGCACTGTTGCAAAGCAGTGAGTAGGGCTAATAGGTTGCAGGGGTGTGTAGAGAGGGTCTCTCTATCAGGAGGATGGAGGTGGTGTTACCAGAGCCCACCTGGAGTGCGATGTAATTTTGGAGAACAAACCTCAGAAAGAACATAGACAGGGTGAAGGAAGTCCACAGGAGGCCAACTAAAATGGTGCAGGATTTACATGAGAAGCCCTAAGAGGACAGACAGAGAGATTTCAGCATACACCCTAGAAGAGAGGAAAGAGAAAGTGATACAGGCTCTACAAATACCTTACAGGAGTTAACAGGGTCCAGGTGAGTCTCTTTCAAATGTGAAAGAGCACCAGGACTAGGGGGAATGCAATGAAGCTGGGGGGGGGTGGCAGGTCAAGGGAGATGTGAGAAAACATTGGTAGATGCCTGAAACAGATTGCCAGCTGAAGTGGTGGAGGGTAAAACGGTAGAGGGCTTCAAGCATGTGTGGCGTAGACATAGCGGCATATTAGAGAAGAGGTGGGGAGGTGGGAGAGTAGATGGAGATCAGACAGCATGTGAGAAGGAAGATGAGGTGGGAAATATCTAGGCAGACTAGGTAGGCCAAGTGGTCCTTTTCTGAAGACAAATTCAGTGTTTCCATGTTTTTATGTTTATGATCGCACACCTACTATAGAAACAGCTTTTACTACAGTAGGTATCTGATTGTGAACTGTCATTCAGTTGGCGGCTGCTATGGATGTGAGTGGAGGGTCTGTGCTGGTCGTCATACACCATAGGTTGGGGGCAAGTGGGGGCAGTTGCAGTGGTACTGGGTGGGCTGGTCGGGGGGTAGGTATTATACTTATGGGGCAGGGGAATCACTCAACACCAAAGATGTGGTATGGAAGAATTACATCTCTTGCCAGACTACTAATTGGGACATGTGGGGAACCCTGGTCTGGATATCAGGAAAATGGTACAGAAGAATTTCTGATCTTATCAAGTGTCTGATTGGGGCCCAGTTGATCAGTGGTGAGGGGTCTGCTGTCTGCTGGACACATGGGACAGATGTTTTATTACACAGACATGCAATTTTGGTGAGGTGGGGCACTGGACACTGGGACAGTTATGACATGTACCAGTGGAGGGACCAGGGCTAGTGGTAGCCTGACATGGCCAAATGTTGGCAGTGTAGGATCACACAGTCCATAACACCTGGTTTGGGGAACCAGTAACTAGTGTTGCACTAATGGATAGCTACACCTCCCCAAACCTCCCAGCATGCCAACGTGCCTATGTGCAGTGTGCTGTCAGCTGCTTTACATAGGTGCACGAGAATGGATTGGGGCCACTTGCAAATGGGCTTGTGACTTGGTAACCAAGCAATCATATAACCCTGTGCAGTACTATCCTGCTTTAGAGGTGCAAATTGGGATTAGCAAGTTGATAACCTGTCTAACATTCGCTAAAAAGCTTGAATATTTTGCCTTAGGGCTTTTTAAAACCATTGTAACTTTGTTAAATGAACAAAGAAATTCCCCGTAGTTGTGGTTGGCGACGGTGCACCTTGGCCCCATGCCCACTGCTGGACCCCATCCACCTGGGTCCAAATCCTCTGCGTGCCTCCTCTGCCTAGATTATACTGGATGTCTTGGGTGCCAGAAAGAGTGGCAGCCTCACCCTATGGATAAGTCAGGGAGGTCTCTCGCCAGGTGGAGGTAGGCATTAGTGGAGCCTCGGGAGGGGACCCAGAGTGTGGGGGGGGCAGGTTAGGTGGGAGAGAACTGGGGATGATGCCTGAGAGAGGACACATCTCCGGTGATCAGAGGAAAAAGAGTTAGTAATAAAAGAAAGAAAAAATTCCCAAACAGCATTCCCCTTTTAATTTTAACCCAAATCACCTTTTGATAATGCAGCCACCAAACTACCTGACTATCTAACTGCTGCAGGTATTAACAAACCCAAACCCACTGGTATCAGCTCAAAAAGACACCCTGAATTTTGTCCCCGGATACCTAAATGCCAAGCTGCAGGCCTGAGGTGTAGCTGGTTGGCTGGCGCTGGCACACCCACCTGAACCAAACAACCCTCACATGTGCCGCTTGATTGCTTTAAATCTTGAACTGGCTTTCAGCACCAGTGGACCTGAACACAGATAACTGTGTGTGTGTGTGTGTGTGTATATATATATATATATAGATATAGATATATATATATATATATATATATATATTCCCCAGGTGCAGGGCAATTCCTGCCCTCACTCACAGCTCTGCTGTATTAGTCCTAGGATGGCACACATGACTGAAGTCCTGAGGAAGATGGATCAGCAGACACAGAATCAGGCCTGATGCTTATCTCTTGAAGGTGTGTAAGCTGCAGCTTGGATCTTCAGTGTGACCCAAGGTCTTGCAGCCCTATCCCCCCTCTGCCCACTGCAGGGCATCACACAAGACCCACCAGCCACAAGGGACCCAGACATGGGAGCGTCCCCATGGTCCGGTTCCCACACTGGACAGAGTACCCCAATACCTGGGCACAAACCCACAATCCCTTGCCGCCAGCAGCCCCACTTGATGGAGGTCAGTGAGCTCCTCACCTGGCATGTTTAGGATTGATTCTTCAGATCATTTCCATTCTTTCCTCCATTACCTGCTACTCTGTGTAGTCAACCAGTCTCAGCTACCTTCTTGAATATCAGGCTCTGGGGGGACTGTGCAGAGTCTGAAAATCCAGTGATTTAACACAACAGTCTCCCGTCTTGCTGCATCTCAAGAGCAGACAGCAGGCACCATACCGAGACAGCACCAGCTCATCCCCCTGCCCTCACAGTCTTTCAACTCCAACACAGTGGCCACTCTTGTGCTCTGGCTCACACATAAGTTCAGCAACTGTTTTTCAGAAATACATCAGGAAAGTCCCTTTTCTCACCGTGCAGGTGTTAGTCGACTCCAGACAGAAGAGGCTCTCTTGTCAGTTTCTTAAAACCTGGGCTCAAATCCAGTTTTCATGTCCATTTTCTACAATCCAGTTTTCTCTGCCAAAAAACAGTCCTTTAACCTTGTCCTTCCCTTTTCTTGTTGATGTCTTGTCATTGCAGAATCTTTTACACTTTTTCTTACTTCTCTCTTCAAAAATATTTGATCATCCATGTCTCACCGATGTGGCGTAGAAGAGGCTTTCTCCCCATCTTCTTGACACAATCCATTTTCTTAATCCTTTTTCTCAATCCGTTTAACCTGTACTCTGAACAATTTCACCGCTGTGGTGCAATTTCTATGGCAGCAACAGAATACTGCAGATCTCCCTCTCTGCAGAGCTGCTCACAAAATCCTCTCTTTTCTCTCTAGATGGAGAAAGACAAAACCAGCTCTTGGGGACAGATGGCTGGCAGCCCCCCTCACAGCCCCACAACCCCACCTTTTCCCCTAGGGGCTGGATACCCCCTTCCTGTGGAGGGACTCCCATCAAACTGTACTTTGAAACCAAAGTTATTTCCCCTTGGGAACTTTCTGGCAGTTCCCCATTGGCAGGAGCAACTGTCAACCAAAATTAACATGTACAAGATTCCTGAGACACCTCACTGGTTGCTGAAAAAGACACACTGACTGTCCCTGGCATTTTTCCCCAAGAGTCTTCACTGAAGCTTTGCTCTTTAGCAGCCTCTTCCCTTTTATGGCCCAACACAAAATTTAGCATTTTTAGTTATTTTCCAGCCAGTCGCTAACACTGAAACTCATTTTCCCCAGCACTAGACAGGATAAGAAATATGTGTAGTATAACAGCAGCAGGAATGAGAAATAAATGTTCTAGCTCTACCTAGATTAGGTGAGTGGGGGAACCACCAGACCACCAAATAATTATTATTTTTTCATTGTGTCCAGAACTGACAGTGTGTGTATGTGCGGGGGGGGGGTTGCTGGCAGGCTGCGTGTGTGCAGTTAAAACACAATTCTCAGAATCATTAACTAGCACTAACCACACAGTGTGTTACCACTTCAAGAAATCATTTAATATACCTGTACACCTTATATGCATTACAGTAACCCCCAGTTGTATGAGTACCTGGTTGCAATTATTAATCCTGTGCAAAAAAAAAAATAGTGCCACATTAACAGGTTAGCACTGCACAGAAGAATGCTTTTTAAAATAGTACCAGCCACGCTTATCACAATGCAGTGCTAATTCTGTTACAGTGGTATGTGGGCCAAATTTTCAGATTAATGTTGTGCACTCCTAAGTGCTGCACCTGAGATAGTGTATAGCCACAGAAGGTGGTGGTAAATGGCACTCACTCCAATGAGGAGAGAGTGACCAGTAGGGTGCCGGAGGGCTCAGTAATGGGACCAGTCCTCTTCAGTGTCTTTATAAGTGGCATAACAGAAGAACTGGAAGGGAAAATGTGCCTTTTTGCAGATGACATCACAATCTGTAATAGCATTGATAGGTGCAGATGGAGAGAATGAGTAGGGACCTTAGAAATCTTAAAGAGTGCTATGGGACATGGAAGCTCAGGTTCAAAGCCAAAAAGTGCAAAATCAAGTATCTAGGGCATAGAAACCTAGAGGCTGAGTATAAAATGTAGGGGGAGGCACTGATGGTCACTAAGGAAACCTTTTATATAGCACTGTGCTCTGTATGCAGGAGAGGATTACTCATTTGCATGGCTGTAGTAGTAAATATGCAAATGCACATGATCAGGTTAGCATCAGGTGATGCTGAATATGACATGGATCCAACCATGCTGTTCCCACATAGTGTAATGTTTAGCTCTGCACACTAACCTTCTGAAAATGGGTCCCTAATTGACTAAAACTCCTGGCCAATGCCTCTTAAGATGCAGAAGGTAAACATAAAAGGGTCATCTCATCTATCTCTTTATGTATTGTTTTATCGCATTTTGCTTGCAAAACCTTTATCCAATTTCAAAACATTGCGATGTGACGTAAAATGTTTACAACAAACTAGTTAAAATACAGTTTTTTTCTTCTTTTACCTATATGCTGTCTTTATTTACTTATTAAAACACGGTCTGGTGGGCTGGCCTAGCAGCTTGGTGGTGATTGCACTGCCTCCAATGCCAGTGGCCCAGTTTTGGGGGTGGACCTGGGATGCATAGGGTATAGCTTGGTGGGGGGATATGATTGAGCATCTTGGGGAATGCTCTCCTCTCAGCGAGGGGAAGTCTGACCACCCCACTCTTCAACATCCACCTAGCTGAGGAGGGCTGGCAGGGCAGTGGAGTTGCATAAGTGAGAGAGCTCAGGCAGGCGCAAAGCAAGCATGTGCCTTTATATGCAATTGCATCATTGCATGCTTGACTACCCAGGGGATGAAACCAACGGTAGAAACCCCGCAATGGCAGAATGATCCAACAACCTGCCACAGATTCTGCACTGCTAACCAGGCTCTGCTCCTGTCTGAATATGTGTCTCCTTGTCAGTGGCCCTGGTCCTCCCCCTCCTGGTCCCAACATGGGTGATGTGTGTCTGTGTGTGGGGGGGGGTCTCAGAGCAAGTATGTCCTGGGGATGGTGGGTGATTGGGCTGGAGATGTCAGTAGGCAAAGGGGTCACAGGGTGATGAAAATCTCTATGGGGAAAAAGAAATAAATAAAACACAGTGGGAGAAGTTCAAACCCCAAAACAGACACTGTATGCTTCCAGTGAGGCATCACAGTAAAGTTATTTGGTAAAACAATGCAAATTATATGCATATGCCAGCTAAACTCCTGATGAGAATTGGATACTGAGGGACTGCAGCAAAAATATATATTTTTGTTTCTTAACCAAGAAACGCTTATTAAACAAAACATTAAAATAATAACAAAAACTTAATCAAAACATAGTCCATAGAGTACAAACTAGAAAAGTTTTTGGCTTACACTTTTACAACTCCTGAAGTGCTTCCCAAGCATTCAACTCAGATAAGTTGCTGGACTAACACAGTAATTAATTACACATAAATCTGATCAAAAATTTAACTTGGAAAAATGCATGCAGCCCCCTATGCATACAGGTACATTATGAATATCCAGTAGTAGCTTCCTATACAAATGTGTTGTCTAACAGTAAATGAAGGCAGCACTTATTTAAAAGAATAAACTACAGCATTTTTAAATTAGTTCTAAAAGTTTCTTGCCACGTCACAGTGTTCTGAAATTTGATTAAAGGTGTGCAAGCAAAACAAGATGTAAAACCCCATAAAGAAGTAGAATAAGAGATAGCCCTGTTTTGTTTACCTTATGCTCTGCAGTTTTAGACATCCTCTCTTCAAGCCAGCGGCTAACTGAATGCAACAGGCAAGGAGTGCAGCTGCAGGCCGTTCAAGGGGGAAGGGCAGGGGGGGATGGGTAGTTTCAGAACATAGTCCTTTTCAGTATATAGTTTATTTGTTTCATTATATAGTGTATGTGATTTTTTCAGTCTATAGTGTATGTATTTCAATACATAGTGTATGTGTTTCACCATGTAGTGTATTTGTTTCAGTATATATTGTATGTGTTTTTTTTAAATATACTGCGTATGTATTTCAATATGTAATATATTTCTTTTAGTATATAGCATATGCAACATTTTTCAATAGAGAGGGTGTTTTAAATATATGGGGCTGGATATTCAAACTGTGCCATTCTGTGGCGCAAGCCCTTGCGCTGCTCAAAAAAGTTGAGCAGGGGTGTGGCTGGGGTGATATTCAACGGAGTTGCGCTATTGAGCAACTCCTTTGAATATCGCACCCCGGCCACAGCCACTGTGCATGGCGCAGTGGAACTTACGCCACCGCAAGTGGTCAGAATGGAGCATTCAGATGCGGTGGCGTAAGTTCCATTGTGCCATGCGCAAATTTCCGATATTCAAAAGGTGACATGCAAATGGGGCCATAATTTATGCAAGGCGCATGGGGGGGCCATTTGCATCTAATTACGGCCCCATTTGCATACCATTAGCAAGCAGGTGCACCGATCCCCGACGACTTGCGCCTGGCGCCCTGCCAGGCAGCAGCCATCAGGGACCGACGCCCCCTGCAGCTCGATCACGGGCATGATGTAAATCTCCCCACCCGACTGGCCCGATCACAGGCATAATAAGCGACCCCCTCCCCGACTGGCCCGATCGCGGGCATAATGTAAAACTCCCCCTCCCCAACTGGCCGATCGCGGGCATGCTGTAACTGAACCCCCCACTAGCCCGATCTGCTGGAAGAACAGAGTTCACCCCCAAAGACCAATATCCCTGGTGGTCCAGTGGACCATGAAGCCCGTCTGCAGGCAACAGAGTCAAACCCCACCCCCAAAGTCCAATTTCCCTGGTGGTCCAGTGGCCCCACCCCACCCCACCCATGGAGCCCCACCACCCCGCCCCCTTCCACCGGCGGGTGGCAGCACCCCACTCGTCTGCCACCCCACCGCCCACTGACTGACAGCTCGGTAGGGCTGCATGCCCATTGTTCAGAGCAAGAGCTAATGGGTGTAGTCCATACCGCAGTATAGATATGTGAATGAATGAATTCATTCACATATCTGAACTGCTTGTACGGTATGGGCTGCACGCCCATTGTCTCTTGCTCTGAACCAATGACGGGATGGCAGGCGGTGGGTGCTGCCGCCCACCGCTGATGGGGAGCAAGGCAGGGCTCCGTGGGTGGGTGGGTGGGGGCCACTGGACCACCAGGGAAATTGGACTTTGGGGGTGGGTTTGACGCTTATGCCCACGATCGGGCTTTGCGTGTCCACTGGACCACCAGGGATATTGGTCTTGGGGGTTGAACTCCATTCTGCCCGTGATCGGGCTAGTCGGGGGTGAACTCGCTGCCCGTGATCGGACTAGTGGGGGGTTCAGTTACAGTATGCCCATGATCGGGCCAGTTGGGGGAGGGGAGTTCTTTTACATTATGCCTGCGATTGGGCCAGTCGGGGGTTCTTTTACATTATGCCCACGACATCGGGCTAGTCGGGGGTTCTTTACATTATGCCCGCAATCGGGCCAGTCGGAGGGGGTTAATTTACGCTATGCCTCGCATTGGCTAGTCGGGGGAGCATGTTCTGCCCGCATTGGGCTATGGGGTTACATTTATTATTCGATCGGGCTACAGGGGGGCACAGAGAACAGGATGGCCACCCACAGGTGACAGCTGCTGTGTTGCGCCCTGCAATGTGGCAGCTCACTTGTGGGTGGCCCTCGACTTAATCCTTTTTTTTTGTCTCAAAGTTGTGCAGGCACAGGTAGGGGGTTGCGTCTGCACAACTCTGCATGGCCCGGCTGAATATCGGGCTGTGCAGTTTATGCATGGTTCCTCCCCCTCCGGTTGAGCATGCCTTCATTAGCATTGCGCTGTTGCTCAGTATGACTTGGGGGGTGCAACTGCCTCCTGCTGAATATCGCAGAATGGCGCAATTTTGGACTTGCACAGGTGCAACCCTATTGCTCATGGCGCAACCCTTTTGAATATGCAGCCCATAGTGTATTTGTTTCAGTATACAGTGTATGCAGATTGTGCAATGCATGGTGTATTTATTTCAATATATAGTGTATGTATTTCAATATAAAGTGTAGATGTTTCAATATATAGTGTATTTGTTTCAGTATATAGTGTATGTGCTTTATTCAATGTGTAGTGTATGCATTTCAATAGATAGTGTATGTATTTCAATATATAGTGTATTTGTTTCAGTATATAGTGTATGCAGATTTTTTTCACTGTATAATGTATGTGTTACAATGTATAGAGTATTTGTTTCAGTAGATAGTTTATGTGGATGTTTCAGTCTGTAGTGTATGTATCTCAGTAGGTAGTGTATATGTTTCAGTACATGGTACATTTGTTTCAATATATAGTGTATGTGGATTTTCAGTACTCAGTATGTGGATTTCAATAGATAGTGTATGCATTTCACTATATAACATAAGCATTTCACTATATAGTGCATGTATTTCATTATATGACATATGCATTTCAGTATATGTATTTCACTATATGATATATATATATTTCACTATATGATGTATGTATTTCACTATGTAGTGTATGTGTTTTACTATACAGCCAGAGAATATGAATTATGTCCCTAACGGCTTGCCATAGTATGGACCTCAGTCTTTTTCTAACTGAAGAATTTCTGTTTCTGTTTCTTAAGAATGGATACTGAAACTGGCATTTCATTTGAACAGATTCATTAGATGAAGTGACATCTAAGGGGATTTGAGGCTAGTGGAAGGGGGAAAGGACTACAGCCTGGCCACAAAGTGCTTTTGTCTACAGAGTTAGAAAGAATTGCACTTTGCTGGTGGAGACCAATGTAACTGCACTGGTATTTCAAGTGAAGGTTACTTACAAAACGTTTGGCAAAATTACACAGAATCACATCAGTAAGAATTATCCATTTTTTTGCCATAACATTATGGGCACAAATACATTTCCAATAACTCTAAAATTAGATAGAAATCATTATACTAAGACTTAGCTCATAGTAATTTAAAAGCCTGCTGTTCACATCCTACAGAGGGAATGCATTGCTGTGTCTGCATTTGTTAATTACTATGTAAGACGACATGGCAGTTTGAACTCCTGGGAAAAGCCTAGATCCACAGCTGTAGCAGTATTCAAACAGCCAGTACACCAGAGGTTTACTTTTTTGAAATGGGATTTAATTTGAACAACATTTTTTTAGATAGGGAAAGCCAGGATCCCTCGGCTCCATGGTGTTGCCTTGAAGGAGCACTGAGCTTAACCACTGGATTCATCTTAATCCACACCCAGCTATAGAAGATGCCTCAAGATATATCTGAATTTAGACAGACAGACAGATACAATAGATAGATAGATAGATAGATAGATAGATAGATAGATAGATAGATAGATAGATATAACATTTTATTCCTATCAGACTAAGAACAAGAATGAACTCGACTGAGGCAAGGCTCATTTACAACAAGGTTCCACAGCATTTTGTTACAAGATAGCACAGTGTTAAAATTCAAACATTTTTTTTACAAGGAGCAGTAAACAATAAAAATTAACATAACAAATAAGGAAAACAGTTATAAAGAATGAAAAATGATTGCAAATAATCCAAGGGTAAACATTAAGATGCCTGAAAATAGGCCAGAGGTTCTTTGTCATCAAGCCAGTTTTTTTCTCTTACTCCAGCTGATCTTATTAAAGGCTGGTCTCAAGGTATGTGGAATGCTATTCCAAGCCACTGCCCAAGACAGAAAAGTGACATTCTACCTATTTCTAAGTTACATTTCGGGACCACTAGTTCCAGTCCTGTTGCTGATCTTAAAGCTCTTTATCTGTCTGTAGGTAACATTGGCTAATATATACTCTTTGAGTTGCTCCCCAAATACTTTTGTACATAAAGGAGAGGATGTGACAGTTTCTATGGTCACTCAGCCTCTGCCATACTAGATTGGCATACAGGCCCGGATATTCAAACTGCGCCAGGTTGTGGCGCAATCCTGGGCGCAGCTCAACTTTGTTGCGCAGGGGAGCGGCCTGGGTGATATTCAATGGAACTGCGCTATGGCACAGCAGCTTTGAATATCGCACCCTGGCCACCCCCACTGTGCATGGCGCAGTGGCACTGCACCAGTGCAAGTGGCCAGAGTGGAGCATGGAGATGCGCTGGCACAAGTGCCATTGTGCCATGCACAGCACCTGCGATATTCAAACGGGAACATGAAAATGGGGCCATAATTTATGCAAGGTGCACAGGGGGCCATTTGCATCTCATTACGGCCCCATTTGCATGCCATTAGCATGCAGGTGCGCTGATCCCCGACGACTTGTGCCTGGCGCCGTGCCAGGCAGCAGCCATCAGGGACCGACGCTCCCTGCAGCCCGATCGCGGGCATTCCTGTAATATAAATGAAAAACTGTCCAATATCCCTGGTGGTCCAGTGGACCGCACTGAGCCCGATCGCGGGCATCTGTAAGCGAACCCCCCCAAGTCCAATATCCCTGGTGGTCCAGTGGACCGATCGCAGGCATCAGTACCTCATCAAAGACCCCACTACCCTGGTGGTCTAGTGTACCCCACCCCTGCCCACTGTGCCCCACCGCCTGCCCCCATCAGCCGGCGGGTGGCAGCACCCACCCGCCTGCCGCCCCACCACCCGCCGACTGACAGCTCGGGTAGGGCTGCACACCCATTGGTCTACAGCATGAGCATTCATTCACATATCTGACTGAGTAGTAGAGTGCTGCATGCCCATTGGGTCATGCCAGAACCACGGGGCATGCAGCCCTACCGAGCTGTCAGTCAGTGGGCGGCGAGGCGGCAGGTGGATGGTGCTGCCACCCACTGGCTGAAGGGGGAGCGGACGGGGCTCAGTGGGCTGGTGGGTAGGGGTACACTAGACCACTAGGGTAGTGGGGGTCTTTGATGAGGTACTGATGCCCACGATCGGGCAGCGATCAGTCCACTGGACCACCAGGGATATTGGACTTGGGGGGGTTCGCTTACAGATGCCCGCGATCGGGCTCAGTGTGGTCCACTGGACCACCAGGGATATTGGACTTGGGGGGGTTCACTTACAGATGCCCACCATGGGGCATGGGAGGGAGCAGCCAGGTGCGGCAGGAACTCGGGTGGCCACCCACAGGTGGCAGCTGCTGTGTTGTGCCCTGCAATGCGGCAGCTCACCTGTGGGTGGCCATCACTTGTTCCTTTTTTTTGTTGCATAACTTTGTGCAGGTGCAGGTAGGGGTTGCACATGCATGACTCTTCACATCCCGGGCTGAATATCGGGCTGTGCAGGTTATGCATGGGCATGCCCCCTACCTGTGCCTGCATACATTACTGATGCGTCCGATGATCGGGATTTGTGCGGCGACTTTTCCTTTTTATCGCGTAACAAGATCAGTGGGTTGTGCATGGCACAACACTGTTGCACCATGCGCAACCCTTTTGAATATCTGGGCCACAGTTAGCAACTGTGAGTCATGTGAGAAGTGCCAAGTATAAAGTGGGAAAGCCTGTTATAGCAAACATCAGGTTTCACCAACTATGTCCTGGCCATGTCTGCATACATGGTAGCCCCATAATCAAGAACTGGACAGACCACTATATTCACTACCCATCTCCTAGTCTCCTGAGGCATGCACAGTTTTGCCCAGTATAGGGCCCCTAACTGTTTTACCAACATCGTTTAACCAGTTTAACCATCTGATTCCGTTTGAACCCATGGTACAAAAATCCACTGAAATAACACAACAATCTACTTTTATGAGGACCAGTTTAGGCAAGGTGCATTTAACCAGTTAACTGACTTAACAACTACTTTCAGTCAATTTGCTTCCTTCCCTTGGAACAGTTGTGCCAATTCTATTCAGATTTTTTTATTCATTTATTCCATTTGGTTACCAGATAAGTGCTCTTGGCAACATGGCCCTTTTACAGACACAGCCCAGGCAAGATGCAAATTCAACATAACAATATACACAAATAATATAATATAAAATATATCTAAAGCATAAAAGTTACAGTAAATCATAGTATAAAACATAATATCATCATTCTATACTTTTGTGATCAGAATATGTAAAACATGTTAGTACCATATGGAGCTGACATAGAAGACAATATGCTCCACCGTACAGTGCTCCCTCACTGTAGCAAACCCTGCTGTAGTGAAAACCGGAGTGTAATAAGTGCCTCTTGTGGCTCCCAATGTTTCAGTCATCCTGTTCTTCCAAATTCCTATACACATCTGACTATCCACTGCACTAACTTACTCAGTATGGTTCAGAAGCTATAGTGATTTCTTTTTATGAAACAGAACAACATATTGTGCATAGAACAAAATAAATTCAATACTGAACAACATGAATAACTAAAGATGTGGAGCCACAATCTGCGAGTTGGGGTGGGGGGAAATGTTTGCACAGCCTGTGGAAGGTCCTCAGTCGTTTGACCCCAAAACCAGAAAAGGCAATGAAAGAGGTCAAGAATTTGGAGAGGAGGTATTTTTGGCAATCCAATACTATTTTGGGGTTTTAGCATTGTCCAGGACAGTAATACCCATTAGTCTGCATTCAGATGTGGAGCCATGGTCTGTGAGTTGGGGGGGGGTGTTGTAAAGCACATGCAAGGTCTGAGCTTCTGTCCATGTTACAAGTGCTGTCTTTACTTTAACTCTCAAATAACAGTTCAAATGTGGACATTTTTGGTTTTTCGTTTTGCTTTGCTCAGTACAGTAATACCCACTAGTTTATATTCAGATATGGAGCCACAGTCTGTGAGTCGGGGGGGGGGCATGTTTGTAAATCAGGTGAGGTGAAAGGTCTGTAGCAGTTTGACTCAGAAAAGCAGAAAAAGACCCAAACTACCCACTAGCCACAGGTTCTGTCTTTATTGTAACTAGGCAAATAAAGAATAATTACTGTTTAACACACATGGAATGTGTTTGACGTGTGTGTGGGTGACATATGTGCTGGCCAATAGCAGTGCATACTAGTGACTCTCAATGTAATTAATGGGAAACATAGAAACTGACAACAGAAGGGGACCGCAAGATCCATCTAGTCTGCGCGATATGGGTAACTATCCCCCCCATCATTTCTATGAAATGATACCATTGCGCCTGTCCCAGGTGTTTTTGAACCTGTTTACCATTTTGGCCTCTACCACTTCCCAGGGCAGACAATTCAATGGGTCAACCACCTTCTCGGTGAAGAAGAACTTCCTAACATTGCTCCTGAATCACCCACCCTTGAGCCTCATATTGTGTCCTCTAGTTCTGGGAGCTATAACGAATACAGGTTGTGGCTCCTTTTTCATTTTTTATAGCAATGGACTACTGTATGTATATAATATAGTTCTCTAGCGCAGAATATATGAAACATTTACATCTAGTAGTACTGTAAAGATACCAAACAGACCCTAAACAACCCCTTAGCCTAAATACTGTATGCCTTATTTCATAAGGAAGTGTATGCCAGGTTTTGGGCAGACTATATGAAACTGACGTTTGACCAGTACTGATCATAAACTTTGATATTGACAGGGTAGTTTTATTATTTGATCTTAAGTTCATATTCACATTTTTGGTGTTCACAACATTGTTCATAACACCTCCAGCTTCCTTACAGACAAGTATGTGGGCACACACGCTGGTGCTGTAAACTTCCTCATTTATCAGTCAGTTGTGTTTCTCTTACAAGGAGCAATGATGATCCAATTGTTTGGTTTTGACAGCAAACCTGCATATTGAGTTACAGGTATATTATATCTAGCATTTTGTCAAAACTTTAACCAATGCATTGTCCCAAACAAAACCCCTATAGTCCAGAACTGGCAAATAGCAACTTTGAGCTATGTCAGTGCAGTGATGAGATCTGTAATTTCACTCATTACAAATGAGATATTGGGATATTATTTTTCTTGAAACATTAAGTATCTCCTGATAAACTGATCCAGTTAATCTGTGTCAAGATGAACCAGACTAGGTAATAGCAGAAGTTATTTATTAATTTGTTTAAAATTTACTGGCAGGGAGAGGCACATTAAGCTGGAGTTTGTTTCCAAGTACAATAGGGAGGGGATACAGCAGGGAGTGAATCAGCAGTAACAAAATGACAACAATAGGTACATGTACACGACCAATAAAAGCACAGAGAAAAAAAAAACAATGTAAAAAGTGTACAAATTACATCTGTTATGGGGGTAGCCAGGATGAGAGCTAAGGGAGCATGCCACCAATGTATGCCATTATATTTGTACCAGAATCATGGTAACATAACATTCAAATTACAGAGTACACTAAGTTTTAAATATACAGGCAGTAGTAGACTAAATGGGTAAAATGGTGGATGGGGGTGGCTGGGGCAAGGGATTTTGTAATGTGGAGATAAAAGGAAGAAGCCTAGCTACAGGTGCATGCCTTTGGAGAAGTATGTCAGTAAGAGTGGTTTGTGACAGTGCAGGTAAGAAGAGAGATGGATGGGGTGAGGGAGGTTGTTTCATAGTGCTGGAAGGTGGATAGAGAAAATATGAAAGGAATGAGTACTGGATGATAGGAGGCAGTAGGAGGACAAGAAGGCAGAGTTAACGAGACAGGAGAGGTAAGTCAGAATGCGACTATCCAATATTTAGCCAAGAAGAACGAACAGTGTGTGAGAGATGCCAGACCTCAAAGGAGGGGAAAAAAAAGGTAAGCAGAGAGCAGTGATGAGGTAGAGATAGCATCATAAGGTCAATGAGGCTTAAGGAATGAGAAAGGGGGACCCGCCAAGCAAGTGTAAAGAGGCAGAAGGAATTAAACTAAGGGAATTGCTTGGTGAGTGTAAACTTTGGGGCAATGTTGTTGATTTCATCTGCATAGTCAAACACTGGCAAGATCATCTTAAGGATAACCTTTCTGCAAGCTTGGAAGGGAAGGCGGTATTTGTTTCAGTACTGCACATCAAACTTAGGGCAAAGTTTCTTGTGCATGGTGTCAGTGGGGGGGGTGAAAAGCTTAGATTCTAGTCCAACCACACCCCTAAGTACTTAACATAGGATACCTCTTCAAGTAGGTTTCCATTCTGAGTTTTGAAAACATGTGTATAGTAGGTGGGACCATTGCAAGTCTGTCTAAAGGTTGCACAGTGAGAGTCCCATCCAAAGAGCTTTAACAGTGTCTGTCTCTCTTAAACAAGCTCTGGCAATGCCGGCCCAGTGGCACTGGAGGTTAAGGGGCTGGTCACTACACCTCACACCGTGCCGGTGACCCGGGTTCAGGAACGAGCCCGGGCTGCCGGGGGTCAGCAGTGGGGGAGAGAGGATTGAGCATCCAGAGAACTGCTCTCCTCTCTCAGGAGGAGGGTGCCATGTCATCCCACCCACTGATCACCCTCTGGTGGTGGCTGGAGGGAGATATGGGTCGGGAGGCATGCTCTGACATAACCATGTTGGTGGGGGGGTGGGAGAAAAGGAGGAAAAAGGAGCCTGACAAGGCTCCATGATGGTTTACCACACCCAAGGGCCAACCCTGACCTCTGGATTGGGTCTCCGTGGAGGGGGTACCACCTCCCTGGCCCTGCCATGGGGGGCAAGCCATTGGGAAATCATCAGCATCAACAAGTGTGGGAGTGGTGGAACCCAAGAGAGAGAGAGAGTCCTCCTCTGGAGGGCCGAAGCTCCTGCCAGGGCTCAGAGGGAAAAAATCTAAATGGAAAAAAAAACAAGCTCTGGCAGAGCCACTATGGCTGTAAATGCATTAACTAGAGAAGGGTGTTTCATGGGCTTAAACATAAACATGAATTGCCATTGCATACACTTACTGAATCAAAGTATGGTACATTGAGAAAAGGCAGATATAAGAATAATGCCATCATCTGTTTTGCAGTTACCTACTGTATATGTTTCACATTTTATTCTATGCACTGTTATAGCAATCAGCTCAACAGAACTGGGCCATCATATACATGAACTGTACCTTAACTGCAAACACTATATGTTGTAACAAGGTGGAAGATAAATACAATGTTGAGACATGTTTAGGAAGACATTTGATATGTTTAATTGATTTTTTTAGAGATCGCTGTACAGTACACACACACACATAATTAGTATAATATAAAAGTGCATATAACCAAATGTCAATGTAAATCTTACACATTTCATTACATATTTCATTATAAGTTGTGCTCTTGAAGGAAGATTTTACTGTACAAGGCCTAAAATTGGGCATTAGGTAAAAGTAAACTGGGGTAGGTGTGTTATTGAGGGTATTGCATAGTTCATCTTTTATTGCTGCTCCACCCCAGGCACACACAATATGAAAATCAACAACCTCTTGATATGAAGCAACAGGAATTAGATAGTACAAGGACAGAAACAAGTAGGAGACTGAGTAAGTGGGTAGACAAGCATGAGTATGGTAAGTCAAATAACATTTAAAAAAGTCTCACTATTATAATTCAATTTTTACAAATGCTTCTGCACAGCTGACAGTTTTTGTAAGAAGATAATAACAATGGGAGTTATTCCACATAACACAATTTAAGTGAGAGGGATGAAGTTAATAAAATAAAACAAAGTGGAATGGAAAAGAAGTATCTAAAAATGAAGGGGGGGCCAATACTCAGCTATTCCAGTGGCAACAGGCGATGTGTTCAATTGCTTTCCTTCTCAGGTGGGTGCACAGGCAAAAATAACATACATATATGGTAATAAATAAAAATAAATAAAATACAGATCGCTGCAGAGCAGATTCGAAGCCGCACAAATGCCCACAGCTGAGACATTTCTGAAACAAGCAGTAGAAGCAGCCATGCCTCTGGTTGAGTGCCCTTTCACTTCTCCAGGAAGAGGTTTTTTATACTTCTGGTAACAGAAAACAATAGAGTTCACTGGAGAGCCGGCACCTGCCTAAGGCTAAAGGCAATTGCAATGCTTTGTAACAGTACAACTAAACTTCCTCATAAGCTGTATAATTAACAGATATATGAATTAGGAACCAAGACTCACCTACACACGTTTTCACTTCAAAGTACTCTTCTTTATTTGTAGTGTTTTCCAGCTCAATAAAAACAAAAGGTGGTCCATAAAAAGCAAAGTACCCCCACTCCCTCAGCTCGTCCGTACTTCCTGATTGGTGCTGTCACACCTGACACGTTTCGTACCACATGCTTTCTCAAAGGTGTGTCATCATATCAGGAACTAACCATTAAGTATACCATCCTTAAAGTAATACTTACATAAAAGACAGCACATGTTAAAAAACAGTCGAATCATATCCCAGAGACCAACAATAAGAGTGTAATACGACAGTTATTCAAAATTGCCTGACTACTGCTAAAATGTTGTTGCCAAAATATTGTTTTTTAACAAACCTAAAAAGTCTGTTCAACTCATGAAATCTTATATTTCTATTATGACTCAATGTCTTAAAAAGTGCAAGTACAAACACAGGTAATTATATTCTCCTGTAAATCATATTTAAATATAGCCTAATATCTAAAAAGGAGTAATATTGTACTTCATAAAAAGTTCTTATAGTTAGCAAAAAAGGGGGCTATTCAACTATATGATATCATATTGCACATTACCAAGCAGATCTTCTATTGCATATTTAAAAAAAAAATCATAAATATAAGCAGGTAATTATATTCTTCTGTAAACACAACTAGTATAAACCCATTTCTAATGGCAACCTATACTGCACTCTAGTGGTCAATGTAATAAATGACAGCATAAACACAAACCTATTTAAATCACAGCATGAACAAATACATTATAAAATTAAACCTGATGATATTATGGAAAAGAGACAGAAAGATTACATGAAGTTTGGAAAAAACTTATATTAGTATCAGAAAGTGCTGGTGCAAATCTGTATAGAGAAGAAAAGAAAGAAAAAAATGTTAAACATTACTGCACTTAAGCAATCAGTCTATTTCTTTAAAAAAGGTTTAACCTCTATTCTCCCATTCAAACCTTTACCCTTCATAGATTTAAATGCAAAAATACAGTATTGTTCCCTCTTCAGAAGCAAATTATCATAGTCACTCCCCCTCCCATTTGTGATAAGACAGGTTTTTCTATACTCAGGTACATAAATCCATGTTCCCTCTTGTTCCTTCTTTTAAACACATGCATGGCTAGGGCATTCGTAAGGTCTTCACTCTTAGTTGCTCTTTCATGTTCCCCTATCCTGGATTTAAATGCCCTTTTGGTCTTACCTACATAAAAATGTCCACATTTACAAGCGGCAAGATAAATTAAGCCACATGTCCTACATATAATACAAGCTCTTATGGGGCTATTTCTGCCCTTTAATGGATTACTATAAGATTTGGTGTTATTTACCTGTGGACAGTACTTACAGTTACCACACTTATTGTAGCTATTCTTTCTTTTAGGCAACCACATCCTAGGGTATTCAGCCGTAGGTTGTAAAGAATGGACCACAATACCCTTTATGCAGTTCCCTTTCCTATACACTATTTTCAGCCCATTATCCCCAGGTCCCTAAGTCCTGGGTCTTGTTGGACTATCTACCAGTGTTTTCTGACTATATCTGAAATCTGTTTCAATTATAAACACATAGAAGATGACAGCAGATAAGGACCGCGAGGTCCATCCAGTCTACCCATTTTTTTCTACCTTATGAATGTGCCATAGTCCTTTACTCTGTCAATGGCCTATCTAGTCATACTCATCTGTACTGCTCCCTTATGCCTATCCCATACCTGTTTGAAGCCCTGCACTGTATTCATATCAACCACTTCCTGAGGTAGGCCATTCCATGCATACTCCACCCTTTCTGTGAAAAAGAACTTCCTCACATTACCCCTTAATTGACCTCCCTCTAATCTCATGCCGTCTCCTCTTGTCCTGCTATTTTTCTTATATTGAAACATGTCAGACTCTTTCACCTTGTTAATGCCCTTAAGATGTTTGAATGTTTCGATCATATCACCTCTCTCCCTCCTTTGCTGTAGGGTATGCATATTGAGCTCCATTAATCTGACCTCACATGTTTCCTGATGCAGTCACTGCACCATTTTGGTTGCCCTTCTCTGGACTGCCTCCATTTTGTTAATATCCTTGTGCAGGTGCGGCTTCCAGTACTGCACGCAGTACTCCAGATAGGGCCTAACCAGTGTCTTGTAAAAAGGGATTATTACCTCTCTCTTACAACTTGTGATACCACTACTAACACACCTCAACATCGCTCTAGCCTTACCTACTGCTTCAGTGGTCTGCTTGGATGATTTCATGTCATCTGTGATGATGATGCTCAAGTCTCTTTCTTCCCTTGTGATTGCCAGCAACTCCCCTCCCAACCTATAGGTGGCTTCAGTGTTTCTCTTCCCTATGTGCATGATCTTGCACTTCTTTGCATTAAACCCTAGTTGCCACTCTTCCGACCGTTTTGCCAGTTTATCCAGATCTCTTCTCATTCTGCCCACTTCATCTGGCTCATCTATTCTATTGAAGATCTTGGTGTCATCTGCAAACAGATAACCTTGCCCTCCAGTCCATCTGCAATGTCACAGATGAAGATATTGAAGAGTGCTGGCCCCAGGACTAATCCTTGAGGAACCCACTTGAGACTTGCATCTCTTCGGACTGTATACTGTTTACCACCACTCTCTGTTTTCTGCCCGTGAACCAGTTTGCCATCCAGTTGACCAACTTATGTCTCACCCCAAGCCTGCCCAGCTTATTAATCAATCTTCTATGTTGAACAGTATTGAAAGCTTTGCTGAAGTCAAAGTAGGCAACATCAGCTGCACCCCCTTGGTCCACCACTATGGTTACCCAGTTAAAGAAATCTATGAGATTAGTTTGACAGGACCTTCCTGTTGTAAACCCATGCAGTCTTGAATCCTGTGCTCCTATGGATTCCAGGTGTTGCACTATCCTTTCCTTATGGAGTGCCTCTTTTATCTTGCCAACTACTGAGGTAAGACTGACTAGTCTGTAGTTCCCTGCCTCCTCCCTGTTACCACTCTTGTGAAGTGGTATCACATGAGCCCTTCTCCAGTCTTCTGGGACCTCTCCTGTGCTCAGAGACTCACTGAACAGTTCTGCTAATGACTCTGCTAGTTCCACCGTTAGCTACTTTAGTACCCTGGGTTTTATGCCATCAGGTCCCATTGCCTTGTGCACCCTGAGCTTAGTGATCTCTTTTAGAACCCTTTCTTTTGTGAATGGACTTGTGCACACCTCTCCCCCCCCTGTGTCCATGGTGCTGAGCTGTGGGTCCTGCCCTACCTTCTCCTCAGTAAATACTGAGCAGAAGTGTTTATTTAGAATAGATGCTTTTCCTTGATCCTCCTGCACACACTTCCCCTTATCCACTTTGATCTTAGTAATGCCAACTCTGGACTTTCTCCTTTCACTAATGTCTCTATAGAAAGTCTTGTCCCCTTCTTTTACTGTTCATGCTAGTGTTTCCTCGGTTTGGGCCTCTGCCTGCCTTACTGCCTTCCCTTAGATTGGGGATTGTATGTACAGTACTTACAAAGGTCAATTGTGGGTCCTATTTTTTCACTCCTGTTCTTTCTTGTAATAAACCTTCCCTAGGAAGGGCATCTACAGTCTGTCTTGCTTCATTTAACACACTAGTGGTATACCCTGTCTCTTTTAGCATTTCTGTTAATTCATCAGCTCTTTCACAGTAAGAGGCCTCTGTGCCACAATTTCTTTTAGTTATTATATATTGTCCTTTAGGTATTGCCTTTATAACATGAGAGGGATGGCTACTGCTAGCCAAAAGTAGAGTATTATGGCCTGTGGGCTTGCGAAAAATATCTGTTGTAAGGCCAACTATTCCATCCTTTTTAATGATTAAATCTGAGAAGGTTAGTTGACTTTTACTGAAAGCAACACTAAATCAAAGGTTGGGCTTACTATTTTCAAGATATTTAATTAATTCAAATAATTCATCTTAACCCCTCTTCCAAATAACCAGTACATCATCAATAAATCTCCTCCACAGATCCAGTCTGCGGAGGAATGGATTACTGGGATTCCGGACTACTTCGCTTTCCATTTAGTCATGTAAAGGTTTGTGAAGTTGTGGGCAAAACCTGCCCCCATCGCTGTTCCTTTCTTCTGGAGATAAAATTATCTATCAAAGAAAAAAAGTGTTACATTTTAAAACAAACTCACTCTGCAAGTAGTACTAACACTTCTGTGGATGGAGTCTGTATGGTTCTAGTGTCAAGATAGGACTCCAGTGCTTCCAGTCCTTACTCATATGGAATGCTAGTATACAAAACAGTCCCCCCGAGAAGCAGAGGCCGTGAGGGCTGGCCACAGCCCTCCCCCACAGAACTGAAGGATCCGCCGCCGACAAGAGCCACTAGCTCAGCAGTCACCCGAGAAGCGGAGGTTGCGAGGGCTCGCCACAGCCCTTACCCACAGAACTGAAGGATCCACTGCCGACAAGAGCCACTAGCCCAACAGTACCCCGAGAAGCGGAAGTCGCAAGGTCTCGCCACAGCCCTTCCCCACAGAACTGAAGGATCCGCCGCCGACAAGAGCCACTAGCCCAGGTACAGCCCAGCACAGCAGACTGCTGCTGCCTGCGTAATTACAAGCCTGCTCCTTTGCTTCTTTGGTGCCTTTTTACTTTTGAAACTGCTCCATGGCGCATTTCACTACCCAAACTGAAACTTTGCTTAAAACGTAAAACTTCCACTTGGCGCCTTTACCATGAATCTGGAGCTTTGTTTTCCATCGGCGCAGAAGTGGAGATAGCCTGCATTTGCAACTATTTTTGTGAACCTTGCTTATGAATTTCTGTTCATTTTGCCTGACTCCTTAATGCTACTCCCCTTTAAATTTTAAATTTCAAGAGTGTTAAAGTATAATTTCTGATTAAGTTTGCCAGATGCAGCTCAGCAGCAAGTGGTACCATTCTATGTTAAAGTGAACCCAGTTGCAACCCAGCCCTGTTCTGAGACTGCCTGCAGTTTCCCTAACCTGCCGCCCACCCAGCTCACCTTTATTTGGGGATATTGAATTTATTTTAAAGGCTCTGACCTGGTTAAGCTGTTCTGCGCTTGTACCTTAACTTTAACTCATTGTCACATGTTGCAGACTCCTGGAACTGCGTTTCAGCGTTTCTTTGTGCAGCTGCCCTATCGCAACATAGCATGCCCCTGTCTTTGTTCTGTCCCCTCCTCCCCCCCCCTACCCTCTTAACTGCTGTTCTTTGTCCTTCCACAGCAGTCCCCCGAGAAGCGGAGGTCGTGAGGGCTTGCCACAGCCCTCCCCCACAGAACTGAAGGATCCGCCGCTGACAAGAGCCACTAGCCCAGGTACAGCCCAGCCCAGCACAGCAGACTGCTGCTGCCTGCGTAATTACAAGCCTGCTCCTTTGCTTCTTTGGCGCCTTTTACTTTTGAAACTGCTCCGTGGCACATTTCACTACCCGATCTGAAATTTTGCTTAAAATGTAAAACTTCTCTTGGCGCCTTTACTTTGAATTTGGAGCTTTGTTTTCTATCAGCGCAGAAGCTCTAGCCCCACTGAACGCTGCACGTTCTGCTCCCCACCACCCCCACCACCACCCTTGGTTGGCTCTCCCTTAAGTAGGCTGCTAGACGTCATGTGAGGTTGAAAATAACCTATCAGCCCTGTTTCCCATTTGCAGGTTATTTTCTCACCACTAGCGGCCGCCCTTCCAGCCTAGCTTATTCTACTCCCACTAATCTGCCTTCCTGCTAGTAACTCTGCAGTTTCTCAATCATTATTATTGATTCAGCTACCACTCGGTGTTATATCTAACTGCACCTTATGCTGTCACCGAGGGGTGGTTCGTACTACCTAGCTGCTGTCACACCTTTCTGGTGTTCATTCTTATTGCAATTTTCTGGCCTTTGCTTTGCTCCCTGTTCTCCTTTAGTTCTCATCCCCTGGCAGTCCTTTCTGGCAGTTTTTTTTACCTCCAGCCAGCATGACTGTCCCCCCAACCCCCAGACCCTCCAGGGGCATGGCCACCCTACCTAGTCAGCAAGCCACCTTTCCCTCTCTTAAATCCCCCCCCACATGGCTCTCCTCTAAAGGGCTAAAAATTGCCCACCTGAACATGCGTAGCTTCTTACACAACCTAGCAGAACTTACTGCCTGGGTCGCCCACTACAAGCCGGATATCATGGGTATCGCGGAAATTTGGCTGAAGCCTCATATCCCTGATGCAATGTGCACCCTCCCGGGGTACAGCCACATCAGACGTGATAGGGTGGGGAATAAACGAGGTGGCGGGGTGCTCCTCTATTATAAGGTGCACCTAAATGTGTCTACCATTGATCACTCACCAACTACCTCCTCAACAAGTGAGTTCTTGCACGCCCTTCTCCTGCTTGGGCACACAAAGAAAATACACCTGATCTGTACCTACAACCCTCCTAAGGGCAGTCTGCTTGGACTCTCCTCACTTCTCGACTGTATTAGTGATAAAGTGGGCCCCAATGAAATCCTAGTTATAGGTGATTTCAACCTTAACTGGATGGGATCCAAATGCAAATTATATAAGCCTCTGCTTTCGGGCCTTGCCCTAAGCCAAATTATCACTGAACCCACAAGGTCCTCCTCCCCGGGGGGACAAAGGGTCGCTAATCAACTGGATCTTGTCCAACAGACCTGACAGGATCACATCCTCAGGTATTCTCCCAGATGCCTTCTCTGACCACTCGCCTATCTACCGCACATGGGGCATCTCACAGCCTAAAATCCCCAGTAAAGTGATCCAGATGAGGGATTGCTCGAAATTTAACATACATGACTTCCTCTCTGACCTCATACTAGTTGACTGGTCAGGGGTCACTGCCTTTAATGACCCGGCACGAGCCCTGGACTTATTCTTAACTAAGTTTGTCCCCATGCAGAACAAACATGTCCCCCTCACTAGAAGGAGGGTGAGGGGCGCGGTTACCAAATGGCTTCACGGGGGCTTATTCTCCCTTATGAAGCTCAGGGACAAATGCTAGGAGACCTACAAGGCCTTCCAAAGCAACAATGACCTCCTAGCATACAGACACCTAAGAAACTCCTGTAAAAGAGCCATCCACTCAGCAAAAAGTGAGTTCTGCCAATCTGCCCTGCTTTCCTCTGCCAGCAACCCAAGGAGTTTCTGGCAGAATATCAAAAACGCAGTTGGTGGGTCCGCCAGAGTGCAAGTCACTGACTTGCTCATTGGCGGGGTCAGTTGCAATAACCCACATACTATTTCAAACGCCTTTAACTCCATGTTTTCCCAAATTGTCTGCCCCCCCTTCTCTGTCCTCTGCCCCCAAGTCCCCTGGCACCCCCTCACTTGGACCCAACTCCCAACCCCCTTCTACCTACAACAGGTGTCAGTAAAAGAGACCCAGAAGCTGCTTGCCAGCCTCTCCCCTCATAGCGGGGCAGGGCACGATAGCCTTGAACCGAAACTGTTCAGGATAGGGACCCACCTCCTTGCCAGGCCTGTCACGTACATCTTCAATACCTCCCTTAATTCCGGGATCATCCCCAGACATTTGGAAAGTGGCCAAGGTTGTCCCTGTCCTAAAACAAGGTAACCCCAAAGATCCCCTGAAATATTGACCTATCGCCATTCTGTCTGCTACCTCCAAGATTCTGGAGAAAGTTGTGGCCTCTCAGCTATCCCAGTATATACAGAACCACAACCTCCTCTCTCCCACACAACATGGCTTTAGGAAAGGGCACAGCACATCTACCGCCCTTGCTGTAGTCACCTCTTTGACCAGGACTGCTGCTGACCAAGGCAATCTTACAGGTGCTATCTTTGTCAATCTCTCCAAAGCCTTTGATAGGGTTGATCACACCCTCCTCAGCTCCACTCTTCTATCCCTTGGACTTTCACCCCCTGCCCATGTGGGTTCATAAACTACCTGTCTGGCAGGCAGCAGTACACCAACTTTAATCGGACCCTTTCCAACCCCTCATCTGTCCGTTGAGGGGTCCCCCAGGGATCCGTCCTTGGTCCTACCCTCTTCTCACTTTTCATTAACGCACTGCCGTCCGTCACTGCCCATGGGCATACCACTCTGTATGCGGATGACCTTGTCATCCTGGCCAGTGCCCAGGACATCACCACAATAAACTCCCAACTAAATTCTGACTTTAAGTGCATACAAACCTGGCTGGTGGACCATAGGCTTACCATCAATCTCAAGAAAACCCAAGCCATGCTTTTTGGTTCCCTGAACAAAACAAAATCCTGCCCTGCTCCCTTACAAATTTATGGGGCCGATGGCTCTCCCTTGCAAAAGGTGGCTGCTGTCAAGTATCTGGGCATCACTCTAGACCCACAGCGGGATCTTACCCTACACATTCGGAACGTCTGCAAGGCAACTAATGGTAAGCTTGGTCTCGCTTACAGAGCCAAAAACTGCCAGACTCCGGCTGCTCATATGGCCCTAGCCAGGGGGGGTCCTCCTCCCTACACTCTACTATGAGCTTGTAAGCTTTGCCCCAGTACCTAAATCCAGCCTCTTGAAATGGGACACAGCCTGCAATAATATCTGCCACTTTGCGCTTTCCGCCCCTCCTCTCACGCACCGCTGAGATCTCTACACACGTCTGGAGTGGCTCCCTCCAGAGAAGCACCGCACCTTCGTACTTGGAAACTTCATCAACAACATCATCAGATTGGCCAGCCCCTCAGCCCTCGTCCTTCCCCTCAACCTTGGCACCCCCATCCTACCAACTTAGATCGAGGGCGACGCTGGATCGCTTGGTTCCTAGAACCCGCACCCTTGTGCGCGATCGGGCCTTCGCCACCTATGCTCCAAAAATGTGGAACTCACTCCCTGCCCTTACTCGGTCCTCCTCCTCCCATTCCAGCTTTAAAGCCTACCTTTGGAACTTCCTGAAATTATCCTCCACATGTCCCTGCACCTCGTAGCACACTAGCACCTGGTATGCTGGGGGACTCAGCATTCACTGCACTTATCCTCCTGTAACTGGTCGAGTAACTACTACTTGACATCCTTGCACAGGGCTCACTCCCTGTCCTCCTGCCCTATGAGTTCACCTGGCCCTCTAGACTCTTCCCCCTGTCGTCTCTTTCCCCAGTGTACCCGCCTAGTGCCCCCCCCCCTTGCTGGCACTTATTTCTGTTTGCATTGATTGAACCTGTTTATGTATTTTGCTGTTCACTGCCAAATTCACCCTGTATGTACCTTTCTGTATTTATCATGTGCTAAATCATCTCTAATGCTGTTAGCTACCTATTCAATCCCTGTTAAGCCTGTTATTTTTCTGTATATTAATTTGACTCCTTTACTGTTCTTATATGCATCTACCTTGTAACCCTCCCGGGTCGCACCTGAAAATAGGCACATGGCTGTCTAGTGTGCCTTACCTGGTTAACAAAAGCAAATAAATAAAAAAGCGGTGACATCCAGTGTCACCAAATAGCTATTACAATCGATCGCAATATCTTCCAGTACCACTAAGATGTCTCCTGTATCTTTAATACATGATGGCACTGTTTTCACTATGTCTCCGGTAATAATTCTTTGACAGAACCACTGGCCAGATTTGTGACCACCATATATCTTACATAGTGAAAAAAGTGCCATCATATGTTAAAGACACAGGAGATATCTTAAGGTTACTGGAAGATATTGCTATCGATTGTAATAGCTATTTGGTGGTATACTAACATTCCATAAGAGGAAGGACTAACATAGAAACATAGAAACGTAGACGTTGATGGCAGATAAGGATCACAAGGAACATCCAGTCTGCCCATTTTTTCTACCTTATGACTGTGCCATAGGCCTGTACTCTGTCAATGGCCTATCTATTCATACGCATCTGTATTGCTTCCTTATGCATATCCCATGCCTGTCTGAAGCCTTGCACTGTATTCAAATCAATCACTTCCTGAGGTAGGCTATTCCATGCATCCACCACCCTTTCTGTGAAAAATAACTTCCTCACGTTACCCCTTAATTGGCCACCCTCTAATCTCATGCTGTGTCCTCTTGTCCTACTATTTTTCTTATATTGAAACATGTTTGACTCTTTCACCTTGTTAGTGCCCTTAAGATGTTTGAATGTTTCGATCATATCACCTCTCTCCCTACATTGCTGTAGGGTATACATATTGAGCTCCGTTAATCTGTCCTCATATGTTTTCTGATGCAGGCCCTGCACCATTCTGGTTGCCCTTCTCTGGACTGCCTCCATTTGTCAATGTCCTTGTGCAGGTGTGGCTTCCAGTACTGCACGCAGTAGTCCAGATGGGGCCTAACCAGTGTCTTGTAAAGAGGGATTATTACCTCCCTCTTACGACTTGCAATACCCCTACTAATACACCCCAACATCCCTCTAGCCTCACCTACTGCTTTAGTGGTCTGCTTGGATGATTTCATGTCATCTGTGATGATGATGCTCAAGTCTCTTTCTTCCCTTGTGATTGCCAGCAACTCCCTTCCCAACCTATAGGTGGCTTCATGGTTTTTCTTTCCTATGTGCATGATCTTGCCCTTCTTTGTGTTAAACCCCAGTTGCCACTCTTCCAACCTTTTTGCCAGTTTATCCAGATCTCTTCTCATTCTGCCCACCCTATCTGGATCATCTACTCTGTTGCAGATCTTGGTGTCATCTGCAAACAGACAAATCTTACCCTCCAGTCCATCTGCAATGTCACTGATGAAGATATTGAAGAGGACTGGCCCCAGGACTGATCCCTGAGGTACTCCACTTGTGACTTGCATCTCTTGTGACTCTATACCATTTACCACCACTCTCTGGTTTTTGCCCGCCAGCCAGGTTGCCACCCAGTTGACCAACTTCTGACCCACCCTGAGCCTACCCAGTGTATTAATCAATCTTCTATGTGGAACAGTATCAAAAGCTTTGATGAAGTCAAGGTAGGTGACATAAACTGTACCCCCTTGATCCACCACTCTGGTTACCCAGTCAAAGAAATCTATGAGATTAGTTTGACAGGACCTTCCTGTTGTAAACCCATACTGTCTTGGATCCTGTACTCCTATGGATTCCAGATGTTGCATTATCCTTTCCTTAAGGAGTGCCTCCGTAATCTTACCCACTACTGAGGTAAGACTGACTGGTCTGTAGTTCTCTGCCTCCTCCCGGCTACCATTCTTGTGGAGCTAGATCACATGAGCCCTTCTCCAGTCTTCTGGGACCTCTCCTGTGCTCAGAGTTCTGCTAATGGCTCTGCTAGTTCCACCCTTAGCTCCTCTAGTACCCTGGGATGTATGCCATCAGGTCCCATTGCCTTGTCCACCCTGAGCTTAGTGAGCTCTTGTAGGACCCTTTCTTTTGTGAAGGGACTAGTGCACACCTCCCTCCTCCCATATCCATGGTGCTGAGCTGTGGGCCCTGCATTGCCTTCTCCTCAGTAAACATTGAGCAGAAGTATCTATTTAGGATAGATTCTTTTCCTTGGTCCTCCTTTCACTAATGTATCTATAGAAAGTCTTGTCCCCTTCTTTTACTGTTCATGCTAGTGTTTCCTCTGTTTGGGTCTTTGCCTGCCTTACTGCTTTCTCTGCTTCCCTTAGGGAAGTTTAGTTTGCCTCCCTATCTTCATTCCACTGTGTTTCCTTATATTTCCTGGTGGCCAGCCTTTTGGCTCTGACATTTTCTGCTACTGTTTTTGAGAATCAAAGTAGTTTCCTCCTTCTTTTGATCTTGCTTTTCTCTCTAACACAATGGGATGTTGCTTCAAGTATTGTATCCTTAATGCTTGCCCACTTTGCCTATACCCCCTCACCTGTATTTCTTCTTGCCAGGGCTAGCTTAACTCTGTTGGCCATCCTATCAAAGTCAGCTCCTCTGAAGTCCCATATTTCTGCCTTGGAATGGGGTGATTTAGTTCTAGTAGCCAAATTGAACCATACCATGGGATGGTCAGTGGTCCCCAGGTGAGCTTCTACCTGGAGATCTGTGATCCTTTCCCCATTAGTCAGTACTAGATCTAGGATAGCCCTGTTTCTTGTGGGTTGTTGTACCAGTTGTTTGAGGCCCTCCCCCTGCAGGGAATCTACCATGTGTCTAGTTCTGGTGGATATTCCTGCTGGTATTGACCAATCTGTATCTGGCATGTTGAAGTCTCCCATTATCAGAACCTCCACTTTAGCTGTCATGCTTTGTATATCTTCTAACAGTAATGTGCTTATGTCCTCCCCCTGGTCTGGAGGCCTTTAGACAACCCCAGTTCATATGGCTGTCCCATTTCCTGTTTCCAGGGTAACCCACAGTTCTTCTGGCTCCTTATGTGTATTCTGAATTTCTCTAACTTTGATATTTTCATTGACATAAAGGGCCACCCCCACCCCCATTTTGCACCTCGGTCTCTTCTGAACAGTACATAGCCGAGTACTGAAGTCTCCCAAGTGTGGTCAATGGTGAACCATGTCTTGCTAATGGTTACTATGTCCAGTTTAACCTCTGTTGTTGTTGCCTGCAGGTCTGGAATCTTGTTTCCCAGACTGCAGGCATTTGTGCACATGATTTTCCATTGGCCAGATTTTGGTGTGCTAGTTGTTGGGTGAGGTCTGGCATTTCCCCTGGATGTCGTATGGGGAGCTGAACCTTTTTCCTTACCTGGAAGCACTGGAGTCCTATCTTGACACTAGAACCATACAGAATCCAGCCACAGAAGTGTTAGTACAACACTTTTTTTCTTTGATAGAGAATTTTATCTCCAGAAGAAAGGAACAGTGATGGAGGCAAGTTTTGCCCACAACTTCACAAAACTTTACTTGGGTAAATGGGAATGTGAAGTAGTCCTGAATCCCAGTAATCCATTCCTCCACAGACTGGATCTATGAAGGAGATTTGTTGATGACGTACTGGTTATTCGGAAGCAGGGGTGAAGATGAATTATTTGAATTCATCAAATATCTTTAAAATAGTAACCCCAACCTTAGATTTAGTGTTACTTTCAGTAAAAGTCAGCTAACCTTCTTAGATTTAATCATTAAAAAGGATGGAATAGGTGGCCTTACAACTTATCTTTTTCGCAAGCCCACAGACCGAACTACTCTATTTTTGGCAGCAGTAGCCATCCCTCTCATGTTATAAAGGCAATACCTGAAGAGCAATATATAATAACTAAAAGAAATTGTGGCACAGAGGCCTTGTACTGTGAAAGAGCTGATGAATTAATGGAAAGGCTAAAAGAGAGAGGATATGTTACTAGTGTGTTAAATGAAGCAAGACAGACTGCAGGTGCCCTTCCTAGGGAAAATTTATTACAAGAAAGAACAGGAGTGACTAAACAGGACCTACAATTGAACCTTTGTAAGTACATACAATCCACAATCAAAACAGATTTCAGATATAGTCAGAAAACACAGGCACATAATCCAACAAGACGCAGGACTTAAGGACCTGGGAATAAGGGGCTGAAAATAGTACATAGGAAAGGGAAATGCATAAAGGAGATTGTGGTCCATTCTTTACAGCCTACGGCTGAATACCCTAGGATGTGCTTACCTAAAAGGGAGAATAGCTGCAATAAGGTGGTAACTGTAAGTATTGTCCAAAGGTAAATAACACCAAATCTTATAGTAATCCACTAAATGGCAGAAATAGCCCCATAATTACTACATGTAGCACATGTGGCTTAATTTACCTTGCCACTTGTAAATGTGGACATTTTTATGTAGGTAAGACCAAAAGGGCATTTAAGTCCAGGATAGGGGAACATGAAAGAACAATTGAGAGTAAAGACCTTACTAATGCCCTAGCCATGTATGTGTTTAAAAGAAGGAACAAGAGGGAACATGGATTTATGTATCTGGGTATAGAAAAATCTGTCTTATCATGGGGGGGGGGCTATGATAATTTGCTTCTGAAGAGGGAACAATATTGGATTTTTGCATTTTAAATCTATGGAGGGTAAAGGTTTGAATAGGAGAATAGAGGTTAACGTGTTTAAAGAAGTAGACTGATTGCTTCAGTGCAGTAATATTTTTAACATTTTTTTCTCTCTTTTCTTCTCTATACAGATTTGCACCAGCACTTTCTGATGCTGATACAAGTTTTTTCCGAACTTCATGCAATCTTTCTGTCTCTTGTCCATAATATCATCAGGTTTGGTTGTATAATGTCTTTGTTCATGCTGTGATTTAAATAGGTTTGTGTTTTTGCTGTCATTTATGATATTGACCACTAGAGTGCAGTATAGGCTGCCATTAGAAATGGGTTTATACTAGTTGTGTTTACAGGAGAATATAATTACCTGCTTATATTTATGATTTTTTTGAAATGTGCAATAGAAGATCTGCTTGGTAATGTGCAATATGATATCATATAGTTGAATAGCCCCTTTTTTTTGCTAAATATAAGAACTTTTTATGAAGTACAATATTACTCCTTTTTAGACATTAGGCTATATTTAAATATGATTTACAGGAGAATATAATTACCTGTGTTTGTACATGCACTTTATTAAGATATTGACCCATAATAGAAATATAAGATTTCATGAGTTGAACAGACTTTTTAGGTTTGTTAAAAAATAACAACTTGGCAACAAAATTTTAGCAGTAGTCAGGAAATTTTGAATAACTGTTGTATTGCACTCTTATTGTTGGTCCCTGGGATATGATTGGACTGTTTTTTTAATATGTGCTGTCTTTTATGTACAGTATGTATTACTTTAAGGATGGTATGCTTAATGGTTAGTTCCTGATATGACGACACACCTTTAAGAAAGCATGTGGTGCGAAATGCGTCAGGTGTGACAGCACCAATCAGGAAGTACGAATGAGCTGAGGGAGCGGGAAGTACTTTGCTTTTTACGGACCACCTTTTGCTTTTATTGAGTTGGAAAACACTACAAATAAAGAAGAGCACTTTGAAGTGAAAATGTGTGTGGGTGAGTCCTGGTTCCTAATTCAAGTAGCTGTTAATTACACAGCTTATGAGGACGTTTAGCTGTGCTGTTACGAAGCATTGCAATTGCCGTTGGCCTTAGGTAGGTGCCAACTCTTCAGTGAACTGTATTCTTTTTTGACTGGGCACTACTGACCCTGGTGCAGTCACACCATCCTGTGAACTGTACAACAGAAAACAATGCACTTTGCCAACCATTTAGACTGGCACTGTTTTAAAATTTCTGTGCCCTGCCTTTTGGGTGCAAAGGAAACAAATAACTGATCGGATTTATGAACATCTTTACTCCGGTTAGTGTAGTAACACAGAACTCTGTGCACATCCATAGTGTGCAGAACAGCCTCCCCCTGATTAGAGTACTCAGAGAAGAATACCAGCAGTTGAATTGTCTGATTCAATGTAAACTCAGAAGCCACTTTAGGTAAAAACTTAGGGTTTGTACGCAGAGCCACCCTGTCTCTGTGGAAAATCAAGTAAGGCTCCTTACACTCCAGGGCCTGAAGCTCTGAAATTCTTCGAGCTGAAATAATAGCAACTTAAAAAAGCACTTTCCAAGACAAATAGTGCATAGCACAACTTGCTGCCAGTTCAAAAGGAGGCAAAGTAAATTTTTCCAAAACAAAATACAAGTCCCACAGGGGACTGGATTATGAATCGGTGGTTTCAGATGGAAAATTCTTTTCAGGAAAGTTTTGGAAATCTCCAACTGAGCTATGGTTTTTGCCATCCATGGGGAGGTGGTAGGCCAAAATGACAGACAGATGGACCTGCAAAGAAGAATAGCTGAGCCCAAGATCTGAAGGATGCAAGAGGTACTCCATGACCTGGGGCATTGGGCAAGAGAAAGGGTCCCAACCCTTGAAGGCTGCCAAAATGGAAAATCTTTTCCACTTCATGGCATAAGTAGTTCTGGTAGATGGCTTTCTGGCATCTACGAGGACCTGGGCCACTAGGGCGGAAACTCTGATGCGTGAAGCAGCTATGTCCACAGGTGCCATGCATGCAGGTGGAGGAATTTGAGGCCCAGATGCATCAGTCTGCCATGTTCCTGAGTCAGAAGATCGTGGCAGAGAGGCAAAGGTACTGGAGGTTCCATCAATAGCTGTTGAAGCAGAGGGGAACCAAATCTGATGAGGCCAAAGAGGGGCTATTAGAATCATGTGAGCCCCTTCTAACTGTAGCTTCAGGAGAACCCTCTGAATCACTGGAAAGGGAGGAAAGGCATATAAGAACCTCCCTGTCCAGCAAAGAAACAGTGCATCTCACCAGAAAACACCACGTCCGTGAATGAGCAAGCAAAAATTGGGTAGTTTTGCATTGGATGGGGAGAGGAAGAGGTCTATCTCCAGCTGACCCCACAGGTTGAATAAGAATTTGACTACCTCTTGATTTAGTTCCCACTCATGAGCCCTGACAATGGTGCAGCTGAGACTGTCTGCTAGGATGTTGCTGATGCCTGGCACATGGACAGCAGTCAAGCGGAGGTCATGCTGGACTGCCCAGTACCACGCTCACATTGCCTCCCAGCATAGAGGATATGAGTGAGTGGTTCCCTGTTTGTTCAGGCACCAGACCAAACATCATATCCAGCACCACCCCAAATCAATTGTAGGCACTGGGACAGGAGAGGTGGGACTTGGGATAGTTGACTGTTATTCCAAGTCTGGAAAAGAGATCCAGGGTGAAGGAGAGGGACTCCCTCAGACTGCTCTGTGATGGGGCTGACAGAAGCCAGTCATCCAGATACAGGTACAATTAGATCCCTCTGTGGCATAGGGCCACAGCCACCACTGTTAGGCACTTAGTAAAAACCTGAGATGCTGAGGATAGGCCAAAAGGGAAAGCCTTGAACTGGTAATGTTCCCCCTGGAAGGCAAACCGAAGACCTGGAAGACAGAGATGTGCAAGTAAGCATCCTGCATGTCTAGCGCACAAAGACAATGGCCCTTGTGGAGCAGTGGTAGAAGCCCTTGGATGGTGAGCATGTAGAACCTCTTGTATTTGATGTACAGGTTGAGCATGCTGAGGTCCAAGATGGATCTTAGGTTGCCCATCTTTTTGGGCTCTAGGAAAAAATGGAAGTAGTACCCTCTTTCTATCTGTGCTGGAGCCATGGGCTCTATGGCTGATTTTGCAGAATAGCCTGGATCTTGTACCCGGCCTGGGGGGTTGTCCCGAGGCCTGTCTAGGAATTCTGTGGTGTGAGCTCTTGCTATTAACCAAAGGACCCAAGAATCTGTGGTTATATCCTATGACCCCAGTGATTCTATGTCATAATGGCAATCGGGGAATAATGATTGCTGTTTGAGCGAGTGTACATTGCAGAAATGAATTCATGGCGATACACACTGCAGCAAATGAGTAAGAGGGCACCTAAGAACTACTTTTTAATAAGGGGCTTGTGCCTCACACCCCCTACTAAAGGATTCTCAACTCAGGGGTGTATTTTGGGGGTGAAATACTTTTAAAAATACAAGCCTTGCCGTACCAGATCTGAACCTGCACCTCCCAACTGAACATCCTCCCCACCACATAGCAGACCAGCTCAGCAGCTGCCCACCACATCCCCACCCACACACCTTCCCTCCCCTTCTTCTCCCCCTTGCCCATGTGCGCACGTATATAAGCGCTTACTTCCCGTCACCCTACCTCGACCACCCACGTATCCAGTCGCTGCCCTACTAGGTAGCCCTAAACACAGGCACCGTAATTGCATTGCCATTTTTGTAAGTGCTCAATTGTGGTCTCCCTGTTCACTGGATTCCGACCCTGGAAGGTGGAGGGCAAATCCCACCCCCCACTGGTTCCCTCAGAGGATCTGGCATCTCTGTTGCCAACGAAAAGAATGTTGCTTTTGTAACCCCCTTGGTACATGAAGTGGCTGTCATGGTTAGATTCACCACAGTCCTGCAATTCAGTGATAATATCCTTGGCGTCACCTCTGAATAACACAGATCCCCTGAAAGGGGCATCCAAGATGGAGGTCTGGATGTCTTGTGCCAGGCCAGCAATCCTGAGCCACGAATGTCACCTAATGCAGACAGCAGTGGCTGTGGTGCAAGTAACTGAGTCTACTGTGTCATAAGTGGCCAGGAGGGCATGACAACAGGAGATTTTAGCCATTCTCACTGTCTTGGCAAGCTCAGCCTTACACTTCTAGTCCAGGATAGCTTCCAGCTTGGAATCGAGTGAGGCCAGGGAAGATTTCTGTTAGGAAACCATATGAGCCACATAATTAAGGGACCTGAGGGTGTAAGTGGAGGAGGAATGAATTTTGCGACCAAAATTGTCCAGTTGCTTAGACTCCTTATCAGGAGGAGACATGCTCAAATGTTTAGGTTTAGAGGACAGGTCATGGACAGACGTGATAACAGCCAAGTCTGCATTAGGATGGCCAGTCAGGTGTGTGACCCCACCTGGGGGGTGATACTTCCTGTCTCCCTTTTTTAGAAACAGCCAGAATGGAGGAAGGCTGTTGCCAGATAGTAGACATCAGGTCTTCATGGGGCCCAGTCCGAGCCAGTATGGGCATAGGAGCTGTGTCATTCATGTCTAGACGCTCTGCAAGCCTTTTCTGCTTTGGATCCTGTTTCTGGATAGCCCAGCCACAGGCATTTTGTATAGTTATGAGGAGTTCTGCAAAGGAAGGGTCCTCCGGAAGGGACTTCGAGGACTCCTTAGGCTGAGGCTCTATAGGTGTATGCATACCAGAGCTGGAGGATGAGTCAGAGTCAGAGTCTGAAGAGTTCCTGCTGGGGGTCTGAACCCTTTTTAGAGTAGTGTCCTGCATTTTAACCCAGACCTAGTGTCTAGAGGAGCCTTCTCCAGAGAGGTGGGAATCCACAGGAAAGGCTGATCTAAGAGTCAGAAAGGAGGCAGGAGTAGAGACCGCTACTGGTTTCAAATGGTCAAGCTCTCAGCCCAGTTGAATCCTGGCCTCCTGAATCAGGGTCTGAAACACTGCCTGGATATCAGCCTGAGGCTACTGTGGAGGCAGAGGCTGAGGCTGAGAAGGAGGAGGAGGAGGTAGTGGAGGAGGAGGCTGGTATAATGGATAGCCCAGCATCTGATATTGAGGGTATCCATGAGCCTGATAGGATTAGGGAAAGCTGGAAGGAGCATACCTGTGATTAGACATAACCCGGTATCTGGTACCCAGTTACATAATGGGATTGAAGACCAGGTGATGGGATACCCCAACGAAGGGTACATTGGGTATTGTGGGGGCAGATAGCCTGGAACATAGTCCATAGGTCCAGCTGGAGGTGGAGCTGAAGGCCCGGAAGGAGGTGGGGCCAAACGTCCGGCAGGAGGTCCAGAAGGATCAGGTGTCAGCCCCATAGAGACATTCGAAGGGGCTGGCACTGGATCAGGCACAGGAATGTGCAGCACCAGAAGATTTGGCACCTGGGGGCCTGACAGAAGGCCATCCAGCATTTGAGGAATGGCCAGAGTGCCAGACATACCCTGACCCAGTAAAGGGTCACCTGGCGAAGGGTCTCTTGGTATCAGGGGTGTAAGTAGAACCTGATGGAAGATCTGCCATTGTGTCGGGAGCCGGAGTCCAAGATGGCGGAACCTGGTTGTCCAAGGGAGCTTGGGTTGAGGAGGTCCTGACAGAAGGTCCCCAGAGGGGTTAACAATTGGCCCAGTGGATGAACCAGGAAGAGACTGACCTGGCAAAGGAAGGGGAACCTCCAGATTAGTGCCCACTTCCAGCTCTTGATCTTCAGGCAAGCCTGGAGGGTCCAATTGGGTCAGTGAGAGTGACAAACCCTCTAAAGACTGTTGTGTGTCTGGCAGCTGGCTAAACTTAACATTGGGGGTATCCTGTGACCCCAATGGGAAAGCCTCAACTGTGCGTTTCCCAGTGGAACTGGGGAGCGACTTATCAGCTGCTGCCATGCAGACATCAGAAGAGGAAACATCTGACTTATCGGCCTGGGCCATGCAGACAGCAGCAGAGCTGGAGTCCAGCTTACCCGCTGTGACCATGCACTCCTCAGTGGGGCTGGGGAATGACTTATCTACCTGGCTACTGGTGATAGACCCAGAAGAAGATATGGGCCTAAGGAGCACAATAGGTGTTCCATCATCCAAAAAGAGCCCAGACTGCACCGTGAGTATGGCAGGCAAGGAGGCTGTGGTCTGATCCACTGGAGCAGTAGGAGACCTGGCAGTAGGGGGTACTTACTGAAGTGGAGGCCCCTCTGGTGTCAGTGGTGCCCAATGGTCATTGCCAAGTGGATGGAGACCTATCCCAGTCTCGGTGCCTCTCCTTGTCCTTTTTCTTCTTTTTGGGTTCTGGCATTGAAGATTTTTCCCACAGATTCTGCAGCTCCATTTCCATCCAAGATAGGTGCTCCTCCAGCAAGTGGCCTTTGAGCTTTTTCTGCTGCCTAATCCATGTGGCCTGGTTGAAGGATTGGCAGGCCGGGCAGTCCTTGACCCGGGTGTCTGGGGCCTAGGCAGATCATGCAGCAGAAATGCTCATCCACATGCAGGATCTGGGTGACACAGGACTTGCACTTCTTCTTTTTGACACATCACCCAATTGTTCATGAATAGGCCAGTGGGCAAACCAGGAAGAGACTGACCCAGTGAAGGAAAGAGAACCTCCAGATTAGTGTGCACCTCCAGCTCTTGATCTTAAGGCAAGCCCAGAGGGTCCAGTTGGGTCAGTGGGAGCGCAGAACCCTCTAAAGACTGAAGCATGTCCAGCAGCTGGCTCAACTCGACTTCAGGGGTATCCTGCGACCCCCGATGGGTGAGCCTCAGTTGTGCAGTCCCCAGAGGAACCAGGAAGCGACTTATCAGCCGTGGCCATGCAGACGTCAGAAGATCTAAAGTCCAACTTATTGGCCTGGGCCATGCAGACAACAGCGGAACTGGAGTCCAGCTAACCAGCTGTAATGATGCACTTCTTGGTGAGGCCAGTGAGTGACTTATTGACCTGGCTGCTGGTGATAGATTCTGAAGAAGGTATGGGGCCTAAGGAGCACATGAGGGGTTCCATTGCCCAAGAAGCGCCCTGACTGCACCATGAGTAAACCAGGCAGGGAGACTGTGGTCTGATCCACCGGAGTGGTAGGAGACCTGGCAGTAGAGGTACTTACCAAAGAAGAGGCCCCTCCCGTGTCAGTGGTGCCCAATGGTCACCGCCAAGTGGATGGAGACCTATCCCTGCCTCGGTGCCTATCCTTGTCCTTTTTCTTCGCTTTGGGTTCTGGCGTTGGAGAAGAAGATTTTTCCCACAGATTCTGCAACTCCTTTTCCATCAAAGCTAGGTGCTCCTCCAGCAAGTGGGCTTTGAGCTTTTTCTGGTTCCTAATCCATGTGGCCCGATAGAAGGATTGACAGGCTGCACAGTCCTTGACCTGGTGCTTAGGGCCTAAGCAGATCACACAGTAGGAATGATCATCCGCATGCAGGATCTGGGTGCTGCAGGACTTGTACTTCTTCTTTTCTATGCATCATCCAACTGTTCATGTTCCTGAATTGTACCTCCAGCTATATCCCATGCTGTAAATTTGTCACTGTTATTTATCTGCTTCCCCTTTCTTCTGTATATCCCTCAAGATCTCTGTATTAGACCTGTTTATGTTAGACCTGTTTATACGTATTTTACTATGTAATTGTTTGACCTGATTTTCTGTTCTCTTTTTATGCTTAACTGGACGTTTGTGTAAATGGGCATTTTTGCTCACTTACCTTTCAGTATAAAATAAAGATTGATTGATCGAGTGATTAAAAACTGGACTGACAGACCTAAACCACAGCAGTTCTGTATAAATCCAAACTGGCCATATTGGGTGCAACTTGTACAAATACTGCTGGTCTGATCATTCTGGCTGCACCGGTTGTCGTAGTGGAGTGTGACAGAAGGAAACACAAACAACAAGAGTAAGGTATAAACACTCCAGAGTGTGGTTTTATTATATAAAAAAAGAAAAATACTTCAGCAAAATAAAACAAAAGAAAATAGGCTCATATCACACAGCTAGGGCATATAGCTTCAGTCCGACTCTCTGTGTTCTTAACCTGCACTCAGGCAGAACTGATCTGAAGACTAAGTCCATGGACTGCTTTTTATACAAAATAAAAAATCACATGACCAAAGTCTAATACACAATATTTTCCTGCACTTAATCATTATCAAAAATGCATTCACAGTATTTAGGAAGCAAAGAATTTCAAAATCACACATTATTTGATAAGAATTGGAATTCGATAGCTTAAATAAACCTATTTTCCTCATAATGGGCCTAGAAGCTCTGCCCATTCAGCTATGACTGACAGAAACCTCACTATAAGATTAGTAACCATTTGGGGCACTGGCCCTTAGGGAGAGGGATTGCAGCAGGTTGCTAAGGTAAGCTTCTCATAACGAGGAAGTAGCTTTGTTGTAAAAAACAGCTTTTGGAAACACAGGGACATTTCCAATAGATCCTGCTACCAAAATAGGTTCAAAAGTTTTAGCTTTAAAAGGGTTTCAGAAGGATAAATCTTAGGAGAGAGCATGTTGAATGTTTATATTTAAATTATTTATCTAAAGTCAATCTTCACCCTGCATGCAAGGTCTGCGCACAACCATGCATGTAAGGTGCAAGAAAAGACCTTATGTAGCTCTTAATTTTGAATGTCAAAAGGTTTGGTGACTGAGAAAAGTTGCAAGGAAAACAGTTGCATTACAAGTGGGTGGGGCACTACTAAAACTGGAGTGCTCAGTGCTTCTAACTTAAAGGTAAACATTTCTCCACCTTAGGAACAGCAAACACTTCTTTTTAGACCCCAGTCTGAGTTCTCTTATCACAATAATGTATTTCATGCCACATTGTAGCACTTGGGAAAGCGGGGAGGTCACGGAGCAGGGACAGACAGCAGAACAACACACAAACAAACCTCTGTGGAGTCGCTCGCTTCTCAAGTTAGCAGCAATTTACCAGAAAACCAGCTTGTCTTTTCTTTTCTGACTACTCACCTACATGTAGCCTTTTATTTTTCCAAAGCAAACAGAACAAACAATATTCTTATAAGGAAGCAGGGTAGACATGGGGCAAGAATATTTAAAACAGATTTCTGAGCTTGACAGCTCACTCTGTGTCACCCGTTTCTCTTAATATTACTAAAGGCGTTGAAATTCAAACCCAGAGCACCTTACATGAAAACTGCTGCCTTTAATTTTACACTAGGACATGGCAGGGGTTTATTAAGAAGAACTACCTCTTCTTATCGTGTCCTTAATCATAAGGGACACTAAACCCTGCAACAAGGAAGTTTTGCAGACACAGAATAAAATTACAAAATGGCAGTGCTACAGAGCCCTCTCACACATTTGTGCAGGGCTACTCCCTCTCACACATTCATGCAGAGCTAAGCCCTCTCTCACATTCATGCAGGAGATACTAGTAATAAAGCTGGCTAGTATTACAGCTTTTATGAACTTTAAATAATAGCTGGCAAAAACATTACTAGCTGGACAGCTGACTATTACATGCAGGTTTGGCAGCATGCAGAGAGCATCCCACTGACAGGAGACAATATAAGAGGGTCAGAAAGGAAGATGGAAAATAAGAAGAGGGGTGTAGGTGGCCAGCCTACAGAACAGGATAAAAAAGAATAGTAGTAAATGGATTCTGTTGCAACAGGCTTTTAGGTGTGAAGAATAGAAAATAGGAGAGCACCCCTCTCAAACATTCCTCCCATTCTGGGGTTGGGAGAGGGACAGCTCTGCCACACTGGTCCACTCCTGGATGTCTGTTTTTTAACCCTTCCTTGGCATGGATAAAAACAGAACCGTCAGGACCAGAACAGATAGATAAAAGCCAGACCAGATCATCTGAAGTGAGTGGATCAACAATATTTGCACAAGTAGTAGTAGTAGTAGTAAAGTTTATTTTTATACAGGTAGAAATGGATTTACATCATTGGGTCAAAGACCCCTTTTCAAGATGGACCTGTTTTTTCCAGTTTAAAAAGAATAACATGAATTTACACAAGACAAATCTATGTTGCAACACACATTACAAAAAACATATAACAACAAGTATTTTTTAAATAGACCCCCATACAAGGCATCACATCATACATTTAAGTTATATTACAATAATGTTTCCTAAATTTAGGAAAAAAAAACCTATAAACAAATCCTAAAAATTTACATTTCCATCCATGGAGGTATATCACCCATTGCACATACATTTTATTTTCAATCCATCATCAATTGATCTCCTAAAATGTTTATATTTTTGGATCTGCTTTCTTTCTAGGTCAATTGGAGCCCAAAGGTTTATAACTTTCGTACCAAAAGTCATTTCACCATATTTGTTTTTTATTTTAGGCATAACATATATACTTCCCACTTTACTTCTTAAATTATGTTGATGGACATGCGTCAAATATGGAATTTTATCCACGAGATACTTCGGGCTTTGGTTATGTATTACCCCATGAATTTGTTTTAACCATTTTTGTTCCCTTTTATGTTCTATTTGATCCCATTTTAGAGTCTTAAACATTTCACAACGATGAGTAAAGTAATCACAGTTTAGTATAAATCTAGCTAAGTTGTTATAAAAGATTTGTATAGCTCTCAGGTTTGACTTACTGGCCATACTATATATATGAATTCCATATTCAATGCGTGGGATAATCAGTTGGTTAACTATATCTTTTCTCATTTTTTTGATCTAGACAATGTTTAGATCTAAGAAATGCCCAATCCAGATTTTACAGCTCTGGTCCAGGTCTGGTGATTTGGTTTTTACCCATACCCCACTGCATGTGGCTTAGTGACATACTGTACAGATGGATGCAGAGTCTAACCCATTGAAGGCTGAAGTTTCAGAAAACCATTATGCTAAAAATACCAAGACTCATTCAGTTCCCACCCCCAAGTCACACTTAGTCTTCTACCAAAGTCATACTCAAATATTGGTGCCTTTATATCCACACCATTAAGCTTTTAATGCCATCATGCCTCTTCTGCTGCCATGAGCTCCCCCATCCATGAAGTCCCATTCTGCTTGTGGCAGCCCCCCCCCCAACCAAGTAGTTTTCCAGGGAGCAGCTCTTTACACAACATAAACTAAATTATTGCTAAAATCCTTATTTTTAAAGATTTTGTTGAGAATTTTTTTGTTGTAGTATATCCATGGTCAAGAAAAATGAATTTGTAAAAGAAACCAAAGCCCCCATTTATCAGTTCATTTAATCACAATACAGTGTGTTATGAACTTTTTATTTATTTTATCAAGTCTAGGATTACAAATACCTTTGAGCCAAAACTCTTTTACAAAGGTTCCACGTCAGAGAAATACAAATTATGAGGAACATCAAGACAGACATTACAACAATGTGGACATTGCAAACAGATTACAGATTAATACAATTCAAGGATAGCATTGTAAGCAAGGCAGCCAGTGGTATTTGTCAGAGAAAACAGACAAGAGATAATAAGTGCCAGAGTCATAGGGAGAGGGGAGAGGGAAGAGGGGAGGGGGAGGGGGGAAGAAGGAATGTAGGTAGGGTGGGGAGAGGGTGAAAAGTGCAGCATTGGGTATACCAAGATGTGAGGGTAGAATCCAGTGAGGAGGGGAAGGGGGACCACTAGAGCAGGCAGGGAAGTGGAGAAACAAGGTTAAATTGGGCAGCCACTGGAGCTGTTGGTAGTGAGATAGTCCTGGAGACTAGTTTTAAAAATACCAGTTGTCGGGGCAGAGGAGATGGCGGGGCTGAGGCCATTGAACCAGAGTGGCACTGACTAGATTCTATGTGTAACCTAAGTCAAACAAAAATTAGACACACACATGCCTACCTATTTGCAAGTGAAGCAAATGTGGTTACTCTCAGTTAGTTGTAAACACCTATGGTCACAAATTGCAAGTTAAGAACAGTCAGTAGAATATAAACAGTAGCCCAGAACTGTCTGCCTGAGAAATGAAGCTGGGGTATTATTTGGCAACACGCATCATTGGGACTCTTTGCTATGGAATGTCCTGCAAAGCAGCAGAATGACTGCTCTTAGGATGGGTGTCAAATAGCTTAATGAGGTGTTCATGGAGGCTCAGGGCACAGCAGAGCTTATTTGTTATGCAGAAGACTCTGGGAAGTGTTTCACTCATTCTACTTCCAATAGTTTTCTATGATGTCTGTACTATCCATTGGTAATCTGACACAGAATAACTGCCAGAAGATAATGAGTTAACTTTCTGTGGGCTCAATTAACTCCTCAAACTGGAGGAAAAATAGTGCTCTACAGCTTCCTTTACACACACAGACAGCGTAGTAATGAGGCTTCAGTGGAGGAACCTATTTTTAACACTGTCATGTTGTTTGGTAGCAAAAATGACATCAGCCCTTTCTGAATGCAAAACGTCTGCTGGGCTATGCCCACAGCTGTAAAAAGATCTGGAGGAAACATGCCTATTGAATGTTTAATATGTAAAAGGTATTACAATGATGTATAAAAAAATCCAGTATAGTTCAAATTGTCTGCTAGCACTGGGGCTCAGATATGTTAGTTTGATAGCCATGCATGAGGGCAGCTACATGCTGGACCTGCTTTGTTCCACAGATTTAGAGGCAGAAGATATCTCAGGAGAGCTGTTCTGGAAGCTGGACCACTGTACAGAGTTATTCAGTCTCAATGCCCCTGAAATGCCACCTCTGACTGTGGAGGTGACAAAATTCTACCCTTTATTGGATCTGGATCAGTTTTGTTTTCTAGATCTTTTGGGCACCTCTGGGTTGGTAACCACTTCCTTCAGGAATTCCACTAGTGGGTTTAAGGTCATTAATGTTGTCCTTGCCTGTGGACTCCCTAGGGCTAAGCCATTAATGCCTAATTACCTTGCATGGAAGCACACCTTGTTTTAATGATGTCACGAGCTTCAATGACTGAAAATACTAGGTCACAGGTTAGAGGCCAGGTGAAGGAAATTGAGGGTACATTCTGACATGCTTGCCCTGATTACACAACACCAATGTCATCGGGAGGCAATGTGGGTGGAAACCACAAAATTTCTGTCTGGAATAATTGTAGCTGTGAAGAACAGACCTGCTCTTCTTTTTTGTACTGTAGGCAGCATTTTACACCATAGCTGTCTGCATGTTAGGCCCCAGTATTTATAGGTATTGTCACTGATTCTTTGAGAGTGGAATTCCTCCCAGATGCCTTGAAGGGGCAATGGTGAAGCCAGTGCTCAAAAAGCCATCCATTGATTCTGACAACCTGTCGAATTACCACCTGATTTCCAACCTGCCATTTTTGACCATACTTGTAGAGAAAGTAGTGGTACTGCAACTAAGCGAGTGCCTTGAATAGTGTAACATCTTTGAGCCATTTCAGTCTGGTTTCTGACAGTGCTACAGCACTGAGATAGCCCTGATCATTGTTTGTAGTAATCTTTCAAGAGCAAGGAATCAGAAATCAGGTACTGTATCTATTTTGATCATCTGTCATAAACATTTAATACAGTTGACCACTGGGTGATGATGAACATACTCAGGCAGTATGGGTGGGCACTGATTGGAACTGTGCTTACATGGTTCAAGTCATTCCATACAGGATGAGTAATGTCCTGTGCAGTGGAGAATATCTGGTTGTAGACATTTGACCCGAACTTTGGTGGGCCCCAGGCTTTGACCTTCCTCAGATTTTGTTTTCCATATATATGCTCCCACTGGGAAAGATCATAGGAAGTAGATTGTGGGTATCATTGCTATGCTGATGATACCAAGCTTCATTTCTCCTTTGTATCTGACCAAGGCTCATCCGTGTCAATGCTAAAAGACTGCCTGCTGGAGATTAGTTGTCAGATGGCTGCCAGCTGACAGGTGCTTAACCCACAAGAATGGTTACCGCTGGGCTCAGAGAGGTGGAGCGCAACATTTGTGTGTATGGCTTCCAGTCCTTCACAGGTTTTAGTATGAAGCAAAGAGGGTGGTACAGTCTGTGAGTAGTCCTCACTGAATGTCTGACACTGGGATCTCAGGTGTAAGCAGCAGTCAAGCACTGCTTTTTCATCTTAAAAATACAGCTAGACTAGCATGCTTAAACCAGCCAATCTGAGGATCCTTGAGTAGGCTTTCATCATATTCCACCAGGATAACCGTAATGTGCTCTGTAAGGGATTACCTTGCCAGCATATCGGTCATCTGTCATTTGTGCAGAATGTGGTAGTGAGGTTTCTAACTTCCATTCTGAAAACAGATCATATCATGCCCTCACTACAGATTCTACACTGGCTTCATATTGGACAGCAGATCAGTCATAACCTTTGTAGTACAGGGTGATGCAGGCTCTATGTTAAGCAGGAGATCAGTCCTAACTTCCTTCAGACAGAGCCCCAAGCCCGTAGCTAGAAGCAGCAGATTCACGGGGCATGGCATCAGACTTATAGCTTGGCCTTGGGTCATGAAGCTAGGGGCTGGTGAGGTGGATAAGTATTACGGTTGAAAACTCTAACTCCACATTTCCCTGTTTTGTGGCTTTTTAACCCTAACATGTACCTTAATGTAGTTTTTTTCGTTTGCAATAAATTTACTTACTTTTTGAGAAGGCATGGTGCCAGCTCTATAACTTGCTTTACGCAAGGCCCTGTGTCAAGATGAGGCATAACTTTCTTCTCTCAAGGCCCTGCATGGAGCAGGAGAAGAGTCCTAACTTTCTTTATGGAATCCTGTGCACCCCATATGAAGCAGTCAATGATTTCTAACATTCTTTACACAGTGTCCTGAGCACCCTGTAAAAAAGGAAAGAGATTAGTCCTACTGTTTTTAATATTTTGTTCATGTATAACTTTAATTGTAGTGCAAAATACTGTACAATAATCTTTTTTTGTTGTCTGGCTTTTGTATGCTTAATGAATATAAACATTTTGTTTGTGTAGGACTCAGTACATGTTTTGTAAATGTTTTGTATAATTCAACATGTAATTCACAAACTGAAGAAAAAATTGAATTTTTTGTAATGTTTGGTGATGGTCTCAACTATTATTTTCTCAGAATTTTTGGGGGGCATAAGTTATCAAGCACACATGCTATCTGTTTTGCACATGCTTAGTTTGTTAAAGTCAGTCTCAATGGTTTTTGGAGACATTCAAAAATGTTTCCTTTTCCTAAATGAAATACTAAGTGTAATTTTTTAAACGTCAACTCAGATGTCTCATATGACAGTGCAACAAACCATACAACAGTCAATCTTTAGGGCTAACTATTTATGTTTTTAGCTTTTCTTATAAAGCTTATTCTTCCAGGCATGGCTGCCTGCCCTGTCCCTGCCTCCCCCAGCCAACAACCATCTCCCCGGGACTTGCCTCCCCAGAGCTCCCCTATCAATTTTGCTGTAGTAGGGAGCCAGGGGAAGGGGGCCACCCCCCTCTGAGACTACATCCAGAAGCAGGGGTTAGTGTTTCTGGCAGTGGTGCTGGCCAGATACAGGCAGGGAAGGCTTCATGAAGCACCAGCCACCTAAGTGCATACTGTGTGATCCTGAGCAAGTCACTTAACTTCCTTGTGCTCCTAGGTCACATCTGGAAACAAGCTTCAGCTTAGTGTGCTACTCCTGGTTAAACAGTGTTCCCTCTCCCTTATCCTTACCATTTTTCCCTTTTTTCTCTGTAGATCCCTGCCATGGTGCAGAAGACAGGACATGCTGTGTGGAGGCATGAACTCCCTGAATCAAACCAGCAGCTCCCTCCCTTCAGAGTCACCCATACTTGCACTGCCAACAAGTCTCCATCTGCTGGTGTTTGAAAGCAGAGCACCAAACTCACCTCCCTGGGAGCAGATGGCAATATCCTGGACACTCAGTTCTTCCCCCAGCTGACCCCTAGCAACCTGAGTCTGTTCCCAAATCCAGGTCATCGCGAGGTGTCAGGTGTGACGTCTAGCACCTCAATATGAGTCCGTTCCCAAATCCAGGTCATAGCATGGTGTTAGGTTTGAAGTCCAGCACCTCAATATTAGTCCGTTCCCAAATCCAGGTCACTGCATGGTGTCAGGTGTGAAGTCCAGCACCTCAGTATTGGTCCGTTCCCAAATCCAGGTCACCACGTGGTGTCAGGTGTGAAGTCCAGCACCTCAATATTAGTCCATTCCCAAATCCAGGTCACCACGTGGTGTCAGATGTGAAGTCCAGCACCTCAATATTAGTCCATTCTCAAATCCAGATCACCGCGTGGTGTCAGGTGTGAAGTCCAGCATCTCAATATTAGTCTGTTCCCAAATCCAGGTCACAGAGTGGTGTCAGGTGTGAAGTCCAGCACCTCAATATTAGTCCATTCCCAAATCCAGATCACTGCATGGTGTCAGGTGTGAAGTCCAGCACCTCAGTATTAGTCCATTCCCAAATCCAGGTCACCACGTGGTGTCAGGTGTGAAGTCCAGCACCTCAATATTAGTCCTTTCCCAAATACAGGTCACAGCGTGGTGTCAGGTGTGAAGTCCAGCACCTCAATATTTTTCATCACTGGGCTGGCATATGTTTTTAGCTTTTCACATTTTTGTTCATGTCAAACTTTAATTTAGAAAATGTCATTATTTTTCAGATAATTTTTTGATGCATGAGTGAACAATAAAATCTAAAATTTGTATTACCCCCCATGCACTTCCTTGAAACAAACTCAAATGAATCTGTAAATTTCACATTTGTCTGCCTACTTTTCCACTATTTGTGAGCACCAGAAAGACAAAAAATTGGAATTTGTATATCAGTTCACAAATGGATAACTTTAAACCATCAACTGATTGCCATCAAATATGTAAACATTAGCCCCAGGACAAAAACTGCATCAAGCAAGGCACACAGGGCCCTGTGAGCCCTTTGCAAATAAAGACCGAAGTCCTGACTTGCTGAGCACAGAATCCATTAAGGCCTTGTGCAACAGAGGCCACACAGGACCCTTCAGGCCATGTACAAAGCAAAATGTACCCTTTGCGCTTGTATGAAGCAGAAGCTGTGTCCTAAATACTTTGTGCAGGGCATAATGCAGGACACACAGAGCCTTGTGGGTCCCACATAAAACATGACGTGTCAAGTCTTAGCTTGTATTATGACTTATAACTGAACATTTTAGATGCCCATTTATGCAGTTTTAAACATTTTGTTACTGGTGGAGTTAGAAAATTGTTCTCAATTTTTTTGTTTTTGCATTTCTTGAACAGATGGTCATAATTTTACCATTTTGGGGCTCATCAACCCCACATTTTCAGGCTGGCCATATTGCCATCCCACCCTATAAATACATAACTGTTATTTTGTTAATGTGCCCAAATTGTTTTTTTTTTGGGGGGGGTCATCCCAAAGACACATCATGGGGCAAATTAAAAAATCACATTTATGTGTTCATGAGGTGAATTAACTAATGTCCACTCAGAAAATCTGGGGTCAATTGGCCCACAAATGGCCAAGTCATGGCCAGCATTTCTAAAAGGCATCAGAAGACCAAAGACCACAAGCACACTAGGAACATTTTTAGTATAAGTCATTTTCTTGCACTTTAACTTTTGGTCATAACTGACTGATCCCAAATTTTCATGGTGGCCATATCATCACCTCACCTCATGAACACATGAATCAGATGTTGTTCATGTACCTGAAATGTTTATGTGTTTATAAGGTATGGTAGTGATGGCCACTCCTCAAAAAATGGGGTCAACTGTACCACAAATGGCCATGTTTCTGTATGCCTAAAAGTTTATAAAATGGCAAGAAAAACTGTCTGAACGATTTTGACACTGAGAAGTCAGCACCAGGAGATAGAAGAGTCATAATGAGGAACAGAGGTTGGTGCCAATGGGGGGAGGACTGCTGGGTGCTAGCAGGTGGGTAATGGAGGGGGTGTTTTATAACAATTGAGTGGGTGAGAGGGGGTACCAGTGGCAGAAATGTGCACCTGCTGCTGGGTAAAACTGTACAATACAGTGGGTGTCAGTGGGGGTAGGAGGGTGGTATGGACGCTAGAGGGTGAGCAAAGGTGAGGGTAGCTTTTAAAATAATTAGGGAGGTGGCAGGGTAACTGGGAGCAGAACTGGGCTTTCTCTGCCAACATCAGACAGCTGAAGAGATAGCACAGTTGATGGGCTAGGAGGGGTGTAATGTTTTATAACTTTTGGCCGTAATTTGGCCATTTGGTATTGGATGGACGACAGATATTTAGAACTTGCAAATCACCATGCCACCTCACAGACACAGAAGTGTCATGTTGTTAATATACCATAACATTTGTTTTGGGGGATGAACCAAAATAGAATGTTAAACCATAGTAAACAAGCATTCAAAATTTTCCTGCCAGAATGTTCACTTACCAAACACATACACACTCAAAATGTAAGTTGAATCAGGGCATCGATTCTGTCTGTTGTGTGGAAAGCAGCAGAGATTTTCCTGAGGCACAGGTCAGAACAGAATAAAAGAAAGCCTGGCATAACCAATTGGCTCAGAAGTAATGTAATCTCAGACTCCTGCCAACATATATAGTTCAGGCTGGGGTAATAAGACATTTATTTTTAAACATTATTTGATTTATGTTGGATCACTTCTGCTCATCCATTTTTGTAATGCAGGGGATTTGGATGGCAGAGCCTCCAGATTAAATAAAGCAAAAATTAAGTGATCACTCATAGAGTGTGACTCTAAACAATAATCCAGAGTCTGTGACACTCCAGTTATGGCAGGAGATTTTTCATGATAAGAAAAAGGAACACCAGAGAACAATAGAATAATTAGAGCTTTGATTTTCTAATTTATGTGTGAAATGAGGGAATGATGAAGAAAAAACATTTTATTAGTTTTTTGTTTGTTTGTTTTGTTAGAATTTGAGACTAGTTGAAGGTTCTTAGTGAGGGGAAAATTGCTGCCGTTAAAAGTTTTCAGGAGAGTTAAGAAAGTTCCAGGAGTTAAGAGTTATGATGTTAATGATCGTAATTAGGCTGTTGGATCTTTTACTGTGGGTTTATTGCAGGATCTATCATGGAAGGACAAATCAGATTTCTTGACTTGATCCTGCCCATTTTATTAAATCACTGTATGTAGGGAAATGTTTTCCTTAATAGGTAGTTACTGAAATGTCTGGTTGTGCCCATTCACTGAACTATGGGAAAACAAAGAAGTGAATTTTATTTGCCTCTCCTCAAAGAAATTCCCAAGCTGTTGCTCTGGTAAGTGAATATTGTTAATTATTGTCCAGTAGCCCCCCATTTCCCCCCTGACACAGATAAAAAAACACACACACAGATTTTGGAGGAAATGGCCACAGCTATGTATTTATTTATAACCTTTTAATACTGATATTAATATTTCAACTATAAATTGAGCAACATGTGCTGCTGGGAGGATGTGCCATACCTCAGACACCCACACAGCCCACCAACCCGGGCCCCCTTTAGGTGTGTGCTGAAGTATCTCCAGTGGTTACAGGGTAGGTCATATGGCCAAGGCTCCTGCGGCCATCCCCCATCCAGTGCTGCTGTCCTTGCTGTATGTACCAATGGGATTGGACAGTGACCCCCTATTAGGTCTTGTGGTCCACCATCCTCACACCAACAGGGGGCAACAAGTCCTTTGGGAGAATTTGCATCATCCCCCTTTGTCCCTCTACCTTCATTCTGCACTCCTCCCAAGTCACCACATGCTGGACCTCGCCTGAACCCCCCAAGCCACTTGCAGAATTTTTTTCTCCAAGATCCTCCTAAAATCCTCTAATAGGATATACAAACCATCTACCTCCACTTACCCTGCCTCCCCCACTACCAGGCCTCGGCAGGTGGTGTAAATCATATCATGCCTCACTACTGCACCCCCCCAAGGACTCCATAAAAACTCTCATCTCTCTGTTGATCCTCATGCAAGCTCTGTTCAATGCAGCTCCCTGCCTTACATGCAGCCAATGCTCCCTCATCAACATGTGTGACCAGATGAGAATTGCATGGGGTCACCAAGCTTTAATGGAACACAGTTCTTCCTTCATCCCCAGTAGCAGATTCACCGTCTCCCTGTGTCCCAGGTCTTCCCCACCCAAGTGAATCAATAAGATGTCCCGTGTCTTCTGCCTGCCTGCCTCTACTTGAAGCACTGGGAGTAAACTTTCCCAGAACATGCCCTTAATCCCCAGCCAAGAGATCTGCACAACTTGCTATGAAATTGCTAGGTTGCTCCCCCCGGCTGGTCAACCACCCTCTGAAGGAGTGTCCACATATCCATATGTTCCTGGGACCATCCAGGGAGCCTGCAAGAGACAAGAATATGTTACTGAAAGAGCGGTTGGATATAGCGCAAGAATGCCTGGGACTTCCATTGCCCCGGGCCTGTATCTCCTTATCAGACAAGCCCATGCTCCTGGCATTCGTTGCTGCTCCTATCCAAAAGGAATGGGCACTAAAATCCCGTTCATTCAGCCCTGCCTTTTTCAAAATGAACTTGACTCGATAGGACCTCACTGGTCTACCATTCTGATGATGGAAAAAGGCTTCCTCCAACTCGGGGCAGGACACTCGGTATTCATTGATCATGTGCTCCTCTGGCCACCCAGACCCTGCTGGGGCCAGTACTTTGTACCAACATCCTACCCCTCATATCTCCATCTTGGACTTCTGCAGTCAAATATAAATCCTCTGTACCACAGATACCACATCCTGTACTAATAGCATTGAAGCCTTTTTGCTCACCGTGGCCTGTGTCAACTCAGAAACCCTAAAAGCCCTGCAGAAGGCCGTCAGGAATAATGACTCAAAGAGACGTGCTTCATAAGCACTCCAGCATACCTTGGGCAGAGCTGCCCATTTGCGGATCATGATTGCCAGGGTAATGGGGCATCTCTCATCCGGATGACTAGTTGTCACCCTCCTCCAGCCCTCCTGGAGCTTTCACACCTAGAAAGCCCTAGTGTTATCAGTAAAGCCCATGACCCTTGCCAACCAAGACAAGTCTGACAGATGGCATCCCACTACCCCTGGCGATAAGCCCACCTTCTTTCCCCACATTACATACCTGCACAACTAGTCCACCGGAATGGGCCACACATCTGCCCAGCTGGCAGCTTCTTGTGTGGCAATATACTGTTCCACCCCCCAGCAGTAAGCCTCCCTGGTTCTTGGTGCAGTGGAATTACCTATGCATCTCCAAGTCTCCCAGTCACCACCTCCCACAGAAATGGTGGGACCCTTCATGGATGTCTGTCCACTGCTGGAGCCAGCCCATTGAATCTCTGCCACTGTGAATGAGATAAAGCATCGGCAAGTCCGTTGTCAACTCCTGGTATATGCACTGCCCTAAAGTGAATGTTAAGTAGCAGACATTTTAATACGAGCACCCACATCAAATTCCCTAGGGGCCCTTTCAGGCCTAACTGCCGGTTAATGGTGTGCACCATGCCCATGTTATCTGACCGGAAGTGCATGACTTTGTCCCTCAACCTAGTACCCCAGATACAAAGAGCAACCACCACTGGGAAGAATCCCAGCAATGTGTTCTGCATCCCCAAATCTGCCACCATCCACCATGATGGACACCAGTCTGTGCACCATAACCCTAAAAATAGGCTCCAAATCCCAGCCCTATTGCTGCATCAGTGTACAATTCTAACGGATGTACAACCCCAGGATCTTATCACATGGCCACCCCATTGAAATGATTCAGATATATCCTCCATACCTACATGTCCTCCCTGAACTCTTCTGTGACCCTTATCTGATGATGCGGTTTTGTACATCCCTGTCCCTCTTTTCCAGTAACCTCATGAATGTCCTCCCCACAGGTATGACCCAACATGCAAAATTAAGGTGTCCTACCAACTGCTGTACCTCTTGTAGTGTCACTTTTGTAGCTCCCTCTACCTTATGCAGGAGACTCCATAATGACTCCACTTTCTCTTGCAGCAACCGGCATTGCTGATCCCCAGAATCAATTTTGATGCCCAAGAAGGTAAACACCATCCCCAGAGGTTCTGACTTCCCTGCTGCCAATGGTACCCCAAAATCCTTGCACTCCTGTTCGAAGACCGCCAAAGTCCCCCCACAGGTCGGGGTCCCGCCAGCCCTACGAACAAGAAATCATCCAGATAGTGTAACATAGCATCATTCTGCACTACTTGCACAGTAACCAAGTGCAGAAAGGTTCTAAACTGCTCAAAAATGGTGCATGCTACTGTGCATCCCATGGGCATGCAGTTGTTGACATAGTACTCATCTGCAAATTTCATGCCTAATAGCATTTTGTCCTCTAAATGCATTGGTATTAGTCTGAATGCTGACTCAATACCCACTTTCAACATTGGCACCCCTAGCACTGCCAATTGCACTACCTCTGTAGCCCTGTCGAAGGATTGATATTGCACCATTGTGTACAGGGAATCTATATGGTCATTGACCGAATCACCTTTCGGGTATGAAAGGGGATTGATGATCCTGAACTCACCTAGTACCTTCTTGGGCATTAAGCCAATCAGAGAGACTCTCAAATTATTCCAAAGAGGTTTAGTAAATGTTCTGCTCACTTGCCCCAGCCTCCTCGCCTTATCCAGTTTCTTCTAGACGACTTGCGGTCGGTCCCTGGCTGACCTCAAGTTATCTATCTTGTACGCCATCCTGGGGCCTGAGTATGGTATCTTGAAGCCCTCCAAGAAACCTTTTTCCAACAAGTTGGCTGCTGCTCTGTCTGGGTACTGGTCCAGCAAAGGTTTAATCTTTTTTATTCATACTGGCGTGGGAAGGTTTCCCTCCCTGCGGTCTAGAGAATTTTAGATGCAAGTAGGCTTGGCTAAAAGTCTCAGAGACTGCATCACTTGCATACATAAAACTAATTGTAGAAGAGAACACAGAGGATTATGAAGATCTTGAGGAAGGACTTAAAAAAGTAAAATTAGAAGTTGCGGCATTTAAAGATCACTCAGATTTTCAACATCTGGATAAAGCACTTAAGAATAAGATCGCAAGGCATGAAAAAAGATATTATGGCAAGAAAACAAACTAAATTATTATGAGACAGTAGAGATTATGAAGATAATGCCTATGTGCTGCCAAAAAATATAAGACAGAGAAGTAGCAGAGGAAAATCTGCAGCAAAAGTAATTAATGAGAAAACTATCCAGAAAGATGATAACATACAGGTCTCTAAAAATGTGACTATTGAATTAACTAGGAACACTGCCTTGAATTCAGAAGGGCTAGTTTAGACAAGCAAAAGAGTGACTGGGTAGACATCGCTGGAAGAGACAGAGAAGCAAGAGAGGAGGGAGAAAATGAAGGCAACAGAAGGGCTCTGAGTTGTAATTTTGTAAAAGATTTTAATAAACTTTAAATTGAAAAAAAAAAAAGAAGGACTCTGAGAGCACCCAAGAAGGCCAATTGCAAATAGTTAATTTGACAAAGATTAAGTTAACAGAAGCCCAAATTTCTTTACTGAAACATGGTTTGAACTTTGTGCCAACACCAAAAGTGAACTCTTTTTCAGTGTTTGTAGATAGTTTCAAATTGTTTAGAACAATTAGATTACGTTATTTTTTTTTCTAAACAGGCTATTATTCACTCAGAGGAGAGAATGGGCTTCAATGAAGCACAATTAGATTTTGCTGCACATGAGGATATTAATTATTTAATACAAGCAGCAGAGGGGTTAGACGTTAGATAGTGATCAGGTAATTGAGGGTGAAGAAATGGAAAACACAAATATGGGCTTATTGCTGGACCTAATGGAGACTAACCTTTTTGGGGACGTTAATGGTTTGAATGTTTCAACTAGTGATTTTTCAGAAATGCGACAGGCATTTTTTAAGTGCAAGTCAGATATCTGTCCATTGGTAATTAATAGCTCCATTTCTACTTTTGAAAATACTGTGTTATTTAAATTGAAAGAGATATTAGCACAGCAACAGAGGATTGGTAGAAATAATTTTTCAAAGATAGAAATCCAAGCTATGAAAGAACTTAATGAAAATGAGAATGCAATTGTTAAAAGAGCTGATGGGGGGCAATGTAGTCCTAATGGATGTTACTAATTATAAAGGTATGGTGGAGAAATTGCTCTTTGACATTAACAATTATAAGAAGTTGGGCCAGATATTCAAAATTTTGCGCCGGGCAAAAACCGTTTGCGCAGGTTCAGCATGGGTCTGCTATATTCAAAAGGCCAAATAGCACAGGAAAACTGCATTAGCACTGGGCAAAACTATAATGTATGCAAAGGACAAACAGCATGAATACAGGTGCAATGCTATACTCAGTGACTAGCGCCTCGCTGAAGTAGTTTTATGCGACGGCAGTGCAAATTACCACTGAGGAAAAGACTCTTAACCCTGGGCAATCAGCTTTGTACCAGACACTTTGGCTTTGCTGCGTGTTTATGGTTTAACAATGGTTTATGTGACCCTAACAAATAAATATGACACATAGATAAAGCCAAACATAGAGGAAGCATGCTTGTGATATAGAATAAGAACCCCCCCTGGTTATTTTTACTATCTTGCCTGCATTAAGGTTATTCTGGGCTGCACCAACCCTCCCCTATCTTGTCTTTTGTCATTGTGTATGTGGTGTGTCTCATTTGTTGGGTTGGCCACCCACTTTGTAAAATCTTTGTCTTGTCCTCGATAACTTGTCTGGTGCACTCCAGTCCCCCTTAAAATACTGTGAGATAGTCATTTTTACACTATTCCCTGCCCTCCTTAAATAGAACCTCGATATCCTTTAGTATGAGGATATTATAATCTAGTTTAAGTGTTTGGCTCTGAATTTGACATATTTTTGATATGCCAAGGTAGCCGCAGTATGTCAGTCTAACGCTCGGTTTGATTTGAGTCCCTTATTTAGTAATCGGTGAACCACTGCAATGGTTCACATTACTGCAGGTTTAAAAAGGGATGCTAGGTAAAATGTTGTGGGTCCCTCCTGCCTTGTTTAGTTGTTCCTCTATTTATTTGAAACTAAGAACAGTGAGAAACACCAAAGGCAAGTGCAAAACACATAGTGATAGTGCGGAGCTCTGGTAAATTTTACCGCACGAATGCTCACACTATCGAGAAGGACTTTTCACTCGTAAAAATGGAAATTTAATCCTGTAAACAATGGGTACATTTTTTTTAGCTCTCTGCGTGTAACCCTCCTTTTAACAGCTTGAGTAAGTAAACAAGTAAAAAAGTATATAAAAGGGAGGGAGTTTGTTCCAGACCTGTGCAATTTGCAAGTTCCTCTCTCTCCTTCCATTGTGGCTTGTTATGGGCCGGCCGGCTGAAATTTCCCTTCCTTTATCCTGCTGGTCAGAGGGGTGGACCTTCTAAGTTTGCTTCTGGACATAATAAACTGATAGAAGGGTTGTTATTTAATTTTGAACTGTCAACTTGATGTGGGCAACTTATAAACATAATATTTCCTGTATATAAATGAGATTAATACCTTCTTTATTTTTTTAGTTCAAATATAATTATACTAAAGGTGGAGTCTTCTTGTCACATGATTAAAATTGCTATATAAAGCATCTGTCTAGGGTAGTTAGTCAGTCAGTAAAAGGGTGTGGATCTAGTAACACCCCATCAGAGTTAACTAATTCTAGCTCTTGAGTTGCACTTATAGCTCTGCTGATTTATTCTTTTTGTATTTTGTTTATTGTTTTGTCGCTTACCAGTCCGCTGTTTTGGAATAAACATCCAATGAGATTGCTGCTCATTTTTGTCTGATGCCTTTTCTATCCCACACCAGTCGACATTTGGTGCCAGAAGTGGGATAGTGGGTTTTGAAGTAAACTACTGTTGGATCTGAGATCAGATCCTGATCATATGCATCCGGACAAGGCAGGAGAGCGGACTGCACCAGCCACAAGGTCTATTGTACAAGCGTTGGATTTGCCTTTACTGACTGGACTGGAGCCAGTAGTATGCAGGAAGGTGGCTAAGGCAGTAACTGAAGGAGATACCATGGTGATGGAAGACGTGAAACCTACTGAAAGGGGCGCTCAGGCAGCCGGATTTGAACAGGAAGACCCCCCAGAGAACTCCCATGAACTGCTCCGCTGGCTGTGTCTGTGACAAGTAGAACTGGAAAGAGAGAGGGAGAGAGATCGTGTAGAGAGGGAGAGAGATTGTGCAGAGAATGCTGCCAGGTGGACCGACACCTTACGTGCCATACAGGCTTTAGGCACAACAAGATCACCACCAGCACCTGTGGTAGGACAAAAAGATATAAAATTGGTTAAAATGGCTGATTCTGTTGATATAGAAGCGTATCTTCTGACATTTGAGAGGGTGGCAACTGCTTGTGCATGGCCTAGAGATCAATGGGTTGTCAGGTTGGCCCCTATTTGACTGGGAAAGCTCAATTAGCTTATAGCCATACAGACATTGTGCATATTAATAATTATGACCATATTTAGCAAGCCATCCTTAAAAGATACGATATATGTACTAAAACATATAGACAACATTTTAGAGCATATAAATTTCAATCCGCTGACACCCCTCAAGACCTATACACCCATTTAAAAGACTTATGCCATAAATGGTTACAACCTAATACAAGAACGGTAGTACAAATTATGGAACGTATTATCTTGGAACAGTTTGTTCGGGTTTTGCCCCAAGATGTACAGTTGTGGGTAAAGGAACACCGCCCCGAAACCTCAGAGGCAGCTATACAGCTCGCTGAGGATTATTTAACTGCTAGGCCTCAACGACCTAGGACATTTACAAACCCTAGGAGTCCTTCAGCTGTAATAAAATCTCCTACTACCAGTACTACCCTGATGACACAGTCTAGTGGTATTTCTGGGGGTAAAGAATATAGTAAGACAAGTAAAGGATACAGTCCCGCTATCATATGTCATGAGTGTAAAGCAAAAGGACATATTGCTAGGTTCTGTCCAAAAAAGAGGGTAGAATAAAATCACCTAATCCTTGCCAACTGGGGGCATTATGTAACAACTGTGGAAATTGGAGGATTGGTAGTATCTGGACTTGTTGACTCAGGCAGCAAGCAGACCCTGATTCATGCCTCCTTGGTGGAAAAGCCAGAGCTGGGGGAGCCAACCACAGGGGTCAAGTGTATACATGGGGACATTCACTGGTATCCTTTACGAGAAATGGAGATTCAAATAAATGGGACTTTACTAAAAATGAAAATAGGCATGGTACCCTCTTTGCCAGTTCCTGTGATAATTGGACATGACTACACTTATTTTGACTCTTTATTAACTGCAAACATCGGAGCTGTTACCACTCGGGCACAAGGGAAGCAAGAAAAGGAGTAGGGACACCTATTTCCTTTTGAGGACGATGTATTTGGGACTGTTGGTAAAGACAGGAAAAGCAAACTACAAAAAAGAAAGGATAAATATCTATGGACTAAGAGAGATACTGGACTAGATATATTGTCTGGAAAATGTATATTACCTAACAAAGAGTTTGTAAATGTGCAAAAAAATGATGTAACCCTGACACCTTTTTTCCCACAGGTAACGCTAACAATTCCAACTGAACCTCATCAACTCTACTATAAAATTGAAATCGATCTATTGTATAGGGTGTGTACAAATCCACAAACTGGAGAAATAGTTGAGCAATTGATGGTACCTGTACAGTACCGACAAAAATTGTTGTCTATTGCCCATGATATACCTTTGGCAGGCCATTTAGGTAAGGACCGTACCTTGAAACGCCTTTTGTACAGGTTCTATTGGCCTGGTATACATGAGCAGGTGACAGAATATTGTAAAAGCTGCCCTGAATGTCAACAAGTAGCAGCAGTAGGACGAAAAGACAAAGTGCCCCTCATACCAATGCCTTTGGTTAGTAACATGTTTGAAAGGATAGCGATGGATGTTATAGGGCCACTTCCTAAAAGTACAAAGGGGAACCGCTTCATATTAGTGGTAGTAGATTACACCACAAAATATCCTGAGGTGATTCCCCTTCGTACAGTTACTGCTTCTAGAATAGCAGAGGAGTTGGTAAAGATTTTCAGCCGAATGGGAATTCCTAAAGCCATTTTGACAGATAGGGGTACCAATTTTTGTTCAAAATTGTTACAACGTTTGTACCAGGCATTAGGTATTGAAGCCATTTTCACTATACCCTATCACCCTCAGACTGACGGGTTGGTTGAATGGTTCAACCAAACATTAAAAAAATTGTTAAGAAAGTATGTATCAGAGGAAGGTAATAAATGGGATACATATCTTCCCTATCTGATGTTTGCCTATAGAGAAGTTCCGCACGCATCTACTGGGTTTTCTCTCTGTTCAAATTACTATACGGTCATAACCCAAGGGGCCCTTTAGATATTATAAAGGAAGAATGGGAAGACAAGACGGGTAAACACATGACCCAACCTTTAGAGTATTGGCAACAATTACGTCAGAGATTAATGACATATGTAAAAAAAGCCCACCAGACTAACCTACAACAGCAAGTAAAACAAAAAGAGTATTATGATAAAGGAACAAAACATAAAGAATTTGTGGCAGGAGATAAAGTTTTACTTTTGTTACCTTCCTCTGAAAATAAACTACTTATGAAGTGGCAAGGCCCGTACAAAATTATAAAACGTATGGGCCCAGTAACTTATGCGGTCGAACTACCAGAAAAGAAAGTTAAATACAGGGTATATCATGTGAATTTGTTAAAACCATGGGTAGAAAGAACTCCCTATATCTGTAATTACATTTACCCAGAGACTGTTGAGTCCAAATTAGATTTAGCGTATCAAAGGTTAGAAAATACGGGGTAACCTTTCAGAAGTACGAATCAACCCAGATTTATCGGCTGAACAGATTTCCACTTTACAGACTGCGTTACGATCCTTCCAGACCTTATTTACAGGGACACCAGGGAAAGTTAAAGATGCTGTTCATCTTATCGTGGTCCCAGACACCTTACCTATATGACAGAAAGCTTACAGGATACCTGAAAGTGTACGGAATGATGTTATACAGGAGATTAGGAAAATGCACGAGTTGGGAATTATTGAACCCTCCCATAGTGAGTGGAACTTTCCCATGGTGATAGTGAGAAAAAAGGAAGGAGGAATCAGACTTTGTCTTGATTTCAGACGTTTAAATGCAGTGTCTAAATTTGTTTGTTATCCGATGCCCCGAATAGATGATATCATAGATCATTTAGGTAAGGCTCAATACATCAGCACATTAGACCTGACTAAGGGGTATTGGCAAATTCCCTTAGATCCAAAAGATAAAGAGAAAACTGCATTCAGCACACCCATAGGCCTATACCATTTTACCATAATGCCTTTTGGTCTACACGGTGCCCCCGCTACGTTCCAACGGGTTATGGACAACATCTTACAACCACATGCAGCATATAGCGCAGCTTACCTAGATGATGTGGTGATATTCAGTCACTCATGGGAGGAATATATACAATATCTGAAGGCAATACTATCAGCCCTATCTGAAGCTGGGTTGACTATAAATCCTTCCAAATGCTCCCTGGCCATGCAGGAAACAAAATATCTAGGGTTTCAGATTGGAAATGGGAAAGTAAAACCAGAAATTTCTAAAGTTGAGGCAGTGGCCAATAGCCCCCGTCCTATAACAAAAAGAGATGTTAGGTCATTTCTAGGCCTTATTGGGTATTATAGATGCTTTATACCTAACTGCTCTACATTAGCTGGACCTTTAACAGACCTAACCAAAAAATCCAAACCAGACAAAGTAAAATGGACACCTGATTGTGAGGAGGCATTTTGCCATCTAAAGGCCAAAATATGTTCCTCACCTATTTTACATAATCCTGACTTTTATCAATCGTTTATACTACAAACAGACGCTTCTAATTATGGTATAGGAGCTGTACTCACACAGATGGTACAAGACGAAGAACATCCCATAATGTTCATAAGCCGGAAATTACACAAAAAGGAAAAACATTATTCTGTTATCGAAAAAGAATGTCTAGTCATAAAATGGTCAATAGAAGCTTTACGCTTCTATTTGTGGGGTAGAGAGTTTGAACTATGGATAGATCATAATCCCCTATGCTGGTTTCATGTGATGAAAGATAAAAACCCTTGCATAATGCGATGGTACCTCGCCATGCAACCATATAGATTTAGTATAAAATATAGAAAGGGTTCACCCATAGTAACGCTTGATTTTTATCTAGTATGGTATGGAGACTTTCCTATCTGTCAACAGACCGAGAGAAAGATAAATGTCACTAAGTGAAAAGTGATTCCTATTTGCTTAAGATATTTAATATTATTTTTTTTTATTATTATTAGTTACTTTGTTATTACATATGGGACCCCGAGGTGGAGCCTGAGAGGGTTGGCTATGGCGCCATCCTTTTGTTTAAAGGATCTGAAGACAGTTATTTTTATTCTCCCATTTCAACACTAACCAAACTCAAAATGTTTGGTCTTGGGCGGGGAGAAATGTGATAGAGAATAAGAACCCCCCTTCCCTGGTTATTTTTACTATCTTGCCTGCATTAAGGTTATTCTGGGCTGCACCAACCCTTCCCTATCTTGTCTTTTGTCGTTGTGTATGTGCTGTGTCTCGTTTGTTGGGTTGGCCACCCACTTTGTAAAATCTTTGTCTTGTCGTCGATAACTTGTCTGGTGCACTCCAGTCCCCCTTAAAATACTGTGAGATAGTCACTTTTACTCTACTCCCTGCCCTCCTTAAATAGAACCTCAATATCCTTTAGTATGAGGATATTATAATCTAGTTTAAGTGTCTGGCTCTGAATTTGACATATTTTTGATATGCCAAGGTAGCCGCAGTATGTCAGTCTAATGCTTGGTTTGATTTGAGACCCTTATTTAGTAATCGGTGAGCCATCGCAAAGGTTCACATTACTGCAGGTTTAAAAAGGGACACTAGGTAAAATTTTGTGGGTCCCTCCTGCCTTGTTTAGTTGTTCCTCTATTTATTTGAAACTGAGAACAGTGAGGAACACCAAAGGCAAGTGGAAAACACATAGCGATAGTGCAGAGCTCTGGTAAATTTTACCGCATAAATGCTCCCATTAACGCGAAGGACTTTTCACTCGTAAAAATGGAAATCTAATCCTGTAAACAATGGATACATTTTTTTTAGCTCTCTGCGTGTAATCCTCCTTTTAACAGCTTGAGTAAGTAAACAAGTAAAAAAGTATATAAAAGGGAGGGAGTTAGTTCCAGACCTGTGCAATTTGCAAGTTCCTCTCTCTCTCCTTCCATTGTAGCTTGTTATGGGCCGGCCAGCCGAAATTTCCCTTCCTTTATCCTGCTGGTCGGAGGGGTGGACCTTCTAAGTTTGCTTCTGGACACATAATAAACTGATAGAAGGGTTGTTATTTAATTTTGAACTGTCAACTTGATGTGGGCAACTTATAAACATAATATTTCCTGTATATAAATAAGATTAATACCTTCTTTATTTTTTTAGTTCAAATATAATTATACTAAAGGTGGAGTCTTCTTGTCACATGATTAAAATTGCTATATAAAGCATCTGTCTAGGGAAGTTAGTCAGTCAGTAAAAGGGTGTGGATCTAGTAGCACCCCATCAGAGTTAGCTAATTCTAGCTCTTGAATTGAATTTATGGCTCTGCTGATTAATTCTTTTTGTATTTTGTTTATTGTTTTGTCGCTTACCAGTCCGCTGTTTTGGAATAAACATCCAATGAGATTGCTGCTCATTTTTGTATGATGCCTTTTCTATCCCACACCAGTCGACTATGCTGCTAACCGATGGCATCACACTGATGCCATCATCTGCCAGCAGTCCCAGCCATGCCAGGCAGTAAGCGGTGACCCTGCTGCCAGTGGACAGCATGGCAGTGTGGCCATATAGCACACACCTGTGGACCACACATCTGTGGACACGAACAGATGCCAGCACACACATGCAGCACTATGGGCATGGAGGATGTTGAGGGGAGCATGTATGGGTGGTGAGGCTGTGCCACAGACCAGGTGTGGCCACAAGGCTAGGACACATCATGCAGTGCACATGGGCCAGTATTGGGAATACCTCAACACTAGTGTGCCTTTCGGATAATATATGCCCCCCCCAGCCACATACCGCACAGCTGCACAACTGCCACAGCACACAAAGCCAGAAATATACATGTCACTGTGGAGCATCCCATGCCACAGGTACAGCATCTGGGTCACACAGCAGTGTAACAGTAATGTCCACTGTCAGTAAACACCTGCTGGTTGGGCCTGTCACTGTGTACAGTGCAGTCATCATCACTGCCCACACACCATAGGCAGTACTGTGTCCCTCACACTACTGGCACCTTGCTACTGTAGTGTTCATGTGCACTGTAGCATGCCCTACAGGTGACATTTGCATGCAGCACCACCACCACCTGTGCCTATGCTGTCTTGTCCCCTGGGGTACAATATGCTATGCTACTGTTTTACATGTAGCCTGCAGCTATTATCGCACTGCCAGACTGGACCTACAGGTGGAGCTGCGTTGACCTGGTTAGCCCCTGTACTTCCAGACTGACCTACAGGTGGCTCTGTGGGACCCTGCAGTAACGCTGGGAAAACTGCATGCAAATCAGGGTATAATGAGATACAAATCCAGTTGTTTGCCCAGAGACTACCTAAGTAGGCTCATTTGCATGGTAGTTTTGAATATGGCACATTTTAGCTCCAGGCAAACGTGTTTGCACCGGGCTAACTGCTTAGCTCTGCGCTAATGCCGGCTAATGTGTTAGCGCAGCGCTAAAGGTACGGGGAATAATATACAGTTTTGATCACTGTTCTTTCACATCTGCTGCTTCCTGCAGCTGTACTGAGTCCATGCATTTGCTGGCACACACATTGGCCATGTAGTTCGTCTGTACCTGCCCTCACGTTGCTGTGCACTGTGTTGTTGTTGTGGGTTGCACTTCCTGGTTGCTTTATTCAATGCTGTCTTATTCCCGGGCTATTTTGCCCTGCACTCCAGACCAGTTTGCCCGGCTTCCTTAGACTGCAATATTCAGCAGGATTAGCACCGGGCTATTACCATTTCAATATAGCTTGCTCTGTGCTCCGGGCTAAGTTTGCTCGCCGGGCAGTGCTAATTTAGCCCCTGGGCAAAGTTTTGAATATCTGGCCAGTTGTCTTTAGACCCCACTTTCTCTTATCAGAAGGAACTATATAGATTATTAAGGGACACAGAAAAAAATAAAGACATTTCGGATTATGAATTCAAATATTTGTATCGTGAATATCCTGTTGTGCCAAAGCTGTATTGTTTACCCAAAATGCACAAAAGCATTATACAGCCATTATACAACAGGAAGACCCATTGTTTCTGGGGTAGGGTCATTAACAGAACATTTAAGTCAGTTTATTGATTTATTTTTACAACATAGTGTGATTACTTTACCTTCCTACCTAAAGGACAATGGGGCCACTATAGGGAAGTTTCAGGGCATTAAATGGAAATCAAGCTACGGATGGAGCTGTGTGGATGTTGAATCCCTATATAGATCTATATGACATAAAGATTGTATGAGAGCAGCAGAATACTACTTACTAAGGGATCAGCCACAAACCAATGCACCTGTGGAATTTCTTATAAAGGCCTTGAATTTTGTACTGAATGGAAGTTATTTTGAATTTAACAATGTGTTCCATAGTCAAGTGTATGGTACAGCGATGGGGTCTCCATGGCCCCATCTTACGCAAATCTTTTTATAGGCCCTGAAATAATCATAAAATGGGGCTGTTTCATAGATGATTGTTTGTGTATTTGGGATGGGGAGACTGATGGTGTAAATGAGTTTATGAAATGGTTGAATAATAACACCGGAAACCTGAAATTCATATATATCACTGGCCCTAAGGAGGTCAAATTTTTAGATATCATGTTGACTGGAAATTGCATAACAAAGTTCATTTCAACCAGAGGGTTTAGAAAAGAAATTGCTATGAACACATTGTTCAGGAAGGATAGCTCCCACTCAGCAAAACTGAAAGATTCCATTCCATATGGGCAGTTTATAAGGTTGAGAAGGAATTGTACCTGTGATAGTGAATTCAATAAACAAGCAGAAGAGCTTATTGTAAGATTTAAAGAAAGCGGGTATAGTGATCATTGTCTAAAAGACACCTTAAACAAAGTTAAAAATAAGACACAGAAAGATTTGTTAGGAAACAGGACACAGAGTGCTAAAAAAATTGCTAAATTAGAACAAGAGGGACCCATTACACTCTCTCTAGAGTACAGTAGAATATCAGGAAGGGTAGACAATATAGTATGGAGGAATTGGGATATTCTGAAATTTGATAGTTCCTTAAAGGAACTAGTGTGTGATTCACCTAGAGTGACATTTAGAACAGTTAGTCTTCAGGACAAGTTAGTTAATAGTAGATTTCATAGAAAACAATAAGTGAAGGAAACACGGCTACCAGCAAAACCTAAGGGGTTGTTCCAGTGCAAGAAATGTAACATTTGCCAATATATGCAACCAGGGTCTGAATTTTGTGCACCGATTGGAGAGGAATTTTTGATTAGGGACTTTATCACTTGTAACACTACCTTTGCAGTATATGCCCCTTTGGTGTGAGTGCAAGTTGTATTATATTGGTAAAACTGTAAGAATGCTTAACGAACAAATACAACAACATGTACGTTCAATAATTAATCAGAGAATAGATACCCCAGTGGGAAGGCATTTCTTAGAAAACATAGCTTAGATCTAAGAAGTTTTAAGTTCATGGCCCTAGAATGGGTTAAGAGACCAGAAAGGGGAGGCAATAGACCGAATTTGTTACTTAAAAGGGAAAATTACTGGATATTTAAAATAAATACTGTCAGTCCCTGTGGATTAAATGAAAGGTGGGACCTCAAACCTTTTAGAGGGATAGAAACATAGAAACATAGAATTTGACGGCAGATAAGGACCACTTGGCCCACCCAGTCTGCCCATTTCCCTACCTAATGGATAAGCTGCAGATCCTAGTTAACCAGCGGCCTACTTCTTCCTACCCCCACCCCATAGAATTGCCTTATGACTGTCCCATGCATGCTTGAATTCCACCAGTTTTGACTCCACAACCTCCTCCAGAAGGCCGCTCCATGCATCCACAACCCTCTCTGTGAAAAATACTTTAAATTACCTCTGAGTCACCACTCTCTATCTTCAAATTGTGCCCTCTTGTTCTTGCACACCTCTTTTTTTGAAAGATGCTACCCTCTTGGACTTTGTTGATTCCCTTGAGGTACTTGAAAGTTTCTATCATGTCCCCCCTCTCCCTCCTTTCCTCTTTGGCTATACATATTAAGCTCCTTAAGTCTCTCTTCATATGTCTTCCGGTGCAGACCCTGCACCATTTTAGTTACCCTCCTCTGGACAGCTTCCATCCTGTCTATGTCTTTGCAGAGATTGGGTCTCCAGAACTGCACGCAGTACTCCAGATGGGGTCTGACCAGCTGTCTGTACAGAGGGATGATAACTTCCTGTTTTCTACTGGTGATGCCTCTCCCTCTGCATCCCAGTATCCCCCCAGCCCTCCTTGCTGCCCTCTCACATTGTTTGCCCACCTTTAGGTCATCTGATATGACTACCCCCAGGTCCCTTTCCATTTTTGTTGTTGTTAGTATCTCACCCCCCATTGTGTACTCTTCCCCAGGGTTTTTGTTTCCCAGGTGCATTACCTTGCACTTCTTAGCATTGAATCTAAGCTGCCATACATTAGACCATTCCTCTAACCTTGCCAAGTCCCTTCTCATCCTTTCCACCCCACCTTGTGCATCAACCCTGTTGCAGATCTTTGTGTCATCTGTAAAGAGACATACTTTTCCTTCCAGCCCCTCTGCAATGTCACTTATAAAGACATTGAAGAGGACCAGTCCTAATACTGAACCCTGCAGTACCCCACTAGTAACCCCCCTTTCTTCAGAGTGGACTCCATTTACTATTACTCTCTGTGTCCTATTCTCCAGCCAATTCTTTACCCAGACTGTCATCTTGGGACCCACTCCCAGGCTGGCTAACTTGTAAATTAATATTTTGTGTGGGACTGTGTCAAATGCCTTGCTAAAGTCTAGGTAGGCCATGTCCACAGCCCCTCCCTGATCTACTACTTTGGTCATCCAGTCAAATAAATCTATCAGATTTGTCTGGCATGACCTTCCCACTGTGAGTCCATGTTGCCTTGGGTCCTGTGCCCCTCTAGCCTCCAGATACTCAACAATTCTTTCCTTCAGAAGTGATTCCATCATTTTCCCTACCACTGAGGTTAAACTAACAGGTCTGTAGTTTCCTGCTTCTGCCTTGCTCCCACTTTTGTGAAGGGGAATCATATCTGCCCTCCTCCAGTCCTCAGGTACCACCCCATCCTCCCATGATTTGTTGAAGAGGGTAGTCAGTGGTGTCACTAGTTCTACCCTTAGTTCTTTTAGAATTCTGGGATGAATCCCATCAGGCCCCATTGCTTTGTTCACCTTCAGTTTTAAGAGTTCTTTCAGAACCCTTTCTTCTGTAAATGGGCTGGTATCAACTTCTGCATCCAGAGTGTTTCTACAGTTTGTTTTAGGTACCTCCCCCCCTCTTCCATTGTAAATACTGAGCAAAAATATTTGTTTAGTGTCTCTGCCTTTTCACAGTCACCCTCTGCCCACCCTCCATCCCCTTTATTAAGCCTCACTATCCCTCCCTTGGTCTTCCTTCGCTCCCCTGATGTACCTATAAAAGGTTTTATCACCCTTCTTAACTGAGTTGGCTATCTTTTCCTTGGTTTGGGCCTTTGCTGTTCTGACTGCCTTCCCAGCTTCCTTTTGCTTTAGCTGATACAGTTCTCTGTCCTGCTTCTTCTGTGATTCCTTGTACTTCCTGAATGCTTTCTTTTTCTCTAGAACCTTCACTGCTACTTCCTTTGAGAACCATAGTCGTTTCTTACATCGTTTTGTTTTGTTTATTTGCTTCACACAAAAGCTTGTTACCTCTGTGATGGCAGTTTTTATTATTCCCCATTGTTCTTCCACCCCTCCTTCCTGCCCATTTGCTAGTGCATTCCTTAGGCACTCACCCATTTTGGCAAAGTCAGTCCAGTACTTTTGCCTTTGTATGGCTTGACTCTATTGCTGTGTTTATTGTGAACCATATTGTTCGATGGTCACTAGTTCCCAGATGGCTACCACTTCTGCATCTGTGATCCTCTCTTCATCTCCATTTGAGAGAACTAGGTCTAAGATTGCTTCCTCTCGAGTGGGCTCCAATACTAGTTGTCTAAGGCATGCCCCCTGTATGATGATGAAGTTTTGCTGTGCTGGTATTCTTGAATTTGCATTAAATGAATTAACAAGTGACATATATCAGTAGCTAATCCTTATTTTGTGTGTGTATGTATTTCTCAATATATAGAAAAAGCCTTCCTTAGATGTCTATAGGTATATACTATAATGTGTGTAGCTAGGTAAAGATTTTTGTACATCCTTTATAAATATTCTTCCTCTCTTGTTTTTGATGTTTTTTCTGTAGAGTTAGTAATGGATGAAGTCTCTACTCTTACTCCCTGTTTAAATAGTCCTTGCCTGGGAGTTTTTTATTACAAAGAATAATTTTTTACATTACAGTGGTTGATCAGTTCCCTTTAAGAGAATTAGATCCCATAAGTAAAAAGAAAGTAATGTAACAAACACCAGTAGCTATAGGATTTTTATAAAATTTGATGGGTAATTTAAACAGTGTAAATAATTTATTGTTTATTCCCTGCACTCTTTATTCCAAATGCTGACAATATTACCATTTGCTCTCTTCTGTAGTTGTAATAGTGTGTAACATAATAATTTTATCTTTAAAAAAGTAGAAGGGCTTTGTATTTAAAAGTCCAATCCAGTGTAGATACAATAGTGATGTCACACTGTTTTTTGTATAAATGGAGAATGTTTGAAGTAGTCTGTACATGCCTCCTTTGGAAGGCAAGTTGCTGAGGTGCTAGGGGCTCTGCTTATGGTGATGAGAATGCTGGAGTGCTGGGTGAATTTTCACTTCGAATAAAACTTGAAGTATTGCTTTTAAGTACTTCAGCAGCACAGTTTCCAAAGTCTGTCCTTCTTCTTATGGAGCTCTGTTTTTGAACATTTGGTTAGGAAGACTTGCCTTGTGATCCCCGGGAGCTCCCTTTTCCCCCTTGTGATGATGAGCACTGCAGAAAGGGATGTTGTTTTCCATATGCTATGCAAGCGTGGCAGAACTTACAGGTGGTCCTGGTGCAAGTGCCTTGGTTACAGGCATAGCACATCTGCTGTGCCATTCCCTCTGTGTCCTCTGTGGGGAACACTTTTAATTGGAAGGCTGCTATCCATGTGCTGTACTCCCCTTCCTGCATCACATCCACTAAAAGAGGCATGTCAATTTTCCCCCAGCCTAGTGTGTTGTCTACCTGTTGCCTGAGACAAAATTCCTCATAGTAGCTGATCCACGTAGTCCCCCCTTTTTTCTTGTGCATCAACGAGATGCAGTGCATATAGTTAAGCATCTCCAATGCTTGCTTCTTCTTCTGTTTGCAAATGAACTGTGGCATAAATAATGAATGCCACAACCCAATTCTCAGAAGTCCTTGGGACCTTAACCTTCTTATGCTCCTGCTCCTCTCCTTTTTTTTTCTTACCCTTGGAGGGCTCTGAGGACTGATTCAGGAGAAAAAATATATCTATGTATTCCCTGTTCCTGATTTGCTGCCTCACCTTTTCCATCAAATGGGTACCTATCGGTATATCAAGTCCTGCATAAGGATTCTATGGAGGGGGCAGTGCTGGCTTATCTGGTGAATGGCCTTCCTTCACTGCACCCTCCCCTTCTGCTGGGCCAGGTATCATTTTATTCTTAAATTCAGTTACCAAATTGGCCACCACCCCAACTACCTGTTTCAAATGTTTATCCAAGGCTGCTCAAAAGCTGTTCCCTGCCCCTGGCTGCCTTCTTCCTATATCCTTGTCCCCAGGAAGGTTTGGTGCCATGGGTGCCTCACTGCCATCAACCATAAAAATGCGTCCTTCATCTGATCCATCTTGCTCGCTCTTGGACTCCCCTTACTGCCCCTAGCACCTATCTTACCTGCTGGGCCCATATTTGTGACCCCTCATACTGTGACTTACCCTCTGCTTGGGACATTTTTGCTGGAGGCTTCTGTTTGTTTCTTCCTACCCTCTTCTTTGCTGTTGCCAAAGTTGACAGACCATCTAGGCCTTCCAAGCACACGTCTGACCATGCTGCTCCTTTCTTCTAGTACAACTGCCACAGCTTCTCTTTGACAGACACCAAGGCTCTAGGTAAGGGATTTCTCTGGCAAGTCAACATGTTCCTGCAATGATAATTAATCCCTCCCCCCCAAAAAAAATCATTAGAAATGGTGACTAACCCTCTTGAACTCAGATGTGAAAATATTAGCAAAGATATTGGCTACCCGACTTGCACCGCTCATGGGAGAACTTATCGGGTGAGATCATGTCAGCTTCATATCAAATTGTTCCTCTGGAGATCATATCAAGAAACTCTTGCGCCTAATCTTGCCATCAAAGGAGTCTGAAGTATCCTCTGCCTTGGTCTCCCTCGATGCTGAGAAAGCGTTTGACAGAGTCTCCTGGAGATTCCTATTCACCTCCCTTTCCAAGTTTGGGATCCCTGATGACTTTATTAAATGGGTTCAGATACTATACTCTGGCCGTATGACCAAAGTGTGGTGCAATAGTCACCTTTCGGGCTTCATTTCCTTTGCAGCGGGGGACCCGCCAAGGTTGCCTGCTTTTCCTGCTCCTTTTTAATTTCTACTTAGAACCCCTTATCTGAAGACTAGTTAGCTCTACCAGCTTGACTGGTATCCAACTTGGAGATGAAAGGTATCTCCTTTCAGCCTATGTGGATGACCTTCTGCTACATGTGGAAGACCCCGCTTCCACGGTGCCAGCCCTAATTGCAGAACTGAGCCTTTTTTCCAGTGTCTCGTCATACAAGCTCAATCTCTCCAAGTCCCAAATCTTCCCTCTTAACCACCAAATTACAAAAGCTGAGCTTTCAGGTCTGGGATTGACATGGACACCCCATAGCCTGACATACCTGGGAATCAAAGTTACCAGAGATCTAATCTCAATGATGAAGAAGAACCTCACCAAGCTGGTCTCTATGCTGAAAGCAGACCTAGACAGGTAGAGTTCCTTCCCTATGTCCATCTGGGGTCATATAAGTGTCCTTAAAATGAATCTATTTCCATGGATTCTGTATCCAGTGGGGAAGTTGGGCCTTTTCTCCTGAATCTTGGTTTACCCAATTGGGAAGAATGTTTAATAGGTTCTTATAGAAAAATAAGGGGAATTCGAAGAGCATACACTAAAATGACTGCTCCTAAACTACGGGGGGGGGGGGTTGTCTGGCACTCCAATCCCTCTTTACCTACTATGGAGCCCAACACATAACTAAATTGGTGAAACTGAAGGCTGGCCCTGACACACAACAGACCTGCTGTTACACTCTCACGTGAGTCAAAATTGAGAGAGCCGTAGTGAAATGTAACCATTATTCCCTACAGGCTCTTATGTATCAACTCCCCTCCCACCTCCCCATCACCTCAATAACTCTCCCATAGGCTGGTCCCTCTGGGCCCTACACCAGACACAGGTACACCTTTCTTTTACTTGGCACAAGTTGATAAGCCAACCCCTTTTTAACAACCCTCACTTTCTAATAAATAACCACAAAATTCTACCCTCTTTCTGCCCCCGACTCCAATGCAGTATGCTGGGAGACTTGCAATGGAGACTCCATACTACCATTCCATTCCCTGCAAGAAAAATTTCAACTAGCCAATAATGAGGTCTTTAAATACTGGCAAATAAAGCACTCTATCCTTGGTTTCTTGGGACCCAAACCCTGGACTCCTTTACCATAGGTTGACCTACCCGAGGTGCTTGAGGTGGCAAGGCAACCACACGCTGTCTCAGCATTTTTAAACTCTTGCAGGGTCTTGACTCTGCCCTCTCAACAGCAGTTTGCTATTATTGGATGCAAACACTTTCTCTCCCAGACAATTCAAGCTATTGGGGCAAAGTGTGGAAAAACACTTATAAATTTATTAAACAAGATAGGCTGAGGCTCACCCAATTTAACATAATGCATAACCTGTACTATACTCCTGCCAGACTACACACCATAGGAAAGTTAGCATCCTCTCTTTGCCATAGGTGTGGAGAGGAACTGGGAACCCTGTTTCATATGCTGTGGGAATGCCCAAAGGCTCCAAAATTCTGGATCTCTGTCAAGGAAACCCTGGACCCTATTTTGGGCTTAGAATCTTTGTTCACTCCAGAATCCTGCCTGTTAACCCTATTCCCACAAGGTACCCCTAAGTTTTGGAAAGCCCACCTGACCCTAATTGCAGCCACCACCAAGTTGGCTATACTTAGGCACTGGAAAGATGAATCACTCCCTTCGTTATTGGAATGGTACCGTGAGACTTTAACAGCCATCCAGCTGGAGAAACATATTGAGATGGCCAGATTTTTGGGTTGGAAAAAAAAAAAATTTTCATCTCAGGAGTAACTTGTGAAGTAAAACTAGGGTGGGTTTTGCTCAGGGGACTTCCCTCTCTTGAGCCATGCCTGTGGTTTAATGTAGTTGTGTCAAAAAATGGAGTTTTAAAATTGTTAAATTCTTTGATCATGAGCCTGCAAATTCTTTGGTCGCAAGATTTTTTTGATCACGAGCTTAGTTCGTGAGGGCGAGACGAGATGGCCAGATTTTTGCTGGACCAGATGCCTCTGGGAGGGACCAGCTAGCCCAAATTTCATGACCAGATGTCATCTCATGATCAAAGATGATCTTTGATCACAAAGGTCATGGCCGATTCTCACGATCAAAGAATTCTTAAAGGTGAAAAAATTTTACAATTAAATATCTCAGAAACGGTTTAGGCTTTTAACTTGAAATTTGGAGGGTGTTGAGAGGATGTCCTGTAGATGTGAACTATGGTGTTTAGGTGTCATAAAATTGATCTGCTGTAGAGATATTGCATAATGCCGTTTACGTTTTGCGAATAGCATGCTACACTGTGGTAGTGGCTTGACATTTGTAGCATAGCTAGCCTTACCGCCACGGAGGTACTTTTCAGTGGTTAGGTGTGTAAAATCAATCAATCAGTCAATCACTTTATTTAACCAGGCACAAACACCATTGAGCAAGCTCATTTTCAAAGTGGTCCTGTAAAATGTATACAGGTGCAGAATTATGCCATTAGGACAAATGAAAATATGGTTAGTTTCAAGTTGGTGGGGCCCCACGCTCCCACCAATACATGCTTCCACCAGTACATATGATATTCAGTACTTGTACTGTTATGTTAGGCAGAAATATTCAAGTTGGTCAGGCCCTGCGGTCCCACCAACTTGCGCAACATTGTACTTTACTATGCTTTCTCAAAAAGTAAGGAAATTCTTTGCAAAAAACTGCATTAATGCAACAGTTAAGGTTTTTTACAGTGACAAAAGTGAGGAAATTCACCATTAGGATTACCACCCCTTGCACCCTATGACCACCCCACCCCCACCAACAGGCATCAGGGCGTGCGTTGGGGTTGTCGGTCCTAACTCTCACCCCATTCTCCTATACTGCACCAGTTCAGGTTATTTATACATGGAATTGGGTGAGAGTTATGGCTGATGACCCCAACGCACACCCCAATGCCTGTTGGTGGGGGCAGGATGGTTATGGGGTACAAGGAGTGGTAACCCTAATAGTGAATTTCCTTACTTTTGTCACTGTAAAAAACCCTAACTGTTGCATTAACACAGTTTTTTACAAAGAATATATATATATATATATATATATTTATTTTATATATATATGTACTGGGCAAGGCTACTGGCTCAAAGCCTGTAACCAGGGACAACTCAAGAGGGTAAGTGACTTGCTCTGTATCAAACAACTTGCAACTGGATACTGTGGAAACTGACCCAGATCTTCACAGCTCCTTACTATAACCTCTAGACCATGCCAATTTTCCACCCCCAAGATGGCGGCTCTGCATGGCTGCCAGCATCTTGAGTGGCCCATCTGCACCTCCTCTCATGGATCCCTAAGAACTCCCAGGCTGCACCTACATCCCCCTTTGCTGGGAGATGGACCTGGCCATTTATCTCACCGCTGTGCATGAGGAGAGAGGTAGGCAAAATGCCATTTGGACCTAAGACTCTTTAAATTGGTCCTCCTGGCCTCAACTGGCGGTGCCGTGTTCAAGATGGCCACCGAGATCTTGTGGCACTTGAGATCTCAGGCTGCCAATCAGTGGCTGACAACAGGCATGTGATACCAACCCTGCGATATCCAAACACAGCACATTCTCCCAGCAACTCCCAGCCTGCATGCCCACCTGAGAATACTGCCAACTGTCCCCAATGCCCTGAGAGCACAGTTGGCACCATGTACTGTGTGGCACCATGTGCCAATCTGCCCAAACCATGAGGAAACAGTGAAGGACAGGCCTGTTGGTCAGGAACTGGGTGTCCCCAAATCTGACCCACTTCCCCACTTCAACCTCAGGGCTTCCGACCAGACCGTGCTCCTGTAGGAACATTTGGAATGCAGTGGACAGGAAATTCCCCCGGTGTGGTGGCCACAAGGTAAGAAAATTTCTGTGGCTCTGCAGAGCAGGAAAAAAGAGGGGATGGGAATGGAGGGGTGGCAGAGACCCAACAGTGCCAGGAAACAGGAAGGCCCACACCAAGGCCCTGTGTTGTTGGCCTGCATGGTCTGCTGACCCTCCTGCCCATGTTCTCCCCACCCCAGGGACCAAGCTCCACAATTAATTGTCAGCAAAATTTACTCACTGAGCCCTGAGCTTTCCTGCCACTCTACTCAGCCATGCATCGAGCCACAGAGCTCACTCTTCCCATGCCTTCTCCTCCCCCCCGATATTAGGCCCACTAAGGCACTTACCTCTCTTGCTGAGTGGCTGGCAATGTCTTCTGTCCAAACGATTGGAGGAGAAAGAGGGAGAGATACTGGATACATGTCCAGTTTATTTATTTGTTTATTTATTTGCTTTTGTTAACCAGGTAAGCACACTAGACAGCCAAGTGCCTATTTTCAGGTGTGACCCAGGAGGGTTACAGGGCAAGTGAGTACAAGTACAGTAAGGAAGTCAATGTAGCATACAGAGAATAACAGGCATCACGGGGATTACATTAGGTTGTTAACAGTATTTGAGAACTAAATGGCACAAGAACAATACAGTAATGGTACATACAGGGACACTAGGTTGTTAACAGTATTTGAGAACTAAATGGCACAAGAACATTACAGTAATGGTACATACAGGGAGGATTTGAACAGTAAGGACTTTAAGGAAAGCTTACAGAGAATAAACAGGCTTCATAGGGACAACATTAGGTACTTAGACAGTATCTAAGAACTATATGGGACATGATCAATGCAGTAAAGGTACATACAGGGTGGGATTGAGTATGCATAACAGGTTCGATCAGGGAAAAAGGGACTGAGAGTAGGTGCCCGTGGGAGGAGGGTGCACAGGGGGTAGTCAAGTACTAGTTACTCAACGAAGTGCATGAGGATACTTGCAGTTAGCACAAGGCCCCCACCCTAAATTAGCCTGGGTGGGAATAAGTGGGCTATGCTAGTAGGTTACGAGGTGCAGGGACATGCTGAAGAAGGTTTTAAAAAGTTCCAAAAGGAGGCCTTAAAGCTAGGATGGGAGGGGGAGGACCGTGTTAGTGCAGGGAGTGAGTTCCACATTTTAGGGGCATAGGTGTGAAAGGCCCGATCTCCCGCAAGGGTACGGGTTCTTGGGACCAGGCAATCCAGCGACACCCTGGATCTTAGGAGATAGGAAAGGGTGCCGGGTTTGGGGAGAAGGGCAAGAGCAGAAGGGGTGGCCAAGTGGATAATGTTGCCAATGAGGTTTCTGAGTATGAAGGTACGGTTCTTCTCCAGGGGAGCCACTCCAGATGTGTGTAGAGATCGCAGCGGTGTGTGGGGAAGGGGTGGAGAGCACAAATTAACATATATTGTTATATGCCACGTCCCATTTTGAGAGGCTGAATTTGGGTACTGGGGCAAAGGTGACGAGCCCGTAGCACAGTGTAGGGAGGAGGACCCCCCTGGCTATAGCCATATGAGCAACCGGAGTGAGGCAGTTTTTGGCTCAATAGGCTAGGCCAAGCTTTCTATTTGTAGCCTTGCAAATGTTTCTGATGTGGAGGGTTAGGTCCAGCTGTGGGTCCAGCATGACATCCAGGTACTTGGCGGCAGCTACTGTCAGGAGGGGAGAGCCGTCGACCCCATAGATTTGCAGAGGAGCAGGGCAGGATTGAATTCTGTTTGAGGAACCAAAAAGCATGGCTTGAGTTTTCTTGAGGTTCAGGGTAAGCCTATGTTCACCTAGCCAGGTTTGGATGTGCATGAAGTCAGAGTTTAAATGGGAGTTTATTGTGGAGATGTTGTGGGAGCTGGCCAGGATGACAAGGTCATCTGCATACAGGGTGGTGAGGCCATGGGCAGCGACAGACGGCAGTTCGTTGACGAAGAGCAAGAATAGTGTGGGGCCCAGTACAGATCCCTGGGGGATGCCGCGGAGGACTGGTGAGGGGTTGGAGATGGTCCAATTGAAGCAGGTATGCTGCTGCCTACTGGAGAGGTAGTTAAGGAACCAGGCGTGGGCCGGGGGGAGAATCCAAGGGATAGGATCGTGGAGCAGAGGAGGGAGTAATCAACCCTATCGAAGGCTTTGGAGAGGTCCACGAAGATAGCTCCGGTAAGTTTGCCTTGGTCAGCAGCAGTACTAATCTGTGAGGTGACTAGAGCAAGGGCAGTGGACGTGCTGTGTCCTTTCCTGAAACCGTGTTGTGCGGGAGAGAGGATGTTGTAGTTCTGGATATAGTGGGACAGGTGAGAGGCGACAGCTTTCTCCAGTAGTTTACTAGTGGCAGACAGAATGGCGATTGGATGGTAGTTAATGGGGTCTTTGGGGTTACTCTGTTTTAAGACAGGGACAACCTTAGCCACTTTCCATAATTCAGGGATGATCCCGGTCTCGAGGGAGGTGTTGAAGATGTGCGTGACCGGCCTGGCAAGAAGGTGGGCTCCTAGTCTGAGCAGTTTGGGCTCAAGACTATCATGCCCTGCCCTGCTGTGGGTGGAGAGGCCAGCAAGCAGCTTCTGGGTCTCAGTTGCTGAAATTTGTTGAAGGTGGAAGGGGGGCCAGGGGGGAGACCAAACGGGGAGGTGCCGGGGGGCTTAGGGGCTGAGGATTGGGGGGGGCAGATAGTTCAGAAAACATGGAATTAAAGGCGTTTGCAATGGTAAGGGGGTTATTACAACTGATGACACAAATGAGTAGGTCGGTGCCCTGGACTCTAGCGGACCCACCAACCGCATTCTTGATATTATGCCAGAAGCTGCTCGGGTTGTTGGCAGAGGCAAGAAGGGTGGATTGGCAGAACTCACTTTTTGCTGAGTGGATTGCCCTTTTGCAGGAGTTTCTGAGGTGTCTGTATGCAAGCAGGTCATCGTGTTTTTGGGTGGCCTTGTAGGTCTCCCAGCATCTGTCTCTGACCTTCATGAGGGAGAATAGGCCCCCATGAAGCCATTTGGTGATGGTACCCCTCACCCTCCTCCTAATGAGGGGGGCATGTTTATTCTGCAGGGGGATAAACTCTGCTAAGAATGAGTTCAGTGCAAGTGCTGGGTCTCTAGTGGCTGTGACCCCTGACTAGTCAATTAATAGGAGGTCGGAAAGGAAGTCGTGAGAGCTAAATTTGGAATAATCCCTCAGCTCAATCACCTTACTGGGAATTTTAGGCTGTGAGATCCCCCATATGCAGTAGACGGGAGAGTGGTCGGAGATATCATCAGGTAGAATCCCTGATGATGTGATTCTGTCAGGTCTGTTGGACAGGATCCAGTCAATGAGGGACCCCTTCCCCCCCCGTGTGGAGAGCCTTGTGGGTTCAGTTATTAGTTGGCTTAGGGCAAGGCCCGAGAGCAGGGACTCATATTGTTTACAATTGGAGCCCATCCAGTTAAGGTTAAAGTCACCTATAGTTAGGATCTCATTTGGGCCCGTTTTATCACCAATGCAGTTAAGCAGGGAGGAGAGCCCGTGTAGACCAGCCTTAGGCGGGTTGTAGGCACAGATTAGGTGGATTTTCTTCATCTGACCAAGCAGAAGAAGGGTATGCAGGAACTCGCAGATGGGGAGGGGTTGGAGAGTAAATGACGGGAGACATGTTCAGGTGCACCTTACAATAGAGGAGCACCCCACCTCCCCTCTTAATCCTCGCTCTGTCTCATCTTATGAGGTTGTAGCCCGGGAGGGTGCACATGGCATCAGAAATCTGTGGCTTAAGCCAGGTTTCCATGAGACCCAAGATATCCTGCTTGTGGTGGGCGACCCAGGCAGTGAGCTTGTCGAGGTTGCGTAGGAGGCTGCGCATGTTCAGGTGAGCTATTTTAAGCCCTTTAGTGGAGAGCCATGGGGGGGACTTGAGAGATGCTCTGGTGGTTTGCAGTGTAAGCAAAGAGGCTGTGCCCCTGGTAGGTCTGGGGGCCCTGGGGGGACTGTTATAATAGCAGCAGGTAACTGTAGGAAAGCTAGGGCTATATGGTGAATGGTAGCAGCAGAGGTTGAAATGTAAAATGCAGCAAAGGGAGTAATAATGAGCTACACCAAACCCTTCATGGGTGGCCTGGTGATACCTCCCCCTTGGGCATGCTCAGGGCCTGCAGTCCACTCCAGGGGGTGATATCCTCTTCCTTAGACCTGGGCAAAGTGGGTAGGAGCCCGCAGACAAATGTATGGTTGCTAAAATGCTTGGGCAGTGCCTCTATTAGCTAGTTTATGAAATATCAGAAACAGAAGGGTTACAGGAAAGACAAGGGACTCTATGCACTAAGGTGTGGGTCACCTATGAACCACAAATTGGCAGTGTATAGGCAGCCATAAGTCCCTGAGCCACACATAAGTGAACTCATGGGTACCCAGCAGCATGTACCGAAGAGACGATTGTTCCTTCCGCACCTGATCTCCTAACCAGTTGCACAGCTATGTGCACAGCTGGTCCTGAGGCATGTCTGTGGGCATGCCTGCACTTCACACCATTCACAGAAGTGCAGAGTGCCAGGCAAGTGGGGATGCAGAATATGGTGGCAGGGACCCTGATGCATCTATTGCATGCCCCCTTCAATGACATATGCTAGCTGCAGCAGGACACATAATCCCTCCCTCTGTAATGTGACTGGAAGGGCTTCAGGAATCCATTTGGGCACATGCCCATAATACAAACTCATGTGACCCATGCCTACTCAGAATCCCCTTTTCATGCAGAGCAGGAGATCCACTATGGGACACAGGTCATGCGTCTCATAGTATGCCTGCTTGTGTCCTCAGAACCGCCTCCCAAGACCATGCACAGTGTGGGGGGGGCAGGACTATGGACAGGCAATGTGCAGTGGGGCTCATTAGTGGATACCACGCCCCACGTGCCTGTCCATGGGTGCAGAACTGCTCAGGCTAGGCACATGCCTCTTGTGTGTACACATACATAGCCCTCAGTATGAATGTTTTCTCAGCCTTCAGGCTAAGATCTCTGCCAAACCACTCATGGTAAAACTAAAAATGGAAACAAAGAAAAAACTCATGTTTAAAAAAAGAAAATTGCATTTTCCTCAATAAAGCTAGAAGTGAGAAGCAACTGGAAAATATGAATGAACATTTTGAACAACATATGGAAACAATGTATGCACAATTTATGCCGGAAGGCCTGTTTGAGAAATATTGGACTTCCCCTAACAGTAGTATGTAGTAGATAATAATTTGTGGTCAGATGATATATGCCAGAAACATCAGTCATCAAACCTCAACAGCAAACACCTGTTTGAAACCTGAATGTAACTAGTGGGTGTTTAGGTGCTGCCTATGTAAATCAAAGCCTTTTGATTTAGCAGCCGGTTTACCACAAGATGTTTGTGTAATGCAGCTGAACAAAGAGGCAAGCTTATCCTTAAAACTGCTTAGACTGAGCCAAGTAGTTCCCATACTGAAAAAAATTATGTTCCATATGTGGCAAAAAATGAATTTCAAAGCAGCAGTGTGGGTTAGCAGTAAAAATGTTCACCTGTATTTTTTATTATATTTAAACCTGGTATTTTTCTCATGTTTTATGCAATATTCTTCCCACTATTTTGAGTCTGCTTTACCTCTTTTTTCAAATTTGAAATAATAAAAGAAGCACTCCTATTAATATGGCTAATTCTATGTTTTCATTAGTATTATCTGTTGTTTCTCAAAACCCAGGGGTGTTTTTAAAGTCTATGTCTGTATGCTATTTGCTGTTGTGTACACATTTGGACACAGGAGCAAACTACACCTACGTCTAGTTTTCATAGCTGGAGCATTGCTAAGTCCAAGCGCTCGATGTTCAAAGAGCCTTTAGAGCGACTCAAATTGCATCACTCCAGGGCTGTGGCAAACTCCCAGAGCTCCAGGGACCCTGTGCCCGATTTTAGAAAAATCAAGGTCCAGGTGGCAGATTCCCTGGGATTTCTACAAGCTGACAGCTGCACAAAACAGTTGGCACGACTGTAGGAATTGCCACCCATTGTAACACTAGGGCTGGGATGGTTGGGGGGTGAATCTGCTGAACAGGAGGGGACCAGGGGCAGAAGATACATTGCAGGTAGCATAGGAGGAGTGGGGGATACAACTGGGCATGTACGGGAGTGATGTGGCGCCTGGCAGCATGCATTTGCTTTTATATTTATTGTGGTAATGTCTATCAGTCAGCAGTACTACTGTATATTATACATTACTGTACCCATTAATTACACTGTACATACCTAAACAGATCATATCCAAGAAAGATAAGTGATATTTTGAATGACATGGCATAATATTGAAATGTAACACAGCAGACTTCACAACTGTTAAGTTATACAGACTGTAACAATCATATGATCTGTACAATGTAACAGTTGTCAAGCCTGTGTGTTATGTTTCAGTAGGCTGCCATGCCATTCAGAAATATCACTTGCCCTCCTTGTATTTGATCTGTTTCTGTATATACAGTATAATTAATGGGTACAATAATGTGTACTAAACTACTACCGATTGATAGCCATTACCACAATAAATACAAAAGCAAACTCACACTGCCGGGTGCCACGTATCTCTCGTACATGCCCAGCTGTCTCCCTGACTCCCCCATGCCACCTGCCATGTGCCTTCTGCCCCCTGACATCACTTTCACATCTCACCCCCTTATTCGCCACAGTGTGTGGCAGTGGCGCAAGTCACTTTGACCACCTCCTGGCTAGTCTAAGTTAAGCACCTTGCTGCATCCATGGCAGGGCTTGCAAAATCTCAAAAAAGGGGATGTTGTAGCCCTGCCATGGTGCAAGCCCCCCTTGCGACCCGACACACCCCACTTTATGGCGTAAGACTAGTGCAGTGCCCCTTTGGCACAGCGACTCCCCTTTTTCAATACAGACTATGTTCAAAAATTGGGAATGCCGCATCTTTTGAAGCATGGTGCCACTTGTGTCGTTTATGTTTGACACAGGCACCTTGTGTCATTCCTCAGGCTTTGAGAATCAAGTTCCAAGTTTCAAAACCCTGACTTAGTTATGTCTAGTTTGCATAGTTCAGATATAAATTTGCACTGACACACATGTAAGACTGAGTGAATTCTGTTATATCATTTATATCTATATCTTGCACTTTGTATAAAAAAAATTAGACATAAAGTACCATAAAGCAGCTTGAAATGTTGATGATAAGGTCAGCATTTGAAAATAAATCCAGTAAGATAGGACATAGTAAAAATATACCAGGCCATTTCCTGACATTGACATAACGAGGAGTTACGTCCATTTTATGACTTCTGAAAATTCATCCTCTATTGTTCAACATCACTTCTCTTGTGACAAAAAACAATTTATGCGAATGCTAATTATGATGCAGTGTTTGTATTACTCCTTCTGAGAACCTCAGAAGATGCTTTGATGTTATCACAATATATAGCATCTGTGATCAAAATAAAAAAAAGAATGTAGAATATGAAATAAAAAAACTCTAGAATGAAGATTTTCATTTCTTGCCTTAACTGCTAAATATTACCAAAAAATGTTTTCTTTTTCTGATAAAGCACTTTCCTGTATGAGTACTATCCCCATTTGTTGGCACGTAGTTTGGCACTTTAGTAATAAGTCTGGTATAAAATGATTTGCAGTTTATTTGTGATATTTATGCATGAGTAATGTATTTTTTAATTCATTTGTATTCATGTTTGTGTTTGTAATGTTGTCTTTTGTCATATTGTATTATGTTTAAATGATTGTAATAACCTATACACTTAACAACGTATAGGTTGATCAATAAAATTTTAATTGAAATTGAATTATGACTAAAACAAACCAACATGCAGCAGAAAGTACTCCCTAACCTGCTGAAACAATAGTTGTACAAAACCAGCTGAGAATACTGACAAAAGCCTGGAGTCAGTTATATTAAAAGGAGCACTCCGTCACAGTACAAGTTTCTGTATAAAGAGTCACAGTTCAAGCTTCTGCATAGGCTGTTCTGTCCTTCTGCTGTTGTACATAGGTTCCATCCAGAGATCTCACCCATATATGGGAGGTGTGGGGAGGAAAACGACACATTCCACCATTACTTTTGGGACTCTGTTAAGCTTTAATCTTACTGGAGGGAGATAGCATGGGAACTTTCGAATGTATGGGGAAAACAAATGCCAGCTACTCTGATTTCCTTACTTTTCAGGGTTGACAATAAGGAAAGTGAGGATTGGGTCCTTTACCCTAGGTGGATTATAGTATTACTGGTGGTGGCCAGACAGGGGATCCAGAATACTTGGGTATCCTGTGTAATACCCATTTTGGTCCAATGGAAAAACATAGTGATGCAAGCCTCGACAATAGAGAGACTCAACTATGTGCTGAAAAGGAGGACAGAAACATTTCTGGATGAATGGGGGAGATACCTTAACTCTTTACCACCACAGTCAGGGCCGGCTTTAAGGTTTTGGGGGCCCCCAGCAGAATTAGTGAAGTCATGGGGCCTCTCTACTTGGCCCACCTTTAGCCCATGTGTTTTACTGTAGTCCATAGGTGCAAGATTTTATTTGTGGTGATACTATAGGCAGGGAAAAATGGGCAGACTAGGTGGGCCAAGCAGTAGTTATCTGCCGGCAAATTTTATATTTCTTTGTTTCTATGTATAGCTTTAGTATAACCAGTAGCATTTAAAACATTTTTTAAGAGGACACAGCAGTATCATTTCTTGGGGCTGTTCTTCCCATCCCATCAATTGCTGCCTATCCACCTCATATTGACTGGATCATAGCTTGTTGAGGTATTTCATGACATAACCAGAATGATCTACATAGTCCTTTACTGATGTTTTAAAAATATATTAAGATAAAAAAATGTTTAAAAATGAATAAGGTAAACTTCTCTGCTTAGGGGCCCCCATGAGCAGGAGCTCACAGCAACCACAGGGTTCGCTGGTGCCTAAAACCAGCTATGCCACCACTAGAAGCTCTAACTTTTTGAATAGATGTGGGATGAGCTGTGTGGTCTATGGAGGGATGGACCTCCAACCTGGAGATGATCTGTATGTATATATATATATATATAACCAAGGGCTTCATCACTAATAAAATAGCCTGTCTGCAGAGATGGGGACAGCATAGTTCACTATGCATATGGCTGTACACTAGTTAGAGGAGAGAGCTAGATATATCCCGCAGAGTGCACCGTTATAAGTCATTTGTTTTTTAAATGTATTACTTTTCATGTCTATCAAGTTTCTCATAGTCTTTCTGTTTTTCTTCATTTAATGTGTGCTTCTGTAATGTGTTATACTATAGCAAATGTTATTGGCCACAAGAGGTTACTGCTTATGTTTGATTGCTGATATGGCCAGATGTGTGGCAATGTTTACTGAATTTTGACACTGTATGGATAGCTCTGCTTGGAAAACTAATAAAAAGATTATTCAAAAAAAAGGAGCACTCCTTTTATTCCAAATAAAAAAAAAGTGCTAAAGCAGACTCAACATGAGAAAAAGGTATCATACAAGACAAGAGGTAAGAGGCAGTCTAAAACAAAATGAAAATGTGAAGGTCAAAATTTTCACTGAAACGTGCTACTGTTTCAAATACACCAAAACTGACTCTTTTTTGATATATTTAAAAAGTGACTGATGCCTCAAAGAAAACTAAGAAAGATAATAATTAGTTACAATTCTGCTTGCATTCTATTTATATTCTGTATATTTCTCCTCCCCATGATTTATCACTGAGGAAATGTGCATGAATATATAATCTCTATCCCTTAGAGTTCATCTGCTTCTATAGCTTACTCCCTACTTCATGTCATAATCCTCCGTAGTGACAACACAATCTGTTGAAATGAGAATAGCTATGATGTCACAAGCAGTGCATTATGTCCTCGGGAAGGGAGAAAGTAATAGGACTAGATTAACTGTTCAGGAGCAAAGATCCTGTTTACATGCAAATGACCACAGTAAAAAAATAACGGAGAGGAGGGATACAGATCTAATGTGAAATACAAGCTGGACTGCATCTAAATATTATGTTTTGTTAAAGTTCTCCTGAAGGCATCAGTTGTTCTTTAAAATAAATGAAACCATGGGAAACTACTCTATATGACACATGTTGTGTATGCATAGTATCAAAGGATAATACATTCTCGTTATTAAAGCCGCATTCACATTATATATTGTCCATATGCCATCAATATGTGTTATAGATTTGAAGTATACAAAAAAGGCCAATTTTGATATATTTAAAATACATTTTTCTTATATATGGAAAGAATTTATTTCTGCTGGGGTTTACTGAGACTTTATTGTTGTACTAAACTTTTCTAAAATTTTTGTAGCGTTGGTAATGGGCAAGCAAAGAATACTAATAAAGAAATAACATTTTGCTAAATTACATTCTGTAACATCAAATCTGAAGCAGTAGTAAAACAAGAACTATTATAAACTAGAGTTAAAAAACTGGTTCACGTAAAAGTGCCCCTGAATGCAAATGCATTTTCATAATATAAAACTTTGTTGCCAGTATAAACCAGGTCTGAATTATTTGGTTATTATTACTCCCTAACTCGCTTGATGAAACATCTGTACACAAGACATGTAAGAAAGCAGATCACAGAAAGCCCAAATTCCTTTTCCTCACTAGCCTGTGCTGCAATAATACACTATAGAGGAAGACTACCCATACCGTAGCAGAGCCTGACACGAATACACATTAAAGGGGAGCAATGCAGACTGCAAGCAGCTTGAGGCAGGAAGAGAACATGCCAAAGCAAACATAACGGGTTTGATTTTCAACTCCGAGAATGCTGCAAGCCCATGGTGTGCCAATCATTTCGTGCAGGGGGCTTGCAGCATTCTCCCAGCAAGTGATGGGGCTTTCTAAAGCTTTTCCCTGGTCTGACTTGTACCATTTGGGGGACCCTTTGTATGGGGCTTGCACCAAATCTTTGGTACAAGCTACCGTAAAATGAGGCAACTGTCTCAGTGCACCTGGCGTACTAAAATCAGGTGCAGTTGCATCAAAGGACTTTGGTGCAGCTGTGCCAAATGACAGCTTTGACACAGGGTTTGATGCAAGCCTTGTGTCACCTTTAAAAATCGAGCCCAGGGAATATTGTGACACATGGTGTCCTGGGCACCCCCATAGTTAGAGCAGAATGCAAAGTAGACATTTTTTTCTTTCTATTTCTACAGGGAGATGGGTGGCCTGAGAAAGTTTACAAGGTTGGAACATTCATAGGAATAAGGTGTCACAACTGTCACTTAATGGAGGGACAGTAAGGAACTGTAACCAGTGAGGGAGAAAGTCTGATATGTGGAAAGTAAGGCATATGGAAGGATATAAAACTTCACGGAGACTTTTTGACACCTTTGATGTAGCAGGGGGATGTAATGTTAGTGTAAACCCCCCATCCCCTGTCTAGGGGTATCCAGATGTTAAAAAGAGGGAGGGGGTCACAACAGTGGAAAACTAGCACAGTCCCCGAGATAGAAAATAGTTCAGTCCTTACCAACAGATGACTTCATAGAAGGCCAGATCTACTTGCTAAGCTGGCTACCAGGTCGGGGTGCTGGGCTACAGGACTCAAAAGGAGGTTAGTTACCTTAACAGTTCACAAACCAGTTCAATAAATGAAATGTCCTCACCAACTTGCATGAACACGGGGACCCCGATTTAATGAAACTTCCTGGCACAGTACAAACATATATACAGAACTGATCTCCAAGCTACAGAAACCAACATGGAGTAAGGAAATTCATTTTGGTGGTTCTTGTGGTCATGAAGACCCCCACCTATATTTAGTAAATCCCTGGGCTGGATGACCAAACACTGGGTAAAGCAGCAGCAGCTTAACAGAGGCCAAGACCCCTCTACATGGCAGCAGCAACTTCTTTAAGCTCTGAACTTCTGCACTGTACCTCTGGCACCTTCACCAAGGCAGGATGCAGCACACTTTACCCTAGGGAGTGCCACATAACCTCCCCTTCATGACCATGGCTCAGTGGGTGACTCCCCCCAACATCCATTAGAGCAGATGTCCCCACCAGACAGGCTCCTTTCTTAGGCTGGCTCCTCACCCTTGCTCCCTTCATGCCCTTGAAGCTCTGAGCTGGATCCAAAATGGCACAGGATCATGGGACAGAGTAGCACACACTCCCTGAATCTCACAAGTTTCACTTGCTTGTCGCTTCCATGGTACTCCCAACAGTGATGGTCAGGAGTGGACCCTTCTTCTGTAAACCAACCTACTCAAGCTGCAGGTTCAAATCCAGTCCTCCCAATCTTGACTTAAGCTAAGAAGACCACCACCGTTATATAAAACTTGCAGACCAACAGCAGAAGCAGGCAATTAGTCCAACTCCTCGGGAACCACCCGTTGATCACTCAGCATGAGAAAGCTTCCCCCAAAAGGCACCAAATAGCCCATTTATAACCAGCCTGCCCTGGGACCGATCTCCGATCCACAGAAACTCTACCCCAGGGTGGAGGCCACAAACAGCAGACTGAATGCCACCAGAATGGAGAGGAGGGAAAATTGGTAAACCCGACCTATGAGTGGCTTACATTAGCTACAGAAGGGAGAGAGAAAGTCAGTCTGATTTGGGAAGGCTGTGTGTAATTGTTTTTTTTAAACTTATGTTTTATTGAGCAAAATCAACTTGGCTTACAGGAGAAACAAGGAATATGTCACATTCGGTCACTTACTTAGTAACAGTTCATAGGTGCAGTCTCCTGTTTAACACCGGTAACTGTCTAAAAGAATAAAACAATAAAGCCAATAAAGGCAATAGTGATGCTCACATTTCAATAAGTAAGAACAGAATAAACCCAAAGGAACATTCACAGACCTGACCCTCAAGACATGACAAGGACAGAAAAAACAAAAACAGGGCTTTCCCTCTTGGCCAAGTAAGACACTCCCAGTTGCATGTGAGTCAATGGTTTCAAGCGAGAAACTCTAGCAAAGGTTCCTGGTTTATTAAGGTACATTACAAGGGAACATTAGGACTCAGTATCACCATCCCACAAAATAAGTGCATGGGATTTTTTCACCATCTGGTCACCAGAGGCACCAACGAGAGAAGGTACTGGGCTTACTGTGTAACTACTGTGTTCCTGACTATTAGTGGCCCACAGCTCACGCCATGGTTGTCAAAGTTCCAAAACTTGTGGTAGCAGAAGCAGGAGCACAGCCGTAATATGTCCCAGGGTTTCTAATTTTGAGACCTTCTGCTTCCATTGATCAAATGTAAGGGGTCATAGGGGTCAACCAATTAATTATCAGGCATTTAAGTGCCACAACATGCAGAATTTGACTTAATTTGGTTCTATTTTTAGGTCCTCTGAGAAGATCCAGGAAACCTAATATAAGATTGGTAAAGGTACAGGGGAACTGGCAACTCAGAACTCTCTTCATGGTAGCATGAACTGTCTGCCAGAAGAGGGCTATCATTGGGCAGTCCCTGAGTGTAACATTGCTTTGATAAGATTGTACACTGTGTTCAGAAAAGCACCTGGAGGAGCACAGTGAATTGTGTGACAATCTGCAATCTAGCATGTACTATAGCCAACTTATGTAAATAGAAAATGAAGAGATAGGGCATGATTTTCAAATGCCCCATATCGCTGCAAGCTCTGGTGTGCTGATGATATGGTGCATGGGGCTTGCAGTGATCTAACAAGATTTTTTATTCCATGTGGCAATAGCTACAAATTAGACCAACCTTTTCTGGTCTAACTTGATCACCCAAGATTGTAAAATCAGGTGCAGTTACAGGGGAAGGATTTGGAGCACTGTCAGAATCAAAGTCTTGTGGTGCAGGGCTGGACACAAGCTATGCACCATGTTTTGAAAATCCTGCATATAGTAGGGTTTTTTATATAATACCTGTGGTGTGGGCCTGAATTCCATTTTTAAGACAGTTACTTCTGCTGGCCCTCTGGCACAGGGGTTGGATTTCCACCTGCGATGCCAATGCCCCAGGTTCGAATCTGGGCTCATACCCTCAGAGTGCCAGCTGGGAGGGGGAATTGAGCATCCCACAGACTGCTTTCCTCCTCCAGGGGGATGGGGTGGGTGACCTGCATGTGATTAACCTCTGGTGGAGGCCAGGGGGAATACAGCTACTGGCACCTGTTCTAGTTAGGAGGCATGTCAGATGTTCAGCATGTCACTTTAAAGTCATTGCACAACATGCCTCCCGGGGAGACAAACTGAAAAATCAGAGGTTCTACCTCCACAGTATGACATCTACCCCACATAGTGGACCTTGCACTGTCACCCAGGCTCCTGTTCCCATGCCACCTACTTGTGCCCGTCAGGAGGAACATGTCTCTCCTCAATGGCCTTATCCCTGGGGGGTAAGCCGGGGTGTTCGGCAGAGGGTAGGGTCTGTCCCAAGGTGAAGGGTGCAGAGCATGCAGGTGACCAATGACTGATGGATGCAGAACCAAGCAAAAAAAATACATTTACTTCTCCTCTACTGAAGGCATGACCAGCAAAGTCAGCCTGGGGCATCCAGAGTAGAAAAGTTTTGGAACTATGTTGGCAACCTTAAAGCAGGTGAGCTTTACCCTGGAGGGTGTACAAATAAGGTGGCATATAGTTACCAGTTTAGAGTGAAGTGCCTGAAAACCTTCCCCTTGGTCTGTCCCATAAAAGAGGATAGCATACTATTCTGCAAAATGCTTGACAGTGGGCACAACTGTCACAGATATGCAATGGCTTGACTCAAAATATGCACTTTATCTTCAACTGTGAGGGGTAAGAACATAACTCATGAGTAGCAGAACCCCATAACGGAGTTATGAAAGTCCTGCCACCTCAGAAATTATTATAAATTGTGTATTTTAAGTTTGACCATTTAATATTCAATTTATAAAACACTGGTCTATAAGTTTATGGGTCTGGTTGGATTGCCTCTTATGGCTATCAGAGTGTTGCCTAGTATGTTCTTATGACCAGAGGACTGAGAACCAAAGGTGAGCAGTTCTGTGGTCCAAAGGATGCAAGAGGTGACACTCTTATAGCCATAAGAGGCCCTCCAACCAGACCCATAAAATTATTATAAATGGCTAACTTTATTAAATAAAAAACTCTTTTATTTAATAGAGTTAGTGACAGAAGTGGTCATTGAGAAACCTGTTTCGGTGCTCAGGACATGTGGTACTCTTATGGCAATGAAAGTATCTCATGTGCAACTAAAGGAAGTGCTGTGATTGATCAGAGATGCTCCCTTGATCTATAATAATAGCTATAACTTTTAAATTACCTGTTTGTTTGAAGATATAATGGTTTCTGTTTGATTTCAACTGCTAGCTTCAGTATTCCACATTGCTATTGTGACATCATCGGCATCGTGTGAGCTGTTCTCTGATTGGTTCCATATTCTATTGTGATGTATCCAACTTTGCTAGACATAAGTTAGACATACCCCAAAATACAACATATCATGATATCTTGCAAAGCATGCCCAAAAGTATTTATATTCTGTGGCATTTCTCTTCACACCTCTTGTTGAAAGTGTGTGAGTGAGTGAGTGAATGAGTGAGTGAGTGAGTGAGTGACAGTAAGGGACAGATGGGGGGGTAAGGAGCCTTATCAGTATACAGTAATTGAAACGAGACTCAGTGGCAATCGGGGGTTATCTAAGTGTAAATGTAAAGGTTTATCGATTGGCACTACATCAAACAGCATCCCTTGAGCCATAGTGGTATTTATATAATCAGTTATCTTGATGAGGGACATGGTCATGCTGGGATCCTCATGAAAGCCATGCTGTTGAGAGCCCAAGAAATTAAACTTTAAGAAGTACTCAGATAGCTGAGTTGCAGCAACCTTCTCTAGAATCTTACTAAGCATAGAAAAGATAGCTACAGTTGCAGTCATATATATGTTAAGATATTTCCAGATATTTTACAAAATATTTAACTAGAGTCTGTCTGGTGGCCCATAGTGGTACAGCAGACAGGCAGGGAATTTCTCTAGAGATATTACAGGAATTTCATAAAATATCTGGCCATGTCTTTGGCTGCAGCTGTAATGGGTGGTATTTCTTAATCAGCCTATGGTCATCCTTTTTAAAGACAGGGACCACCCAAGCAATTTTCATACATTATGTCTAAAACAATGCCAGTTGACAAGGAAAGGTTGAAAATGAAGGAAATTGGGAGAGCTACAATAATAAAAGGGCACCTACACAGAGAATTCTTTACTTCAGGCTGTCAAGACCAGCACTAATAAAGGGGGTGATGAATGATAGGAGCTTAGAAACATCTTGACCAGTCACAGCATTTACATAATACAGGTTGATTGGATTGACAAGAAGCAAGATCAGCTGGGCTCATGTTATGATGACAGGAGGAAAAGGGGGTAAAAGTGGAGAGGTCAGTGAAGTACTGGTTGAATGAGCTCTTGCACTTGCAGTGGAGGTTTGGCGAACATGGAATGCTTGAAAAGTTAAATAAGATTAAACCATTGTTTGTGACTTCTGAAATTAAAGCAGGTGGCTCCCTCTGACCATGTGTGACTCAAGGCAGAGCACTGAGGGATTGCTGTGCAGTACACTGTGGGCAACAGGAGGACCAACAGTATAAAACACAGACTGAACTCCCGTACACACAGTGAGAAACAAGTGGCGTTTAAGGCAAAAGGGGAATTTAGGGACACTAAGGAGTGAATCCTATAGAGTTTCTGTGGACACAGTGGTGCTATTTTTGTTGATCATCACAAAAGGTCCAACCTCAATTAAGAAGAAATGGACATTTAACTAAGACTGCAAATTTGTAAATAACTTTGGATTCTGATCTCCTGGTCTTACAGCCCTCTTGTTTTTTAATTAAAATAAGAAAAGGAAGGAGAGAAGAAAGGGAAGGGAAGAGCTAAGTGAAGTAAAATAAAATGGCATTGACTTTTATTTAAAAAAGAGATGCGGCAAACTACCCAGAAGCTGACTGCTTTACAGAATGACTGGAACCTTGAGGGAAGCTCCTGATACATAACTGAAGGACTGGAAGGACTTAAATGCAAAAAGAACACTGTTGATTAAATTTTGGTAAAATCCTGTGATAAAACTGTATAACTTTTTTCGGTACTTTATTGCTACATTTTGCCGATTGTATCAGACAGGGTTTAATAAGAAATGCCAGTTATGACTAGAAAGGGGAAAAAGAATCATAAAATAGAAGTGTGTAAGCAGAAGAAAATGAAAGGTGTGAATAGTAGGCAATATTGTGAAACATCTAATATAAATAGAATTAGCCCTGAGGGGAATTAAAATTAATTCCTGGAAAAAAGCATGGAAACATAGAAATTTTGGATTACTCACAGAAGGAGAGGGAGAGGGTAAAGATACTTCAGAAGCAGGAAGGAAGGGTTTTTGAGGGAAGGTAAAGGAAGAAGGGGACTTTGGGAGGGGTTGAGGGGAGAGATAATAGGGAAAATCAAAATTGTGGAAATAAAGACTTGATTTCATTATACCCTAATGAAATCAAATGATCACGCACAAATAGTGTAAAAATGAAACAAAGTTCCATATGTGATCTCTGGAAAAGGAAAGAAGAATTAGCCCCACTTAGTGAAGGGATGCATCATGTGTCAAAAGATACAGATAGAATAATGGAAAAAATATAAGTAGTTTGTTGGGGAAAATTGGTCCGGAGTCTATAGTACTAGATTTAGTGAATGACAAGGTAAGTAGGACGGTGGAGAAAATTAAAGAAACAATACAAAGTAATTATCGAATTGAGAGGGATCTTAAAGATATGAATAAATTGAAGTTGGATTGGTTTGATCATTGTAATTCACCCTTATCTCAACTAACTGGTTACAATGAACCAACCAGATTGAGGATGTCATTTAATAACTCATTAGAGCTCATGCGGGCTTCAGATGAAGTCACTAGCCGTATAAGTCCTATTGAATTTAGCACTCCAGCTTTAGAAACTATTACAAAAAAATGTGTCCATGTTTTAAGAGATCCAATTTCAGCGAATTTAATGATTTATAAGCAATTGATTCAGAACTCTCAAAGTCTTTCATTCATAAAGGGAATCTGCACAGAGAATAACAAGAAAATTGGTTGGCTGTATAGTAAATTGGCACATGTTGATGCAGAAAACTCCCATGACCTGATGGAAAAGAAGGAAGGGAGTTTAATTTTAGTAGGTGAAAACCAGGAGGAAGCTCTGATAGATGAAAAATCAATTACATTGGAAAGCATAATAGATCTGAGATTGACTGAACAGGGAATTCATAGTGAACAAGATCAGGCAAGTGTGATAGACCAAAACATGATAGAACAGGAAAATGATAGTGAACAAGAATCTGAATTAGTCATAGTACCCAGTAACCATGATTGTGGTAATAGCCTAATTAAGGAATTAAATGTCAGACACACACAATTGTGGGAGAAAGACATTAAACAAGAAAGGAGTAACAGGAGAAGGGGCTTTGATAATACAAATGTCAAATATAAAAGGGATTTGAGTATAAAAGAAAAGGAGGAAAGACATAATGATACAGACACTATAAAAGAGAAAGAGACAGAGGAGAAATTTACAAAGACAGATAAATAAAAAGAAAAACAATAGGGAAATGACAAAAAAAACAAAGAGGGAAATTAAAAACACAGCAGGGTAAACAAATGGATAATAAGGTGAAGGCTAAAAAGGAAAAGATCTGCATTAAAGAGAAGGGGATGCAGAAACATGAACAAGTATGAGAGCACAGTAAACAGGATGAAGAACTGAAAGATATGGTTACTTCACATAATCTAGAAGAAAAATCAAGGAACAAGGACATTGAGAGTGAGGAGGAAAAACAGAAGGAAACTGAAAGACAAGCACATTTGAGGGACTTGTTATGTAGAACTCTGGAGACAGATTTTGTTATCCCATTATATAAGGTCCCAGTGATGCCAGATGAAACTGAATCAAAGTTAAATGATAATCTGAAACAATTTCTAGGTTCAGTTTTACAGCTTAATAAAAACTGTGATATCTTGCTGGTGGGATTTAATGTGATAAGACCAATATTAGACACTGAATTAGTATTTTTGCTATCAGATCAATTTTATGTATTAAAAACAATAGCGACTCATAAGGATAAATTGAAACAACTGGGAATAGAGACTGATTGCGTTGTGGAAATAAGGTCTATCTTTTCAGAGTTCTGTAGAATAAAAGCTGAGCTAGTATCCAAAGATAATGAATGTGTAATCTCAATATATGGTCTGAATAATTTTATGACAGAAACAAACTGTAATATCAGAAAAAAAGTCATGGACATGTTACAAAATCTGACTAAGGATAACAGTTTAAATCAAAGGATAAAGAAAACAAAAAGATGGGAAAATAACGGTCAAATAGCCATATGGGTAAAAAATAGAGAAAACTATAATTATATCTTCGCAAAATCAAATTTTCTAGACAAGGTGGAAATACATCTAGAGAGAGAATGTGAAAAAGAAGTGAAAGTACACTTAGTTGAACAAAAAGAGGAACACTGGTTAAATCTAATTAAGATAGCAAACAGATTTCAAGCACTTGAGAATATTGAAGATTGAAAAACCTAACTCAATGAAGGGCAGTAAATAATAAAGAAAGAGGGAGAGACTATAATATGTTATCCTGGAATGTTGCAGGGATCAGGGACAAGTTTGCAGATCCTACTTTTATTGAATATCTAGGCCAGTATAATTATCTCTCTCTACAGGAGACCTGGAGTAATAAAGACTTGAAATTAAATGGTTTTAAAGAATTTTATAAGGTAGCTAAAAACTTTAAAAAGTTTGGCAGATTATCGGGGTGGGGTCTTGTCACCTGGTGTAAAATAACAAACAAAGTAGAACATACAAAAGTTGTTTTTTGACTCAGATCACATCCTGCCAGTTCAAATAGAGGTTAACAAACAGAAAGTGATTTTAATGAATGTTTATTTCCTTCCAAAAAACTCTAACTATATGGATCAGGAAGATGCGGGGAAATTAGGTAAATCTGTAGAAAACAGTATCTTGGAAGACCTGAATTGTGGGATAGTTATAATAGGGGATGTGAATGCCAGGGTAGGACACCACCTGGAATTGTGAGAAGATCTGGCTGAGATGTGTGCAGCTCAGAATCCCCCTGCCCTGTCCTCCAGCAGAATGTGTAAGGATAGAATAAAAATTGTGACAGAGGGATAATATTAATGGAAGTCCTAGACAAATTAGATCTAATTCTGGTTAATGGACAAACAAAGGTGGATGGTGATGGTGAATACACCTACAATGGTACTAAGGGGACTTCAACAGTTGATTTATGCTGGATCTCTACCAATCTTATAACAAAATTAACAGGCTTTAGAGTAGGTAGCAGAATGGATAGTGAACACAGACCCATAGAAACAAAAATAAAGTTTTGTCTCAAATTAAAAAATAATGGGGAGAAGAAACTAGATATCATAAGGGTAAAAAAAGGGATCAACTGGGAATTAATAGAGAATTATAAATCTATACAGTTGCTGTTTGATTCAGGGTTTAGGGAAGAATTAATCAATCTAGGCTTGCAGGGTCTAGATGAGGAATATGTGCATAAATTCTCTGAAATTTTGACAAATATAGCAGATATTTTATTTAAAGTTTCAATAAGCAAGGGAAAAAAGGAAGTAACTGGTTTGACGATCAGTGTAAAAGGAAGAAAAGGGAACATAATAAGCTAACCAGATTTACTTATAATAGACCAATAAGAGAAAATAAAACAGTATTAAATAAGCAAAGGAAGGAATATAAAAGATTGTTAGAAGGAAAAAGGAAGAGTTATAGAATTAGAATGTGGGGTCAACTGGAAAAATATATAAAGGAGAATAACACAAAAAAATTCTGGCAGCTTATGTGCAAAGTTGGGGCAGATTTTTGATAATATTGAAAGTTATATTGACCCGTTGTCGTGGGAAAATTATTTTAGATCACTATTTTATGATCAAGAAATTAAACATATAGCTACCAAAACAAAATGGTTAACTAATATAAATAAAATTAATGAAAGTGAAGTAACCTTAGCCTTACAGCAGGCAAAAAAGCATAAAGCCCCCAGTCCAGACAGGATACCTATGGATATCTTTATTGATGATTCCACACTATGGACCCCGGTATTGTTAAATTGATATAGTAGCATAATACAAACAGGGATAATTCCACAGACCTGGAGGGAGAACATTATAGTCCCTATATATAAAAAAGGAAATCGATCTGACCTGGGTAATTATAGGCATGTTAGCCTATTGGATAATGTTCGGAAATTGTCCACAAAAATTATAACTAATAGGCTTATGGATTGGTTAGATAAAGTTAAGATAATCAGTGAAGCACAAGCAGGATTTAACCAGGGTCATTCAACCCTGGATCAATGCTTTGTATTATCCTACTTGATAAATAAGTATATAATAATCAAAAAACAAAAGTTGTTCTGTGACTTGTTGATTTAAAGTCTGCATTTGACAGAGTGAATAGAGATAAATTATGGGAAATACTTAATAACTATGGAGTGAAAATTCCCCTTATAAACTTATTAAATTATTATATGACAACAACTTTACAACTATTAGATATAATATGGAGGGTGATTGTACAGATAAATTTCAAACTAATGTCAGTCTCAGACAAGGGTACTTACTGTCCCCTATACATTTCAAACTCTTCCTAAATAAGGCTCTGGAAGACTTGGAGATTCGGAGCTGCAGATGCCTAAGATGGGTAATAGGGGGTGTCCCTACCTGGCATATGCTGATGATGTTATATTAATCTCAACTAGTTATCTGGGAATCAAGTGAAGTTTAGATAAATTCCAGCAGGAATGTGATAAACTCTCATTAGAGATAAATTACAAAAAACTAAATACATGGGGTGGGATATTCAAACTGCGCCCAAAATGTGCACAATAGCAGGAGCAAGCACAAGTCCATTGCATACATGCACAATAGATGCAATATTCAAACATGGAGCAAGCCAAATTGTGCAACCAGCCAACGTCTGAATATCGCACAACCTGCGCTATAGCGCAACCAGGAAGGGGAAGCTGAGCAGATACGATGCGCTATAGTGCAACAAGAGCAGCCCAGCTGAGCAGTCCAGAGGCACCATAGCACAAGCAGGGAGCCCCCCAGCAGCAGAGCAATGGAACTGCACAACCAGGGAGGTAGGCAGGGGCCCACCACCCATGCCACAGATGGGCACAGGAACACACTGCAGAACTGACAATGCACCCCCACACCCCAAGCACAGCATAAATGGAGGAGGGATGGAATATCCACCAGTCCATGGGGACAAGCAAACAAAGCACAGCTGGGCCATGTTGCCCCAGCACACCCACTGGCAAGCTGAGACTGCCACACAAGGGGGGCGGACCACCCCAGTATACATCAGCCCCCCCTGTGCATGGCACACCCTGCACTGTGACCCCAAGACACCCCCCATGAGCAGTGACCATCATGGCAGGAATCCCCATGCACCCCCATCACACTGCAACCCCGTGTACCACAGAACCATACAAGCCAGACCCACCATGAGCACCCAGCAGTGGGTGGCAGCACATGGCAATGCAACAATGGCAGACACAGTGCCAACTCGCACAACCCCCCTGAAGCACAGCTGAAACACCGAACATGTGTCGCTACAAGTGGTACCCCACATGGGAAAGGGCATGCCCCTGATACCACTGCCATTGACACAGCACACTGCACAGTATACAGGTGTCACAGCACGACCCACCATGAGCCACAGCAGCCAGCACAGACACCCACAGTGGTGCGTGGAAGCATGCAGCGCACTGGATACAACACAGTGCAGGGGCAGACACCCATACCCTTGGGGACACCAACACAGGGACACAGTAGTGTGGCAACCCAGCCCCTAGTGTGGGCACATGGAAACTGTGCACACACAGCCTGCAGTCCACCATGGCACAGGGGTGACACCCACCCTGTGCATGTACTGTGGCCCTGTACGCCACCAGCATATGCCTGGAGTACAAGTCACAGACAGTGCTGCACTGCCCCTGCAACACACACAAGATACAGCATGGAGGTGGGACAGCAACTGTGGAGGTCACAGTGTCACCTGAGACAAACATGCACCCCACTAGTGACAGGTGGCAACCCAGCATCGTGACGGTCACAGTGGATGACCTGCAGGGATAGCACCCACTGACAAGGCAGCAGACCTGGCCAGCCACAGACATGCAAGGGTGTCAGCTGCACAGGCCAAGGACAGCTTGACAGGGCACAATGGCACAGAGCAGGCACTATGGAACACTGCACACAGCAATGCAATGCACAGGAACAACACACACCACAGATACTGACTGAAAGCCACTCCACACCAGAGACACCTCCGCACGCACACACACATACCCATGACTATACCACCCCAGATGCCTTGCACACCACTGCAACTGAGCACCTATAGCCAGCTGCAAATCAGAGACCACCACAGTATTTATATCAAAATAACTGTATTACAAAAAGAACAACAATAACAAAAACAAGAACTATATACATATGTACAAAACAGGGGTGGGGGTATGGGTAAAAGGTAGTGGTGGGTAAGGGGCAGGGGTGACCAACTGGGAGAGGGAAGGTGGGGTGTGAGGGATAGTTAAAGAGGGGAGGTGATGGGCAGCTACTGTCTTCCAGCCTGCTCCCCTGCTGCCTGGTGCTGGTCCCAGGGCCTCCTTCTCCTTCACATCCCATGCTGCTGTAGGTCCTGCAGGATGACAAGTGAGTCCATTGCTACCTGCAACAGCTGCTGCATGGACCTCTCTATCCATCGTAGTATCTGGACACCTAGGACAAGGGATCAGAGTCAATGGGTGTGACTGTCTGTATCCCTGAAGCCCACCCATCATGCATGGCATACTGCCAAGTGCCCCGCTCCTGTGATGGACTGCACCCACCCATAGTGACCGTGTGTACAAGACATGCCCAACCAGGCAGCAACAGCCATGTGTACCACTGCACACACACACCGCCCATGTCCAGCACAGCACAACAAAGGCCGAACAGTAATGTTGCTATGTGGTGGGCAGGCAGTGCCACAGCCATGTGCCCAGTGCATGCATGGACCACCATTGACGCATTCCCAGACATGCAGTGCCACTGGACAGTGCTGACTGTCACATGTCACGTGCATAGCAGTGGTGTCCATGGATGGTGGCCATGCCCTGCCCCCCACCCTATCACACAGCATGCAATAGCAATCATGTTGTCATGGCACTCACCCTCATTGGGCTGCTGCTGGTGTCGTGGTTCTCCACCACCACACTCGGGCACCGCTGGCACCGCTCCCCGTTCTTCAGCCATGGCCCTCCTCCACTCCGCCATGCCTGTGGGAAACAAAAGGTGAGAAACACATCAGTGCAATCCCAAAGCATATTCCCCCTGCCCCAATGAGTGTGCCCGCCCACCCAGCCAGACCCATACATCACATATCCTGTTAACACCACCACAGCCAACCCTAGACCAACCTTCCCCCATGTGCTGGACACAATAGACAGTGTTACTCATATGGACCATACAGGTGCATAGACGGATCACCCACCTGGCCAAGGCACCACGCCCCTCCTGGCACGCGATGGCAGACGTGCCAGTAGTGCCAGCTCCCTCCTCCGCAGATCCCCATAGCGGTGCCTGCACTGTTCCATGAACCTCCGTCAGCCAGTGGCTGCCTCCAGCTCAGTGGTCACCTGTTGCCACACCTGTGTCCTGGCCCTGTCTAGGGGAACCTCCCCATATAGTGGGCCATAGTGAGGCTCCACAATGGCCACCAAGTTTGCCAGCTTGAGGGCACTCCACTGGGGGGCTCTTCTGCGTGCCATCTCTAGATGTATAGTAGGCAATATGGCGCTCTGCAGTGCGACAACCCCACGTGGAATTGCTGCACAATACAACGCCGCTATTCCCTATCACACTGTCGGTACAGCGCCGCCAGTCCCTATCTCACTGTCACCGAACAGCACGATAGAGCTGCAGACATGCCATATGTACAGTGCCAAGGGGGCAAAGGTCGGGCACAGGGTCATGGGTCTCTGGTACATGGCCACGCACAGCACCATAGGACGTCTATGCAGCCAGCATGATTGGTCGCCTGAGTGCCATTGCCACAGCGAACTATTGTGCAGTTGTGCCACAGCGCCATGTAGTGACCGTCGCTGTAGCACCACTGGCACAATGGTGGCCGTGCCCTGAATTGCCTACCGCACACAGCACATCATCAGCGCGGCAGATGCCTGTGTAAGCTACCTGGGCATGCGCTGTGCGGTGTACTACGCAGTCACAGAACTGCGCCATTGGCTCAGCACGTTCAGCCATATTGTGCAAAGCGCAAAAGCGCGATATTCAGCCATCATATGCAAATCATCTGATCAGCCATTCAAGGGGCTCAGCAGCGTGATTTGCATCTCATTAAAGTTGCTCCACACCTAATTTGCATGGATTGCACTATAAATATGCGACACTGTTCTGCAGTGGCCATATTCGGTTACTGCAGTTGACAGGTGAGTTGCATGCATTGTGATGTTCTGGACTGTGGCCTCAGGTAATTGCTGTGTACTGCACAGTCACAGGTGACCACTCTCACACATACAGGCTGTGAAATGACTGAGCAAGGACTGGGTGAGGAGGAGGATGGTGGGTGGAAGAGGAGGCCTAACTTTATGAAGGCTGAGACGGAGGCACTCTTTTAGGCCTACCTGGATGAAGAGCTACTTCTCAGTGGATGGCGGGGCACCCCTCAGGCCCATGCTGCTGCATGGGAGGGGGTGGCATGTGCCGTCAACCTGCACGGCAGCCACCAACGCTTTGTGCAGGAGTGTAAAAAGAAGATGGGAACTGACAGGAGGAGGGTGAAGGAGAAGGTGGCAGCCATCAGGGCGGCACGTGCTGCAACAGGTGGGGGCCAGCCGGAGGTGGTGCAGCTGACTTCGGCAGAGGACAGGCTCGCTGCAAGCATGCAGTGCAGTGCCATTGAGGGTGTTCCTGGAGGTGGCTTCCAGACAGGTGGTAGCCCATCATTGTATGGTATGTCATGGTCGGGGGGGAAGGTAGATCACATGCACTAACGTGTCCTTCCTTTCTGTTACAGATCCTGTGCATCTGCAGGGGTCAGCGGTGGATGGCCTGTCCACTGCTGACAGCCATCTGGAGTTGCAGGAGGGACCATCCACCTCTGCAGGTTGCTGGCGTGCACTGCACCAGTGTGCATGCCTGGCTACCATCACTGATGTCGTTGAGACAGGTGTGGGGGGGGGTGCCCTTCCTGTGTCTCAGCGGTCTGGCATGCAAGCATGCCAGCACACTGTGGCTGTGGCTGTGGCACAGACCTGCACCATTGATGATGCAATGACCACTATGGGCATTGACATGTGCGTATCGCAGAATGGACACAGAGCAGGACAGCTCATGCCCATGGACCTAGCTGGTTCCGACGTGTGTGCCAGCACGTCAGCACAGTCCCAGGCTGTGCCTGTCAGCACCGGTGGGGCAGCACCGGTGGCTGTGCAGGTCACTGGCACTGTTGTAGCCACAGCAGTGGAACAACTGATCCCTTGGGCACAGCAGGCAGAGGGGGCAGCAGCAGCAGTCACCCACCGGGACTGGGGGTACAGGGTTCAGCGGTGATGTAGGTGCACCACCTGTGGACTTGCCCATACCTGGTCCTGGTGAGCAGTGCCCACCCTCAAGGGGTGCTGTACATCAGGCCCTTCCATACCCTGAGGGACAGGTTGCCGATGTGGCAGACGACCTCTTTGACAAGAACACCCACCTGCTGCAGGCATCAGTACAGCAGCAGATGCGGGTTGCAACATCCATGGAGGCACTATGTGTGGCTCTGTAGTGGCACAGCAGGGACAACAAGAGGATCCTGTCACAGATTGACCGTTTGCAGATTGATGTGACCGCCGCCATTGACAGGCAGACACTGGCATTGGTCGCTGTCGTGGCCACATTGGGCACCCAGTCAGGTGCCCCTGTGCCGCTCACACTGCACAGTACACTATCCACTCCCCATTCCCGGCATCATGCGACACCCACCCTGTCAACCCCAGGTTCAGCTGTGGGCATCCCGAGCACGCCTGGTGCAGGTATGTTCAGTGTGCTGCAGACCCCTGTGCGGGCAAGGTTGCGTTCGCACAGTGGAACCCCTGGTGGTCCATCAGTGCCACCCCATGAGGCCTGTGCTCAGCCTGCCAGTGCTGCTGGGTCTTGGTGGGGCTGCCCACGCATCCGAGGTGGCCGTGGCACTGGACTGCAAGACTGAGCTGTCTCCCAGTGCGGGCCCTGTCTGGTGCTGCCCTGTGTGCAATGTGTGTTTCAGTGGGCAGTGCACCAGTGGGTGCCCAGCCCTACATGCAGACACACGGACCACCTGCACACCCTCCTGACTGCTGTCCACAGATGGGTGTGCATGATGATGCCTGCATTGCGCTGTACACCAAAGTGCGAAGGTGCCCAGCATCTGACAAATGTATATGGACAGTCAGTGGACATTGATTGCCTGTGGACATGTGTGTTTTTAGTGTCTGTGTTCCTGCTCTGTTGTGCACCTGACCCCTGTGCACTTTGTGCCTATTGTGTGTGTGTATGTGTGCATGTCCGTCCATGTGGCATGTTACTGTTCACCCCTTCCTGGTTGCATGTGTGTGCTTCTGTGCCCTGCCACTTCCCTTGCTGTCATGCACCCCTGGTGTGTTTCCCTGTGTGTATGTGGGTTGTGCCCTAGCCACTGTTGGTTGCACATGGCCCCATGACTTACCTGTTTTGAGTGAAGTGCTCCTCTGTGATGGTGTCCTGGTGCAGCTGGGCCAGCCGGATCAGTCAGGGGTCACGTCATCCAAGGAGGGGCTGCCCATCCCCATCATCACCGGCATCACCGTCGTCCCATCGCTGTCCCCCTCTTCAATCTGTATGGCTATCACAAGTCTTTGGCCATGTTGTGCAGGATACAACAGGCCAGGAATATCCCACAGGCCTTTGAGGGGCTATACTGTAGTGCACCACCGGAGGTGTCTAGGCATCGAAAGCGCACCTTCAGCATCCCAAACACCCACTCAATGATGTTGCATGTGGCGGCATGTGCCTCATTGAAGCGTTGCTGCAATGGGGTCATGGGCTGCCGGTAGGGTGTGAGCAGCCAGGGACGGAGTGGGTATCCACTGTCACCTGTGTGGAGATAGTGGAGGTTAGTGTCTTGTTCAGGCTCATATTGCCCCAACCCTGTGTGCCACACCCGTTGCACCTGTGGCTTACCCACCCTTGCTCCCAATTTGTCAGTCCTACATGCATACTCACCCACTAGATGTCCTGTGGGGATGTCCCCACTCTCGAATCGATGGCACAGTGCCGACTGGTACCATATGAATGAATCGTGTGCTCCGCCAGGTTGCATGGCACAGACATTGATGATGCGCCCACTGGCATCACACACCACCTGGCAGTTGACACTGGCATTACCCTTCCGATTCCTATAGGTGGCCCCATTGGGGCCAGGTAGCATGTGAATGGCCACATGGGTGCAGTCTATCACCCCTAGCATGCCAGGCATACGTGCTACCCTGTGGAACTCCTGTATGTTTGCTGTGCGCTCTGCCGCGGTGCTGGGGAAATGGATGTATTCCGCAGCATGTAGCAGCAGTACGCTGAGGAATTGGGTGAGGATGCATGACATGGCTGACTGTGTTATGCCTGTGTGTACCCTGTTGGTCTCTGGAAGGTACCCATGGTGAGCAAGCACATGCAGGCTGTTACCTTTGTCTCCACTGACAGAGCTTGACTCCGTCATGAGGGTATCTACATCACATTACTGCACAGCTCAGAGAGCCTCCTCAGTATTGCCCTGTTCAGGCGGTACCGGCCCACAATTTTGACATCTGAGTAGAGCTCAAAGCTGATGTGGGCTCGGTACTGCCTGTTGGGGGCATACCACCGACAGGCCCTTCCACTGCCACGTCCCCCTGCAGCATGCCTTCTCACCCCCCTCATTACAGCTTCCATGTGGAAGCTGGCACTGTCCATGTCCCTGGCTTGTGTTCCCCCCCAGCTGTTGTTGCTCTGTTCCCCCTGCTGTCCTGACTGCTACCTCCACTGCACCGGGAACACCTACTGGCCTCTGCACTCTGTGGCAGATGGGGTAGCGGGGTGGTGGGGCTCCATGGGTGGGTAGGGTATGGGACCACTAGATCACCAGGGAAATTGGACTTTTGGGGGGTTGACCTTATGCCCGCAATTGGGCTTTTTGGTCCATTGGACCACCAGGGATATTGGTCTTTGGGGATTTGACCTTATGCCTGTGGATCGGATTTGCGGTCCACTGGACCACCAGGGATATTGGTCTTTGGGGTTTGACCTTATGCCCACAATTGGGCCAGTTGGGGGTTCATTACTGTTATGCCCATGATCGGGCCAGTCGGGGGTTTAATACTGTTGTGCCCGCAATCAGACCAGTTGGGGGTTAATACTGTTATGCCCACGATTGGGCCAGTCAGGGGGTTCATTACTGTTATGCTCATGATCGGGCCAGTCAGGGGGGATTTAATACTGTTTTGCCCGCGATCAGGCCAGTCAGGGGGGGTTCATTACTGTTATGCCCGCGATCAGACCAGTCAGTGGGGAGTGAGATCTGCCCACGATCGGGCTGCAGAGGGGGCACAGGGGACAAGTGGAGGGCCACCCACAGGTGGCAGCTGCTGTGTTGTGCCCTGCAATGTGGCAGCTCACCTGTGGGTGGCCCTCAACTTAATCCTTTTTTTTTGGCTCAAAGTTGTGCAGGCGCAGGTAGGGGGTTGTGCCTGCACAACTCTGCACAGCCGGGCTGAATATCGAGCTGTGCAGTTTATGCATGGTTCTCCCCCTCCGGTTGAGTATGCCTTCATTAGCATTGCGCTGTTGCTCAGCATGACTTGGGGGGGTGCAACTGCCTCCTGCTGAATATCGCAGAATGGCGCAATTTCAGACTTGCGCAGGTGCAACCCTATTGCGCATGGTGCAACCCTTTTGAATATCCAGACCATGGAGTAAATTTACCAGTATAACGTCTTTTTAAAGACAACTAATATATCTGTTATGAATAGAGTGTGAAAATTCTGTAGATTTATTGAAAAAAGTAAATTATATGTAAAGTAAATGTGATATTACAGGAAAATCAAATTATCCCATGAAATAATGTTACATCTGAATCTAGAGATGGATTATAGCAGCAGGAAAAACAATTTGTTTTCTTTTTTTATTATTATCATGTTATTCTATTTATGTATGTATTTATATGTTTTGAATACATGTTTTATTAATTATTTTTGTAATGACAAATTGTTGTCAATCAATAAATCTTTACCTACCTACCTACTGGTTAAATGTATTGGCTGTTTTGTTAACTTTGTTACAGTTAATTCCCACAATGGTAAGATCATTTATGGTGTGTGTGTAATGGATATTACACGTAAGATTTATTTATTTTTTTTTATCTTACTAGTTATATTACCAGTAATTAGTTGTGGGAATATGGGGACAATTCAACAGTGCCTCATATTGTAGTCCCAGGCCTGTTGTGTGAGCATACCTGGGTTCTGACAGAGGTTGGGTGGGGCCTGCGATGGTTCCTGCCCTGTAAAAGGCTTTTGTGTTGCTAAAACCTCAAAGGACTGACTCCCTTTTACACCAAAAATTCATGTTTTGAATGTAAACAGAGCCAAGGCAAAGGGAGGCAGCACACCATGATTTAGACAGCTAGGATAACAAAAGAACCAAGCTTCAATCTACAAAACTAGTTTGTACTCTTTCTGGAAAAGGGAGGTCTCCTGAGATCAAAGAAATGGTCTAGTATGAGATGCCAGAGGTGCATATATGATGATGCGGGTGAAGTAGGCTGGCCACCTGAAGATACCTCTGTGTGTGTTTGCTCTTAGAGTTTATGTACGCTTTGGGATTCTGAAGTAGCAACACCATGGTTTTAAGTCTACAATAACTTATCAATTTCACAGTTGGGGTAGGCTTCTTCTACTCTACTATGCAGAATATTTAATTTAATTATATATTTTATTCTGTGAGTGTCCAATTCGGAGCCTTACTCCCTGTTTAATTGGAAGTAGGAAGGGAGCATGGTAGTTCCAGAGGAGGGATACTGGACCACAAACAATGCTAGTGCACTTACTTTTAATTTTAGTGGCCACATCGCCCTGTGCCTGGACCTCGGATGAGAGGTAGATGCATATAGAGACATTTTATTTGGTGAATTTTTGGAAACATCTATATTTTACTAGGACAAGTGTCCTGAGGAGCTCTTGACCCCCGCTAGCACTTCCAGGGCATATCTTCTTTAACTAGCTGGCCTGCTGTGAGCAGATGACTACTCTGTAGCTAGATACATATTGCAGAGGAGCTGTGTATACAGGGGGATGATTAAGAAAAGCCCTGCAGAATGTTTAATTTAATTATATATTTTATTCTGTGTCTGATTTGGAGCCTTACTCTCTGTTTAACAGGAAGTAGAAAGGGAGCGTGGTAGTTCCAGAAGAGGGACACTGGTCTACAAACAATGCTAGTGCACTTACTTTTAAATTTTAGTGACCACATCGTCCTGTGCCTGGACCTCGGATGAGAGGTCAATGCACATAGAGGCATTTGATTTGGTGAATTTTTGGGAACGTCTATATTTTACTAGGATGAGTGTCCTGAGGCACTCTTGACCCCTGCAAGCACTTCTGGGGCATATCTCCTTTAACTAGCCAACCTGCTGCAAGCAGGGTGAGCGCAGGTCAGGGTGCATGTAACCGTGCTCAGAGACACACGCAGAGACATGCAAGTTTGGTGCGTGTCAGCTGTGTCAACTGGGGAACACTGGGGAAGCAGGACCTACAGATACAGTTTGGCATTAGGAAAGCTATAATGAAAAGGTATGCCCAAATACCTCATTGTGTTCTTAAGCATATAACATATACAAATACACAAAAATTAAGAATGGAAACTATGATTATGTGTACTGAATGTGTCATGTATATTGAGGGAGTCATCCAAGAGGGCTTTATATGTAACAAATGTGCCCTTATACAGGTCCTGCAAAAGGAAATTGTATCCCTGCAAAACAGAGTGCAAATAAAGTAGGGTATTACTGAATTAGAAAGATTTATTGAGACTGCTGTGCTAGCAACAGTGGAAAAGTCTATAGATGAGATTTGGGGCACTCAGAAAATATAGTAACACCGGGAACAAGTAGCATAAATAAAGCTTCTGTGGGGGAGCAAACTAATGCAGTTGACGATTGGTGCATAGTTCAGAAAGGCACCAAAAAAGGTAGGCATAATATAGGTGGCACATTTGCTTTGGAATTAAGTAACACATTCAACCTACTGGGGGATGATAAACAATGGGAGGCCAGTCATGAAGATAAAACACATAACCAGTATCCAGCTAGTACCCTAGCAACAGAGACAGCGAAACCTCCTGGTGACTTATTGATTGTAGGGTAGAAACAGGAGTGAGTACACTACAGTTAGCACTCTTCCAGGAGCAGGAATTGGAGATATTCATGAGCTACTACCTGGACTACTGCAAAATTGTTCTAAGCCCACCACAGTCATTCATGCAGGGGTAAATGACATAGGAAAGAGGAAGTTAGTTGAGATACAAAGGGATTTTGAGGAAATAGGAAAAACCTTTAAGGATTTGGGGTGTGAGGTGTTTATTTCGGAGGTTCTTCCAGTCCCAAGAGCCAGCCCAATAAAAATAAGAGACATTAGGCAACTAAACAGATGATTAAGAAGGTGGTGTCTCAGGGACCATTTGACACTGATTGAACATTGGAATACTTTTTCCAACTCCAGATTGTTTTGCAATGATGGACTTCATACCAAAAAACGGGACTAGAATTTTAGCACAGGACATCATGAATGTAGTACTAACATATTTAAATTAAAATATGGGGGGCACTTGTGGAGTAAGCCATATTTGTATGAGCACAAGAAAATTAAAACTGATAGGAAGAAGGAATCCAACTGGAAATGCTTAAATATTAATGCTAGAAGCATAGTTCAGAAGTTTAACGAACTGGTACAGACATTAACAAAGGAAAATGTGCAGATATGTTCCATTACGGAAACATGGTGGGATAAGGATGGTCACTGAGACAGGCAGATAGCAGGCTACTAACTGTTTTACTGTGACAGAATTGGTTGCAGAGGTGGGGGGAGTGGCCATCTAAGTAGCTAATAACATAGTATGAGAGGAACTGGAGGTATAGACATTGGAGGATATAGATCAAATATGGATAAGTGTTTCTCCAGATGGCAAAGCTAAAATTAATATCAAAGTTATATAATGACCCCCTGATACCCCCCCTTAGTTATAGATAAACAGTTAATAGATACATTGGAAAAAATGGAGGTGCCTGATAAATTAATAATACTGGGTGACTTTAATCTACCTGGTATAAACTGGTATAATCATAAAGAAGAGATGTTAGTAGAGTCAAGATGTCTGGATGCATTTAGCCTCATGGGCATGGAACAACATGTACAGGAAACAACAAGATAAGCAAACTTGTTAGACCTGGTTCTCAGCAATATGGGGGACAGCATTCAGCACTGTATGGTCACTCCCCCTTTCAGTTCTAGTGAACATGACACGGTAGAATTCACCATTAGGAAGCAATATAATAAGGTAACGGGAGAAACCCCAGTAAGAAATTATGGTAGTGCCAATTATAATATGGTTTGAAATTATTTTGGTAAATGGAACTGAAAAGATAACATGCAGCATAGGTCAGTTGCATCAATGTAGGATGCTTTGGCAGGAAAGGTAAATCAAATAGTGGACAAACATATTCCGATCAAAAGGAAATACTATAGATCTGGGAAGATGAACGGCAGAATTAAAAAACTGCTAAATAAAAGAAATAGAGCTTATATTAGGGCAAAGAAAAGCGTCACGAGAAGAACTGGGATATATATATAGATATCTTCTTAGAAAAAGTAAAAAATGCATCTTAACAGCCAAGAGGGAGTATGAACTTAAATTGGCCAATAAAGTTAAGGACAACTATAAAACCTTTTACAACTATTTTAGTTGTAAAAAGGGGGGCCCACAAAGGATTGGTTTACTAAAACTCATAGATGGTAGTTTAACACAGGATAATGTAGTTATGGCTGAATGATGTAATCATTATTTTCATTGGTATACAATATAAAAACCTGGGACAAGAAACAGCATCTTGGAACAAACTGTATACCTAAATTAAATAAGAAGGATATCAAAAAAAGATTGCTTAGCCTAAACCCTGGTAAATCCATGGGACTAGATGAAATCCATCCTAGAGTAGTTATAGAATTAGCATTGCTATTGGCCGAACTCCTAACATACCTGTTTCAGGCTTCCCTGGATCAGGGAATAGCAGTAGATGCATGGCAAGAAGCAAATATCTTTCCCATTTTTATAGAATAGGCTGACCAAATTGGGGATGTATACTTTGGAATACCGTAAGTTGCGGGGCGACAGGTGCATGGTGTTTAAGGCCCTTACAGATATCAACCTGAGGGAGCAGCTGGGACTAAAGCTATGGGGACAGCCATATCTGACTAGAGCACATCCATGGCAGTTCGCAAGGGAGAGGTATAGGACCACGTAAAGAAAGCATTGGTTCAGTATCAGAGTGGTGATAATTTGGAATAGTCTGCCACATGTGGTGGTACCATGTAGCTCTATGCAAGCTTTTAAAATAAATTTGGACAGATACCTGATAGGAAGTAATATTACGGGTTATCAGTAATTTCCAGAGGCGAGCTATATGGACAGTATAAGTCTTCTGAGCTCAGAACAAACCTATGTAACCTATATAATTTAGATATATTTGAGTTAGAGTATTCTGTGTGCCCCTTGTCTTTGCAGGTATGCATATTTTTATCTCTGCAAAGATACTGTATTCCCCATAGTCTTTAGCGTGTATTATCTTTTGACATATGTAAATATTGTGGAGTAGTAAATGTCATTTTTATGTACTTGATGCTTTCTGTGACTGAGTCATTTCAAGTATAGATAACCAGTGGTAAATTGGCAAGTCTGTGATCTGTTTCTGAAGAGACAGGCTACAATTACCATAACTAATGCAAAATGTTCTCAGATATAACAGAAGAGGTGGGTGTTTGCCCTTTGGATAAGGGGCACCGTACTGTGTGAGCGGTGTCACTGGTGGGATTCAGTCCTAGAGATATCCTGAGTGAGGTTGTGGCTGAGTGGTGGCAGCATATCAAGGTAACCCTTTCAGGCCTCTAAAGGGTTGTGAAAACTGGTAACAGTGTAGACTGAGTTCTGGGAGTGAACCAGACTGTGACAAACTGTTTGGCAGCAGTTAGGATCTAAAATGGATTTTCAATAAAACGATTATCTGTCCAGTCACAGGACAGGAAAAAGGGGATACTGTAGATACTATTATTTTTATATTTCTGTTGTTGTGAGTAAGAGTAGCTAGCTCGAAGATATTATGTTTGGGCCATACGGGAGATGCACATTGGCAGACCTTGAGAAGCTTTGCAAAAGGAAGGGTTTATCTTTGGGGAAAGCCAGCTACATGTAGAACTAATAGACTTCCTCAAGAAAAGTGACCAGGGAAGCAATGCAAAACTGGTCACTTCTGGCAAAAGTTGTGAGAGGAGGGTCAGGCCACCAGCACAGTGGTAGTGCTGTCACCTGCTACGCCAATGACTGAGGTTCATGTTTGAGCCTTGGGCATCAGAGCGTTGGCCGGGGGAAGGAGGTGGAGCATCCAGGGGGCTGCTCGCCTTCTCCGGGGAGGGAAGGGACTTGGTGCCCATTACCTACTGAACCCTAGCATTAGCTGAGGGGGTATGGCAGTCCAGAACCATGCTGCTTGACCTGGTTGAACAGAGCCAGCAGGCCTCTGCATATCAGGGGTTGGAAAACACCTGGTCATGTGCCAAGAGCATTACATGACTGTCTCTTTTCTGACAGGTCATACAGGGGGATGCATAATTGAAAAGAGCCCTTCACATGAGCCCTATGATGCCGAATCCAGGCACGCACTGAAGACCAAAAAATATGCATTAACAAAAAAAAAAGTCATGAGATGGAGGCTAGGAAGTGTGCAAGTGAGGCAGATCCACTGGGGCAGCTGTGCAGACAAAAATGATGCAGCTGGAGTTCTCCCTGGTTAAGGCAAAGGCAGAGGCTAAGAAGCAAAAGGCATCTGCAGAGCTGCAGAACAAAGAGCAGGAAGCTGATGAAAGAGAGAAAGAGAAGAGTGAGAAAGGCATCACCAGTATGAGATCCAACTGAAAGAACATGAGAGAAAGAGTGAGAGGAGCAAGAAAAGCTGAGGAGAGCGAGAGTGTTAATATGAGAAGGATATGGAGATTCTGTGCCATTAGATGTGACTTAAACACACTGGAAAGTGTACAGTGTAGGATCACGAAAATGATAGATGGTTTACAAAATAAGGAATATGTGGAACGACTTGGGGAGCTGGGGTTATACTCATTGGAAACAAGAAGAACTAGGGGTGATCTTCTCCTGATGTTCAATATAATAAAAGACAATGTGCTTATGACCCAATTGGAAATAACTTTAAATATAAGGGAATGTAGCCTTAGAAGTCATAAATTCCAACTACCTTTAACCTTTCCTAGATTAGACACCAGATGCTTTTTTTTACCCAAAGAATAATTTCAATTTGGAATGGGTTACCCAAAACACTGTTGGATACAGAAAATGTGAAAACTTTCAAGATCAACTTAGATTTCAAACTTAATAAAAATTATTAATTACAAGATCAACTTAGATAAATACTTATTGAATTTGGTATAAAGATATCCAAAATTTGGTGATGCACTTATATAGGCCACAGCCTTCTGTGTCATCTAATACTCTTAGGCCCAGATATTCAAAAGGGTTGCGCCATGCAATAGGGTTGCTCCAGCGCAAGTCCAGTTCTGCGATATTCAGCGGGAGGCAGATGCGCCCCCCAAATCACGCTGAGCAATAGCACAATGATAATGAATGTATGAGAAACTGAGGGGGGAGGAACCATGCATAAATGGTGCAATGCGATATTCAACAACATGCGCCATGCACAATAGGAGAGCAAGCGGAAGTTGCGCGATAGCAGAAATGAGCCAAAATAAAAAGGAACAAGGGAGAGGTGCAAGAACGCTACAGGGAAGGCACATGAGGCTGAACTATAGCCACACAAACAGGGCAGGAGGAACACACAGGCAGCCCAGGGAAAGGGCACCCTGAACACAGAGGTACAGGGAAGGTGTGGGAAGCCACAGCCAGTGCAGAAGGGAGAAGTGCCACACAGCACAGAGGCCACCACAGGAAGGTGTTCCCAGTGCAGGGGAAGTAGCAGCCAGGACAGTGGGGGGAACACAGAAACAGCTGCCGGTGGGGTGAACACAAGCCAGGGACATGGTCAGTGTCACCATCCAGATGGAGGCAGTAATGAGGGGGGTGAGAAGGCAGGCAGCAGGTGGGCATGGCCGTGGAAGGGCCTGTCAGCAGTATGCCCCCAACAGGCAGTACCGAGCCCGCACCAGCTTCGAACTGTACAGCAGTACTGAGATCGTGGGCCTGTACCGCCTGAATCAGGCAATTCTGAGGCAGCTCTCTGAGCTGTGCAGTGATGTGATGCAGGCACCCACACAACAGAGTCATGCTCTGTCAGTGGAGACTAAAGTGACAGCTTGCATGTGCTTGCTCACCACGGGTACCTTCCAGAGACCAACAGAGGGCACCACAGGCATAACTCAGTCGGCCGCGACATGCCACCTCACCCAATTCCTCAGCGCACTGCTGCCACATGCTGTGGAGTACATCCATCTCCCCAGCACACCGGCAGAGCACACAGCAAACATACAGGAGTTCCACAGGGTAGCATGTATGCCTGGCATGCTAGGGGCAATAGACTGCACCCATGTGGCCATCCACACACCACCTGGCCCCAAGAGGGCCGCATATATCAATCGGAAGGGCTATGTTAGCATCAACTGCCAGGTGGTGTGCAATGCCAGAGGGCGCATAATCAATGTCTGTGCCACGTACCGCACAGCATCTGCAAGTGGCAGGACCACTCTGCAGAGCACCATTTTGCTTGAACCAGGCAGCAGAGATGGCGTGGAGGCATTCTGTGGTGTGGAGCCAGATCAAGCTGGCAAACCTTGTGGCCATAGTTGAGCCCCATGTTGAGGCTTTGTTTGGGGAGGCGTGGTATGGTAGGAGGTGGCCAACGCCCTGGAGGAGACCACCAGTATTGGGCAGATGGTGGAGAAGTGCTGCCACTGTTATGGGGATCTGAGGCACAGGGACCCGGACCTACTTGCCCATCTGTGGGCACATGCAGGAGGGGCACAGTGCCATGGCCAGGTAGCTGCAACATCCATACACTTTTATTGTCCATATGGGTATCATGGTTGCATGTGTCTGGCACATGGGGTGGACATCCGGTGTTGGCCGTGGTGGTGGTATCGGGGTGTGGGGTGGTTGGGTCTGGCTGTGTTGGATTGCACACACATTGGGGCGGGGGGACATTGCTACCAGATTGTACTGATGTTCCTATCTCCATGTTTGCACCTTAGGCCCAGAAGAATGGAGGTGCAACAGAGAGGGGAGGCACCGCATGTTAGAGCAGAGGGACAGGAGGGATGAAGATGGTGTGTGGACCAGCCTGCTGATGGTGAGTACCTTACATCCATGATTACTACTGCATGCTGTATAACTGGGTGAGCAGTGGGCCATGGCCACCATCCATTAACACTACTGCCATGCACGCAACTTGTTACAGTCAGCACTGTCCAGTGGCACTGCATGTCTGGGAGTGCATCAATGGTGGTCCATGCGTGCACCGGGCACATGGCTGTGGCACTGCCTTCACACCGCATAGCCAAGTCACTGTACGGCCATGGTGGTGCTGTGCAGGACATGAGCAGTGGGTGTGTGCAGTGGTCTACATGGCTGTGGCTTCCTGGGTGGGCAGGTCTTTTGGACACGGTCACTGTGGGTGGTTGCACACCATCACAGGGGCGTGTCACATGGCTGTATGCCATGCACAATGGGTGGGCTGCAGGGGGATGGGCAGTCACACCTATTGACTCTGCTCCCTCATCCTAGGTGGCCAGAGACTCCTGCAGATCCAGTGGGACATTCAAGAGCTGCTGCGGGTTGGGATGGAGACCTTAGAGCTTCTGCGATGCATCCACTGCCACGGGGTGAGGAGGAGGAGGCAGAGCTCTCATTGGCGCCAGGAGGAAGAGGACCAGGGTGGCCAGTGAAGTCCCCATGCTCCGACTACCACCTTCTCCCCTTTGACACACCCTTACACCCTTCTTCTCTCTCCTATATGTTCACCCTGCCCCCTTACCCCCACCCAGCAGTGTGGCTCCTTCCCCACTCTGTATATAGTTGTATATAGTTTTACTGTACATAGTTTCAATATATACTTTTTGTTATAACAACTGTGGTGGTCTCTGATTTGCAGTGGGCTACAGGTGCTCAGCTGCAGTGGTGTGCATGACGTCAGGGGTGGTGCACGCATGGGCATGTGTGTGTGCAGAGGTGAACCACCTATGGTGTGGACAGGGAGATCAGTCACTGTCTGTGGTTTGTGTGTTGTACTCTGTACACTGGATGCCTGTGTGCAGTGGTCCACAGGGCTTGCATTGTGTGCATGGCACCCCTGTCAGACCATCCATGGCCAGTGCAGCTGACACCCTTGCATGTCTGTGATATGCACGGTCTGCTGGCATGTCAGTGGTGGCTGTCCATGTTGGATAACAACTGTACCCTGCACAATGCCAGGTTGACCGCCATCACCAGTATGGTGCACGTCTGCCTCCGGTGGCACTGTGGCCTCTGATGTTGTTGTCCCCCTCCATGCTGTCGCTTGTGTCTGTTGCAGGGGATGTGCTCCAGTGTCTGTCACTTGTGCTCCAGCAGCATGCTGGTGGCATACAGCTTCATGGTGCCTGCACAGGGTGGTTGGCACACCTGTGCAATGTAGGGGTGCTGGCCATGTGTACACATCAGCCGTGGTCACACACCAGTGGTTTGGTTGCCCCGCTACTGTGTCCCTGTGTTGGTGTGCCCTTGGGGATGGATGGGTGTTGGTCCATGCACTGTGTTGCGTCCTGTGTGGTGCATGCCTCCATGCTACACTGTGTGTGTCTGTGCTGGCTGTTGTGGCCAGTGCTGGGACAGGATGTGTCCTTGGGAGGGTGTGCAGGATGCTGTACCGCTGGAGGTGGGGTGCGGGGCATGCCCTGTCACATGTGGGGTACCTTGTGTGCTGACGCATGGTCAGTCTCTCAGCTGTACCTTGGGGAGGACATGCAGGGTGGCACTGTGTATGCACCTGCTGCATTGCTGTCTGCTGCCACCCACTGCAGGGTGCTCATGGTGGGGCTGCCTTGCATGGCTCCATGGTGCACAGGGTTCCATAGTGACAGTGGGGGTGGTGGCATGCATGGGGTGTCCTGTACTGTTGGGTGCTACTCCTGGGCAGGGTATATGGGGGATCATGGTGCAGGTTGTGCTCTGCATTGGTGGGATAGTGTGGTATGGGGTGGTCGGCCATCCTTGTGTGCCGGTCACAGCTTGCCAGGGGGTGTGCTGCGGCATCATGGCCCGGCTGTGGGTTGGTTGCTGTTATCCATGGGCCGGTGGTTATTCCAGCTGTCCCCCGGTTGTGCAGTGCATGGGGTGTGGGGGACAATGTCTGTTCTGCTGTGTGCTCCTCTGCCCATCTGTGGCATGGGTGGTGGGTCCCTACATCCCTGGTTGTGCTGTTGCATTGCTGCCCTGCTCCTGGAGTCTTCCCTGGTTGCACTATGGCACATCTGGACTGCTCAGCTGAACATCCCTTGTTGCACTATGGTGCATCAGATATTTTCAGCTTCTCCTCCCTAGTTGCAGTATGGTGCAGGTGGTGCTATACTCAGTAGTTGGCCATAGGCGCATCTTGGCCTGCGCAGTTTTTGAATATCATGCTTCTTGTGCATGGGCGCAGTGGGCTTGTGCTTGCTCCTGCTGTTGTGCACTTTTTGGGTGCAGTTTGACTATCTGGGCCTTAGTATGTAACTTAATATGTAAGATAGCACCACAAAGTGTTAAGTACTGGCATCAGAGGTTTTATTAAGGAAACCAAAATTAATTCCAAAATGGTTCCCAAGTATCAGGAAGGGGATTATTTTTTAAATCTTGAAAGAGAATTTGTGGGCAATTTGAATTGAACAGGGCTCCTTGAGCAACTCACCTTTTACCACTCCTTGCAGCCAGGGCATCAGAAACCTTCATTAGAATGGACAATGAAGTTTCAGTAGAAGTGGGACCCCCTTCTAGCTTTTCTCCCCATAATTCTGCTGCCCTGAGATTGGTGACGTGGTGCCACTTGAGAGATGTGTATCTTTTTTCTGGAGGTTGGGAGGGAGTAGTCTGTTCCCCCTCATTGTTCACCTTATGTTATCCAGTCTCCTTTTCATCACTTTTTCGCACTGTTCTTCTCCCCCTCCCCTTTTCTTTCTTTCTTTCTTTCTTTCTTTCTTTCTTTCTTTCTTTCTTTCTTTCTTTCTTTAGCCCAGCTATCTTCACCCTTCCTGTGATCTGGGGTGGGGTGAGGGCTTGGGGGTCTGTGGTTGGGGGGGTTTATGTGGGTCCATATATATTACTGCTGCTTTGTTTATTTGTTGCAATTGTATTGTCATATGCATTGAGACAGTTGTTCTTGTTTGTTGTTATTATGTTATGTTTAAACTGCAATAAAGTATATTAAACCAAAAAAAGAATGGACAATAAAGACTGTATGGACTATAACGGAGTGAAATAATCCTTGTTAAAATTTTTTGAACTGATTCCCAAGGCCCATACACAAAAATGTAGAGGTTTAAGAAAGGCACCAGAAGATAGCTATTCTGATAAGCGTGTAAACTAGGCAATCTTTAGAGTGATGGTTAGAGGGTGCAATGGTTAATTAGCTCTGTGGAACAGATAAAAGAGTTGTTCCTCATGGAACAGTTCTTAAAGACTACACTAGAGGAGTTGGGAATATGGTTGCTGGATAGAACTCCAAGCTGTACAAAGAAGAAGCAGAGAGGGCTGATCAAGTCATAGGCATTTAGGCAGTTAAGCAGGTAAATCAGTAGCTAAACTCTAGTGAAAGCCCAGAAAGGTAAGGGGAAATGCTAAGTACAATAATTAAGAAGGGTTAATATGTCAATACATGGAGAGGGAGCATACTGTGGGGCAGGGTGAAGTGGGTAGAGTGGTGGTGTGCAGGATGTGTGGGGTGGCAGTGCTTTTGAGAACTCTCTGGGAGGTGGGGGGAATGCTTGGTTTGTTTTACTATTAGGCAGCTGAGAGCACAGGTATGGCAGCTGAGACAGGAGATAGGTGCACTGGTGGTGGGGGGATTCATAGAGTAATGATGGGAGTGGAAGAGTTTCCCTAGGGCTAGGAAGTAGGTAAGGCAGAGTGGGCAGGAGTGGAGCTAAGGTGGGGGGGCCAAAGTGGGAGGGGTAGGAAGGAACAGTTGGGCAGGTCGCTCTCCCTCAGCAGAAGAGGAGGCCCAGGGATGGGGAATGGATAACAGTAAGAGGGAAAGGTAAGGAAGGAAGGAGGACAAGGAGGAGGAGGAGGAGGGGGAGGGGCCTGTGGGAGCATATCCATGATTGCCAGTGCAGAACAGATTCCTTCCACTGGACCAGAAGGAGAAGGGGGAAAGTGGTGATAAATAAAGGGGCAGCAAGAGGGGGAGTGTTGAAAGTGGTGGGGGGGATGTCAGAGTAAGTAGGGAGAAGGGACATGATGAAAGAAATACAGCCAAAACAGGCAAGAGGGGAGGGCTGGTGGTGCAGGGAAGGTGGACTTGGTATGGGAGAATGAGAGGATAGACAGTAGGCCGCAGAAGGAAAGGGTAGGAGGCAGGCTGGGGTGGAACAGAAGGGAAAGATAGGGGGCATGCCAAATGGAAGAAAGCTTCAGGAGGAGGGGACGGGGATAGCATGTATAGAGGGATGAGAAGGAGTACAGGAGGGAAATGAGGAAACAGGTGGGAGTGGCCAGTAGTATGGACTGATAGGAGGGAGAACCCAGGATGAATGGGGAGGTTGATGATGTTGTGGCATTCAATTGTAAAGGGGATGAGATGGGGGAAGGGGCAAACTGTAAGAGGATAGAATACACACCACAGAAGACAGCAGGGAGGGTAGGACCTTTAGTAGCACAGTGCAGGGTAAAGGGAGGACAGAAGCCTCACACTACAGTGCATCTGGGTATGAATAACCTTGCAGGATGTGAGGTGGGGTAGTGCAAGAGAGTCTCAAGGAGGTGGGGTTGAATCTCAGAGTGGAGAGGAAGCCAATAGCCTTCTCAGAGGTGCTTCCAGTCCTGAGGGCTAATACAGCAAGGAAGGTAAGGATGGGTCAGAAGGTGGTGCGAAGTGGAAGGGTATGGGTGCATTGATGGTTTGGGGTAACATGGGATAATAAGGACCTGTATGGATCAAGCAGGTTACACCTAAGTAGGAAGGGCACAAGGGTCCTGAAGGGAAAGCTAGAGGACTTCATGGTTAAAAATCTAAATTTAAACTGAGAAGTGGGGCAGCATGGGGCACAGGACCTTTAGTCATCTGGTGGAGGAGGTCAACAGGCCTTCCTCCCAATCAGGACAGTAGAAAGAGGAGAGGGATGAGAAGGGTGGAAGAAGAATGGAGGGACAAGGGGAAGAGGGAGGTGGTAGGGGGCAGGTCAGGTGTAAGAGGGATCCAGAGTCATGTGGAGGGTGGTGTCTCTAAACACCAGATATCTGCGGAACAAAAATGGCAGAACTGCAGTCATTGTTGGCTGAGAGAGAGGTGGACATAGCGGCCATCACGGAGACTTGGGCCACACAAAATCATGACTGGGATAGTAGTTCCTGGGTATAAAATGTACAGAAAGGATAGCAGGACTGGAAGAGGGGTTGAGTGGTGCTATAAATGAAGGAGGGGATACCTTGTACCAGAGAGGAAGAGGCAGAGGGGAAGACTGAAGCTTTGTGGGACAGGTACAATCCACTAAAGGGAAGAAGCTAAGGATACGATATTCACAGACTGCCTTCCCAGCATGAGGAATTGGAAAGCATATCGGGGTCCCAGATCATAGATATGTCCAGCAGGGAGGGAGTAGTAGTAATAATGGGAGATTTCAGTCTACTTGTGGGTGCACTGGAAAAACCCTGCTACCTCCTGCACTAGGGAACAAATACTGATGGATGCTTTCTAGAGTGCTTTCTTGACTCAAGGTGTTATGAAGCCTTCTAGGGCGAGGTCTATCCTGGATCTGGCCATAATAAAGAAGAGATTGATGAAGGCCATTAGTGAGTGTGCCAAAATTAAAAGTAAGAAAGCTAGGTTAAAAAAGGCCAGCTGGTTCAGCAAGGAAGTGATAAAAGCAGTACGGGACAAGAGGGCAGCCTTCGGTACTCAGAAGGAGAAGAATAGGGTGGACTACACCACTAAGTCAAGAGAGGTGAGCAGGGTGGTAAGAGCTGCAAAGACTACAAGAGAAGTAGTTAGCCCAGGGGGTAAAAATAAGTGAGAAGGCATTTTTCTGGTATATAAGGAAGAAAAGAAACATGAAGGACGAGATTGCCAGGTTAACAAGTATTTGCCAATATTGAATGTTTGCGTGTGTGGTGTGCATGGCAGACATACGTGCTGAGATAAATAATTTGTGCTGGATCCTGACATACTACTAACTGTAGGTCTGTGCCTGCACTGTAATTTAAAACTGTCAGGCTAGAATGTTAACTGAAAAAAATGTATCTATGACTTTTGGCACCTCACAAAGACTCTCTAAACTTTCCCCTCTCCCCTTCTTCTGCACACTGGATGACACCCACCTTGATTCAGTACCTACCTGCAAATACCTGGACATCTGGCTCAACAGCTGACTGGACTTTTCTAGGCCCACATAGATTACATCCACTCCAAACTCTGCCCAAAACTAGGCATTATGCACAGAAAAAAGGACACCCTCTCCTTTCCTACCCGATATAAATTGGTCACCAAAATGATCCTCCCTGCCTTCGACTACGCTGATGTCATTTTTGGGTCCACCCTCTCCTCTCTCCTCCCCAGGCTGGACTCTCTTTTCAGTACCTTCTGCCACTCTACAACTAACACCCCCCTTCGCATCCGTCACTGTAACCTTTACTGCTACCTCTCTCTTCCTTCCCTCTCCCTTCATTGCCAGCTCCATGTCACCTCTTCATCTCTAAATACAGATGAGACTCTCACCCACTACCTTTCATCTTTCCTCTCCCCCTCTTCCCCTTCCTCTTACCAACTTTGCTCCAGAGACCCTCTCACCTTCACTCTTACCATCCTCATTCCAGCTCTGGGCAAGCTGATTTCTCTTCCTGCCTCCCCAACATTTGTAACTCTCTTCCCTGCTCCATCCATCTGTCTCCCTTTCTACACACCCAAAAACATGCCCTTTCCCATTTCCTCCCTACCTCATGCATTTGTAAACCTTCATCATAAATCTGTACTCTTCTTGCACATCCCCCACCCAGCTTGTCCTAACCCTCTCATTTCAAAGCACCTTCTTGAGTTTTCCACTCAGCCCTCTCACTCCTACTACCCCCCCATCCGCCCTTTCCACTTGATTCTATTCCACGTGCTTGTACTCCAGAGTGAACTACTTTATTTTTACATTGACTTGGTTGTCCAACCCTTGTTAGTCCTTCTTTGCTTTTTACCATACAGCACACGTCACGCCACGTTTTATATATGCACCACCTACTGTAAGGCTATTTCAATTATTTTATGACAGTATGTAATCTATGAACGCTACATGATGTACTACCAAATATTATAAACTATCTAAATGTTGTTATTCCAAATATGCACTTCCTGATGTGTCACCAAATATAAATGTTATATTCTAAATGTTGTTATTGCTAGTACGCTCATATTTTAGTCCCACATTGTACCCTTCCCCCGGGTTGCATCTAGAAATGAGCCTCAACCCTGTGTACCTTTCCTAGTTATCAAATTTTAAGTAAAATAACAATTAAAAAAAAATACTTGTCCAGACGCAATGTATGGGCCCATCAGGCCTTTACATGCATGTTAACCCCTTGTGAGGGAAGTCTCACTGACCTGTGATAAGGTGTTGTGTGTGCACCACAACACTGCTCTGTCCCTCCTCAGGCTAGCACCAGTGCTGCATGCTGCAACACCTTTCTTCAAGCCTTGGCCCATTCAGCTGACTCTCTGAGCTTGCACCCAGACTCAGGTCACCGGCATGGGAAAGCAACATGGTCCCCACTGGGCCAACAGCCATCCCTGGAAACAATGTTATTTTATTCTTTTTTGTAACAGCTTTGACCCCCAATTTTCAACAGTCATTTTATAACCCCCATCCTGAACATTACAAGTGTCATTTACAAACTACTGGATGAAACGTCATTTCACACCATAAGTGTGAAATCACATTTTGGCTAAGATTCAAAAAATGACAGCTGTTGGGTTCATGAGGTGGTGTGACAAAATGGCTATGTTGAAAATTTGGGGTCAATATATTGAACGTTACCAAAGTTATAAGTGAGCATTTAAAGATGTCAACAATACCTTCCTAACTGTGTTGTTTTTTTAATATTTAGATCCCACATTTTCAACATAGTCTTCTTCTGACCCCATCTCATGAACTTAGTAGGTGAAAAAGAAACTGCATGGCATTGCCAAGCCAGACATGACCAAGCATTTAACAAATGTAAGAGAGTCATCATGTATCCCCCAGTGCTAGCCTACTGTGACTTGCGCATGCCAGTGGTTCTGTCTGTCAGCGTATCTTCTGAAGTGCTAGGAGCATATCTGCTGCAAGCAAATAAACCTGCTGCCTTCACCTCAAGATCGCTGAACAAAGCAGAGGAAAAACTATGCCCAAATTGAGAAAGAGACATTAGCTATTGTCTGTGGGTGCACTAAGTTTCATCAACATATGTATGGGAGATCAAAAGTGTTAGTGGAAACTGATCACAAGCCATTAAAGAGTTTGTTCAAGAAACTACTGGATGCTGCCCCACCTCAAATTCAGACACTGATGCTTAATCTACAAAAATATGATTTGCAAGTGATGTGCAAAGCAGGATGAGAACTTTACATAGCTGCCACACCTGAGCAGGGCAGCCCAGAAAGCTTCACTACCTGACAAAGACATTGATAAATTTGAAGTTCACACACAGGACGAGTGAGTGAGTGAGTGAGTGAGTGAGTGAGTGAGTGAGTGTGTGAGTGATGAGTGAGTGAGTGAATGAGTGAGTGAGTGAGTGAGTGAGTGAGGAGACTATGCTGCAGAGCTGTTAGGTAGCTAGTCACTATTTTATGTAATTTTATACTTTACAGATTTCTCTTGCCGTATTGTGCACAAAGCCTGTCCCCCCTGAAACCTAGCAACCCTGCTGCATAGCTGTTTGGTAGCAGGTGGTTGCTAACTCATTGTACCCTGGGTGGCCATTTTGTATCAGGAGAATCAATGGATGGTTCGGACTTCATACGGAGCTACTGGGTACAATGAGATAGGACAACAAGAGGGACTCTGGGTAGTGTAGTTCAGCCACGAACTACAAGCTGCGATGGGTGGACTACAAAGTTCCTATGAGGGCTCATTTTAATTGTATTTTAATTTAGCCAGTGTTCTAACTGGGCTAAGGTAACTTGAAGCCCTTTACAGGAGTAAAAACTAGGAGAAATATACTTGTGTACACACAACTGTGGGGCTAAAGCTCGGGTGACTCGTGGGGCTCCTTCCAAGTCATGAGATATAAATATCATCTGCTCTGTGAGCAGGGCAACTGCATGGAGATGTGCACCAAGACATGCATGTCAGAACATGTGAGCAGGTGTCCGCAGTGACAGCGGAGGATTGAGGGGCAAGCTTATTTATTATTGAGTCCTACTTTAATGCTTAACCAAAGGCTTGGCTTAGTTTGGTGGGAAGATCTTCCTTCACTTTTTATTGAGTTTTAGTTTTATCACTTCTAGCCACAGAACATATAAGTTTTGGGGTTTTGTTTCTTATTTAGTACAAGGAAAGTAATATAAACTACCAATCCATTAAAGAAGTCTAATGTATTTTAATCTAGCCATTATTTTGTACTGTCTGTTATGCACAATACATGTGTGTCAGCTACATTTTAACATTTTCAAGTTTGGGTCTGCTGCTACCCCTGTAGTATACATATTTATGCATTATGAGTGGTGTACTCATTAACTCCCCATTACAGCACCAGTACCACAGCTTGCATTTTCCTTACATAGTATAGGACTATCTGGGTATTATTTTGATAGTTAACTACCATATATTAGTAGGCTAGTGGTAGTATAGTGTTGTTAACAGTAGTAACTATTGTGACGTACACAATTATTACTCTTGAGGGGGAAATTGACCTAAAATGTTCCAATTCTTTTATATATAAATTAATTGACAAGCAAGTAATCAGGAGGAAATTAACACGTGACAAATGTAAAAACAATGTTGAACTACTTGTAGAAATAAATAGTTTCAACAATAAATTAGACTTTCTGGGAAGAAGCCAGGATGAAGTGGTCACAAAGATTAAAGCCATAAGTAACTCCATTACTCCAGCGACCACTAATTAATTCCCTGTAAGCTTGCTATTTGGAGATAAGGAACAGGATAATAATAATGAGTATAGTGCATTCCAACCGATTGGCAGCTCAAGTGGTGTCAATGTATTCAAGTCCCCTGTAAACCTTAACCCATCTGATTTATCTAAGACTATAGTGTCCAATTCAGACTTCTTAAGTAAGAAAAGAGACAGGAAAGATGATGAGCAGGAGGATGGGAGTGCAGTATCTGACTGGGCCTTAACTGATAATAGGCTCAGACTCTAAAAGGGTTGCAAGGAAATGGGTTTCCAGTTGCCCTTATCAAATTGATATCTCCCTCTAATTGATGAATCAAATGGAATCCAACCAGAAGAACTCTCACTCTCCCTTGGTCAAACAACACCTCTTTCCGAACCACAAGATGTCCCCCTCCTATATTTTAGGTTAGCTAACAATGGAGACTGATCAGTGTCCCAAGAAGTAAATGATAGGCAATCTAACAATTTCCCTCCACTAGTACAACCTGTATTATCTAGTGATTTGCTTCAGGGCATCCCTCACTCTGAGAATAGCTTAGTTAATAATGAATCTGTAAGTAAGACAAAGAGTATAATCGGTATTGGATGTACTGAGCAGGAACATGTAAGCAATACCCCCCCCCCCGACAATCATACGTGCTAGGTGACTGTATAATAACATTTGTAGATAAGATTATGTGTAACCTGGATAAAGCCAATTGAACCCGTAGAAGTGTCAGAAGGGCTCAGATCTCTGATCCTACCAGGAAGGCAAACAATATACTAAGTAACACAGGAGTTAACCCATTGGTAGTAGTCCATATAGGCACCAATGATTTAACAAATCTGAAACTGAGGAAATTAAACATGATTTTGTTGAACTTAGTTCTTAACTCAAAGACAAAGATTGTGAGATCTGCTTTTCTGAAATTTTACCAGTCCCCAGGGTGAGTACTACCAAGCATAATAAAATTAAATTGATTAACGAATAGCTTTGTGGGTGGATCCTAAAGAATGGCATTTCTTATATTACACACTGGGAGACCTTTGAACATAATGCCAGCCTATTTAGTTGGGAAGGACTGCACTTGAGCAGGAGAGGGAGTATAATGCTTGGGCAGAAACTTGAAAAACAAATCTCCATGTCTTTAAAGAGCTTCTGACTATGGTCGGTCTCCTGCCTGGATCCAGATGTGCTGTGTTCTGCTGAGCCTTCTCTGTTACGTGTCGTATAAATTGCAGTATTGAAACTGTATTTTAATGGTTTTTGTGATGCCTTAATTTCTCGCTTCCTACCTGTCCATTTTTCCTGCCGGTCGTTTATTGCTGTCCCGTTGAAGTTTGTGTGAGGTCATTTGTAGGTTGTTCAAGAGGCACTGCTCAGGGGTAACTACTGTGGATCTCCTCACATTGATTTTGTTGTGAAAAGCAGTTGTCAGTCATTTCCATTACTAATCGGCAACTAGTGAAGTGAAAAAAATGGTACACAGAACTATACGGTGTTCTGCTGCTTGTTTTTTAAAAATATTTTATTTTAAACTATGTCTGGCTTGTTGTGTTCTGTGGACTTTCTCTCGCTGTCATCCTTGCAGGACCCTTTATCTGTTTATTTTCCAGACAGTCTTTTCAGAATGTCTGTCTAGGAAGGGCAGAAATGGAAATGTACAGTAGTAGCCACAGACATTGCCAGCTATTTCCAGATATTTTGCGAAATTTCTAAAGAGTTTCTCTCTGCTGTCCCTACTGTGGAAATGGAGAAAGCATGAGATATTTCTGGAAATATCACAGAAATTATGGGAAATAGCTGGCAGCGTCTGTGGCTGCTACTGTACAATCAGCGTTTTTTAATGTGTGATGTGCCTTACTTGAAGTGACTCCATATATTTGTAGCAATGTACAACCCCAATAGCAAATGGAAATAATACATCAAGTGTCATGAAAATGAGATCATTATGATCCAAGTCAGCCCTTTAGTTGCCCCGATCAGTGACAGGTGGCTTAAGCACATCAGGAGCAAAACCAAGAAAGAAATAATAAATAAATAAAAACAACTTAGATCGATTGGACACAAAGTAGTGACACACATACACACACACACATAGCTTGCCACATAGTGAGAGAGAGAGAGAGAGAGAGAGAGAGAAAGGTGTCTGCCCCACCACCCCACAGGACCGCAAATGTAAACCTGTTAAACTTTTCTTCCTACCAAGGTTTGCAGCATGTCAAAGGGCAAAAAAATAAAGAACATACTTAAAAAGTATAAAAACACATTTCTTCACTGACAACAGACTGTGTTACAAATCAGAGGTTTTTCAACATGTGTATAAGACAAGGTCCAAAAACATAGATAATTCTGGGTCACTACAGGATTACCCTTCCAGACTCAGACATGACTTGTCAAAATGAAAATGACAAACATATCAGACACCAGCACAGTAGAACTTCATTTATTTAATAAACGACTTGGACTGAATCCTTTGTAACATTTTATGAAGGAACAGAAATTCGTGTCAGCCATCCAAGTAAAATGCATTTCAAAAAATCTGCAATTCACAACTCGAGCTTCCACAGAACACAATGAGCCACACATAGTTTAGAATAAAATATTAAAAAAAAAAAAACAAGCAGCAGAAACTCTGTATGGTTCTGTGTAGAGAGAAAAGCAAAACCGCCTCGAGGAATAGTGTGTGTGGAATATAAATTGTTAATCGAATCAAATAATACTGACACAGCACTGACAGTTGTATTTATATTTGTTAAAGCGCTAAATGCCAACATAAGCATGGTTTAGTAGAGCAGATGCTTATGTAGGCGTTTGACGCTTTTTTTAACAAATGTAAATAAAGCTGCATTTTGGTTCAGTGCTGTGTGGTGTGGGTATTTGTTTGATTTATTATAGTTCTGTGTACCTTTTTTCTTTCCCTTCATTAGTTGCCGATTAGTAATGGAAACGACTGACAACTGCTTTTCATAACAAAATCAGTGTAAGGAGACCCACAGTAGTTACTGCTCATCAGTGCCTCTTCAACAGCCTGCAAATGGCCTCACACAAACTTCAACGGGACACTGGTAAACAACCAGTGGGAAAAACTAACAGGTAGTGAGGGAGAAATTAAGACATCACAAAAAACATTAACAGGCGCAGCGGTTGGATTTCCGCTTGCGACGCCAGCGACCTGGGTTTGGGAATGTGTCCGGGTCACTGGAGGGCCAGCCGAGGGGGAGAAGGATTGAGCATCCCACGACAGCTCTCCTTCTCTGAGGGGAGGGTAGGGGATAGGTCCAGTGCCTGCTGATTCCTAGCGGAGGCTGGGAGCATCGCAGGGTGTACAGCCCAAGTTAACTGGGGGAGGAGTGGACATCGGCGTATGCCTTGACGTCACCACACTGCCCCCCCCCACAGAAAACCAGAAAAAAACTGCTCGCTAGCCACCTAGATGATGGCTCCTCATTCCCCGAGCACCTCCAGTACCTGTCCAGGGCCTCCTGTTCATCAGCAGCATCCCCGAGCCCTAATGAAGTGTGTGCCAGGGTCTTCCCCTTCCACCCCAGTGCCCTTCCCCTCAAAGGAGGGGGACCCACCCGGTGATAGGGATACACCAGGATATCCCGGGGATCGACTGTGATTTGAGGACCTGAGGAGGGCTGGCCAAAGGTCAGTAGGGTCGGGGGAAACTTGTGGAGCCTGAAAGAGTGGGGGCCAGTGAAGCATGGGGAGGCAGTATAAACATATCATGCAAAAAAAAAAGTAGTTTCAATACTGCCATTCATATGACACATAACAGAGCAGAACACAGCACATCAGGATCCAGGCAGGAGACCAACCATAGTCAGGAGCTCTTAAAACTAATTCACAAGGTGGACATGGGAATCTACACCTCTACTACTGGTCATGAATCCACAAAAAACAAGGTGATTAGTCAATGCAAAATTCTAATGGCTAATGCCAGAAGTTTGAATTTACTGAAGAAAGCTGAATTAGAAGCGATTCTCCTGAAAGATTGTGTGGATAATGTAGCAATTACAGAGATCTGGTGGAATGACACATGTAACTGGATTAGGCAGATTGCTGGCTACCAACTCTATGATAGTAATGGAGTGTGCAGAATGGAGGAGGTGAATGAATTTATGTCAAAAATTATATACCCTGTCACCAGTGGCAAATAATTGAGGATTTCTCCGCATCAATAGAGAGTATCTGGATACATCTGCAGCTAAACAATAGGCCCAATATTATTTTAGGCAACTGCTATAGGCCCCCTTCTTCTAGTAAAGTGTGTAATGATAGACTAATCTGGGAAATTATTAATGATTCAATCATTGGAGATACAATCATTCTAAGGGACTTCAACTTACCTGGTATTAACTGAGGTTCATTGACGGGAACTAATGAAATTGAGAAGGAATTTGTGGTACGCTTACTGAGTCATGGCCTTGAACAATTAATAAGTGAACCTACCCAGGGTAATAAAATATTGGACCTCACTGTTACAAACATAGGGCCCGATTCTAGAAGGTTCGTGCAAGTCAATGCCAAACATGACTTGCACCAATTGCAGCTGCGACATTGACCCTGCACCCTATTCTGGAAGGGGCAGGATCTCCACGTCTAAGTCCTGCGATTTGTGACATGCGGCCAGGTACACTGAACAGAGGGCACACCTGGCGAGCATGTCACAAGCCGCAATGCAGGTCACAATTGCCCCCCATGCCCAGCAAGCCACATTAGGCACCCTGCAGGGCTGCCCACATCCCCTCTCCCAACGCTCAATTATGTACCAAGGCCGCCTCACACCAACTGACCCTGAAGTGTCCAGTGGCAGCCTGCAGGCTGGCCACACCTCCTGTCCCCTGAATCCACCATTGATATACCCCACAGGGTGGCACAGTCAACCCCACCCATGCCCCAACCCTGAGTCACTGGCTGCAAATGCAGAATACACCCAGCCCAGCCCTGGTAGTCTTGTGGCCCCTCACCCAGCTGTGCCAGTCCACCCAGCTCCCCCACCCATCCCCAGCTGGCGATTGGCATAGCCCACCTCATATCTCCACTACCAGCCGCCGACTGAGTTCAGTAGAAGCGCTACTGTAAAGACACACTCAGAAATTAATTTCTGAGCATGTCTTTTCAGTGCGCACTCCAACATGTACGAAAACACAGATCAGGCATGATGTGAAGAATGACATCTGTACCATCCATAGGGAGGTGTGAAGAGAAGGCAATGTTGAAAATCTGTAGTGATAATATTAAAAATGCTCGCACTTTTGAGCATACGTGGAAACTGTGGAACGCATGTGCGTAACACAGTCATTTTATTGACTTTCATCACCAAATTTTCAACATAGGCATTTTAGGACCTCTGCTCATGAACAGTGTCACTGTGATTTTCTTAATGTGTCCCAAACACTGATTTCCAACAGCGACCGAGCTGTTCTGTGCCAGAAGTGCAAAAACACATGTCGACCAGGATGTGAAAAATGACAGCTGTACTGTTCATAAGGAGGTGTGGAAAAATTACCATGTTGAAAATCTGGAGTGAAAATATTGCAAAGTCACAAAGTTATGAGCGTGTGTAGCAACTGCGCAACGCACACTCATAAAACAGTAATTTTGTGATTTTTTCCACCAAATTTGCAACATAGACTTTTTGAGAGGCCACCTCATGAACACTGGCACTGTCATTCTGTTAATTAGTCCTGAAAGGTGATTCTGTGCAGTGACCACAAAAATCACCTTTCTGGACTGAATAACGCCATAACAGTGGCTGAATTCATGAGGAGGGGTCCCAATAACCCCATGTTGAAAATTTTATGCTAAAATTCCCAGAAATGCCTAAGATATGCACTAAAGTTGACAAAACCTTATTTATGCCATTATACAGCTTACCGGCATTTCTTCAGTTCGTGGTCAGCTTTGAAGATTGCAGATGTGTTCCGGTCAACTGAAGATCATCGCACTGGGCTCTGGAGGTAAGTATGGGGTGGGGGTGTTGGGAAGCAGTGTGTACAGAGGGGTGGTGGGGTTGTGGTGGGGCCACCAGACTCAACGAGGACCATTTTCTGATTTACAGGTAAATTTAAAAAAAAAACATTGCAGGACTTTTTTTTTTTTTTACAGAGACATTAGGCAAGCTGGGGTGGGCCCAGTGTGCCAACTGAGTTTTTTTGAGGGGTGGCTAAGGCTGATGGGTGATTGGGCGCCCCCATCTGCACATACGGGGGTGCAAGAGCTGAGGGGATTGGGCATCTCCCTCAGCACAAACCTACTTTTTGGGGGACATTATGCCGACCGAAGTGGGCTTCCATCGCAAATTAAACTGGACGGGACTGAAACCAACGGGATTGGGGCCCCTTCGGCAAACAAAGACTGTTTTGGGGGAGTGCATGCTGCCAAGGGGGATTGGGCACCCCCTTGGTGCTGGGGGCTGAATAATACTGTTTGTGAACATGGCCGTGGCTTGCAGCAAATCCTCACAAACAATATTACACTAGGTAACATTCTGCCCTGCAATGATGGTTCGCTCCCTCATTGCAGCAGAATGGCTGATTCTACAATGACGAGGAGGCCCCTGATTGCTGCGGAGAAAATATTACAGGTTGGTGGCACTTTTGGAAGCCAGTGTCATCAGCACACTGTGCCTCCATTGGTCCACCAGTGCCAAGCCCCCAAATGCAATGCCTCCATTGGCTGTCACAGTACCGCGCCTCCACAACCCACTTCTCTCTTAAGCTGCCACATAATGTTTCTTGTGCATGCACACAAGCAAACATAAAAAGGAGAATAGGGGTAATGCTGGGAATTATAGACACATCAGTCTGACATCCCTTTTGTAATAAGATCATGGAAAAACTGATAAAACAGCATTTGGAATCTGAAGTGTGCAACTTTTGGCCATCCAATAGGAAGCAGCATGGTTTTAAATGTGATAATTCTTGTACTACTAACTTTCTGGCCTTTTACAACAATGTAAGCTTAAGCCTTGACAAGGGCACTCCTGTAGATGTGGTGTTGCTGGACTTTGGAAAAGCCTTCGACATGGTCCCTCAGAGTGTACTTATTACTAACATACTAAAATGCCAGCAGAATAGGCCTAACGGTCTTTCGTGTCTGCTCATTTGGTCAGTCCCCAACCTGAGTGCTGACCTTGCTGTCCCCCTCGCCTTCTCTGGCTTCTCCCTTCCCAGTTCCGGATATTCTTGCTGCATTGGATTTTGCTTCCAGAACCCTTCCCCTGTACCTGTCCCACCACCTCTTGAACCCCTCCACTGTCTCTGCCTCCACCAGCCCCCTAGGCAGTGCATTCCATGGCTCCACCACCCTCTCAGTGAAGTAGCACCTCCTCCTTTCTCCCCTGAATCTTCCCCCCTCCAGCTTCCAGCCATGCCCTCTAGTGGCCCCTTCCTCCTTCCTTCGAAGCACCCTGACTGTTCCTCCCCTATTTACCCTCTTCATGTACCTAAAGACCTCTATCATGTCCCGTGGTCCCTTCTCTTCCAATGTGTATATATTTAGCTCTTCGAGCCTCTCCTCATAGGTCCTGTCCCCCAAGCCCCAAATCATTTTGGTTGCCCTCCTCTGGACCCTCTCCAGGAGGTTAATGTCCCGCTTTAAGTGTGGCCTCCAAAACTGCACGCAGTACTCAAGGTGCGGCCTCACCAAGCAGTTATACAGAGGGAGTATCACTTCCCTCCTTCTGGAGAAGCTAATTAACATGAGTCTTAGTTTAAGTTTAGTTAGGTTTGTGGAAGGTTGGTTACTTTATAGAATACAGCGTGTAAGGTTAATGGACATTTATCAGAGGAGGGAAGTGTTAGCAGTAAGGTGCCCCAGGGCTCAGTTTGGGGCCCAACACTTTTTAGCATCTTTATAAGTGATACACACACTTACACCAAGAACTTCATCTCTAAATTTGCAGATGACACCAAGGTGGGTGGTGAGGTGGACTCTGTCATAAAGTATCAATCCTTCACCTTATGACCATGAATACATAGAAGCATGGGCATTAAAAAATGAAAGGAAATTCAACCATGTTAAGTGTTTTGTTCTTCATTTTTGTTGGAACATTCCATTGTACTCTTATATGCTAAATAAGATTTAACTACAGACAGTAAACAAAGAATGGGACCTAGGAGTGGTTGTTAATAACAAATTATCGGTGTGCGATCATTGTAAGAAACTTACACAAACAGCAAATGGGTTGATTAAAACCATTCAATGCTCATTTATATCAATGTCTTATTCCTTTGTATCAAAAAAATATTAGACCTTACTTAGATTATAGGTCTTCTTTCTGGAACCCATATTTAAAAGTTGTCATCAACCTGGTGGAGGGGGTTCAGAGGAGGGTGACCAAAATGATCCCTCAGTTGAAACATAATATATGGAGAGAGGCTAATGGAAACAGGTCTATTTTACCTGCAAAGTAGAAGACAAAGGAGGGATTTGTTATTGTTAAAGTTTTTCATAACCCTGATTTATCATGTCAGTGTGGATTAAATGTTGACACAAGAACAGTCAATTTAAGGTCCCACAATAAACAGCTTATTGTCCCAAGGGAACATACTAACAAAAGGGACAATTATTTTACTATCCAATCTGCTAGAGCATGGAATATATTTCCATAAGAGCTGGTAGATCAAACTACTATAACTGGCTTTAAAATAGGGCTTGACAGGTATTGTTACTAGAAGCAATATTGGAATAATTCACCCACTCAGAGTGGGAGACAATCACGATGAGCGTTCAGTCTACTTTTGTCTTGTCAAATCTAGTAAACCTAGTAAATGCAAAAATACCAATCACTGATGAGAAAATAAAATAATTTCAAGAGGAAACACATAAAGACTCAGGGCTACAGAAATTGAGACTGTGTTACAAGGCTGACCCTCTTGAGAGATCACAAGTAGATCCAGACATCAGACAATATTGGTTATTCTGAGACAAAATCACTACTGAAAGTGGATTACTCTTAAAGGGTGAGAGACTGATTGTGCCTGCTTCACTCAGAAAATAAATGCTGAAAAATACATGGTAGTCATTTAGGAATAGAGAAGTGCAGAAGAACAAGGGATGTTCTATTTTGGCCCAGAATGAATAGCAAGATCAGTGATTTGGTAGCCAATTGTGGTATCTGCACTAGCTACAGAAAAGCTCAGCCAAAAAAAAACCATGAAACCCCACGAAATCTCTGAGAGTCCTTGGCAAAAAGTGGGAGATGATTTATTTAAATTTAACAGAGAGAACTATCTTGCAATGGTAGACGACTATTCAAAATTTATTGAAATTTCCAGACTGGAAAATATAACAAGTGAAACAGTGATTAACCATATTAAATCATAATGTGCAAGACATGGAATACCTGAAATTTTCATTACTGATATTGGCCCTCACTTTCAGTTTGAGACTTTTGAAAAAATGTATGAGTTCAAACATGTCACTTCATCACCCCAATATCCTCAGAGTAATGGAATGGTAGAATGAGCTGTACAAACAATTAAGAATTTACTGAAAAAAGCTAAACGGGCCCATAAAGATCCCTACCTGGCAATGCGTAACTTGAGAAACACGTCTACTGAAGGCCTATGGTCACCAGCCCAACTGTTAATTGGACTTGGAACAAGAACTTTGATTCCTACAAGGCACGAACTGCTAAAACCAAAATTGATAGAGACTGATGTTCGAACTGCCTTAGAGAAAACCCAGAGAAAGCAACAATATTATTATAATCAAAGTGTGCACCCCTTGCATGATTTGACTCCAGGACAACAGGTGCATTTGCGCACCGCTGAGAATGACTGGACCCCTGAAATTGTCCTCGCACCTGCACAAATCCCTTAATCATATGTGGTTGAAGCTAATGGGAAGCAGTATTGGCAAAACAGCAGAGACATCTTGGGATCTTCAGAGCCATAGTCCTGCCTGTCATGAAGACAGCAGGGCATTTTGCCATTGGCAGAGAGGCAGAGAGAGCAGCCAATCCTGCGGCGAAAGAGGGAGAGACCGAGTCTGTGGCAATGGAGAGAAAGAAATGTCAGATAAAAGACACAGTTATGATGGCGCAGTAGCTTCAGGACCCAAGCAAGAACTCACCACTGACAACATCAGCAATAATGCCAGCCACTCCATGGAGCATGCATGTCCAGATTGAAAGCCCAACCAGCGTGAACCAAGTGATCAGCCAACCAATAAGAAACCTGCAAGATACAGGACCTTAAAGTGCCTCTGAATAGCAAATGACTAAAAGAACTGTAATGTACAAGTTATTACATTTTAAGTTATTAAGTTGTTTTGTGTTGGAGAAGACCATACTAAAGGGGGGAGATGTGAGGATATGCATATTAATGTGGATATATGCGTATCAATGACACACACCCAACGTGATGTCACTACCTTTTGAATGCCTTATATAAATGAGTTGGCAAGCTATAACCTGGCGCCAGAATTACACTGTACCCGATACTGGTTGCATCTGTGTGAACCTAGCTGGCAACCGATAGTAAAGCATTGCAAACCAAGCTTACCGACCTCCACGTTTCATTACAGCTTGTACCAAGAGTGCAGTTCCAACTAACTCCACTGAACACATGCACCCTGTATTAATAAATGAGATGTTAATCCAGGGGTTAAGGGATAATGGAGCCTCCATTTCAATGGTAAAATAGGATTTGATTCACAAGGAACAGATCCTGCTGGGCCACTTTTCTACAGTTAGAGGAGTGATAGGTCCTGTGGTCTCAGTGCCAATGGCCCATATCTTTCTAAGCTGTGAAGGTGACCAGGGCATATGAAAAGTGGGTGTTTTACCGGACAAGCCTATGGATATAATGATGGGTAACGGCTTTGACAGTCAGGCCAACATTGTGTGCAAATAGTAATGCTAGGGAACCAGGTCCTGAGGACAGAGGGGGCAGTGCAGCTGGAAGCAACCCCTCCCTCAGCAGTAGTATAAGTTGCAACTGAAGAACGAGCTGAGAACAGCAGTTCTGAGCCACAGCTACAGACTAAGGAGAGGCCAGCTTGGGACACTCTTCCACAGGAGGTTGTATTTGAGGAAGGTTAGGTAGGCAGGGCACAGGGTCATACAGTTGCAAACAAAAAGAGCGCAGCAATGTACTACGCTGTCACTACAGCGGGAATATTACCAGCGACTGGCCAAATCACCAAAAGTAAAAATCGGCGAACAACTTCAGAAAATCTTTATTTTTTGTGGGGGGCTCTGCCTCCTAGCACCCCCCATTATGGGGGGCTGCACCCCCAAACCCCTTGATTTATATAATCAACTCCAGGGGGTACAACACAGGAATGGGGAGAAACATGGGCAGAGAGGGAAACCTATTGCACAAAGTGAGAAAACAAGAAAAAAACAGCCAAATTCTCCATTGGTCTGGGACCAGGATTCGAGATCCGATCCACTGACACAAAGCTTCCCTTGCTGCTGGTGGCTCATCCCTCTGAGCCACAGCCACTGCTTAGCAGACCACCTTCCCAGCAGAGCTCTTATCCTCTGGGTCACTGGCTATTCAGCCAAGAGTGACAGGGTGCAAAACCGCACTTGCAACATTTCATCCTTTTGTGGTTCTGTACCCTATCACTATATCTCCCCCCCCCCAGTGTGTGTGGTGAGCAGTTTTGACTACACTGTTCTATATATGGCATATTGACCTGGTACTGGTATCCAGAGCTGGGAAGAGCTTTGCAAGTTGACCCGTCCTTACAGAAATTAAGGGAGTTAGCCAGCAGGATGGAAGGTGGCTCTCAGGGTTCAAAGAAAATGGAAGCATACTGGTAGAATGGGCTCCTATATCATGAATGAGTTCCAAAGAGAGGACTGGAGGAAGAGGTACTCCCACATACAGTAGTTCCTAAAGAGTATAGGAAGTAGCTTCTGGGCTTAGCCAACAATATCCCCTATTCTGGATGCTTAAGAGTCATACATACATGTAACTGAGTCACCGTGTATACTACGGTTACTACCCCTTTGTTGCAGGCTCAAACAAGGTTGAGGGGCCAGGGCTCTGTTATTACAAGATGGGGGGGTTCTTTCCCAGCAAAATGTCAATTAGCGTGGTGCCTTACCCCAGGGATTAAAATAAGTTGGACAGATGTCTGACTAGTACAGCCCACTGGGATGCTGTGCCTACTCACTGCCCCTTACAATCACCCCACACATTGAATAGCAAAACCCAATTAAATATTTCAGCATGCATGCAATCACTGACTATAGCTAATAATATGGTCATGCAAGGTATGCTCATGAGACAGGCTAACAATAACAATAAACAATTTTATTAAACAGGGTAGGGGAAAAGGGGTGCAGAATTAATAGCTGTTTTAGAAAAATTTGATTCAACTGGTAAAATGTGAACAATAAACAATAACAATGCCCACCCCCAACAGCAACACAATAGTATAGAATGTCTACCTCCCCACTGGTACCAGTGTCCCCAGTGTCCTGTCTGGGTACCAAGCTGGTCAGTCGGTGCAGGCCTAATGGGATGCAGCTCGCTGGCCATCAGTGGTGCACTTTTAAATGAGCACAGAAATTTTGTGGGTCAACTATTTCCAAATCCCTAGAGGTAGAGTAAACCCTGAGTTTATTCACAATCCTGGAGATACCAGTCTGGGGCTCTGTCTGGCTGCAGCTCTGGGGACCTCCTGCAGCTTTTTGGGTCTTTTGCAGGTCTCTGGATCTCTCTTGCAGCTCGCTGGGTCTCTCTTGCAGCTTTCTGGGGCTGTCTGCTTCACTGGCAATCTAGATGGACCAGTCTAGGGACCAGGGTGATACCTCACCCACCTATCCAGGCATACAGCCTTCAGGGTGAGATGATAGGCAGTGCATGGCTACAACACTGCCTGGCCAATTCCCCAACTGTCCAATGGGAGAAAACTCTCCTGGCTCTCAGGAACACAGCTTACTACTTTCAGTCACACAGCAGTCCAGCAGCTATGGCACAGAAATTCAACAGAAGTATTGTCTTTCAGTCTCAGGAGGGCATTCACACTGGTCACTGGTTGCTGGTCACTGACCACAAACCTGTCACATGGCTACACAGGACCTTTGGACAAAACCCTATAAATCTTTAAGATGGAGCGTGGTGCTGCAGTCCTATAACATGGACATCAGGCTCTGCAGTGTCAGGCACTTTATATTGTATCATTTCTTCACTGGTGTGTACGTTTTTTTACTGTGTTTTCCCTTCCCCTTATCCCCGTCACACCTGGAAATGAGCCTTAGCTCAATGTGCCTGTGTTGGTTATCAATTGTCAAATGAATGAATCAACCAGTCAATAAATAAATAAATAGCCAACCAGTGGCCCAGTAAATAATGCAAGGTACTTTAAAGAATTATCACATTATTAAAACACAGGGAAAACTGCGGACATAGCAAGTAGAGCAAACCTGCTAACATAAAAAAAAATCATTTAGAGTCACAGAGGTGTTTTATTTTCAGGGGATGGATACCCATATTTTTTCTTTTATCTTACTAGTTATGTTGCCAGTACAATTATTTAGTTATAAGGTGTATCCGGAGAATTGAAAATTGCCTCATATTGCAGTCCCAGGCCTTTTGTGTAAGGATTCCTAAATTTCCACAGAGGGTGGGTGGGGAACACAACAATTTCTGCCCTGAAAAAGGCTTCTGACTTTGTAAATTTCAAAGGGTCGAATTGCTTCCATAACAAAAATACATGTTTTGAGCACAAACAGAGCCAAGGCAGAGCAAGATGGTGCCCCACTGATTTGGACAGCTGGGAAAACAAAAAGACCAGGCTTCAATCCACAAAACCAGTTGAATCCATTGAGGAAAACAGTGGTCTCCACAGATCAAAGAAATTGTCCAGTACGTGATGCCAGAGGGGCATGTATGATGATGCAGGTGTAGTGGGCTGACCAATCAATGATATCTGTGTGTGTGTTTGCTCATGGAGTTAAGTTATGTTTTGGGATTCTTTTTTTTCTCCGTGACCACCACGGCACCACTCCTTCAGGCTCTCACGACGGAGCTTCCCCCAATCCACCCAGGTGGTAACAGCTTCTTCCGCTTATCGCCCATCAGACCCTTAGGTCTGACCCATCAGGCACACCTGTTGCTTCTGACCCAGTCCCTGGTGAGGGGCTTAACTGGGGACATCAGCAGAAGGGGCAGGAACAGACTATGCTGTGCGACCTGGAGTGGCATATGGAAGCTTACCTGAGACCATCATCCAGGGCCATATCAGCCATTTTTTATGTTTTCCTGGTCCCATCCACCTACTCCTCTATTGGCTGCACATGCTCACGGCTGGCCTTGTAGGGTGCCCAACAGCGTGTGGTCACCCACGTCGTCATCAGCACTATCACCTTCCACCGTCAGGAGCCATGAACAAGTGATGTGACAGTCTCTCTCCCGGGAGGAGGGCATCCAAGATATGCTCTTGAGCCCTCCCTGCTGGCTTCTGCTCCTGATGTTCCAGGCTCGGGTCATAAGCCCAGGTCACCTGCATGCCAGAGCAATCCCCTGAACTCGCAACATCACAAGTTCGAGTCTGCCATAACTCATCAAGTTCCTAGTTGGAGGTAAGCTTCTTCTACTGTACTTAGAATTTAGATAGCCTTGAGTGTAGAGTATTTTGTGTGTCCTCTATTTTTGCAAATGTGTTTATTTTTATCTCTGTAGACATACTTTATTCCCCATAGTTTTCAGTGTGTGTGTTATCCTGTAACATATGTAAATATTGTGGAGTGTTAAATGTTATTTTTATATTCTTCATGCTTTCTGTGACTGAGTCATTTCAGATATAGATAACAAGTGGTAAACTGGCAAATCTGTGATCTGTATCTGAAGAGACAGGCTACAGTTGCAATAACTAAGGCAAAGTGTTCTCAGCTATAACTGAAGGGGTGGGTCATTTGCCTTTTAGGTAAGGAACACTGTACTGTGTGAGCAGTGGCTCTGGTGGGATTTGGACCTAGAGATATCCCAAGTGAGGTTTCAGCTGAGTGGTGGCAACATTCCAAGGTAACCCTTTCAGGCATCTGAAGGGTTGTGAGACCGGTAACAGTTCTGGCTGAGTTCTGGGAGAGAACCAGTCTGTAACAGTGTGATAAGCCATTCCACCAATAAGGCCTTTTACACTCTTCCAGAAACTACATGCATCACCAGCAGTGGCCAGGAGCAAGCTCCTGCAGTAGCTGGTTTTAGTCAGTTGAAAAGCATTCTTATGTAAATTTCTGAGCCTCTTGTACTCCTGTCAGTCACTTATGCTTAGGGAGGATTTGTAGACATACCGGCACTAGTCTCTAGCTTACATCGGGAAGAGGAGATCACTGTGAGACACATAGTGTCAGTGCCCCCAAGCCTTCACTTAACAACAGGAAGTTATGATATGGATTGGGGAAATACTGTGTCATTACTGGTCAGAGTCCATGACTTGGGACAGCACAATGCACAGGTAAGAAAAAGTGCTGGTAATCAGAACACAGCCCATGAACAATATCAATGTCATTTTCAAAAAGCTCTGATTGCCATTACAAACACAGCTGTCACCTTTACTCCCTAAGAAACATATAGGCCCTAAAATACAACTCACTCAGAATAAAAACAAATTGATTTAATGCTCTTTTCCTTGATATTCCCCTCTTCACAAACATGCACACATTTAGAAAATGAAGTACTACTCACAGTTCAATTTTTGGAGCATCTTTTCTGACTATGGACCTTTTCTGACTATGGACTCCTCCACTCCTACTCACACCACCTCCTATCCTTAACTGCCTTGCTGCTTGCCATGTCATAGGTAAAATTGAATCATTGGTTTTACAGAGGCCTTCTGTTGTGTGGTTTGTGAGGGGGGAAAAGGACCTCATATATCTACCTTTACATTTACAAAGCAAAATCTCACATTGGCAGAGCAGCCATCAGCTTTGTGCTCCCTCAACTGTGGAACAAGCTGCAAAAAACTTTGAAATTAACTCACCCCATCAGTCTAGCAGCTTTTAATTCTCTATATCTACATCATAATAAGGAGTCCTGTGCCTGTCTACCCTAAATAGTGACTCCTATAAGTCCAAGCACACTTTAATTACTACTGTTAAAAGACTGATCACATCTATAATCGACTCTTCCCTCTCCCCTTTTTCTACCCTCACATCTGTCCCTTCCACATTCCTTTGACCCTGGTTCCAGCTCTAAATTCTCCATACCATATCACTATATTTCTTTTTATATTAGGTTTTATTTGTGTTCAGTGCACCTGATATGTATATTTCTTTTATGAAAAATTGTGTCCTACCCAAAACTAGCTGTGTCTTCTGCTCCAAACATATACAGTACTACTGTCAATGCTACCTGCTGATACTTTGTATATACTGTATCATTGTATCTTACTTTATTTGTATTATTACTATTTTCTTGTGTGTTGCATCCCATGTATATTGTCCCTTATTCTTTGTTAACAAATCCAGGTCCACCTCGAAAATGAGCTTGCTCAACGGTGATCGCCTGGTTAAATAAAGACTTTGATTGATTGATTGATTGAAACATTCAATCAGTACAATTCTCCAAACGTTTAGTTCCTACATTCCATAATAAACAAATATTCCATATACTGAGTGTGTGGATAAACAAATGCTTGACAGCTGGGGAGGGATTACTTTTTACTAGTTACTTTAAAGAAAAGAAGATACCTATTTTTAATTAAAAAAAAGTTTTGGATTTAAATGTTCCTAGTTTACTAATTTTATAAGTGCAATTGCACACTTTGGAGACATGGATTATGCTGATCTAACTCCACTTCAAGGGGCTGAAGGCTCTCTGCCTGTGGCATCATAACTCATTACGCTCCTCTGCGTGCAGTTAGTTCAGCATAACACATGCCCCATCATGTCATACTGTTTAATCGATCTGGCCACAGCCTTTGACTTGGTGTCCCACTCACTCCTCCTAGATAAGCTGAGTTCTGCTGGCCTCACTACTCCTGCAGTTGACTGGTTCCGGTCTTACCTCATGGGCCATCTACAGTCAGTACATGTCAGTAGAGCCCTGTCTCCTCCTCTTCCCATACAGGTGGGGTCCCACAGGGTTCCATCCTGATACACATTCTATTCTCCATCTTCCTTAATGACCTCTCCCATGTCTGTTCCAACTTGCATATCCATAGGTATGCAGAAGAAACAGTCATCTACACTTCAGGTCCCTCCTCCTTAGCTGTGGAAGGTCTGCTCTAACAAGACTTCAACAATGTTGTGTGCTGGTTTCAATCAAACCAACTCTGTGTCAACACAAAAAAGAAACTGTGTCCATGAACTTTGGTACCAGGCAGAAATTGTCCAGATTCCCAACTCTGCCCATCTTAACCACCTTGGATTGCAACTCATGGTCAAGTCCTTCAAGTACATTGGTGCATGGCTAGACAGCAAGCTTGACTTCTCTGCCCACATTGATGCCATCCATGTAAAGCTCCACCCTAAACTTGATGCCTTATATCACAATAAAGATTGTTTGTCTCCATAGGTTTGCTGTGAGCTTGTTACCCAAATGGTGCTCCTGGTCTTTGACTATGCTGACGTGGTCTATGACACCAACCCCTCCACTTCCCTGGCCAGACTGGACACCATCTGTAACTCCTTCTGCTACCAACTCCCCACTTCATAATCATCTTTGCTCACAATACTCCTCCTTATCCATTCTCCCTCTGTCTTCATGTTGCCAGATCCATTGTACATCATTCCTTTCCAAACACTGGTTTGGGTCCCTTCCCTCTTGCCTCTCATCCCTCCTCTTCTTTATCTCCACTGCCTCTTGTTTCCTCCACTCCAAGGATCCTCACACATTTGCCATTCTTTATCCCCACTTCACTGCTGGGCAATCAGTTTTTTACTATAGCCTCCCATCACTTTGGAACCAACCTCGCCTCTTCCTTCTGCTTCAGTTCCTCCCCAGGCTCACTCAAGCACTATCTGAAACTCCTCCCCTCCCCCCTTGCTCCTGTTTCCCCCTTCCATGACAGTTTCCTATGCTTTTGCTTCATACCTAGAAGGGAGTGTTGCTGAAATCCTCATTTGTTGCTCATGCCTTGTTAGCTTATTTTGCACTTACTCCTGTACTTAAACGTATCACTTAGTGCACGTTACTGCAACTGCAAAACAGTGTCTGTGCTATGTATTATGTATCCTCTGCTCCCTTTCCCTGGGTCACACCAGGGAAAAAAGCCTCAGCTCAGTGTGCTTTTTCTGGTCACCAATTTTCAAATAAATAAAGGCATATATACAATACTCGAGAGAGCAAGTGTGACATTCATGATTCCAAAAAAACTTTCTTTAAATGTCACGACTGTGGATTATTTTGAGAACTTATATGTGGTAGTTGTTTAATCCAAAATATAAAGATAATTTATCAATTCTAAGTTTAAGAAAATAAGATTGAAAAGTATCTGAAGAAAAATGTAATGTGGGTAACATGGTGTCCATGATAACTCATTTGCCATTTTTATTATTAATGTAAAACTGATATCACAATGCCTGGGTCTTCTACTTTGGTATAGTAGTTAGCAACTTTTCATCATTTGGTCTCAAACCATTTCTGTCACCCTTTACTGTACCGTCCATTGTGGGACGCCATTAAATCTCAGCCCATAGCTAATCGCAATTTAGTTTTCTCTCACATCCTTTTGCTTTCCCCAGACCAACTTTGCTGAAGATATATGTGGTGCTATATGCTTAAGACAGACACCAACAATTCTTTGAAATGTGAAGCATATTTTCTTTTAACACAATATTTTCTAACACATAACTTGAGTAACAGGGACACCACAACACATAACGTGAGTAACAGGAACACACCACAGATGTTTTATCTAACTATGCCTTTACCTATCCAGGACTTTATAAATATGGCTTACACGTAACAAATATGGAAGATAAAGCTGACCCTAATATACCCCAATATACAGTAAAAGCAGTTAAATACACTCTTTAATCATTTAATTCACACAGAGTAAATCTCACCTGTGTCAGTAGTAAACAAACTGCTAATCACCACCAATCACTGCATCTGGTCCCAAAGCAGAAGAACAGAGGTAATCCATTAGGTGTACAGCTTAGCTATTAGGCTAAATATTAGTGTAGTCCATGTCTGTCATGACAGACCACATCAGGAGAAGACATTTATTTGAAAATTAGTTTAAAACCAGACAGGGTATGGTTTAATCAAAGAAAGTCATGTTCTTGAAAGTGCAACTATTGAGTCACTGTTGACTGTGCAGGGTCACTAAATTTCCGAACAATGTCTTTTAATGGTTGTGTAGACTATTCAGCTATGTCCTCATTAGCAACACTGTAGGTGTATTTTTTATTCTTTAGCAAATATTTGATGGTGACTTGTGTATCTGAAGAAGATACAACCTCAGCAATGTATATAACAAGTGTGTTTTTGTCCCTGTTGTAAACTGCACAGTCACCAAGTTTACTTTATTAATTTTCCTAAAAAAAAACAGAAACTGAGAAATAAAATAACCATCTCCAATAATTATCTCCAGCTCGGGTGGGGTGGGGGGACTACTGCTGAATTAGTTTTATTTATTTTGCTGTTGTTAACCAGGAAAGGAGGACTAAATAATTCTACTACCTCATCCTGGGGGTAGGGGGTTTACAGATGGATGCCAGCTGACAGTGAACCAGATTAAGCTGTTGGTGGTATTCTTAGTGTGGCATAACTAGTGGGATGCACCTCTGTTCTACCACCCTCACCGTCTCTGAGCCAATTGTGGTCCAACCCCTCCTTCTTGGTGACCTCTGAGGCAGTGGTGGTGGCCCTGGTGGTCCCTGGGTGGGAGAGGTCCCCTGTATTCTGGTCAGACTGGAGACTAACAATCAGCAACCTTCTCCCTCAGCCAAGAGAGGTGCCTGCAGATGGGACAACACTGCATTCTCCAGAATGCTTCCTGTATGATTGCCACTCCACAGCCGCAGCGTAATGGAAATTTGGCTGGACACCAAGGAAATTCCAATACTGTTTGAGAAGTGCCATGAGATTTTCAATGTCCATCTGAAACAACCACAGACTAGAACTCTGATTAACATCTCCTCCAAATAAGAACACCTCAAGAGAGCAGCATCCCCTCATGATGCACTAGTGTCAGCATTGGGTTAACCCAATTGCCTGGTGTGAGGGTAGACCCAACAGCCTTCTGACATTCTGGCCTCAGAAGAGTATGCAACCTGCAGAACCATGTCCAAAACTTAGAAAGCCCCAAGAAATTAAGGGGTTCTCATCAGGAATAAGGTCACCCTGTATTGTAATTGATGCAATCTCATGTTGTGCTTAACACCTACATCCCGCCCTCTAGAATATATGTTAACACTTACATTAATGCTGAGTTTTCCTGTTGCAAGGGCACATCTTCACCTGAAGGAGGTTGTGGCAATTTTTGAGATCTGGTTCATGGCACTGGTAGACTTGCAAACCTCTGCAGTGGTGGAGTCAGGGACCTCTGCAGTGGCGGAGTCAGGAACCTCAGCCAAGCTGCTAGTGGTGAAGGAGATCCCATGTGTGAAGTTCTATTTGCCAACTCTGCCCCAGATTTCAAACAAAAGAATCTCCAGTCTACCGTAAACTTTGCATTGCTGCACTGTCCTTTGTTGCTTATGCAATACTTGCAGAAAAAGCTCATTTCTCTTGCAGAAACAACATATGGTTCAAAGACAAAGAACATCAGCATGCAAGCACTGAGGCAATGGTTACCCCAAAGGGTACTGGCTGGGGAGCTAAGTTTCAACCACATAATGCAAAGCATCATGGGCTGTATATGCAAATCACCACAGTATATTATGCTGGTTCAACTTTAAGCAGAAATGCATGGCACTGAAAGGTTTTCTCACACAGTCTGCAATTGGTTCAATTCCACAGACACAGTGTGTCATCATTGTGTTTGGCGTTGTCTTTACATTGATTCTTTGTGAACGTTTGCGGTTCACTTCCCCCTCCTTGACAAAGAAGAATGTTCTTCTCACATGCACATGTTCATGCTCGTTTTTTTATTTTCCATAAAAGAACAAATCATGAGCATTAGTTATTACGGCTCTTCTTGCAGTTACTGCTGTAAAAGTACTCTTCTTGAGAACACCAACTTCACCATCACATGGTCCTTTTCCATGGTGACTGCCAAAGTTATGTTTTTCATGAAGAACTTCCTGGTCAGACTCTCCAAATGATGCATCCTTAAAGTTGCCTTTATTTTCATATTGTGTTGGAGTACCATCCAAAAAAATGAATCATTTTTGTCATGTTGATACCTTGATTTTGTAGGTATTTGGTTGTAAATTGATGTACACTGGAGCTTATAGACCATGCAAATGCTGGGATAACATTCATCACAAAGGGCACACCTGTTTCAGCATCATTTGTAATGAACATTAATGACAACAGCCAAACTAGCCTACAAAGCGGCAAAAACACCCAAACTGTGCAACGTGTCTATAACTGAGGGTGACTGGGTGGCAGTCACCACCAGCATCAGCCCCAGTAAGTAAACATTTCACATCAGGTTTAATCCAACAAATGCCATACTGGGCTAAACATGCAGAACATGGGACCCCAAACAGTTAGAAAGATCCACCAGTAATGGCTCAGAAATGAAAGAATCAGTATACCCTTGACACACAAATAGTGCTTCCATGAGCGCTTTCTGAACCTCTGCAGGCATGAGGACAAATGGATGTTCACCAGTGCTTATAGGCTGTGCAATTGCTAGGATAACGCTCATCACAAAGAACATGCCTGTTTTGGCATCCTTTGTAATGAACATTAATGGCAACGGCTAAACCAGCCTAAAGTGCAGCAAAACACCCAAACTGGTGCAAAGTGTCTATAACTGAGGGTGACTGGGTGGCAGTCACCACCAGCATCACCCCTAGTAAGTAAACATTTCACATAATATTTACACCAACAAATGCCATACTGGGCTAAACGTGCAGAACATGGGACCCCAAACAGTTAGAAAGATAAGCCAGTAATGGCTCAGAAATGAAAGAATCAGTATACCCATGACACACACATGGTGCTTCCATGAGTGCTTGCTGAACCTCTGCAGGTGTGATGGCAAATGTATGTACACCGGCACTTATAGGCCATGCAATTGCCGGGATAATGCTCATCACAAAGGACGCACCTTTTTTGGTATCCTTTGTAATGAACATTAATGGCAATGGCTAAACCAGCCTAAAGTGCAGCAAAATACCCAAACTGGTGCAACGTGTCTATAACTGAGGGTGTCTGGGTGACAGTCACCACCAGCAACACCCCCAGTAAGTAAACATTTCACATCATGTTTACTCACGCTGAAGCCATGCTGGCAGAGGTCAACCTTACCCTTAACCTTTTTTGACACTAGCCAGCAGGACAAGTTGATTTAAAATTTCCCATTTAACTAGTCACCTGGGCTTGTATTTGAGAAGGTAACATTGAAATAAGTAAACCAGTTGGGCCAGTGGAAAAAGGCTGTGGGGCTAGTGAATTTTCCCCTTCACAAGCCCTGTGGACTAGTGGCTGGAAAACTAAATTTCAGCCCCTGGATTGATTACTATAGTCCATTTAGAAGAGCTCTGGACCCCTACACTTGCCAGTAGTGGCAGCTGTGTGTGTACAGATGATCATTTCACAATCTGGTCTACAGTGGTGTCCAGAGAAAAGGAGATTTGAGAGATTTGGAGGGTAAAGGGAGCAGCCATGGTGATTATGGGATAATACCCAACCACCTGCAGGTATGCATACCTTAGCACTTTGTCACTAAAATGTTGAGTACAGATATTCAAAATAATAATTGTAAATAAATGTAGGGGCTCTGATCTTAATGTGAGACAACCCATCAGACAGACACATTCAGAAAACTTGAAGTTAGTGGCTTAACAGCAATCCACCCTTTAACAAAGTCTGGACAAAGCTGAATGGTCCTAACAGTGGAGTGATAATGACTCACATTGAGTCTTTTGTGGGATCACCCTCTTTGCCTGCCAGATAACTGCAGCTATTAATGAGCTAATTATCACATCAGGCCACTTGGAACACTGAGATAGATTAGCATGAGAATTAGAGCTTGCTAAAATGGAGACTTAAAACTTCATCAACAGCCATGGAAAACCTGCACTAGGCAAGGAAGACAAGCGGGGAATTAGCAGCACTACTCTAGGTTAATATGCACTAGGTTTTGGATGAATATAATAATGCTAAAACTGACCCCTATACTGGGTCTACCATTAAGCACATGGCCTAAACAGTGACCATGATTCACAGCAACAGCCAAAAAACCTCTGAAGTGCAGAAAAAGACCCAAAAGATGCAAAATTACTAAAACCAAGGGTGAGGCTTTGGCAGTCACCACTAGCATCACCACCAGAAAGAAAAACAAATGTTACTGGATTGCTTGCTGGAAGTGACTGCATAAGCGCCACCCTTGGTTCTAGCAATTTTGCATCATTTATGTGTTTCTGCACTTTGTGTTCATTTTATTGCTGCTATGAATCTTATTAATTGTTTGGGCATGTGCTGCTTGGTAGGCTCAGCACAGCTTCTGTGGTAGTAAACTCAATGCAAAATATTTTTTTCTTATGGGTGGGGGTGGGTTGATGCTGGTGAGCCTACCATTCAGCACATGGCCCTAACAAATTACTAAACATCACTGTCTGCAACAAACAAACAACAAGCCAAAAGAACAAAAATCAAGCAGAAGTACTAGAACTAAGAGTGACAGTGGGGATCTCCACCAGCACCATGCCCAGTAAGAAATTATTACTTTACCTCACATTTAGACCCATGGAAACCATGTTAGGCCCAACATAAAAGCACCACGGTCCAACAATGCAGTTGCAATTCACTGCAACATCCAAAGTGCTGAAATGTTACAATACACAGAGCCAACACCGTTGGCATTAAAACACATTACTTATGATACCTTTTTAAGTGGTAATAATGTGTCCCATTCTCATCTAAGTTTCATCTCACTTGCATTAAATGGTATAGAGGACAAAAAATATACCCAGTAAGACCAACATTTGGCAGGTGCTTTCCCGTGGGGTATGTCTCATGATTTGGCAAGTTTTGTTTTGGTTTGATGTGTGAATTTTAAGATCCAGATAGTGCAAAAACCTTAAAAATTACCACTTTTTGCATTTTTTTCCCATCATCTTGTGACCAGGTGGTGTGGAATTTTGGTGTGAATTTTTATGGTAGAAACAGCTTGGGTAACAGAACTGCCATGCATTTGTTCGGTGAAAAAATATGAATATGTTGCAAAGTTATTCAATTTTTAAGTTCCCATTATTTGCAATGGTAAGATCACTTTCCAGGATAGAGGAATAGGTTCAAAAAAGGATATGGCTTCACGAAAAAGGATTCTTTTTCATGGGGGCCAGTTCTTTTTTGTCAGAAAAAAAATCCTTTTTCATGAGCTGCCATCTTGTTTTCTCTTTTTGCATGCAACAAACTGTCATACCTCTGCCAAGGGATGTCTTCTGCAGACATCCAAACATGTATCTTGCTTATCAGGAGCTGATGAGCTTCGCTGTGTGATTTTTTTATAGCTCCCATAGCCTATGAACATTTTTTTCAACTATTTAAATTATTTTTCACCACTGGCTAAGTTCCTTTTTCATACATCCTTTTTCATTCTTGAGAAAAAGGAAATTGGCTGGTGAAAAAGGATTTAAATGCGCCATCCCCTTTTAAAGATCAAATGCAAAGCTTTTTCCCAAATCAGAACAATGTAATATGGTTTGTTTACTTACAGTGCCATAATGGTGCTCTCATAGTAGAAATCTCATTGAGAAAATCTAAAGAGGGAAAGCATGTTAGACCATGAGCACTAAATTTGTGATTGCCTCAAATCAGGATGCTGGATTGATGCAGAAGATCATTTCATTCAAACAAGAAAGTTTTCATCTCTCGGGTTTGAAACAGAAGACTTGTGGGGCAACATGGTTGAAAGTTAATTCTATTTTCTATTGTTTTTAGTGTAGATTTTTTTCTTTATGCCTGTGGCTTATGGTTTATCAGACCAAACAGGGTTTTTTGGGTAACCCCCATCTCCAAAATGTTTTGTACCACCCCCTTTGATTCACAACATGAATGGGTCTTTCTGTGAGCCATTGCCTGAATTGTTTGTGTGTGATTGAACACAGTTTCAATGTGATGAGGGGAAAACATTTCACACATCTGCCCCACCCATCCCCAAGTTTAATGGAAAGTTATTCCAATGGATGCACAGATTCCTCCTGTGCCATTTAAGGAGAGAATAAATTGTTTGTCAATTGGCAAAGTTGGAAAGGGATCTGTCCTGAATCAGCAATATACAAGTAAAGTATCAGGTGTTGTAAATGTAGAATAGTTTGCAAATCTGGATTTAAGATGATGTGCGCACACCCAACACACACACACACACACACACACACACACACACACACAGACACAGACACAGACACACACACACACACACACTGACGCCACCACCACCATCATAGGGCTAATTCACCACATAGGCTGCAGGGGTATCTGCATCACTCTATGGACTTCTAAACCACACACATTGCTATGACTTTTTATGTAGGGATTTAGATTTTTTCCTTTTAAATCTTCATTGTTTTTGCAGGAAGGGAGGGTAAAGGTGGTGGAGATGAGCTGCAGAAGCTGCTCAAACAGGAAGAAGAGGAGGACTCCAGTTTTCAGCAGCAACAGCATTGGGTTTTTCATGGAACAGACCATTGCAAGGGGTTCAATATGTGGATAGGCTTCAGCTTCATCTCCATGATGAGCCGTGAGGGCATCCCCCTCGAGTCTCCTGTCGATGTCTTCATACATCAAGTAAGGAGGGGACTCCCCATTTACCAAACTTACAATTATCAGTTTCTCACTATGGAATTAAAAAAATAAAATAAAACAGCCAACCAGTGATTTGTTTGTTGTACCCACTAAAAACTTGAGTGCAATTTCCGTTGCTGGTTGATGGATTTTTAATCATTGATATTTACAAGTAGCACCATGCCACCAGATATTTCAGCTCACAAACAGTGTTGACAGCTTGTGCTTGCCAAACCTCTGAATGTACTGCTCAGCCCTTGTTGACACTGACCCAAGATCAATATAAGATACACACATTTATAATTTTTTACATTGCCCCCCTCCCCCGCCCAGTGCAGAGATGTTCTGTGCAGAGCATGGGGGAAAGTTGCATATCATATTTTCAGACCTTCTTAGTTCTTTGTTGTAAACTCCTTCTTTCTTTTAGTTTTATTTATGAATTGTAAACTCCCAAGCTAACCTCATTTAGTCTACTTGACAGTTGAGTTTGTGCACAAAAGATGGGGCATTATGAAAACTTGTTCTGCAAGCATGATTTAAAAATACTACAAACATGAATTGTTCAAGTTCAAGTTTATTGACAGGAAAGATCCATTGAGCAAGCTCATTTACAAGGAGGTCCTGGTGTGCAATACAAAGAACCATGAATTATAAAAAAAATGCAGTACACAAAAAAACGGCAGTTGATACACTACAAAAGAATCATGAACTACGCAAAACTGGGAACAATGCATAAGGATGGCAATCACTACTATAACATTCAGTACAAACATTCAGAAGTCTTCATGCAATTCAGAAGGAAAAAAGATTATGATTATATATAGTACAGAGGACATCAGATATTGAATTGCAGAGATAAGGTAGGGAGGGGATAATTTGCAAGAGTACTGAAGGAGGGGAAGGTGATATGAAGGAAAGGGAGAAAGGGAAGGTGATTGGATAGAAAAGGAAAGGTTAAGTGCTATGCTTGGATAAAGGCTGACTATTCAAGGTAGACGGGGAATGACACAAAATACAGTGCTATAGTTGGCTGAGAAGGTTGATTGGTGCAAGGGGGGAGGGAGTGCAATTTGCTATGCAGGGAAATGGAGATAATTTGCATAATACAATCCCAGTATAGAAGGCAAGGGAAGGATCTAAGATCTAGGGGTAGGAATTGGAGGTGGGAAGAACAAAGATAGTCTAAATATTGAAAAGATAGGACTGGTTACATTAGATTGGGTGACACTGACAGGTGTCCGAGAATGTCTTTCTAAACAAGGACTTAAAGTAGTTAGGGGAGACTAGATCCAGTAATCTAAGTGAGGCCAGGATTTTGTTCTAGGTTGACAGGATAACATAGCTGACCACAAACTTGCCATATTGAGTGCGGAACCTGGGGGTGTCAAGATGGATGTAAGTACTCTTCCTAAGGGAGTAATGGCTGTGTGTTTGGCAAAAGAGGGATGTGATGTAGGATGGAAGTTTGTTGAATAAGGCTTTAAGGGCCCAGCTGCCAATGTGTAGCATTCTCCTTGTGGCAAGGGATGACCATCCCACAGCTGCATACAGAGCACAGTGATGCGTTCTGTATGGTGCTGAAGTAATGAAGCAGACGACACAGTGATAGAGGACATCTAATTTTTGTAGGTTAGACACTGAACTACAATTATAAATAATTTCGGCATAGTCCAGCAATGGGAGGAATGTGGCTTGTACAAGTATTTTCCTGACATCAGCAGGGAACAGAGATTTATTCCTGTATAGGAATCCTAGCCTGATTTTCAGTTTTTTGGAGAGTGATTCAATGTGGGCTGTAAATGTCAATTTAACATCCACCCAAATGCCTAGGTATTTTTTTCGACCATCTCAAGACAGTCTCCAAGGAGTGTCACAACAGGTGCAGGAGAGGTGAGTTTAGTTTTTGTTGTCTGGGTAAGTGCACTAGACAAATTTTGCCTTTTTTCAGGAACGACCCAAGGGAGGGGATATAGATTAATTCCAACTGACCTTGAACCAGATTAAGCTGTTGGTGGTATTTTTTTTAGTGAATGGGGGACAATTTGGTCAGGGCCCCAGGGAAATTCCGTTACTCTTTTCAAGAAGTGCTATGGGATCTTTAACATCCACCTGAACTACCACCAGATCAGGCAGATGGGAGCTTGGTTTAACATCTCATCCGAAAGATGGAGGAGGAGGATGAGGACTGAGGCAGGAGAAAGTACATCACTTTGTTTTTTTTGGTGTTTAGTAACAATTTAGAGTGGAGAAAATTTGTGTTGTAGTGTGTTAAATTCAGCTTGTAGATAGGAGCTGACCTCAAGTAAGGAAGGCTTAGAGATGTACAGTACTGTGTCATCCACAAAGAAATGCAATTTTGAGTTAAGGATGCCACTGTTGAGGGAGTTTATATATAAAGCGAACAATAATGGTCCTAGTATCAACCCCTTGGGTACTCCTTTTGTGATTGGGATTTAGGAGGAAAGGAGCTCACCGGATTTAATACGTTGCAGCCTGCCAGTCAGGTAACTCGAAAACCAACTTACCGATAGGCTATCCAATCCCAGGTCATCAAGGTTGCTTAACAAGAGATCATGATTGACCATATCAAATGCTTTGCTTAGATCTAAGAAAGCAGCGCCCATAGCAAGCTTGTTATCCAGGGTGAAGAACCAGTCATTTGTGACTAGGGGAAGCACCGATATGGTACTATGATGCTGTCTGAAACCTGACTGAAATGAATTAAAGAGGTTAGATTTTTCCAAGTTATCCCAGAGTTGATCATTAATTAGTTTTTTCTAGCAGCTTAGACAGCACTGGGAGTATGGAAATTGTTCTATAATTACTCAAATCACAGGGATCACTGGATTTAAAATGGGGCAGTACATGCACTAATTTCTAACAAGTAGGTACCGTACTGGAGGAGATTGAAAGATTGAAAAGATGGAGAATGGGGGCAGAAAGGTATAGAAACTCCAATATTAGAAAAATATGTTCGGTACCATCCGCACCTGCACTTTTTTGTGTCTAGTTTTTATCAAGAAGTCCTCTACCTGTTTGTATGTGACTTAAGAGAAGCTAAAGGGAGCATGACATGAGGAATTTGTGCGAGCGCAGTTAGCTACATTAAAAATAGGGAGATCAGCAAAGGGGGAGGAACCAAAGGCTAGCCCCGCCATTGCGAAGTGTGTGTTTAGTTGTTCTAGGATCATGGTATGGTCCCGAGATGGAGTTGCATTGTGAATTAATTTTTGTGGGGATAGAGGAAGATGTTCTGTGGCCTTCAGTAGTTTTGATAGTCTTCCAAATCTTTTCAGAATTTCCTTTGGTTTCTTCCAGAGCCCCCACATAATAGTTACATTTAGCTGACCTAATGTGCCTTGTGCAATCATTCAGTGCTATTTTAAAGGCTATCCAGCTGGCTTCAGCTGTGAAGCTTTGAGCCTTTGCCAAGAGTTTGTCTCGTCGAGAAAGAGGACTGCTTTTAAGTTGGTAGGGAACCATGGAAGGGATGTGTTTTTCACTCTGCAGTGAATGAAAGGGGCATGCTTATTGAATAAACTTAAGAGGATTGCATTAAAAATATCAGCAGCCTCATCTACAGAAGTGGCCAGCTAGAAAGTTTGTCAATTAGTGTTTCGAAGATCAGCTAGGAACTTTTCAGGGCTGAATTTATGGAAACTCCGCTTGGTGATGAATTTTGATCCCGAGGGACGTTTGTTGAAATTTCTGATGCCTATGACTATATTATGATTACTCATATCATTATGGAACACAGCAGAACTCAAGATTTTATGGTGTCTATTTGTAAGTATCAGAGCAAGGATGGAGCTTCATGAATTTTAATGAGTGAAAATATGACCCAACTAAGTGAAAATGAGACAAACAGCTGAAAAGTGTGTTAATGAGACCTGCAAGTATGTGAAAGTATTGTAAAGAGGTACTTGCAATAGACAGAACTTTGACAATTGATATTCCATATCATTTATCACAGATTATGTTGGCATCTGACACCACTTCATAAAGTGCCAGTGTCTTGCCTCAGCTGATTCAGATGTGGCATTTTGTTATAGTATACTGGTATCATCGGCACATGTAGGTGTCTTAGTGGACTTTTAACCCAATTAAATTTAGTTGTAAACTTTGTCATTTGCCTTTTATTGCTCCAACCCAAGCAACCATCCAAAAGCTTTCTCAAATTCTATGAGCTTCAATCAACTCGCCTATGTAAAATATACTAGCAAACATGGTTATCAATGATACTGAACAGTACTGCTGTTGTGAAACAAAAATAACAGTCAAATCTGTTTCCCTATTTATCTGATAAAATTCTGACTAGTAGTTGATGCCTGTGTTTAATACACTTATGGGGCACCAGTTAGCTAGTTTGCTACTAGGGACATAAACAGTGATAAATTACGTTAACTACATGTCTGCAACCCAATCTGCCAATACAGAAAAGAGTTGTTCAGAGTTTATTTTATGAAGTTCTGAGGGCAGACCATATGAACCTTAGGTCATGTTACTGTTTAGTGTCATTATGGCATGATCAGCCCCCGAAATCGAGATGGGAGGCATTAATTCCTTCTTAACTTGGGCTGTGATCCTAGTGACAAGTACAATAGAAAATAACATTGTAATAGCCGTAGATATGCATTCAGTGCTAAAAGTTGCTTGTGCAGGCTCTCTCCTTATGTTCATGATCTCTTGTGGAGTGGTACTTGCGTCTGGATGTGAAAGGCAGGAATAATTTCTTTACTGTCCCATCAGACCATCTTTCGGATGTATCAATTCCCCAAGTTCTAAATTACATTTCTTTTCACAGAGATGCAGCTAGTAGTATTAATTTCAGGAGTTAGTTTTCTTTTCTGTGAATGAAATTAAATTATGCATTGTTCTTCTGATATCTTATTACAGCAGTAGTAGTAGTAGTAGTAGTAGTATTTTATTGATAGAAAACATATGGACAGGGAAATCACTCAGTTGAGCAGATGCTGTTTTTCAGTGAGATCCCACGGCATAGAAAGTTACATTACATAAATACACACATACAATCCATACTAAATATTAAACAGACTCTCGATACAAAACACACTTATAGACAATTAATAGGAGTCTAAACATAGAATGATAAATTTCAAAATTTTAAACATCAGATCAACTGCAGCAGGTTACTTGGGCTACACCCTCTTTTAAAAACCAGTTCCTATTATTAGTCAGTCTAATAGGTAAATGACATGGTCTCAGTCTCAGTGGAACTGAGTTCCAAAGTGTTACACCCCTGTTAATCACTGTAGTTCTGCCAGTCTCTAGATTAAATGAACTATGACAGCATTCCAATAAATAGTATGTCTTAAGAGAATGTGTGTCTTTTGTTTTAAAGAATGTGAATATGGTGCCCTTGTCATATGTTTTGATTCCTTTTTCATGTGTGAAATGAATGACATCCTGCAATTGCGCACTATGTTATTTATTGTTATTAATTTATGATACAGGTATGGCTATATAATTCTGTGGTTATGCCCCCATCTAACCTGTAAAGACTGACTACAATTACATTCCTTACCATAGACCAGCACGCTATCAATGTGCAGAAAAACGTCTGTATGGTGCCAAACAATTCAACACTTGCAGAGATGGCATGTGTATTCAGAAAGAAGCATAAGCGCTTACGATGTTAGGATGTTACTAGACCTATATTGTTTGTTGGAAAATTCTAAATCCAGCATAAGAATATTTTTTCTTTGTTAACTGGGTAAGACCCACTAGGCACAGGTGCCTGTTTTCAGGGATGACCCAGAAGCACTGGGGGGGAAGGGGTTAAGTGACTTGCTCAGAGTCACACAGTGACAAAAGCTGGGAAATGAGGCATTAGGATTTCCAACCCTAAAATCCCACCCTCCCGAACCAGGCAGGAGAGCAGGTGTGGGGTCTGCCTTGTGCTTCTCAAGCCTAATGCTCACCCCATTCTCATAAAGTCTACACATCTGATCTTATTTATAGATTGAATGGGGTGAGTATTAGGCTTGAAAAGCCCAAGGCACACCCCACACCTGCTTTTCTGCCTGGTTTGGGGGTGGGGGTTGGGTGTTAGGGCTGGAAATCCTAATATCTCATTTCCCATTTGTTGTCGCTTTGACCCTAACTGAAGCATTAATGACGTTTTTTGCAACTTATTATAATACAGTGTGTGCAGGCACATGCAAAGATAATAAAGGTACTGAAAAAAAACTCACTGCCCCGCCCATTAATTTATCAGAACAAATTCTAGCTTCACTCAGCACAATGGTAGAGAGCTGCACCTCCGTTTTCATCTTTACATAAGGTTATTGTTATTATTTAAATTAAGTTTTATTTAAGAAGACCTAAAGAACTTTGTTTTTTTTTTATTCTATTTTCCTAAGATCATTCATGTTCAGTTATTGTTATTATTAACATTTTATTTAAGAATACTTAAAGTACTTTGTTTTTTTTATTCTCTTTTCTTAGGATCATTCATGTTCAAGCCGCTTATCAGTGAAACATCTAGATGGCCTGATACTTTCGAATAAAGTGTGACTTACAGACTGGGATAAGTGTTGTCTCATTTGCTTCAGGAGGTTGTGAGACTTTGAGGACTTTCTCTGTATAAAAGATATTTTAAAGTGATTCTGTGAGACACAGGGCCCTCCTGGATTTTCTGTGCTTATTGTTGACCTATACCTCATGCAGGGAAGTAACCAGAGACAAAAAGTAAGACAAAGCAGTGGGAACATTCGGAGTTCTTTCTGTTTTAATTTTACACTGCCACACCTGGAGAAGTAGTCAGTACTGTAGGCTATCGAATGTGTGTGTGTGTGTGTGGTGGGGGGGAGAATGTAAATGTGGTGGTCTTTTGGTTTAATAAACATTGTTGCACTGTGTTTGCAATTGAAACAGATTTGGGTGGGGTTGCAGACTCTTGTGTGCTCTTCACTTGATGACTGTAACTGAGAAAGAGGATAGACTGCATTGCTAAAACAGAGAGGGGAGTTAGGGACAGATTGTGTGACTGAAACATAGAGGAGAGCTGATCAGAAGCAACCATGTAACAGAGGGAAAATGTTGGCAAGGAGTGAAAGTTACTGTAATTGAGACTGCTTTACTAAAACAGAGAGTAGGGTTGGGTAGGGAATAGACTGTGTCACTAAAACAGAGAAGGGCTTTGGACAGGAGTGTCCTATATTACTATAACTGGGTGAGAAAATTGGGTTGTGGCAGCGTCTGCCGCTATGAGTAGTAGGGGAGATGGGCTATGGGCAATATGTGTTAATATAACTGGCGGTGATTAAGGGCAATGCCAGTATGTGATATAGTACCTGTGAGGAGTAGCAAATAAAGATGTTGGTTATTCAGAAGGTATTTGAAGGAAATCTTTTATAGACTTTGCAGACAAAACAACTCATTATGAACTGATTGTAAATGTATCAAATCAAGTAGGGCTCAGAGAAACTGCATGGGGCATCATAGAAGCTGGAAATTTCATTTGTTCTCCCAAGCTAGGTTTCTTGTTCAAATAATTACTTTTATTCAGAAATATTTGAGCAAACTGTCCTGTACATAAGGGGCCCAATTCCCAGAAAGCGCTGACATGTACAACAGACTGGGCACTAGGCTTCCATTCAAAATCCTAAGTTGACTGTCCAGTAGATCCACTGCTCTACATAAACAGAGGATTATGGGAAATGCTAATCTTCCTTGTACTGCCATATCATCTTCCCAGGTGGCATTTTTTATAAATAAAACAGAAAGTTGTGCTGCATGTCCCCAACCCTCCATGCTATTGTGAAGGGCTGGGGACCAGGTTGTAGGGGGCCCAATCATGCCTTCAAAGTTGTGCAGGCCCATAGTAGGGAGTATGGAGCAGTTATTCCAAGGGCCCCCCAACCCATATATACTTTGCACCCTCCCTGAGCATGAAGCCAGGCGTAGCTGACTTTGGGGATGCCCATGTAGTGCAGCCTGGGCACTGAATGCCTGCATAATTCTATCTGTAGAACAGGGTGAGGTCAGGAGGTATTTGTAAGGATGTGGGGGGTGTTGTAGATTCTGCTGAGTGCTTCACATGTGTAGGAGGAGCACTTCATGAACTTCAGAGTCCCATCGCATGTATGGAGGACTCTCTGGATTGAGACCACAGTGCAAATCCTCCCACATGATTTTTCAGTATGGAATTACAGATGAGTAAAATGTTTTATTCTACAAAAACAATACAAACAACCATTGTGTTGGCAAATGGGGTAATTCATTTGCAGCACACAGTAGGTACAGTACATGTGTATACCTTTTTTTTAGAAAAATAAGTTCCAATCATATTGTGGTAGGGTGGGACTCAAACTAGTTATCCACAGTAGTGTTTAATGAGTGGTCAAGACATGAAGCATGTAAATAGGAAATATAAGATATAAAAACACTTTCGGTTATTTTCAGGCTTTTCTCCTGTCTACGGGAAGGATAGCCTAGACCTGGTGATGTGGCAGATGGTGGCAGACCTGGATCTGTGATCTCCAGGTTGGATCACAAACAAAAAGTTATGTAAATGCAAGAAAACCTAACTCACAGTGGGCTGGCAGTATAGCCTAGAGGTTAGAATAACGAGCTGTGAATGAGCTTGGTACATCCAGAAGACCTGGGTTTGATACCTCCAACCTCCACTTGCATACTGAGTGACTCTGAGCAAGTCAATTAACCACCCCATTGCTCCCTGGTCACCTCTGAAAACAGGCACTTGTGCCTAGTGGGCCTTACCCAGTTACCAAAAAGAATAAAATAAACAGTCATTGAACAGTACTACAGCAATAAATCTACCATTTCTACAATTAACACAGTGACCATGTCAAAGAAACTGCCAGAAAAAAACAGCTGCAGCTCCCACACCCACCTCCTCCAATTCCCACATGGTCACAAGCCCCAAAGAGACCTAAGCCTGACTCACCTCCTGTAGAATTATTGGCTTCTGAGGACAGGAACAGCTGTTTACATGGCAGAGTTTGTGGCCATAAAATTGATGCTGGCTGAGCTGTGAGGAGATACATAATGCATCAAAAATTCAGCGGATGCTCTGGCACAAAGACTGGGGATGTCAAAGGGAGGGTAAGCTCCCTAGAGGATAAATTCCATGCAGAAGAGAAAGAGCTCATCTAGTTTCAGAGACAAGTAGCCCACTTGGAAGAAAAAACAGATGATCAAGAGAACAGAAGAAGGCGTAATAACCTGTTCCTAGTGGGAACTTCAGAAAAAGTGGAGGGAGCGTCATAATGAGCTCTCCACATAACTCACAGGGCCACCAGCTAATGAAAAGAACTACCTGACTTGAAAGGCTACACGAAGCCCTCTGACCCATGCCCCAGAAGAGGGAGCATCCCAGGGCCATAATCTGCAAAATAATACATTTTCAAGACAAGTTAGCCATTCAGTAGATGGCTAGAGCACACCTGACCCTGGTCAGGCAAAATCACAGTTACTGTATCTTTAATGACTTAAGTCACCGTGTCCAGGAGAAACAAAAAGCATATAAAGATATTAAGCAGAAATTGCACTTGTGCAGTATATAATTATGTGAGCAGTTGCTACTGAAGTTGATGATAACCCTGCCCCATAGGACATACAGCTATGGTTTCCATGACAAAACACCAGTTACATTCCATGTTGCTAAAACTGTTCACCAAGCATCCAATCCCACACCAGCATGATGGAATAGAACATTAAAAAACAATCTTTTCAGGTTTTAAACTAAGGTTAAGGCTATAAAAAACAGCATACACACTAGGTTTTGTAACTGTACTATATTTAACAGTGCAAAGAACCACCAACCAGATAGCTGTTCTGGCATCCATCTTACAAACAAAGCTCCCTCTCCACGTAAACCACCCTACTCCTCCCAGGTCCCTGAAGTAAGAAATTAGGAATTGTACAAAATTGTTTGAATTTTCCTATAATAAAATAAAGCCTCCTAAAACCCCCCAAAAAATCCTGCTCCTACCCTAACTTTATTCTTTGCCTTCCCAGATACCTTCTCTCTTGTATGACCATGCATCACCAGTTTAATAGATCTTCACCCCACCCAACACATCCACTGCCGCACTCACCCCTCCCCCACACACAGCACCCAAATAATTACCCAAAGTCCATTCAGGCAGGTGCCAGGCAGTAGGAGATCAGTCCTGCAGTGTAGCTGTCCTCATCATTGGACTTGTGAATAAATCCAGAGGATGACATCAGCATAATTTAAAACAAGTCAGAAGACGAATGCAAGTGGCTTCACCATGAGACCAATCCCACACTTCCTGGCACTCACCCAAAAAGATCTGGGGTAACTATTTGGACACTGTGGAGGGGAGTACGTGTGGACCAGTGGGTGTCTTGGGTGGGGTTAGGACTACTACACTGGCAATGCGTGGTAATGCAACGGATTGAGAGAGAGAGAAGCTGAAGAGGTGAACTGTGAAGTGTGGGTGGGGGGGTAATTTGGGAAGCTTTACTTTATTAAAGGAAAAGTTGAACAATGTTGTGCCATTGCTAATTTCTTACTTCAGGGGCTGAAGGGGGAGGGAGGTTGGGGGCTAGACGGTGGTTTGGGTGTGGGGTAATTAACTGCATGGTGGGTGTGTGGGGAACATCACAGTAGTGCAATGATGGAGGGGTGTTAGCAATCTTACCATTCACAGCCAAATATCAGATTTCAGACTAAGATAGTCCAAAATCTGATACCTGGCTGGAGGATCAGACTTTAAGACACAGGAGCAACCCTAGTTTAATCTTCTGTGTCTTTCAGCTGGCTTGTTCTATAATAGTTTTCTGTTTAATATCTACAGGGCTTACCTGCCCAACCCATCATTTTGTGCCTAGTTACTTATAGTGTATATTTACACACTGTTTAGCCTGTTTGGGGGAGGGCTTAAAGCAATAGGAAAGGTGGACGTAATAAACTGTCTCTACTGCAAACAGAAAACTCCAAAGGGATGTACAGGTAAGTGAGGGGTTTTGGATTAGCCTGTGAAAGGTGACTGCCATCTAGCCATAAGGGAACTGAAGCAGACTTAGGCGGACTGGAGCTGTTTTCTTCTGACTAGGTTGGACTCATAAGAGAGTGTAAAGACTGAGGAGACCCCTCTTTAGCAAAGGTCTTCCCTAGGCAACCTTGTAAAGCAGGAGACAACACCCAGTAGTGAGGCTTCCCTGGTGAAGGCAAAAAAGCCAGCCTCTGAAGTAGTCAGATATGAAATTACTGTTTTTATTTTGAGGAGGCAATATAGCACTGTGGTTTAGGGCTCTGAGCTGCAAACCTAGAGAGCTGGGTTTGAACCCCACAGCCACCACTTGCATACTTTGTGACACTAAGCAAGTCATTTAACTTCCTTGTGCTCCCAGGTTGCACCTGGAAGCAAGCTTCGACTTGTTGCGCCTTTTCTGGTTAAATAATTCCCCCCCTCCCCACACCTGTACAAGTGTCTAAAGACTGCCAAAGCAAACACATGGTGCCATTCTTCAGGCTTTTACCTGACTTTTTGTCTGCTGTGCCCTTCCTCAACACCCACGCTTTCAAAGGAATAAACAGAAAGCAAAAAAAAAAAAAAAGTCATGCAGCACAAATACTTTAAAACAATCTTGTAGATCTTTAAAATGTTTATGCAGCGTGTAGAGTTTCCCAAAATTTGTGAAGGGATTCCTGTGTAAACGTTTAAGCTTTTATTTAAAGATATCAAATTACTAATTAATTAAAAACACACACATTGTGTGCCTCATTCTACCACTCCCTCACAAAATCTACAGTTTCACTCTTAACTTTTAAATATTTAATAATCTATAGTACCTTAGAGTTTTTTGTTTGTGTAGAAGCTTAACATGAAGCAAATCTTGTTTTTTTTTTTCCTTTGGCAAACTGTGCATGTGAGAACAATTAATCATTAATAAATCCAAAATTAATGAACATTTTTTTTTCATGAAACCAACAACGGGGTCTATTCCTTCATGACATTTAGCAAATCAACATGTTTCATTACATAGACAATAATAGCTATGCAGGTGTGTGTTATGATGTTTTATACAATGGCAAGAAAGAATCCTGGCTTCTGATTGGTCATTTGGCTACGACAGCAGGGATGTTATCTTGGCATAATATCCCAGCTGATGGTTAGCAGCAGGATGGTTAGCAGCTTCTCTTAAGAAACAAAAATATTTTTACACACTAACAAAAAGATTCTTTAAAATTATTTTTTTTAGTCTATATAAAACAACAAGCCATTGTATAACAGGAATAATGCCCTCCAGGGTGGGTGTTATGCTGGGATAACATCCCTTCTGGGGTGTTGGCAGCCCTCGGCCTGCAGCCTCAAGTCCAACCACCCAAGGCGGGATGTTGTCCCAGCATAACACCCACCCTGGAGGGCATTATTCCTTTATTTTTACACACCATGGGTGTGTAAAAAAACATAATGAACACACACCTGCCAATAATTTATTTTTTATAATTACTGGTGCAAGGAGTTCCTCCCTGAGACAGTTTGTTTCATTTCTGCAGCACCTTAGTCTGTTGTCTCACAGTGACACACACACACACACACACACACACACACACACACACGCTGTCTCTCGCTCTCTCTCTCTCACACACACACACACACAATCTGTCTCTCCTGCAAGATTTTTGTTTACTTATTTATTTTTAAAATCTGTCAGCCACAGGACCACACACACTGTCTCTCTCATACAAACTTTTTTTTTCTCTTACTGTTTGCCATGGCTGTATCCAGGACTGCAATTACTGTCTCTGATCCAGACACAGAGCAGGGTCAACCAGATATCTATATAATATTTAAAAGACAGGATCAACCAGATAAAGGATTAAAAAAAAATGTTAAAGACTTGAGGGTAATGAACAAATGCGGCTCGGCTCGGCTCAGCGGTAAGTGAAAAATGGAGCCGCCATGTTTGTAAAGCTGTTCAGCCCACCCACACACAGAATTTAAGCAAATGAAGTGCCACAATACAAGAGAGAGACACTCCAAGGACCCTCCCAGTAAAAGAAAGTTTAAAGAATGTTGTAATAACCCGTTTTCAGGTTATTACGTTGTTTGACAGTACTTGTAATCAGGTTGATAAATAGGGTCACCAGTAATTCTTTAATTATTTGTAGTTTTTAACTCCTACTGGCAAATACTGTGTGACACCTTGTATTCATGCTATCAGCTGATTGGGTGTTTTCGTGCCCTTTTGAATTAGTGCTCTGATAATCAACTATAGACCAGGTGCTTTGCCTACAGTAGACTTATTAGCAAGGCCACTGATTTTCGTTTTTTACCAGAAAACCCGGTAAAATTCCGGAATCAGAGCTGCCTGAACACCGGTTAAAACAAAGATTTCATGGAATCTGGCATTTTATATCAGATCAGTAAATCTACAAAAAATTGTATTTTTCTGACAATTCCTTCCTGTACTATTGTCAGTTTGCTTTATTTAATGTTACATATATTAAGCCTTCTTTTATTCTTATTATTTATGCATATACTAAGAGAACGATAGCAGAATCCTGGTAAAATCCGGAAATTAGAGTAACAATCACAGGTGCAATTCCAGAATCTGAAGGCTTGAAAATGGAATTTCATTGTTTTAATCACCGTAAATCAGTGGCCTTGCTTATTAGCCACTGAATGTTTAAATGTTACCAATAGGCTCACCATCTCTCCCGTTCTGTCATTTACTATGTGTGTGTTAGCCACTAAAGTTGTGAGAGAGATCTACTCTCAGCTGCATTAATATTGAATAAATCTCACAAACAGGAATACCCCTGTTTATATTTCCAGTGTGAACCCAAATGGTCTAGCTGCCATCCCTGGTATAGAAATGCATGTTGCTACAGCTGTAAGTTGAGAGCTTGCTTCTATGCTGCCACCTTCTTAAAAAAGATGAGCTTCATTATATCAGACTTATAGAGTCAAGACCCGCTTTGAGCTTGGTCGTTATGCATTCGAGCAATGCATCATGGCAGCAGTGCGGCATCGCAACACAAAAACACAAAGGTGTGATAAATGAAAGCACTATTTGCAAATTTAAATCTGACTACATGGCAAAGTTGCAAAGCACACCCGACCTGACTAAGCTTCCCCAGTGCTACCCAGGAAACCAAGAGGGTGACCAACACTGCTTCTGTCTGATTTAGAGGACCAGTTGAAAAACAGGTGCATAGTTTGCAATGTGAAGGAACAGTGATAAACACATGAAAGGTGCAAGCTGTTGCTCTTGATATCATTGAAGCTGATGCCTTGCAAATGCTGACAGAGAATGGCAGCTATTTAAATCTATCCCTAAAGTGGTCCTGGCAATATCTGATCAGGATGGGGTTCAGTTGCAGAAAGGGCATGAAGGCAGCCAGGAAAACATCAGCAAACTTTGTTGAACTCCAAGTTGCTTTCCTTACAAGAATTGCAAAGGCAAGCACACAGGAGCTGATATTGAAGGAGCTGATTAATAAACTTGACAAAACTGGTCTGAATATGGTACCAGTTTTGGAATAGACCATGGCAGCAACAGGATCTAAACAGGTGTCAGTGGCAGGACTGGGTGAAAAATGTTGTGGTACTGCTTGTTTTAGCCTGTATGTTGGCCGGAGACTTCTTACTGCCACAAGTAATATATAAAGGGAAAACAATGGCATGTCACCCCAACACAAATTCCAGATCAACTGGCACATCACCCGTTCAGTGAACCACTGGGCTAATGTATTCACCATGCAGAGTATACAGATTGTGTGCTAGTCCCGTTTCACCTTCACAAGACAGCATCACAGTCTCCCTGATGAACAGAAGACACTATTATTATTGAACTTGTTTAGGGCACACACAATCTCTGAAGTCCACACAAAGTTGGAGGAATCTAACATTGTGTCCATATTCATGCCATCCTCCATTATTGATCAGTTGCAGCCCCTTGATATTTCCATCAATAACCTTTTCAAGGATAGCCTAAAAAAGCAGTTCAAAAAGTGATACACAGAGCAGCTACTGAGGGTCAATTCTGACATCAAAGTGGATTTTAAATTCCACCACTTAAAGGAAAAGAACACACAATCCTAAGGTGCGCAAGGAGGGGTAGGAGGAAACCACACATTGTGGTAAATGTGGGGGAAAATTACCTAGCAGGGGAAATGGTGGAGGTAACAAGAGAGAGGTTTGAGGAAGTGGGAAGATTGTGCAAGGAGACTGTGGAGTCTGTGGCCTTCTCGGAGGAGCTCCCAGTACCCTGCACAAGAACAGTGAGAAAGGAGAGGATTGGGGAATTGAACACATTGTTGGTAGAATGGTGTCAAACTAAAGGGGTATGGGGTTGTGGGTGGCTGGGGCTGTACCTGGGATAATAACAATCTGTTTGCAAGGGATTGGCTGCATTGAGCGGGGAAGGGAAGGAGGTATTAAAGCAAAGACTGGGGAGGTATAGTAAGACAAAGGTGTATTTAAACTAGTTGAGGGGGGTGGCAAGTGGACAGCAGGTAAGCAGGGATCTGATAGGGTGGAGTCACAGCCTATCCCCCAGGTTAGCAGGGAAGGATTCAGGGTGGCTGAAAAGGCAGAGAGTAGAAGGGAGGAGATGGAATGCAATGAAAGGAAGGGGGCAGGATGGAGGATGGTCTCGTTGAACGCGAGTAGCTTAGGTAACAAATCAGCTGAGCTACAAGCACTTTTGGCAGTGTGGAGGGTGGATATTGTGGCTGTCACAGAAATGTGGGCAACCAAGCACTGGAACTGGGATCTGGACCGTGAGAAGGGGGGTGGGGTGGCAGTCTATGTGAGGGATGGGTTCAAATGCACAAGCGATGAGGGGGAGTAAAGGAGAACAGAGGCAATATGGCTGTAGTTCCTGGACTCAAGGAGTAGGAAACTGAGGTTTGGGGTGGTATACAGGCCACCGTCCCAGTCTGAGGAGCTTGACAGGGAATTAGCGGGACAGATCAGAAAGGTATGTAAAAAAGGGAAGGTGGTCATTGTGGGTGATTTCAACTTGCTGGGGGTTGACTGGAGCATTCCAGTCATCTCCAGTGCTATGGGGCAAGTGCACCTGGATGTGATCCAGGAAGGTCTACTGATGCAGTTGGTCAGTGAACCTACTAGGCTAAAGAACACTTTAGATCTGGTACTGTCAAATGGGGAGACAGTAAGGGAAATAAGGGTGGAGGTCCCACTAGTCAACAACACTCACCAAACAGTGTGGTTTAATATCACAATATGCAGGGAGCCAGAGAATTCAGTAACCAGGGTAACCCGGGCGGTAAACTTCAGGGGGATCGACTTTGGGAGGATGCGGGAAGAACTAAATGGGAAACTGGAGGGCATAAGGCAGGAGATGGACATGGAGCAGAAATGGGATATTATTAAATGGGGGATTACAGAGGAAATGGAAGCATGCACTAAGACACAGAGTAAGAGGAGCAGAGCAAGGAAAGAATACTGGTTGAACAGCGAGGTAGTGGAGGTGGCGAGGGCAAAACGAGAGGCACACTAGAGATATAGGAGGATGAGGGAGGAAGGGGACAGGGTGGAGTGTATGCAAGATGGTCCAGGGAGGTGACCAGAAAAGTGAGAGAAGCCAAGGCCCAGAGGGAGCTGAGATTAGCACAGGGAATTAAGGGGGGGGGGACTTATTCAGATACATCAGGAAGAATAAAAAAGGGTGGGGAGTGGACAGAAAAGGGGGAAGAACAGGCAGAAGCAATGAATGAATACTTTCATTCAGTGTTCACAGAAGAAAAGGGGGGACCACTACCATCATGGGCTGGGAGGGTGATTACGTGGGAGAGGAGGTGACAGATAGAAGGATTGAGGGAGGTAGAGTCCTGGAGGGACTGAGAGCACTGGGGGATAGACAAGGCACCAGGGCCAGATAGTATCCACCCCAGAGTGCTGAGGGAGATGGTGGAGGTGTTGGCAGAGCTGCTGGCAGATCTGTACAGCACCTCACTGGAGTTGGGATGTGTGACACTGGAGAGGAGGATAGCACATATAGTGCCACTACACAAGAACGCACCAATGGATGAACCGGGTAATTATCATCCAGTAAGCCTCACCTCCATATTGTGAAAACTCATGGAAATTGTACTAAAGGAAAGACTGATGTCATACCTGGAGGACAACTTCCTCCAGGATGTGAGGCAGCATGGGTTCATTTAGTGGAAGTCCTATCAAACCATCCTCATACAATATTATGACTGGGTGACAGGTGAGCTGGATAAGAGTCATGCAGTGGATGTTCTTTACTTGGACTTTAGCAAGGTCTTCGATTCGGTGCCTCATGGGTGGCTTGGGGGGCCACTAACTAGCTAACAGGTGTAGGGGTAGGGGCAAAAACAATGAACTGGATTATAAGCTGGCTGAGTGGGAGGCTGCAACGGGTGGTGGTGTGAGGGGAGCTCTCAACTCCGAACCCAGTGACAAGCTGGATGCCACAGGGCTGTATGCGGGGACCAATATTATTTGAGCTCTTCATATCAGACATTGCACATGGGGTAGTGAGCAAGGTAAGTCTGTTCGCAGATTACACCAAAATGGGAGCAGTGGTTGATGGAGAGGAGGGATGGAAGCAGGTGCAGGGGGACCTAAGCAAGCTAGAGGAGTGGTCAGAGAGGTGGCAACTATTGTTCAATGCAAAGAAGTGGAAGGTCATGCTCTTTGGGGTGAAAAACCCAAGGAGAGAATACTGTCTGGGTGGGGTTAAGCTGGGGATCACTGAGGAGGAGAAGGACCTAGGGGTAATGGTAACAGGGAACATGGACAATACTGCCCAGTGCAGGAGAGTGGCTGCAAAAAATGAACAAAATGCTGGGGTGCATAGTGAGGGGGTTTTCATCCAGTCGAAGAGAGGTGATCTTGCCCCTCTACAGGTCACTGGAAAGGTTGCACTTGGAGTACTGTGTGCAGTTTTGGAGGCTATACGTGAAGCATGATATCAGGCTAATGGAGGGGCTGCAGAGGAGGGCAACGAAGATGATTTGTGGAATGGAGGGGACAGACTATGACAGCAGGCTGGGAGACCTGAATATGTACAGCCTGGAGGATAGAAGGGACAGGGGGGACATGACAGAGACATTCAAGTATCTGAGGGGAATCAATAAGATAGAGTAGACAGGGTCTTTAAGCAAAGGAGGGGGAGGGACACCAGGGGGCATGGGCTAAGAATAGGGGGAGGATTCAAGAGGGAAATGAGGAGACACTATTTCATGGAGAAGGTGGTAGCAAAATTGAACACACTACCAGAATGGGGGGTATCATGTAAATCTCTGAACAGCTTTAAAAGGACATGGGTCAGGGAGCAGGGGAGAGTAAGGGTTGGGGAGGTGGGGGGTGGCAGTGGGATGACAAACGGGAGGGGGCGTGGGGCAACTGCAAACTAGGGGTGCTAGTTGCACACTCAAGTAGACATAGATAGACCTGATGGTCTGTTTCTGCTGGCACATTTTTATGTTCGTACATATGTTTGTATGGACACAGTGGCTGAAACCAAGATTCACCAAGTTCTGTTCTAGGAGGGAGGACTGCATCCATGGGGCATAGCCAGCATGCATTAGAACTGCTTGAATCCTATGAGCAGACTATTTACTTGTTGAAATCTTATGGAATTTTCATTTCCTTGCTGTCGATACTCAATTGTTTTTCGGTTTATTTCAGGTACCTACTACTACTGTTGCCATGGTAGCTCAGGAAGACATAAATGATAATGACACTGAGGACACTGAGTGATCACGCAGCTGAAGAACATTAAAGACATGGGCCCAGATATTCAAACTGCGCCAGTCTGCAGCGCACAGCCCTGCGCTGCTCAAAATAGTTAGCAAGAGGGTGGCCGGGTGATATTCAGCGAGTTGCGCTGTTGAGCAACTCTTTGAATAACACCCCCGAGCCACAGCACTTGCGCATGGTGCAGTGGAACTTGCGCCACCGCAAGTTGCCAGAGTTGAGCATTAAACTTGCGGTGGCGCAAGTACCATTGCGCCATGCGCAAATTTCCGATATTCAAAAGGTGACATGCAAATGGAGCCATAATTTATGCAAAAGGCACAGGGGGCCATTGCATCTCTTTATGCCCCATTGCATGCCATTGCATGTAGGTGCCGCGATCCCCGAGACTTGCTCCTGGCCACCCCTGCCAGGCAGCAGCCGTCGAGGACCGACGCACACTGTAGCCCGATCATGGCATCACAGTTACATGCCCCCACACACCTCCCACAGCCCAATCGAGGGCATCACAGCTACATGCCCCCCACACCTCCCACAGCCCGATCGCGGGCATCACAGTTACATGCCCCTTGTGAATGATCATTCACAAATCTGACTGTCATACGGTATGGGCTGCACGCCCATTGGCTGTAGCTCTGCACCACGGGCGGCAGCCCCACCGACAGTCAGTCGGCGGGCGCGGGCGGCAGGCGGGTGGATGCTGTCGCCGCTGGCTGCGGGGGAGCGGGTGAGGGGCTTTGTGGTGGGTGGAGGGGACACTAGACACCAGGGAGATGTTTGGGGGTTGTGGTGACATTCTGCCCGCGATCGGGCTTTACGGTCCACTGACCACCAGGGAGTTATTCGGGTTGGGGGAAGGGTTACATTCTGCCCGCGATCGGGCACTGGGGGTTTATACAGGTTCTGCCTGCGATCGGGCACTGGGGGTTTATATAGGTTCTGCCCGCTATCGGGCTGTGGGATGTGTGGGGAGGGGACATGTACGTGTACTGCGATCGGGCTGGTGGGGTACAGGAGCGCTGGGGGCCAGCCAGGGTGGCAGCTGCTGTGTTGGGCGCCTCACGCAGCAGCTCACCTGTGGGTGGCCCTCGACGGTAAGCCTTTTTTTGATCAAGCTTGTGCGGGCGCAGCTTGTTATGTGATGCACATCTCAACCCGACTGAATATCGGGTTGTGCAGGTTATGCATGGATCCTCCCCCTCCTGTTGAGCATGCATTCATTTGCATTGCTCTCTTTCGCAACCTGGTGCCAGTGGCGTAACTGCCTCCTGCTGAATATCGCAGAATGGCGCATTTTGGACTTGTGCATGGCGCAACCCTTTTGAATATCTGGGCCATGGTGTATAACTGAATCAGTTTCTTTTTCCAGTTTTTGGTTTTTTGTTTCATTGTGTTAAATGAAGATTATTGTACAAGCCTTTGGATTTCTTTCCTTTTTTTGTTTTAAAGAGTATGCTACGGAGTGATCACACTGCTTAATGTATGGATGCTAGACGTGGGGTATGGTATGAATGGCCACTGATAAGGTAAGAATATCAGTATCACTGATTAAAATAAAATAAATTTCTCAGTTACAATATAAAGTGGTGTTTCAGTTAATGTGTTTCAACTAATAGTAAAGTATTCAAGGCAACAGGCTTACAGTAACTTTATGTGCATTGGTGAGAGGAACTTTGGCTAGATTGCTGAGAGGACTACTTCCAGATATTTCACTTTCTGTTTGAACTTGCAGATGTTAAAGAATGATAATAAAGTGAAAATTAAATGAACTTGAAAGAACTATATTGCTTCATAGTATTATGGCTCAGAAACATGCAAAAATACATAAATTCACACTTAACTGGAAAATTGCCAAATAGATTTCTATAACACTTTGCATATTTGCAGACCCTAGGACTGCAATGACGCATGCCAAATCATATAGTCCTAGGGTCTATGATAACTGAAATCTAAGCATTTCAAAGCAAGGGCTGAAACAGGAAGCCACAACAAAACGTTAGTATAGTGGCATTACTATGCCCATATTATAGTCTACTGTATATCAGCTTAACACAGGACAGAGAACTGGGTTGCCAAGTTTGCAGATAATGCCAAAGTGGGAGATGGACAGTGAGAAAAAAAAATTAGTATTCAGAAAGATTTAGACAGGGTAGCTGACTGGGCATAAAGCTGGGGCATGCAGTTCAATGGGAAAATGCACTGTTTTAAATTCAGGGAAGGAAAAAAGGTAAGTTATCTCATGAATGGTGCAGAATTAAAGCATGTGGAAGTAATTATACCTGTAGACTGGAAACAGGGACAACAGTGTGAAACTGAGGCAGAAATAGCAGCAGAAGTACTGAGATGCATCAGGTGAAACTTAGTAGGTCTAGAGAAGTGAAAGCCCCAGTGTATTAAGCATATACGGTTACAAATGGGAGTACTGTGGTCAGTTCTGGGCACCATATAACAGGAAGGATGTGGACAGTCCAGTAAGGGTATAAGGAAGAATGAAAATACTGATAAAGGGTGGTGAACACTTGGCGTATGAACAGAGACTGGCTAATCTAGGTATGTTCAGTCTGGAGCAGAATTTAATAAGGGAGACCTGATTGCATTATATGGGTTTCTAAGGGAACATGTACTGTGTCAGAGGATAGGTATAAATCTTAGAGATGAAGACACTGGGCTCGATTTTCAAATCATGGCACAGGAAGCACAAAGCAAATAAGAAGAAAGTCAGATACAGGAAAAGAGGTATCCAGATCCCTGTGAGGGTATATTGTCGCTCTTGCCCCCTTTCCACTTTTAAAGTGATGCTCAGTGAAAGGTTCTTTCATAACTGAATATATCATGATACTTGTACAGTGGTGCATAGTGAAGGGATCCTTTATAACTGAAGATATTCTGACACTTGTACAGTAGTGCATAGTGAAAGGTTCCCTTTTTAAACTGTATTTGTATTAGTTTTATACAAAGAATCTTACAAACAATATACCACAACTGAAACTTTACAACAAATTGTTATGCTTTATACTTAAACAGTACATAACATAAAAGATGCAATCCCGGGTTTAACTTCATGGGAGAGCAATACATAATTACTTATTATACAATGGGCTAAATCCAACAGCCCAGTCCCTGCAACCTGATTGGTTAGCTGGCACCTTTTCACCATGATAAATCCTCCAGTGTACCCACTGGAAAAGGTGCCAACCAACTAAAACTCATGCCACCCTAACAGTTATCACTGCCACCAGTCGACATCAAACGAAACCGCCGCCATTTTTACTCACCGCTGAACCGAGCAGCGGTAAACAAAAAAAAACCAGACCATTCCATTTAATGGACACAGATGAGCTCAAAAACTATTTACTGTAAAAAACGAGCCATCCAACAGTGAAACTTTACCTCCGCAAAAAATGTCAAATCTGCTGTCAGCACCTCCAACTCGCACTACTGCAAGAAACACGGCCACAGCAAATGCTGACTCCTCAGCTCCACTCAGACTGCGCATCAATGCTCAACTGCCGGCCAGTCTTCACTCCGAAGCCAACAAGCATAAACTGTGCCCGAAGGTAGGGCTTCTGCTTCTGGGCTTCTTGGTGCTTTCTGTGGCGCTGATGGTTAGGGCGTACTTGGAACAGGTAGCGCTGTTTTGACTCAGATAAGATCATTTTCTACAGGTCTGTCAGAGGAATGTTACTGTTTAAACAGCACATAAATTCAAAAACTCTGCATTTAAAAAATGGGGTACACAGTGCACTTTAACATAAAAAAACCTTTTACAGTTCATTACTTACTGCATTTCCTACAAAACCTCATTGTTACCAAATTCAGAGACTGCCAGTTCATTTAAAAAAAAAAGAAAAAGTCTACACTTCCCTTCTACCATAAATACCGATAGCAACAGGAAACTATTTCTTTAGGTGGAAGAATATCAACACCATTCCAGCTATTTTTTTTATAAAATCACACAACAAAAATATGTCAAAATAGAAAAAAAAATGTTTTCTATTGCATAATAGCAATATACCACATCAGGGTGTGGGCACATGGGTGAATTTACCACTTCTGCTTTGGTTAAGTTACTTGGCTGCACCTCATGACTGTACTACACCAGCCATGGTAAATCCTCCCATATACCCACACCCTGTCACAGTATATTGCTTAATTTTGTCACAGATCCTATCACACCATGAATCTGCTTTGCCACAACAGACAAGACCCATTGCTATACACAAGTAGAAAACTCACAGTTATAACTAGATAATATTAAGCTGTAGGGGTCCAGATAGCTTAATTGGGTTAAGCAACAAAGTGTGCAGAAACCTCTAGCATTCCTACAGATAAACACTCATATGATTGAAATTGTATAATTTTGAATGTAACTAAGCACTTCACAATGCTTCAGCAGGATTTGGAAACAATGACCTTTTGAATCTAACCGATTAAACATTTTACTACATACCACACAATGGGGCCTATTCACTAAGGTGAGTGGGGGTGCACGTGAAAGGTATGTAACTCCCCACTAGCGCAGCTCCACACCCTCAAGAGATCCATGCATTGGCCGTATTCTCGAACACCAGCCAACATGCTGCTCCCATCTGCGGCACCACTCCCCCGTAGAGCAAGTTCACAGGGGGCGGTCAGATGCGGAGCTGTGGAACCGGGCAGGTAGCCAATCAGCTGCCTGGCCCAGGTCCATCAGTTGATCACTTGCACCCGTGGGGTGCCATGTTGGTAAAGAGCACATATCCCACCAATAGCATGGGGGTATCCCCTAGATGTCTACCCCAGCCTTCCCAGAGTACCCCGATGGCTGGGGCAGCCTCAGTGGGGGGTACAATGACCCTCGGCATCCCCGCTGCGACATGTGGCAGCATCCCAGAGGGACATGTAACAGTTACAGCTGCCTCCAGAAGGTGTAGCCATCACCTCCCATGCACCACACTCTGCACTTTTGTGAATGGCACATAGTGCAGCCATGCCCCCCACACTGGCCCTCAGCCCACCCATGCATGGAGCTGCGTGTTTGGCCAGAGGTTCAGGCGCATAGGGGGGCATAATGTGTTTCTCCATGTCATGCTGGGGGAACAGTGGATGTGGGCAAGTGCGGAGTGGGCTGTGCACTGCCCCTCCGCACCTTTTGTGAATAGAGCCCAATGTGGATAACAAGTCTGAGTACAGTAAAGTTCATGTGTCCTAGCGGTTGGATGGGCTAAAAATCATTAACATCTGTAAAACTTTGCTAGAGTTCCATTCCAGTTAAAGAAACATAAGTTTCAACCTGATTGGACCCAGTAGCTGTGCAAGAAGGAGCATTCAGTCCTCATATTCTTAAGTCAGCCTGTGTCGGTTAACCAACTGGCTACCTATTACAAGGCTTCATATGTTTGTCATTTATTATTTAAAGTCCCACAGATAATTAAAGCCAAAGAATGTTATTCCAGAAAGATGACTTTTATCCTGACCCTCTTTTTAATAACCAGCCCTGCTCAAGGTCTTGGTGTACTCACAGAACCAAATGATAGTCTCAGAGCTCACAGTCTAAGTTGTTCTCTATTTCACGCTTTGGGTTGTCAAAGTGTTTCTCAATTTTTGAAACCAAGTTGCCCACCTCCTGAGGGTCACTAAGACAGATCTTCCTGGAGTAGACAATTTTGAGTCTAGTGGGGTATTGCTGATCTTGGGTGCACTCAAGGTTAATAACTTGGCTCTCAACGTTTCAAAGATTTATGCCACCTCTATGGTGTAGCTTACATCAGGATAAACTGAGATCTCTGCACCATCTTCTAACATTTTTGGACCCACCTTGTGGGCAAATTCCAAGCCTTTGTCTCAGTGATGCATGCCTGCTAGGATGATCACTAAGGTTCTGGGTATTGTCAAGTTATCCTGCCGCCATCGTGGGTGATTCAATAGGCATGGCACACAAGTGACTCCTAGTCAATATGGAGGGTCACCTTGAGCCAAATGGCTGGATACTCTGTGGAGTTTTCCCCTTCTATTGCCTCCGGGAGACCAAGTATTCAGAGACTTGGTGACCTGCTATGATTCTACAATGTCTCAATTCTGTAACAAAGCACTCAGTTCTCCTTTACCAGAGCATTTGTTGTGGTAGCTGCATGCAACACTATCCCCACTGCTTCTATTGCCCCCCTCCCACCATGGTCATAGAGTAGGTTTCATGAAGCGTGAGTCTGGTCTGGAAGTCTGTGACCTTCTCATCAAGTGTGGCCAACCACAAATCTAATGCCTTTACTGCTTGTAGAACATCTCTCAGTGTTATTTTAGTCTTGCCTATGTCAGACACTGCTGGAGTAATTGCATTGCTCGTGGAAAGGCCTTCTGTTCTTTCTTCCTGGCTCCACCTCCATCTCAGGTTCATTGCAGATTCTCTTGTGCAGTAGTCCAAATCATTAGGGACACTAACAGCAGTGTTCTGTACCATTTCCGCTAAGCTGAATGTACATGGTATGCAGTTTCATGCCCTCAACATGGAATATTTTATTTTTTATTTATACATTTATTTTTTTTTAATTTCTCCAACTAGGATAACACCATGAGATGCAGCATTTAATTTTCTTGGGATCCCAGGTAGGGCAAAAGCAAGCATGGAAACATAGAAATATAGAAACATAGACGCTGATGGCAGATAAGGACTGTAAGGCCCATCCAGTCTGCCCATTTTTTCTACCTTATAAATGTACCATAGGCCTTTACTCTGTCAATGGCCTATCTATTCATACTCACCTGTATTGCTCCCTTATACCTATCCCATGCCTGTCTGAAGCCCTGCACTGTATTCATATCCACCACTTCCTGAGGTAGGCCGTTCCATGCATCCACCATCCTTTCTGTAAAAAAGAACTTCCTCACATTACCCCTTAATCGCCCTCCCTCTAATCTCATGCTGTGTCCTCTTGTCCTGCTATTTTTCTTATATTGAAACATGTTAGTCCCTTTCACTTTGTTAATGCCCTCAAGATGTTTGAATGTTTTGATCATATCACCTCTCTCCCTCCTTTGATCTAGGGTATACATACTGAGCTCCGATAATCTGTCCTTGTATATTTTCTGATGCAGTCCCTGCACCTTTTTGGTTGCCCTTCTCTGGACTGCCTCCATTTTGTTAATGTCCTTGTGCAGGTGTGGACTCCAGTACTGCATGCAGTACTCCAGATGGGGCCTAACAAGTGTCTTGTAAAGAGGGATTATTACCTCCCTCTTACGACTTGCGGTACCCCTACCAATACACCCCAACATTCCTCTAGCCTTACCTACTGCTTTAGTGGTCTGCTTGAATGATTTCAGGTAATCTGTGATGATGATGCCCAAGTCTCTTTCTTCCTTGTGATTGCCAGCAACTCCCTTCCCAACCTATAGGTGGCTTCAGGGTTTCTCTTCCCTGTGTGCTTGATCTTGCACTTCTTTGCATTAAACCCCAGTTGCCACTCTTCCAACCATTTTGCCAGTTTATCTAGATCTCTTCTCATTCTGCCCACCCCATCTGGATCATCTACTCTGTTGTAGATCTTGGTGTCATCTGCAAACAGAAAAACCTTACCCTCCAGTCCATCTGCAATGTCACTGATGAAGATATTGAAGAGGACAGGCCCCAGAACTGATCCCTGAGGTACCCCACTTATGACTTGCATCTCTTCTGACTGTATACCATTTACCAACACTCTCTGTTTTCTGCCTACCAACCAGTTTGCCACCCAGTCGACCAACTTCTGACCCACCCCACGACTACTCAGTTTATTAATCAATCTTCCATGTGAAACAGTATCAAAAGCTTTGCTGAAGTCCAGATAGGCAACATCAACTGCACCCCCTTGGTCCACTACTCTGGTTACCCAGTCAAAGAAATCTATGAGATTAATTCGACAGGACCTTTCTGCTGTAAACCCATGCTGTCTTGGATCATGTGCCCCTATGGATTCCAGGTGTTGCACTATCCTTTCCTTAAGGAGTGCCTCCATAATCTTGTCCACTACTGAGATAAGAATGACTGGTCTGTAGTTCTTTACCTCCTCCCTGCTACCACTCTTGTGGAGCAGGATCACATGAGCCCTTCTCCAGTCTTCTGGGACCTCTCCTGTGCTCAGATACTCACTAAACAGTTCTGATAATGGCTCTGCTAGTTCCACCCTTAGCTTTTTTAGTACCCTGGGATGTATGCCATCTGGTCCCATTGCCTTATCCACCCTGAGCTTAGTGAGCTCTTGTAGGACCCTTTCTTTTGTGAAGGGACTTGTGCACACCTCCTTCCCCCCTGTGTCCATGGTGCTGAGCTGTGGGCTGTGCCCTACCTTCTCCTCAGTAAATACTGAGCAGAAGTATCTATTTAGGATAGATGCTTTTCCTTAGTCCTCCTCCACACACTCCTCCTTATCCCCTTTGATCTTAGCAATACCCCCTCTGGACTTTCTCCTTTCACTAATTATCTATATTTTGCTTATTTATTGTGTGCGTCATATCCATACTCTCCATCCTGTCACCCATGGTGTACAGATGTAGCTCCTTTGGTCTCTCCTCATAGGGCTTTGGATGCAGAGCTTGCCCTATTCCAGTTACCCTCATCTCGACCACCTCCAGTGTCTCTATGTCCTTTGTGCAATGTGGTCTGCAGAACTGGATGCAGTACTCAAGGCAGGGTCTCAGCAGTGATCTATATAGTGGCAGCACCACCACCTCCTACCTGCTGGCTATACCCCATTCTATGCACCATATAAGCCTCCCAGTAGCCCTTCCAAATGCCTTGTCACACTGTAAGGCCACCTTTAGGTCATCCAATATGATTACCCCATGATCTCTCCTGTTTTTATGGCTGCAGGGGGCACAGCCCTGCAGATGTCTTGCTATCACTTGGGAAAAAAGAGCACTTCAGACTCCCACCAAAGCACAGTTTTGGAGTTGGAGTATGATCCCTCCACTATCTGAAATCATTACACTGAGGGAAGGGGAGAATGAGTTCCTTTCCTACATGCAGCATACTCATGCCAGCTCAAATTACCATCACTGGATACGCTCAGTGTAAACAGCACAGGCAGCTTGTTAAACTAAGCGTCACTGGAGAAATTCCTCTCTGCTGCCTTTAGTCTTAAAGGACACCTGAGCCTTATTTTCACACTTTTTTATTTAAATGATGCCCCGTTGGTCAAAACTAAGTTTATAATGTTGTAATGATACTGCATTGCTCCAGCAGAGATTCAAATTACATTTCTCTCCCAAGTGTGTGTGTGTGAGTGTGTGTGTGGGGCAGTGTACAATGATTTACTGCTGTCTGCAGGGTTTGTTAACCCTTTCAGGACCAATCTATTCCCACCCTTTTACAAATAAAGCTTACTATGTGCACTGAATGGAGGCTATGGGCTTGGATAAAAAAGTATGTTATTCTAAAATCTGTAACCTAGAGGATATGCATTCAATGTTCATCACTGCTGGGCTTGATGGAGTATGTAGTACTATATGGCAGAGTTACATACAGAGCTAGTGTACTGCTTGGAATTAATAGTAATTTTCAGATGTTGTCAGCTATCACTTCCAATATCTGAAGTATTTTTTTATTTTCTGTTTGCTAATTATAAGGTTTTCCACCTGGCAGTACTGGGGTGATGTGTGGAGTAGCACTTTGTCTGGAGGGGGGGAGTCATTTCTGTTCCTCCCACTACATATTCAGAAATGAGACCAAACACCTTGAGGCACCACAATCCTTGTAGCCTGAACAGTGACTTTCACAAGCTACCAATCAAAATGCAGGAATTGTGACCTCACTAGTAACCAGGGAGAGCCAGTCCCTGCTGTTTCATGTGAAAGTGAAACCTGGCAGTGAGAGATGGTTCTCATTGGTTACTAGTGATGTCATAGGCAGTGTGGTCTCAGTGTTGATGTAGTGGAAGGAACTGAACTGACTTTTTTTCCCTCCAGACAGAGTGCTGCTCCACACAGCACTCCAGTACTGCCAGGTGGAAAATGTTCTAATTAGCAAACAGAAAAGAAAAAAAATAGTTGAGATATAAGAAGTGATAGCTGACTACATCTGAAAGCTACAATTTATTGCAAGCATTTTCTAGGCAGTACACTAGCTCTTTAATTTGTTTTGGATTGCTCCCTGGATTCCAGATGTCTGCCATTGTGATCAGTGTGTGTGTGTGTATATGTGTGTTCTCCATGGGGAGGGGAGATTCCCAAGAAAAGGTCTGTCCCTCACACAGGAATGCCTAGTAAACTGCAACTTAGCATGCCTGTGTCAAATTAAAAGCCTGTGACAAAATAAAATCCCTACTAGCACTTTCTGACTGGGAAAATCTCTGCTCTCCTGATTTCCCTAATGTGTTATCATGACTTCTGGGAAGATATAAAAATGTGTCGAGCTGTGCTAGCATCTGCAGCACATTCTTGTGGATAAATCAGAACTGGAGCTACTGATGTGCTAGAGCTGAATTTCAGAAAGAATGTGTAGTTTTTGTTACATTTCAGTAAGTGATTTTTGTGTCTTTCAATGCAAAGAAGTGTGTAAACCAAGACTAGCATCATGTAGTGGTGATGTGATATACACATACCTGGCTATACAGTGTTGCACATGGATCGAGCCATATTATGCACTTACCAGGGTATGCAGTGAAGCATGAGGCAGAGGCAAGTGTGTTAATATAACAAAGGTGAGCATATATTAGGTCATTCACACAAAAGTGACAAGGTTTGCAGAATAATTGCACTCAGAATTGTACATTGTGATCGAGCAAAGGTATGCAGTAACCTGGGCAGACACTGAGGCACAGTGCAGTGCCCAGTGTTCATGTAACCAAGGTAAGTGTATATTAGAAGCTGATCACACTATGTTACTAGGCTTATAGAATAACTCCACTCACAAATGTACATGGTGATAGAGCCATGGTATGTGCTTAAAAGGATATGCAGAGGGGCGCATGGCAGAGCAAAGTGTGTTCACATAACCCAGGTGAGCATCAATCAGAGGCAGATCACACAAAGTGACAGATGGTTTTCAGAATAAATGCACTCACAATTGTACACAATGATCAAGCAATGGTATGCAGTTACTTGGGTGACACTGAGACACAAGGCAGAGATGAGTGTATTCATTTAATACAGGGTAGTGTATATCAGAAGCCAATTACACAAAGTGAGACAAGGTTTTCAGAATAAGTGCAGTCACATTTGTACATAGTGATGGAGCCATGGTAAGCATTTTCCTGGGTATGCACTGAGGCACAAGGCAGAGCCAAATGTGTTCATGCAAACTAGGTGAGAGCACATCTGAGGCCATTCACAGAAAGTGAAACAAGGTTTGCAAAAATAAGTGCAGTCACATTTGTACATAGTGATGGAATCATGGTATGCTCTTTCCTGGGTATGCACTGAGACCTGAGGTAGAGCAAAGTGCCTTCATGGAACCGAGGTAAGCATATAGCATAGGCCAATCACACAAATGTGACACAAGGTTTGCAGAATAACTGCACTCACAGTTGTGCACTGTGATGGAGCCATGGTATGTGCTTATCAGTGTATCTAGTGAGGCACAAGGCAGAGCCAAGTGAGTTCATGTAACCCAGGTGGACATATATCAGAGGATGATCACAGAGAGTGAGAGAAAGTTTAAGAACTGCAGACAGTTGCACACTGTGATGGAGAAAAGGTACCTTGGTAGACATTGAGTCACGAGGTGGAGTCAAATGTATTCAGTGAAAGCAGGGTAGCGTTATGACAGAGTCCAATCACACAAAGAGAGAAAAGCTTTGCAAAATAAGTACAGCCACATTTGTACAGAGTGATAGAGCCATGGCATGCATTTCTGCATATGCACTGAGACACAAGGCAGATCCAAGTATGCTCATGTAACCTAGATGATAGTACTGTATATCAGAAGTCAATCACACAAAGTGAGACAAGATTTGTAAAATAATTGCAGCCACATTTGTACAAACATAGTGATGGAATCATGGTGTGCACTTTCCTGCATCTGCACTGAGGCATGAGACAGAGCCAAGTGTGTTCAAGTACCCTAGGTGTGCATATAGCAGGGTCTGACCACAGAAAAGTGACACAAGGTTTGCAGAGTCATATCCTCTTGACAAAGTGTAGTGCACCTGCGTGAAAAGTTGAGGACTTTCTTCCTGGGCTGGCGAGAGTGATGGTGTTTGTGGCAGCTGATTTTTAATAATAAAGAATTGAGCACTGAATTGCCTGTGGCTGGTGTAACTTTTCTTGGCGTGAGTGAGTACCGCAGTTTGCTGCTTCTCTTATACTATTAATTACTATGTACACCATGCACTGTGCAACAGCTCTGAGATTGTTTCCTTGTCTTTATGTAAGCCAGGTGGGCATACATCAGAGGACAATCAATCACATAAAGTGACAGAAGATTTTTCAGAATAACTACACTCACAATTGTGCATAGTGATAAAGCAAAGGTATACAGTTACCTTGGTAGACACTGAGGCACAAGATAGATGCAAGTGTTCTTTAACACAGGTTAGTGTATATCAGAGTCTGATCATGCAAAGTAAGACTCAGGTTTCTAGAATAAGTGCAGTCTCATTTGTACATACTGAACAAGCCATGGTATGTATCTTCCTGGGTATGTGCTGAGGTATGAGTCAGAGCCAAGTGTGTCTATGTAACCAAGGTGGCATACTGTATACCAGAGGCCTATCACATAAACATGACACAAGGTTTGCAGAATAACTGCACTGACAATTGAGCATTGTGAAACAGACACAGTATGCTCTTTCCTGGGTATGCAGTGATGCACAGGCAGCTAGTTTCCAGATGTGTCCTGGTTGTGGGGTATGGCGTATAATACAATAGGAAAAAAATAAATAGTAATTAACAGCATTACTAAACTAATAGTCATACACAGCAATACAATACATCAAAGGAACATAATTAAAATGTTTCAAATATACTTATTTACAAAAATTATCTCTGTGAGATACTGACAGGCAGCAGTTTATTGGTGGAACTGCATTTACTGTAGTACCACTATTGTTGTTGCTCTGATGACATCATTCTCCAGAAATTTTGATGGCAACAAGCATTTGTCAATGCAGGACGCGTGCCACTGGTATTAATGTTTTACCAGGTCAAGGTGATGATCCTAGGCCATGCCGGACGACTAAGGCTTGGATCGGGGGGGGTAGCAATTATGGTGGGGCAACAACTGACAAACTGAAGGGAATTTAAAAGAACAAAAAATACAGTTTTCACCATTCTCTGCTTGGAGTGGAGGCTGGGCTATCAGTGTAGAGGTTCCTCTGCAGAAGTGCTGCTGCAGTCTGGTGTACATGGGTGAATTCAGAAAGGAATGTGGCTTTTATTCCCACCAGTCTGGTGTGAGAACATCTTAAAACTGAACTACAGGCTGTGGTAGAGCTGTACTCTATGTTAGGAATAACTGGAGGACCCAGGAAAATATTTTTCTAACCTCTCACCTTGCCTTTCTTAGTAGTCTGCTGCAGCAGTGCCATTTTCCGATCCTATTTATTTCCAATTTTATGTCTCAGTACATTGGCCATCTACCTAAGTAGCCTCCCATCTCACTATTCTTTCTCTTACATTTTTTCTTTTCTGTCCACATATGGTACTAAAGTGCCTGCTGTGTTGAATAAAATGCTTGATATGCATATGAATAAGAAATACCGCTAAAGAATGGTGAAAGAATTCACTAATGAAGCCCTAGACTGAGAGAAGCAGCTGGTGCCGTATTGGGAGTGAAAGGGTTACATCAACTGTCTCAAAGAACTGCTTCAATATTTAATCTGGCAGAAGTCTTCCCCAAACTGACGTATAGCCTTTCCCATGTGTAGCCCACATTACAACAGACTTAGTGCATTCCAAATAGCAAGCTTCAGACACAGACATTGACCTTTCCCTGCTGTGACACAGAGAGAATGAAAGAGCTGATTTATGAATATGTCTGTCAGCACAATGTTTTGAAGTCCACGCACTTCATGCCTGACAGTGTCATAATCAGCCTTACTGATTGTTAGTCAAGCCCCTTGTAGACTTGTCTGGATTGGATCACTGCGACACACCTCTCAAAGCCCTGTACCATATACCAAAATGCTTTGCCTACAGCAAGCATAAAATGGAGGAGAAACACAATGATAACTTTGGGGGGGCTGTAATTTTTGATTTACAAACAAGATTTGGACAGAAATAGGACTGCTGGCAACTGGAGAGGGCACACAACACTTACACATAAGGAGTTAGGAAAATATTGATGTGAAAGGATGTAAGACTTCCCCTCAATTTGTTTCTGGTTACTAAATTTTTTGTGAGGCAGAGGGGATCACTTTTTGAATTTTCAGTACCTGCAGAACAGCATGTAATATTTTATTATGTGTCAGATTCACAGCAAAAGGAAATAACTGTGAGACACATGCCAACCATAATGAGAGAAGTCATTGGCAGCCTTCAAGTATGGTGACTCTGGAGTATTCAAATTCAGGAACCAGCTGACATCAAAGGAATATTTCATTGGAGTAGGAGTGATTGCTTACATCGTAAACCATGGAGTGCCATTGTTGTCCACCAAATGGAAACATTACTTCTTACATGCTTTAGCTGCAGTGAGCTTTCAGTCACTGCTGCTGTGCAGTACATTATTACAGACATTTGCATGATTTTAGGATCCTGGACATTTATAATTGCAGGACATTTACATGTATTTAGGATCCTATTATAAGATTCTCCACAAGATGCAGGATACACAGATACATATCAGGGCAGGTTAATGAGCAGGACAGTAAAATGACATAAGAAGTAGCAAGGAGTGCAAAAAGAACCAAAAGTAAAATGTTGATAAATTAGTGTCCCAAAAAGTTATATTTGACCAGAAAACCCATTAATACCCTCATGTTTAAAACAGAATTGTAAAGATATGCAAATGTATCACAATTATAACTGTCCAGATCTCAAAGCAGGATCCTAAATTCATGGAAATTATCATAATAATAGCTTACATGTCCTAAATGCATGCAAATATCCAGCAATTACAATGAATGACCAAAATGTACAGCAGGATGCAAAATACAAGCAAATGTCCATAATAACAGGTAAATAATGTCAGTATGTATTACTCTTGATATGATTATATCCATCCACCTCCCCTGCACCCACTGCCTTTTTTCTCCCCTCTATAACTGCATTTCACTTAATTGAAATGAGTTTAAAATAATTATGTATTAATAATGGTAGTGCTGACATCATAAACCAAGGGGTGCTATTGCTGATGTTGTTAACAAAAGGAAACACTACTTACATGCTTCTGCTATTCTAGTCACTCAGTTACTGCTGCTGCACAGTGCATTATTATGGAAATTTGCATGAATTTATGATCCTTATTTGAAATCTGGACATTTATAATTGCAGGACATTTCCATGTACTTAGAATCCTATTATAAGGATCTCCACAATATGCAATATAATTTCAGTAAACCATAACAACCCTTAACTGACTCATCCATCATTCCTTTACTGCATCTTCTCTAAACACCTCTCACTACCATCACTACAATCAGTTTGCAGCTGTATTGGCTCTGACCAGAGTTTGTTTCTTTATCAGTAACACTCTACCTGTTTAGTGCTCTGCCCACGGGTTTTTTATTTATTTAGCTTTTGTTGACCGGGTAAGTGCACTAGACAAATCCTGCCTATTTTCAGGCACGACCCAGGGGAAGGGGATACAGATGAATGCCAACTGACCTTGAACCAGATTAAGCTGTTGGTGGTATTTTTTTTGGAATGAGGGAAATTTGGCCAGGACACCGGGGAAATTCCCCTACTCTTTTCAATAAGTGCCATGGGATCTTTAACATCCACCTGAACTACCACCAACCCAGGCAGATGGGACCTCGGTTTAACGTCTCATCCGAAAGATGGATTTTGTGTGAGACCACTGTACTACCTTGACCTTTTTAGAATTAAAATAGTACTGCCATACTCTTGACCACTCCTCCAGTCTTCTCAGTTGTCTGCCCAACTCTCCTCCACTGTGTTGCAGATCTTAGTGTCATAAACAAGGAGGCAGACTTTCCATTCCACTTCTACCACTGTATCACTTATAAAAACACTGAAGAGGATGGCTCTTAGTTTGCTCACCCTACCTTCCTGGTAACAAACTCTGTTTATCACTGATATCAATGTATTGAAACCTAGAAACCTAAAAATTGTCAGCAGATAAGGACCGCTAGACCCATCCAGTCTGCCCATAGGCCCTATACATTGTGTGTGGCCCTGACCCTATGTGATCTATGGCTTTTCATCACTCCTTCCCTCCCCTCTCAAGTGTCCCTTGTGCCTGTCCTAGGCATGCTTAGCCCCTCCACTGTGCTTGCCCCCACTACCTCCTGTGGCAGACTATTCCAAGCATTGACTACCCTTTCTGTGTAGAAAAACTTCCTTACATTACCTCTTAATCTACCCCCTTCCAGTTTCATACTGTGCCCCCTTGTTCTAGTACTTTTTCTTATTATGCATGTACTTGTTTGTTTTCTTGCCTGTACATAAATGCAATGTTTCTGACCTTGTGTGATGCAGGTCCACCTTGTAAATGAGCTTGCTCAATGGTGTTTGTCTCTATAAATAAAGATTTGATTTGATTTCTACATTGGAAAAGGTCCCCAACCTGCACCTTGTTTATGCCTTTGATGCACTTGAAAGTTTAAATCATGTCTCCCGGCTGTCTCCTCTCCTCCAGTGAGTACATATTGAGGTCCCTTAGTCTCTCCTCATATGTTTTGTGGTGCAGGCCCTGCACTATCTTTGTTGCCCTTCTTCAGATAGTCTTCACCTTATCTATGTCCTTGTGCAGGTGTGGCCTCCAGAACTACATGCAGTAGTCCAGGTGAGGCCTTATGAATGTTTTATACAATGGCATCACCACCTCCCTCCTCCTGCTAGTGATACCCCCTGCCTATGCACCTCAGCATGCCACTGTTCCTCTCTGCCACCTTTGTGCACTGCTTTGATATCTTAAGGTCATCAGAGATGATAACCCCTAGGTCCCTTTCCTCTTTGGTGACAGCCAGCTCTTCCCCGCCCAACCTGTAGCTCTTCCCAGGGTCCCCTCTACCCAGGTGCATTATTGTGCACTTCTTTGCATTGAACCTCAGTTGCCACATCTCCGACCATCTTTTAAGCTTCTCCATGTCCCTCTTCATTTTCTGTACCTTCTGGAGTATCCACCCTGTTGTAGATCATGGTGTCATCTGCAAACAGACAGACCTTTCCTTCCAGCCCCTCTACAATGTCACTAATGAAGACATTGAACAGGACTGGTCCTAGTACTGATCACTGTAGTACCCCACTGGTCCCCCTATGCTTCCCGGATTGTACCCCATTTACCATCTCCCTCTGTCTTCTGTCTGTTAACCAGTTCCTAACCCAGTTCACCACCTTGTCTCTCATGCCCAGATTACCCATCTTGTTAATCAGCCTTCTATGTGGGACGGTGTAAAAGGCTTTGCTGAAATCTAGGTAGATGACATCTACTGCCCCTCCCTGATTTATTTCACTAGTCACCCAATAAAAAAAATCTATTAGATTCATTTGACATGACCTTCCTGCTGTGAATCCATGTTGCCTCAGATCCTGAGTACTGCTGGATTCCATATGTGCAACTATGCTTTGTTTCAGCAGTGTCTCCATGATCTTTCCCACCACTGAGGTGAGGCTGACTGGCCTGTATTTCCCCACCTCCTCCCTACTGCCTCTTTTGTGCAGTGGGACCACATGTGCCCTCCTCCAGTCCTTTGGAATGACAACTGTGTTGAGTGACTTTGTGAACAGGGCCGCAAGAGCATTGCTAGTTCCCTTTGCAGCTCCTTCAATATCCTCAGGTGGATGCCATCTGGTCCCATGGCCTTATCCACCTTCAGCTTTGTGAGTTCTTCCAGAACTCTCTCCACTGTGAATGGACTGGTGTCCACTCCCCCTCCCCCGCATTGCCTCTGCAACCCAACTGTGGTCATTGACCCTCCCTCTCCTTGGTGAATACTGAGCAGAAGTATTTGTTCAGTATTTCTGCCTTGTCCAGAACCCCCTCCTTACACTCTCCTTTCTCCCCTTTGACCCTCAAAATCTCCCCTCCGATTTTTCTTCTTTCACTGATGTAACTATAAAATGCCTTATCCCCTTTGTTTACAGACCATGCTAAGCCATCTTATGTCTGACCCTTCACCCTTCTAACAGCCTTCCCTGCTTCCCTTAGACATTCAAGGTATACCTCCCTGTCCTCCTCCCTTTGGATCCCCTTATATTTCCTGAAACTTAGCCTTTTAGTCCTGACTTTGTCCACCACCTCTTTGGAGAACCATAGTGGTTTCCTTCTTCTTTTCCCTTTGGCCGCTATCCTAATGCATTGGTTTGTTATATCCACTATGGCTCCTTTCAGTTTCTCCCATTGTTCTGCCACCTCCTCTATTACCACTCCCTTCTCCAGGACTGCTTATATATATCTACCCATTTCAGTGAAATCCGCCCTCCTGAAATCTAATACTTTTGCCCTTGTGTGGCTTAATTGAGTCCATGTTTCCATGCTGAACCACACCATGTGGTGGTCACTGAACCCCAGCTGACCTTCCACTGGCATTTTTTTGACTCTGTTCCCATTGGTCCATACCAGGTCCAGAACTGACTTGTTCCTGGTTGCCTCATGCACCAGCTACCTGAGTCCAACCCCCTGTAGGGATTCCAGGATAGCTGTGCTTCTGGCTAAAGCAGCCATCTGGGTGGCCCAATCCACATCCAGCATATTGAAATCATCCCCTAGTAGCAGGATTTCACCTTCAGCTGCCATGTCATGTATGTTCTCCACTAGTTCCCTGTCTACTTCCTCCCTCTGTGCCAGAGATCTGTATATCACCCCTGTGTGTATTGCTGTTCCATTCTCTGGTTCCATGAACAGTTTCTTACCCCAAAATCTACTTTCTGGACCCAGCACAAGCTACTCAACTTGCTTACCAGAGTCTTACATGGAACAGTTTCCAAAGCCTAGCTGAAGTCCAGGTAGGCCACATCCACCACTGCTCCCTGATCTAACTACTCAGTCACCCAGTCAAACAACTGTATCACATTTGTTTGCCATGACCATCCCCCACTGAAACCATGCTGCAACAGATACTGTAACCCACTGTATTTCAGATATTCTGCAATAATGTCCTGTAGTACATCTTATATATAGTTACCCAGCACCGATGGCAGTCTGACAGACCTAAAACTGCACTACTCATCCTTGCTACTGCTTTTTTGCAGTGGGACTACATCAACCCATCTCCAGCACTCCAGGACCAGTTTGATCTGCAGTGATCTGTTAAAAAGGTGTGTCAGAGCTGCAGCTACTACCTCCATGAACTCCCTCACCCCATTTGGATATACTCCATCTGGCCCCATAGCTTTATCCATCTTCAGGGTAGCAAGTGCTTTCCGCACTTTCTCCTCAGAAAACTTAATTTTGTCCATGTGCCTCTCATCAATGGTCCTAGTGCCTTTTCATGGACCATACTGATCCCATTATACTGTGAACACTGACCATAATTATTTTTCAAGATGTTTGCCTTTTCCTGTTCCCCCTCTGTAAGGTCTTCCCTCCCCTCTGTGAATGTACCATCCCTCCATTTGTCTTCCTTTTTTCAGTAACACTATTAAAAAATGTCTTCTCCTGTTTTGACACTGCCTGAGGTATTATTTCATCAGCTTTGTGCTCTTTACTGCTTTGCCTGTCTCTCTCTGTGTTTCCTAATACACTTCCTTATCCACCTCTGTATGGGTCTTCTTATACCTTCTAAATGGTATTGCTTTAGCCATTACTTTTTCTGCCATCTCCTTCGAGAACAATAGCGGTGTCTTCTTCGGTGTATTTATGCTTACTTCTTTGACACAGATGTTTCTGGCCATCTGTATGCCCTCTTTTACTTTGGTATACTTTTCCTTGACTGCCACAGGTCATGTCCTCCTGCCAGTTCATTTGACACATATGCAATCATCTTCGTACAATCAGCCCTTTGGAAGTCCAGGACAATGGTCACTGTGTAGTTGGATTATACATCTGTTGTTATGTTGAACCACACTGTACAATGAGCATTAGTCCACAGATAGCTTCCCATCTTGATGTCTGCAATACTGTCCCTGTTAGTAACCACCAGGTCCAGTATTCCCCATCAGGAGTAGATTCGGTGACTGGTTTCCAGAAGAAAGTTTTACATGACATCTGTGCACATACATTTCAATGCAAGGGAAGGGAAGAGTACATGATGCAAGTTACACAGCGGTAACTGAAACTGGAGTACTACATTATGTGCATGAATTAATGGAGTGATAAACAACCATTACCAAGTGCCATCACATGCAAGCCTTTGGGGGGATATGGAAAACAGAGCTGTGTGTGCACAGTGGTGACCATGGTATCGGTAACACCACAGTGGGGGAGCTAAGCACACCAATTGACAGGCACTGCAGGAGTACAATAACAGTATTGCAGGGGAGCATAGATGCTGTTGCTTTTCAGGTACTAATATCACATGGTGTGATACATTAAGCCATGCACTGTACCTCATAGCAGTACTCAACCCACCTCATCTATATCATGTCACCAGAGAGCCATTACTTGTACCTCATTACACCATTCAGACATGAGTCATTCAGCCACTCAGCCATGTCTCATACCTCATGCCACCACTGAGTCACACAATGCACCACTGTAACCCCAAAAGTGTGGGGCTTATCCAGTCTGCCTTCCAGCCATCTGGTCTCACCAGTCCTGGCTCCAATGTGCCTCTTTTTTTGTTTCTGCCAGCCCCTGCATGCCTGTTTTACTGTGGGGTTGAATGAATCATGTGTAACTAGTTAAATTCACCACCTACTGGTACGGCACAGCTAGCACTGAGCAAGCACTGAAGTGCCGCACAATTCCGCGTGTGCACATTCGAGCTGGCTCCTGCTCAGACATGTGAGCTAGTGGATCACTCGCATATCCTTTAGCACTACAGCATCCCTGTTAAATTTAAAATTGCAGATCAGAACAAGTGCCTCTTGTGTGTTGCAGCTTCTGAGATCCAAGTACACAAGTGTAGTTTTGGAGATACAACTTGGGGAGGAAAAAGACAGTAACATTTTTAAAAGTGTATAAGTGCTTATGCGTGTACTGTTACCTTGAAAAACACTAAGAGTTCCCAGTGACTGTGTGTTCTTGCCTGTTGACTCAGTGCTGTGGCTGTAGTGACAGACAGAGAAATACTTTTTGAGCATTCATTCCACAGCTGGACAGGGTAGAGGGAGACTTATAATTATATGTGGTCATTAACTTTTAAAACTGTACAGAAGCTCCTGAAAAAAAGGACTTTAAAGTTAGGTCTAAGTATAAACTCTTATATGGACACAATCCTGATAACCCCTAACCCTGTTCTGTCCAATCAGTACTTAAGGACTCCTGCTATGGCTCCTGGGTAGGAAGATTGCACAATGTTCTTGGCACCTTTAGTTTCAGTCAATTCGGCATCAAGTGAGCCTAATACATATTAATGTTACAGATGGACAGCTGTGCCATCCAATAGAAGCTGCCAGTCTTTCTCCTCATATGTTGGGGGAGAACACAGCTCATGCAGTTCTACCTGAGGCTCTCTGAGTGAAGCAGGGGTGCACAAAGTGCATGAAAAAGAACATTGGGAAGTCAGCCCAAGGTTTCTGCAGCTGAGACATAGGAGACTTGCCTAAATTGTTCCAGCACCTGGAAACACCAAAGCTAAAGTGTGCATAACATTTGAGAGTAAACCCTTGTGGTTTCCTGAGGGAAGACCTCAGCTTGTAACGAGGGTTGGACTGCAGTTTTTCAAGTGCCTGAAGTGCTGCCAGAAATGTCATTTTATTTTATTTTATTTAGTTTTTGTTAACCAGGTTAGGTGCGCTAGCCAAAGTTGACTATTTTCAGGCACAATCCGGGAGAATACATACATAACATGAGATGAGATTATACAATACATAGTATATAGTACAGGTATATACTATAGTATGTAGAACAGTATCCTTTGCATCAGATTTTCCAGATTGATATTTATTTCTGCATCCCTTTTCTTCCCCTCCCTATTTAATACATCTTTTGTTGTTGTTCAATACTGTCTGCAATCATTTATTAGCTACAGTCTGTAATTTCATGTTTTTTAAAGTATTACAGTTCATAGTGGTATTCCGTGTGTGGGGTTACTGTGAGGGGAGGTGGGGAGGTACAACATCCCAGGGGTTTGTATCACACAGTCATCTTGCCCACAGTAATTTACTCTGGGTGGAGGCACCATGCTACTTGCTTTCTATCTGGGAAAGACCCCCTCCTTTTCCATCAGAAACTGAGCCCAGGCCCTACAACCTTATTGAGCCCGCAAGGCAGGGGTAGTAACCAAAAGTTACACGATGACCCAATTACACCACATTATTACAATCAGCCATGCTTTATAACTACTACCACCACCCAGCCATGCAATGCAATACAGTTTTCCACTGACATACACATTGTACATAATACTACCAGTCCACCACACCGTTTAGCTCAAACAAAGAATTATGGACATAAACTCACCACTGCATGCTGATGCTTTTCAAAAGCCTGGCTCTTCCATTTCTTTGATGATGCAACAACATCTCCAACCTCATCTCTACCCTTGTTTTCACTCAGTGATGATCGATGAAAAATTGTGGGAATGGCGTCAGGCTACAACCATTTGCATGACGTCAAGGTAAACGAAAGGCTTGAGCTGACAAGTTGGCTCAAAACTGTCACTGGTAAAATAATCACTGCACAGAAAGCTATACTTTGTTGGGCCAAGCCATTTGTTGTGGGTAAACTTTACTTGTTCATCTACATTTTTTCAGTTTTTCGTATTTAGAAAAGTGGAACAGACTTACCCCACTTTTGTGTGCACTGCTGCAACCTGCAGCCACACAGCTAATTACCATGATGCAATGCAGCATGATATATAAGCAGTATAGAACTATTGGAAAAAACTGAGAAATACAGATTGGAAAAACATTTATTATGGAGCTCTACAAACTGTCAATGGCACCTGGAGAGCTGTTAAACGTCAAGTTTCCCTCGAAACACTCAAACCACGTGGCATGTATGCAACCTGGAAGTAGACATATCCACAGAAAAAAATATGTTAAATATAAATACTTTCTTAGAACAGAATGCCCTTTGAACACTATGAATGAGCAGTATACGATATATGCAGCTCTCTAATATAACCCCATACCTAAAAACCACTTATACTGCCATACCAGCAAGATCGGTGGGGGGAGGGTAGAATTGGCAGAACCTACTGTATGCACAAGTAAAGCATTCACAAACATGCAGCACACTGAGAAAATGATGAGGATGCAATGCCCTTTCAACACCATGGACGAGCATAAAATGATCTATACTGTGCTCTAATATAACATTCACATAAGAAAAAATAACAAAGGTTTTTCAGGTGGGGTGCACTGTAGACATGATATGTAGTAATACCACAATCACAAAGATGCAGCACTACACAGTCATTACAGCAGAAAACACTTTATTGAAATAGCCATTTATTTAAGAAATTAAAAGCAAAATGATTAGGCAGCAGTACTATGCAAAATAAACAGTGAACATGATGCAGGCAGACATGCTGGGAAGCTGCAGAGTGCTCCGTATATTGATGTCACTGGAGCACTCCCCCGGGGAATGTAAACAGAGTGAAAGCTGGCTGGCCGAGATACAAGTGCAGTCAAAGTAAAATGACAGAACACTCCAAAATAGGACATGAATTTTACAAATTAACACATGCACTTTTTGTTTGGAGTCTACTACACATATTTCAGTAAGTTTTCAGGGTGGACTTTGCTGATCGGAAAATGTGCTCTTTAAAGGGGACAGAAAATATGTGCTAATTGGCAGTAGTGAGTAATATTCCTAGTAAGAAAAATGAAAAACTTGCCTACAAATGAGCCATATGTAACTGTACCTGGATAAACCCTGACGTGAAAAAACTATATTTTCAGTTCTTTTCTTTTATGGACAACATTCTGCAGTGTTCTCTTCATGGAACAAGTCATTTGGAGTTTCTACTTTGTCATGGTTTGAGTACAGAATGCTAAATATTAGCTGTTGTCCTATCAGAACCATAATTAGTGTTCTTTGCTCAAACCATGACATAGTCAAAACTCCAGATCACTGGTTCCGTGAAGAGAACTGTAACAGAATGCTGCCCATAAAAGCAAAACAATGCAAAATACAGTTTTTCTTATAACTTTTTATTCAGGTACAGTTACATATGGATCATTTAGGTTTATGGATATCATTTCTGTAAATGGAAATATTACAAACAGCTGCCAATTAGAAATTATTTCCTGTCCTCTTTAAGAACCCTCTTAAAGGCCTCCATCAAGGGGGACCTCTCTTAGGGCCCTTGGGAGCAAATTCCAAAGGACTGGGCCAGCTACCTCAAAGGCCAGGTCTCAGAGGTTCTTAACCTAGCCCTTGGTACTGCAACGAGGCCCACCTCAGTGGAGCAGACAGAGCACAAGGGCACATAAGGATGCAGGAGATCCACCAGCTAGCCCGGGCTCAACTTATATAGGGCCTTATAAGTTAGCAGGTCAGCTTTGAAGGAGATAGGCCAGTGCAGTTCATGAGGTGCTGGGGACACATGACTCATCCTAAAAAGATCAGTCAGCAGCCTAGCAGCTGCATTCTGTACCAGCTACAGGCACTGCAGAGTACCTCCACTAACCCTTAGGTAGAAAGTATTGCAGTAGTTAAGCAATAAGGTATGACCAGGGGTTATGTTTATGTACTAGTTAAATACCCCCTGGTGGTGTAAAGTAGCACAATGCACAGCCGAGTGCCACTTGCCCCCAGGGGGTGATTAACAAGAACATTAACATAAACCCTGGGAGTACCTTATTGTTATAATAAAAAGAAAAAAAGAAAAAACTGTGTTAAAAGTGTTTCTGTTATTACTTATTTAAATCAAAAGTAAGATATTAAGTAAAATAGTCCATCCTCTGTCTTTAGAATGCTTTTCAGAACTTTGGTGTTCTCTCCTGCTGGTGGGGAATCGTAAATACTGTTCAACTTGTTTAAAAATGGGCTATGTTATGTAGGGTATTTTCCCATTTCACCATCTCCCTGTACCATGGCCTACAAACAGGAATCAGGCTCATTAATAGTACAGTGTACATATCTTACATTTTTCCATTTCACTTTGTTTGACCGTGAGCAGGGTCAGTGACCTCCTAGCCTTCATAACATTCTCACATGTGAGGGGCTGAATACTTATTGAGAGAGTATCGACAACAAAATGAGATTGGGTTCAGCATTAATCATATCATGCCTCCTTTTTTGTGTGAAATTAACTAACCTGCCTTAAGCTGCCAATTTTCTGACCCTGTCACTGACAGCCTGTCTAGTACATTTAAATTTGTTTCCCTCGCAATCTGTAGTACTTGGACTGATGTCCAAGGCACCGAGACCGGAAACAAGAATAAGAAAATAACAGTAATTTACAAAATATTATTATAACTAAATAAACACTGTGGCTTTAAGCCAGAAAAGCATGTTACTTGGGTGTGCTCATCGTTGCCATGGCAATGCTCTTTGAGCACCATCTAGTACTTAAAAGCTGGGCAATGAGCGGCAGGTGCTTTTAAACCCAAGATGCCCTTTTTCTACATGAAGTTGCTAATTTCTAATGTTCAGAACTGCACACAAGTGGGAGCGATGGAAGCACAGTAATCATGTATGTGCCTGTGAGGTGTGTACTCATTGCCATGGTAACCTTCAGTAACGCAGCAATTTTATATAAATAAAGAAAAAGCAGAGGTTACTGCAGACAACTGTTGAATGAAAAACTGCAGTCAACAAGGCCCACCCCCTGTAAGCGAGATGATTGTGTCGGCAAATGTAGAGAGACATAGCAGCAGAGTTAGGGTGAGTGGGAAACAGATAGAGCATAACTGTTACGAATAAGATAGTACTCTTTAACAGATTTACAATAAAGCAGTTTATATTCAAACATGGAAACATTTTTGCTCAGATTTATTTTACTAGCTGGCTTTTTTTTTATGTTCTCATTTTGCCAGGTCTACCTGTGTCATGGTGGCTCTAAGGTCTATAAAAATAATTAATTAAAAATGCAGGATACCCTGAAGAAAATCATGCTCTGGTAATCAGGACCTAGGAGTATATTAATTAAAGATTAATGTATGTCTGTCAGAATGCCATTAGCCAATCAGAATTTAGTATTTCTCAGACCCTTTTTATAATACAGCTTAGATGTTGCGAACGTGTGCACCAGTGATGCTAGATCTCAGGGGGGAGGATTTAATCCAGCTGATATTCCTTAGATGGCAAAAGCCACTCTGGACTACTGTCAACACCTGAGCTTCAAATGTCAGTCCTCTTCCAGAATCAGCCCCAGATTTTTCACCTTAGTGGCACCCAAGAGCCTTGAGGAACTGAGCCAAAGTCCCATCTCTCTCTCTCTCTCTCTCTCTCTCTCTCTCTCTCTTGGTAGCTGCCACTCTCCCCCTCCAGCCGACCTCAAAAACTAGTACTTCAGTCTTGTCAGGGTTGAGTGTTAACCAGCTTGATGACATCACAAAATGTTGACTATAGCTCAGAGATCACCCCACTCACCTCTTGTATCATCATTGGTCTAAACTCACCCCATGACCACTGAATGCATCTGGACAGTGTAGGCTTGACCCTGCTGGGCTGCCACATCCCACTCAGAGAGATCCCTGCCTCATCAGAAGACACTCTTTCTGAGAAGAATCAAGCAAACTCCTCACATTTTGAGGGTGAAAACTCTCACAGACTCCAGACAGGGTGAATGAAGCAGCCTATCCACAGTCCAAAAAAGCTAAGCCAGTTCATTCTTCCCAGCAGTTATCTCCCTTGACAGAAACCCAGTTTTCCTCTGAGTGACTGCCATTTGATATTCACCATAGTGAATATTCAAAGCCAGTCTGTTCTACTGAGACCTGGATCTCCTCTGACAATGCTCCAAACTCCACCCATTGCCTTCATCTTCCTCAGCTCACCATTGTACCACAGCTAGCCAAGGCATGAAAGCAGATAGCATACACAGGAAGGCACCATGTGATTGAAAGATGCTCTGATAGCCCATGTTATAGGGCACCACAGGTTCCTCCAGTCCCATGGCACATGTGGCCACCAACCCTGAGATATCCAGCACTGCTAGGAGTCCTTCTGGCACCAGCGCTCTTAAAGGGCAGTACTGGACCATCTCCACTGGGGGTGGACTACAAGGGGTGGCCCTGAAGAGAACCTGATGGTACAATGATCTGACCAGGGGCCCAGATCAACCTCAAGACCCTCAGCCTCAAGCCCCAAGAAAAATATCAAGTCCAAGCATGGTCATGTTGATGGGTCACAGAAGTATCAACCAGTGCAAGGTCCAGAGATTCCATTCCCCTGAGGAAATCTTGTCCAAAATACAAGAGTTTGTCATTTTCCTAAGCATTAAAATCACCCAGAATAAGCATCTAGGCAACACCAACACCCTGTCAGTGAAAAAATCAATGATTCCCTGCAGGAAATATCCCTAGTGCCCCGAAGGCCAGTACATGAGAAGGATCCTGCAACCTGCACATGGTCCTCCCAACACAGTCGCACCTTCAAATGATGAGGTCTCTCCCACTGGGTGCACCACCAAGTTCAGATCAGATCTAAAACAGATGGCCACCCCCCCACTCTCAAAGGAACCTGCCACCCTCTTCAACCCATCATATACAGTATCTCTGGAACAACTCCAGCATCCAGGTATAGCGTAGTGGTTAAGAGCACTGAGCTGCAAACATGGAGACCTGGTTTTGAATCCCATCAGCTCCTACTTGCATATTGTGTGACCCTGAGCAAGTCACTTAACTTCCCTGTGCTCCCAGATCACACCTAGAAACAAGATCTGGCTTAGTGTGCCTTTCCTGGTTAAACAATTTCCCCGTTCCTCCCTTTCCCCAATAAGTCAATTGATTGGAGTCTGTGGAAACATAAATATATCAGTCAACTTGCTGACAACTCCTGCTAGGCCATAGGTACCTTACTTTCTTTACAACAGCTAAGGGACAAATATGGGCTCCAGAAACCAGAATTTTGGAGATACCTTCAGCTGAGGAGTGCTATCCTAGCCATGGATAGAACTGTTCCCCCATGCACCACCTGGCTCTGGATGTGCAAGTGTTAAATAAGCCAGCAGCAACTCAGGATCTAACAGATCAAGTCTACACTACTATTAGGAATGCACTCCCCCCTATCCTTGACAAATACAAAACCGATTGGGATTCAGAACTTCAGTATATGATTTCCCAGAACACATAGGAGGGTTACATACATTCAGCTCACTAGACATTCAAAGATGCCAAGGGACAGCTCATTCAAATGAAAATATTGCACACGTGTCACAGAATCTCCCTGGTCTTTGACAAAATGGATTTAATCCACAACTCAAACTGCTGGAGACCTGCACAAACCCATTCCATAATCCCCTAATTTGATTCTGCTAGAGGACATCTCACTGGTCCAGAGCCTAGCCCAGCAATGGCAATAGTGGCTATTGTCAGCCATTATGGAAGCCAAGAGAGCCATCCTGATGAAGTGGTGACAGCAGTCTGCCTCTTCTCATCTCACTTGGCACACAACCCTCTCCAAACTAGTCCTGTTTTAAAGGCTCTCATACTCAGCTGAGGGAAAGAAGTAAGTGTTTTCAACAAGTGGGCCCCATTCTTTTCTTTTTAATCATATTAGCATTCATATATATATATATATATATATATATATATATATATATATATATTATATATATACAGTATATATATTTGTGCAGTTAATGCTAAATTATAGTAAACACAACTTAGTTTCCAATATAGCTTTCCCATGATGAATGAGTTTTAATTCCAAGTGGGGCTGCATAAGCCATGCAGCATGATCAAGGGTTCATTAACTAAGGAAACTCTGATATGCTTGCAATTCCCTGCAGTATAATTTAAATTAGAAGTATTTAAAAGCTGGATTATTGTGCACGATCAAAAACAAGCTGGTGATATCTCTCCAGTTCTGTCCAGCAGATAGATTACTGGTGTACAGAGGCAGTACATACCTTCTTTGTGACGTGGTTGCCCAGGGCTGAGGATCCTTCAGAGGGAAGGTGTGGGAGAGGAAAACCATGATCTAATAATGACATGTCATCTAATAATGAGATGTCATCTAATAATGAGATGCTGCTGGTCAGGCTGTCTGGAGCCATGTGTGCATGGAGCAATCTGATCTGTATGTGTGATGTCTCTGTTAATAATTCTTAGAAGTCTAATCCTGAATTAGGAAAAATCATTATTTATCCTAATTAAAAGCATCTATGTGTTTTGAAAAAGATGTTCTGTGTTACCAAATGTGTGTGTGTGTGTGTGTGTTGACTTGGGGGGGATATTACTGGATATACTGGATAAAAGAAGGCCATCACGGCCCATCAAGATTGTCCCCTACAATAGTGGGTCAATTTCCTTCATTTATTTATTAACTAGGTATCTAGTCTGTTTTTAAAGGATTCAAAAGTGTTTGAATTAACTAAATGCTCAGGAAGTGAATTCCATTTCTGTGGTGCCCTAACACTGAAAAAGTTGTCTCTTATTTGTATTTACCCGTTCAATACTTAGTTGTTTATTATGTAATCTACTCACAATGTGTTTATTAGCATATGACAGTCCACATAGTTTCATCTGAATCGGGCATTTTAAGATATTAAATAAAAATAATAAGTCCCTTCTTAGTGTTCTTTGTTCAAGTGAATGTAGTCCTGTTTTAGCCAATCTGGTATTATAAGAATCTTTTTTCAGTCTAGGTATCATCCTAGTCGGTCTTCTCTGAACTTGTTCTACTCTATAAGTATCTGTCTTGAGATACGGGTTTCAGTATGGAGAACCATAGTCTAGATAGGGTCTGACATATGATCTATACAAGGTGACCAAACATTGTTCTGATTTGATTACAAAAGTTTTATTTATCTGCCTCAACATAGCATTAGCTGTATTTGCCACTCTATTACAATGTGAATCAGCAGATAATTTAGTATTTATCATGATCCCAAATCTCTTTCACATTCAAAGAATTTGATTTGTTTGTTATTTAACCAATAAATATTTTTTGGATTATTGTTTCCGAAGTGCAGAACCACACACTTATCTGTGTTAAAGTCCATAAAATTTCTTTTTGCCCATAGTTCTATAGTTTGGAGATCTTTCTGGAGAATTTTCCCATTTAATGTTGTATCCACTCTTCCTCCCAGTTTGGTGTCATCCACAATTTTAGAAATGAAATTACTGGAAGTGATATTTAAGTCACTAATAAATAAGTTAAACAAGGCTGGTCCCAAAACTGAACCCCGAGGGATACCGCTTACAACCTTGTGAGGTATTGACATTAAATTATTTACCCTGACTGCCTGTGTTCTATCATATAACCATTGTGATACTCAATTTGTTAAGTATTCCGAGAAACCAAATTTACACATTTTTTCAATGAGCAATGAATGGGGTACTTTATCAAAGATTTTGCTGTAGTACAAAAGTATAACATCTGATGGAATATGATTATCCAGTAACCTACTTGTGTTATTGTAAAAGGAAATCAGGTTTGCTGTACAGGATGATCCTGTTTTAAAACCATGTTGTGTTAGGTCCTATATCCCAAGTGAATATGTTTCAGAATCAATATGTGATTTGACTATTCTTTCTAAGGCCTTGCCAACTAGAGATGTAAGACTAATTGGCCTATAGTTCTGAACCATTGATTTATTCCCCTCTTTTAGAATTGGGACCACAACTGCAGTACGCCAGTCATTTGGTACACCTTCTTTCAATGATTTTTTAAATATTAAGGTTAACAGAATAATGACCGAGTCAATAGTTTCTTTCAACAACCTGGCATTGATGTAGTCAGGTCCCGAACTGGTAGATTTTTTGAGTAGTGAAAGGGCATTTCTTACTTCCAACTCATTAATTGTTGGGTGTGTATGGGTTAGTTTACACCTTGGGTAATAATTATCTTTATTATAAAATACTGAAGAGAAGTAATCATTAAATATATTGGCAATTTTTTGATAATCTTTAACAGATCTCCCATCATGTGTTATTGGTCCAATTTTTCTTGAATCACCTTTTTTACTATATATATATATGAATGAAGTGACTTTTTATTTGCATCCAAATGTGCCAAGGTAAATTCTAATTTAGTTTTTGCTTGTTTAATTAGTCTTTTTTAAAGAGATACTGAATTTTTATATCTAACCCTAATACCCGATGTACCATTTGTTTTTAGTTTTTTAAAGAGACGCTCTTTCAATTTTATTTGTCTAGCGATGTTTTTGTTAAACCAAATAGGTATTTTGCCTTTTTTGCTGTATTTAATTTTAAGGGGGACATAGATCTGTTCTAATCTGTAAATAGTTTGTTTAAATATATCCCAAGCTTCAGTTGTAGTTTTATTTTGAAACTTATTTATACAATTAGTTTGATTTAGTAAATAATTTATTTGTTTAAAATTTGCTTTATTGTAGTTTTTTTTGTAAGGTTCCTGTAGTTGATTTACTTTTAGTGATACTTACATTTAATATTACTGCATTATGGTCACTATTTCCAATGGGAGCAGAAATATCTATGTCTGACACTAAGCTTCCTAAATTAGTCATAATAAGATCCAGTATACTGTTGCCCCTAGAAGGGAGTTTTACTAATTGCTCAAGGCCTTGATCAATACATAAGTTTGTTATTAGTTTTTCCTTTGAGTTTACTCCAGTAAAGTTTTCCCAATTTATTCCTGGCATATTAAAGTCACCCAGTATTAACACATTATTTTTTTCTGAAATATCAGTTATTTGGTTTATTAACTCATTCGTATATTCAAGGTCAGATGAGGGAAGTATGTAACAGACTCTTATAACTAATTTTGGTTGTCCTTTGAATTGTATTTGTACCCACAATGTTTCCATGTCAGAATTATTTGTTATTTCTGATTATATCATTTTGTACAAATATGTTTTGAACCATGTTTTATGAAGAAATGCTCTTCCTGTAAATTATACATAGTTATCTTAATCCAGAGTGTATGTCAAGAAACATTCAAATTATACTTGGTGTTCAGTGAAAAACATAAAAACATAAAGCCATACTCCTTAACTGTATTGTATTTAGTCTTGTGCTGGAATGGTAATTTTTATGTTTGCTTGCACGCATGTGCAAGAAACATAGTGCCATCATCCGAGATTTTGGAGGTGTGTCACCTCCTTCTCCAATTCAGTCAGTGTGTTGGCAGGTGTGGCCCCTGTAAGCCAATGCATGCTGGAGCTGTCTATGACAAGCTCCAAAATGCAGTGGCATACAGTTGAAAGGGGAAGCTACGCTTGAGTGAGCAGCGATAAGATATCGCCTGCTCATGTGCAGCTCCCTACACACACACACACAGAAATGCATGCATACTGTGTGCCCTCCCCGCACACCGTAGCAGCCAACAGGGGTGCCCAATCTCCTGTCGGCTTGTGCTGCGCTCCCCCCCAGCCTTCCACATGCCACGCTGGGTGCCCACCCCAGCATGGCAACTGATAGAATAGCCAACGGGGGTGCCCAATCCCCCATTGGCTCCACTGTCCTCACCCCACCGAGTACTGGGTGCCACGCTGGGAGCCCACCCCAGCGTGGCAACTAATCATATGGCCAACGGGGGTGCCCAATCTCCCGTCAGCTCCACGGCCCCTCCCCAGCTGTCCTTGTGCCACGCTGGGAGCCCACCCCAGTGTGGCAAATGTCCCACATCGTCTTTTCTTTTTTTTAACCTGAAAAATAAAAACGGTCCCATGGCGCTTCTCCCAGCCCCCTCCCACAACCCGCACCCACCCACTGCACACACCTGCCTCCCCACACCCCCCTCACCCCATACTTACCTCTGGAGCTTGGTACGATGATCTTCGGTGGACCGGGACCACGTCTGCACTCTTCAAAGCCGACCGCGAACTGAGGAAATGCCGGTAAGCTGTATAATGGGCTAGATCTGGGTTTTTCAACTTTATTGCATCTCTCAGGCATTTTTTGGAATTTTTTCACCAAATTTTCAACATGGGGTTTTTGGGACCCCTTCTCATGAATGATGTCACTGTCATGGCGTTATTCGGGCCGGGGTGATTTTGCAGTCACTGCACAGTCACTGCATGAAATCACCTTTTGGGCCTGAATAACACCATGACAGTGGACATCATTTGCGAGAAGGGGTCTGAAAACCCCATGTTCAAAATTTGGTGCAAAAATTCTAAAATGACTGGTTTTGAGCGCATGCTGCGCAGTTCTCACGCACACCGTAAGTTCACAAATTTTCAATATTTTCACTCCAGATTTTCAGCATTGCCATTTTACCACACCTTCTTATGAGCAGTACAGCTGTCATTTTCACATCTCACCCAAAATGTGTTTCCGCCATGTAGCGCACAATGGCGCAGTCGGTTGTGTGAGATCAATGCTACGGACAAATTAGAAAATCACAGTGACACTGTTCATGAGTAGAGGTCTTAAATGGCTATGTAGAAAATTTGGTGAAAAAATTCTAAAATGACTGTTTTTGAGGGTGCATTCATAGTTCCTCACCTCGTGGTTATATAAAATTTCAATATTTTCCTCCAGATTTTCAACATTGCCATTTTACCACACCTCCTTATGAACAGTATAGCTGTCATTTTCACATCTTGCCAAAGCGTGTTTCGCCCATGTAGCGCACAGTGGCGCGGTCGATGTGCAAAATCAACGTATGGGACACAGTCAGAAAATCACAGTGACACTGTTCATGAGCAGAGGTCTTAAAATGGCTATGTCAAAATTTGGTGAAAAAATTCACAAAATGACTGTTTCACGGCGTGCGTTGCGCAGTTCCTATGCATGCTCGTAAGTTTGTAATTTAATATTTTCACTCAGATTTTCAACATTGCCATTTTATTACACTTCCTTGTGAACAGTACAGCTGCCATTTTAATATGTCACCCAAAATGTGTTTTCGCACATGTAGCTTTAATGGTGCTATTGGTGTGCAATAATGTTAGAACAGATTAAGAAAATCACAGTTACACTGTTCATGAGCAGAGGTCTTAAATGGCTATGTTGAAAAATTTGGTGACAAAAGTCCATAAAATGACTGTGTTATGAGTGAGCATTAGCGCAGGATTCCACGCACCCTCGTAAGTTCATGACTTTGTAATATTTTCAGTCCAGATTTTCACCAGTGGCATTTTTCCACACTTCCTTGAACAGTACAGCTGTCATTTTTCACAACATGGCTGAAGTGTGTTTTCACACTTTCAGCACAGAGATGCGTGGTCGCTGTGGGAAACCATTGTTTGGCACAGATAAAGAAAATCACAGTGACACTGTCCATGATCGGAGGCACCAAAATGTCTGAGTTGACAATCTGCTGTAAAAAATCCCCAACCTAATTATATTATGGGTGTGCGTTGTACAGTTTCTATGTATGCTCATGACTTCACCATTTTTTCAAATATTTTTACTGCGGATTTGCAACATTGCCATTTTTTACACCTCCCCATGAACAGTACAGCTGTCATTTTTTACATCCTGTTCGGAATGTTTTTGCACCTGTGGTGCTAAATGCCGTAGTTGCTGTGCATAAGCAGCTTTCAGCTAACAAACTGATATTCCCCCTGTTCATGAGGTGGGGTCACAAAAAAAACATGTTGAAAATTTGGAGTGAAAATACCAATGAATGCCTGAGGTATTAGGGTTTCCAACCATAACGCCCAACCCTGTAGAGAATGACAGGCATCAGGGGTGTGACTTGGGATTCTTGCCTGTAATGCTCATACCATTCCACACCCTGCAGCCAGTGAGAGGCATCGAGGTATGCCTTGGACTCTTCGGCCCCGAAGTTCATCCCATTCTCCTATATCGCACCCATCTCACCATATTTCCTAATGAAATGGAGTGTGCATAAGGGCCAAAGACCCCAAGGAACACTGTGACACTTGTCAGTGTCTGCAGGGTGGGTTGTGGTGAAATGGCATGGCCGTTATGCCTGACAACCCAAACACACACCCCAATGCCTGTCACTCTCTGCAGGGTGGTGGTGGGGTTGGCTTCAGTTCAATACTTCACTGCCATTCCTATTACGCAGCTCTGTAACTTCTACACTACCACTGTCAATGCCAGCAAGCAAACATTTGGCATTGACAAATGCTTGTGTTATTTGGTTTGTTGGTCACTAATTATTACGTAGATAGGCTGATTTTAGCAGATAGCACTAGGATATTGGAGCAGGAGACATTTACATTTTGTATTACAATTTATAGATACTGTGGCTTAATTCAATGAGTTAAATGTAGTCTCAGAAAGTGGTGCGGTGGGATTTGAACCTTTGATTATATGGTGTTAATCATTCAGTTTCATAATGCAATCACTACAGTATGTGATACACTCTAACTGTTACTGTATCTGTTACTTATTATCTCATAATCTGAATGCAGTATTAGAAGAACAAGTATTTTTGTTCTTTCCATAGTTGTGTAATAAGAGATGGATTTATGCTATAAAATATGTTCTAAAATACAAAAATACAGCCGATTTGAAACTGCTAAAATTAGTTCCATTAATCTCTATTGTATTTTTTGCTAACATTCATTCTCATTTGACCCCCCTCCCATATCCACAGATAAGAGCAAACTGTGAAGACAGCTCTGCTTTAGCATGTGACTGTGAGTTGATTGGTGAGGGGGGTTGGGAAGGTCTGATGTTGAATTAATATGTCTGTAATTTATCAGTCAGTAGGTAAATGCTTAAATTCTAATCTGAGCACATTGAAATATAAAATCATAGTACATATGAACATAAATTATGGAATATCAATGTATCTTTTGTTTATGGTTTGTTCAATACAAATCATTGTGCAGAGGGCTAGTTATAGCAGGCGCAGTTTTGCTAAGTGAGCTAGACAAGACTCTCACTTTCTTTTCCAACAGGTAATGTAATTGCAGCTACAAGGTCTATTTTATGGCTAGGATAGCCGAGAATCGAAATTATATAATCTGTGGTGTACAGTAAGGATACTTCAGTGTATGAGGCTACAGCATATTTCATTTCCATATATTATCATTATTATTGTTTTTTTTGTTTGCTTTTTTTGCATCATCTCTACCATAAGGGATGAATGATTCTGCTGTGACATGCAGTAGTATAACATCAAGGCTTGTAAACACAGCCATGAGACAGATTCAAGCAGTAATATATTTAATACTCCCACTCCAAATTATGGGGACAGCAATCGGCAGGTGGGGGGTGTCACTAGACACCAGGGAAAGATGGTATGACTACGGGGATCGCGATCGGTGAGGGGGGGTGTGACTAGATACCAGGAAATATATATTTATTATAGGGCAGATTTTGATCACCTGCTAGGAAACAATAATTTTCAGGATGAGAGGTTTGGGAGGGGTAATCCAGCCTAGGGGCAGCTATTAAATCAACAACAGGCTGGCGGCAAGAGAAATTAATGCCACTGCCCACCCACTGAAGATGACATTCAAAGGCCAAAAGCTAGGCTGAAAACCTTTGATGGTATAGTGGCCAGCCGCTGGTTGAATGACAGCTGTGCTGGGCTGCTGCTTCTTCTGATGCAATCTGCTTTGGCGCAGCTGCCACACGGCACTGCTGGCCAGCTTCCTGCTCAGCTGCAGTAAGTAAACTTGGGAAGTAGTAGTCACCTGATTGAGAAATGAAGCCTTGTTGCACTCTAGACCTATTCCTCCTCCTGTCTCCCTGCCTGAGTCTCCCCAAATGCTACATTTGATGATGTGAAGCCTTGCTGAATGTTGCTGATCGATCCCAGGTCAGGGGTGCTATTCCACTGCCCCATCCCCTTTTGCTCCCGGTGTGCTCCTTATCCCAAGGGGCTTCATCCATGATCCAAGTTCCATAGGTAAGTCATCCATCCAGCCTGCCCTGCCATTTAGCATCCCAGCTGGGCTAGAGGGCACAGGGCAGCAAGCAGGGACTAGTGAGTCTATTAAAATATAATAAAAATAGGGCACATCTGTTAAAATAAAGTACAAAAAGTAAACGTAAATGTAACTTGGCAGTTGGCACCCTCCTTGATGGCAAAAGGGCAGGGGAAATTTACAAATAAGTATATAAATCAAACTGATAGGCTTAAGTAGCTATGTGGACACCAATATATTGGAAAAATATATTCAGCAGCAATGCAAAGCAGAGACTTGGCTGGACATTTTGTTAATTGATCTGCAGATCCTGATCCTTTACCCCATCCATCCATATCCACTTGTGGCATGTATTAATTTGAGCATGGACACGATGGACATCACAAAACCCAATACTCCAGGCACCCATTTGAAAGAAATGTCACAGAGGAAGGAGGCTAACAAATTGCCTTGAAAAAGTGATTATTTCTTACTGTGTTTGCTGTATGAGCAAAATATCTGGTTCCTTGTCATTCTGCTTGTACGGTACCACTTTAGCATGTTAAAATAACATAGTCATAGTCACTATTTTTTTTTCACATGACGTCGATGTATTAGACTGTGATATTTCTTTCTAATGACTGAGTGGATGGCTTGAATTTTTTCTGTTTGTCTAATGTGTCTATTCTTTCTACTCTCTGGCTCCTTTTAGTATTTGAATGAAATATATCAGACAGCTTAATGATCAGCAGTATCAGTTGTCTCTAATAAACCAAAATACTAAGAACAATAGCGATAATGAATTTCACTGTTCACATTTTTGCAGGTGGCCCTGGTGGGACCAGTGCAAGTAATGCTATCATCCTCCTAAACTGTTGGCTTTCTTAAGTTCTCCTGTAACTTACTTAGTCAGGCAGCAGCTCAGTTTTTATCACAGCCACTCTTCACCTTCAGAATATACAGCACATCACAGTCGGATGGTGGTTGGGGAAACTTAGAATTTTGTGTTGCGCTCCTGTTTCTGCTTGTGACACTTGACAGATGTTTCAGCTGAGCTACTGTAACATCAGATTTAGTGTCTTCTAAACTGTACTGATACAGGAGAAGGAATGACAACAAAGACAAGAGGAGAAAAAAATAAAATGGTGATTTGAACCCTTACAGCCAGGCTGGGAAGGATGCCCCCCGCACCCTGCAACACTGTATGGTAGGGGCCCCAACATTCAGCTCTGCATCGGCCCTCCCCCCCGCAGGGCAAACAGTGCCACTGGCCATTGTCTAACATTAATGGCAAATGTGTGTTTTTGTGATGAGTGTCATTCGATCTGTTATTGACTTTTACTGTTCCCAGTCTTCTTTCATCGAACAGTAACGTCCGAACTGTAAAAATGTGTGGATGGTTATTTACCAATCAAACTATCCTTACATTAATGAGTAACTGGCAAAATGATGCTCGCCACAAAAACACACATTTGCCCTGTAAAGTTTCTAAATTATAAGGCACAATACTAACTAAGTATGTGAGGGAGACCTAAATACGGGTCTTGTTCATTGTGTACCAAGCAGTACTGTAGAAAACCATTTTTAAAACAGGGATAAAATAGAAGATGGCTGACATCATGAACAGTATTTCTCTGAGCACAAACAGTAAATCCTTAATTAACTGCTCAAATGGTTTTCAATTACCTGCCTGTCTAGCTGCTATCACAAAAACCATTATAATTTACAAATGGTCAGATATCTTTTCACCAAACTATCCAAAGGCATACCTTTGGCACAGACCCCATCATCCCTGAAACTTTCAGGAAACATTTTTTATTTTGTCTGGGCTGTAGATGTGAGCAGACAATCTCTTGTAAAGTATAGGAAAAAAGTGGCAATTTTATACTTTTTTACTACTCCATATCTCAAAAACCATACAAGGTGCTGTAATGAAACTTTCCATGTTTTTGAGACACTGGCAGAATGACCACGCGCACCAAATTTTGAGCTATTTTGTTGAAGAATGCCAATGTTATGAAGGTGTAAGGACTGGAGTTGAACATGAAGTCATGGTACAACCCTAACTATAGGGGTGTTACTGTGCCCCTACAATATGTGAGTAAAGAAGTGCATTATGTAGTTAACATTTCTTATTGTTTTGGAGTTGTATATCCACGGATTTCAGTCTGACCAGGCATGTTGTTTTCATGATTTTTACATATACTGTGTTTTAGGTACTAACATATAAAAATCTCTAAAACATGTTATACAAAAATAGTTCAGTGTATTTTGACATAATGAATCCCTGGTGCCTAATCCCCCCCCCCTTCTGATCACTGGCCCAGCATATAATTTATTTATTTAGTTTTTGTTTACCGGGTAAGGTGCACTAGCCAAAAGACTATTTTCAGGCATGGTCCAGGAGGGTACAGAGACAAAACATCCAGTAGTTACATATTGGTACAATAATACAAGTAATATATAAATGTTTGAGACATCTACAGTGGTAAAATATGACAAAAAGACAATACAGCATTTAAGTTTACATGAAAGAGACAGCAAACCAGTCATTTTTTATGTAACTGAGCAGTATGTCAAAAAGTGAGGAATAAAGTGCTGTGAAAGCAGGTAGTGGCCAGGCAGAGATTGGTGAGAGGGGAATAGAGAGAAAGGAAGAGAGAGGAGGAGTCAATAATTTGAAGGGAATAGATATGGTGGGGTAAGGGTAGTAACCAATCATAGTACGGAGATGAAGGAGATAGAGAAAGAAGGTGGAGAGAAGAGGCAATAGGTTGGGGGGAGAAATATATATAGTGAGGTAAGTGCAGGTAATCCAAAACTGATTTAGTTGGTGAAAGAAGAGGAGGAGGGTTGTTCAGTTAACTTGAGAAAGTACAAACAGAGAAATTCTGATAAAAGGAAAAGAAGAAATGGAATGAATATGGTACAAGAAATAAGGAGAATGAGATTGAAAGAAATGCTCCTCGTTGGTGTGGGCCCCAGGGTCCCAGGAGAACAATAAGAGAGAGGTGTGGGATTTAAGAGTTTAGGCTATGGTGGTTTGAAGCAGGAGCACACACAAGAGGAGAAGAGATAGTGGCGTAGTTCTCTCTTAAAGGAGATGGGGGATGCATTTTGACATAGAGTTAAAGGGAGTGTGTTCCAGAAAAGAGGTGCATGACAGGCAAAGGCATGACCACCTTTCGAAGTACGATGTCTTGGAATGAGAACAGGGACATGGTCCGCAGAGTGCAAAGCATAGCTGGATTTGTGGTAGAGAAAGAGACTGGCCAGAGGTTAAGGTAAGTGGGATCTGATGATGCTGTCAGTGATGGATCCAAGTGCATAAGACCTTAATTCTTGAGGAGGAAGCCAACCCAGATCTGAGTAGAGGAGAGGAGACAGTGATGTTTCAGAACGGGGGGAGCAAGATGCAAACTGACAAATATTATTGTAAGTAATATCCCACTTTCGTAGACTTGAGTTGCAGGCAGAAACATACGTGGCAACCCCATATGTGAGAGAGGGAAGTAGTATCCCACGGGCAATGGCCAGCCTTGGTAGGGAGTGAGCGCATAGCAAGTACAGTAGGCAATACCAAGTTTGAAGTTTACCTGCTTACAGGTAGCTTGAATGTGAAGGTCGAAACTCTAGTGTGACCCCTAGATATTTGAAGGAGTTTACGACACCTACAGATGTGCTATCAGGAGAGGAGACTCTAAAGAGTGTATGGTCCCAAAACAAACACAAAAAATGCAGCAATACACACTGTGGCTCAATAGACAAAAAATGTATTGTCCAAGCTTCCATAATGGATATATTCCCTGGTGCTTCAAGGGAACAATCACTCTTCATCAGGGACCTGAGTCAGAAGCTTGACGATTACACTTACATAACACAGTGCTCTGTGATGTGTACAAAAACCATTACATCACCAAGTGAGTCCATGAAGCATTAAATATTATAAATAAATATGAAAACATCATACCCAAAAATACCCTTATGCAAATATAGCAATAAAGTGATAACCTAAAGTAAATTACAAATCGTAAAATAAAAATGGCAGCATTTTAACAGTGTGATAAATGCACTTCACATATACACACACTTCAGATGGAGTAAAGCCAGCTTTATTAACTTTATATATACCACAGTGGGCAAAAGGATCCAGCTAGGTGATCACTTAAAGTATCTGACACTCATCTTTGTCTGTCGTAAAAAGTATGGCAGGATTATTAAAAGGTGTTCTCCAATAAATGAAGGAAAGTAATAGCTAATTTAGAAATTAAAAAATGCATGTCTGTCTGCTGATTTAGTTTAAATATACTTCCCATATAGATACATTTAAATAAATTTCAGATGGAGTGAAGTCTACAATGCTTGCTACATGTGTACTACAGTGGGTAAAAGGATCTGTGAAGGTGATCGCTTGAAATAACACACATATTTATTTACTGTAAAGCTAGCATGGAGGTTGAAGAAGTCAAATTCCGATAAATGGGGAAAGGGGGGGATTAGGGGCTCCCAAAAATAGAATGTAAATTCTACTGAGAGATCCACATTCAAATTCATACAAGGCAGTTCAAAGCTATCTACAGGGAAATAAACAGAACCTTTTGAAAGTATATAATACATGTTGTTCTTATCAGAGAAAGAGACACAGTATATCCATATTACAATAGCATAAATACACATACAGTTAAATCCATCCCTAGTGCTCTGATGTGACAGCATCCATCATAAATAAACACTCAGATTTAATTCCCTTTTAAGGCCATGTGGGAAAGTTGAATCCAGTGTGTAAATCCACCTGGATTTTTTTTGTAGCAGTGTTTGAACCCTGGCACCCTTCCTGATTTCCCCGTAGATAGCTTTGAACTGTCTTGTATGAATTTGAATTGTGATCTCACATTGGAACTCACATTCTCTTTTTGGGAGCCACAACCCCACCTTCCCCCATTTATCAGAGTTTGCCTTTTTCAATCTCCATGCTAGTTTTACAGTAAATAAATGTGTGTTATTTTAAGTGCTCGCCTTCGTGGATCCTTTTACCCACTGTGGTACATACATAGCTAGCATGGCAGGCTTCACTTCATATGAGAGTTATTTAAATATATCTATATGGGAAGCATATTTAAACTATATTAACAGACAGACATGCATTTTGTAATTTCTGAATGAGCTATTAGTTCCATGTAGATGGCAGACTTCACTCAATATAATCTACATGGGAAGCATATTTAAACTATATATATATATATATATATATATATATATATATACATATATTTTTTTTAACTCTGTTTCTTCACCTACCAGCGACAGCCTCTCTCAGGTGTGGAGTCTCGACTTGATGCTCTGCTACCTGCCTGAAGCCCTTCAACATGCTACTCTGGTCTGGACCAGCCCCTTCAGCCACTTGACCCCCGGTTGTCAGCCCCTCCCGGGGTGGGGCCACCTTCTCCTCTGGTGCTCTATCTAGAATCTAATGGAGTTGCTATTGAGGAGGAGGCAGACAGAATACACATGCCAGCAGAGCCCAGCACTGGGCATGGGGTCCAGCTACTGCTCCCACCGTCACCTACTACCATGGTAGGAGTTTTTCCATGATTGTTTCCCTGGGACATGGTGTGCAATGGCCCCAGCATGGCTTCTTACCATGCCTCTGCCACAGGAGCCAGACGATGTCCTTCCCTCTCCTACATCCCATGTGCTTGCATTGCCACTGGTTTCTACCAGAGGCCACTGCAGCACCAGGAAATCCCTGGATCCCTCCCCCAGGAGAGGAGAGCAGTCCATTGGATGCACAATCCTCTCCCTCTGTTGCCAACCCCTGACAACCTGAGTCCATCTCCGAACCCAGGTCACCGGCGTAGCACGAGGTGTGGCGTCCAGCACCTCAACCCTCAGCACCCCCAGGCTGGCCCTATTTAAACTATATGAACAGATGGACATGCATTTTATAATTTTTGAATTAGATGAATGTGTCAATTACTATAAGTGATTGGCTAGGCAGATCCTTTTACCCACTGTGGTATTCATAAAGGTAATTAAGCTGGCTTCACTCCATCTGAAGTGTGTGTGTGTGTGTGTGTGTGTGTGTGTGTGTGTGTGTGTGTGTATATGGGAAGTGAATTTATCACACTATAATTAATGGCTCTTCCTTTTTACCATACGAAAACCATGGTGTTGCTTGCTGTAACAGAGTGTTTATTATGGCAAACATTCACACGGTTTACCCTCAGTCTGTGCATGTGCCCGCTGCCACCTTTCCTCCTGGACAGCCGACCGCCTAGTTTTTCCGACAGAGACGGGACTTGCTACTCTGACTCAGCGGTAAGTGAGCACTAAAAAATAAAAAAATGAAGGACCAACCTTTCGGCTCACGACAGAAATAACTGAAAACTTTTAAATAAATACATTGGACCACCACGCACTCCAACCAAAGCGGACTGCGGCTGCAAAGGACTCGGGGACATTTTTTTATTTTTATTTTATGTAATTGCTGTAGCCAAAAAGGAAGACTCAACAATTATATAAAATAAAATATGGCTTGGTATGGGTAAACTCGAAGTTTACACACACACCGCGGGGTTAGATGCTATTCACAAACCACTCGGGTGTGTGTAAACGTCTCATTACACACACCAACCCTAACTTTATCCTATATGTTAAAAATGCTGCCGTTTTTTATTTCATGATTTGTATTTGCTTTAGGTTTTCACTTTATTGCTATATTTGTATAAAGGTATTTTTGGGTATGATGTTTTCATATTTATTTATAATATTTAATGCTGTATTTTGGTGACGTAATGGTTTTTGTATATGTCACAGGGCACTGTGTTATTTAAGTGTAACCATTAAGCTTCTGACTCCACCCCCTGATGAAGAGGGATTGTTCCCTCAAAGCGCCGGGGAATATGTTTGTTATGAAATCTTGGACAATAAACTTTTGACCTGGTGAGCCACAGTGTGTAGCACTGCATTTTTTGTGTTTGTTTGAGCTAATGCCATTTCATGCAGCTGCTCCATAATTTTCCAGTTAGCACAACAGGATTTGTGTGAGTGCCCAGTGGCCCCTTCCATCACCACCCCAGTAAATGTATTCCTGGTGCCCAGTGCCCCCCCCTTAATTAGCCTGACAGAAGAATAAAGATCCCCTGAGGCCTAGTGGTCTTTCTGCCAAATGCTGGTAAGCTAAGCAAATATAGTCCCTCTCATGCCCAGTGTCCTAACCCCTCCCGACCCTACCCATTAAAGGTAAGAAATGTCCTTGGTGTCCAGGGGTCCTTCCTGTTCCCTGATCCCCAGCCCAGTTAGGTAAACATATTCCCTGGTGTCCACTGGTCCCCCCCCCCGGTCACCAATCCCCAGTCCTGTAACCAAAATAACATCTAGTCCTGTGTTTATGCTGTTACTATAATGTAAGGTGCATAGTGAAAAAAAAAACTATTCTCTGGTGTGTTCTGGTAACGAAATTAATATCTGAGCGTGTCTTTACAGGTGTGCTCTACAACACTTAGTTGGCGGCTGGCCGTGGAGGTGAGAGGTGGGCTGTGCCAGTCACTGGCTGGGGACGGGTGAGAGGGGTGCTGGGTGGGCTAGCATGACTGAGTGGGGGGGTTGGGGGGCCACTAGACTACCAGGGCTTCTCAGGATATGTGCCGCATTTGCGTCCAGTGACTCGGGGGTCAGGGCACGCACAGGAGGGGGGGATGGCAGTGGCACCCTGCAGGGCGCATTACATCAGGGATTCAGGGAGCTAGGGGTATGGGACACCCTGCAGGGCATGGAGAACTCAGGGAGCCAGGGGCAGGGGAGTGGGCAGCCCTGCGGGGCATGTACCATAGACATGGGGGGCCAGTTGGTGTGGCACGCCCTGCGGTGCAATTGCTGGGGGTATTGGGAGCCAGTTGGTGTGGCATGTCCTGCGGGCATTTTCTGGAGGTTTTGGGGGCCAGTTGGTGTGGCCAGCCCTGCGGAGTGATCGCTGGAGGCTTGGGGGGAAGGGGGTGTTGGCAGCCTTGTGGGGCAACTGCGGTAGCTTGCTAGGTGGGGGGTGCACATGTGACCTGTGGCTGCAGGTTGCGCCATGCTGGTCAGGACACCCTCTGTACGGCATACCTAGCCGCATGTTACAAGTCACAGGGCTTTGCTGTGGAGACCCTGCCCCTTCTAGAATAGAGCACAGGGTCAATGTCGCAGTTGCAGATGGCGCAAGTTGCATTTGGCAGCAATTTGCACCACCCTTCTAGAATCGGGCCCATTATGTACTGCATGGGTGCTAACCCTGTTTTCCCATGCAACTGCCCCTTTTGAATATTGCACTCTGGCCCAAAACCCAGTTTGTGCGAGCAAACACCCATTTGCGCCCGCACAAACTTTTGAATATCAGTCCCCAGGTGTCTCAATTACTATGTCCCATATATCAAGAATAAACTTAGTCAAATAAATTATACAACTTAAGAAAACTAAAAAGTGTTTAACTAAGCCCTATACACGAAACATCTGGGTTACAAAATGTGCAACTGAAACCAAAGGTAACAAGAACATCTAGTCTGCTATCTGCCTGATTACAGAAATGGGTCCCATTGTTACACTCTCATCTATTCACAGCCTCAGATATGTCACCTATGACCCCAACATATGCAGCAGAACACCTGCCAACTGCCTTGCCTGGCTAAACCTTTGTGCAGTGCCTGCCGCTCGCAATCTCTTTCATCCCCACACCCATGTAGAAGAGGTGCAACAGGCTGCATAATCTTGGCGAGTGTTAGTACACAAGCTTCTGGACATGATGCATTTATTATGTTATGTATGTATGTCCTTATGAATAATCCTTAGGTGCTACTGTTCTGCTTGGACAGTTTGAGCTGTTGTTCTGAGCTTTTGACTGTCTCTGTTTCTATATGATCCTAGACAGATTCTCATATCAGTGTATCAATACTATACATGTCTGTATGGAAAAAAAATCAAAATTCAAATAAAATGTTTTTCATGATAAAAATTTTTTTAACGAAAGCCCTAGTACCAGACAGGTTGCACCCAATGATGTGATGAAGATGAGTAAGATGCCAATTGCAGACATTTTCACTGACTCAGTCACCTCGTCGGTAGTTCCCGCAGACTGGAAGACACATGCACAAACCTCCTATTGTATATACACTGCTGGATGTATGATAGACAATATGATTAGGTCTGGTACACTGGAGTCCCTGGCCTGCCTGTTAACTCAAGCTACTCAGGCCTACCCACTGAGGTCAACTGAAAAGTCCCTTCTTAGCACACCTAAATGTGCAATGAAAATGGGGGAACAAGCCTTTGCATCATTTGCCCCCAAACTATGGAACACCCTGCCTTCAGTCACCAGGCACTCCAATTCACACCAGGTATTTAAAAATGAGCTCCGTGCCTCACTCTTGGGCTCTGACAGGTGCACATGTACCCTAATCCCTTATCTTGTTTCTCACAAATTTTAAAGCACTCACACTTTGTTTGTCATTTTCAAGTGTGCTGTTGTATAATATCTCTGGTTTGTCTCCAGAGGTCCTGCAATGCCATAAATGACAGATATCGTTTTTCAAGTTTTGCTATTCCAGCATTAAAACATGCAGTGTATTATTTCACCTATATTTGCTGTTTCCTCAGTTTGTAACTGTTCTCCCACTGCACCCCTGAAATGACTGTTATAGTTACCCAAGTTTCTACCCTTGCACAATAGCATGTAACGTATTGTCACCTGAATTTGCTACTTCCTACGTATGTAACTCTCCCGGGTTGTGCCTGAAAATAGGCAAAGTTTTGTCTGGGGCACTCACTTGGTAAACAAAAACTACATAAATAAATAAATAGAGGCAACCCTGGCAAGAATAAGTCAATAATTCTCATGTAAATAGTAGGAAATATTCAATATAATTAGACTTTATTCTGGATAATAAAACCATTGCACAGAACTTGTTTACAATGGTGTCCTGTTAAGGCAAAACTTCTGATGACTAGCAAACATATTAAAGACATATTATATTGGCACAGTAGCACCACTATAGTTAGGGTTGGCACAGCACTTCAATGTTAAATCCAAAATATTGCACCTTAATAACTTTGACGTACTTCGATGAAATAGGCCAAAATTTGTCATGCTCGGTCAATTTGCCAGAGTCTCAAGATGTGAAAGGTTTCGTGATGGTATCTTGTATTATTCTGAGATATAAAGTGGTAAAAAACAGAAAAAAAGGGTGGCACATGCGCAAACCGCCTACCAAGATGGACACAGAACAGAGTTCCGGCTTTTCCCTAAATTTTGCATCCAAAACAAGCTAATTCCAGCATCTGCACCCACTCTGTACTGACTCAGTCATGGAGGGAAACAATAGCAGTATCGAATAAAATAATTCCAGAGTTGATCGGTCAACAAGAAGTGGAATTTTTTGTAAAGGGACCATCTGGGATCAGAAACCACAAGATATCTCACTGTGCAGTTAAAGGGATAGCATCTGCAGGCACGGCTGACACTGACAGATCGTTGGCCACCGCTGAACTAAAAACAATGCTTGCCCAGGTGTTAAACAAATTAACATTTTTCAAAAGTGCAGTAGCAGCATTAGAAGAAAAAGTCAAAACAGTCCAAAACTGTACTACAGATGCTGAAACTTATCTCTCATGCATTGATTAAATGGATTCAGGCCACGTGGTCCAAATACAGGAACTGGAAATGATGGTACAATTATTGTGGAACCAAGCTAAGGACTCAGAAAATAGGAGTCGGCATAGCAACCTGAGATTTTTGGGATTCCCCCAAGGCGCTGAAAATTGTGCCCCTCTGCTTTCCTACAGGACAAACTGCCCAGACTGCTTGGGTATGAGTGGTACCTGCACCTAGAAATAGAGCAGGCACATTGGACACTGGCACCACCACTGAGAGACGGCAGCAAACCAAGACCCATCATTGCCAGATTTCTTTGGTACACCAAGAAAGAAGGAACACTTAGCCTGACCAGAGAAAGGGGCTCATTACTTTGGCTGGGGCACAGGATCTGCAGCTAAATGGAAAAGGTTCACGGAGGCCAGAAAATTATTTTCAAAGCTTGTAAGTCCAGTATCGGCTCCTATACCCAACCAAACTACAAATTGTTCAGAATGGGGTTTCAAACAGCTTTGAATCCTTTGAAGAAGCCTTGGACAACATCGCATAAAACTGGATGGGAAAGGTGCACTCACCCCCACACAGAGAGTCGCACCAGCACCTCCTGCAGCCCCGTGGCAGAGAAAAGGGAAAAACCTAGGCAGACCAGGCCAGGAGAAACTGATTTGCTCCCCTATCAGAGGTACCCAGGGGGTGATGAAATGGACTGGCAAATGGCTAAATCAAAAAGGAAGCAGTGAGCCAAGGCTAAACAGGGCAAATGGAGGAGCCTGAGAAGCCCAGGTTACAGTAGTAGGAGCAGGAACTCCTCCTATGCCAGCTCCTGATCTGGGGTGGAACCTGCACCAAAATGACTGAAACGGAACTCGAACACAGATCTGCCAGAGACCACGGAAACTACAGGAGCCATCCTGGTGGACGAAGGGCAGGACCAATACCAAGCCGCATCCTCTGTGACCTCTGTCATTCCTCTGCAGCAACAGATACTTACGGCCAGAAGCTCACTTACCCAAGGATCCCTGTTCATTACAGAACTGCAAGTATCTGAAACTTAAGGGACTTTCTCCCTCTTTGGGCAGCTCCCTTCAGAATACTTTACTGTAGCCACATTATAAATTTGGGCTGGCAGTATAGCCTAGAGGTTAGAGGAATGAGGTGTGAACAATCTTGGTACATCCAGCAGACCAGACCTGAGTTTGATTCTCACAACCTCCACTTGCATACTGTGTGACTATGAGCAAGTCACTTAACTGCCCAGTGCTCCCAGGTCACCCCTGAAAACAGGCACTTGTGCCTAGTGGGCCTTACCCGGTTACCAAAGATTTAAAAAAAAATTCATGTGAGCTCCTTTTTCAAATGTCTCCTGGTCTCTTTCCCTTCCCCCTTATCCCTCCCCTCCTTTTAACTTTCCTTGCCCCAACCCGCTACATGTAGAGCCATCAGAGATCTGGGTAAGGTCTAAACAAACATGACATTCTGAGCACCCTCAAATAACATAGCTGTGTCTTTTATTGTCATTGTAAACCCAGTTTTTGTGGTACAAACAGCATGGCACCCGGCAGCTGAATATTGACTCCCCTGTCGGGTGGGAGCCCTTACAGGGGTCAGGAAGGTTTTTCGGCATCCTAGGAATAATTTCAATCACCAGGTGGCTACCCTATGTAAAAAATGTCTAGGATGACGTACCTGGGAAAGGCCCAAACTCTGGGTGCTATTATTCCTAAGAGACCCCTCCAGTACACCATTAGCCCAGTGTATAAATCCACCACTCCCCCCCGATGGGCCAGACCATCACCCTTCCCTCAGTTGCAGCTAGACAGCTACACTGCTGTTTGGTCGGGATGGGTTTGGGGTTTTGGGTGGAGGAAGAGGAAAGGGGGCTACCACTTTCGCAATCAAGGAAGTTGCACAGGTCTACTTTCTTTTCCTAATATTTAATACAGGAAGGTCAGTGGAATTCAATAAATGAGAGGGGCAGAGTAGCCCCTCAGTACTACAAAATGTCACCCTATGCAAGCTTTCTCTGTGCAGAGTCCCACGAGGGCTGGTGCTCCAGAGACATGCTGTGCCTACACCGCCACACTGTTGTAGTTTCTCTGCACACAGACAACCTGCACAGTGCAACACTCAGATGGCCTTTACAGCATTTGTCAGGCTCTGCACTGGTTGAACAGCCTTTTGCTTTATTTATTTCCATAGATTTGAATCCCTGCTCCCACTTTCACGTATCACATGGAATGGTGGCTTTCTGACAATTTCAGTTTCTGCTGACAGTTGCGCCAAAGCATATCATAATAAACACACAAAAGTACTACCACCCCAGACCCTCCTTTCACACCCCTCCATCCCCCGCTAGAGCAAGGAGGACCAGCAAGCTAAGAGATGTAGCAAGTAACTAGTGTGTTGTTTATAACCATGACAAAGGGAAAGGGGATACATGCATCAGGGAAAACACTGTTCCATGATTTATATGTTGTGCACTTCCTCTTGCACCCAACCCTGTTCTGCGCCTTTCTTCTGGCCAGAATGGACATATGCCATCTCTCTCCCACCTTCCAACTCGAATGGCTAATCAGTCACAGGTATTCCACCCCTACCCCTCACACACTCAGGAACAGCCCAGTTCTAGGCCCTGTCTTATCCCTGAGAACGGCCATCACTTTATGAGCCATCTGTGGCTGGCTTTCCTCTGTGGGTTAGTTAGCAGTGACTAGAATGATGTGAAGCAGCTCCGAGTAAGAGGGGATATATATAACTTGCCCTCCTATGGTAAGTAGGCTCATCATTTGGCAGCTGATATGGTGAACAGCAGCACAATGGAATACAGTAGCTGCCAAAATAAAAAATACATCTGGTAGCCAATCAGGAGGCGGCAGCATGAAACTCCCCGTTGGCCTAATTATATTGTTCTCCTTGGGTCTTAACTCACAGTTGTCTCTCACTCGTACCTCTGACTGGATCCATAGGGAGGCATGCCTAAGTGGGAGATACGGCTGTTGCCTCCCTCCCCCTCCACATTCCTGTCTGTATTACATGATTAGAGGAATAACACAGAAAGTGCATCTTTGAAATGGTTCACGTGTGTTCAAGGATGTGAGGTGCTGTCAAGGGACCCTTTGTCTCTGAGCAGCTTAACCTCTACATCCTCACAAGGTTCTTTTTGGGGCATAAAGGTCCTTTTGCCCATATGTTGTTATACCTGCTGTTCATACTCAAATGGTTAATGTTAGTAGTAATAAGTTCATCAATTGAAAGAAATAAAGCTGTAAAATGCTCTTTTTCAGCTAGCTCCTCAGTCAGTAACACAGATATGCTATAAGGAGGGAGAAACAGTTAAGATAAGTTATCTATTTCAGCCAGATTGCAGGGGTATGACAGTCAAAAGCATGAACAGGCTCAAATGCATGCAACACAAAGTGTCTAATCCCAGGCGTGACTTGAGTTCTGGCAACAAGGGGTTGCTTGACCCTTACCTCATGTTTTCATTTGCAGCCTTAGGACTAGATCAACAGGGACAGGTGCCAAAAAGTAGTTCCATTTTCATAGGTACACATACTCTGCTTTTGGTTACCCATATTTATACAAATAGTGGGACAAATTATAAAATGGGCCATCTGGAATGTGAAAGAGATACACACTCCAGTTAAAAGACAGAAAATTCTAGATCTTCTCAAGTGGAAAAAAACGAGGATAGCCTTTATCCACGAAACACATTTAAGTAAAAAAGAGACAAAATTGAAAAGGGTTGGGTCTCACTTGTGTTCTGTGCCTCCTACAATACCTAAGGCAGAAGAGTGGCCACACTGGTAACATAAGAACATAAAGTCTCCAAGTAGGTGCTGGCACACAAATGAGTAGAAAAGAGATACACCACTCGAATAAATCCTTCTTTTAGGTGCTTTATTTATCAATTTCAACAGTCGTAAATCCTCAAAGGACAAAAGAACGTCCACACAAGACCCCGGCACTTCGAGTTAAACAAATCCTTCATCAGGGGACAAGGTAAAATCCTTGTAAGTGTCAGCATTTAAATACCACATGCTCATATAATATTCAAGAGCTAATTTAATTTAATTTAACCCCTTTATTTAATAATCCAAAATATAAACATTATGCATATATATTCTATAATAAACGAGTACAAAAAGCATATGGTTTTCACAGCTTATAAACTTATACACAAATCCTGAAGCAATTTTATCCATTTTTAGCATAAGTAGGAGTAGCATTTATATGCCAAATTCCACCCTTCTTCATTTTTTTAAAAAAGAGAGGAGATATAACATTGATGCACATCTTTTAAGTGTTTAACATATGCTATACAAATCGGTTTACATGTTGCAAAAAAAAAAAGCAAAACACAACAGAGGTACTCTAGGTACAAAAAGAAAGAAGATAGTGATTCTGGCTTTAACTTCCAGTGCATACTTTTACAGCCTGAATCCTTATGTTAAGGGAGCAGCAGATTTTCAGTGCTTCACGTCTATGCTACATAAATGTGTAAAGGTAGAAAGTGAGGGGATTCCATATAGACTAAAGAGAAAATGAAAATAAAAGCATATTTTATTAGAAAATCTTATTCAAAAACACTTATTCAGAGACCATTAGACTATATATCCATCCATTTTTTTAGAGTAACCAATGAGAGACATTCATCAAATCAAAGGGGACAAATCATTTCAACTATATAGGTGTAACCCCCTTATCCATGAGGGTTCACGAAAGGTCTTCCACAAGCTTGCCAAATTGCTCATTGCCCGGTTGGTGTTCAGCATTATTGCAGTTTAAGTGTATTGCCAGTGAGTGCCTGCAGGGCCTCTGTGTGCTATCTCTTTAAAAGCTGCCTGATTGCAGATATAATTAATCTGGGAGGGGGGCTGAGTGTTTCCATGCTCGGGTCCCACCCAGGCTGCTGACTAATCGCCCCATTTCTGCCATCACCAATTGTACAGAAAGAGCCCTGTTGAAAGATGTAACTAATTGCTGGAAATTGCTTAGAGTAGTAATGATAACGTAGTTTGTTCTAACCTGCCTTCTTTGCAGTAAGGACTGTTCTTTTGGTCCCAAACTGCCTAATTGGACCAATCCAGACTCAAGGACTCTAAAATGGAGCCTGTTGAAGTGGGACTGTGTGGCTTACCAGTGTGGGATTTGTAGTTCTGGATGGTTGGCACCTTTTGCACCAAAAAGGGGGAGCTCTTATTGTGATTGACAGCTGAACCAACCAACCAACCAGACCTTTTGGATCCAAGAGAACCCCCCGAGCTGTCTGCTGGCAAGCCAGATCGAAGCTGAGAGCTGAGGAAGAGGGACTGCTTATGATAGCTGAGCAAGCGTGTCATAGCTTGAGTGGGAGAACTGTGTGAAGGCCTAGTTAGCGGCCTGCTTTTCTGCTAGTTGTGTGGAGAGAGAGAGAGAGAGAGAGGAAGATTACTTTTCAGACTGAATCCATGTCTGGAGAAACCCAGAGAGAAACTGAAAAGGGGATCAGGCTTTACTTGATGAGGACAGAAGACTGTGCTGAACGCAGTCGGACGGCCAGAAACCCTTTTCCCCTCTATACTTTCGAGGAGTGTGGAGAATCTAGTGATTGTGACCAGGGAGTGATGTGTCTGATGCAGTAAGTTCATTCTGACATATAAATGTGCTGTAAACTGGAGGGGGTCTCGATCTGGGTTTTCCCCCAAGCTGAGCTGCGTGCTGAAGGCTGGAAGTTGTACCCAGCTCGAAACGGACTAAGTCCGCTGCTATCTAATGTAGCTAGGCCCTGCCACAAGGGCTTTGTCATCCTACCCTGCTGCACAGAGAAGAACCATCAATGAGAGACCTGCCAGGGGATTAGCCCCTGCTACCTGCCTGAACAGGAACGACGCTGTAGTGCATCGTGTGGGCCCTGCTTCTTCTGGTGATCCAGAACAGTCGTCTACTGTCTTGACTATCATCCATCCTCTGTCCAGCTTTGGGGTATCATGAGTAACCACCAGGGTAGCTCCCTGCAACATATAGCTAAATCAAAAGTATGTCACCTGATTGCTTGTTATTTCTTTTCTTTTGCACAAACTGAGCCCTCCGGCTCCAGATTACAATTAGGGTGTGGTGCAGGTTGTTTCTTTTCTTCATAGGGCCCCGACCATCTGCAATGCCAGCCTACCCCAGGCAATGGTCCTGGCTAGCCCATCTTTCATCCCTGTGGGTACCTGGAGAGTGTAACTGTATTGAGGACTCTAAATGCCCACACTGTAGAGTAAATGATAAGAGTATTCAAACCAATTACCCTGATTGTGCCCCTCCTGTGTTACTACCCCCTGAATAAATCAGATCTACTTTTTCTGCAATTTACATAGACTGTGGTGTCAGTTTGTGCTCAAGGTATTGTGCTGTTGCCTTGTGTTCTGTCTTACCTTGTTTTACAGGGGGTCCCCAGAGCCAAGGTGAGAAAACCAATTCTGGGGGTAAGTGCCAAATGTATGTGTATTTATATAGCATATCAGGATATTGTGGAGGTAAATATTGTGTATTGCATGGGCCACTAGTAGGAAATGAGGGGGGCCACAGTGTCCCAGAAGGCTGTGGCCTGGTTAGTTTGGCCAATACCAACCCAGATCGTTGGGTGGAGGCACCTGTCACCAAACCAAGACCCCTTAACCTGTTATTAGCCAAGCAGGCAGCGGTGGTAGCCCTTGGGATAGCGTCACCTAGGGGTT